>JACSVZ010000009.1:28469267-30869267 GCA_014706295.1 Lycocorax pyrrhopterus obiensis | reverse complement strand
GAGCAAGAATTGACATCCTTGAAAAAGTTAATGTCAAGAAATAATTTCACCATTTATACTCACCCTAGTAGAAAGTTCTTTGATAGAGAAGATCCTTCATAATCTATAAACTGGAATTAAAAGAGAAATACTAAGAGGAAGTAATGATCCCATATGTTCCAGCCACATACTGTTATATTCGTACAATGTGTGCTTTACCTAACCAGGGATGGTGCTTATTGGTCCTCTAAGGCTGCAGCATAATCTGGAGCATAATTTTATGTAAAAACTCATGGATTCAGGCATAACATTAAAGTGATAGGATAATTTCTGTGGGTAGGATTGTTCCGAATATTTTTCCCTATGCTTTAATTTTTATGTCTGAGAAAGAAATTAACTGAGAGGTCTTGTCTTATTTGGATTAAATTAATTGTAATTCTTGCAAATGAAAGTCCTTCTTCCCTTCCTCTTGGGTATTACCTACATAGCAGAAGAGATGCCAGGACTCTTCCATTCAAAAACAGGAAAAGAAGGAAGCAAAGAAGGAAAATTGAAGACAGAAGATGATAATGTGGCAGCCACAGGAGACTCAGCAGGAATTAAGTGAGGCAGAACATGAACATGCACTTTGCCTTTTACTCCCTTGATCTGGATCCCACCGCTCATTGAAGTGAGATGATGTTGGTGTGCACTGGTGAATGGTCTGTGCAAAAACTAAGGCACAAAAAATCCCCTGCATCTTTCTAATCCCACTTGGCATCAGTTAGCCAAAGCAGAAGTTTCTAGATGGTGTAAATGTCTCTTCCCATCCAGTCATGGCCTCATTCAATGACTTCACAAGCTGCTATGGCGTTCAAAAGAAAGAGATGCATCTTCATTTTGAATTCTGTTCTTTATTACAGAAAGTAAAACCATTCATAACTAGTGGCACCTCTTTCCCACACTATCCTGAAAGCAGTTAAGTAGGGCAGTATGAGAAAGGAGATGAGGCCAGACTCCCATTTCCTTTTAAAAAAGTGGTGGGTTTTAATGACTGTGTCCACACATCTTGTGCAATGCCACTGGGTCTAGGTTCTACGAAAAGGAAACACCCTCGGGGAGAGTTGGTTTGGGTGCGTTGCCAGACAGCCCTTGTCCTTAGCAGTGCCAGTTTTCTCCAGAAAGGATGAATAAAGCACACAAGCCCTGGCTCATACCATCTTAGATGTTAATAAAACAGTAATAATTGTCTCCTTTTCAGAAGTATCTGCATAATACCTTCACAGTTACAGTTAAATGTCAGCATTTGTTAGGAGCCGCTGAGTATTAACTCATTTATTAGCATATTATTATGCTCAGAATTAACTGACTATTTCTTATTCAAATACTATATAAAAATTTTGGTGTTTCAGAAACATGTACTCAAGTTTGGTGATAATAACAATACGACAAGTATGGAATGTCATCCAGCAAAAAAAATTAACATTTTTCCATTTTACTTTAAAAGCTTGGGCTTCGAGAGATTGACTACTTTATAATACTGAGTTTGGGAGATAAAAGCACGTTAAATATTTGATATGAGCTTTTAATCTTTAGGAAATCAATTCAGTTTTATGATACTGAACTTGTTATATATTTATACAAAAATATATATCTAAAAGAGCCAGAGAGATGCAGAGAGAGGGAGATATATGTAACTGTATATGTACTTGTCTGGGCAATAATAATAGCATAAAACTCTTTCTATTTTCCTCTCCTTTGTTTTATAAAGTATATAGAGTTCTTGCAAACTAAAGCAACATGCTCAAAAATTAGTTCTATTTTTTATGAAGGCCTTCCTAAACTAATTCATAAACCTTCACAACTAATGAAAATAAGACATGGGAGCATATCCTTAGTCACTGAAAAATTTGTGGGTTTATTTCCCCTTTAAAAACAAGCTGAAGTTTCTGAGTTCTGTTGATTTGACTTTCACTTTCTGTTCCTCACATTTTCCTCCCCCCATCCTGCCTTTCATTTGCCAGAAAGCCCTGTCTAGCTTATTTACATGTGAAAAAACTTGGAGCATCATGTGGTGAGGTTCCAGGGCAACACTGAATCCCATTCAATTCTCATTTCCTCCCTGACAGTCGCCATTGAATCAATCATGTTTTCCATGCCCTCTTCATGACCACCTAGGAGATCCCAAATCACTTTTCATCTGCCGTGTCAATCACACTCAGACCATGTCCACTTTTCATTACTAACACACTGTCATGTGACCAGCTAATCTGTCACTTTCTGACAGCGGTTAGTGTGCCAATTGATTTAATTAGCAATCAATTAGCTTGTTACTATTGGAAGTAATTACCTTTTATAGAGAAAAGAGTGCAGCTGGCCATAGCAATAAAACTGCACTAATAAAACTGCATTTACCTCCCCTTCTCTACATTCAAAGTCACTAGCACTCAAGGGTTAGCAGAATTATTGGTGACATACACATGCTTGAAGAGTCCTGGGGGAATTCTTTGCCCTCCTGATTATGCTGGCAGACTGTTTCATTAGTATAGTATTTATATCTTAGGAAATAGGTCTGATTAAGGTTAATGTTAACATTTACATTGTTTACATCGGGAAAGGCTTCAGTATCCAATGTTTGCTAATGAAAGCATTTTAAAGGTGGCTATATGTTAATGTTTCTGCATTTGCAGTGGCAAACTTTTTTAAAAGAAAAAGAATACTGTGCGCCTTTAAAAAGCGTGTGTGTCATACTTAACTGTGCTGGTTATGTTACTTGCTATTTTTGTCCACTCTATAAAACATATGCAGAAATTTAACTTGTTGGGGAATTAAGTGCTCTCATAAACCTTGGAAACTCTGCAAGAAAAATAAGAGAAGTACTTTCTAGCTGTTTTCTGTTTAAGAAATTGACATAAAGTCATTTTCTGTTTCATACGTAAACTATTGAACACACACACACATTTTTTTAATCTATGATTTTGCCATTTCAAACACTGGTACTGAAGTACATATCACACACTTGTGCCATTAAATTCAACCTGCAAAATACTCCCAAGGCAGACAATGACTCGCTACATTAGCTCTGTGGTGAACAGAAGAGTCAGTAATGAAATGAGTAAGTAGACTTGTACTCCATTCATCATCCTGTTTGCTTCAATATAAGTGTTCTTTTATCAGCAGTATTGGTACTGATGTCATCACACTAGACATAAATCACAGCACAAGTGACAGTGTCCTATTAAGGGTCATGGTCTAAAATCATTATTTACAAATTAAAGACCACAGTTAGCCATTTTCCCGGTGTGCCCTCATTTGTGATATAGTTTGAACCTTTTTAGCTGGCTGCAGGATAAATAGTCATTTGTAGTTCTGAATAGCTGTGTATATTAACTCACCAACCACACTACATTAAAAAAAAATAAATAAAAGGCAAGAAGCCCAGCAAAGTCCAGGATGTTAAATCTTAGGCTGGTCCTTGCCATCAATTCCCATTTGATGGGCCCTAGTTGTGAGGATTACAGAGAAGAGACCATTGCACACCAATCTGCCAGAAACCCTCCTTTGTTATGTGTACAGCAGATAGGACAAATTCATCACTGGTGTAATTAGTTAGAGCTTCTGCTTCAGTCGATGAAAGGCGATAGGGAGCATAACACCAGGAACAGCCCTGGGCTGCTCCTTCCAGTGACTTTATTCCTCACATAGCCAGGGAGGGGGAAACTCAGTCTCTCTGTACTCAACTCGTTTAAAAGCGTCTCTCCTCTCATGTGTCGGTGCCCTGTAGAGAAGGCAGCACTTCTTTCGCATATTGTCCTATGTAGCCCCTCACAGAAATGCTGAACAGAAGGGTGTTGACCCAGAAGAGGTATTTTTCTGTTCGTTTTCAGGAAAGGGTGGTTAGAACTCCATATTCCCAAAAGTCTGCTGCTTCAGCCCTTGAATAAGATGATGGCTGTAGCTCCTTCTGGCTGAGGAACCTATTTACACCACCTGCTGTGGTCATTCATTGCACTGGTGTCTATGGGTTGTTGGCTTCTTACACTGCTCTTGTGCCATTGTTGTTTTGTCTCTCCCTCACGTCATTTTACGGAGAACATTAGAACAGTCAATGGATAAGCCAAATAAACTCACCAAACATCTGACTGAATCAACACTGATGTCAAGAGGCACCAGGACATTGCATTAAGTTAGGCAATCACTTCACTACTGTTGGCCCAGTTACAGGTGAAGTGATTGTATGACTCCTTACTGCAACACCTACCTGAAGCACTGATTGTTGTATTGGAAAGCCGTAATAATAACCTTGGATGGACTCTAGTGACTGAGCCTGGAACTGCTCACAGGGTTGCAAAGAGTAAAGTAAAACTCAAGCTCATTCTTGAAGCTTCAAACAGTCGTAAATCCTATCTTGTTTCTCTCACTTTATCTGTCTGCTGACTGTGAAAAAATGGAAAATAATCTTTAATGTCAAAGGACATAAAAAATACAGTATTTGGACATTTTCAGGAATGGTTTTGAGATCCCCTTCCAGGGCCCTTTCTTTCAAGAGAGATCTGTTAGCATGGGGTGTGATTCTACTTTCCCCCACCATATATACTGAAATATCCTGAACAGCATTTTATCTTGGTTTAAATAAGGTCAAACTAATATTTTAACTGGATTGGCACCCATTTCTGCTGAGCATGGATCCTGCCTCTCTCTTTGCTGTTGTTGAGGACAGAGGCTTGTGAGGAGGGAGCAGAGGCTGGCTGGGCACGTGTTGTCCGGCTGGGATGCAGCGCTCACCCCGCTGGGCGCGGCCGGAAAGGTGGATGAGGGTTAATGACAGGGTCTGTGTTATTTGCTCTGTTAGGCCAGTCTTGGCTCTCAAATCCGTTCAGCTCTGTAATCTCACTCATTATACAGTATGACTCTTTATAATACTTAAATTGTTGCCGAGTACAATGTTATAGCCGAGACAGAATGAACACTGTTATTAACGTACACGAACTTAAGCAAAGCTTACTCACACGGCTCGTATTACCATTGTATCTGAGCACCTCATCATCTTTAATGTATTTATCCTCATTACATCCCTAGTGCTATTATTTCCATTTTACAGATGGGCAGAGGCATAACAAGGATGTGTCTAGGAGCACAGTCAGGGATTTCAGCAGGTCAGGTTCCTGTAAGAAAAAAAGTGTCCTCAGTGCAACATCATGGCTGGCGCTGGTTGCTGCTCTGTGCTGCAGTGGTGTGCACACCTGTCTGAAATTATTTTGTGCTCTGCAGTATGCCTGGAGCAGAAGAATGGGATTCAGCTCCCACTCTGAGCATGGGTGTAAGTAATTCTGAACTGTCTATCCAGGGTTTCTGGCCTGGTTTTGTTTTTCAATTTAAAAGTGCCTGTCCCAGCTATGCAAGCCTATATGATAACTGGCTGCTTTTTTTCAGTGAAAACAAAGCATTTAAACAAAAGAGACTGGATTTTCAGACCAGCTGATATTTCTTTTTCACAGATATTTAACTTCACTACGTGTCTGCAAAGTTCATTTGAGGTGTTTAACCATCATTGGAGAATGCATACAGGTTGAATCTTACACAAAAAGGGACAAAACCCATGCTAGGTGTATCCAAAGCCACATTTTCTGTTACTTGGTGCTCAAGGAGTACTAACTTAAGTTGTGGACACATTTTGAATCCAAGATCCAAATCCAGTCTTGCTCTTATATCTTGCTTCAAATGTTGCAATACTTGGAAGACCAGCTAATTTCAGGAGACTTCCATCAGTCTGGGACCAGTAGGTGGGTTCTCCCCATGGGACACCTCACTGCATCTGCAAAGCAATTATGGACTTTTTCTCCAGAGTTTAGCCCTGAACATCAGAAACACTGAGATATGGGAACCTTAGCTCTAGGTCCTCACAAAAATAAAATTGAGATGTTTCAGGACAAAGTTCCAGTTTTTTCTCATTTCCAATATGTATCAAGCTTTTAGCATTCTGAATTTGAATTCTTTATCTTGAAGATCACTGTGCATGTCAAGCACAAATTTCCTTCTACAATGCAATGATTAGCCTCAAATGACCCATACTCTGGTTTTCTTTGAGGATGTGTCATTTCTGTAACAGAAATATTTTAGTTAAGAAACTCCTGATTCAAAACGTGGAAAATGTAAATGCATATTCCTGGTAATTTTAGTACATCCATTTATGCCAACAACTGGTATGGAATTCTTTTACTAGAGATTTTACAGGGTTTGGTTGAAAAACATTTTATTGTAATTACAACTTACATGGGGTTGTAGACATTTAAATAACATTTTTATAAGGTGCTTTGCGTCAAAGTAACCATCTGAGGTCAAAAATGAAAGCACGTAAAGTATTATCTGAGAGGAACTCATGACTTGGGACATTTACAAGAATTATTTAAACCCATGTTCAAGCGCCTGAGCTGCTTGTTTCATATCCTATGTGAATTTCTTAACTATAAAAATGTTGTATTTCGTGTTCCAGGTATGTCTTCAAAGGAGACTAACACAAAAGCCAAATAGCTAAATTTCATAACTGGCTTGTGGAAAAATTGGGCTGGTGGTAGAATTTTGTCCTGACATGTAGCAGAGACCTTTTCTAAAACAGTGGCCATTTTCACAGGTTGGAGACATTGCTTGCTGCTTGCCCTATTTATTATTCTATCTATACCTATTATTTCCATTTCTATTACACTCTGAGAGAAATTTTTTCGATGTAAGGTATATTGAACTTTGAGCAGTTTGTAAGGCTCTCTGATTTTGAAGTTATAACATTTTTTTTATTGAAGGTGCTTTAAAAAGTCTTTTGTTTGTTTAATAATTTCTACAGATCATTTATAAATTTTTAAAGGACTGCATATTACAGTAATCAAGAGTTCGACACTAAAAGTAATTGGTAGAGAATGCAGAAAAAGAAGTATACAGGGTTACTAATATACATCAGGGCTTAAGCTGACATGAATTTTTATCTTAATTATCGGACAAATTTGTACTCCCACTATTTAATTCAATTTGCATGCATCGGTAGACACTTATTAAAGGTAATATTACATCTGTCATTTTAAGACTGGTGAGAATTTTATCATAGGAGCTGCACGAAACAGCCACTCTATTATGCAAAGAACTCTTTTGTAAAGCTTAAAATAACCAGTATTGCATCCCAATTAACTATTTGGAGGAAAAAATAGTTCTTTATGGCACAATTATACATAACGTGTAATAATACTTCGGCCTTTTCCTATACTAGGCCGTATATGGACTTAATGAGTTCTTTCAGACCCCTCCTGTCCTTAATATCAAACCAAGCTTTTAAAAAAAAAGGCAATTGTAAGCTGATTTCAAGTAAAATTATTGTCAAAGGATGTGTGTGCACTGTGGCAGCTTTTGCAGACCTTTTCCATATGAACTACACCTACTGTATGGAGAAAACATAGCTGTCAAGTCCACAGGAGCTAACAGCCCCTAATTCATTGTTTTTCTTTGGGATAGAGCCTCGGTAAATTGCAGAAAGCAGAGAAGTATGTAGCAGTTCTCACTCCTGGAAGTCCGCTGTTCAATTAAAAAGCCACATGGTAGTTACCATGGCACCAGCCCTATTATGCTGTGTATCAGAACAGAGGTTTAAATACTTAAGACAAACAAACACCTTTTTTTTTTTTTAATAGAAAAGCCTTTTAAGGAAGTCTCTTTCTAGTTCTAATGAATACACTGTCAAGTAATTTTATTTGATGAGCAATTTGCTAGGAATGCGATGTATGGAATTTCCCTGGGAAAATTTTATTTTAAAAAAAAGGTGCTGAGGAAAAAGAATTTTAAAATCATGCTGATAGGAAAAGAAATATTAAAAGCAGGAACAGCTGAACTGTGCACTACTTCCCTCCCACACCTCTGCTTTTCAGCTGGTTTTAGGCTAAAATAACATTGTCTTACTAACTCGATTACTTTAGTTGTAACTTGCAGCCATTGACCTTCTGATTAGTTGTCATTAAAAAGTCTGCTTTGCCATCCAGTGTTTACTGTGGGATGCCCTAACAAGATAATATAAGCCACAGTTTTTAATGGAAAGTGTAATTCCTCAGCTGTGAAGAACAAGGGTTTCCCAAAGTATCCACAAATCAAGACATACTGTCAGGTATAACCTGGTATAATTGCCTTGGATTTTTAAAGACTGCAGAACTGGCTTAATGGAAGTTGAGATATTTTTAGTATTAGATTATTTTCTATCGCAGAATTAATCAGAGCATCACTTATTACTCTGGGAACAGAATAAGAAGATGATCTCAGCCTCAAAAATGTACTTTAGAGCTGAGGTGAGTCCCGCGCTATCCTAAGTGCCCCGTCACTGGGGGTGATACTGGTGAAGACCATCAGCTGGTGTATTTGGTCTCTGCCTTGTGTCCTCAGCTGAGCTGTGGTCTCACTAACATGGCTCTCAGGACACAGCCGGCACCAGATACGGCTATTGATGCATATCCTGGTATTGATTTAGGTTAGTTGGATTAAGCAGCTAGATATTCAGAATTATTGTTACCTTCCTTGCCTTTTTGATGGGAATTTTACAAAATATTACTTCATATTTTGCATCAATTGTTTTCTAAAAGGCAAGAACTTCACGTCAGGTGTTATTTCACAAGCAATTGGATACTCATGCTGCTTCAGCCAAAGTTGTACTTTTTTTCTGCTGAAGAAAGAGAGGAAAAGAGCAAGTAATTTGTCTCCACTAACAAGAAGTTCTCCATGAATTTCCATTGCTGCTATTGTCGAACGAGCCCAAACGGCGAGAAACAATCTGGGAATTGAAATTGTTGCTGGATGCTGTGTCAAAGAACAGCCCATCAATCTTGGGAGAAATTTTAAGGGAACAGGTTTTTCATGCCTGTGCGCTGGTAGGAAGCCAAGTGCGTGTTGCCATTTGATGGTAAAATCAGTGTACACCTGTTCCAGCCAGCTGGCGACATAACCTGTGTCACAGGGATGTGTCACCGCCGCACCAGCCCAAACTGCTGGCGGTGTCTGCGTGACAGTCAGGGAAGACAGAAAAAGGAACTTGGGGACCAAAAGAGGAGGAGTTTACAGTGCCATTTCAGGGACACAGATGTGTGAAGAGTGTGATAAAAGAAGGAAACATCGGAGGGAATAAGCTCAAACAAAAAAGCAAATGTCATTTGCATGATGTAATTACGGAGAACCATTGACTGCTTCGTAATAACACTCAGTAGGGCAATGTTAAACCTACTGTGAGTGCTAAAAAGGCCTCAGCTTGAAAAAAGGTCAGTGTGAATTAGTATATATTTGCAGATTAATTCCGAATGTTATATCATAAATTTTATAGCCTAGCGGTTACTGGTGTATAGTGAAGATGACACTAATGCGATTCAGACAGGATTAGTTCAGAAAGGACTAACATCTAGCTTGTCACTTTAATTTGTGGGAATGAAGAAAATGGAGATATGTTAATATTTGTGTATATTGTGTGTATGTAACCTGTGCATGTGTGTGTTAGACATAATTGTTATTTCTCCTGCTGCATTGCATCAAATTCACAACCAAAAATCACACGCCGCTTTAAAAGCAGAAACACTATCAAGCTTGCTATTTTTAAACTAACTGGATTTCGAGTTCAACTGCAGTTTCTTTCTTAGAGAAAATCAAATCCTGCTAGCCCTTCACTGGTGTAAATAGTTATGCCAGTGTACACCAGCTGAGGATGGTGTTGCTTAATCTACTGAACAGAGTGTTACAGTCTTTGTGCTCACCTTGTACCCTTATAAATATTTTTAAGTCCATGGATTCTGGGTGTCCTACCTTGAATTTCAAGACCCAAAGCTGAATTGTGATGTTCCATTAGCAGCGTGTCCCAGTAAGAGGAAGCAGTAAGGGACTGTGAGTGCAGAGCTGAGGCGTTTGCATTTAGTTGCAAATTTTGCTATGGACTCTCTGAGTGCCTGTGAGATTATCGCTGAGGATTGCTTTGGGTTTCTTCCTGGGAGTTGACAGGTCTAGATCCTTACTGTGGCACTTAGTAATCTGGAGGATAAACACGGCTGTAAACCCGAGAACCCTTTCCCGAGCACTGCCTTGCTCTGTCAGCACCCCGCTGCTCTCAGTGCTTTATCCCAAGCCAGGCGCCAGCGGCCGCAGACGTGCTGGAGAGTGGTGTCCATGGCGGTGGCCCATTTAGAAACAGCGATCTTTGACAGCAAAAAAACCAAACCCAAGACTCTCTTTTCTCTAGGAAAGAGTCAAGACAGCATCCTAAAGGCTGGTGAGGTGAAGGGCTTCAGCTGTCTGGGGGTTTTAATCCCCTCTTGGTTTCTGGCACAGTGAGCACACCATGTCTGTGTTCAGGAGAAATCCCAGCTTGAGCCTAAGGGGACGAAGCTCTTTGCAGCGGGCTGGAGTGAGTATTTTACGTTTAAGACAACCACTCACTGTGCTGTGTGTCCCTTGACTCCCCAAAGGACAAAGTGCTCAGCTCTCAGGGGTGCTTACCTCTGGTGTAAAGAGCCACATTTTTCTCCAAATATTTCACAGGGCATCAAACTGCCTTTTCCTGTAGCTGAAATGTTAACACCTAGCTTCATCCTTTACTAAGTAGCACCTCAAACTAATCTCCAATTCCCATTTGGTAAAATGGAAAAATTAAATAAAATTTTATAAATATATGCACATAAAATGCAATTAATAAAAATGTCATTTCTTCTTTCTTGCTCACTGGATCTAGGAATCCTTTACAATAAAAATTTATAGAATCTAGCCCAATATACCTCAATGAAAGAGGAGTAAGTTATTTTTTATTTCCTGTGCATCTTTTCCCTTTATAACTTTGTTAGAGAGACACAAGTTCTGAACTACAGATTCTTAAAATAATTACAGAGATTCCTTTAAGATTTTTTCTAGCAGTGAATATATGCTGCCTTCTGTCTTTAACAGGTTGGGAAAGGTCTGAAATATTGACTACTCAGCAAAGATCTAGATCAGATTTTTACAGGAGTCAAGCAAAAAAATGTCATTATGCTTGGGACTAGTTCTAGTGGGACTAGAAAAAGTTATATTCTTGATTCAAATTGATTTTTTTATAATTGTGGGGTTTATTCTTATTATTATTTTCCTGAGATTGGATAAGAAATTATGCTTTTATGAAAATAGGAATTAGCATTGATTCTTTGGTTTGCATCCCCCCCAAAAAGGTGACATTAAAATTCAGCTTCTTACAACCACAAACTACAGCAATTCATCCTGAAAACAAAGCAACAAACCAAATTGAGGAGCAGGAGTTCTTTCCTGACCTCTTCTCAAGATCCTGTATTTCCAAGTGAAGGCTCTAATGGCTAGAGCGGCAATACCTTCATCACAAGGTTGTCCTAAAAGGACAGAGCAGCACATCAGGGCATTGGGCTGTGAGAAATGAGAGCTCCAGCCCATGAGCTGTTTGCTGCTAGACCAGGGGTGCCTAGCCAGGTTGCAAGATAACTTTAAAAGTCATCCTTGATCAGCAAGATCCTTCCAACATTAGGGATCTTCAGGGTTCCCCCAACTTAGTTTTTGGTTGTTCAGCAGTTATCCTGGGAAGAGAATCCTGTAATCACCTGATACGCTGTGCCCATCAGCCAGCAGACTGAAAATTGGCCCCATTGTTTAAGCACAGTCCCGACTGGATTGGAAGACCTTGTTGCAAATATTCTGTGGTTTAGTCTTTAAGAGGAAAACATAATGTGAGGTAACCTGGTCACTTGGTGCTCCAACAGGAATATAGGAAACCCAAGGTGCTCTGGAGATGAGCTGCACCAGTACAGTGGGAAGTTCAGTCCATTTGGGGTAGGTGCTGAAACAGAAACTCATGCCTCAAGCTGGGAGAGTGGAAAATGTCCTCTGAGAAGGCCACTTCTCTCAGACTGGTGAGATGAGACCTCTGCTTACATGGAGCACCCCAGTGCTCCAGGCACAAGTGGGATGAGACGTGATCCCTACTTTCAATGTCAGCTGTGTCCTAACTGAAGGTGTTTAGTGGGGTTTTTTTCCCCAAGAAAATCAGAATGCTTTGTAACCTAGGAACAAGGTGAGCTGTTTACATAAATTAATGAAAGATGTTAGCTGTTAAAGCTCTGCTCTTAATGTGTGAGAAAGGGTTTGGGTTTGATGTCTGAGCATCACGCGGCTGCATGTTGTGAAACGAGAGTATTTATATTTTCCTAGACCTATCGCAGTGGCTAAATTGTGCTGTGTTGTGAATCACATTATGAAAAGCAATGCTTTTCCTATTTCCTTTTTCTGCAATCATATGAAAAGAACATTTTAGATATGCAAGGGCAAAGAGCCCCTTTTTTTGTTCTCGTTCCAGGACAGACAATAATTCCCTGATGCCCTGTTAACTGCCTGTCTTACAATATTTTCCCAATTGAATACTCAAGTCACCAAGCTTCCACTTTTCATTCAGTAGTTAAAATTGTAGGTAATCAGTTTGGCCAAAATTTTGCACTATTTGTTCTACAGACATAATTTTCTAAGAAATCATGAAAAACTCCAAAGTCACCAATAGGAAAAAAACCGAAAAATCTATTTTGAACAAGAGGTTAAAAGCAAAAGCAGAGCTTCTGCAAGGTTGCTCAGATATCATAATGATGTCTGATATTATCCAGAACCACTGAGGAATCTGGAGTACTCTGAATGTGAAATATTTAAAAATAGTTTCATGACTACATAAATACCTTTGGAGTCAGAATTTAATTGAAACTTAAATTCTTTGAGAGTTATTAGTCATTAAAAAGAATGACCCTCTATTTAATTTTTAGATTGTAATCTCATATTCTTTTCTCTCCCATTAGCTCAGAAACCAGCTTGTTATTGCCCCTTAAGGCTTTCTATATAATTAAATATTCCTGAAACTCCAAATGCCAGCTACACTGGAAGAACCTGAATCAGAGTAAAGCAAGGTTATTTACAAATTTTTTATGTTGAGGTTCAGTACTTGACTTTGCTTTTACTCATGCCAGGTATAGGTCATACTTTTCATGCACAGAAATGGGAATTTTTGTCACCAACCTTGATCATGAGTAGATACCATAAGTCTTTTAGCTTAGGAAGCTGATGAAGATATTTCTGTAGGGGATCGTTAACAAGAGGTAAAACCCTCTGAGTCTGGAAACAAGGGACCAGAACTTAAACTTGGTAAAATGTGTGCCCATGTGTGTGTGCATTGTTTTATAGGCAATGTAAGATTTATGAAGTCCTTAACTATAAAAGTCTTTACTTTTAAGTGCTCAGTATTTTTTGGTAAATGGGGTGTTAGATAAGTAGACCATGTGGTGGATATGGAGTAAGTATTTAATAATCTGGGAATTTGTGGTATAATTCAGCCAACAGTGCATGTGATTGCTGGTGATGCACCACTCTGGCATATTGATATCCATTTACATTTTCATATGTCTGGTTATTGGAGAAACCAGCAGGAGACAAACACAATGATTATATGAATGAATGCAAGGCCAAGGTCCACTTTCAGGGCCCAGGACAAGACCATACAACTTTTCAGTTTTGCAGAACTGAGCACTCATAATGTCTGTGATAGATTAGACTTCGAAAAAAAGAGTGTCTAGGGAGAAAAGCAAGCTCTGAGAAAGCAATTCATAGTCAGAGCAGTTGGAAGAGACTCTCTGGGCACACACCCTACAAGAAGAGAGTGTTTCTGGCCAGCCTCGGTTCTCATGTAAATTGTCTTCAAGGACAAGTAGGCTGGAAATTGTCCTGAGGACTAATTCTGTCCTAGGTTTAGGTACAGAAATAAGCAAGGAAACAGAGAAGGACAGATTCTAGATGAAAGCTGAGCATGAATGAGAAACTACAGGTAGCAAATATAATTCTCCTTTTAAATGGAGCCTCAGGTCTGTTCTGAGTGACTCCTGTATAAAGGATGCATGATGAAGGGCAAAGATAGTTACTGGGAAGGGTGGGTGATGGGAACAGAGATAGCTTCCTAGCTCTGCCAGAAGCTTCCTTGGGCAGTCTCTTGGTCCATATAGAATTTAACTCAACAGGGCCCTGGACTTTGCTCAAAACCACCACATAGTAGGCTGATGAAAGAAATAGCTGTAGCAATAACACTCCTGGGTTTGGGGCTGGTGCAGAGTGCTTTATGCAAATTCTGTCATTTACCACTTTCTGTGCCTCTTGATTTTGCTTCATCACAAAAGGCAAGAAATGGGATTATTTGGGGAAATGCAAGTGTCAATAACTACCAGCTTTATCCCAGGTAGTCTGAGTATCACTGTTTGCATTTTCTGGAAAATCTAGAGATTTTGTTTGTTTGCTTTGGCTTTGGATTTACTGATTGAAAAAACAGTCAAACAAGAAAAATAATATGAAAATATTTGTTTGCTCAATATGAAGCCCATGATTTTTCTTGTAGCACTAAATTAAAAATAATATATCTTCAGACAAGTATTCACTTGTTGTTATAGAAGTTTAATAAAGAACTTTGACACCTGCCAATAGCTGGAGAAAAATTCGGACTAATGACTTCATACTGTTGATTTGGGTGAAGAGATTCTTTAGAAAGGTTTGAGCTCCCAGATCCCTGTTAACTATGTTGTGATTTTTGTACTAAAATGCATCTTTCTGGCTGCATATGATCTGTATAAAACTGGGATCTGGATGAAGAATAACTAGCTCAGACGATCTCATCAGCAATGAAATTAACTAGAAAGGGAGAACACTGGGAGAAAAAGTTCATTTTTTCATGACTGCTCTTAGGTAGTCAAGATAGTGTTCAATATTTCTGGGCTTCCAAAGATAGCCATGACCAAAATTGTTTCTCCATTTAAATTTTATAAGTATATTGCATCTATTTCAGTCAAACAAGTTCAATTTAAGTCTTGTCACGCCTGCCTAAATGAAAATATGTTCCTACTTTGCTACTGTATGTCTGAGATTTTTTTATTAATTGCATCTTCTTTCTTTTTCAATCAGGAAATCTTATGTTTTATTTAATCAAATATTACAGAAAACCTCTTAGCCATGAGGAGAGCAAAGTAATACTCCTCGATATGAGAAAAGCTATATAATGGTGGGAATACATTTTAATATTTATATAAGGAAAAATGTTTGCAGAGTAGGATGGTATATAGTCAACGACCCAAAGGGCTTCCTTTGAAACTTAAAATATCCACATGCTAGTTTCTGATGTGACTGCATATCTCTGATATCCTTTGAACCTCTTTCTTTCCCACACCAGTGGCATTTGTCTGGTTCTCATTATTATATCATCAGGACTCTTCAAATTTCCCTATATTTGTTCTAGTAACGTCCATGTGAAGTAGTTAAATGCTGGTGCTTTGACTTTGCAGGCTGGGAACCGAGAAGAAGGAATTAAGGGACATGTCCAAGGACACTTGCAGAAAGACCACGGTGAGGCAGATTTGGCAATAAGGCTTCCAGCTCCCAGACAAGCACCAAATATCAGGTAGCCTCTTCTTGTAGTACTACATCACCTGATTGCTCTTAGCTCTCTTTTTTCACAAACTTGAAGGCAGGGAATCAATACTAGAGCTCCTCTATCTCTGTGCCAAGGACATCTAAGCATATATCTAAGTGTAAGTAGTAACAAGTAGGTTCTAGGTGTGGGATTTTCTCATCCAACCCAAGTCTGTGCTGTAAGTGACTACAGCTAAGTAGTAGTTAACTGTCTCACTGTCTCTTCTGTCCAGAAAAAGATGTTTCCGGGGTGCTTTTTGCTTAAGGTGTGCAAGGTTTCACCCTGTATGTGCTATCTGGGTGGGTCAGCTCAGTGCAGAAGTTTGGTAGGGGCAATCACAACCAACTTTGATTACTGTTTCTGAGTCAGCAGAAATGCTTGCTCTGACATTTCTTACCCATCTGTGTGCCCATATCAGCACATTCAGACTCTTTAAATGGACAAAGATGCTGCTGAAGGAAGAAGCAAGCCATGCCTGAGTGATCATGTAGTGTGGGGCAGAGTGTTTGTAGTCTAACAATTTCCACAGCAGAGATTTTAGGACAGGATAGGGGGATGGGAAAGCACACTGAGTAGATCACTGAGGGAGAGGAAGCAGGCTTTAGTCAAGAACAGAGACTGCAGTTTCTACCAGTGGACAGTGCTATGGTTCTTAGCAGATCAGCAGAGCAGGAATCAGGATAATCTAATTTTTATTCAACTTCTCTAGTTCACTTGGTCCCATATTACAGCTAGAAAACAAGGTCCACAGCAAAAATTGTGCTGCCAGAGTGATTTTCATTTACAAACAATAAAAACTGAGATAAACATTGAATGTTACCTAATTTCCCTCCATCTTGTTTCCTTCTTTGTAACTTGTGTGAATTAGCGCATTTGTTTTTTCAGGGAGGAGTGTCTTAGATTTTCTCCTAAAGCATCACGAGCTAAACAGTTCTGATGCCTGATTAAGGAAGGCTGACCTAATGAATTAAACATTGGCTTGAGAGCATGGCTTTCAATGAGGACTTTCTATGTAGGGTTGCCATGCTGCTCTCCATGATTTCCCAGGCAGAAATATGCATGCATGCATTATGGAGATGGATTCCCAGTGTGCAGTAAGCCAGGCATGTCGGGGTTATTGTGCATGTGTCGACATTTCTTGGCACATTTGTGAACGCGTCCAACTCCTTTTGCCTGCACCATACAATTGATATGTAGAAGATGTTCCTCTGTCCAGGACTTGCCAATGTCCACAGACCAAAAAGAGGTGTTGTTACTATTGCCAGGCTGCTGGATATCCAGGAATGGCTACTGTTCTAGAATCCCATAAGAATGAGACTTCCAGGAAGAGAGTGAGGGCATGTTTGAGCTTTTTGGACAAGTGATCATCCTCATTCCATGTTCTTAGATAAATGATTTCTTCTGCATGCTTACTCATCCATGCTTAAGGTGAGGCAATTACAGTTTTAAGTTACATTAATTGATACTGTGAGGTGAAACAGTGTTAGTAAAGAGCTAAAATTCTTCTAGATGTAAATTTTCAGAAGCTGTAATCCACAAAAGTGCATTTCAAATCATTGCAGCTCTCTCTTAATTTCAATATAAGCTGATGCACTTTGAGACACCCCCAAAGGAGATCCATAAGACATATTTTGCACTCTTTATAGAGAACCAGTTATTTTCATCTTGTATGGCAATGAAGATGAGTTGGGGTTTTGTCTCTTCCCTTTCAAAAGTCTGAAAATCATTTCCAATACAGTGTTGCAAGCAGGAGCAGGTCTAATGGGATTGAGGCAGCTGATTTGGAAGAATAAAAATTGACCACAGAGGCAGCAGCTGCTCTTCTCTGAGACAATTCTTCAAAACAAGCACAGTATCTTGCTCTGATTTCCTGTCTGTTGTTGTACCTCTTTGTTTAATGTCATCCCAGAGACATGGCTTTCTGTCTGGTAGAGGGCACCTCCTCACCTTCCCCACCTCCAGTTATTCTTCCCTGACAAAAACACTTGAGCACGAAGAGAAGAAAGTCTTTGCCCTTGAGAATGTTTGCTGCTAAACTCTGTTTGCCTCTCCACTGCATCCTGAAAATCTAACTTCATCTGGAGCTCCAGGTATATTTGTAATTACATGAATGGATGTGACACTAAAGGAAAATTGTGTGGGTTTTCTTTTATATGATTTGTTTATAATTTAACATTGCACTTAATAAAAAAGCTGTATAAATCAAATGATCCCAACAATCATTCTTTTATCAGGAAATTACTTGTGCAAAGTATTGGTTACTGGAGTGAGTCTTAATGAAATTCAGTCAAAAGCTGCAGATCTGAGAACGAAGACAGGCCTCTTAATAGAAGAAGGTTCTATTTTTCCTGTAAGGTTCAGAGATTCAGACAATAAAATAGTGATTTAATAGACTTTAAGTCAATCAAGATGATACAATAGTGTTAATTAGCCTTTTGTGCCTAATTCACAACTAATTCTGTTGTCTACTTATTTATGTTCTAAAGTGGCCTTGATGAAATTTTTAATATTTCACCTTAGCTGAAAATTCATCTTTACTCTGGCTGGTAATTTTCTCATATATAGCTTGAAATTGTACTCTAGATAATTTTGCATAGAAGTATATCTACATGTCAGGACCATTGGCTGCTGTGTTGAATGGCTCTTCAGAGCTGACAACTGGATAATAGCTTTACTTTCAGCCAGCAGAGGAAGTCAAGAGCAAAAGTGTAGAGATAATGTGAATATAATTCATTATTCAAATATGCAAGTGATGAACTGAAAACAAAGAGGGAAGAGTAATAATGGTGTCATTATTTTTATTACTCTTGTTTTGCAAACGTAGCGTGAAACATTAAAGTAGATCTTTGAGAGATTCTCAACTGTACAGTGACAAATTTACTTTCTTGGCAATATTGATAAAAGGAAAGTAAAGCAGACAGGTTTCTGCAGAAGGTATGCTGTGCTGTTAGTTCTACTATTAAATACTTTCACGTTCCCTTTTGCAGTTTAAAATTCACATTATTAGTTACTCTTTAGAAGCCTGATCAGTGACTGGAAGAAAGTGCCTTGTTGTTCTTGTGGCTCCATTTAGTTAAGACAATCTTCAGAGCTTCTAAGTATTTGTAGCATGACTAACAAAGGCCAAATAGGCAGGTTATATAAAGCTTTCCTTGAAAAATGAGGAATTTGCATGTGATAGCAAAACATCCTTTATGAAAGCAGATACAGGTTTTAATGGAATAAGGACCTAAAGAGCATTCCTTTGGTAACTGAAGTGTTTTCCCTTTACTATGCTGTTTGGCACTTTGCCTTTCACATCATCTGTTTTAGTTTTCCAGTGCTTAGGCAAAGGTTGATTTGAAAAATTCTTTAGTGCCTTTAATTTTTTCAAGCGTACATACCATGATATACAGAGACTTACGGAAATAAAGGTGAAAGATATTTTCTGCTAAACTTACAGCAGTGGTAAATGAAAGTCCTCTGCAAATGTGACATCGCTTTTGTGGGGGGCAGTGTGGCCAACACCCTTTTCTCCAGGCAGCTTCTGCACCAGAGAAAGAGAAATAAACCACGAAGGAGGTGTGGAGGTCTCACCTCTGCAGGTGTCAGTAACAGAGAACGAGGCAGCACATCTGGAAGGGCCCAGGTACAAGCTATGGCACTCGCTATCTCAGTTTAAAATCTCTTTGTAGCTGCGTAGGAAGGCTTTGTGGATTATTTTTGTAGTACCTGAACTGTGTGCATTAGTTGTTTATCATACTGCAAGAGCCTGTAGGGCGAGCTGTTATGAGACCTGTCCAGAATTTACTGGCCAATTTGATATGCAGCTGTTATGAGATGCCAGATCTCTGGGAGAGCTGGAGTAGGGGCTGTTCTGCAAGGGGTTAATTTGAGATAGGGAAGAAGGAGATTGTGACAGTTAAGGTGTTACTTTTGTGTTTCTAAATGTAAGTTGAAGGAGGAAAGGCAGGCAATGCCTGGGAAGAAGAGAGGATAGTTTTCCTGAATGCATGAATGGGACAGGGAATACTCAGGAATACTGAGGCACAGGGCAATTAAGGGTGTTGGCCAAGATTAAAGAAGTTTTTGGCAAACCTATCCCTACTTTTAGTTTATTTCAAGACTGCCTTTCTCAGATTCACAAGCAATATTTTTCCTCCTAAGTCAATGTTATATTGAGAAATCATACAGATTTAGTATTCAATCCTGGAAGTTTTATCATTTTCATTGTAAATAAATAAAAGTATGAAATGCTAAAATGTGTAGACGTACCACAGAATTTTGCACTGTATTCTAGCTGTTGATGGATCTGATTCTCTTCTGACTTACATTCTAAACACAAGTAAATGCCATTGTTTTCTCATTTGAAACAGGTTAAACCGTAAAAGACTTGAAATTTAAAGCCTTTAGTTGCTCTTTCTAATTTTCTTGCCTTAACTTGAGTTTGCATCTGCAACTTGTACCCAAACCTGAAGCAACCTTTCTACCCGAATAACTGACAGAGGTTTGGCTGCAGCCTCCAGCTGGAGAGCCTAAGGGGTTATCAGAGCTCTCCAGAGCTACACTTTTGGAAAGACTCTGTGAAGATATGACCAAGGCTACAGTGTGAACTGGGGTTTTGGGGCCAGCTTGTTCCACTGCTTTTATGACTCTGAAAGTGTAACTTAGAGCCTGAGTCAGAAAATTCCATAAGCGCATGCTCAACTTCCCTGGGACAGAAGCCTGTGCTTGCAGAAGCATGTGTTTAAGCACTGTCTTGAAAAAATATGGTTTCCTGTATCAGGGCTTTTAATCTCTCCATTCTCCAGTTCTCCATCTGTTAAAAAGAATTAACAGGTGGCAGAAAGGAAATGTTGATATCTGTCTCCTGTTAGCTCTCGAAAGCCTCTGGCTCTTGAGTGTGTGGAGCCGCAATCTCAGTGAGCCCTCAGCCTCTCCTGAAGCATCCCTGTCGTGCTACAATGAAAAAGAATAATTTATGCAGTTACTTAACAAGGATATTATGCAACACAGAGATGCCCAGAGGAAGGATTCTGAGGACTGGGGAGGGACTGGTGACCTTCCTAGAAGAAGCTGCAACAGTGCAGAGGACCCTACACATTGCACTTCAGCACCACAAATGCAGTGGCTTCACTGCTCTCTTGGACCCCGAACAGGGATTTGTGATGTCGAGACCAGACAGACTAACCTTTTCTTGGCCAGTCTCAGAAAGAACAGGAAAGGTCCTCCTAAACATAACAGCTATTGCCTAGTGCTACATATTCCCTTCAGCAAATACCAAAGAGTATCAACCCACAGCGAATTATTCCTTTCAGGTGATGATCTTAGGTCTGAGATCAATGATCCAGAGCATTAGGAAGCCAGCCAGGCACAGGATGAGTAGAAATAACCAAGTCTACAAAACCTCGAGTTCTTTTCCTTTATCATTGATAAAGCCAAGCCCAAAAACCAGCTACACTTGGATGCCACACCCACACTGGGCTCCCTGGCTTGAAAAGATTCTCACTGCAAAAGAAAGTTCTTCATTAATTATTATTAGTAGATTTTGTTTGCATTGTATTATGAGGACTCCACATGCAATACAGAGCAGAATTTAATTCCTGTTGTAAATAGTTATAATCTAATTAGATGAGACAATTAAGAATGGGGGAAAGATATAAAAGGGTGAACAAAAGGATAATTAACCAACGTTTCATTAGTGCCAATATTTTTCCTTTTGTTTGGCTCTCTGAAGTTTTTTCCTTGCTTATTTTTTAAATAATTTCTTTTTAAATTAGCAAAATCATTTCAATTTTCACTTTGGCTCTGTATAAACTGGAGAAACAGCTTCTCATTAGAAATGTATTAATTAACATGATAATAAGCATGATTCTTCCTCGTGGATAAAGACAGCCCTTTCCTATTAAAGGAGTGAGAAGGACATTATACACTGGCTGCTGGAGCTGCTGAATGGCAGCGTAAGTGATCAAAGCCAGCCCAGCCACCGTGGGGACACACGGGGCAGTTGCCCACATCACCAAGTCCAGAGGGGCAGTTTTTCTCCCCGTGGAGCTCCTTACTGCTCCATTTCAGCTGTGTCACTCTGAGTGGGACAGGTAGATTTATTTTGCCTGGAGAGCAGGGCTGACCCAGGCGTAGCAGCAGAGAGCTCCGTGCTGCCCAATCAGGGGACAATTGCAACCTGCCCTGGGCTCTGTGCTACAGCAGCTGCTTTTCTTCCAGCCTGCAAACCAGGCAATTAAAGTGAGCCTGGGTATGTCTGCAAAAGCTGAGGTCAGAACTTTGACTGAAGGTTCGCATACTTAGCCTAGCCTGTGCTTAACACTGTGTTATTTATTCCCACAGCTTTCACGGTCAGCTGCTTGTTTATCTGGCTGTTTGGCTCGCTGTATTCCTGGGAAGATTTCTTTTCCTCCAAAGGTCGGTGGGGATTTGGACAAGGGCCACAGCACAGGTGTGGTTTCAGCCTCTCCCCAGTCCTGTAAAACCATGTGCTGTTGTGCTGAAGAGCATCTTGCCCTTAGTAGAAGGGCAGGAATGACAGAGCACAGTTGGAGAGGCAGAGTCTGGCCTTTCTCTGACTGGCACTTCCACAAGCTTGATAGAGTTGCCATCAGACTCTTTGCTAAATGGAATCTCAGTCTCCTCCATCCTTGTCCAGCTCCAGTGCTTTTGCACCAGCTCCACAGGCAGGAGTAGCAAGAAGCGAAGAGTGTGATATGTGAGTTATTTTCACAAGTTAGAGATGATCCCATAACTCACACATGGTGGAGCGGAGCCTGCAGAAAGGAATTTCTGTCCACCACTGACTGTGCTCACTTAATTTATTGCTTAGCATGTACATCTCATCATCAACAACAAGAAAACTACTTTCTGCGTGAAGTTAATGCCTTTGCTTGCTTGATCCTGGGTCAGAGGCTGTCTCCTTCTGCCTCACCCCTATAAGTGCAAAGCATTTCTCTGGGTGATGTGTTTTCAGGTGGATTCTGAGTGTGCTGGGTTGTCGGCTCCTGCAACACCACAGACAAAGTTTTCAGTGATAAAAGCAATTGACAAGTTTGTGTGTGATGTGGCATCTGACTATCAGATGTTAGAGGAATGCAAAAGACATACCATGGCGAGGCACATAATTCAGTGTGGGTGTGTGTGTGTCTGTATATATAGAACCAACAATTTATATTCTAATCATCACAAAGCAATCATACTGTGAGTGCATTTTTGTTATTAATACTTACTCTTTGATGCATAAACAATCCCATTTGAAATTCCTGGTACCAACTATGCTAATCTTTCACTGGAAAAAACTTATTTGCAGAGGAGGAAGAATGAAGGGTAGGTAAGCGAAATGTATTTCATCTGTTTGAAATAGCTGCAAAACTATCAGCATTAACAGTAAAAATATTTAATGAGTATTGCACTAGCCAGCACCAAAAGTAGTGAGATACAGAATTGCATTTGTTCTGTCAGAGACATGACTGACATTTAATTATTGTCTATTTTTTTGCTGATAATCTCATTCTTATCATCCGTTGTTAAATCCTTTAGAACCCCAAGAAAAATGAGATCAAGTGACAAAAATAAGATAATGAAATCATATGAAATAGAATAAAATTATATCTTGTAGGTAAGAGATGATTCAGGAGACTTGGTTATTTTATAGGGTTGTATAAACTCTGTAAGTGATTGCGAATTAAATGTGTTGAGCTCACAGAAAAGCTTTGGAAGAGAATGCCTGCTTGCAAGCTAAGCTGACTTCTGGGTTGTCATTGTGCAGCACATGCCATGTGAGATGATATAAGATCATTGTAAACCACAAAAGATGGTGAATTTGAGTCTTGTTGGAGAAAAATATATATCTTCCCAGCTCACTTCCCTTTAGCCAGTTTGTTCCCTTTGTGCTGCTGTGAAGCTTTTGGAAGCCAGTTTGTCACTGTGACTGTAAAATCAGGATCTATTTTTATCATTCTTAGCTTTCAGCCAGAAAAAGACTTCCCAGTCTTTTGCCAAAAACTATATTGACTACACAACGCGATCCAAGCTTCTGAGTCACTGTATGTGTCTGTTTGCAATATGTAACAGGAAAGCACTTCTAGCTGAAGTTTTAAACGAGGTAGGAAATCTGTTGCAAAAATTAGATGAACAATGAGTTCTGCTAAGGGAAAGTCAAAGGCAACGCTGACCATTTATTAGACTTTTCCAAGATAACCTGTTAAGTGCATTGAAAAATGACTTTGCAGGCTGTATAGTGGTGAAAACACTGAGGGTTTAATTTTGTTCCCTGCTAACTGCTGAATGATGTAGTGGAAATCTGGTCTACACACGCTAAGAAAAAGTGCTGACAAAGTATATAACTCATAAATGTGCTAATTTACTGAACAGGAATAGTATTTATTTGAGTGCACTAGATAGTGACCACTTCAGTGTTTGTATTTTTGCCAGCTTTCCCTTAAGTGGACTTTGTAGCTATTCAGACAAAAAGTTTGCTCAGTGCAGGAACACAAAAATTTCTTCTTCCTCCCTTCACAGAGAGCTTGTGAAACAATTGTCTTTCCATTAGTTTCTGCCTTGTAAAATAGTACAACTCATGATGACAAAGTGTTTTGTAGTTCCTGGGTGAACATCCCTGTGTGAATTCTAAAAGCTCTTGTCATAAGACCTTGTTTGTTAAGTATTATTACAGGCAGCTCTGCAAATCCCAGGTAAGGACAGCAGTGTTCAAAGGGGGCTCTCAGGCTGTGTGCTGTCTTTGTCCTACAATGGAAGACTTCTGTGTACAAAGCAAAATTGGCTTTGTAAAGTGTTTGTTTTAGAAAAGCATGCAAAGTGTCAAAAAAAAATTATATAGATAGACTTACTTTGGACTAGTGTAATTCTGTTGCTAACATACTACCCTCAGGCAGAATTTAGATACGTAATTTGATAACCTGTTGACATTTACATGTCCATAGGTGCTAATGACCTACATCAGCTGGGTGTTTTGACGGAGGCTTCCTCTTCTTTCCCCATTTCGTACATAAAGACCAAAATCCCTTTAAAGGACTCCTAACTTTCTGAATTGGAAAACAACACAGAAACAGCATTTAAACAGCAGCTTGGTCTTATGTATCTTTGGGTTGATTTTGCTTGCATTCATTCTATAAGCCTCACTGTTGGTGATAGAATTAAATCTGCCACCTTGCTGCCTGGCAAGGCTAAATAAAGAGCTGCAGCTGGGCCTGTTTGTATCTTGTGCTGCACTGGCATTCATGCATTATACTGGCATATCACTCATGGTAAGAGAGAGGGGAAAGCAAGCCTGTTAGCTTGTTTACATTTACTAGTTGGAGATATTCCTGAATAATAGAGTTCAGGAGGTTTGGAATAATTCATGTGCTTCCAGCTACGATGTTACTAACCTTCATTGTCGTCCTGGACTGAATTAATCGTGTCCTTTTCAAAATGCAATGCAAACAGAGGCTGCAAAACTTTCTACCTGACTTAGAAACCTCTAAACATCTGATTACAAGTTCCACAGTCTTGTAATCCACAGGATTTTGAAGACACAATCACCACTTTGTGAAAAAAAAGAGCTGTCCCTTTGTTTTACAGGGCCAAAAGTGTAATGCACTCATATGCATAAAAATTCGTGCTAATTTAGATCACGACTCTGATCGAGAATCTATTCACCTCCTGTGACGCTCATGGGAATCTTTCCCTTGATGCCAGTGCATTTTGAAGGAGTTATTTGACCAGGGACAAGGCAAGTATTATTACAATATTTTGTTAATGCCCAGTTGTGAATTTAGGCCATAAAGTCAGGCAATATATAAATCTACACTCTGTGCTTAGTTATGGGATAATGGACATACTTCACAGATAAAATCATAACAATTTACCAAGGATTAAATTCTCACTTTGAAAAGCAAAGTCAATCTCACACCATCTGCAGACAGTAAAGTGTCATGAGGACAGATTTAGTGGCACGGTGGTTGTTCCCAGGGAGCTCCTGCTGCACTGAAATGGTAACAGGAGAAGAAGGGCTAAGATAATTGCTGGAAGATTGAAAAATTATCATTTGTATCACTATCAGAGAGGTGGGAGAAGCAGATGTTTCGGAGCAAGCGAGGTGATGACTGGTCTGTGGGGAGCATGGACAGTGAGGAGGGCACATTGCTCAGCAATATTCAGAGCCCAGGAGACCAGATTTGCTTTGACATCAGTGCAAAAAATGAGCCACAGCAAAAGGCTGGAGCTTCCTCTGGTGAGATCCTTTTACCCTGACAGTTCCCTACAAGTGGTTTCTCTTTGCCATAACAGAGAAAGTGGGAAAGGAATAATATAAACAAGCAGTATAAATAGTTCCCAAAGTCTACGTAAATGCTGCAGACAGAACTCTCTACCACAGTTTTATGCATCCTCAGTCTCACAGATTTTGAGGCAGGGGCTTGACAGGTAACACTCAGGCTGCAGTTCTGCTGATGAACACCCAGCACCAGGGCACAAAGCTGGTCCTAAGGTGAGTTCCAGCTGCTGGGTTTCTTGTCCTCTTACTCCTAGCCTGCTGCAGTTGGTAGTTCAGTGATTCTTCATTTCTCAGGTTGCCTGGCCAAATAATCCTTGTTTATTATTCTTGCTTTCATTATCTCAGTCCCTAAGCAATAACACGTGGCCTGACTTGCAAGCTAGGTAAGTCATGGCTCAGGGAGGAGCCATGGCAAGTGGCAAATGGGAAGAGGGGTATCTTACACAAGGTTATATGTCTGCCTTTTTTAACAGAGTTCCCGTCCTTTCACTTCCCCTTTATTTTAGTAGCACAATTCATATTTGAAGTTACCATAAAGAAAGAGTCTCTAGAGTTTGGCTACATCCATGATTATATACACAAATAAAGAAAAAATTCAATGCATGCTACTTCCTACTTCTTTTTTCCCTGGCTGTTAGAAGTTCAGCCTTGGTGGGGACAGCACCAGCGTTGCAAGCACAGGTGGAAATAGGTCTGTGTAGTAGAGCTGTTATGTGTCTGCAGGATGTTTATTCCAAGGAACAGTGTATTTCTACATATGTTATGTATTAAGGGAAAGGGGAGGCTCTGAAGTATTAATGTCTTAGATTGTAACCCAAAGAACATCTAATCTGACCTAAGAAATATTGAGGGGAGTTTTCTGGAGCAGGCACAGCATGACCCCTGAAAACAGGTATGGTCAGCTATGGCTGCAGGGAGGTCAGTGCTACCTGCACTGAAGTCATTATCTGGAGTGAAATCAAAACCTTTGGGTCAGCCTGAGAGGGAACCTCCATAACGATATTTTAATGCATGCTTGGGAGAGTAGGAAAGGGGGGTAAATACACAAGGAAGTTCAAAGTCTGAATGACTTTCCTATCTATTCTTCTAAATAAGGGACAGATTTTTCTCATTCAGTCAGGGCTTATGAGAATATCACCCACACTAAAAGAGACAGGCATATTATTTTCACTCTCTATTCCACCAAATATGTAAAATGAAAAACAGGTGATTGCACTGCATGTGTGTGCTTTTTTTTCTTTTTTTTTCCTTTTGGGGGGCAAAGAAACTTTTGATCTTCAGTCTGTACAGAAGCATCCCAACTTTAAAAAAGAGCACTGTCAGATTTATTGTAGCACTGAAAAGTACAGATATCATGCTTACCATTACTCAGTGACCTCTTTAGTTTTGCCATCATGGTTCAAGATTTATTGCCTTCTGTGTTTAAAATGCAAAAGGATATGTCCTGTTAATATTTCTGGGTTTGCTGTGAAGCAATGACTTCCTGTTTGCTAGTACCACAGGTAAGGAAGACACAAACCACAAGTGCCAACACTATGTAATTTTTTTGGTCCTGAGTCCCTAATTTCTCAGTCATCTGATGTGTTCTGTCAAAATGCAGCCTGAAAGTCTAGACCAAGAGATATCTATGATAGAAAGTGTACATCAGTATTTCAAGCCCTCTAAATTTATTCTAGCCATTTGACAGTTGCTTGGAGATACAATCTCAATTTTTTTGCAGTAGCCCCTTCAAGTGGATATTTATGGCAGATACAACTGTAATTATTTACCTGTAACAAAGTCCAGGTCTGCCTGCTCCAGGTGATACAGACAACAGAAGGACACAGAGAAAATATTAATCTTCTTTCTGTCTAGATTTTGACCTTTTGCACCCAGATTCTTAGGCAATTATGGAAATGGAGCTGTGTTTATTTTTTTTGTTTACAAGTTTTGTTTCCTTATTCCACAAGCCTGTCAGTTATCAGTGTCAGTGCCTAAATGACAGGGTCTGAGTGTGCTTCCCTGCCTTACATTTACATTCCTACTTACTTCCATTAAAAATGCTGGAGCCAAATGAGACTATTCATGTGAGTTAAGGCGAATCCTGAGCGAGAAAGTTGAACATTTTTGGGACACGGAGTTTTTATTAGTGTAATTCGCATTTTACATAGAAATAGTTTATTTGAATAAAAAGAAGTGAGAGAAAAGAATGACAAAGGAAATAACTGAACCACAAATAATGGGATTCAGCATCTCATTTTGGTAAAGATACTAAATCTATGCCTGCTTCTAAAAGGGTAAATAATCCTGTTGATTCAGTCAGGACTACTTATGTCATCAGGCATGTGCTGAAGAAACTGAATGAATCAGAGACACGAACATTAACAGTATTTAAATGCATTTAAAATGCAACAGCAATAAAACAGAATATTTTGTCCACTGCATCTTGTGGAGCAATGAGAGAGAATAATGGGAGCAACAAACTCTCGTTTGCATCTATTCCTTCAGCAGAATCAGAGTGTGTTTGAGTTGGCTGAGTTCCCGTGGTGCTCCTGTCGCTCGGTGCACAGAAAAGCCTCTGCTGGGCTCGGTGCCATTGTGACGAGTCTCGTGTGGCTTGGCAGAGCCAGCCCTGACACCGCTCTCAGAAATGCTCTTCCCGTGGCTTCTAGGGCTGCTCGTTGAACACACCACACAAAATTTCTTGCGCAAATGACTCCAGAATACAGAAACTATAGAAAATGGTCCTTTTATTTGCAAAAACATTACTAAGAAGAGGGCTTAATTATGTGCACTATTTTTCTCTAATACATGTCAAGTGAAAATGTATTTCTCTTTGCTGGTGGTTTGGTTTGGTTTTTCATGTGAGATTGCTTCATCTTTGACTTTCATACCATTAATTTAAGCTTGAGTGTGTTTTTTCCACATTATCTGTAATTTGATCAGCTCCTTTTACATAACTTCTAATAATCTGCATTCTCATATTTTGGTATAAAAGCTCAGAGATATTCAGAATCAGAGTAAATCATATTGAGAGCAAATATCACTGGAACAGGCATATTATCACTAGTAGCACTTAGGTCAGTAATCCAAGCACTGCTGAATACTCGAGTTACATTTGAAACGTGAAAGTATTCATGTGAGCAGTAAGTAATAATACTGTTCTAAATCACTGTACAGCCTCATCTTGGTTCTTATCTGTGTAGCTACTACATCTTGGCTTAGTCGTGGTTTTCAAATGTGTTTTTCAATTCCACTTCTACAGACCTTGCAACTAGTTATTTTGTGAAGCAAGAAAACAAACCAAATTCTGTGTTACTCCAATAAAGACAACACAGTCATCTGATGGATTAATTTAGTCTTTGTGCCAAGTCCTTTCAAAGTAACTACCACTAATTTATTTATAGCAAATTCTTTAAAAGTTGTTGAAAATTTATTATACATTTACCATCCACTAGATAATGTGCAAGATTTCTTAGATCTGATTCCTCTGCTTTTTGTTCACTGAAACTGTCATTTAAACCAAAAAGTAGCTGTGTAAAAGAGTTTTTCAACACCCAGTATCCTCAAAGTTAAGAAATAGTTCCCAAAAATCATACGGGCATTTTTATTTTCCAATGAAAGTTCCTGCTGCCTGAAGCTCAAATAACCTGCATGTCTGTAGAGGAGAAGAATTTTGCAGCAGGCTGGATGTGGAATTTACAGGAATTACTGATAGTGCCTTGCAATTAAGTCACCAAACTAAACTGGTTTGCAGAAGTCATCCTAGTCTGCAAAGAGATTTTAGGAAACCTCGCTGCCTTTCCCACTACCCGTTCACAAAAGCAACCAGTCTGAATCCTTCCCACATCCTGGGGAACAATACAGATGCTTTAAGTGCACCTCTAAGAATAAACATGTTTATATTTATTACAATTGTTACTTGGACATCAAACACGACTTCTCTCCTGAGTGCAGAGGATGTGGATCCAATGTAGGCAGTGTTTCCACACTTTTATCCCTGCTATGTTACCAGCTGCACAGGGATATGGAATTTCATTCCATTTCTGGTATGCAGCTTCAACTCCTGAAAGCTACGATGAGATGTTCATCTTTACTGAACTCATTTCAGCAATGTGTCCACTGCTTTGAACAATTTGACACACAGAGACGCTTTTTACAAGTTGATTTTTGCTGCTTTCTTTTTGTTGACATGATTCACTTGTCAGGCTATGTACTTGGGCTTTCAGCGCCTCTTCCCAAGTGGAGACTGCATATCTTCATTTTGGCAGTTTCTGGATTCCATCTCAAAATGTAACTACTGTACTTTGTTGCCTTCAGTGATGGAATCTCTGGAGATGATTTTTTATTGCTGTTTGGGGGGAGGAGGAGGTTAGTGATTTGGCAACAGCCCTGCAGCTATGACCCAAAACTTCCTATTTTGCTCTTTATTTTCATAATAGTGTGCATTATTACAGTATCCAGAAGTCCAGCTCCCAGCCCTAAGACATGATGACAGCAGATACAATTAAAAGCAGCACTTTGAAAATTGCACGTACTAAAATTTGACAGGATCAAGTTTATTTGCAAATTTACATACAGCTTGTTGAAAGTGACTGGAATAAAAATATATTTTAAATTAAAATGAGCTGGTTCAGATCTGACTCCACAGGTTTTGGATGGTATTGGGAAACCAGCAGAAACTTGGTGATTCATTTGACCTCAGAGTTTCTAAATTAGTGCACAAGAAATACGTGCTCATAGCTCAAAGGCAAAGCAAAAGCAGAGTTTGACTGCATTTCTAAGATTCTGATTTTTATGAATATTCAAAGAGCTATGGGCAGAATTGCCTTCAAATGACCTGGTTTATTCTCCTGAGTATCACATTCAACTGAATTTCATCCAGTTACTCTTCCATTGAGACCAATCACTTGAGCTTGATGAAAGCTTATTTTTGGTTTTTTGGCAAAACATCATTTTGAGGATGGAACGTAGTTTTATTTTGTAGACATCAAGAAATGAAGAATCCCTCAGTTCTCATGGCTCTCACTGCCAAGAATTTTTTTCTGTTTGGAGTTTTTTATTAATAGCATCATTGTCTGATATGCTTTTTAAATCATCAGTCTTTCATTCTTCTTTTTATGGTAAATCCTGGGTTTCCCAAAAGGTATTTTGGGTGTTATGACCAAGTGGTCGTAACACCTAAAAGTGTACATCAGGTCAGTGATTCTCAGCATTTTCTCTAGGCCAGGAATAGATTTTTAAACTCCTCCTTCTTTAATCAGTTTACTTTTTAACGTCATGCTCTACCATGCTCAGCCTCCAGTAATTCCAGCTGATATTGCTGAGATGTCCATGTCAGTAATTCAAGACAACATAGAATAAGAGCTTACAACATACTCTTGTTGCCTATTAAGTGTTTGTTGTGTGATTTCAGGCCAGCTCAGTCATCCCTCATTTCAGTGGGTGCACTGCAATGATTGTGCTCCATGCCAGAAGGTATTTCCTTGTGTGAGTCATGCATTTCTTCTACACTGAATGAGCACATTGGGCTCTGGTGCTCAGAGGAAGAGCAGATTTTAGAGCTGTAGAAGGAATTTTGTTTTTAAAACTCAAGATTTTGTGTCATAAACTTTCTTGAATATATCCTGGTGTGTATCCCACAAATTCTGGGATATTAAAGGCCCAGAGGTTTGGTGCAGACCTACCTCTAATGTTAATCTTACAACGAGGGTCGATTACTTATATATCACAAGGGATTTATAGTATCTCCTGTCAGTGCAGTGTCTGCCCAACTTCTGGTTAAAATCCATAACAGCAAGTCTCTGGTAGTCTTCATAAATTCTCATTAATTAAGAACTCTACTTACTGAAAGACTTTATTTGATTTTGATTACCATTACCATGTTGTTTCGGGAGATTTACTTCTTTGGGGGTATTTACAGGCTGATTTCCTTCAAGTCTTTTCTGGGCAGTGAGGTGGAGGAAGAAACAGAAGTCTTGAATTGTGGCCTGCTGAAATAGTGAGGCTGCCGTCAAACACAAGATCAGACTGATGGAAAAGGATCTCAACGAAAAAGTTTTATCTCAAGTACTGTAGCTATGGTGAGAAAAACTCACTACAGCCTGAGTTAGAGGATGTGGGGTATTAGTTTTTTTCTCAAAAAAATTCCCAAGTATTTTATCAAAACAGCTGTATTTTAGATGGCCATAGAATAGTAGCACATGGAGCACTTGTGCCAGATAAATACATAAAGTGTGGTGAGCCACAGACATAAAATATAACTGGCCAGCAACAAGTAATGTTTACATAGAGACTTTCCTTCTGGAAAGGGGTACGACCCAGCCTGGGGAAAAAAAAAAATTAAAAGGGAGGGTTTGAGTAGCTACAGATTATTAACAACAACAAAAAAACCCAAAAACATTAAGGAAAAGAGAAGCTTAGGCAAATGAGCTGGAAATGGAGAGAGAGTTCATTAACTATCATAAGAGAAGCCCTGTCTTCCCTGCACGATATTTAACCACATAAAATACTATAAAGAGGGCTTTAGGAATTTTTCTGTTTGAACTTTAAGATTATGAAATACTCGTGCCTAGCTTGCTAGCATTTTTATGGCTTAACACTCACAGTTTTCAGAGATGTGACGTTTCTCTGGTAAAAATCAGCTCCTATCCACAGCTATATATGCAGCTTCATATTCAAAATCAGAATTAGGCCTGAAATCTTTTCCTCATAAAAAAATAAATGGCTGAGTCAGGATTAAGATGGTTTTAGTTGGTTTTTGTTCCCGTGAAGACCATTCTTCTTTGCTATGGGAACAATGTAAAAGAGTCTGAGGCTGATTTTCTAGCTTTAGTTACTTAGACTAGTGAGCAACAAAATCAGGTCAAGGCCCATGCTTTATTCTAGATTTGAAGGTTTAAATCTGATTCTAAAGAGTATTTAAAACCCTTGGATAAAAGTTCTTGGATTAAAAAAACCCACTGGAACTTTCTTCAGGAAGATGTTTTCTTCAGGAAGACATTTTCTTCAGGAAGACCTAGGTGCTCAACATCTTTACTGAATTTTAGTCTTTCAAGTGCTGACTTTCCAGCCAGACACAAAGGCTTGCAGTTAAATTGGAGCATGGAAGTACTGGTGTTCCCACGAGCATATTTTATATCATATAGCTCTTCCAGTGAGGACAAAAAGAATTGTTCATGTGCTAATAATTAAACATGTTCTTGATTTATTTTTTGCTAGACCCAGATCTGACGTTTTTGCAGAACTGAGAGCAGAATTTGGCCCACAGTACTGAGATGTTTTTCCAAACAAATTATTTCGTTTTCTCCTCTTTTTTTGCAACTGAATGAGGAATCACCCTTGAAGTTAAATAGTAGGAGTATTGTTTTTATAGTTTAGGTTTGCATTGAATGTTTAATGCAGGTAAATCAACAAGTGGTGGTCTGTGTTGAGAAATTGGGTTTCGGGTTTTTTTGCCACGGATAACTAGAGTGGAAGAAAGAAAGAAGTCAGTGTAACTGTCCTAGAATTATCAACAAACTGGCGGAAAAAAGTATTAACAGACCGGTAGAGTAATTGCTCTTCCATTAAGAAGTAGGAAACGGGCTCGAGTGTACTTCTTTGCTAAAAGGCCAGTCTGTGAAGAATGGCGTTGTAGGGTGCACATTTGACTCCAGATCAAATTTGTGTGTTTTAATGGTGAAAAGATTATTTTTCTATCCAGCAATGCTGCCAGTTAATCCTGCACGTGAAAGTTGAGCTGCACCCTGTCTGATTCACACTTCATCACCTGTAGCAGGGACTGGGCAGCTGGAGCAGGCTTTTGTTGGTGATGGAAGAGAGTCCCGCTCCCTCTCCATTAGCTGGGCTGTGCTATGCTAAGTACAGTAGTAAAAATGTATTTTTATCAGGAAATTCAGTAGATATGGCCCAATTTAAATGAGTGCTCATATTGAATGGCTCTGTTGAGTCAGTGTGTTACTAACTACAGTTGCACATTCATGCAAAGCCAAAGGGTAATGCCAGCTCTGGCTTTAACTCTGGGAACTTAAAGGGTCTAGGCAACAACTCCCTTCCAATCTCTGAGGGATGGACAGGAAAAGTCAGTAAAAGCATCAGCAACAACCATCCTGCAGTCTCATTCATAAAAAAGAGATGTGTGGTAACATCCAGTCACCTCCTGAAATCAGGGAAGCCCAGAATTAATTTCTACTGGGAAGAGTCCTATTGAACTCACTCAGTCTGGATCAGATCCCGAGTGGAAGCAATTCATCTCCTGACCTAAGGTCAGCTTTACAGCTAGGCAGTGCTTCTCTTGTGCTCTACTGTTCAGAATTTCCAGCATTTACCTTGTGCCGAGCTGGCAGCAAGGGGCTGGGTTTCATTCAGGCTCCAGCAGATTTCTCTCATCACTTAGGCACAAGCCCCTCTCAGCACTTGGGCACAAAACATACAGCAATAGAAGCCTGGTCATCAGGAGGCAGAATGAGATACTTGGCGTCTGGGCTGGGGATCCCGAAACTGCCCATGTAGATTTGGGTTAAAGAAAATGAAGTTGAAAAACGTTCTGACAAAAGGCCAGACTCTTCCAGTTGCAGCTGGTTGGCAGAGAAATTGGATGTGATCGAGGGCTTCATGTATAAGCATGAATAAGGATCACAAAATGGATGACAGATGAATAACCACTCTTTAATATAAAATTTAGATGGTTAGACTGATCACAGTTTGGAGGTTTTTTCACAGCTTACTTTTTAAAGAGCTCCTGTAGAGCAGTTATGGACTCCAACTTTGTTTTGATTTGTTCTCAAATAGGTATTTTGTGTTGCCTCTTTCTAAAAATTCCCAAACATCACCAAAAAAAAAAAAAACAAACCCAAAACAACCCTCCAAAAAAACAAAAAGCCATCAAGCCATTGAAAGAGAACTCTATTTTGCAACATTTTACAATACCACATATGGACAGTAGCCGGGGGTGGAGAATCCTTTTACTAGAAGTGCCACAAATTTCCGATGGTCTTACTGACTGCAAATTTCTGTGAGAATACCATCAATTTTTAACAACTTCCACAACTTTGTTCATGTGGATAGACCCATATACTGCTAGAATGACACCATTTACATGTTGTGTGAAGTTACAGAATAAAATCTTCAGTTTTAAAAGAGGTAAAGCTAATGAGAAAAGAAAGGAAGCTGGAAGAGGGCTGTGCCTTTCTTGCTTACTGTTAAGAGTTGGGAAATATCCTTGTGTTGTGGCTCAAGGGAATTTTTCCACTGAAGGGATGGGGCCCCAGCTTGGTGGATCAACTTCAGCAATGCATTCAGTGCATGTCTCATTTGCTGTTTGCATAAGTATTTTCCTGGGCCAGTGTCTGGATGAAGCAGTTTTTCCATGGATTGGGCACTATATCACATTTTAGGTAAACAAACTAAAAGATTTCCTCATTGAAAAGCCGGCTTGATTCACAGCACAGTTGTAGTTGGTAGTACCTAATGCATTCTTAAAAGACCAGGTTGAGGAATTTTTCTTTTCAAAATGTTGAATAAAACATTTATCTCAGCTGTGTCCCTTATAATCAAAGCCCTTGATTAGAGGTTCTCATCATGAAAGACCTGTAGCTGCTGCAATTAAATGTATAATACTTCTGCTCCTGTTACAATTCCTGCTTTTTTTTTCCTTAGGAAACATCCTTATCTGATATAGAGTTTGAAGGACAGCAACTTATCTTTCTTCTTCCCTTCCCCCTTTTCCTGACAAAACATTTCCTCAGTCTCACTGTCCATTCATTGAAGGGATTTTGATAATAATTTATACCAGTCACTGGCCAATTTTTTGGAAAAAAAACCAAACCAAAAACGAACCAGCCAAGGTATGTTGATGCTTGTTTTACAATTAAAGGCACACAATAAAGATAATGATCAAGAGGAAATGTCAAAGAATCACTGACTTTGAGCTACTGTGTGAAAAATATGAGTGAAGATGATCTGGGGAGTAAAGCGAGCCCTTCTGGCATGGCTCAGTGGGCAGGTGACACTGTGTGGATCAGCACTGTCTGCACAAGGGTATCTCACTACATATGGGATCAGCTCTTAGAGAAGACATTGAATTTAGGCCCTACAAACTCCAGAGCTGGTAAATCTTATGCACTCAGAAATACTCCCAAGAGCAGTTACCTGAGTTATAATGGATTTAGAGCCCATGAGCTGGTTGGGTGGAAACTGAACTTCCCTGCACAGATTCCCTGCAGCAGCTTCCTGACAACTGCTTGGGAATCCAGCAGCAAAGCCCAAAGCTGAGCTGCAGCCATAGCTGATGTCCAGTTTAATTTCATTCCTACTAGAAATGGTGAGCAGACCTTTACTTATCTTTGCTTATTTGTGTGAGAAACAAGGTAGGACACCTAATCCTAGACTGTTCAAGTGGCTTAAATATATCTAATCCAACAGAATTTTTCTGTTATTTGGTGGAGAGATAGGGGGAGAGTGGAAGAAGATAGATGCTCCTTATTCTGATGTTATTTTTTTGGTTGCAGGGCAGAAAATGAAAGTTCTGACACTGTGGCAGTAAAAGCTGACCATTATCCTGGCACCAGAGAGCACATCTTCACTGAGTCTGAGCTACTCATGTAAAGTGGGGAAATAATTCATTTAATTATCTTACTCATAAAAAAGCAACAATCACTGTAAAGTGGTTGGAAAGACATAGGATGTATTTTTATTCCCTTGAAATACTCACATCCCTCTATTAGAGTCTGACATTTTCAAACTTACAGATAACCCCACTTACTGCCCACATGCAATTCTGGATGGAAAACACAATCTGTAGAGGTAACATGTCCTTTAAAAGAGAGAAATAGAAGTGTCATTTGGACTCAGAAATTTACGAAGGAAAGAGAGGAGAGGAGAGGAGAGGAGAGGAGAGGAGAGGATGAGGAGAGGAGAGGAGAGGATGAGGAGAGGATGAGGAGAGGATGAGGATGAGGATGAGACCAATAGTTTTCTTGTCCTATCAGGCGTTGCAGTCACAAATGATTTGATTTCCCATAAGACCATAAGGATTGTGCCAACATTTAGAACACGACTCATGAATTCTCAGTTATTGCAACCGCAGGCAGGTTTGTGAAATACAGATAATTTTTTTATACGAATATATAGATATGGGTGCATATGTGAATATACATGTGTGTCTGTCTAATATATATGTGTATAGATATTCAAACTCAATCCTCACTGGAAAATTTTTGACAGACTTAGTGATACAGATGCACAGAAGTATCTAGTGCAGCAAAGTTTGCCTTCAGGGATACTCAGGGGTTTCAATACCAATCTGTAGAGTTTGTCTCTTAGGTGTCAGAGAATCTGTTTCTGACTCTGCCCCACGGTGATCTGGGCTGGGTGAGGTACCTGGAGCTGTTGGTGCCTCAGTTTATACGACTGACAAGCACTGAAAGCACATTGTCAGCAAACCCCCTCAGTGTGTATTTTGCTTTCCCATTTCTCTCAGTGTGTGATCACCTCACAGTGCTGGGAAGCTGGAAGGGGTGAGGCACTCAGATGCAATGCTGATAGCAAACTTGATAAAACTGCAAAGAAAAGCTGAATTATGTGGGTAGCTGGACTGATGGAAGAGGTGGCCCTGTGGATCCCCTGAATTCATCAGACACATTTGCAGTGACTCCATGGAGCCAGAACAACACCGCAGTGCAAGGTCGGCCCTTTAATTATGTTGATTACCCTAAGTCAGATTGTTACTTGCAGACAGATCCCTGCAGCCACACAAAGACTTTTGTCTACAGTGAGACTGCACAGGGATCTGCCTGGGCAGTGTTCACAGCAGGATCTGGCCTAAGTTTCCATGCATACATTTAATGCCAGGTCAGCAGCCTGACCACACATGGGCCATGGAGTGTGTGTGCCTGCCCCATTCACTGCTTTGCTGCAGCTCTAGGCACTCATGGACAGAGAAGAGCAGTGCCTGTGCCTGTGCCAGCCAGGACGATCTGCCCTCGCTGCTCCCACGGGGACCAGGGAGGCAGATTCAAAACTTGCAACAAACCTCAGGCATGGTATTCGTTTCCATCACTTTAATTTAAAATATCAGGTGACAATTTCCACACAGAACAATAAAGGACTATATCTGTATCTATGAAATCGTAGTCAGTGTCCGAAACCTAGATATCTCTAAGAGAGACAGCAGATACAAAAGAAAATCTGTTTTGATTATCACACCTGATAAGCCTCATTGGTTCATCATGTCCAGCATCTGCACCGCTGAAACCTAATGATCATGAGTGAAACCTTTCTCCCTGACCCATAATAAATTGTACTTGAAAGGTGATGAATTACTTTCTGCTTTTTACATCTTGGACAAAAGGATTGTATCACCCTTTTCTGCAGAAGTCCTACAAAGGAACTAGTCCATTTTACATTAAAAAAAAATTAAAAGAAAGAAAAAAAAAGAAAACAAAAGACTACATGGGCTGCTTCTTGCTCTTGTGGGAAAAATCAGTCTAAAAAAAACCAATAAATTTCTGCCAGGTAAAGAGAGGGGGATTTTTCTAACAACAGCCTTTGCTGTTTCATCAGTTGCCCTTTACATATATTGCAAAATATGACCTCCAGTTTCCACATTGTTGTGCCAGTGGCTTTCCAATGGCCAGCCTAGTTGCCTCTTTCTTACACCAGTAACTTGCTACTCACAGGAGTAGTTTTACTGAAGGCATAAGAGTGCCTGCCTATCACAGAGGTTTGGGACTCATGATCAGCCCCAGGACGGCGAGTAGTCTGTCCGAGAACAAATGAGGGAATTTAGCAAAATGTATAAGTCCTTCCCATGCTACCTACTGAAACAAGCAGATCTATAGTCAATTTATTGAGCATAAATTACTGCCAGCCTTCGCTAGAATAATTTATACTCCTGAGCCACTTCAGACAGGAAGGCAATAGGGAACTGTCAGGATACATGAAGTTTTATATAGAGATGAACGAATAGCTCATTATTCAAAGTCAAATGATATTCATATTTAGGGGTCAGAGAATTTGGGAAATGTTTAGCCCCTCACCTGAGATTGCGGTATGAATCCTCTTTCCCCATAAGGTCTTCTCAAAATAAGTGCTGGCTTTTCCAATCCTATTGCTTAACCAGAATAGTTAACCCAGGCAACAGTTGGGTGGGGAGAATTAATAAGAGTAAAGGAGCAGGAAAATGAACAGAGGGACTCAGTGGGCATAGGATTAAGGAAATGAGTGAAAATACAGGGAAAGAGGAATGAAAAGTTATGGAGATGAGATGAAAAAAAGTGGTGGGAAAGAAGAGGAATAAACAGACACTCAAAAAGAAAATTCTATCACTGTTATTTTTCAGAATGACACTTCATTTTTTGATTGTGTTTGATTATTTGAAAGTCTTTGAGCAATGCATTACAAAAGGCAGAATATTTTCCTCTGTGCTGGCTCTGTGTATGAGCCTAGGATGCTCAGGCTTTATGAAGCAGAATGGCATCTTTGCCATCTTTTTTTCAGTTTATTTTAAGGTCATAAAAGTTATCATCTCAACCAGAAACAAATCAGGTTCCTTTTTAACTAAATAAATACAGCTTTACTTTAAATCAATTAAATCACAGATCTTCTGTGTAGTGGGGAACTTGCAGTAGAAAAAGAACCCGTTCCTGAGTTTTAAGCTTTGGCTTTCCAAGTTGACACAGGTTTTGTTGAGCATTGCTTGCCCTTTAAGACTGAATTTGAATAGAAAGAGCCTGGCTGGTTTTTCAGCCCTTTCCCACCCCATCACAGTGGCATTTGGGGCACTGTGCAAACTCTCAGCCAGCACAACTCTCAGTTCACTCAAAGCCAGGGGGAAGCAAGAGAGAAGGAGCTTTGCAAACGAAAAATGTCAAAAAGCAAGACTTGATTTTCTCTACAGTATCTCCATTAATTCTTAGGAAATGCTCGTGCTCAGTGAACTTGAGTGGCACAGTCACAGAGAAAGTTCAGGGTATGTTTCACTCCCAATTTCCCCGGTGCTGCTAATTCCCCAATCAGCCATTACGTTAGTTTACTAAGTCATCTGTACTCACCTACAGTTCCTTCACTTCATTACTCCCCGGCCAAAATCTCTTCCGAAGGCTCCTCTGACAGATTTATATTCTGAGCATCAGACAGGAATGTGGTTCTCTGCTTTCCCTTTACCTATACTACATAAACATGTCCTTGCAGGGCTCGCCTGAGTCCTGACGCAGAGGATCCCAGGCTGAGCAGCACAGACACCTACAGAAACACTCCTGGGCTCTCTGTGACTGCTGCAGACTACTCAGGGGTTCAGATCAAGTCTCGCCTCCATTTCGGGACCCATTTATTGACTGCAAGGGCTGTGGTCAAGGGAAGCCATGAAAGACAGGGAAAGATTCCGTAGTGATGTTACACTCATTAAGACTTTGAAAGTTTACTACAATGCAGCATCAGTTTAAATAGGCGGAGTCTCTTCAGCTATTTGGGTAATTTAATTTTGTCCTGCAAATCAATGAGAATTTTATAGGTACATGTTTTAGAAGCTACTTTCTTATATCACACAGGAGTGACTGTACAAAACCCAACCCTCCAACGGTGTTCTGGCAATAGTGGCTTTTCAAAGCCTGCCTCTTTCCCCTTTTCCCCCAAGAAGGTAGTGCATACAAAAGTATTGCTAAGGATAAGAGTTCTTCCTTTCATGGAACAGTCCTCCAGTCTCTTGAGAACTTCAGCCATGAGAATTTATATTAAATGAAACTAATTAGCTAAAGGTTGCATCAAAACTCTCACAAAGACCCACTGAGAGCAGATTCCTTTCCTGCTAGTTATCTCCCCCGCAGCTCCCCAAACAACAGAAGGCATTGTAGAGACAATTGTGCAGATGCAGGTATGAGACCAGCTCTAGCAATGAGGGCTGTTTCAGTGGCACAAGTATTAGAAGAAAAAGGAAGGAAGAAAAGGCATCCTCCTCAGCCGTTTTCTGAAAAAACCTCCAACATGTCATTGCAAAACTCTATTAATATTGTGTTGAGGCTCCAGAGTCCTGCGAAGGACTGGAAATGGTACAATCATCACCCTGAGCTTCCTCCAGCCACGTTGCTCTCATGTTTAATACATTATTTACCTGGAAACATTATTGTGATCCAAAAGTGCCTTTAAGAGACAGAAAATTCAGACAGAGAAAAGTGGCCTCGCCAGGTGATTTTGCTATTCCAGCTACTCCCAGAAGAGAGACACAAGCACCAGTTTAGACACATATTGCCCTTGGTCTGCACAGGGGAAAAGGGGTCACTCGTGTGTAGCACCAGTCAGGGAGCTAAGCACAGCACCAAGCTCTGGTTTGGAGAGTAGAGGCTGCTAAGGGCTGCACAGAAAGTACAACTCCTGTTTCACTGCGTGTACGAGCAGGCACAAGGCTATTGATAGTGTCAGCTCCTGCCTGCAGAATTTGGCTTGTCTCAAACCAGCTACCCAGGCTGCGGGTCAGAGCACAAGGAATGATGGTGTGTTACCCCAGCCGTTCTCTGTGATGGATGTGAATAGTAAGCTGCTGAGTATTTAGTCAGGAAAATAAACCTGCAGTACACACATATCGACCTGAAGAATTCTTGCCTCAGCTATTCCAATGTAATATATTTCTTATTTCATTTACATTCTCTCGAGTAGTGAAGCACCTTAGAAATCTGCTCTTCACGCACAGATTGATGCCAAGAGTAATAATGTGAAGATCGTAGCACACTCTAGAGGAAAGATTTTGTTTTCTAAGACCAAAGATAGAGCATTTTTGGTTGCAATTCCTTAAAGAAAATTAGAGGGTAAAAGAGACAAGGAAATGGGAGGATTTCTGTGTATTAAGCATTATAACTGGGTTTGTTAGCTTGCTGTTTTGAAGAAATATAGGTAAGCAAGGCAAGATAAATCACAGCAATTTGAAATGTCGTTTGGCTCTCCTATAGCGTTTGAATTTCTTCCATATTACAATAGATCTTCTCTCCTTGTGCCAGCTAAATTGAATTCCTCTTTTTGGGCTGTTTCTTTGAAGGGCTTTGGATGAAATGTCTCATGCAGTTCAGTTTGGAAGCTTCCCAAATCAAAACCCCAAACCCCCAAATTTGTTTCAGTTGTGGGGAATGGGAATTCAGATTGATTTTTACCTGTTCATGAGACATCTGCTTTCACTATTTGGCATAGTGTGGGGCTGAGGTTAGTGGGGGAAGGCAGGCTGATTAGCCTCAGAGGATTTATTACATTTGATACATTGAATGTCTGATTTTGCCTCCCTTGCTCTTATTTGTTCACAGCCCGTACATTGAGATATGCTGCAAAAATTTTTAAACCATTTAGATTTAATTCTCATCTCTTATTTAGCATTGAAATATCGAGAATAAGTCACTGGTATCTGTTGTTTTTGGAAGTTTTGCCTGGACTAAACTTCTGGACTCAGCAATGGAAGTCGCAGAATGGGAAGTTGATTTACAAACTGCCTTTAAATCCAGTGACATAGGCTAAAGTGCACTGAATATTCACAAGCTCTATATTAGCGGCCTCTACTATTTTGTGCTCCCCATGGCTCCAGTTCAGCTGAGGAACACCCAAAGTGATCCCAGATTTTAAAGTCCGGATGATCCTGAACAGAACAAATTTCAAATTAAACCAGAATGCTTTCACATGCCTCCTATGCACAGTTAACACTTGACTACATATGCTAAAATTTGTGGAGGTTTTTTGATATGTGAAGTTTTATACAAATTTGAGTGAGAATTAAACCATTGGTAGACCATGATGTTTTGTTGGAAATATTTCTAGGTAAAGCATATTTGAGGATGATGCCATATCTCTCTGCAGGGGCAAAGAAACTTAAAATGTGCTGTGAAAAGCAGCCAGAGCTTGTCAGATGTGGAATTTGGCTGTAAGAAAGGCTGGTGTCAGAAACCATCTGATGACACACAGTTACAGCAGTAATGGTGACATTTAATTGAAATTGTGACGTTCACAATGCCTGTTAGGTCCAAAGAAATATTGTCCAAACCAAGGCAGAATTTTTCTCAGGGTCCATGCCCTGGTCACCAGCAGAATTTTTTTAATTACTTTTTTTTTTTAAACAGCTCCAGGACCCAAGAAATGCTAAGAACTTCGTCTGGAGTCGGTTTTTCATCCAGCTCTGCTGCCAAACAGAATTCAGACCTGGTCACAGGTAGGATCCAGGCTGGAACCTGATGCTGCTCAGTCCGGGTGACATCAGTGTCACTTTTTGCTGAACATCTGAAGGATGTAGGGAGACTGGGCTTTTTGAAAATACAAGGATTTGAGGTTCTGAAACGAAATTTTAGCAGCCTTTTTCCAAGAAGGGGATATTTGCTTTGGTCTAATTTAAGATGTATACAGAGTGTGGAAGAAAATAGTGAAACTTTTCAGGTTCAGTTGTGCTTAATATTCTCCCTGCAAATGTTTTCCTGTAAACAAGCACACATGTGCACCCCCAGACACATACACACACCAAAATGTTCTTCCTGAGCTGTGTTTTACCATCAGCATGTTATTTGCTCTATTACCCTTCTGGGTGGCCAATAAAATATCAAACAGCAATTCAAGAAGGCAATAGATAACTACTACAGTGAGCTTTCTGAAAGCAGAGGCCAGGGAAAGCAGGCAGATTTATACACTTCAATTTGAGGCAAAAGTGAAATAATAACAAACAATAACTGGTTGGGGTTTTTTTCCAAGCAACAACTGCACAGGATTTACTTAAGGTATGCAATAGCCATCTTGATTTTAAAATGAGGTCTTGGATTCTCACCTGGTGAATATCAGCCCAGATCCGTCACTCAGAGCACAGATTGCTAAATCATGAATATTATGCCTCAAGCAGAAGGCACTTGGCCAGCTCCTTCCCTGTGTTAATGATTTTTGTACATTGTGCAGATTTACATCAGCCAAAGATCTGGCTGAATGCCTCTTATTTTTGCTGAGATTGTAAATACAGCCCTGGTCTCTATATTCTTCAGACATTTTCACAACCGTAATCTTCAGAACCTTGCCCGGCCTTGATCTCTTTTTCCAAGTTTTTAGTCCCATTCCCCCCCTTTATAGAACAGATAACAGATTTATAGTTGTCAATCTCTCTGTGGTTAAGCTGACATATTGGTGGAATATGCACAAGATGGGCAGACTACGAGAATGCCTCATCAATACATTTTCATTTCTGTGGAAAGATGAAAGAATAATTAAGAGATTCCATCACCTGAAAGTAAGAGTCCTCTACTAAGGTATGCATCTTATCCTGCTTACAGAGTGGCATTACTAGGTTCAACAGCATCCCAAATGGAGAACAAAGATGGGGAGGGAGATGAAGACATGCCCTACATAGTAAAAGAAATGCTGCCATGCAGTAAATGAAGAGGAAAAGCACAGCATGATATAGAAGAGGAGGAAACCGGGGCTTATAAAACTGCTGGTAATCTTATTCTGACAGAGCGGGGGGAGAAAAATGGGGCTTGAATAAGCAGGGAAGGTTTTAGTTAATGGGAATTATATCTATCTCTGGCTTCAGAGTTTAAAGATTCAAAATCTGGATTTAAAGATGAATTTTTGAATTTAATCCAGTTCTTTAAAATAAAACAAAACAAAACAAAAAATTCGTTTCGTGTAGCCTAGTCCTTGTGAAGGAAAAGACAGCTATAAAAGATGTAAGTTAAAATCCCATGGAGGATAGTTTTCGTGTAGATTTGCAGGTCAAGATGAATCCCAGGGTCTTACATTGTCTTTATTTGGACTTGCTGACAGTTGTTCCTAGGAAATGGCTTATCTTTATTAGGGCTTTTTATACTAATGCTAGCAAGAAACACACCTTTTCTGCTCTAAATGGAGAATTCAATTCTCATTAAAGCCAGAGGAATTAAATCTCTCTGGAAAAAAAACAGTTTTGCCAACAGTTTTGCAGAATCAAAAAGTTTTTCACTTCGAACAAATACTTCCAAATTTAAGAAATTTTTTAAAGCAGCTTTACTTTTTAAGTGTATTAAAGGAAATTTCAAAACAAACAATCATTTAGATTTCAAGCATTCTGGTTTTAAAATTATTAAATAAAACATTACAACATTTTCAACATCATGGTTTTGTTCCAGACAATTTGGCAATGCTACAATGAATTTAGAAAGCACTTCAGTATTGCTAAAACTGCATTTTTTTCAAAGAAAACAAAAACCAGACAGAGCTAATGTGAACCCTTTGTTATGAATTAAATGAATCTGTGTTATGTTTTGAGCAAGCTCACTTTTACCATATTAATCTGGGTAGAGATTTAACTTAATTTCAAACCACCTAACACAACACAACTTTGTAAGCAAAACTTGTGTGCATGTTCATTAACATTTTCAGCTCTAGAGCTTTAAGTCAGTGTGAACTAAAACCTTCTTTCTCTCAACCACAAAAAGAAAGAGTATAATAAATCACAAATCCATTGCGGAACAATATGGCAATATGCTTTCAAGTATTTAACTGAGACAGAGTTTGCCTTTCCACTTCTTTAGGAGCTAATGGTTGATTTAATCCAATGTTGAAATCATCAGACCTTCTCTCAGGTTTTGTTTTAGCAATGTGCCTCTGATAAATAAACTTCCAGACTGAGCATCCCAATCTAACAGAGGCTGCTGTTTAGGGTGTGCTAAACAGTGGCAAAAATGTTTGGCTCTGGGAAATGCAACTACGTAATAACAATGGACAATATTTTGGTTTTCATCAAAGAGTTAAAAAATGTAAGTCTCTGGTTTATCTTTAAACATGCATAGAATCTCTCTGTGGCACTTTTTTGGTTGCATATCATCTCCCTTCAGAAATATCTTAAAATGCTTTATAAATATTGTGTCATTTTTTTAATCATTCTTTAAGTAAGGTTCCAAATTTTTTTTCTGTGAGCATGTAGAATCTTATTTTGTGTATTTTTTTCCTCTGTCTTCTGAGCTATGAATGTTGTCGTATTTTTTCCTACTCATTAGTAACATTTCTTTTCTTCACCTGAAACCAGGCATTCTCTTGCATCAGCTGTTGCGCAGTCCTTAAAGGCAAGAGAAGTTCCTGTCCCAGAAAGATTAAAAATTGAAGTAATATTCCCTAACCAGCAGTCTCAGAATTATGGAAACATTCCCAGAAAAACAGATTTTATTCTTTTATTCAAAAAATCATACAACTAGCCAAACTAAAACTAAAAACCCCAACTTGCCCTTTTGCCTGATCCCAGTACAGAGGCTCTTGCCCTCACCCCTTTCTTCATGCCTAGGAGAGTACATACGGAAGAGCGAGGAATAATTCCTCCTCACTTAAGGAGCAGCTTCATGAGGCACATAGAAAGGCACGTGCTGCAAAGCTCAATGAAAGCTTAATCAAGCCAGCTTGTCAAATTTTCTGCTGTTAGCCCATGCTGTCATTTTTCCACACGTGCAACTCCAACTGCAGTCAGTGGAGGGGCTCATATTAACTAAAAAACAACAATAAAGAGCCTTAAGGGATTGCACAATGCAGCTCACAGAAAAATTACATCTGCTCTCTGTGTTAGCTGCAACTTTCTCCTCCCTGACATGAAAAGCTCAAATGCCATGTTTTGCTTTCTGCTGAACCTTGGTGACTTTTCTAACTGCTCAGGGGGAGCAGTTGCATCCCTTTGCCCCATTTCTGTGCCCTACGTACAATATATTTATTGCATCTTAGTAGCACACTTAAAATGGCTTAAAATCACTCTTAAAATCTCCCATTCTAGAAAGATTAGGGGAAAAGTTGTTTAGAGGGTCTGACTGCAAAAATAGAGAAATAATTCATTTGGATGATGGTTTTGCAGAGCAGAAATGACATTGTTGATTAGACTGTGATTGTAACACTCAGTGCCCCAGCCCTGCAACCAAATTTCTGGGGACAAACACTCTCACTTTAGCAGAAGGGGCAATGAGAAGTCCTCTGTAGTGTAAGGACGGGATCAGATGTCCTTGGACATTGGCATAGATCCTCTGGATATTGGGGGAGTTGCTGGGTACATGTACCTAGATTTTTGGGAACTCTCCAGGCTTCCATCTTGCAGAAGCAGAGCACTGGAGAATTTCCTGCCACCAACATGCTTTGAGGCTGTTTACTGCAAATTCATATTTTGTTCCCAGAGCAGTAAAAATTTGTTTGGCCACTGGTTTTTCACAGCAAGTAGGGTTAAACACAAATCTGCCTTGGACTGCAGGAAGGGGGGGCACAAAACCCCACCGCTGTGGTGCCTGTTAGTAACAGATATTCCTCTGTATTCCTCTCCACCGCTGAGTGACAGCAGCTGGAATTTATGAAGCATGCTTGTGCTTTGCACATTCCCTGTTTTTACATTCAGGAGAGAAAGAAAATGCCTCTGCTTTGTTCAGTTTGTCAGGCTGCTTCCTCCTTTGTGCCCAAATATGTGCTGTGCCTTACAAAAGGTCCCTTCTTAAATTACATCCCAAAAGGTGAACGGGATATGTGCAAAAGTCATTTTGCCTTCAAACAGTATGGCACACCTGTACGGGATATGTGACCTTCTGATGGAGAAAAATGACCAAAACTGCCTGTGCAATTCCCACCTGAGTTGCTGCACTCAGGAATTTAAGAAGATGGCTACTTACTACGCTTGCATGGGCTGCGGCCTTTTGCACATTTGAGGTGAGAGAAGGTTTCATTTTGATGGCCATTGCAGCGGGCAATGTGACTGAAACTGGACACAAAGTGAGTCAGAAGTATAAATTTTGTCTTTTCACTACACATCTGTCTGCACCTATAGCAAAAGTGCCTGAAACTCTTTTTCCCCTTCTGGATGCCTTTCCTCACTGCTAAGCACATGCGCACGCACACACGCATGCGCACACACACGCACACTCCTACCACTGCAAATGACTGAATGCCATCAGGCTTTCATGATGGGAAGGGGAGGAGAGAAGGGAATCCATAGCTCAGCAGTATCATTTCCCCCACTTCCTTGCAAAACCCCTCTCACTGGAGTTTCATAGGCTCTCTTCTCCAAATTATTTATGGGAGAGGGGCAACCCACTCGGCGCTGTATGTGCCATTATCCCCAGCTATTATCCAACAAGTAGTTAATGTTGTTTGAAGCAAGCATGATTCCTTCTGAGCTCCTCTGTGGCTGCTACTGCATGCCTAGGGCCTGGTTGTACTCCCTTAAAGTCGATGCTAAAACTTCCCAGCCTCACAAGGTGGTTGTGAGGATAAGTTCATTAACGTTTGCAAGGCCCCCAGATATCATAGTGCTGGGAGTAATATAAGTATCTAGATAGCTAGTTCTCAAAGACAGCATCTCTGAGGGTCAGATTCTGCACTAGAAATTCCCTTATGCCCATCAATTAACATTTGCTCTTGAATATGTATGTGTCATGATGTTTTCCTATTATACATATTTAATTATGACTTATTCTCCAACAGCTATATAGGATATGGAAAGAAACATCACAGAAGCTAGAGTTTTGCAGACTACCTCAAGAAAAATAGGTTCTGAAAATCTGGAAGAGGCTGGGGGTTTTATTTTTGTCTGAATAGCTCCATCTGAGTTGCCATTTCTCCATAGCAAAGTGTTACTTGTCCCCATTGTGACATGCCCATGACTGTAAATGTTTAAATATCCCTTATTCCCTTATGGTTTCCATTATCATTTATTTCTGTCACAAGCAGAAGGATGTCTGGGTCATCCTTTCAGCCAGGATGAAACACGAAAACAGGGCAAAGCAAAAGAACAGCAGGATTCAAGAGAAGTTTGCTGCAGGGCGTATGTTGGGCAATCTTTTGACTGGACTGGAAAGTCTTGAGTCTATTTGAATTCTTAAAACCTTTTCTCACCTTTTTTCAATGCAGTGGGTCAAATTCACTGCTGCTGAAATTCCATTGGCTGTGTTGTCAGTACCAAAACCATAAATCAGTGTTACAGTCAAATCAGAATCAACGTCAGAATGCTTAAGCATTTCCTTAGTTTGAAACATAGAAATGGAATTCAACAGAAACAATCGTATGCACAAAATTAAATACACACTTAAATGTGTTTCATTGGATTGATATTTTAATCTGGTTTTATGACTTTAGTAGCTAAACAGAATCATTTTGCTAAATTAAAATTAAATAGAATTGTTGAGAGTGCAAAATTATTGCCAGATACAGTATCTGTAACTGGCATGAGGAACACACATACAATGCAGTTAGCTGTAAAGGCTCAACTTCTTAATTAATTTTCCTGAGGCTTAGCCTTTCATTTAAAATACAGCTGTTCCAGTTCCAGGGAAAAAAAAAATTAAAAACCACCCTTGGAGATATGGCCCAAATGTAACCAGCTCAGCAACATTGGTTTGAATTTGCAGAGAGCCTGAAACCACATCCATGACACATGAATTTCTCTACCAAGTGTATCCTGAAGCCAATGAGAATCATGCTGTTTCAAACAGAGACATTGCTAACTAATTTGTCATTTATTACAGCATTAAGAAATGCAATCATGTTTTGAAGATCTCAGCTTTTTCGAAGACTGGATGGGGCATCTGCTGGAGGGCAGTGCAGGAAGAGTAGAACTCAAGGCAGAAGGTGAAGCAGGAGACATTAAGTTGAACACATTGAGCACCTCATCATTTCTTTGCAGCCTGCCATAACTCCCTGCTTTATGTCTTCTACTTGGCTCCAGGTTCCTTCTGAGAACTTGTTGTACAATACATGGCAAAATACCCCTCACTGCGCCTAGAAGGCCCAAATCTAATACCAACAACACATAAGAGTAAGACTCTATTTTCCCAAGGGAATGGGCTTTGCTCTCAAAAGCTTAGAAACCGCCCCATTTCAGCAAACACATAAAACTCTATTGGAAAAACATTATGCCCATTTATATTTTTTAAATGAATTCATTCCATTTGATCACTTTCCTTTCAAATAGTTTGGCTGTTAATTGGATGCAGGCAGGACACACAGTCAGAGCACTCCAGCTTCCCTGTTGGCTTCACATTTCCATGCGGATATTTTGAGAGACAGACATTGTCTGTTAAATGAGAGTTGTGAAACTCAACTACACTGGGCAGTTTTAAAACTTTTCGGTTGCCTTAGGTAACTAGATAATTTTCTCTCATTTTTTTTGCAATATTCCCTAGGTATTTGCTGCACTGTATGCCAGGGAAGAAAGCCCTGGAGGGAATATTAAGGTCAGGATGAGATGGAACTAACAATATACAGAATATTTCTGCTGCACACAGCCATCGGTACAGGGTTTGCCCTCAACTTCCCTGGTGTGCCTTAGTTACCATTGCTTCAGTATTCCCTGGGTATCTCTGGTGTTATGAAAGTCCCCTCTCTGCTGTGGGGAAGGGAAGAGCAGAATAGAAAACAGAATAACAATGGGAGGAGAGGAACAGAAAATAGACAGTTATTCATGAAACTGTGCTCATAAATAGGGAAAACAGCTCCTTGAGCCTTGCTGCACCCTATAGTGTGTGTGCTCTCGTGGTCATACAACCCCTACGGCCAGAGGATGTCCAGCACTCACCTAAACCACAGCTTCATGCAGCTGCAGGACTGACCTGGAAAAATTCATTTTACAGCGGGTTTTGCTGAGCTTTGTAAGCTGTCCCACCTTTGCCCAGCCCCTGCAGCCACTGCCGTGCCAGCTGGTCAGGTTGCTGTTCGGTGGGCTTTGTGCAGCTCATCATTTCAATGTGCTCCTCATTTAATGCCTTATGGCTTTCATGTGGCATTAATGGTTTTGCATCAGTCGAAGAGAACTGTAAATGCTATTGTCAGTTTGGTATAAGGGTTCGTGTATGTTTGACTGTAGTAACTCTGCTTCTTATTTCAATAACCCAGCACAGTAGGGACAACATTCTGCCATTACGCAATAAAAGCTTTTCCAGGCAGGACTGACACACTCTGAAAAGCAGAACAGATAGTGCAGTCTCATCCTGATGAAATTAGCAGGGGAGAAATATGAAATCTCCACCTTCCATTACACACATTCATGGACATTTGCAATCCGATCTGAGTATGAATCTAAATAATTTTTTTCTCTCCTCTAATCTTAAAACATGTATATTTGCTGTATAAAGCACACTGTTTTCTAAGATGAAACAAGTATTGTATTAGGAAGCAAGGAATACAATAAACCTTTAACTCCCAGGTCAATAATCATATAACAAAAGGACTTGATGAAGTGCCCTCTATACCTTTTTTTTTTAATATGTCAGCAGGAATAAAAACTGCCTTACTTTTTACCTCAGCTTCACTACTTTAACCCAAGCTGATGGCAAGAAGCCTAGAGAATATTGCTAGCAGCCTGTTCTCTTATGACACCCACCCTTCATCTGGATGTAATATCTCAATATTGCTCCAGAAGATTGGATTTTATTTAGTCTTTTAGCATGATATGAAAAAATGAACCAAATTCTTAGATGGCAGGGGCTTTGTCAATTAAAGGAGTCTAGTTTACTGGGAGCCAGATGAACAGCTGACTTCATCATATGCAGGAGATTAATGAACGCTACTGCTAGTCAAGAGAAACAAGAGGTCATCCAAAGACTACTTTGTTTGCTCTCTTGGTACTTTTAAAAAATGTTTCTTTAAATACTTTTAAGGCAGGCCTGTTCAGTGCTATAAGGAACACACTTGCCAGTTAATCTGTGATACACAGCAGCATCAAAGATCTCTCCTAGTTTTCAGGTTTGCATCTAAAAAACCTTTTGCGACATCCCAGCTGGCCAGGGCTCTATATTTTTAACACAAATCCTGCTAGGAGAGCAGAGAATGGGAGCTGTTTTCTGCTCCTTTCCACTGCCCTCCTGTTACTAGACACACCAAACAGTTTTGTGGCCTTGACACAGAAGAAACTTCAAATTAAGTCGTTAGAGCAAGGTTTTGAATGAGGGACACTTACTGTACCAAAGTAGAGTGAAAACCATCTGTTTGGTCTTTCTTATACTAAAAATTTCTAAAAGTCTCAAGTTCATTTTGCACCACAGTGAAAACAAGAGCTGGAACCTTCAATACTTCAGCAAATTGGAAATGCATTCATTTTTTCCTGGGAGCCTTGCACTTGAGAAATGATCATACTGGGTCTGCACAGTGCCCAGCACCCAGAGATCCAGCACTGGCAATGGTACAGCAGTGTACTGGGACTTGGGAGCAATTGCTGCCTCCCAGGAAGAGCTGATTGGAAAGCTCCAAGTACCCTGTTCCCTCTTGTGGGAATGTTGCTGGCTTTTAAAGTCCTATCTCATGTTTAGTGGGGGACAAATTCCTGCTCCTACCAGGGCAGGAGGAGCTTCTCCCCACTTTGTGGATGAAATCCTGCCTTGAAGGCTCATGGACTCACAGCAGAGCTACTGTGAAGGCATCATTGCAGCCATGAGGTAGCAAAGCAAAAAACACAAAGCCACAACTAGATGTACAAAACAGAGGTTCATAGCTCCAACTGAAGCGATGCAGAGAGGATCCCAAAGTTCCTCATCTCTGAAAGTAACTGGGGTCCTTTCAGCTCTTTTCTTTATCTCCTGCATGGTTCAACAGAGCAGAATCTCTTGACTCTCAGGCTTGACTCTCTCAGGCGTGCCTCCTCTCCCACCTCGTATTCATATTAAAAGAATAAAAGGACTGAACACTGTAGATAAAATTAATTCAGCATCCCCTAATCTTCTCACAGCCAGCAATAGATGCTTAGCTAAAAAGACACTCTGACTATAAAGATGCAAGGGTTTCCTTTAATTCTCCAAACGCCATAACAAATCTTGGCTGCAGTAGAACATTTATTTTCCCATCTGGATGCACAAGAAGTAAGAGACAAGTTTCTTAGCACTTCCAAAAGAGAATTTATCTCTTAGCTGGCCAGATAGTTATGGAAACAGCCTGTGAAAGCATAGGGCAGTAGGCTCGCCTGGCTCCATTCTCACTATCACTAAAGGAACAGCTAAAAAAATAAATCCATATTTTATCATTATTTTTACCTCCCAGTGTACATCATTGAAAGGGTTTATATGCAGCCCTCTTAATTGGCACAGCCCCTGCTGGAAATAGAAACATGCCGATGAATTGCTCATTCAGATTAGGCTCCCAGGAATATATTGTGCTGAGAGACACTCACTTTTATTTCCTGAATTGCTTTAACGATGAGCACTGAGCAACTCTTGCTGCACTCCCTCCCTCCCAAGTACCCTGAGCTGCACGGCGAGGCAGCAGCCAGAAGCTCTCAGCCAGCCCCCACAGCAAGAAATATCTGCATGTAAATACCAAAGCACACCTGTGAACAGCTGCGAGTGGGCCTTCAGATATTGTGTTTGCCAGCTAAACATATAATTCTCAATTAAGTGAGCAATTACCCATTATTGTTTAGCCCTTGAAATTCAGCGTTGTGCTGAATCTATTCCCTGGCAATGATCCCAGTGAAAAAGCAAGTCATCTCTTTAGGGTACAGATTTTTATTCTCTGGTAGGAGGGTCACTAATAACACTTGGAAATAGGATGCACAGGTAAACTACGAAGACTTCTAAAGGCTTTGAGTGCCTTCAGCTCCCACCGTAGAAAGGTTGTTTCCAGAAATCCTGGCTTTCCTTTTCTTCTAGCTACTCGTTCAAGAGTGTCGTCTACAAAGTTATATGGTTGTTTTTGCTATTGCAAAGAGTGGGAGATAAGAATATAAAATTTGGCAGGTCTAGGTTCTATAACGGGGGAAAAAAATGCAGTGCTTCAGAGAAAATCCTCCTGAACTGTTACAGTGAAAAAGAATATCATAGCCAAGGAAACTGAGACAAGTTCATCTTCCAAGAGTGTTTGTTCAATAGACTTGAATTGCAGGACAGATTTTGTTTTCTTAAAAAGTTGTGGTCGTGTTGAAGATTAAAGATCATTAATTGGTTATCCCAGACAAAGATTTTCTGCCTTTCAAAAAATGAAAATTCTTTTTTTCCAGCTGAAAAACAAAAGCTTGGTGCCAGACACAGATAAGTTCATCACAGCTGGTAGAAAAAATCACCTCAAACCTTTCTTGTGCTTTGTGGATACTTCCTAAAATATTGAGGAGAAGAACATCCAGAAGAACATCCAGAAGAACTTGAATTAATCTAAGCCCAAATTTTCTATCAAAAAAGCTATTGCCAAAGATTTTCCAGCACTCTCAGCTGCAATGCAGACCTGTGAGCAATTATACGCAGACCACAGCTGTTTAAAACTGTGTACATAGGATAGATGAAAGGTTGACTTCAATCTAATAGTGTTTTAACCTGTCATTTCTAGAAACCAGATTATTTGGGTTGGTAGGTTTCTGTTTCTCTTCTTGTAAAAAAGTGAATTTCTTAGACAGCTTTTTAGCTCCTCAGTCCTGCAGAGGAGAGGTGAGGAGGAGAGCAGCCCCCAGAGGGCAGGTGGACTGAGGACAGCGAGGCTTGTTAGTCTTTGAAAACTCTTTGAGAAAGAATTGGGAAACAGTCACATTTCAAAGAAATCTGGAAAGAGCTGGAACAGGGAAGGATTTTAAGTGTTGCTCAAAGTTAACTTTCACGTTGGGTTAGGTTTTATTCAGTTCTATCTTCAGCAGAACCCAAGTTGGGCAGTACAAATCTGGTGCCACTCGTGATGGATTGCACACAGGACCAATTGGAGCCCTACGAGCTTTAAAATTGATAGCACAGAGACCAACGGCGGCGGTGCAGTTTTTCATCAAATGAAATGGAAAAGTGATTTAATAATTCTTTCTGCCTTAAATTGCTTAAAAGAATTTTAGACAGTTAAAAATTGCATGGATTTTGAACCATATGTGTGAGAGTGGAAAAAAATAAGGGTTTTATTTTTCCTATTTTTAATATGAGCCAGATGAAACAAAAAGATTGTTTCCTTGCAAACTATAGGTCAAGTACCTATGTAGGCTTTGAGATGGCTCTGTAAGTTATCATGTTATCTTTCTTTCTTGACAGTATACCATTATGTGGTGTATCATTTCAGCATTTACTATCTTTCATGTCCTTTTATCTTCACACTAGGATTTCTTTCTAAATTCCAAACCGTGCATTTGGTTTCATTATATAACACTGGCTTTTACAAAACATTGGCTCTTCATATTCTTTGGTTTCATATTTGTCGGCATAGGGCTGAAATTGTAAACCCACTACGTCTATTTTATCTTGTTAGAGATAAAAACAATATGGCAAATGAACTATTTGGGGAACACTACTTTCAAATTAAAGGAGAGGAAAAAGTATTAAGTGTCACCACTGAGTTGAACTATATTGAACTGAAGTGATTTTTTTAAAAAATTGAATAAAAAGGTGACCCAAAATGCTACAACTGTCATGCAGAACTCTGTTATCTTAAATTATTTATTTAACATCTGGTAAATATTATGCAAGCTATAGTACAGATAAATTGAATAAAAGAATACCAATGCCAGGGGAAAAGAAGAATTGCTTAATACTGTAAGTATATAGAACTGTTCCACAAAGCAGCTTATTCTCCCTCTGCAAAAGGAGATGAGAAGCATGGTATTGGGGTAAAATGCATCTGCTTCATTTCACCCTAAGTATGAAGCTATCAAAGCAGTTTTAGAGATTTAATTTAATCTCAAACACAAATTCTATGAAAACAGTCTGACAGCGACATGAAATTTTACATAACTTCTTTTACCCCTCCCCCTTTAAAATGCAGCTTCCCAGCTGATTCATTTTATTTTATCCTATGCGTATTGGGGATCAGATTGAATTTTCTTTGAGAAAAGAAAATAATTAAGCCATCTGTAAAGCTCTGGCTGGGCATGAACATAGCAGCACAGGATAGAGTTACTTGGAGGGGGGAATGAGGTCAAAGAAAAGTACTGCAGGGAAAAAAATCAAGTTCTGTAGCATGGAGAACAAAATAAAAAGAGGATGGAGTCTGAGAAGGGGGAAGGGACCTAAATTCCTTGTCAGTTTGTGGGTTAAAAATGAAACAAAAGGCTTATCTTAAATATATGCAGGTTTGGAGATTTTTTTTTTCTGGAAGCTATTGAGAGCTAATTAAATTATGGTCAAGTACTAAGCATTTCTCCGGTGCTTCCATGGTCAGTTTCTGCTGAGCTCTTCTTGATTACTGGATACCGCTTATGAAATAAAGAAGATTGATTCCCAAATATTTGTTCCTATTCCCTCTTTGTGGATTACATTATACCACTTTTCATTCTTACAGTCTTTGCTTAAGCTGCAGGATATAAGGGCCCTATTCCGACTGCCAACTCCAGCGCCCAAGATTAAGGGGCTGCTATCGCACCAGAGTTCAGGAGGGTAATGAGCAATTCAGACCACCTAGAGTCTGCAGCTGCCAGAGCCTGGCTCTGCACTCCCAACAGTGAGCAGCACTCAGGACACCCCAACTGTACGTGCATAGGCTAAGCACAAAGATAATTTCTCCCCACTCCACTCTCACTGTGTTGAGAAACAAAACTTGGCAGCCTGCATGCCGGGCACCAGGGTTGGCTTAGTGCGGCCTTTCTCCCCAGACAGCCACCACAGCTGACATAGCCTGGAGGCTCCAAAGAACTCCAAAGTCAATGGGCAAACTGGGATCAAGCATGCTGGTGTGAGGGTCAGGATAATACCACTGGAAAAGACTTCCAGTTTCATACTGGCTTTTAACCGCAGTTCTTACAGGATCAAACTTGACATAAGAGCACCCACAATCTCCTCCTAAGTCCCTCCTTTATCCCCACCTTTTGGTGAGGCTAGGCAGCCTCCACCTCCTCTGATATGGGCAGAGAGGGCCTAAAGATATTATACACATACCCATGAGTTGATGGTGAAGGGGTGGATAGACACATCTCCCAAACTAACAGGGTGTTTTATAGAAGAATATCATGTCTCCTGCCCCCAGGCCAGTGGGTTGGAACAGTTGCCTGTTAACCACTCAGGCTGGTGTCTTGTGTTTCAACACCTGAGGCTGTGGATGCCGAGTTGGTTTTCCAGAGCCTGCTTTTCTAGGCCCAGCCACCCTCCATGAGCAGAAACCACCACCCTGGGCTGCTCCTCCGCCTGAGGAGAAGTATCTGGACAAGTGAGAAGAACTTGATGCCTAATCATTACATAAAAATCCATAAAGGAAAACCAGAGGCCAAAACACAAGCCACGAGAACTTCATCTGGTTAGTTCATGGGCAGTGTGGAAAGTTTGAACCCACTCACAGTTTCTGCAAATGGATAATCATAAAGATTAAGTGAAATGTCACCGAAATCTGTAACCCACAGAGCCAAAAGCCTTCCTCTATAGTTGTTCCAAGGTAAAGCTTTGCTTGTAAGAAATAATTTTCTGCCATACCTGGATTTCTCTTGCAATCATGGTGAGTAGCAAATCTGAATCTGTCAGCACAGCAGTATAATTTAAATAGTACAATTCACAGCTGACAGGGGATTTCCACAGACTTCACTTGGAAAATATGTCATTTGCTAGCTCTTGTTAACAAGTAGTAAGGCATCTGTTGCTTGCCCAGGGTTACACGGACCAGCAAGAGACATTACTGAGGAGACAGAGAAGAGAGAAGGGTTGACAGCAGCAAGCCAGGTGCAGAAATGAATCTTGTAAATTTGTGTAAAATGCAGGGCAAAGACCTGTTAGTAAGTTGCTGACACCCCAGTTTATCTGAACTATTTCAAAGTCTATATTGGAAGTTCTTACTCCAAATGCCGACCAAGCAAAAAACCCAGATCCTGAGATAACCCTCGGCATCATCTGAATCATATTAGAAAAGAAGCTGCTGAAAGATTCCCAGTAAAATTCGACACAGGCAAGCACAGTCAATGCCTCCTCGAAGGGCAGAGGCGGCAGGATGGCTTGGCACTGAAAGCATTACACCAACGTTCTTATCTGGTGTATTGTACCCACCATAATCTCGTGCTCTCTTGGAAAAGCACACGCTGCCTCTGCAGTTCTCAAATTAGCTTTCCATGACCCAGCGTTAGTGCTGCAAGATAACAGGATTCCTTGCTTCTTCATGATCCCAGTCACAAAATGATGGCCTGAGAGAAAGTGGGTGAGAAGTTCTCTGTAACATCATCTTCCTCCCAGTGGATCGCTGCTGAAATGAGCAAGCAGGGTTCTTCCCTTGCAAACAACAAAGCAAACTCACCCATCTTTCATGCAGTCTCCTTTAGTTACAGGGATAGCGTCAAAATCTTCTCTTCCTGATTGCAAAAAGCACCGTAAGCAGAAGGTGATTTGCTTGATTAGAAACCTGTAAACCTACCTTTCTGATTAATTCACTGTCCAAGGAGCTCTGTCTCCCTCCTCCTTCTCCAGACAATCCTTGCACCTACTTCTCTTGCTGACTATTTCTCACAGTCTTTCCCCCACATGCTCAGATAATTGCAGTTAAAAAGAATGGATTCACCAGTCTCCTCATCAGTCTTTCAGAATTTTTTTCAGGGGATTAGGTATGTGTCTTTATCATGCAACCCGGCACCAAAAGTTTTGTTTGAACTATCAGTATACAAGAGAGCACGTAGCTGTTTCTTCAGCTGGATTTGAAAGAGTGTTTCTCATAATTTTTCAGTAAACCGGTAGTTGCTTATAGATCAAAGTTCCATTTGATAACAGCTATAAATATCTTTCAGTATAACACTATTAATATATTGACATTTAGGGTTTTTTTCCAGTGAAATTAGACCAAATTTTCTATAAAACTAACCAAAACTTTTCCTTTTACTCCAGGAATTTGACATGATAAATTTTATAAGCAATGTTTTGGTAGGTGAAGCTTAATGTTCCCAAACTCGTGCTACAACATCAATGATGGAAAAGAATCCTCAGTAGCATTCATAGACTCTTCCATAACCTACAAAGCCTAAAAGAGCTTCTCTCCACTGGTTATCCCCGCTATCTGTACCCCGTCTTTCACCTTCAGATACGCCTATTATGGTGACAAATACTGAGACTGGAAAGGTCTGTTTATTGTGTACCATATACTCAGAAGGCCTTTATGTAAATTTGTGTGAAGGTGGGGATGCTTCAAAAAAGTTGAATAGGTTAAGACAACTTACTTCAAAAGATTGGGGTTTTTTTCAATATGGACAGTTATTCTTTGTTGTGCAACTGCACTGTAAAAAACCACACTGCAGGGTCTGGTTTGTGAGGTTAGAAATACAGTCTAGAATTAAAAGAGCTTCCCATTTTTTCCCTCTTTAGATCCAAACTGAGTATCTTTCAAAAAAAATATACAATCAGTACAAAGAAGTTAGGAAGGGAAAAGGAGACCTTATTTAGTATTTCTCTCAAAACCAGAGGAAATAATTAGTAAAATCCCTTCCAGCCTTAAAGTTTCTGGGCCAAGATAAGCAGCCTTTTTGTTTTGTGGAATGCTGCAACACCTGCAAGATAGGATTTTCTGAATGGTCTAAGTGAATTAACCTGTATAGAAAATGTGTTTTCCTGATCATATAGGTGATTTTTCAGTTGGTATAATTTTTTTTCTTCATTTTTTAACTTCAAAAAAATATAGAAAAGTACCATCTGGACTCTTTCTATTGAAAACATCTAGCAGCAGTGTAGTGGCAACTGTGATACAAACCATCCGAAGATAATTTTGCCGTCTATTTATTTTTGAATAATTGGTAATGCTAGGGGCTTCTCAATGTGGCTCATAAGTCTTTAAAGCAAAGCTGTATACTTACAACTTCTTCCATCTTCACTCACATTTGTCTTCCAAAATCAAGAAGAAAAATCAAAGGTCTCCATAGATGTTCGTGAAGTTTATGAAACTGCTATTATATCACAGACCCGTTGTTTCAAGTGAATCACATAAGTCAATTTGCCAGAGCAACTGTTGCAATGCATAAGAAAAAAACACAAGTACAAAAAATAGCCCAGGACTAACCAAGGTTACTGGCAGGGGATTATGGAAAGACAATACAAATTTCACCTGAAGAAACATTCCTACTGGCACAGACTATATCTTAGTAAAGCTGTTAGATAGTGTTGTCTAGTGCTTAATATTTTCATTACAGAGCTTACAGTCCTTGAATCTGTTCACAAGTTTGTATCTTTATTTTCCTTCAGGTGTAGGATTTAATCTGCTTACCCCTCTTACTAAAGGACATACTAGCTTTGGAGAAGGATGCCGTGACATTCAAATCACAGATTACATTATTATTACGTAAGCTTTGAAGAAAGTTGGAGAAGTGCATAGAAATTACAGACTTTATTTATAAGTCTGCCAAACATACTGAGTCTGAAATCTGTTAGAATTCTCTCCTATTCTCCCCAGTAATTTACATCCTTAGGTGGATTATCATTGTGAGTCATTACGAAGAGCTTATCTTGGAACACAGGCTGGAAATATTTTTCAAGTGCTTTGTAACAGAAAAGACACAAATAGATGATGAAACAATGAATATTACGAAAGAAGTGTAGTTTATTTCACTTCTTTAAAATTTGTTCCTCATTTAGAACTTGTTAATTGGCAGGAATTTTGCTGTTCTGATAGTTTAACGTTTCTTATCTCCTCTGTGGAGAGAGGTGTTGTGGTGGTGGTTTCCCCCTACATCTTACGGAAATGTGTCTTATAAAAAAACCTTAGAAGACATTCATAACTATGATTCCAGATGCTGAAAAGGGGTTGAAATTGATTTTTCAGACTTCCTAAGCAATACTTTATTAGCTGCACCCCAAGTACAGAATGTATTTGCCCTACAGAGGTGACAGTTACACCTTAGAAAACCTTAAATCAGGAGTAGTCTTTATGACACATACACTAAGTACAAGAGGAGCATTCCTATAAATTTGAAATCCTAAAAACTGCAAATTTGTTTCTCTTGTTCCTTAGCTTCCCTGTGAGAACACCATGGAAAACACAGTGCAAATGTTTTACTGTAAGCAAAATATATAACAAAACAGCCCGTGACCTGCTTATAACCCCTTCCCCAAAAGGAAGAGTCTGGGATGTTATAATCCAGCCAAATTAACATGAAATCCTGGAATAATGCTGGAACAAAATCCTGTTTCAAGGATGTATTTCAGGGAAGAACTTGGAATATAGCAAAATGAATAGGATCCTATATACCACATAGCATATGTTGTATGACATATCACAAGCCAACTGCTTCTTGTGACAGGACAACAGCCTTTGTGCATAGAGAAGAGATCATTATTATCATATACTTTAATTCTAGTGACAGTTTTTACGTGGCTTCTGTGATATTCGAATAAGAAATCAAAATAAATGTGGTATTCACATAACTCCCAGTGAGACCCAGAAAAGCACAGTCTAGAAAGGTCTGAGGTGGTTTAGTCAGAAAGGAGGACTGAACAAGTGACAGGAGTACAGTCTTCAAGTTTCAGTGGCAACTGCTCTGTTTTCCATGTCCATCATGCACAAGACAAGCACTAATGGATTTATGTTTTAGCTATATAGATAGGTGTCAGCAAAACCTTTAGAGCACTAAGGCACTAGCAAGGCACATAAAGGCTAGGTTTTCCCTTATGGGAGACCTCTAAAAGCAGGCTAGACAAACATAATTAAGAATTGCAAAAGGGTCACTGATCATGCCTTAGGGTGGGGAAAGGTTCAGAAAAGCTCTCAGTGTCCTTTCTGTCCTACGATAAAACGTTTTGCTCCTACTCGGAGCAAAACCTGGGAGTTTGCACACTGGGACCCACAGGGCAGGCTCTCCCCCTCTTTCTGTTCAGATGACCTCTGACACTTGCCCACCCATTAATCAATTATAGTCTGAAGAGCGAGCATATTGCCAGAAAAGGGCTCCTGGGGAAGTGGCGCTAGCAGAGTGTGTGAAACACACACTCAGACACACACACAGGCACAGATGCAAGGTAGAGCTACATCCAGGTACACTGTTTAGAAGTTTTGTCCACAGTCTCTAGGAATAAACTCTCCTGCAGGATTTTTCACTGTTACCATGCTTAAAGGCTCATCAAACAACCATTCATTGCAGCCTGCCCACATGGTATACCCAGGTGGACCACAGCTAATATGGGCTGCGCAGTCCATGTGTGAAACACATGTGTTCTGCCCCAAGACTGTGGGAGCTGCATAAATTACACATGCGAAATATGTCAAGCACGTGTAGACATGCCTTGAATTTTCATGAATTTTTGGTACCAAATAACACCAAGAGTGTTTAATTCAACTATTTATTTATTTATAAGGAGGGACTTCAGGAGAATCTGTGTAATATTCAGGTTGCAGAAAATAGAAGATATTATTTATCACTGTGCTGTCCAAGTTGTAAATTTAGATGCCAAGGTTTTCCTTCCCTTCTGTGACTTTTACTCCTGCACATTTATTGCTGTGTAGAAGTGGAAATTCTCACTGCAAAATGTAAATTAAGACACCACAGTGCGAGCTTCTGGAGATAACACAACCTTTTAGTCATCTGAATGCTGCTTTAGGCTGTATCTCTACTTATCAGCACTACTTAGTAGCAGACATTTAAAGCAAATGGGAAGCGAAGTGTCTTAAATCTTTCTTGCAATGTATCAGTTGAGTTTCTTCAACATATCGGTGGTGAAGAAAACAAATTAGAAGAGCCAAGGTTGAATCAGTGCATTAAAAAATCCAACTCCTAGTTCTGCAGGGCTCAAAATCTGCAGCCACTCCTTATTTATACCTGTTGAAGTAGGACCCTGAATACAAACTCTGAAAAGATGAGTTTCACATCTCAGACTGGATTTGCAAGTCACTGAAATTGTCAGTGGAACAGAAGAAGATTTTGAACTACCAGCTTTTTCTATGTGTTGCCCTCCTAATGGGAGGTAGGATTGCTGGCTTAAGTTGGTCCTTCTTCATGTTGGGTAATTACCTTGTAACAGTTTTTTATTCTTTTTTCAACAGGGAAAAAATGAACTTGGTTAAAAGAACATGTAGGACAAAGAGATCACTGTGTATGAAAAATGGTAACATTTAGAAAATTGCCAGTTTTCTCTACTTTACGCAGATGTCCTTGCAGGGTAGAAGGAAGTCAACTGAGACACAGAGCCAGCATAATTCCCAAAAGCAGTTCTGCAGTCCTGCTCCATGAGTTCTTCAAATCCATTAAAAATGGCTGCTCTTACAGAAAGAGTTATAAGCCCAGCACTTTGTTTCTCTGAGACTTCTCTTTATTCTTTGTTTCTCTCACTTAAAATAAAAGTTATCCATTCTGCGTTGACCTTGGAGTGCAGGACTTTCAATGTCCTCTTGCAGAGTTTGGCCTAATACAAAGAACAGCTGGTACCACTAATACTAATGGATTTCCTGGTTTTAGTTCAAATATAGTAAACTTTTAGTTTCATATGCACTAAATCTGAAGATAGGGTTTTCATATTTGTTTTTCTCCAGTGAGAATCATAGGCTTTAAATGTACTTTTAGAAATAAAAAATGGAAAAGGGGAGAAAGAAAGTAGTTTTTAATATGCTGGCAAAAAAAAAAAGTGTGCCATTTTCTTTCCTCCCTGGGTTTTAGTCCACTCCTGTGAAAGATCCTAATCACAACCCCAGAACTGATCAGATGATTTGTGGGACCCCAGTGAGAACATGTACTGCAATGGAAGAATTTAAAACATAATTATATGCGTTCAAGAAAATATCTGTCAGAGCTGTTTCAAACTTTAAATTAACTGTGTATGGAGTGTGAAGGGGTCAAACCAGTATTAGCACAGCACTGTATGAAGTTTCATTTCCCTGTAAAATGGGAGAGTGCACAGGAGTGGGCAGACCTAGGGCCAAAACCTACCAGGGCTGAGTGGCAACCTGAGACCAGTGAGGATTGGGGGGCCCTCGGAGTGCCAGAGAGCACCAGCTCTTTGCAGGACAGAGGCATCAGGAGAAGGCTTTGGGAGTTGTTTTGCACATCAGGGGCTCAAGGAATACATTATAATTGGTCCAGCAAATCTAGGGTACTAATTATATACATGTATTTTTCATGCACAAGGTTCTTTTGAAACTTGCCAGTCTCTACAGAGGCCTTAACCACCATTTACATATTTTTGTGATGGCACCATATAAATCTATAGTCTCCAGTGTCCCTTCCAAACACAGTCGGGTTTACCTGTAGCCAAAGGTGCACATGCTGACAGGACAAAGATTAATTTCTAGGCTAGAAAGTTACCAGAATGGAAAGTCAATAAAAACAAATATGTTCTCAAAGGAATTCAGACTGCTGAGGGAAATTTTAGCACCTGGAAAGCAACTCTTTATGTAGTCAATAAACTGAATATTAAAAATATAAAGTAGTCTCAGAGCATAAGGTTGGTCACAATAAGTGTGTTCAAGGCAAATTCTACTAAGGGATCTTCAGGGAACGCTTCTTAGCAGGGTATTGCTGAAACTGAACCAAACAATCCTCATTCCATATGAACATTTTATTCCTGCCATGATGCCCTTAAGGATAACAGTCCCTCAACAGCATTAAGGAACTGGTTTGCTTACTGTGAATTGTTCTTCTTGGAACGAATCTGATGATCATGTCACAGCTCAGAACGGAACGTGATTTGGGATGAGTTAAAAATATTTTTGTACTTGTGCTCTGTCTGGTTAGTAGATTCCCACATTCGTAGGTAGCAAAGCAGTTTTTAAGATGTCTTTGTCTCTGCTCTAGTGAAGGAAAAAGCACTGTTGTCAGTCTTCCCCACCATGTGGAATACTGGCCTGGTGGCTTTTTCTCATAGCAAGCTCTGTTTCCACAGGAGTGGAACTTTTGCCCCAAAGTGAAGTGTTTGTCTTTTACCTGATCATCCAGAGAAGGTTCTTCTTGAGATTTTTGTCTGCTTATTTCTTCTGGTTTTCCTTCTTGCTTTGTTGTTTAGCACCAATGAAAGGCAAAATGATAAACATCTGCCTAACATGAACTTGAACTGTAGCCAAGTTCAATTCTCGTCAACATTGATTTTAGTGCTCTGATTATAGCCTCAATCCACTGCTTTCTTTTGATCTTCTTTCTGAGTATTCCTCTACCTTGATACTCTGATGATGAGACAGTATTTGTCTTAAGCACCAGCAAACACTTCATTTGGGTTTCTAGCATCAGGCATCCTGCTGACATACATTAAAGGTATCGAATGTCTCTGTTTCCCAATTGTCAGTTCATATTTTGGTGTTTATTTGCAGAGTCTGGCAAATGTGTTTTTCAACTATCAGTCACTCACGTTTTGATATCAAAACACTGTTTGGACTGGGTGTTTATTACTTCCTTCTGTTCATCTACACAAAACAGATATTTTAATGGAAGCAAGCATGGTGCATGATTAAAACCTAACAACTGCAGTTCTTAGAAAATGATACATGGATATGTGTGCTACACCCAGCTATCTAATCATGCCTGCATATGAATTTTTTTCTCCTGAAGATAGATTAATGGATCTTTAATCTATTTACTGCCTGTACACTCTCAAATTTTATTGCATCTTTTAATAAGCGGCTATTAAACTTATATCTGTGCACATGTTGACTATTTGGGTAGTTGATCCTTGAAAATGCCATAACTCTTGTTTATACACAGTCATATCATTTTTCCTCTTCTTTCTAGGCATGGAGACACTGTAAATATCAAATTTGTATGCATTATCTTTGATCTGTATATATCATTGATCTTTGTTGCTGTTTGATATTAGGCAGGAATTAGGAGATGTTACAACGTATGTGAATACTGCAGTATGATTGTACAATAAGATTGTACAATAAGAAACTTCTTTCTAGTTCATTCATTCCTTAAAAACAGGATCTGCTAAGTTAAGCCAGAGAAATGTGATGTTCCAGTCTTCACCCCAGTACACTTAGCACAGAAATGAACTACAGTCACTGTAGAGTGTCTTTGGAAAATGCTGACTTTTCCAGCAGTTGCATCTGTGTCATGTTAGTGTACACACACAAAAGGTTGTGGGTTTGGTTTTGGTGTCTTTGAAGTTTAATGTTGTCTAAGACCTCCTTAAAAAAAAATGTTAGGAAACTTTGAGAATTTCAAAAATTCTGGGTCCGAGTTTTGCAACACAGCAGCATTTTGAATGCACACTGCTCTGTCCTTCTGGGATTGGAGTGGTGGAGTTTTTGCAGAGAGAAAAGCAGTTCAAGATGAGTATTCAGGACTGACTGAATTTTTTGTTTAATTTCCCTCCGTAAAGACAGTTACCTCCATCATTTTTTGTCCTCCTAACAGCATCTGTAGGTCTGCTGGCAAAGTTCCTCTTCACGAACCCACTTTTGCAATTTGTTGTCAGCATTTAGGAGTCCCTAAGTGTCCAACTATTTGAGAGATGCAGAAGCAGAGGAGGAACAGGGCTGGAAAGGAGCTGCTGAGCTGCTCTCAAAAACTGGCTCCATCCCAGAGGATGAAAACCAATGTGATGGTGCATTTATTGGAGCGTTTCAGGGAGAGATGAACCCGGATTCTCTGTACAGCTGGACAGAATCACTTGTAAGCTGCAGAGATTTTCCCAGCAGTGCTTTGGGAGGGTAACCTTCAGGAGGTTAATGCAGTGGGGTTTTTATGGGCTTTCTGCAGTGGAGCAGACTTCTCTCATGGAAGTAACCCCAGCAGAGAAAGCACAATAAGGGTTCAAGGCTTCCAGAGCTGCCTACCATCAGCAGCAAGCAAGAGAAACTGCAGGATGCAGTGATGATGGAGCAGTGGATTAGAAACTTCTTAGACCTTGCAGAGGAATTCTCTGCACTTCTCACTACCTGCAGTCTGGGCAAACTGGATATAATGGGTCTCCTCTGCACGTCTTAGAATAGTCTTCCTGGCTTTCCTACCATGTCAGGATAGTTTTCTGTATTTTCTATTCATTTCAATGGTTCAAAAGTGAAAAAAAAAAGTAAAATAAAAGATATTTAGAGAATATTTTAAACCCACTGGTACTTGTGTTTAAAAGAATAAAGGTTGAGAACCTCATAAATTCAAATAGTAACTCAGAAAATCAAAATTTTGCCTACAACTTCAGTGCCTTTTTTCAGTTCTTCCTGCTTATATATTTTGCAGATATTGTAGATGTGGAATGTTAAGTATATTTAAGAAATTGGCATATTTTATTTAAATTTTTCCTTTTGATCTTTAAGGATGTTACTTTAAAATTTTTTCCAGGTGTACTATCATCTAGTATTGAGCCATCTGTTTATGTACCTCAAGCATGTTTCTAAGGCTTGTAAGAGCTCTGAATCTGAGCTTTTATCCTTCTTGTTCAAAAAATTCATGTGGCAAACTGACTGTTCAATGAAAATGCATATATAATATTCATTGAATGTACTTCTGAAAAGAAACGCATAATTTTATGCATGTCTTTGGTGAGAAATATTACTTCAAAAACAGTCTAAAGCCAAAGGGAATTCCAAACACACATGCTTTAAAAAGTAATTATTTTCTTTTAAATTCATTTTTAAAGTGATCACACAAGATTCAAAAGTGAAAATGTAGTCCAGCTAAGCTGAACAGAGGGTAATAAATGCCAGATTTATAAATGAGGCGTGCTTTAAAAACATGATTGTAAAAAAATTAAATCGACAGAGACGTACAGAGACCATGTCTGCAGAATAGATTCAAACTAGTCAAAAATTTATAAATATGGGATCATCACCAGTATTGCTTACAAGCTGTACAAGTAAAGAAAGTGGACCGGTTCTCTTTTGTCTTACCAAGTGACAGCATATGGAGAGCAGTCGAGAGTGCGTACAGTGATTTTCACTGTGTCACACTACAAATTTCAGAGTCAATAGGGGAGACCACCTTTGTGGGACAGTTTGTGTTTTCTTTCCGTGTGGAACATCATGGGCTGATCAAAATTTCAAAGCAATTATTTCCCTTACAAGTATCAGGCCTTTCAAAGGTTGTTCAAATGTTGACATGCAACTGCCCTCAGAGAGGGCACACAGAGTTCAGGAAGAGGTGCATTTACAGTGGTAATCTACAATTTATGTGGGATCTATGGAGCTATCATTCCATGTGGGACAGAGCAGAATGGTGCAAAAAATACTCCAAGCCTGTGTTTTTTAAAAACAATAAGAAGTTTGTAGGCTTGCATGTGCAGCTTCTTGTATTTAACCACTTTGAGTAAATGGCTGAAAACCACATCCAGAATTCTAGTTGTATGATCTCAATTGTTTATCTCTAAATTTTCATCCTGTTCTGCAAGAGAAACTCAAATAGATCCCCTCCAAACCTGATAACCTTTTAAAGTTTGGGGGTTTTACTTAAAACCTTACAGCCTTTACAATCTGGAGGTTTAATTAAACCATTTCTATTTGACACACATGTAATTTTAATGCTGTATTATTTGAATTAAACAATTTATAGTAAATTGGATTTATAGTTATTGCAATGATTAATGACGTTTTTCAGTGCAGTACCTAAATATCTGCACAAGTGTAGGATGGTGTTGTGCCAAGCTCTGTACAAACACAACAACAACCCAAACACACAACCTGAACAGACAATGCAGAGGAAAGAGGGACACAGAATGACCAGCATAAAAGGCACCATAAAAACTTTTTGTCAAACCAAATACTTTTAGAGGCCTGGAAGGAAGAAGGTAGTTATATGGAGCTGGGTCGCTGGCTGGCTTCCAAAGAAAGGAATAGAATATATGGAGAAGACAAAATGAGAATCAAATGTAGACAGAGTGCTTAATCTTTTCTTTTCAAAAAAAAAAAAAATCAAAACTTTTTTTCCTTAGCAACAGCTAAAATCACACAAATACATTCCTAATATTAGTGACAAAGTACTTACAAGAAGTGACTGCTTTGTCACAGTAATATGGTTTTTTGTTTCTTTATTTTATTCATTACACAGTGTCTGAAGAACCCAACTAATAGTCTCCACAATATTTCAGCTGTTTAGAAACAAATTGAACCAAATTATTCTGTGTAAACAAGAGAAAAGAAGTTAGAAAATATGGAAGAGAAACTGAAAGTTTAAAGTAGGTACTTCTACTGTGTTAAGATGTTTTTCCATTAAAATGAATTATTCAGTGAAGAAAATCCTTTGTACATAGGGGAGCACCTGCATATACCATTGAGAAAAAAGTTCATTTTGAGATGCATAGTGAAGGTGTAAAAGAGAAATATTCTTGTGTAGAGTGCCAATAGCAGAAGGGTGATTTATGCACAAAGAACCTCAATACTGAGTGACTGAATGATGTAAGTCTGTGGGTTACATTCATTGTAAATAAGTGTGAAGTGATGTATGTTTGGGAAAATATACTCTTGGCTGTGTAAAATCACTGTTGGTCTCTCACTTACCATTAAAAATGAGAGGCCAAAAAGCAAACCAAATGCTAGGAGTTATTCGGAAAGGAAAAGACCGTGAGACCTATGTCATCATGATGCCTCTGTGTATCTTCTGTGCTTCCATATCTTGAATATTTTATGTAGCTCTGGCCCCTAATCCCCAATCCTTTCATTTAAAGAAAGCTTATCCTTGAACTGGAGAAGGTTCAGAGGACATTAACAACCATCAGAATTATGGAATGTCTAGAGAAAGGATTGTTGATCTGAAAGAAGGATGGCTGAGGAGGTCCATAAAATCATGGGGACCTGGGCTGGATAAGCTGGAGAATTGCACACTGTCTTTTCCGAGGTACCTTAGGAAGCCAGCAAGTAGCAGCTTCAAAAGAAATGGAAGGAAGTGGTTCTTCATAAAGTGCACAAGGAAGTTGTGGAAACTCCTCGCCTCAGTTAAAACCAGATGCTCAAAATTTGTTTACACATTTTGATCCAGTGTCATCATCCTCGTGCTCTTATCAGCCAGCTCTACTTTACACTCCTGCCTTTCTTTAGGAGGGCCTCCACTTTCTCTGCACTAGTGCACCAGCTGCTGCTTCTATAGTTGGAACATACATTTCATCTCAATGAAGCCTGCAGGGAGTAATATTTAAAACAAAGCCTTGACTGCCTTACTAATTGCAGATTCTGTGTGAATGCTCACAACAGAATAGCAACCAGATCAAAACAGTATTATCACAAAGCTGTGAATTGTTAAGGAAAGAAAGCCAGGACACAAACAAAGCTAGAGTGAACCCTCAGCCATTGCTATCCATTCACTGCCACATTAAAAATCTTTTATCCTGTCAAAATTATGTCACTCAGGAAGCACAAAATACTTAGCAGTAAAACAAGCAATCATCAGTCATACACGAAAAGGCAGATCCAAAATGTGTTAAAAATACCTCCAAACTATAAAGAAAAATACTTTAAAAAAAAAAATCCTGTTGAAAATCTTACTTATAGAAATATTATTACTGAAGTCAATAAAATTAACTTGCATGAGTAACTGTGGTTTAAATGAGTAATCTGAATCTACAGTTGAAACAGAGGTGCTGAAAGTCAGACTCCTAAATTATTTGGATAACTTATAAACTGCCAAATACTCTCCACTGTTCCAATTCCAATATTTACTAAAAAACAGATCTCTTCCTTATTTACCTCATGTGTACTTTTGTCCTGATGTAGACGCTACTGGCCAGGTATAAACTCTGTTAAAAACCAGACAGGGCACTGCTGCAGTGTGTTAGCTCTCCACGGACTGAAGGAGATGTGGTTAGTCTCACTTTAAAATGCAGAAGGCATTAGGGATGACATTCTTACCACACTATGATCTGGGTAAGTCAAAAAATCATGAAAGATGCCTAAAATCCCCATAAATTGAAAACATGGAAATAAATGCCTACAGCTGGTCCATCATAGCCCAGTGTCTTGTCTCTAAGACTATTCCCTGAGGAGGGAATTCCGTCTCCTCCACCCAGCCCTTGTCCTTCCCAAATGGGAGTCCTACCTGCTCAAACTCTGGGAGCTTTCATCTTTGATAACATGACATTTTAGAAATGGGAAAACTCCTCCAGGGCTTTATGCCTTCCATGACATCCTGGTCAAAAAGCAAACAGAGTGCTGTAATTAGATAAATAGGCAGACAGACCAGACAAGAGACAGCATCAAAACATAAAGGGGGAGGAGGAGAAGATTATAAAGCATAGAATTTGACATACTTGCTGTCTCTCAGTTTTTTCTGGCATATACAAATCACGTTTTAGAGTGACAAATGGATGCACATTAAATTTAAGGACAGTTGAAGCAAGGTAAGAGTAATTTACTCAGCTTGTGATTTCCACGTGTTCTGCATTTTGCTCTGTAGATAACTCTGGGGGAAAAAAAGCAAATGGTTGCATGGAACCCAAATTTCAAAACTATTTTCTTATTGTACTTATCTCAAGAAAGCACCTACCCGTCACTCATGGTACTAACAGTTACCTATAGAAACAGTACTGAGGGCACAAGGTGGTTTCCCAAAAAATTTGGGCAGCTGGAAGCACCATGGAAGAATGCATTTGCATTGGTTAATATCCTTCTGTGGAAAAATAATAGACAGTATAAGAACTTCTTCTCACCAGAATATTATGTTGTGGAATAATTCAAATTTTCTGTAGGCAGATTCAGAGATTAATTCTAATTGTGATTCCCTCTAGTACGATTATTGCAGTTTTTAGGTAACTTGTCATACAAGTCAATTATTTCAGGCTGTCTATGTATCTAAAACTGTTCCTTGGGGATGCTGAAAAATGTTTCTTCTTTCCCTTTCCTGTCCTAAAACAATTTTTTTTTCAAATTTCTGTGTGGAAGCAATTCTACAGTGAATGTCATTTTGACCTGGAGATCCGGTTGGGGAATTATAAGTTAAAGACTTTGGAGAGGAAAACACTGATTGTTTTAAAAACTGACTGCTAGCTTGTTATAGTGAGTATTGATGAAACTTCCTCGTGGACAGCTTCGTAGAATCCAAAATGGAATTTCTACTCCTACCATTTCTAGGAGATCTGAAAACCAAATCTCTCTGCAGTACATCATGAAATATGTGAGGTTCAGGATGAAGAGTCCTCCTCAATTAGTTAATGGAGAGGGACCTATCAGGGATGAACAAGAAACACTTTAAAATCCTTAAATAGCACCTCAAGAGTTAAACAGTATTTAAAAGGATAGTTTTAGACCTGAGAATGACAGAGCAAAACCTCTGATTTGCCTTTTCCTCCCATGAGTGGCCTATGCACAGCAGTGTCCTGGGGCTTGGTCAGGTGATCCAAGGTCATGGGGAAAACTCTCCTGCTTTTTGTCCCAAGGTAGATGGAAACTGGAAAGAGAAACTCACGTGGCTTTATAGAGTAGGAAAATCACAGGTTGCTCGGGTCAAGTATTTTGGAGCCCCAGAACCTGTGGGGCAAAGTTCTGAGAATGGGAGATTTCTAGATTTTTTTTAAGTTTTAAAACACTAAGAAAAGTGATTTATTTGAGCTAAGTCAGGAATGGCTCTAGCTTCTTTACAAAAGATGAGGGTTCTGTGTAAAGATTAGCTACAAAGGAGAAAATAAATAATTCTTGGTGTAATTTCTGGCTAGTACACACATTATTCTCACTAATACTGCTTTGACAAGGTTTCTAGCAAATCTTTAGAAAATAACTTTTCACTATTACTGAAGGAAATTTTGAAGTATATAAATGGTAACTTCAGTGCAAAACACGTTCTGTGAACTGCTTTTATGCTGAAATCTGAACGTTTTAAACCTTTTCCCATGCTGGGTAGTGAGAAAGATCTCTTTATATTAATTCGGACTTCATAGATGTCACATGATAGGAACACATTCCAAAAGCTAAGATACAAGATTACTCTCTAACCATAGAACAAACCAACAGGAATTTTAATCAAGACAATATCCAATAATGACTGAATGTTTTTGGAGGCGATCCAGAATACACATTTGGGAATTTTAATCTTGACTGCCTTTGAATTTTGTAAAAAATATTTTTAAAGTTTGTGGAATATGCCACTCCAGCTGATTCCAGAAACAAGCCATCTAAGGTATTAAAGTGTTTCATCTGTTCAGACATTGAATATTGCAAATCTGTTTCAGTAATTCATACCAGATAAGTTTGCAATGAATGGGCCTAAGTGAAGAAACTTGTTTTCCTTAAAGAAGGAGAGCAAGTCAGAAATGGAAGAAAATATAACTGAGCCAAACTTTTTTTTTAAATCTGCCTCATATTTCAGAAAATATTAAGGCAGCTGATTTTCTTAACTTCTCATCAGCTAATTTAAAATTATTGAAACCGTGCTGCTTGCAGCACTGTGACAAACTGAAATTTCTTACTCTCTGTATGTGTTTCCACGTGTGCATAGATTCATCTGTGTGTCTGCATATTTATTATGATTGAAGTGTTCAGAAAATTTCCATCACTGTCCTGCAGAAGGATCCTGTTATCTTCAAAATATATGTGTTGGTATATCACGACTTTAATGCTCCAGCCCACATGTGTTGTGTTTTGTTTGGGTTTTTTCCACCTGAAGCAGATTCCAACAGGCTTTGCTGAGTTCTCTGAAACGCTATTGCATGACTGCAAACTTTGACAGTACTGAACTATATATATTATCATAAAATTATTGGCTGATCTGTCCCACAACTTCCATTTAGAGTAATGTTATATGCAGCCAATTTAAAACAATTTAAGAAAATGAATCCATCTAAATTGCTCATTTTAAGCTTGCACGAGGTCTCATTTGAAATATCAATATCAATGAGAGACGAGATTTTAGGCAGAAAGGGATTTAGGCTTCTTAGAATTAACAAGAATGGGCATTTTAGAGAGCTGCTAATCTTCCCTTTCTAGAAAGAACCCCCTTTCAGCTATTTTGAGACCCGGTTATGATGGTAACTAATATTTTAGTAGAAAAAAATGGCAAAAATATTCACGCTTTTGTTCCTTTTTTTGTATCAATATAAATTCCCATTCCTTTGTTTTCTCCTTGCACCCAATCGCACAACTCAATCTTCTCTGTGCAGTGAAAGTTTAAAAGCCTAATTCTGTAAGTCATAAAACAAACTAAGCACAGAAAGGAATTTACAGTATGTTAAAAGAATAGGAGAAGAGGCTAATAGAGTTGTATACATTTCAAGGATAGATATAATCGAGTGTGTACAATATAAAGCAGAAGGTTCATAATGATTGAAAAAGGAGAAGGAAAAAAAACCCTATTTTGTAGTAGCTGCATGAACTCTGGCTGAACCTTTCTATTTGGCAGCCTCCAGTAAGGACAGCCTAAGATGAGGCATTAGGGTTTGAATCTGAGAAGCTGACATCAAGCAGACAGCAAGACATGATATCTTATTTTCCTGAGCTATGCTGACACAAATTGAACTCCACTTATTATTTTCTTATGCCAGTAAAGTTGCGTTTGGCATTTAAGCATTTTGCTTGCAGATGTTGGAGTGCTGGTTGTCTTAATTTAAATAATTTGCAGATTGTTTGGTAGTATTAAAAGATAGAAACTCATTCTTCATATGAGTCCAATTTTATAAGCTTTATTTTTTTCTCTGACCTTGTGCAAGGTAAGAATTTGATATTAAATCCAAGTAGCCCAAGGGTACGAAGCCAGTATTCTGTGTTATTCAAAACATGGAGCAGAGAAAATGTGCTTTGAGCTGTTTAACTGGTAGAAAGAGGAAGAAAATACGAAAATTCTTTAAAATTATTCAAGCTAAGGAAAGTGAGAGTGTTATTTCTTTGTCAGGCAATATAAATCATAACAATAATACAGATCATATATGAAATAGCAATTAGTTAATGCTTCTAGCATATTCCTCATTCTTTAATGGAGTTACATATCAACAATATCATCTACCCCTTTTCATAGAACTAAAGAGATAGGTGCATGGTTGTCATTACTTCTGTACACAGGATGCTTGAACACTTTCAGTTTTGCCATACAGATGTTACAGTTTCCCTTAAAGGAAGAAAAAGACTCCTTTCACTTGTATGTTCTGTTGCTGTTATTTCCTTGTTCACATTCATAGGCAAAACATTCTAAGAGAATACTTGTGATTTTTTTGAGAAGAGAATAAGATGTCAGTTTACATTACTACCCCCCAGGGTGAATGGAGAGAATTCATAAAGGTTTAGAAAAAATGTAGTGCTTTATAATGAAATGTACTTCATGTAATTTATGACTACACAGTTAGAGCATAGTCTTTCTGTTCCATTTTTTCCCGAGCTGCCTACAAATACTTAACAATTGTCTAGGGGAAAAAATATTTTATCACTTATTGAGAAGCAATGTAACTTGTTTTCATCTCATTTTGCCGAAAGAGTTGTCTTGGAGAAGTACATGGCCACGTTGTCAGATTATGCTAACAATCTATGGACGTGGTGCTGGGACCTGAGGCAGAGGAGGTCAGGTGCAGCCCTGGTTAGAGATCCACCAGTGGTGTCACCAGGGCAGGCCAAGGTGACATCAGGGTCCTCTTCACATCACTCCTTTTCCTACCTGAAAAACTAGAAGTAATGAAGTCCATCCATGTCCACAAAAAGCCTTGAAATCACCACCTGAAAAACATTTGGGATTACTAATCGCAGGAAAATCTAAAAGTATTTGTGACAAGAGATGATTGGGCCTGCTCTGTCTTCAATCCAAGTTAATGATCACGTATAGACTGTCCATACAAAATTATTTACCTAGATTGCAGTGAGTTACTTATGAAAAATGTGAAGACATTTGTCAAATCATAATGTGTGTCTTATCTAAAGTGACATTTGAGTGTGATTTGATAGATTGCCCAGAGAGTCGTTGAAAAAATTGTGTTTCTGTTGGACTACCAGGGATTGATGAGAGCAATTAAGGATTACACAGACAATGCAGAAAAATTAAATTATTTATCTGCCTTTGTCTTCACCAGAGATGATGTTTGTGACACATTTTCTCTTTTCTGGAAATAAAGATCAGGTACTGTCAGAGGCTGCAATAGCAACAGAGGACATACTGGAACAGAAGGAAAGAATTAGAGAACCACCAGCTATTGAAATAGGAGAGTATATTTCCAGGACTTCCAGAGGAGCTTAAGAACGAAATGGTTGAACTGCAAAAAGCCCTAAAATTCAGGCTCATTAAAATCAACTACTGTGCCTCATCACCAGTGACTATCTTTAATAAGAGAGCTGCAGATGATCCTGGGAATTGAACACCAATTTCTTTTCTTAATGTCAGGGGTATTGTGAAACAAAAATAAATAAATGGGAATCATAATAGAATAAAGACAGTGTCTACTTGGCAAAGAAAAACATACCTCCTTACTATATTAGAGCTTTTCAGGCACATTTTTCACAAAGAAAGAAAAAAATAATTTAAAACATCTTTGACAATGTTCTGAAGAGATTATTGAGAAATGGCCAAAGAAAAAGAGATGAAATAATTTCAAAGATGAAAGCCTGGCAGCTCATCTACACAAGGGCTGTGAGCACTGCACAGTGGGTCACTTCTGAACTCCTTTTGTGGGTGCTCCTAAGGAACAAGTTGAAAATTAGTTAAGTGAAGTTTCACCAGTGCAGACCTGGATGGAGAAGGGAGGAGCTAAGCAAATTGTTCAATAAATGAATCAATGATTTCCAGAAACCTGGAGACATTATACCAAGTAAAGATCATTTAATGTACTATTGGTTTAGGTAGTTATGTAATAATTAAGACCTTGTATTTAAAGCACCAATATCAATTTAAATGTACACTGGAAAAGCGGAGACTTGTAGCATTCAGATATCCCTGGACTGGAATTCACATAAACTCACACATCATGGATTTTACTTTCCAGCAGGACTTGCTCCATGCTATTAATTGTCAAAAGGACCAACAGCTAAACTCAAAATAGAAACATAGAAAACAGCTGTGTTTTCTGCAGCAGAGATGAGCTTAGCTGAAAACCAGCACACTAGACAGAGGCAGTTTATCTGGATAATATATAAGAAATGCAAACTTGGAATGCAATACATTTCTTCCAGAAAACCAGAATGCATGGTCAGTGCAGGAATGTTGCTCCTCCATTTCTTCCTCTTGCACTATTTCAAGTCACGCCAACGTAAATTAAGTTGCAGATCTATTATTAAGCTCAAGTCAAAGTAGCTATGTATTTTCCTAAATTTTATTCCGTCTTTTAATTCCTCTTTTTTTTTTTTTAGCCTACATGTGCTGTACTTTGCAGTCAGCTCTGGTCAAGCTTTCAAATACAGCATGGAGCTAATGAATTACTTCTGTATTCAGTCACTTAGACTTCATGAATCCGTCATCTCCTCCTGAAAACTGCTCTGGTCTGGATCTTTAACTAGTGTAAATTAGCACTGTGCCAAGAGAGAACTGAGGTGATACTATACTGTACAAAAGTCAAGGACCCAGTACTGCATTTCTGTGGCACTATTACTACAGTGCCATTTCTAAGTGTTACAGATCGTTAGGATTATATAAGATCATTGACAAAAAGAAATTTAAAATTTTCTTCTTATTTATGAAAATTTCCCCCTTTGTTGTCAAATCTATTAATCTAAGACAGTGCCCTGTGTATAGTGTAGTTTGGGTAATACTAACTCATTTTATGTGATTTGAGCTTATACTTTAGGAAATAATAGGAAAAATATGGAAATTCAAATAATCTTTTTGTTTGTTTTTGCTAGCATATTCTTTGTTCCTAAAATTTTATTATCAACCTCTTTTCTACTTTTCCAGTAACAAGACTACTTCAAGCCACAGGCTTTTATTCCTTGGAAGGGTTTTTCAACAGTTTGCAGCTCTCCAGGCAATGAATTTAGGTTGCATCTTTGCTGTACCCCTTGGGTGTCACACACCAAGCACAAAACCATGGCACTGCTAGTAGAGAGCCAGCCACGAAAAACAGAAATACAGCAGGAAGGAACCAAATAGAAAACCCTCGTGTATCCTGTCCTTGCCTTTAGGCAAAAATACTGCAAGCTGCTCTGATACCTCCAAGACAGTGTGTATGAAATATCTCGTGAAGGGCTGTATTCAAGCCTAGTCTCTGTTTAAATTTATAAATATCATAAAAAATCAAAGATATTTAATTGTTGGGTACCTTATCTGGTTGGAGCATGCTGTTAATAGCACCAGGGTTGTGAGTTTGATCCCTGTGTGGGTCATTCACTTAACAGCTGGGTTTGATGATACTCGTGAGTCCCTTCCTTCAGAATATTCTGTGGTTCTGTGATTATTCTTCAGGTGATTCACCTACTTTATAAGAACTTGGGATTTGTACTTCTGGAGTTGCAGGTTACAGTTTCTCTGGAAGCAAAGCCCAGTTCCTGACCTGTGAAAGCCCCCTCTTCCCTACCATATCCAGGCAGCCCTCTTCTTTCTCCCTTCCCCTTATCCCATTCCCAGCCCATGCTGCCCTCCCACCGCACATTTTGTTCATGTTACAGCTTGTATGTGATCCAAGACATAAAATAATTTCTGACATCTTGCTGTGCTATTCCTTGAGGATCACCATCTCCAAAACCAGTATTCCTAGAGAATCCCTTTTCCCTCCATGGTAGTCACCTGCTGTAATCCCAGCATTAACCTGAATGTCAGGTGCCTTCATGGTAGCAGGAATGGGAGGGTGGGATAGAATAAGGACAGACCTCTGCCACAGAGGTGTGTGTGCTTGAAGACTTAAGGAAACTGAATACTGGGATCACTTTCCTCCCAAGTTTCTTCATGCAGTTAATAAGCTGGAGGGGAATATTAATATCAGTAAAAGAGCATTGCTTCAGGGAGGGAACTGGAAATTTTAATAGCTATTGGTCCAAATTCTCTCTCACTGGACTCCACAGACATTTCTAAACTTAATCCAGAGAGGAATTTGGTCCACTGGGTTTAATTTAAGTATGTAATACGATGCAGTGTTGGGAAAAGAAAAACACATCTTTTTGGTGAATGTGTTTTTGGGATGTCTCTGCTAAGTTCAGAGAGTTTGAAGCTCATTTTTGTTCACAGTAGTGTGACCACAGCTAGAATGTCGTGCTGCGTTTTGGTTTCAACAATTACAGAAAAGGCAGAATGGAAGCAGAGAATGAAAAGAAGGGACACAAGCAGATGGTGAGAGAGCTGAGGACCCATCCTGTAAGGAGAGCCTCAGAGAATTTGGGGAATTGAATCTGTGCCTTTTACAGCAGAGGGGGCAGAGGGCATACATCCACACCATAAATATAAGTGTTATGCTGACATTAAAGTGAAACAACAGAATAAAGGCATCAAGGCAAGGAATTAGAGGATAGACAAAACTCTAATTTTAGGTAAAAACTATGAAGCAAAAATCTTGATCGAAGTCGGGTTCCATAAACTTCTATTGCAATGAGAGTCTCTTGATACTTGAGCCAGAATTACACAGAGGCGAATCTGGTGGACACTGCTCTTCTGTGTAGTACCTTCATGTGAAATGTAGCAGGTGTTTCTTTTTTTCCTGCTGGACTATACTCCATCAACCTTATTCAGTCAAACAATGTCCCTCAAATCAGTGAGACAACCTTTGTGAAAAAGCAGAATTATTTATTCTACTGGTGGCGCAGAGCTTTCCTGATATATAATGGCGAAGAAACAGAGGACTTACGGCTGTAATATCATCTGACTTCTGTATCCAAAATTTGAAACATGAAGGATAAAATATGCTTTCTCTGTTGGAGAAAAAAGGCAGAGGAATTACTTTCTTGGCATATACGTTAGAAATGGCAGCACTGGTGAGATTAGATCTGTTATCTTCAAAATTGCTTTAAACCAGAAGCTTGGGTAACAAAGGACAGAAGTTACTTTCATATTAGCATATATGTCATGTTTAATCAATCAAAAGGGAACTGTAATTACTTTGCTCTCTTCTTTGCTAACTTTAAAGAAAGGAAGTCATGAACCTATAAAGTAAATGTCATCCTGTTTAGATAGTTATAGTTTTATAGGTAATTTGTTGCAGATTTTATGCAGATAATTTATAATTATTTCCTTTCATGCTCATCTTTTAGCCTGGAGACCAGTTTTAACACAAACATAAGGACTGCAGATGCAAAGTATCAATGAAACTACCTAATTTTTTTCCCCAAATTTGGTGCACACATTTACAAGTTTATCAGCCACTGTACAGCTACTGAACTTGCCAGTAGTTCTAGCTGCATATGCAATATCAAAGTGAAAAATCAAGTGGTGGTAATAGTTAGTAGGCTTGGTTAGACAACCTATGACTTTCAGGAGGCATTTGCATGAGAAGGAATTAATTTCTTCTCCCAGCCTGAGCCCTTGGTATCACTTTGTGCTGGATACTTTGCAATAGGTGGTTTCCAGCCCATCAGGCTGTTGCTGAGAAGGAAACAAATTGCAGAATCATTTGAGCAGGGAACTTTAAATTGTCGAATGTGTTGAACTGCACATGCAGCAGCAAGATGACTGTGTTTGAAAATAGTCTCAAATTGCCACAGCTGCTTGACTTTAGCATGTTTCCCACCACAAAATAGTCTGTATTTTCTGCTTCATGGATAAAACCCCTATGTTGGAAAAACTCTGAAGTAGTCCTGGGAAGCAAAACACAAAGTGTATTTATGCAAGACAAGATTTGTTACAACTGCTTGCTGGCATCATAAGATAATTTAGTTTTCTTTTGCTCTTTAGAAACCTCTTATAGAGTTAAGAGGCAGAAAAGTAGTATTCCTAAATATTTTACAATGTTAAGCCAAAATGTGGATTTGATTTGTTACAAGTATTGGCAGTCTGACTGTTGACCGTCCTTTCTCTTCCAACCTACAATAAATTCTAGAAAAAAAAAATCTATTATTTCATCACTCACCAAACTGGAATGATTAAAATATGCACCAGGGAAATGCTCCCCAGCCAGGAGAAACATCGATTAGACTCTAAAGCATTGCATGTCCTTTGCTTTGCTGAGACCCCAAGCGCAGCAATCCCGTGGAGGGCTGGATAATGACATGGATGCTTCAGAGCTGGTTTTGTCCTTTCAGTGACACAACAGAAGCCTATCAGACTACTTAAGTCAAAGGCAGCATGCAGGCAGTGGTACAGTTCGCACGGTCTACCTGCCTGTGCCTGCTTGGCCTAAAGTAGTAAATAGCCATTTACATCTGGGTTGATTAGCAAAACCTTTGACACGAGTCTGGAGTGAGGCTTAAGCTTCTTCTTCTGTTTCCATAGGGAAAAATGCTTAACCAGCTTTAACCTCTCTGCAACAGCTCCCTTCAGGCTGTTATGAAACATGAATTCATCTGACCTCTTCAAGGTCTGTTTATATCTTCCTGTCTGGGAGATCCAGTCATTCCTTCCTTCAGCCTGCCGCAGACAAATGAATATCTCATGGTACTGTCATATAAAAAGCTACTTAAAACGTTTCAAAGCCAAAAGGGCTGCTAGTTTGTACTCTTTGAAAAATCAACACAGTGTCTAAACAGCTCCATAATACACAAGGCTCCAACTGCTTGGATTTATTTCTTTCCAGCTCTGGGGGTTTTTTATTCTCTTTGACCAATATGTTATCTGAGTTCACTGTATATTTCATTTCTGTAGCATTAAGGATTAACTTGTCCAGCCAGAGGATGCTTCAGCTGTATGTCCAATTCATTACGTAATGGGACTGATTTATCAGAAATATTAAGCACCCTAAAGTCCGAGAGCAGCACAGGATACCTGAGAGTCCAACATACTTGTGCCAGAGGTCTGGTGGCCAAACACAGGAAAGCAGCACTGGCAACACAGAAAAAGGTCATGGCATAAGCTGGATGGGAGAGGAGAAGGGCTGGATCTATGTTGCTTTAACATGAGGATAACAAAACAGGAGTAAAGGCAAAGGGTGAGATAAAGATAAAAGTCAGGAGCACAGCGGGGTAAGGGTGTGAATGTGCAGGGAGGTCCTTCCTTTCCCACCCTTGAGGTAAATTTGTCATTCTGGTCCAGTCTAGGCTGAGTAATTGAAGAACACTAATGAAAATAATTTGGGAATTGATGGGAGAGTGTAATGAATAATTCCACACATTGCTAAGACAGGATTGTTGAATTATAAATAGTCCAGATCCCAAATTCTGGAAGAAAGAGTGAAGCTGAGTGTAGTTAGAGAAGTATGAGAAGATGGGAGCAGTTGTGGAGAAACCACAAGAAGGTGTGAGATAAAAACAGGTTAGAAACAAGAAAGGATAAAGGGTTGAGGAGGAGCAAAGAAAGTGCAGGAAGGAAAAGAGAAGTTGTCAAAAGAAAACAGAGAGGCATGGAAAGAAGAAGGAGAGTGAGAGCTCTAAGTGATGGGGAAGGAGGAGGTACAGCTAAAGCAATAAATGCCTGGTGGAGCCATCCCCTGGGGCCTCCTGACTGCTCCCAGACTGCTCTGCCACCCCAACTGCAGGCAGTCTGTATCTACAGAACTTAGTTTTTTATCCCCTTTCTATCAACAGTGTATCACCAGTGCTAAAGAGCACTCAGCACCTTCAAAAAGCTAGGAAATTCAAGGCAAAACAAAGTTTGAGGGGAAACAAAAGGATTTAAAAAGAGCTAATTCAATTAATAGCAAAAATTACTAAATAACCAAGGATTCTGACGTCATATAAATACTTAAGAGCCAAGCCTGCAAAGAAAGCCCATACTGGTTACTTACATATTCGATATAACCCCACATAAATATTTAACTCAGATACAGCAACATCATTTTCACCTTGAATCTTATTCATATGTAGCAAGTCCTGTTAAAACGTGAGTTGTACAACCTTAAAACAAGCCTATTAACTCTAATTTGTGGATTGTTATACATGAATAGTGCAGGTCCTCGCAATAAAAGAAGCATTATTTGAGTATAGAAAGTACTTCAAATATTTTTAATCGTATTCTTTTCTTTTTTCCTTTTTTTTTTGTTTGTTTCAGGTTGTGCTATTTTGACTAGGATAACTTATTGAATTCTTCTACCATTTTACCTCTTTCCCCCATAAACCTATACATTTTTATATTTTCTATAATTTCTTTGGGGGCTGTTTCCTTTGTAACATATGAGAATATTTTAATTTGGTTTTCTCTCCATTCCAATCATTTGGGGTTAAATTTTCTCTAATAGCCTAATCCCAGTCCAAATAAGTTTAATGAGAAAACTCCAATGTGATAAAATGGAACCACATTTTCCCTCTTAAGCCTGCACAGCAGACTTTTCTGGCATAATTGTGTCATTCAAGGGGAGAATGAGGTGTGATCCATGGCTGGCACAAGCAAAAGTTTTCAATGTTGTTGCAGGTAAACTGGCAAAAATACCCTATTGCCGTTTTCATCCGACTTTGTTTGGCAAGCCAGAGAAAAGTTATAGCATCAGCAGTGGAGTTTTGTTGCCACAAGTTGCTTTTTCAGTACAATGGAAGGACATTTTCATCCCAGAAAGACCTTCCAAGAGTGGGCCTGGGCTGAATTACGCTCATGTAAAATGAGCCTAGTTCCGCCACAGTCGCGCAGCAAAGGTCGTGCTCACTCCTGGTGCCCACCGGTGAGCTGCGAGGCTGGCTGGAGGAAAGGCTGCTGCACTCCCTGTGCTCCCTGAGTGAAAATAAGTCCCCTGCCCTCTGTCCAGGCTGCTGCATCTTCCACTCAAGGAGATGTTGTGCTCCCAAGCAGCCATACTCCCAAAGTCAGAGCCAAGGCACTCCAAGTGACAGCCCCTTACAGGCATGCCCGTCTCACGTGCTTTCTGTTATGCCTCTTTTCTTTGATCTCCTCTGCCTGCAACAGAGAAGGAGATCAAAGAAAAGCTGAGCTCTGCCTCTTATCTCTGCACTCCTGTGTCTTTTCTTTCCTTTTTTCTTTTTATTTCTGACAATTGCAGGGGAAGTGAGACATGGAGGGCGCTTCGCTGCACCAACCCCAGCCCCCTCCAACCCCAGCCCAGAGCTGCAAGGGGGCTCTTGCACTGTTGCCTGGAGCAGCTGACCTCTGAAAAATGCTAGAGGTGACGAAAGTGAAGTTTCTTGGTTTAGCTTCACAGGAACAACATCTTGATCCCCATCAAAGACACCAGGGTGCAATATTTCTTGCAAGTATTAAACAGTAATACAGTTGCAATAATGCTGTAGGCAGGTCCTTCTGAAGAGTCAACTGTAGCCCTAAAATGTCCCAGCAGTTTAGTTAATGAGTGTGAAACCTGTGTTTTTCTAGAATAATAAAAGGATTTCTGAGCTAATGAGTGAGTATTACACTTGAAAAAAAGTAGAAAATACAGTCATGCTGAAGAGCAGCTGTTCTGTGACAGCAGGAGGAGACCTAACCAAAGCCAAATCAGTTCAGATTGATCAGCGTCAACAGTGTTTTGCCCTTAACTCTTACACTTTACTCATCTTTTCATGTGTCTTTTCTCATTAGCCACATGGAAGAGACATTATTATAACATTCCCACCTAGATGGTCTCAATCTTTCCAATTGTCCATTATCCATGACTTCCAAGTGGAAGAAATTAATCTGGAACTTCAAAGAAAAGCTTGCAGACTTTGTTTTCTGTTCTGTGGTTCTGTACGCTCACAGGACTACTCCTCTCTTCAGTATTCCCAGAGCACGTGTTGGAGGCAAATCTGGTTGCCCTCACCTCCTGTGCTTCAGGTCATAGCATGGAGCAGTCCTGAGGACATAAACTGGAATTCTGCTGGGAGGAGCTAACCTGGAGGACTCCAATCACTAATTGCAGGTACAGCCCAGGTGTGGTGGACATTCAGCTCACAGAAATGGTAAAAAACAAACCTCTCAGTCACCTGGTGTTCACTGACAAGCAAGTTTTGCTCTCTGCAGGTCTGGTCCTGTTGTGCCACAATGCTCACAACAACAGCTCGGAGCCCCAGCACACTTTATCTGAGAGGCTCAGTTCCTCCTCAGTGGCAGAGCATCATTTCTGAACTTGTCAGCTTCTTTCTGCATTTGCCGGACTCTGCATTTTAATATTAATGACTGATCTCACTTTGGGTTTTATAATGCTTCTGGGTTCATTAGGTCAAATTCAGGATCAAGAGCTGCATAAAAATAGAATTTTTATAGGAATAAATTAACCAGCACATACCAAAAAAAAAATCGAACCACACTACTCTATGCCAGTGAAGGATCCAAAACAAAACTTCACCATTTTTACAACCACATGAATAATCTTTTAAAATATGACTGCTTGTTGGAGAGCTGGTATGCACACATTAACAGATTTTTTTTCTCTCCAGCGTACTGCTTTCATATTTTCAGTGGCAAATGAACTAAGACTTAAAATGAATGAGCTGTTTAAGAGTAACACGTCTCCCCTTGCACCTGCATATGTTGATGGCTATCGGTGGAGCTCTGTAGTCCAAGTTTCAGTAGCTCTGATACTTGTACCACGATTATTTTCTTTAGTAATGCATTTAAAAAGCACTAGCAGCCTACCAAGGCTGCCACTCAGCATAGCAATTCCTGCTCAGCCTGAGACATCCTTGTTTATCTGTTTCACTGTTCTTCAGAGCAAACAAGCATCATGTGTAATTCTACCAATCTTATTTATCTTGATTTATGTGATTATGCATATGGTGCTAATTCTTGCCTTCAGCTGTGTTTGTTCAAATTACACACCCTTCCCTTAAAAATGCTATTGTACTTCTGGAGATTGATCTCTTTCATTCCATGTTTACATCCATTTTCATGCTGTTCAGTTGACTTCCTTTTTATATTTCTAGAGCAGGAGCACTTGCTATAGAAGGCATGAGGCATATACACACGCCTTGAATCTATCTTGCTATCACAGTCTGTCTTTTAATACTCTTCCTGAATTTTTTAATCTGAAATATGAATAACAATTTAATGCCTTCTGGAGGGGCAGAAGGGCTTCCATAAAAAATATCATATTATATGAGTTGCATGGCAAAAGGATTTGTGATTTGAATTATTACTGAACCTCGCTGAGTATCTTTTCACAATCATTTGCATTTATAGTGCTATAGGAATAGGGTCTTTATGTAACAGCTATGGCATCAGAACCCTGTGGTTTCGGCTGTGGGCTGTGGAAGTCAAAATGCTGGACTAGTTCAGCCTGAGCTCAATAAGGAGGGTTTCTCAAAAACAGGATGGCTGTCCCCATCAGTCTATTTTTTTTCATTTAAAGATAAACTCATGTTTCTTCTCGACACCTGCCAGCAGTTTGCTGACCAGGTGTAAATGTTAGCCCTCACTGGTTGAACCCTTCAGCCAGCTTTGTTTCTCTGTCTAAGCTTGTACACAGCCAGGACAGCTGCGTGTGTTATGCTTGAGTTTCAGTCTCTCAGGTAATAAAATATTTGTGGTCTAATTTCAAGAACGGCTGGGATGAGTCCTCTGGTTCTCTTCGAAATTCTCCATGGTCCTGTGTGTTCACCCTGCACTTAATTCAGCTCCTGAGGGTTTCAGTGACAAAACTCTTGGTGCTCATGAAGGTAGACATCCACAATTGCCTCATTGTTTCCAATAGAGGTAGGTCCTCAGATGATTGCCCTATGGAGTAATTCCAGCTCCATCTCTTTTCACCCTCTCTATCTCTGACCATGTTGACATCCTAGTTATGTTTCTGCACTTACAGCTTATATTCTGGAAAATTAATTATTTTCCATTTCTTACAAGACTTTTTCAGTGTCACTGCATTTTATGAAATTTTTTGTTGGTGATCCAGGCCTTTTGTTCCTGTTCATACAGCTTGTGTTAGATGTACTTAAATGTGTGTTATTTAAGTAACCCAGCCCCATGTAGCACAAACATTCTTATACTCTCTATTGTGAACCAGACCTCTGGCCATTTACACCATTCTTAATGAATTTACCAGGAAAGATCTCCCAGTTCCTTACCTGGAAGGTGCTGGTGTGTACCTTGATAACATTTGTAGACCATTAGAAGAAAGGAAAATCAGAGCAGGGAACCAGGAGTTTGCTAATCATTATCTAAACCAGTAGCCATATTTTTTTATATGAAAATTAAAAACTGAAAACTTTTATCTTAGATTTTGTTTTCCTAGCAGTCATTTTTTCTCACATTTCTTTTCATTTATTTTTATTAAATACTTAAGTAAACACTCATTTTTTTATTGCAAATGAGATAAATTGGAAAATTTTCAGTAATTCCAACAATTAATAGCATTGCTTAAGAAAAGACTTCTTCATGCTCAGTGGAAACATCCTCAAAACATGTTAATTGCACATTTACAGTGACTTTTAGAGGTTCTGCCCATTACTGATCTTTGGCCCATTTAATATGGGCACATTGATACAAGCTATATGAGCAGATGGTTTTTACTAAATTAAAATGCAAGGCAGGACTCTGTCAGTTTAGCCTCAGTGAAATAGATAACTACTTTCATTTTAACATTTCTTTTGTTGTTTCATGGATCCATCTCGTTGTGTGGTGTTGCACAGTTGCAATAAGATGCATTTTGCTTGCAACAAAAATTCCTGGAGCTCACTTCACTCTTGGGGCCAAGGCAGGAGAGAGAATAATTGATGTGGGTGTCTCCTGGACAGCTGGCAGCATGATCCCCAGGAAAGGCACCAGTCACTTTAACACTTCCCCCACCCCACTTTTTGCCAATAGAAAGGAAAGCTGCAAGAGGCAGAATCTGTCTTCCAGCCCTGCTCTTTCCTATGTTTTCTCCTTCTTTCCTTCTACTCTCCCAAAAAAGCCTGTGCTCAAGAGAGGTATGTCTTGTGCTGATGTGCCAGAAGGAAGAGCTGTTGGTTTGTCGGGTTTGATGGAGGGAGAAGATTGCTTTACTCCCTGTTCTCCTTGCACCAGACCATTTGCGGGGCAAACGTCCCTCCAGTGAAACAGAGAGAAGGTTCCGTGTTGTGAGCATCGTGTTTGCAGCTTTCCTCTCAAGAGCAGCCCAGCTGAAGCCAGAGCAGGCAGAGCTCACACACACGTGAGTGTTCACAGGACGGGGCAGGATGAAGACAGAAAGCAGACAAAGCAAAGGGGAGCGAGTTAGATGTACAGGCGCAGTGGTCAGGGTGATGATAGGCACACATGTTGTTAGTTCCTCTCCCCCTCCCTCCTGCCAACCACTAAAACAAGCAACATGTGATAGGAGGAGGAGGAGAGGGGTGAAAATCCGAAACTGTACTTGAAAAAAACCCCACCCATCTGTAATAGATACATATTTCATAGGTCTCGTTTAGGCTTCATTTACACTCCTGGAATTAATGTCTCTCTCTTACAGAGCCTTACGGTCCACTCCAGCTCCTTTTCAGCACAGTGGAGGGAGGTGGCAATAATCTGAACTGCAGAGCACTGCAGTCTCCTCATTTAGGGAGGGAGAAATATTTCTTTTGGCAAGCAGAGTTGTGCCTGTGCTCCAAGGTCTTAGGTGTACTTAGTGAGGATGGATAAGTAGTGATGACTACATTTCAATTTCATGAGATGGCTCAACTTTCCAGTAGATGTTTCTCAGATTTGAAGCAAAAATAAATATGTTTTCAATTTCCAGTGAAAATCAATTCTGAAAAAGATCAGTTTTAGTCAATTTTCATTTCACAATTTTGATTTAACAATTTTATTTTGCTTCCTACACCATCTGTAAAGCTCTCCATAAGCATATTACTGGCATTCTACATCTGGTACAGTATCATTAAAATCTTCCTTTTTTAATATCTTAGTTATTCCTAAAGGATATTTATATTCACTACCAATAAAAAACAACTTCATCTCCCTTCCTAGATCAAACTCTCTTGTTTTGTAATAAGACATTATAAGAATGTGTATTGAGTTCACAAATAAGTGAAGTTTCTCTTTACACCTAAAGAGTTTCGTTTTAGTACTCAATTTTGTGGGGTGAGGGAACATTTAAACTTTAATAGCTTTATTCTGAAGAAAGGCTCCAAGCACAGATGTAAATAATTCAGCACTGGAAAGCCTATGATATGCTGCAATAGTTCCTTGTGTGCCTAGAATCTGTAGAGGTAGACATGAAAGCAGATATTAAGCTGCTCTACCCACAGCGGTGTCACCATGAGGCTGAGCGGTTGTAGGTGAGCCACGGAAATTCCCTGTCTGGTTGTCTGTAAAATGGGGATAAGCTATTCATTTCTCTGGAATGCTGTGATCCTCAAATAACGGATGATGTGAACATCTCTGTTGAAATACTGCGTCATTAATTTTCCATTGCTCTTTTGCCAACGTTTGAAGACATTTAGATCTATGATGGTTCAGACTTTAAAGCTACCAGCAGTACTGCAATAACTGTTTTCAATTTTTTAAAAAAAAATCTCCTTTCCTTACCTCTTTCTAAATGTTTGCAACTTGAGCCTCAAATGCATTCTTACAGAAATAATTGATTATGTTTCCTCTGCTTTCCTTCTTCAAGTCATGTCAGACCATATTCAATAATTAATTCAAACCCAAGAAGAGGTTTCTGTCCCCTCTGTATTCTGGAAGCAGGTTCCTGGATGTTGTTGCACTGTGACATGTTGGCCAGGAGTCTCAACTGCTTTGTAACTCACCCACACAATAACAGCTTTGATCCTCTTGAGGAAATAAAGCAGAAATCAGAACTGAAAGCCTTTGACAATCATTTTGTACAAAACGGAACACACGGTGAGCACAGTTCTTGAATTGTTGGGTTTCTGCAGCCCTCACTCCAGGCTTTAGGCATTCATTTCGACCTGAAACGACATTAAAAGCAGCTTTTAGACAGTTGGTGGACTTTTTCTAAGCTTTTTCCTTCTATCAATAAAAAGTAAAGTTCAGCTGATTAGAGGTTGCTCAGAAAAATTAAAGCAGTTTTACACATATTTTTTAAATTGACATGTTTATCTACTTTTTGTACAGATAACCCTCTAATAAGCTCCAAGTTTTCCTATGAGCAAAGCTCTTCACACAGCCTAGCAGCGGGCAAATATTAATGAAACACATCATCCCAGGAATGTCCATATTATCGCCTTTGTTTTAAAAGCTGTCCACAGTAATGAGCTCAACATAACCTTTTGCCCCTCAGATTTCTACAGAGTGATCCACCTGGCAAAGAGTTAAGTCCAGACCGTAACTGCACAACACAGCCTGTAAGTGTCAGCGTCTTTTCCTTGCAAACTCTGTGTGCATGTGCGTGTGTGTGTGTGTGTCTGAGCCCGTGTTTTAAAGACTTTGCCTAATCACACCTCACTTATTTATAAGTAGAACATGTGGTTTAACTTTGCACCCACTTTTCTACTAGGAGACTAAATGTTAACACCCAGGGGCACCTGTCTTAGATTAGTGAAGAGTTTACTACAAATGATGGAACCACACTGATAGGATTATACTTGGTTCAGAAGCACAAAATTGAGTCAAACAGGCTTTTGTCTTTTCTTTATTTATTTATTTCATGGTACAGAAGATGACGCAAAAAATAAAGGGGAAATGTGTCTGTAATGCTCTAGTTAAAAAACATCTGACAAGTTTTGCTGACATGTTTTCTGTGTGGAAGGACCTGAAAATCTCATGTCCACTTGACAAGAGCATTTTTGTCATTCCACAGTGGCAAAACAAGTGCAAAATGTGAAGTGGTCTGCACATATGGCCTTAGAGGGCACTGAGGTTTGGTGAGGGTCAACTTTTTTTGGATCTGGGTAAATTTCATGGTCCCAGCTGTCCAGATGATTTGCAGAGGACACCAATATACTGAAGCAACCTGCTGTGAATCTTCATCCAAACAGGTTAATGCATGGCAGGCACCCTGTATGGTTCTCAACAACTTCACAAAAATAAAACAAACTTTCACCAGCACTAGCTACCTTGAGCTTTCCTCTCCTTGTCTTCTCATTGACTGGATATAAATTACGTGATTCTCCTATGATCATCTGAAACTCTTTTCTTTCATAAATATCAATTAATTCTCAACGGTATTGTCAAGGAAACGGTTATATTTTTATGGATACAGTGGTTTTTAGATTCTGAATTAACAATCCAAATACTTAGGTACAGCCATGATTGAATTTCATTTTTTTTTACAAATGTAATATTAAAGAGGCAATAATAGATTTCTTTTTTAATGCTTTCAACCACTGCCCAAACACACACACACATCTGCACACTTACACGTGTTCATACTGACACACACATGAACACACACATTATTACTTTACACTTAGATTGTTGACTCCCTTTTATCTCTATATGTGTCTAATATATTATTTTCCCTTGTTTGCCATCAGCCTCTGTTTATCAACGCTCCTCTTTGTCTGATTAGTGTTGTGAGCTGCTTTGGCATAAATATGTGGAGGGGGAAAAAAGTGAAATTAATAGAGATCAGTTGGTTGCTTTTCTGGATCCCTTCATATTGTCTGTTGCTCTCCCACTGAACCTTTCTCCTTTCCCAGGGTATTTTTGTGGTGTCAAATACTGCAGCAAGGCTTTGTCATTTCTTTGGAATGCACACTGCATGGTTGCTGTAATACTGTTGTTCTCTTGTTTTCAAACCTCTATTTTAGATGTCTTTGCTGACACAAATTGGAGTAATTTAAGAGGAAACTTACAAATAACTTATTTTCTGTATTTTATTGTGATCCCTTAATTGCTGATTCACAGATATGAATGGAGCAGCACCATCAAACTTCTGCCCTTTTCAACCTTCTAGTCAGAAGGGACTCACTGTATTTCACTTCATGTTAAAAAATGGTATCATTGGCTTTCATATTCAATTATCCAAGTATTTCTCTGCCAAAAGAAAGCTCAGTGTTTAATTGCAGGCACACAGAAAAATAAGATACAAAGTACCAACACAAAATTGGACATTTAGAACCACAGGTCTGTACCTTATACAGTTTTTTATAACATGGTAGTCCTGGGTGAACTCAAATATTCTGCCTTGTGTCTTGGCACAGAACATTGCAGAGCTCTTGGTGATAAGCTGGCAGGTGCTGTCCCACTGGTGCCTTCCTCCAGATAAGTGCGATTCCCAGAAATTCCTGTCACCCACCTCTCACTACCACTCCTCCCGCTGTCCCACTCCTTCATCACATCACAGCAAAACCTCCATGGCAGCAGTAAAGAAATGGCCTTTTATCCTAATTCCTCCTGCTGTTTCGCTGTACCTCTCTGTGCTGTGGTGCCCCTCAGGAGAAGGTGGTGTGAAACCATTCCTAGCACACACTCCAGGCTTTCTTGCACTGTTGAAAAATACTGCACTGAGCTCCTTAAGCAGTGCACCAGTCACGGTTTGTGTCTCTGGACACGAGCCTTCTCAAAAGCATATGAGTGAAATGGTGCTTTATTGATTGCAGCTCTTTGATAGGAAAAAAAAGTCAAAAATAGACTATGAATGCCAATAAATACAGTATGGGAATTGTGAGTTATTAGGGACATCAGGTTTCCAGCAGATGTTTTTATGCCGTAACAGAAGCTGATTTAACAAGTCTGCTTACAGCTGGCCTTGGAGCCCCATGGAGCTGAGTCAGCAAGCCAAGCTTTGTGGGGCTGAATCTTCTCTTACCCTTCACCATCGGCCATACAATAAGCTTTAATGATTTGAGAGAGCCTGAATTCGTGCTCAGCACCTTAAAACAGAGCACGTGGGGATATCGTGCAGTCACTGCTGAGGAGAGTGGTTGTGTTGGTAAATTCAAGATGCTGATTTCCTCCTTCTGGGGAAAGGCTCCCACTTCTCTGTGAAAACAACCCATGTGTTGAATATAGCTGGAGCTGCTCTTGCAACAAGATGCCTGCCCTGCAGCTGTGAAATCTGCAGGTGCATAAATCTCTAACATTTATGATAAAATCTGTGTTGTGAACATTTTCTTATCACAGTAGATCAGGGAGAGAAGAAGAAGGGAAGGCTGAGGAAAGGCTGCTGACAGATTTGAGCTGCTTGGGAACACGGGCCACTATTTAAAGAAGGCATCCAAGTCGTGCTTTCCCTGGAGCTGGTAATAATTGTGCCTTTTGCTTCCGTGGGAATAGGAGGAGGCCTTTGGCTGGCAAATGTTTGCATATAGCCCAAATCAAGTCATTAGTTGCCATGTGTCCAACCTGTATTTTAAGGCCCTCCAGCTGAAAAGTCCATTTGCATATTTATCCCAGCCAGGAACATGGTAATTAAGTCTGTGGCGTTGTACACAACCCCGAGGAAAGTCTGCGATTCAATAGTTCAGAAAGGCTCCTGCTGATTTCAGTGGGGCTTGGAGCAGTCACACACTCGCAGGGTGTTTACTGGATCCCAGACAATCCCAGTATTTGCAGGAATGATGAAATTAAAACTTCAAATTATCAGCGCGTCTGCCATGGGAAAATACCAGCTCCACCTCTTGGACCAGAGAAAAAGCATTGCAAAAGGGGTGAAGTTTGCTCTTGGATGCGCTCTCCTCGCTGCTCGTGGTACAAGTACACCCAGCCCTCAGCCTGTCCCGGCTCCCAGCAAAGCAGCTCATCCCTGCCTGCAGGGGGGTGGGACATGGGCTTGGAGCTGGATGATGCACAAGGCTGTCAGCACAGCAGGTAGGGGAAATTATTGTGCCGACGATCAGCACAAAGGCTTTAGGCTGCCATTAGCAGTCGATCTTGCTACAAACAAACAAACAAACAGCTGTAGCAGCAGGGGATGCTTGAAAGGTAGATAAGTCTTCCACGTGTGGGAAAATGTCTATGGTGGGAAAAAAGCATTTAGTAGAAGTGAAAATCCTTAACTGTTTTATGGAGGCAGGCCAAAACCAGTTCCTGCATCTGGAGTTTTACTTTGCTAAAAGAGATGTAACAATCTTTTGTGTAACTCAGAAAAAAAAAAAAAATAGCGTGAGCTGAAATTTTAACTGCACCCATGACTGCAACTGGGGTTTCTTTTTTCAAAGGTCTGGATCATATTTTATTTATTTATTTATTTGTTTGGATTTGTATTTTCGGGGACATATCTGCTGTAAATCTCCAGAGTCCTTTTGATTTCAGTGAAGGTGTACGCTGTCCAAGGCGGTCCTCTTCCGTAGCATACCTGTGAAACTTTCATCCTTCAGCAGCAGCCTAATGCATCATTTGTCTGATTTGCATCTTCTATGCAGCTGATAATTGTTTAATTTACACAAAACTGTGGCAAAACCCAAGAAATATTGCCAAATATGAGAGCCGTGTTAAAAGCAAATTGAAGATATCAAACCTTTTGAAAGGTGGTTCTACCTTCAGCCAAGGTTTATGCACTGCAATTTCTACACCTTTTTCCAGCTCCTCTGTCTTGCTGGCCCTCAGATATCTTTGCCAGCATGGGTGGGCCATGCAGGAGAGAGGAGGTCCCATAGCATATTCCATTGCTGAATGAAAAGGGGAGGGAAGAAGGGGCCTTGCAAAAAGAGAAGAAATATTGACCCGGAGGCAGCTGAGGATGCCTGAAAGAGACAAAGATGTTGGGCCTGATTCAAATCCCATTGAAGCTGACGGAAACATTTCAATGGGCCTTGGATCAGACCTCTGCAGTGAAATGAAATGGGGAAATAATGAATGGCTTTGGAGACAAACAAATTGGGAAGTGGTGGAGGGAGATGGCACATCTGTATAGAAGAAAGTGGTCTGGCAGGGAGAAGAGGGCCTGTGCAGTTGAGAACTCAGATAGGGCTTGGCAGCTCACAGCACAAGAGCTTGGAAATGACCTGAAAATACTGAGAGAGATTTTTTTGCTTGGGGTCTGTGGTGTGTGGCAGCAAACAAGGCCCAGAAATGCAAAAGAGAGAAGAGCGCCTGGCTGGCTGACTGGAAAACACAGCCAGTGATTCCAGCCAAGGGGACCCATCCCAAGGGATTTCCCTTTCCCCTGTCCACTTCTTGCTGGTTTTAGCCAGGAGTTCATTTTTAGCCTTTGAATATCTTACCCTGAAAAAAATGCATTCCAGGCAGGTCCTGGTGTAGCAAACTGTGGACGTGGCCTAATAAATTCTCAACTGCTCGGCAAAACATCTAGGACACTTTATTTTAATAAAAAATAAAAATATGTAACGATTCACCATGTAACTGTTAAATCCACATTGTACTCCAGAGTTAAACCAAGCCAGCCTCAGATCCTTCTTCCTCATCCCGGCAGAAAATCCTTTGCCTAAGATTTCTGGGAAATGGGAACATATAGGAAAAAAACCACAACAAACAGAAGTATGAATTTAATTACCAATACTATGCTCCAGCCTCGAAGGGGAAGAAGAAAGATAATTGCTTAGGGTCTCTGAGTGGAATCCTGTCCCCATGGCCAAGACAACAACCAGTCTAGCCAGCATCTCAATGACAGGAGAGCAACGTGCAGCGTGTTTTCTAGTGTCAGTGATTCTGCATAGAGTCATAACAGGTAAGTGAAATGGTAATTAAAAACTAAAGAAAGCGCTGGCCAGAGGTGAGAACAGGTGGCATGGGGAGGGGGCAGCAGTTTGTTGAGTATAAAAGCGCAAGATAAAAATATACAGTAGCAAGAAAGCAACATTCTCATGGGGAATTTTTGCAGACAGAGAAATAAAGGTCTGAAATGGAAAGGTGGAGGGTTTTTTCTGCAGCCTGCATAAAAGAGCCTGGACGATACGTGGCAGTCCAGGAAATGTTAACAGGTTGTTATGATAAAGCAAAATGTCCTGTGGGAAAGCAGATTTGGAGCAGCAAATGTGCTTGCGAGGGCACGTGTGAGCTCTCGAGGAGGAACAGCCACAACAAGGAGTGGAGGGTATGGCTGATTCTGGGGGATGAGGGGCTTCCCGGCGTGCTGCCTGCCAGGAGCACTCTGCTGCTCATGGTTGTGCCGGGACAATAGCCAGCTGCTGGTGGTGGCAGCCGTGGGACCATCCTGCTTGCTGTCCATGCAATGGTGGTTAAGTTCAGGGTCATGAGAGGGGAGACACAGTCTTGCTCTGACTCGTGGGCCTCTCCAGTGGTGGAGGTCTGAGGCAGCATCTCTCAGAAGCTGAGGGGAAATAAGCTCGAGGGTGACCTTAGCTACAAACAGAAGAATAATTTGGACAGAAAAACCTTTTAGCAAGAGCAGTGTCCCGTTGTTCATGTGCTTGTTTGGTTTTGGTAAACGGACACACATCATCTCTAAAATATTTTCTTGGTGTTACAGATGGCTGTCCTAAGAGAAATATGTCCTCTTTTTAGCTTGGAAAGCCATGGTTGATTTGGTCTTAAAATTTACCTATTGGATTTATCTTTTCCTTATTAAAAACACACACAGAAAGCACCTGAACTTGTTTACAAAACAGGGAGACTTGAAGTGCTAATATATCAGATGATATTTCTCTTTGGTTGGGGGAGGAGGGATTCCCTTCTCCTGAGGTTACAATTCCTTGCTGCCAAACTGCAAGTGATCTTCCCTTCATGCAGATAAAATGATAAAGAGATATACATAAGGACTCTGCGTCCTGAGTGCTTTAAGTTATTCCTCCTTTTTTAAATGTATTTGTTTCAGAGTTTTCACCTGCTTTCCCAAAAAATCCTGAACTTATTTTCTTACGTCATTCAGATAAAGTTATAAAAGTCTACTGAATGTTTCTCTAACATAAAATGCCTTCTAGCAGGAAAATAGCACCTTGCCATGCAGTGTCAGCTCAGATCTTTTGAACCTGCTCACTGACTATTTCTGTAACAGTTTATGAATTACCATTCCTGTGTTTGCTTTTTTCTGCTAAATGTCTCTGCAAGACAAGGGTTATAAGGTGCATAAAGTGAAAATAGACTGTTTTACTATAATTCTATTAAAAATGTAAGCAATCAAGAGGCAGAAGTCCGTAGGAATCATTCCTTTCACATGTCATTTCAGACTAGTTTTAAATTTTGATACACCAGGGGAGAAAAATATCTCCCTGTATGTTTGCAAAATACCTACTTCAGTGCAAACTGTATTTTGACAGAAGTCTTTGATCTCTATCAGAGTGCAAATGACTAAAAATTAAACATGAGGAAGAGCATGGGGAAAAGTATTCAGAACAAACTAGACAAGGGGGATCTTTTTCTTCTTCATTTGAAATGTCATTTAAATTCTCCTTCGTAGACAGGTGTTAGGAGACACCATGTTGGTTCTGATCCTGCTTTGTTCCCCTCCTCCTCAGTCACCTGCAAGAGGAGATAGGTTGTGGAACTTAGGCTAAAAGATGTCAAGTGGGACTGAATTTTCTGATTCAGGGGCATTCCCAACCTGTGTGGGCCTGTGCCAAATCCTACGGCCCCCAAGTTGCAGGAATCAGTAGCAACAGAGGGCTCCAGCAGTTCGTGAATGTACAAATAAAAGAGATTACAGACATTGCACAGAAAAGCCAGAAAGTACATTTTGATATCTGGGAAGTAAATTTGGTTTAATCCACAAAAGATTCAATACTTTGTGCTGTCTTGTGTCTTCCATAGGTCTACAACTGTCTTAGCTTATCATGTGTAAATCCCTTTTTTGACAGGTACTATTGAAAATACTGGTTGGATATTTTAATAACCCATTCCTCCCTGCTCATGAGAAGGATCTGATGAGAATAAAAACAGTGTTATATAGGTGAAAGGCAGGTGGTGAACTCTTTATTCCCTGCCAACGTCAGCCTCTATCCAAAATTCCAAAAGTAAAATATTGCCCTAATATCCTGATTTACATTTACATGTCTCAGATATTTGTATATATTTTCAACTTGGAACAGTGCACATGATCCAAGTCTAGCCTGTTTGCATGTCCTGGCAGCTTGTAGTGTTAAACAACAATTTCAAACTGTTCAATTAACAATTTTCTGCATTTTGTGTTCTAACAAATATGGACAAATGAGTCCCATGTATAACAGGAGTCTGTGTTTGAGCTGAGAGCTTTCAGCTTCTAAGAGTGCTCTATGGTCCTATAAAAATGTCACCACTTAAAGCATGCAAATTTAGTGAGATTCACAGATTTAATATTAAGCACACACTTAATTTTTTTACTGGGTATAGCTTCTCACCTCCTTGCCAGCTGGAGGTCTTGGAGATTGTGCTTTTTTTTCTCCTACGTGTGCAAGGCCAGGTAGGGAAGGCAGAAAATCAACACAGCCCCATTAGCACAGGCTGTGACTCTTGCAGGGAGGCAGAGCACTGCAGGGAATCATTGCAAGCTAACCCAGCACATTGGCTGCTTTGGCTATCTCTGCCTGTCCAAGCACGGGGGCGTGGGGACAGTCCCTTGCCTTTACATGCTGTAATTTGCTACGTTCCTTCCATGGCAAAGTACTGGTCACAATATTTTAGAGAGCGCTGCAGAAAATTAAAATATCATTTGGAGAGGCACGTGAGAATAGCGTGTTGGGATTGCACATCTCTTCATTGTTATAGGTCCAGATTCTGCACTTTCAGTGACTTTGTTCCTAAGGAAATAAAAAACAATGCCAGTTTTTAGGTGTTAAATGCTGCCACTAGTCCCCGGCTCACAACGAGAGCTTTGCAGGAGGATTGGTTCAGTTCTTCCTCAATCCCCTGCAACATCTCCGATTGTGGAAGTCACGGGGGCTGAAGGGAGAACACAGCCCTGGTCTCGGTAGGAAATAGCCGCAGCAGGGGCGGGTTGGTGCCCTACATTTCGGTGTTGCTGCTCTCAACTCCTCTGCAATGGTTAAACTTCCCGGTGCAGGAGAGCGCAGGTAACCACTCACAAAGCACAGGGTGGAAAGGGAACTCTCTTGCTGATAACCATCTGGAGAGCACAGACTTCAGCTCTCTCCGACTTATTTTTAGGCACCAAGCTTCATAGTCTTTAAGGGCAAAGAGAGCGGAGTAAAAATAGGCCAATTAGTGTAATTTCTAAAAAAAATTCCTTAAAGATCTTGAGCAATTGCAAAGGTGACTTTAAAATTTAAGAGGAATGAAAAACAAATGGGCTGGGTAGGAAATTTGGGGCCTCTAAGAAGATCACTTAGCCAATAAATTGCCTTTTTTATTTGAGGATCTTTGAAGTATCCTCCCAGGAGGGACTATCTCAAAGCTAGCTTTAGTTAGTAGCATTGGGTTGTTAATGGCTTCCGAATGTACCTTCCCTATTTTCTAATCTTACTGTAGCCTCTTACTTTCCCTAGTTGTTTTGTTATTTTTTCACTTTGTGTTTGAAGAGCAGACTTAAAACTGTGAAAAGTGGTAGTTTTGTGTAAACACAAGGTGATATGTGACATTATTTCAGGCTTGCCATGATCTGTTTCCCGTTTGTCACACAGATGCACGTTAGTTTGTCTGCAGCATTGTGAATTTTAGGAAAAGATTTCAGTCCTGCTTGGAAATCTCTGTGCCATCAACTCGTTGGACATCTGGTTTCAATTTACAATGTATCTGCCTGAGGGTACACAGCACCCCCAGAGTAAATAATAATAATAATGTTAATAATAATAACAATATCTATAATATAGTAATAATAGATGTAAATGAAGTACATGTTCTTGTGTTTCCAATGCGGGAGAAAACAAATTAGAAAATGAATTGCCTGGAGGTTTGCATTTACATTGCACGGCTGGTTTACATTTTAAGCAACATGAAAACAGACTGCCTTCAAGGAAGACCATGAATATTTTGGGAAGATTTATTTAAACCAAAGATTTGAGGAAATGTTAAAACCAGATGAATTCTATACACAATAAAAGTGCTAGATCAAGGAATTTGGTTCAGCACCAACTGTGGATCTGAGTATATGAGTAAAATCTCTATTTCAAATCAGGGATGGGTAAATGTCTGCAACCCAACAGGAAAGCAAAATGTTTTCTGAAGCTAAGTGCAGATGTTCACCTAAGAAGGTTAAAAGAAGGTGGCTCAATGGAATTGCAAGGATTGGGGGATTTTTAGACTCTCCAGTATTCCCACTTTAGTCTGTCCTGGAGAAAGCAAAATCTTTCACAGAAAAATATCAATTTGAATAAAGCTTTCAAAGAAAGTGAGAGAGATAAATTAGTGATGGCACCAGTGATCATTAACTCACTCATATTTTGTAATAATAATCTTTATTTTTATTCCAAAAAAAGAGAAACAGCTTCAAGACAGACTCCACAAGTCTGTTGACTGCATCTTTCGCCCAGCTGTCAGAAGTTCGGGTTCAAGGTGCTTCTTAAAAGCAGGCACAATTGCAACTTGAACCTCTGGGTCTCATCTCCCGGGCCCTGACTATCCAGCTATTAAATATTCATTCAGGTGTATGTTTTTCTTCTTGTTGCTTTTCAAAGAGAACTTCAGAGGTGTCTCAAGGTCTTCATGTAGATGTTGATGCAGAAACCTCACAGGTAAAACTCCCAATTCACTGCAAGACTGAGAGCAGCAGCAGAAACTGCAATAGGAGCAATTCCAATCCTGCGGGTGACTGGAAGTCACTGGAAGGAGAACAAAATTTGGTGAAGGACAAATGCCTTTGGGTGTCCTGGCTTAGCTGGTTGAGCATTGCCTTAGAAGATGGTCAGGGAAAGGTGACATGAGGTGCTGCTCCGAACAACCCCTCTGCTGTGGGACATGAGCCGGTACACGGAATGAGACCTTAATTAGCACTGTGGTGAAGAAGCAGGATTTGGCTTTTATGCAGTTTTACACCTAGATATGTATGCATATGAAAGGGAAGAAAAACATACAGTGTTTATTTCCATAGAAATATACTAAAGGGAAAATTTAGGGAAGGAAATCAACATGGAATATGTTTAAAAAAATACTGACAGAACCATGGATAGTGTTCACAATTCACTGCTAAATACAACTACAGAGCAGGAAAGCTACCAGGGAAGAAACAGTCAAAATCCAAGTTACAAACAAGTATTCAAGCAACAAAAATTATAATTTGAAAATTAAACTTTTTTGCCAAGTGAAGTAAAGAAGGAAAACTTTCTGGAAGGTGGGAATATATGGTTCCATGTCTGAAAACTGCAAGAAATTGGAAAAACAAGTAACTAGAGGCTGAAATTAATTATTTGAGTGCTTCAGAACAGAAAAAGAGCACTTTCAAAAATGAAAACATGAATAAACGTAGAAGGGGAATGGGAACCAGAATAGCATTTAATGTTATTTTCCAACAAATTGAAAGATTAATACCTACATTAGCCTGTACCTTGCACATGTCATCAAGTTTAGACAGCATCAGAGACAAAAGACCTGAAAACATGGGGAATGAACAACAGTAAAAATAAAAAATAGCCATGATCCAGTCAAATATTTAATTGGTTTTAGGGAAATTTAGATCAAACATTAATTCTTCTGGAAATGAAACATGAAATAGATGTGCTCTAGATGGATATAGTATTTGGCCAGGTAGCTAGTTATAATGGCCAGTTTAAACTTACAAAAAAAGCTCTGAAGATAATGGTGGACACCCTGAACTACTTTAACTTCACGAAAAGTATGGGAGGAAATAAATGCAAATAAGTGTGTGTTTATTCCCCCTTACAAAGACTTATACAAGAGGAGACATGGGAAGATCAATGAGCATCTGTGATACCGACTTTAAGAAGTCATCACAAGACCCAATTAAAGACACCTGTAAGTCTGGGTTGCAGTTTTGTGTGTGAATGGGAGCTGAGGAGGAGACAGGACCATGGAAGAGGCTTAAAGGTCCCAGTCTCACCATGGCACAGTTGTGGTAAGGGGCTGGTGTTATGCTCATGCTGAAAAATGAAATTAGGCAACCAAGCCCTGGCAGAGGTGTACGAGTGGCTCTGGGTAGATCTCACAAAAATGAGGAAGTCAGACAGTATTCTGCCAGCTGAGATTCCACTTCTTTACAAAATAATTTACTTTAGAAGGTACAAATTAAACAGTGCATTCACTCCTCTGGGATCGGAATTTGCTATGAACTTCTGAGGAAGATGATTTAGGCATCACTATGGACAGCTCAGTAAAGACATCTGCTCAAATTCAATATGTAGCAGCAGTCAAAATTGTAAATTAGATGTTAGGCTGCATTAAGAACTGAATGGCTGTAATACAGGAAATATGGGACCATTTATAAATCTGTGAAACAGACCTGGAGACTCAGAGCTTTCGGTTTGTTCTCTTGATCTCAAACAAAGAAAAGAAAGAAAGAAAAACCAGAAATCTGAGGTGGCAACCAGGGATCGTAAGAGTTACAATGAGGAAACATTTAACATTGGAGTCCTTGGGAAAGAGGATCTAATTTCTAAAGAGGAAAAAATAAGCATGCAGGTAAAGGTAGAAACATATGCTGTGGTGGAAGCTGAAAGGGAAATCAGATATTCTTACATTGCTCTTTTGTATGGAACCATTTCTGTGGTATTTGAACAAGCACAGGCTTTTATAATTCTACTTGGTCTTGGAGATCTGCTAAAGCTGCTGACATGAGGTCTGGAGTTTCAAATGCTTTTGGTCATTCAGTGTTTGCAGCAGGAGGTAATGTTTCAGGAAAACTTCGATTCTTCTCACTTTTAACACTTTTCACGTTTCTAGGGACATTTGCAAAAGGCTCATTTGTATAAGTTCAAAAACTCTCTTTAATTAAAAAGCCATCTTTGTGAATGCAAATGAATACATCAAAAACTCTCAGAAGTCCACACAACTAATAATTAATCTAGATTTCAAGGACTCTCTAACACTATTACATCATGAATACCTCCCTTATTCAAGAATGGGCATCCTTCTAGCAATTAAAAGAAAAATTTAGAAGATAATTAGACACAATTCTCATCACAATATTTTACACAGGTATATGATTTTGAAATTAGGTCAAGGGAGGGAGGGAAAATGGTGATTCATTACAGAGGTTCCAAGAGGCAGAATTACCCCATCATAACTTCTAAGTAATCTGTTTTTCTAAGTTGTCAGTGTAACAAATGACCATTGTTAATAAATTAGGAAGCTAGAGAACACCTTACAGCATATGAGTAAACTGGGTGCAGTCTGACATCTGTCTTTATCAAAAAAATTGCCAATAAAATTGTTGAAAAGTTTATATATTACAAAATCTGCAGACTGCATATTGCTAATATACCGTGGTCATGGGCCATACAGCAAAACGATGATTACTCCATTAATGTTGCACTTGCACAACAGCAGTGACAGAATAAACCTGGGATGCCAAAGCAATTATGCCAAAATATATCAGCCCTTGCACTCCCAGAAATAATAGGGGAAGGGATGGATGTGATTTATTTTAATGGACCAGCAGAGATAATAAAGAATTGCTTAATGTCTTTCTTCACAGATTTAGATCTTTATGATAAGGTTTTTATGAAATGGAATATATAACCCAAATAAAGTGAAACCAGATTTAATGAAATTTCCTGTCAATAGCACATTCACAAGTTTGGAGTTTTTTCCTTCGGTCTGGGTGACGTTCACACAGCCTTTTTTTGATAAGTGCTAATAGCTACTGTACTTGGACGGTTCTCTAAGCAATCAAAAGTTATTTTCTATAACTGATAGTATGGTCTGGTGGAAGACAATGTCCAATAGCTCAGACAGGGCTCAGGAGTACTGATATCCCAGTTCTGACACTGGTTCTGTTACTGATTTGCTGTTTGATCTTAGATGTAGTACGTGAGGTAGTATTAAATAGGTGTAAGTAGTACCAAGAACACAGAGTTTCTCACAGCTTTAATTAATGTCTATGAAGAGCCTGAAAAAAGCCCTCATGAAGCCTGGAAGGCTTTCTAGACATCCAAAGTATTATTGTTTAAATACTCTGAAGCTTTAACAGCATTTCAAGCAAAGTTGAGTACACACAGATAATAAAATTTCATTTATGTTTTAATATTCAGAAATTTCAAATAAAAAGTTTCTCAGATGAATATTTTTTATGAGCATACAATCTAATGTGCTCATAAGCATATATTTACTGCCTTTTGCCATTTTATCTGTAAACAGTGCATCAAAATTTTGGGGGGGAAATAATTTCCTGTTCTATATATTCCTCTGATGGTCGTGCTGCTGAGCATTCAAGAGATTTCAGCAGAAACTCGATAGGATGATTTTTGTGTGAGTAGCTCAAAGATCAGTAGGGCAACCTAGTATGTGACAAGATGAATATTAAATCTGTTAGTGCCGAGTGTCTCATTTCCCAGCACCAAACTGAAACTGTTTCTGATACCTTTCTGAAGAAATCTTTTAAAATCTCTGTTGAGATCTGGTCTAGATGGCAGCTGAGGTCAGTGAGAACATTCCCAAATGACTTACCAGAGCTGAGTTGGTAGTGGCAGAAGCCTCATGCCTGGAAACGTTAAAGGCTAGGTTGGACAGGGCTCTGAATAACCTGTTGGAATTACAGATATCTTTGCTCATAGCAGGGGGCTTGGACTAGATGACCTTTAAAGGTCTCTTGCAGCCCAAATTATTCCATGGTTCTGTTTCCAAACACTTGGCAAAGACTGGCTAATTGATATTCTGAAACACTTGGCAGCAGAGCCATTCATTTCTTTGAAGAACTGGTGCTGTTCCCCTAAAAAGAGTTTGTAGAGTAGGAATTCTTGTACTGTTCTAGAAATCCTTTTCTCATTCATCTCTGCCTTCTCTAATATGCCCTCCAATAGATCCCTGTCAAGTCAGAGACAAAATGTTCAACCAACCTCTGTTCCCGAGCTTCTGCTTTTGGACCAAACACACATGATTTCTGATGGGTGCTGTTTTGCCTACTTTTGTTTTGAGACGTTCTCGATTGAAGACCATTAACAGTGAGGAGAATATCTTCAGAGAATACGCTGGGTGTCACATGGGGCAGGTTCTGTTGCTCAGAACCCAGCAGGCATCCAAGCTGTCACTCTGTATGAGCAAAGAAACTGAAAAAAATCAGGTAGGTTTGTGGAAGTTACAACTATCTGTTACTTCAAATGATTAATACAAGTAGTAGCATGGAAGCAAACAGCTGAAACAACAGCAAGCTTCATCCCAAACACACTGTCACCCTGAGATTTGCAGTCTTTTGATGTTTTCATTTCTGTGATGGAGTTCTCACACACTTTCTGTAAACACAGTTATGTTTGGCTAACCGTTCCTTTTTGTTTTCATTCCTTCTCCTGAGGTGGAGAAGTTTGATGGACTTTTCATTTGACCAGTGTGGTTGGAGAGGTGGGAACCTCATCCTCCAATCCACGGTCATTCCTAGGAACATATATACATGAAGTAAAATAAACAGCTGGGGGTTTTTCCTGGCTTCTTTTCTGTCTTGAACTAAGCTGGGTCTGCGTGGTTCTTCTCGTGTCCAAGTATGACAACAATCAGGTTTTATGACTTGAAGGAAAAGCAAACATTGAAGGGGATTTCATTGACATTGTTCATGAATGCTTTTGTGTCTGTTTGAGACGAAGGAAATAACAGAGCAGTGGGAGAAGAGGAAAACAGCAGACTCAGAAGGATGTTAGAGTCCAGAGGAGAAGCCAACAGAGTGAGTGTTCAGGACCAGTGCTGGATCAATGAGGTGATGAAGAAGTTGGTGTTGGCTGGACAAAATGTTACTGAGGCCCGAGGTGTAACAGCTGCCCTTCATTCCAGAGAGCCGTGAAGAAGCACTTACAGTCACTTATGAAACTGTAGCAGTCTCCAAATCAAAGCCAAGAAACATGTCATCACCTAAAAAGCACAGGCAAGGGCCTGGACGTTGAGGAATATTTGGTAGAGTGAGAAGAGGGAAGCAGAGGACGTATAGACATGGGGCACAAGTCCAGAAAGAGAGAGTGAGATTATTTACCAGAGTTCAAGGTGTGGGCTGGAGACATGGGCGAAGGAGAGATCTCCTACTATCTGATTTTTCAGGTGTTCAGGAATATTAAACTTTATCAGCCTTCAAAAGTATGCAAATTTGGATGGAAGATGTTCCCTCTGCATTCAGGTTTTCCTTCTCTCTAGAAAAATCTCTTTTTTTTGTTTTAGCCAGCTGCTTGAATCCAAAGGAGGAGCCATGTGCATTATTCAGAGAAAACTCTGTGTGCTCACCTTTTCCCTGCTCTTGATCTAACAAGGCACCCTATGAGACTGAACACAGAGGATGCAGAAATACGAATCAGCACGATACCCCACTCTGGTATATTATAGAAGAACTGCAGAGACTCACAGTGAACTTACAGACCTACAAACAGTTATTTCACATGTGTAAAGTCTTCTCTCTTCTTGAAAATCATGAACCTGAGCAATCTGTAGAAAGGTTCCAGTGAAGTCAGTTGCTCATTTTCAGCAGGAAGCAGTATGGTCCAAATGGAAACAAAAATGTCCATAACTAGGTTGTCCCTAAGAGATTTTCTTCCTGCAGGTACACAGGCAGAGGAAAAGCCTGTAGAAGGCATTGCACTAATGAAAATCTCATCTCCCTGTTGCTTCTCTGTGCTCCACTCCAGCACGTCAACCTGTGGCATAAAAGGTTTCATGATCAAAAACTTTAGTTATCTCTCTTTATTTTCTCCTAGGAGTCTGAGAAAGTTTGCTGGGAAATTTTGCATGGAGTTCTGTGGGATTTGGATCAGGTACTCAGGGAGACGGCGGAGGAAAAGATCTTGGTGGTTTCGGTGTAAAAGTAGGAGGGTGGTAGTCAGAACAGCCAGGAAATGAAATGGGGTAATGATGCACCTAATAACTTACTGAAAATTCTGCAACAGGGAATAGAGCCAAAATCTCAGTAGAGATGTGAGTCTTTATTTCAAAACAGAGCAAGAAGCCTCTTGGCATACTTCCCAAAAGCAAGGTGTGCAGCTGAAAGAATTATTTCCAAACAATTCCATTCCAGAAGTACAGGCTGAATGGAGATTATCGTGGCTACCCCCAGGGCATGACTAACCAGGACTGGTGAGGTAGATCAGGCTGGTGAACTCCCTAAAGACCGACATTTCAATAACATATTGTGTGATAAGGGCCAGATCCTCGGCGGGCGTTGGCAAGGGCAGCGCTGAGGACATCAGTGGAGTTGTGTCATTGTGTGCCACGGGAGAACCTGGCCTGTGGAATGCACACAGAGATGATTCATGGTTTAATACCAGGTAACACAAGGCTCTGTCAGAAAGACTTTAAACTAATAAACTGTGATAATCTAATCTTGTTATCTCAAATACAAACCGCTTCATCAAGCTCAGATTAAGTCAGTATGGGCTACATCTTCCCAGCCCTTTAGGAGGAAAAATGCAGTAATTTACCATCTGGTTATAATGTGAGGGTCACACGGAAAGAACAAAAGTCTCTCAATATATACAATTTTTTGTATTCTAGAACTTTGGGATAATGACTCTACTGTCAAGAACTATTTGTAGGAAAGTTATAATGAGGGGATATGAAGAAATAGTCATTATTCCTCAGCTCAGAAAGCTTACAAGGTTTGCAAAATAGGATAGAAGTTCTGCCGAAATATTGCTATTGTTCAGGCTCTGATACACTGACATTTCTAATATTGCTTCATTCACTTTTTCATTTTACATCTATTTGTACAAGCTTGGAAGTCAATGCCACAAGTCAGTCTGTACTTATTTGGGTGAAACCAAAATCCCGGGATACTTGACCTCTTCCTTTTGTGCAATCCTATATTGCACAAGAATCCCTGTCCTCCCAACTTCAGTAACTGAAATTTGGGGTGACTTTCCCATCTTATATAACTTTCTCAGACTATTATTTCTCAGATATTTCTCAGATAATGGAAGATTATTTTTCTTTATTGTGAGAGTAATTTTTTTGGAAGTCAATCCTAACTCAGTTGTTGGTGGAAAGATTTCTGTTTCAAAGATCATTTGAACAGATTATTAAAATATATTATTTCAAGTTCTTTCTGATAAACCCTTAAATGAGCAAGATAATAGGCATAAAATTGATAAAAGATATCTGGGAAAAGGAGTAAAATAAGATATTCTACAGATGGTTAACAGAAGGTAAAGGGATAGTAGGGAGATGTAGGTTTTGCTTAGACATTAGGAAAAACTTTTTTAATTTTTAACTATGATTAACATAATGTAAAAATCACTGCTCTGTTATTTTGGAGTTATCTATAACCAAGTGTGTAAAAATTCAATGTAACTGCATATGACAATGGCTGTTGATGAGGCTTTTAGGCAGATGCCATATTCCACTGAAGATAATGAGCACCCTTTGCTTGATCTCATTTGGCTTTGGGATGCTCCACTTACCTTTTAATCAAAATCTTGCAGTCATAATTGAGCTGTCTTGGTATTGGAAGTATTAAAGGTGTGTCAAGACACTCTCTTACTAATCCAGGAAGGGACAGTCTTTCCTGAATCCCAGAGACACTTAATGGTTTATGGGACATGACTTTACTCTGGGTGTCATCTTTTAAATAGCAAGTAAAATTAAGGTCTGGCCATTTGTGATTATAAAAGATCATTAATTTCATTAAGAATTGAGGTGCTCAATTCCCTTGCATCTAATTGAATTGTGCTTAAGTTACATTTCTTTGTTTTTCTATTATTTCCTGCGAAAGAGTGATTTGTTCTGATATTTAACCTGGAGTTTAAATGATGGGACATAATATCTGTAAAATGGACAACCTTAAACCCACATACACATCTTTGACAGCACTTAATTTGTGTTTCTTTGATATCCCTTTTTTGTTCCTTGTGATTGTACTGGCTTAATAATTCGTTCATGATATAGGATATATTATGTGTATGCACATACATCCCTATATAACATAAAATTCATCAAATGTTCATCATTCTTCAAGAATTAGACAAGATAACCAGTGTGGGAAGAGTCTTTGCTCCTCACATGGATAGATGCATCTGTTTTGTTCTTTGAAACATACAGATAATCAGCATCTGAACTGAAACAAATAGGTCCCAAGTTAAGGGGCACCAAGCTGTCAAAAAATTTCTCAGCAAATATTCTTGAATGTCTAAGTAAGGAATAAAATTGTTCATAAATAACTGATAATTGTAAGTAATTATTTTTTATATACTATTTCAACTTCTTTGATAATAATGAAAAAATATTTTTTAGGCACATGAGAAAACTGTTGTGAAAGATTTTTTGTAAATAACTACTGCTTCTAGGAAGAAGCACTTATTCAAATTTGTTCAATTTTTGAACATATAACCTTTGTGTCAGTGAATGCAGAGATACAGAATGGAGTGATGCAGCAACCCCAGCTCCTGTGAGCCAAAGGGACCCCTTGCATGAGAGAGGACTGCTCCTTCAAGCCCTCGGTACCAGAGTTCAGCAACCTGAGTCCTTTATATTGTATCCAGGGATGTGTAGAGTGCGTGCAGGTGTGCTCCTACAGGGTGAAAAAAGTAGGAAAAAGTCCTGACAAGGTAAAATCAGAGATAAAATTGGGAGTTCTCTTCTGATTTATGCAGTCATTAGATGTCTTAATTTTATCATGGAATATGCGAGCGTATACTGTTTTTAATTGCAGATTAACTGACTGCACTGTCTTTGACTTTTAAAAAGTGGAAGAAAAGTATATGCCATTATCTGCAGAATTAGCAAAAATATTTAGACTTTAGGCTGAATTCTGGATTATTAGGTGTTGAGATAATTTCTTTCTGTGGTTACCAAGAACTCTTCTGCATTTAAAGTGATTAAATCACTCACAATCAATTTGTTATCCAAATTCTGAATTCCTTCCTCAATACAGACTCTAAGGAGTCAAGATGGGTTTGGATTTAAGGATAACTGAATTAAGGCAGGGCACACTGAATTCATCATAGGATTTGTTCTTCTTTGAGGAAATGCACATCTTGCTCAAGGATTTCTCCTCAAAGGAATATCGATTGCCAGTGACATTCTTAAAAGCGTTAGTCAAAAAGAAAGGAGTTTTTGCTATGATTTTCTAAATAAATATCTGGTTTACTTCAAATGCCTGACACCAAGATGGAGATGGTTATAACAAAAAATAGATCTTAGAGAGTGGACTGCAACGTGCCTGTTTGTAGTGTTTATAAGCGTATTTGATTTCACATTGCTCTTTTTCTTAAGCTATATCATGAACAGCTTAACTGCCTGTGATGATGAGTTCCTCTCAGAGCTCTCTGCCTGATTCCAGCAAGTCCAGTACTCGGTGCAGTTGCCTCTGTTCACCCGCACTGCTCAGGCAGCTGTTTCTCCAATGTGTGACTTGGCTGCCACAAGGCTGCACTACCTCTCCTAACCATTCTGCTTCTTTTGAAACAATTAATAATGCATTTCTAAGTATCTCACTAAGTTGCATTCCTGCAAGGTTTACAGGTTCAGATTCCTGTTAGACTTCACATGGAACTTCATCTTCCTCAAATATTCCATTTCCATGCCTGTTTGGATTGTGTCAGTGCTCTGGTAGTATTCATAAGCAAATATGATTGTAATTTAGGCCTCCTCTTGTCAATGATGCATGAGAGATTTACAAGCATTAATACGAGTTAGGATGTAAATCCCTTGCTCAACAATAGCAGAGAATAACCCCCTTCATATAGATTCTGATGACCTATGAACCAAGGGTCAAGTAGGCCGTGCCACAAATTATCTGACAGCAACAGATGCCAAAGTCTTGGGAGGCGAAAAAAATAACAAAAAAATGAGCACTAGGAAATGCTCATTTTCACAAAGAAACGGTTCATTTTCACAAAGAAAAAGCAATTGCAGCTTTTCCTATAACTTCATGCGTCAGCCACTGACATAGCCACAAATTATAAGAAGCAAAACAAAGATTCCTTCTTGCCTGGCAGCAAACTTCCTTCTTTCTCCAAAAATATACAAAAGCAGCTCCAAAATAAATAGTCATCACAATTAATTACCTACCCAAACTGAGGGCTGCGCAATAAATCTTTAAAGTTTTCAAGTGTGCTTTCAGTATAAGGGAATGTTTGGAGAGTTGAGCAGCAGAAACCACAAAGTATGTCAATTCTGAGAATAAATGATGTTTTCATAACTCTGAGATAATCAGATTAGTTCTCCACTCCTTTGCCTCAAGTTTTATACCTGCCTGACTCCATTGATTTCAGTAGGGGTTTAATCCATGCCACATCAGGTCTGTATCAGTCCTACACCAATTGTAAATTGATTTACACCAGTTGTAAGTTAGAGAAGGATCACACCCAGTGTAATAGTTTACAGGCCTTATGGTTTGTCCTCACATCTGCCTTTGCAGTTTATTCTGAAATCTCGTGGGATTACTTTTGGCTGTTGTAGGTTTTTCTGTGGTCCCACAGGTGTGTGAGGTCCTGTGCACGCAGGGAAGAGGTACAGCTCTGAACCAGGGGACTGCAGAACACTTCAGCTTTTATTTGCTTATCTCATTAGAAGCATTTTCTTTTTTTTTTTTTTTTGAACTAGACGCTTGTTTTGCCCAGGTAGTGATGAAAGTCCCAAACCCTGCATCGATTTTTGCACTTGTGAAATCTGTCTGTGGACGCAGCACTTGACATGATAGGAAGCCCAAACAGAAGTCCCAGTGGAATTAGGGCTGTGGGGAGATAAGGGTGGAAAGGAAGAGAAGCATAGGCATCATTTCCAAAGCAAAGATTTTACAAATGAGCACCCTCACTTGTGTGAGGAATGTCCCCAGAATCTGCATTTTGCTCAATACAACAGGAACAATTTCAAGTTTTAATTTAGTGAAATGACTTTGAATAACCTGGGTGAACCAGGCCCATCATTGGCACATTCATCAATTCACACTAACGATGCCTCAAAACAGAGCATAAGAAACCTCAGGATTCATATCTATTCCACAGTTTCTTGAAAATTTGAACATTAATGAAAGTATGAGCATGAGAAGATATTGAAAAGATGCAAGGGGTTGTGGGTCCCCTTTTTTTTGAAGATGATTCATTTGGCAAAGGCTTTCTGTGAAATTGCACGTGGCAAAGGAGGGTCTAGTTCCTGAGATGCCAGATGAGCAGTGAAACTCAGTAGCATTTGTTACTGGTATCTAAACCCTTTTCTTTGTGTTGCAATCTCCTGTGAAGGGCCTTTGGATAATATGACCCCACTGGATGTGCCTTCCTCTCAAACTCCAAGTCTAAAATTCTATTAACTCAGATTTGATTCTGAGTCTGTTTTGTCAACCCCAGAACAAACACCTTTGTTTCATGCTATGTTAAATGCAGTGTTAATTAAAAGATCATAATCATTGCTCCCCTTCCCCCATGAAACCCTGAGATGAGAAAAGGTGGTCTGTGCCTGCCCTCTGTGTAATTTATGCCTGTAACTGAGGGGATACCTATCTTGCCTGGGTACTGCTCAGAATCACAGTTCATCAGCTTGGATCACAATCAGGGCAGAGACACCAGCCTGGGGTGGGGCAGAGGCATAAACCAAAGGGCAGAATGCGCCATAGGGAGTAACGGGGGCCAGAACAACAGGGATACAGGAGCAAACACTGCATGATGAAAAACCGTTTGTGAGGTTTCAAAGTAAAAATGAGTGCATCTCGTTAAATCTGTTTGCAGACATCTATACAACAACTGAAGATGTCATATCCCATTTCGTTTCAGCCTTTTTGTTCTCGCGTCTGCCGTCAGCCTTGTTTTCCCTGCAGACGCTCTTGCAAACAAGATGTCAGATCTCAGGGGGATTTCTGTTTTAGAATAAAAAATTGCAAATAAATGGAGGACTGTAAAATGTTTCAGTGAAAGAGAAATGAATAAATTACTGTGGCTCTGACGTGCTACTGTTTTTTGTTTGTATTTGTTCAGAGACCAGCGACAGGGGAAGCTGGAACTTTTTTTGTGCACAGGCATTATATTTCATGCAAGATAACATGCATTTAAAATTATGCCATCATCTTTCTTGTACTAATGTGAGGTTAATTGAAAGGCCCAATTTTTTTTCTTCTAGTTTTGAAGGGGATGGATAAAATCCGCACTGGGTCCACAGTGTTGCTGGAAACTTGAATGGAGTTCGTAAGTCCTGTGGTTGCCCTGGAATATATGCCGGTGGCCCATTTGTACCTGAACTAACAGCAGGCTTTTTTTTGTGGCAGAAGAAGGTCTCCAGGCTGGAAGAGCCTTTACAGAGGTGTTTCATATGTTGTGCATATTTACAGATACCGTGGAGAACGCAGCAGGAGCAGCCAGTGAATCACCCCCGGGTTTATGTGCAGTAACACAGATGTTGAAACGCTGCTGGCCGTGTTCACTTAGCCAATTTGGGTACAACCTGAAAAGATATTGCTTCCATACAGGTCAGCAGAAACAGACATTTGGTTGCACAGGCTTAATGTTTTTGACTCTTCCAGCATTTTATTGAGTGAAGAGTGTGAACATGAGTCTGATTCCCTCCTTATTTTCAAGGGAGGGAAAAAATATATATCATTAAATCTGTTTAGAAGTCCCACTCCAAAGCAAACCCATTGGTATCAACCCATTTGAAGGGATGAGTGAAAACACCCATTTTGAAAAATCTAGAGGATTCCATGAATTGCATGTATGCTTCATTTGACACAAACACTTCTTTTCCCTGGAATGATACCCACTGAATTTTGTAGAATTTGAAGCAAACCTTCTATTCAATACAGCAGCACCATGAATCAGGACACCATGCATTTCCAATGATCTATGAAATGTATACTGGCAATAGAGACTAAAAAATGGATAGCAAAGAAGAATATGCCAGTCAGTGCCAGTTTATTGGAGTACTGGTCAGAAATGAGCCAGCCTGAAATTATCATCTAAATACTGTACATATGAATAATTAGATATGTATATGAGTGTATATTTATACATTGATGTGATTTAACTTCAGCCAGCAACTAAGCACCACACAGCTGCTCGCTCACTCACCCCCCACAGCAGGATGGAGGAGAGAATAACTTGGTATAACCACTTCTCAGTAATGAAATATCAGTGTGTTATTCTCATCATTATTCTCATACTAAATCCAAAACACAGCCCTATAGCAGCTACTAGGAAGAAAATTAACTTTATCTCAGACGAAACCAGGACAACTGGCATAAGCACATATATCTATGCATGTATATAAATTCATTTACGTGTATTTATATGAAAGAAAAAAAACATATTGAAAGGGAAATCAAAGTAACCTTTATGCTTATTTGTAATTAAAAAGAATCTAGGAAAAGCAAATCTAGTTGAAAGTAGTAAGGTAGTAGCAAACCTTGAATGGATACCCTTTCCCATGTATTTCAAACAATTTCTTGGACATCCTGTTGGCCATCATTATTTACATGGAGCTTTCAGTAACAATAACTATTGCACCTACCTACAAGTGTGAGACCTACTTGCAACACTTCAAGTGATGATTAATTTTGCTCATATTTGTAACCTTTCACTTTACAGCTTTGACGTTTCATAAGATAAAGTGGAAGGTGTTTATTGCTTAGTGAGTCTTGTTAAATGGATTAAAATGTGAAGTAAAGGCTTAAGTCCTTTCATGTAGCATAGATTAAGTTTAGATTGTGTTAGATCCTGTACACCTAAATCTGCTATACATACAGAAAAATACATAGAAGCAAAAGTTTCTGACAGTGAAAAGCCTGCCAGAAACAAGTCAGTTCAGGCAAAGATACAAGTGCCTACTTTGCCTAGGAGAAGTATTCTTGTCACATAAAAATCCCACCATTAATCAAAAATCACATTATAGCTTCTGGAATGAAGTTTCCTTTACTACTCTTTAATAATAAGTCTAAGATAAGATAAAATTGGTAATTGTACCTTCTCTTCTGATAGAAGATAATACTAAAGTGGTATAGAAATTTGAGTTACAAGAATATATTCACCCCGCTAATAGGCTTCCATTATGTGGTCTTTACTGATTTATTCATTACACATTTTCCCCACATATAGAAAAATTTAATTGAAAGTTACTTATTACACTGTTACAAAATGTTAACTAGAAAGTTTTCTTTAATCAAATGATCATTAATGCTGGGAGAACTGGTTTATTTCAATAGTGCATTTATCAGGAGCAAGAATAACACAGGCATTGCCAACAATGATTTCACAGCACTGTTTGTTATGTGAGCATTTTCAGGGACTAAACAGATGCTTTTGCAGCTTGCTGGGATAGTATAATGCTTTATTTATATTTATGACTTTTCATGATCGAAGTTCTAATGACATGTGAAATGCAGAAAGGTATATAATGTTGTGCCTCATCAAAGGAATGACATTACCAAGGATGCTAAGAGCTTGTAAAGTCAGATTCTACCTCGTGCATGTCCCACAGAAGTAGGTGGAAGACAAGTGTTCACAGTGTCTCAGGCAGGAAAGCAACTTGGCATAATATCCTCCAGCAAAGAAAGAAGTAAAGGGGAACATGAACTCAAATCTGTAGCTGTATCTAAGTCACTTTTGCATAATTTGCATTCCCTGAGGTGAGTTTTATTCCTGTCTGGTATTACTGTAACCCCCAGCAATAACATCACCCATGCCCGTGGGAAAACTCAGGGTTCTTCTTCTAACTGGACCAGTGTTCCTTTTTCTGAAGTCCTATGCAAACAGAAAACTAAAAGAAATCTTTTGCCCTGAGGAGGTGGAGGATGAGGCACAGGAGATATTCCCAAGTGGACACGCTAAAGGAAAGGAAAATCTCCAAGCAGGCAATGGTGTAAGAGCACACGGCAGAGGTTCCAGTCCTGTCCTATGCAGCATCTTTTTGAATGAATTTTAGCATATAACTGGATATATAAAATCTATCATAAAGCATGTAGGATCATCCCATTGCACACCAGATTTCATTCTCTGCAGCCAGTCCAGCACCCAATGGTTCCCACAGCATCCAAAGAAGATAAGTACAAACCTGCCTTCCTGCACAGTCATTACAGACAGACAGACACAGCCCACCCATAGGGTAGATCCAGGCACCTTCCTTGACCTTTTAAGACATGTTTGCAAATATTTCCTGTGTTTGACAATAACCATAACTACACTGTAAGCATCTCTTTTATTTCTGATTGCACACTGCTCAAGAACTGCAGAAAACTGAGTCATTAGGTACATTCATAAACTCTGTGGCTGGCAGAACCACAATCTGACTCACACTCAACTGTCAGTGTTTGTTTCCACGGTAAATTCGGTGAAAATCAAAGAAGCAGAGTAGCTACTGGAAGAAATACCCTGGCCAACTAAGGCACAAAAGTAAATGAGAAAAATTCTAGCTGCAAGTTCAGAGACACTGACCCACATGCTAATTTGAAATAGAGACCTCATGCCCCTTGTTACCTCATATCAACCCTGAGATGAAGACACTGCTGCCCTTTAGTCTCTGGTAACCATTCTGGGACCACAAAACCAGTGATTTAGAAGATAGATCATTACATGGTCACATGCATTGAAATCTACAAGCAATTTTCCATGGCCTATGAAACTCTGGGTCACTTCCAGTTCCAGCTGTAGCTGAGTGAATGTTCATTGATGGCACAAAATTCCTGTGCAAACCTTACAAAATGCTCTTTCACTGTTACATGGGCACGGTGGTGCCCTTCATCACTGCTGCTGGTTCCATCCCAGTAGCCACATTAACCTGCCCCCACACCCTCTTCCTAACCCCATGGGAACATGAGCAATCCTAGAAAGGATATAGCAAAACTGCACTAACACAAGCTGGTTACTTACTTGGTTTTCCTTGATTTGATGGTTTCCTTCGAGAGCTCCTTGCAGTAAACAAACCTGAATGGTGGTTATTTCTGAAGCTGCTCATACCCTGTGTGACTTGGCCTCTAGCCTGGAGCTCTGCTTTGCAACCAGCCTAAGGAATTATATAAGAAAACCACACATGCTCAGTGATGTTATGCAATATCTGCAGGGTTATAATTGTTTGGAGAAGCCAAATTCAGAATTGATGAGTAAGCATTGCTGGGGAGGCAAAGCCTTGCTCCGAGTTACACCCATGCATAGGCAGCAAGTCGAGTTGCTTGCAAGTCACATTTGTAATGGTGCCCCTTCAGCAGCCTAGGGAGGCTAAGCTGGAATAATTTAGAAGTCTTTCCCACCCCTCAAAGCCAAATTCTTCCTTGCCTTAGACCTCTGCTGATGTTAATAGATTTGTTGAAACTGTAAATCAGGCCAGAAGTTGGCCCTTGTTTGGTCCAATTATCCCATAATAAACTCCCTGAGGACTACTGTACTGATGTGTGATTTGTATCCTTTCTCCTCTGAAATGGTATATTTATGTTTATAGATTGAGTTAGCAGTTCTAAGGGAGGGGAAAGGCTGCCTGAATCATTTGCAAATGGGAAAATCCATATATTTGAAACTTGGTATGAAATATTTGCTTTTGGGCTGTAACCTTGTGTACTACTAAACTGCTGTCTAAAGTAAATATTTTCAGCCAAGTTGCAACAAGTCCTAAGACTATGCGATTTTCTGTGTGGAAACACTGACACACAAGAGTGCGACTTTCCCCCAGTAAAACACCGAGTTAATTGTAGGTTTTGTAAGCTTTATCAAGCATAATCTTGAAATTAATTTTTAAGTGCTTGCTAATGATTTTTAAGCACGTATCAAGCAGCTGGTTTTGTGTCTGATTCCCAAGTTCTTAAGCAGACAACTGTTTTCCTTTTAGTGACTTTGTCAGGCTTAACTTGGGATTAATTTGACTGCAGGTGTCAGATAAGCACAGTATTTTAGCAGCACTACCGAGAACCATGTGGACAAAATGCAGAAGCATGAAAGCACGTTGGTCAAAACTCTGAAAGATTGATGGAAATGAGTTATGCCGCTTGAATATCTTTGTCTGCCCAGAAACACTAAACTTGCAAGAGGGGTGTGAGGTATGCTGCAGCGAGAGTTTTGCCACGTTCCCTGTTAGCATAGATAACTGGTCAGGCTTTTTTTAATCGCAATTTCTCTGTCGACATAAAATCTAGCAAGCGAGCTTCATAAATCATGCAGTGACAGCTAGCGTGGTTGGCCAGTGCTGAACACAACTGGACTCTTCTTTTTAAGCCTTTGCTTCTTAGGTCGCCTGCGTCAGCAGTACTCTTCAACAAACATCTGCAGTTCATCTTATCGTTTGAAGAAATATATGAGTTTCTCCATCAGGGTGGTTTTTTTAGCTTCAGCTTCTTGATTTGTTTGAGCACCATCTGCTACATATAAAATGCAGAGAATTTGTGAAATGTGCATGCAGTGAGAAAATTTTAATTGTATTAACCTTTCTCTTTTTGATCAAGAAAACTTCTTGCCTTCATCGTCTCCTGGTATGTTAAGTAAGCAAATAGATGTGTCTAAAGTAATGCCCAGATATTTTCTTTAAGATCTTCTACCTCTATAATACACAAACAGCTTGGGCACAAAACCAGAGTCTATCCCTTCCAGCATTATTTTAATACAGTTCAAGTTACACATCCAAAAAGAGTTTAGCAGGAGTTAATCTCTTTTACAGATTTGCTCTCATCTTATCACTCTGCACCTACACATGTATAATATTCATCGGGGAAGAAAAAAAAAAAGGAAAAAAAAGTTAATTGTTCCTTGAATTAATCACCAGAAGACAAATAACTCTGTCGATGGCTGCAGCTCGCTGCCAGCAGCCCCGGCTGAGCTGACGTGTGTCATGGCATGCGATTGCCACAGGGTGGTAGGAGAAGTGCGGCTCCACGGCCACACCAGCCCGCAGAGGAGAAGGAAAAGTTTGGAAAGGGCGAAGGACGAATCGCTTTCCAGTTAGTCCAAACAGAGGTATCAAAAATAAGGTTTAGCTCATGGCAAATCCAGATGGTTAAACATTTGACCCATATCTAATCCCTCTGCCAAGCGTGCACCGTCACCATCACCACTGTCATAACACAGCACAGGCACTTAAAATCACTTCAGTTCCAAGAAGCAGCACAGGTTTTGGAGAAAATTAAATTTTAAAGCATGTTGCAGAAATAGAAAGCACGGTCCTGACAACATGTTATGGCTCCAGCTTTGAGAGGAGTGGTATCATATATACTAAAATAATTCCTCGGGACTGCGGCTCGCTTCTGTTCTGTGCATTTTGTTATGATAATATTGCACAAAACACGGAGCAGCGCTTTGATCTTAAAAGGTTATTTTGCTGAGACCTATTTATTTTACTTAACCATTTAATAAAAGGGTGGGGACTTTATTTGCAAGAGGAAAAAGAGATCAGAAAAAGAAATTCTGCCTCTCTTGTAAGTACTATTCATTGTACTGATGAGTTCTATGGATTATTGATTACTGATGGTGAAGCATAAAGGGGAAGGATTAAGCAACACTATGCAAACTAAATCCTTGGGTTTTGGCAATTACCTTAATGCCACTGATGTTCAGATCTGCTTTCAAGGGCGTCTTACTTGAAACACAGAGTATTGCTCATTTATAATAGAGACTATCAGAGACACCTTGATTGAAAAATAAATAAATAAGTAAAATATTGAAGTAGGAAATATAGCATGTGTTTTATATAAGTATAATATATACCTTCCAAATGCCTTCATGTTTTATTTGGGGATTAATATAGTTATGTCCAACTAACAGACGAGGACGTGAGAGGAATATCAAGCTCAAGACCTTCAGGGTATGAAACAAACTACATATTCAAAAATAGGCAAGGTTTATGTAGTATTGTATCATGTTTTAAACAGTTCATAAAAGAAACCAAGTGACAACAGAGCAGTGTGGGTGATATAAAATAATGTAAACCTTCCTTCAAATATCAAGCAATTTTTTCTCTGCCTCAACTCACTTTCCACAACATAGTGAGTGAAAAATCCATAGAGAATAAAACCAGTGATCCCTTTGAGCAAGGATACAAATTTGCCTAGATATGTCAACCACACCGATTTATGGGACAAGGAGTTTTTCACCCTGAAGAAAAAAGCCTTCTTGTCAGTCATCTATAAAAAAAGCTGAAAATAAAGCTCTCTGAGTTATTTTTATGTTTTAGGAATTACAAGAAATTTCTGTTAAGGGTTGTTGAGGTTTTTTGTGGCTTTTTTTTTTTTTTCTTTAAGCTTTCCCATAACCATGGAATAGTTCTCTTCATGGATGTATAAGAAACACTTGTGTTGTGCTGCTATTAATGGTATGATTTGTTAGTGTACTTTTATGTATGGAGTGTCTGCATCTGGTAAGGTCTACAACTGTACCTCCTTGACAGTGCCAGATGTTGTGAAGATAAAATACCTCCTGTGTGAGGAGCTGCTGGAATCAGGCTCCATGATAGGTGTTCTTAATACAGTTTAAAAAGGCATCTGTCTTAAAATAATTTCAACATCTTACTTTTCTATTTGCTTTTTTGTCAGACCTTTCTTGTTACTGGTGAAATATTTTAGTGCCCCTCCTAACTTGATTCTAAAATTGCACTTCAGTTTCTTGCACATTGGTTTTATGGTTGGTTTTATTATTATTATTATTATTCTAAATTATTTACCTGATGGAAGGGAGAAAAGGAAGAAAAAGTTTGCTGTGGGACTCAGCTGACGTTAAGCGTATTGGCCTAACCAAGCAAAAAAAAACCTGTCAGCAGGTATTTTTAAACCAGGTTAGCCATGGAAGAGCATGGAAAATAATGAGTCTGAATTTAGCCAAGATTTGTTCAAAACATTACAGGGGGGAGACAAGAGGGCTGATAGAAGGCAGGAGAAGAGCCCTGCTTCGCTATCATACCCCATAACTCACTGCATTGTCAACCTCTTAAAATAGTAATGATACTTGACCCTTATTAGTATTTCTGGGCAATATATGAGCTTGAGTTTCCTTGGGTGAAAGATAATGCCTTAGACCACCCTTTAGACCACCATTCTATCTAGTTATAGTACATATTAATGTTATTCTTGGGTCATTTAACTTACTCTCAGTGAAGAGTGGAGAATGGTGCTAAGCTGTAAATCAGCTCTGTCCTGCAATGGATTTGCGCCATAAGAGATCATCTTGAAAATTCCAGCCTTGCCTTACCATGGTAAAGAGATTATGGTATGTAAAAATTCTGCTAAACATAGCTTGTTTCATTTTTGTGCTTCTCTGCTTGTCTGCCCGGTGAGGAAATGTTAAGACCCGTTATGGTGGACAGTGCATTGAAAAGGAATATTGCCATAATAAACCCCCCAGGGCTAAAACTTTTACCATATGTGGTTAAACTCTCCATCTTTTCTAAAGGTGAGCTGCGGCAGTGAGGAAATTATTAAAGAAGGCCACTGATACTGTGCATAAAAATTATTTTTTTAATCCTCAGGGAAAAAGAAATGAGTTCATAAATGTATTGTGCTTAAAAGGTATCCTCTGAGTGCCAGTGTTCCCACCCCAAATGACAGACTGAAACGTTCAGTGGCAGTAGTCCATTTAACTAAATCCTGATTACTTGAGATGAATTCATTTAAAAAGCAAATGTACTGCTACTCCCTTAGCAAAGGTTTCACTAACTGTTTCTCGAAATCATAAATATTTTTTCCACACTGTTCTGGCAAACAAATAATGTTTACCTTCAGCTTCCTAGGGAAGATTTACAGATAAGTCCCTAGTCTGTTTTGCAGATGTGCCTTGGTGAATTTAACAGTAATATATACTGTCATCACGGTTGTCTTCAAATCTTTGAAATCACTTATGCCTTTTACAATACATATTTAATTGAATGTCTAGCTAGCAGATATGTATATGTATCTCACATTTGTGGGTGGGCATGTGTGTGCCTAATACATATATTTAGCACTTAAACATGGTACGATGAGTGATTGAGAAATGCCTAGGAGAGAGATATTTTATACATGCACATAGAGTCAGTAAATGCGTAATCTCCTGAAACAGCAAGAGAAAGGGAGGAAAGTGGAGAGACATCTGCAAATTAACAAATCATCTATCTTTGGGGTCATTCACAAATTAGTTTTGCAGAATAAGATAGAACAAAAACATAATTCTGACGAGCATTTGTTCTGGCTATTTATCACATAAAATTGTGTAACAATATTAGACACAGGAATTTTTGCTCAGCTTATTCCTTACAGTATTACCACGATTCCACAACTTGGTGCAGATGTTTCATGCTGAATAATGTCCTTTAGTTGCCATTTGTGCTCTTACTGTCGAACTTTTAAGTAGCTGTGATGCATATATTCCATAGGAACTCTATGGGGGGACAAGTGAAAGGCAAATAAAAACCAAAATCTGTTTTAGGAAAGGAAACTTTAAAAACCTCTTCCCCTCCTGCATAAGTGGAGGATTCTCCACATTTAATTTGCTATTTTTTAATAGCTAGTTGTACTTCAAATTATTGCTCTGTAAGACAGGTTTTTGAGGAAACCTGAATATTCCTGGGATTTAGTTAGTCTTTGGAAGTGTGAGCGCTTCCCTGCTGCAGTGAGGATGCCATGTGCCTCGGTTGAGACATATATACTAAAACCTATTTCACACTGTACTCTTATTGTTAATTTTATTAACTTCAATGGCACGAATGGTTGTATTTATGCCTCAAAAGGCTATTGTTGTTAAATTAATTGAGCAGTTTCGAAGTTCATTTTTCTCTGTTAATTATTTAAAAACAAAATCCTAAGTCTTAAAAAAGCAATTTACTTCTGAGTTAAGGATAAAGAAAATTTTATGTTAAGTAAAACATAGATTAATTTGCTATCACAAGATGAACCTTGTTCAAAAAAGTCATACCATCAGTATATTGATTCCCTCAATGCATATTTTTCATTTATTGGTATTATAAGATAATGCTCAAGCCTGCAGCAAAAAAAAAAAAAAAAGAAAAAAACGAGAGAGATAAAGAAAAAAACTGAAACTGTGCCTAAGTATGGAACCTTAGCTTAATTTTATCCTGGCAAAATATTTTTATAAGTATGCTTTAATTTGGTATTAGTAGCATTAATTCTAAATTTTTAATTAATTTATTTTTATGCTTGAAGCAGTATTACTTTCTTATTTGGGTGCCTTTAGAAAATAGCCAAAGAGTTTTCAAGAATTTATACTGAATTCTTTATAGAACCTATGAAAAGATATATACTGAAAGCACAGTATACAAGCATTTTAATCAAATTAATACATTTTTCATTTGTAAATCATCCTAGATGTTTGTGAATACGTTCCAGCATGAAACTTCAGTAGAATTTGAACAAGTTTGTTGAGGATCATATTCCCTACCAGCCTAATTCCACTGAAATCAGTGGAATTATTTCGGAGGAGAATTTGATTCTTCATTACTGTGTGCATTTTTCAAATCTGCTATAACATTATGCATGCCCTTCAGTTTCCTATCTTTATAGGACAGGTTGGCAAATACAGTAAAATTGTATCTTACTCTGCTGCAAAACAAAAAAAAAAGGGGGACAGGGGAGAAAATAAAAATCTTGTTTCTACTATTTTCTGAAGTTTTTGGGGCCGGTTCACATAAGACAAAATCCCAGGAGGCTCAGTGCATATTCACTCTTAGGCCAGCATATCCAATGCACTCTTTAGTCTTAGATTAAGGAATTAAAGCACTGCAAATGAATTTCACATCCAAAATCATTCAATTTGTCCCCTTTGTCTTCTAGAATCCTAAGCATTTGGGACCACACTAAGTATAGCAAAAATAGCTGCTGCTATAATCATAATTAGTACCTATTAGCCCTTCCTAGGTGCAAAACCCCAGTGATGAGAGCATAGCACGAGAACCTAGATAGAAGAGGATTTGAAGTCTCTGTAGTACAGGATTGTTATTGCTGCCCTTGCAGGTTCACCAAACGCAGCGAGTGAGAGGGAATTGCTGGGCTTGGGAACCAGATCCTACGTGCCTTTCCCATACACACAAAGATGTACAGACTGAGATCTTTTTTACCTCCTTGCTGAGCCATTTCTTCTTGTCCAAATATGCTTTCTATAAAAACCTGCTCGTACATTTCTAATCATTTTTAAAGGATAGCATTATTAATTTTTAATAGCTTAGGTATTAAAATTTGTTTTTCAGGATGATGGAGACATTTTTTTATTCTTAGTCACATAGTGGACAGCAGCTGTTTTACACAGGCTGGAGCAGCTATTCAGTGACCAACTTAATGTCTGAACTTTTTGATGAATTATTTTGGCAGGCTCGTCTTTGATAGTGTATATAGGTTAGATGCAGATTTCAGCCTTCTTTCTACAAAATGCTGAAGTTATAGGCAATAACAGATCTAAAAGACATTGTCAGTGAAAATTAAAATTTAAAAAAAAAAAAAAGAAAAGAAAAGAAAAGAAAACCCAAAAGCAACAAGCCGTGCTTTCAAAAGAAGAGATTCTAAACTGTGCATGAAAAATCAGCGTGGACCGATATTTCTGCACGGGAAAACCTGCCCCTGTGTGTAGGCAGGTCGGTGTGGAGCGCGGCTCGCCCCGGCAGCACGTGGCTGCCCGGGCCGGAGGAGGGAGAGGGGCCCGGGAGCCCGGAGCCGCAGCCAGCCCCGCGCCACCGCGCCAGCCCCGCGCAGCGCCGCGGCCACCGCGGGCAGGGACAGCGCGGCCCCGACCACCGCACCTGGACCCCGTCCCCCGCACCAGCGCCAGGGCACAACGCGGGGCAGTGCTGACACCGAGCGGGGACCTCCCAGCTCCCCCCTCCGCCCGTCGGGGTTGCATCAAAAAAAAAAAAAAAAAAATCCCATCTCCCTGCCCAGGCTCAAGCATTTGGCTATCGCAAGTAGTTCTCAAAAACCTGAGGCTGTCATTTTGTTCAGGGCTCCACGTTATCCCCATTGGCTTCAAGCATAAAATCAGGTGAGAGCCAGAGACAGCTCATAAAAGTGGAGTCACATATGATAAGAAGAGTATAGATATCAGAACCTGCGTGTGAAGGAGAAGGGAACAAGGTTATGATCATTGTCTGAGGAGATCTGTTCAAACAATGTAATAGAAAGCTGCCCCCTTTAAATAAACATTAAACTTCTGCTAGAGGGTTACAATTTACTGTTCCAGCATGATCTTTTGAGGTGCTGTGGATACATTTAATATAAAGATGTCTATACATTTTCCCAAATGCAAGGCATATCTTGCAGCACAAGCTCTGCAGCTACTTTTTTTAATCAATAGCTCATAAGTATTCATTGAAAGATATGTTGGTATCCTACCCACTAAACTTCTGAGGTGATAGCTACAACCACATTAAAATCAACATTTACCTCTGAGTCTTTTTTTGAAAATGACAAAACATTGGGACTCTTAAAGGAATTTTAATTTATTACGAGAGATTTGGGTGTACGTTATATATGCTGCTACCAACTTTTCCACGTAATTAACCCAGTGAAATCTGTTAAGAAAGCAAAGCAAAACTGTGATTTAACTGCCAGGTCCACCACATGAATATGCAAAGGAGACAAGGGAAACTTTACCTCCTCTGCAAAGAGCTGCCCAGCCCCGACCCTCACCCACAGCGTGCTTCTCCTGCAGCCAGTGCCTGCCACCGCCAGTCGTTTTCCATCGGTTATCCCAGGATGAAGGTTAGCTGGTCACCTAGATCAGCAAAGGAAAATATTCTTTAAAAGGTGAAAGATTTTCTGCGTGTGGAAACATTTTGATTGCTATTAAAGAAATGACTACTCAAAGCCTAGATATAATTAAAAGATTGGGTGTATTTTTATATACACTGACTGGTCTACATGACTGAAAATATGTCATCTTCATTGTGATTTATTTTACAGTTAAAATAATGCTCTACTTTTTCTCCAGAGTGATGTCTATTTAATTTATTACCTGAAAAACAGATTAATTTCAATCAAATTTTTAATAATATATTGTACAAGCCCAAAGGAAAAAAAAAAGTAGATACTTAGAGGCCAAAATCACTGACATGTTGCATACAGACCTGGACACTGAGTTCTGAAAACTTGGACAGACTTAGATGATCATGGTATATTATACTCAATAATTCACAATTCATGTATATCTCCTGATGTAAAAGTTATTACCATGACTGTTTTTTAATAAAAAGATATGAAGGTAAATGGAGATGGAAGGCCAAAATTGTTAAAGGAATTATGGGAATGGACTGATCCCTTCTTGGCAGTGTTGGCTGAACGAGAAAAGTGTCATCTACCCCAACTGAAATTCTCAGACCTAATATCCCACTACTTGGAGATTTTTCCCCACTGCTAAACAATTGGCTCAGTATTCTGTTCATAGCAAATCTCATCCACAAGATCTTGAACCCATTGTAGACTGATGTGTCTGCAGAGAAGAGGCTGCAGAAGGCCCCCATGCAGCTCCCAATTCTAAGGTGGGAAGTGGTCCAGGGCAGCAGCCCTGTCCCAGCCTTTGGGCTCAGAGCCTCCCCCAGGAGCAAAGCCCAGAGGTCCATGTCCCCCCATGGAGAGGAGGGAATTGAGGTCTCTCTTCCCTGGCTCTGTGTTTGGGCTAGTGAGCACAAAAATCCACCTTAGCAAACCATCCCCTGATTATTTGCTACTTCTATTTTCTCCCCCAGCTTGCTCAAATATCTCCAACCACACAATTCAAAATAATTCAATCTTAATTTTGAAGTCATTGCCAGGTAAGCAAAATGCAATTTTTTGTTCAAAAACAGTTCTCTCTGAACCGTCCAAGGCTGTCTAGCACATGTTACTGGGCAGCTCTTCTAGCCTTGAACAAAATAATTTGGAAGTGGTTTTCAGCCCTGCCCCATACATTCCCAAGCAGCTCCTCCTCCCAGGTGTTAATCTTTCTGCTGCCCAACTCAATTTTTGCTGCTGTGATGGATTTTTTCCACTGCTTCAGAGTAGTGTTACTACAGAAGGAGTCAGCTGTGTCCCTTGTAGCTTCAAGGGATCTCTGAAGGTGACTTACAGCAACAAGTGTGTTCTAGAGAGACACTCATTTGGCAGCACTGTATCACCAATTAGACCAGGAAGTTTTCCCTCTGTTTCCTTACATTTTCCATATCACTCTCTGTGCAGCTCACTGCAAAGCAGTGTCTGCATGCATTGGATATTCTCCATGTAGGTGCATTGTCCAAATGATTTTTTACTTGAATGATATACTTTCCCGAAGGAATAAAATAAAAATATACAGTGCCGCAGTGATTGACAGAGTCCAGGATTTTGCTGCATTGTCATGTAGTATAACTGTATATTCGTATTCTCCCCATGCAGCTTATTCTACATCAGGCTTTAAAAAAACATGGAAAAAAGAATGCAGGAAAAAATCATGTACATTAACCATTTTCCTGCTTCTTCCTCTTCCCTGCAAGCCTGAGGAGACTCAATGGTACACACTTAGACCAAGCCACTGTGTGGTAGCAAGTAGGGGTTTGGGGACTTGAAGAGCTGGCTGTGAGCTGTGCTAGTCCATATTTGGGCTCAGTGCACCTGGTGACTGACATCAGCTTTATTTAACTACATACTCAGAATTTGGTTAAACCGAAGCAAACCAAATCCTGATGGGCATTGTTTGTTCTGCCTTTGGTTTGCTTGGTTCTTTGCAGCTTGAACCAAAGTTGCATGGAGTGATTACGTTTTAATAGACAGATGTCTGGAGTATGTTTGAGGAATTTGCAGAAATCTCTTAAGTGTGAATGTGATGTTGGCCACTAAATTCAGGCATGGCTCTGGATTTAAATTTTTGCCAAAGACTGCAGTCAGGTTGTTGGTTTGGGTCTGGATCTCATTCCAGTTGAGCATGATTCAAGCTCCATGTAACAGATTACTCCTTTATCGTGAATTTCAGCAGCAGCTTTTAGAGCATCTACCCTGGGTCTCTGGAACCAAACTCAGGTTGAATCATGGCTTAAGAGTGACAAGTGTTCTCTAGTAGCTGAGGTGTGGCCATCAAATGCAGTTGTGTATTTACACAACATTGGCACTGAAGATCTGACCTCATGACCAATGTTTTCACACAACACACTCTCTTCTGACTTCTTGAGCAGTGATGTCTTTGGTTTTCTCCAGAACATGTAAGACTCTTTGTTGTATATACACCAGAGCTGCCTGGAAAGCTGTGGTCATCTACAAAATAACTGCAATATTTCCTTTCTTTTATTCTTTCCTTCTTTTTTTAAAACAGAATATTTAAAATTCTTTTCTTCAGATGAAAAAGCTCTTACACCTGCAAAAACAGAGCTCTTCATTCACAACCACTTAAGGTAAATATACTAATCCGTTTTGAGCTCTTTTATTTTTTTTTTAGTGTATATCGCTCAGAAACCATCAGGAAGCCTAAAGACTGACATTTACCTACAAACAAATCTACCAGGAGTGTGCAGCACTGCAGAGCTCCCTTTGGGGCGCATGGAGGAAGCACAGCCAGGAGCATTGCCATCCCCAACCCCATCTGCTCCTCAGCTCCCTGCTTCAAACAGCTGCTGCCTGATGTGCCCATTGCTCCAGAGGGTTTTGACTTGAGTGCTCAAAGCTGGACACAGGGGCCTGACCTCATGTTGGCCATGGAAGAGTCATGGCAGGGGAACAGCTCAGCCTGGTAGCACATAAGCAAACATCTCCATCAGTATATGAGCAGCCCTATGAGTCAGGTAGTCCAGCAGCAGCCTCTTCCCCTAATTGTCCTCTGTAATTAATTAAAGATGATCTGGCAAGTAAACTCCACACTCCCAAGTTTTCAATGTGTTCATCATCCAGAGCTGGCTACTCTTCTCCAGCAGCTCTCTAATAAATACCATCCACAGGAGTTTTGTGCCCAATTTCTGTATTTCAGGCTCAGCTCGGGCTGTGCTTGCAACACAGTCTCCAGCTGTTCAGCTCCAATTTGTGCGAGGAGCAAAAACCATTTATGAAGCTTCAGTGGCGGTTATAAATAGTCACATGATAAAGAGTGGGTCGTGCTGGGTACAAGAAAATTCAGCAGAGATGTCACCACAGAGAATATTATTGCTTATTAGGAGCTAAAAGGGGCCTGAGGAATGTTTCCCGGCATGGCAGCTTTCTGCAGATCGGTACCCCCCTGCACAGGCAGGGCCATGGTGCATCTCCCTGCTGGGCTTCCCAGTGCCTGTGGCGGTCCTGGGGCTGGCACAGCATGTGGAGCAAGGAGGAAAACCCACATCCCATGGGCACGGGGTGTAAGTCACTATGGCCACACACGGAGCCCCAGTGTGCCTACCAAACATCCCTGTCATGCCCTGGACCGAGGTTCATTCCATCCTGGTTCACCTGAGGAGCAGCCAGTCCCATGCTGAGCAAACCTCAAGAGTGCCAGGAGGTTTCCTTCCTCCACAGCACCAACTGTGTAAAGGACACTGCATTTAGACTATTTAGACTACAAAATCTCTTTTTTTTTTTTTTTGCACAGGCCAGCAAACAGCCATCATCTGGGAACAATGAGAGCTGTCAGGACGGGGGAAGGGAGACAGCCAAACTGCGAGCGCAGGCTTGAGAGATGACGGAAAGAAAGAAACACTCCTCAGAAAAATTCTGCCCTGAAAAACCCAAACTTCATTAGGCGAAAATGAATGCTCAGTCTATTGAGATGTGCCCTGTGCCCAGAGAGCACCGTAGCAGAGATAGGTGACCTATTTTCCCTGGAGAGGAGGAAGAGGTTGCTCTATGTCGATCCCACCCTTCCTCTATCAGTTTGTATATTAGCTCCTACGGCCTGTGGAGGAAGCAGCCAGTAATGGAGTGAATCATTCACAATGAATAAATCATCTGACTAATTTAGCTTGTTTTTCTTCTTATGGCTCTTCCATGAATGGATCACCATTTCCCTAAAGTTATTCGTTATTATTACTATATAACTTGTCATTTGGGGATGTTGTTTTCTTTTTCCTCTACATTTTTAACTCCTGCAAGTTTGCAAAAATCTGTTAGCTCGGTTATGACCAGACAGGTGAGTTCCATGGGGCTGGTTCTAGCCCCACCCTGGATGAGCTCAGCATGGCTGTTGCAGGTATTTGCATCAGTAAACAGAGAGAAAAATTGCATTGTGTAAACTGCAGAGTCCAAAGTTCAGTTTCTACAGATGCACATGTCCTTCAGGACAGAGTCTCTCAACACCTCTGTAACACAAATGCCCTCAGTACCAGCAAAATTGAAAGAAAGATTACTTGTATTCACACAAAGCATTTCTAAATCAATTTATATCATATTCTGGCTAGCAACCATCTCAATGAACAGCATATGTGGGGTGGTATCACCTAGAGGATCACTTGGCTTTGTCTCTTGCTTAAATGATGGCAAAACAATGGAGAAAGCTGCAGTGCTGGATTCAGATGAGGTCTGTGGGATTCAGATGAGTTCTGTGGGATTCAGACGCTGTGGTCAGCATCTGAATGGATTTGGAGAGCCTGGTGTGTGCTCCAGCAGCTGCCTGCTGGCATGGATGGAGTGTGTAGAAGGAGAGGAAGCCACGGGGCTGAGGACTGTGATGGGACTGGGAAAGTCTTCTTCTCTCTCTGGAGATGCCTTTTCCCCCAGCAGAGAAACCAGGGGAGCAAACCCCTGATGGCTTTAGGCCTGAGTACATGCCCATATTTCTTTCAGCTTGTGTGTGTATGTTTATGTTTCTTTTGCTTGCTCTACGTGAGAGCACTTCACCCTTTCATGGAGACTTGATGTAAACAAAAGAATAAACCAGAAAACAAACAGGCGGCAAACGGCGCCCAGACTAAAGCACCACCTGCAGCACGAAAATACCAAGCAACTCCCACACACCCCCTCCCACCCACCACATCAATGGGGAGCCTCGGTGGCAGCACAGTGCTCTGGATGTTGGCAAGCACCAAAACCCAGGTGCCAGGCAGAGAAAATTCCCAACTCCATAGAAAATAGGGAAAAGCTCCCATCCTTGCACTGCAGGAGCTCCAGCTCCAGCATTTCATGAGCAGTCTCTGCAAGAAGAGCTAAGAAAAGAAAGAGTCCAGCTGTGCCAGATCTCAAGCTAAGCAATATGGATGATTGAAATTTTACACACAAGCTAATTGCAAGCTGATGCAAGATGCAATTGAGTGGTGTGATGCTTCTCTGTGTGAAGAGCTGCCCGAGGCTTGCCTGCCTGCCCCCTGCACAGCCCCTGCTCCCTGAACAAGTGCAGCCACTCCTAAAAACTCTCTTTTCTCACCAGTCTGGGCTCAATCTCATCACTGTGAGAAATGGCTGCAAGAGTCAAACTGGTCAGAAGCTGGGCTCCTCCTGCCAAGTTCTGGGGAAGTGGCCCATGGCCAGGTCATAATCAAAAGTAGACATGATCCTTCCTTCTCTCTCCTCAAACTACCGATAAATTAAGTGTCCAGTGTACTCACTTGACCAAGAGGTTTAGTATTGCTATAGCAAGGCCGTGTAGTCTTCTTGGGAGTCTCTTTCTTCCAAACCCTCATCCAAGTCTGTAAACTGAGCTGACAGCTGACATTTCCTATCTGAGTGCAAGTCAGAGCTCAAAGATGAAACTTGGGTGGAAGCAAAAGTGAATATAGCTCTAAAGAAAGACAGAAGAGGAGATTAAAAGCTATGCTGATTTACACCACTAATTGCAGCACTACCTTAGATGAAGTAATGGAACCTACGTGTAACTGTGACACCTACAGTGCGACCAGCCCTGCCCCAGCTGCAGAACAGATTTACCTCTGGGCACCTGAGGGTGCAAATGGAGATGTTTTGGAGCAAGAGCAAACTGTTTGTCCTGGACTGAAGTGAAGGGGCTTTTCCCCCGGGTTATACCCTAGACTGAAGAGAAAAAGAGATTTCTCATTCCGGAAGGGAATCATAAATATATGTCTGTGTGTCTGTGTCTGTATATTTATACATATATACCTATTTTATATATATATATATATATATATATACACATATATATATATATATATACATATATATATATATATACATATGGAGTGAATTCCAAATAACTCTTTGGCTTTTTGGTTAGATATTTTCTTCATTTCCAACCGTCTTGTGCAAACAAGTTGTAATGGTAAACCCAACAAATTCCAGAGTTCAAACCCCATTCCTGACTCAGTCTCTTCTTACATCATTTGACCAAACTGTACACCTGGTTGCTCCTTTGTTCCACCAGTTTCAATTACTTGCAATGTTCTATTTAAACACCCAATATATTTTCATGTTTAAATGTTGTTAAGGGTTTTTTTCCTACCAAATTCATGCACATGTTTAACTATTTTCTCCATTCCAGCTTAACTTTTTCCTCGGTTGCTTCTGGGAAACATCCTGTTACGGGAGGATAAATGACAAACACAGTGTGCAGGACCAGATGTGTGCCTTCAACACCAAGGGGATGGATGAGCCATGAACAAGCCACCACTGCAGCACAGCAGCAAGCCACAGGAATAGCCCAGCTACATGCTTTCATTCCTCAGTAAGTACTAGGTTACCGAAAGCAGCTCAGCCTCCTAAGAAAGGAGAAGATTTAAGATGAACACAGTGCTCCACGACTTACAGTCTGGTTCTCTGTTTTCTCAGAACACCCTCAGGAAGCAAAAAGGAGGGGAAAGTCCTGAAGATTCTCGACTGAAATATATTTTTTAAGAGTTTTTTTGTCGCATTTTAATTTTTTATTCTGAAGAAAGCAGCTGAAAACTGCTACACAACTGCTTAGCCATGTCTAATTTGATAGCACATTAGACAGACTTTCAGCCTAATACTCTTGAGTCTATTTTAAATACTCGAACATTCCAGCCAACCAGACAGATAAGAACAATTTAACGGGGCTACTGGCAAGAGCGGTCTCAGATTTTCTAAAAGTCATGTCTATGTTCACACATGCAAACCAGCACACTTTCACTTACCACACTGATTGACTGGTGAAAAATCTTAATGCAAAATAAAACTACTGACACACACTGAGACTGTGAGACTGTTCCTGGCTGGGTCTTGTAGGTGCAAAGAGCATCTAAAAAGTCTGAAGGCCTTTTTAAGTGTTCTCAGAACTTTTTCTTATGACACAATTGAAAAAAAGGGTCAGTTATGGTTACAAGATGAATGCTTCAAAGCATCTTTGGCAGTTTTGTGAGATAAAAATAAGCTCATATTTTAGGGTGCTTTGTGGTTGAAATAAAGTGCTGAGTTATTTGGCATATGCTGGGATTTAGTGAAAGCCAAAGAAATACGTAAGACTGCAGTCACTTTTTTAAAAGTTGTATTGAAATATTTAAGGTCCAGATCACAATCACAAGATCTGAGACATTTGGGGTTAGGAGCGACTGTTGGCCTTTTCTCTGATCTGTTCACAACACTTCCTATATTTTTTCCCTTTGTGTATCCTTTTCACGATAAAGAGAGAACTCTTGTCCTGTGTTGTATAGATGGAAGTGATGTTTCTGGTAATACAATTTTGGTGTAGGTGACATGAAATTATTAGAGCAAAAGATGATGAATTAGTGAGCTTCATGCAAGGAATACAAAATTTCATACAATAACTGCACAAAGACTAATTCATGAGCATTACTCCCAAGTAATATCTATACATTCAGTTAAAATGTAAATCATAGAGTTATTCACAATAGCCTGTTCTTGCAAAAACTCTTCGATACTAACACAACTCTGGCATTATTGCAAAGTTAGAATCATGGAATGTATAGCCCATTACCCCTGAAAGCCATTCCTACCTCTCCTAATTAGACGTGTTTTGAGAAAATCTAACTGATATTGACCTCAGCACTGTTGTCTGTACTGGGTTTCTAACTTCTGCACTAGTGTGAAAACTTTATCAAGATGGCCAGAGTTACACACCTACAGAATGTATGTTACCATACATTCAGGATGTATGGGTATTCTATATTCTATACTAACCAGGTACCTATCTCAAAGCTGGCTGTAATATGATATGTCAGAAAATTGCTTTTTGAGTTCAGAGAGAGGACAGACTTCACTGCAAATGTCCGGAGATTCAATTTATGGTTTTGCATGACTAACTTGAACAAATTAAGGGATTGAAATGTAGCTACTTTTGTAGCTATAAGCTGGAAGCAAACTGCAAGTGTGGTCAATGATACTGTGAAATCCTCCTGGTGGCCAAAATTACTCTGTGGCTTGGGTCACCTCCACACCCACTTTCACTAGCATTTCACTGGCTGTTCTGTTGATTTGCATCCATAATTCTCACCATGATGGTGAATGTAGGCATGAAAGGAGTCATAGCTGTGCACTAAGGATTAGTTTTGTTTGATGCCTGGTGTTTCATGTGGGACAAAGATGAAGCTGTGCTTGTGAAATGGTCTAGAAGTTTTTGCATTTTTTCAGTCTCCGTATCTTGAACTGATGTTGTCCAAACCTTAATACACGTTGTTCTTATCAAAATAAATGGTGCTAAATAGTAGATAACAGAGACAGATTACATCCTTAGTATTTCTGACATGATACAGTAAAAAATATTTGCATTACAGAAATTATTAGCAGTACCTGATGTCCTCCTGCATATCTTGCTCTGTGTTTGTCTTTATTCCCATGTGTCCCAATGAAGGTTTTCAGCTCATGGGACTCAAGTCCCACACATCTTTTGCCTCTCCAGATCAGGTGGCCAGTACCAGATGGACTCCCGTGGGACATCCTGAGGACTGGCACACTCTTTCTTCCCAGGTCAGCAAACATTCCTGGAGATCTGCACCCACAACTCCTACTTCTGTCAGGGACCAAGGCAGACTGGACATGATCGAGGGATTTTATGCTTCAGCAGGCTCTCCTGCCCTGCCATGCCCTAGCAGACATAAACCATAGACAGCAGCAGCCCAAGGAGCAGCCCTTGGCCGGACGTCACTCACGTAACTCGTGGCCACTTCAGTCATCACCTGTCTGTGTGAGGCCATACAAGTCCAGGTAATGCTGTCTGAGGGTTTTGTAAGGTGAGGTCTTTCTACTGCTGAGACTCCTGCTTACTCTGAATATTTTTTATCCCAGCATGATTTCCTGGTAGCTTCATGTTTGAGATGGCTCCTACTTTTACAAAGGTGAAGATGATATTCCCAGCTGATTCTAACCAAAATAATTCAACAGCAGATGTGAAGTATTCATCAGATTTTTACTTTCCCTCTGGCCATTGAGCTTTATGGTGGTTTAACAGCAACTTCAGAGATCCCACCATAGGATTCATCTTTTGCAAAGCACATCTTGAGGCAAGTGAATAGGCTCAGGGAGTGACTGCACACCTTCTCCATTGTGGCCCATTAATACAGATCAGGACTATTTCTTTGATCTTCTTTATCTTCCAGCAACCAAACATAGGCTCCAAAACAGTAAAAAAAAGAGCATCATCACATTTATTCACTTGGCCCTGCAGTGTTGACTTTGTGCAAATCTTTGAATTGCCCACAGGTTCTGAGTCTGGCAAAAGGTTCAGTTCCGGGAATAGGCTTTCTCTGTTCTCACTTCACTCTTCATCATTTGTAATTATGTTTTTGTTGTCTGTAAATTTTGAAGACCCAAAGTCTTTTTTCCAGTTGACATGGGTGTTTTCTCACGCCTTTCTCTGCTAATTTTATGTAATGATATGACCTATTCTAGTATCCACTTAGATGTCTCTCAAGAAATTGTCTTAGACAATGAAATTAGTGACCTTAATTAGGCCATCTAGTTTGGAAGGCATTAGTGACATTGGAACAGGATGTTACTGTCTGATTACATTAGTTAGATCAATTTAGAAAGCAAAAGCAATGTGAAATCAAACTCTCTGCTGGTGGGAGGGAACCAAGGAGTGGGGGAGCAATTCCATTTGCCTGATAACATTTCCATTGCTGGTCATGCTGGCACACTCTGCTGCGTGTGTCATGCACCAGCAGTGGTTCTGCTCTGTAGAGAAACAGCTGTGATGGCTTTAGAGATGCTTAATTGATAAAGCACTTTGGGGAATCTGTCAGCACATGGAAAGGCTCTGGTCATATCTCTTCCTTCAACTTGTTTGCTGCAAATGAACCAGTTGCTTTGTTCTTCCTTTCCACTGGCATTGCAAGATCAGATATACTGTACCTGGGCTGGCACCTTCCCCAGTGTATTATTTTGGATTTCTCAATAGCATTGTAATGTTTTTGATGTTCCTGATATCACTGTAATTTTGCTAGATACATAGGCTCCTCCCTCCATCTTATCACATGCACACCCCCTCTTTCAGCATTTTTATTGTGTCTCTATGTCTTTTCATGCCAAGGAAAGCCAGCACACTCTCTGCAGTAACTCCATGGACTCCAGACGATCTCTTCAAACATGCTTCAGCCATGGGCTCCTCTTTAAACACTGATTTAGCCAAGCTTTCTCCTAATTTGAATAAATATGAAATACTTTGTTCTAAAACAGCTTGGCTTCCAGATTTGTGAACTGTTCTCAGTGCCATCAAATTTTTCCCAACATCCAGTTAAAAATTACTCCATCCTCCCTGCTCACTATAGACTCTTAGCCAAGAGATCTCTCCTGAACACATTTTTGGTGATTTCAGTCTCTATGGCACAGCACACCCCTCCATGATGAACTGTTCAAAGCACAGCCACCTCCTGGGCTCATACCCCACCCAGCCCTGTGTGGCAAGGGATGGAGTTACACAGGCATCCCCTCCTGCTGGCCTCAGGGAATGGCTCACCAGGAGGAGACAGGGGCCCTCTTTGCCATGTCAGCAATGTGTCCAGCACAGATGAGGTTCTTCATACAGCCTAAGGATGTGCAAAGAAGGAACAGAGCTTGGCAGCCCGTGACTTCCCAGCTGCTCCTTCCCTACCTGCCCATCTCCTCTCTCACACCACCCGTGGCTGGACAAATCCAGCAGCAGCACAGCTGGTGGTCACTTCCCAGTCACTCACAGTGGCACTCACAACAGCGTATGTCTGGAGCGTGGTGCACAAACCACCCAGAGGATCTGGGGAGCAGAAGTCAAGGTATTCTGCACCCTTGTACCACTTTCGTGTGCCAAATGCAACAAGCTGGCGCATTCTTGATGACAAAACTTCTGCTCTGATTGCATTCGTGTAAATAAGGCTAAAAACACATTTTCAGGTCACACCATACACAGGGAAGTAAGAAAAGAAATTCAGGAGGTTTTTTTACTGTAAATATACCTAGAAGGTAAAAGCCAAGCATCAGCTGCTTAAAGAGGGTAGAAGGACCACACTACATATTATTGTCCTAGGAAAGCTCATGAGTGCTTTTAAATTCTTAAACAAGCTGGCATGGTTTATTTTGAGAATTGAAAGCTCCGCTACCCAGAGATCACTCTTCTCCCTTCTCTAAGAGGATTTCTGAAAAAAAAAAACCTTGCCAAAAGCAGCTGTCGGCTAATGAAACACACAGCACCACTGTAAGAATGGATCCATGAGCCCTGGCAAAACCTCAGTCCTTGTCAGGACCTGTGAATGAAACTGTCCCAGGGAATCTGCAGAGCAAGGCTGCATATTTAGGAAGCTCAAAAGAGAGTCAAAACAAAACCGAGTGGAGCAGGAAAAGCAGCGCAGACGTGTCAAAGGGCTGCCCACATGGCTCAACCAGAGGCTGACCTAAAGCCACTGCCACACAATTCCTTGTGAAGCTCACAAAGGAGCCAGATGCTCCTGTCAAAATTATACCTTCCACAAATCTACATGGGAAACCTGCCACCATCCTGCCTAAAAGGAGGAGAATTGATACCATTTTCTTGACTAAAATAGTACCTTTTCAGTGAATTAGCTGGAGAAAGAGCAAGAGCTGTTTGCTTTGGACAAGTATATTTCCAAGCATGTCATCCCCACAAAAGATCTTTCTTTCGCTCTACTTTCATGCGACCCTGAAAGCAAATATCTGATGGATATGATCTGGCTAGCTCCACATCTTCAAACAAGAGCAGGGAGCTGGTGGCAAGTGGGATTCTTCCGTTGCTCTGAGCTAATAGATATTAGGAAGAAAAATGCAGTTCTTGTCTTGGCTGGCTTTGAGATGTACTCAACATTTCATTCACAACATGCTGCTTGTATCCACAAAGCTCAACAAGGCAGTGAATATCATTGGCCTGTTTCAGAGACAAGAGGAAAACGCCTTGCCCGAGGTCTCGCCACATGTCACAGCAACAGGGGCACGGATGGTGAACCTGAATCTCAGCCACTGGGCCTCATCACCCCAGTCCTTCCCATGGTGTTTTAAACCTTGATCAAAATTTAAGTTAGTAGAGGGCGTGCCTGAATCAGTTCATGGTCTCACAGCTTGTTCTTGTTCTCAGATTAATTGTTCTAATTAGCTACTCCACAGGCAAATATATATTGACTCTTTCTTCATCTCAGACTTGGGGCCAAGAATGATTCAGAAAAACAATCAGCTGTGGCTTCCTCCCAGAATGTGCCACACATCTGAATTGTAAACATTGCAGCTCAACTCCCAGTTCACAGCACAGGTAAGCAAGCTCACCTAGTGTTACTGGGTGGTTTTATTCTCCATTTTTTTCATTTCGGAAGAGCGATATCTTAATAAAGCATCCGAAATCCCATGCAGCACAGCATGCAGAACTGCATTTCTGCAGCAACGTTGAGTCTGGTGAAATCTGGGTACTAGAACAGGAGGAGGCATTGCCAACCTTTCAGCCTCATCTTGGAGACAGGAAGGCCAAATAAGCTCTAAATTAGTCTGGGAAATTTGGTAGACCAAAAAGGTTGGAATCAAAACTCAGTGTTGTACACTCTAATTCACAACACAAAGGGGATTTTTGCCACAACCTCATCTCAACTCTTCTTTACATTTTTAATACATTTTCAAGATGAAAACATTTAGTGTAGGGAAAACTTAGCAGTCGGTAAGTACTGTATCTTCCACACAGAGTGTGCTTGGTGTGTGTGTGTGTTACCTACAGATTCGACTGCGAGGGCACCTACCCCATCTCTATTAATAAAGCAAAGATAATTTTACAGACAACTAATGACTGAGTCATGTTGCTAGCTTTGCTACGTGCTCTAACAATTCCAGTCACTCATTCATGTTCATAACCTCTCCTGCTGCCGCAGACCTGCACTTCCAGTGGCTTTTGCCCGTGCCAGAGGCTCTGACAATTCTCTATATGGGAAAGAGACATTAGCTGCCAGGTCTGGAAATAACTACGGGAAATGTTAATCGTCTGTCTTGACAAAATTATAAATGCTTGATGAAGAAACAGACATTTTGATGATAAATATAGATGATGCAAAGGATTACAAAAAATGCAAGAGAGCAAAACAAACTATTCATGTCAATTCACCGTTGCTGTTAACGTATAGCTCATGTTGGTCTGGTTTTTGTGGATCCTTTGTATTCATGCTATAGTGTTTTCTTGTGGTGGCAATAGAGATTCTGATACTCTAGGGGTTAAATAGATAAAAATAATAAATAAAAATGTTTTAATTTAAGTATAAATGTATTTGAGCAGTCATGTATGACCTCAAATGGCCATTATCTTATAAATTATGAACACCTGAAAAAAGAATTAACACCTGCATTTAGTTTGTAATTTAGGGGGGAAATCTCTTACATCTTTTCATTCAGTATTTCTGAACTAGCAACCTTCTAACAGTTTCAAAGGCTGTTGCTGGAGCTCTTGTGGACTGAAACTGCCCACTTTCAGTTGATCATTTAAATTTTTTAAGTTTTTATTTTTAAAAGGGTGATGGAGAAATAGACTTGGAAAGATATCCTGCAGCAAAAACAGTGTATGGGTGTTTATAAGAATGAAAAGATTTCCATCAAGCTTCGTATGTGTTGGGAAGGACCTCCATTAGCTAAAAAAAAATCCAGAAAATTACAGCTGAACTGAAGAGAGTCTTACAAATGCTTTTCATTTCAAAATTTGTTGATAATTAAAACACAACTGCAATTCAGTTAATCTTGTAAGGGAAGGACAGACAAACAATATAACTGTTGGCTGGTGAATAGATAGGTAGACAAACACCTAAAAATGAGAACATTATTCCCAGAAGTGGTAAATTGGAGCAGATTAGAATTCAAATATTTCAGCAGGAGCTAAGCCTGTCCCTGCCAAAAACATTTTGCTAATATTAACTCTGTACTGCCCGGCTATATTCTCTCAAATCCTACACAGTTTATTTGCTGGAATAAACCACTTTTACAAGATCTACGTAAAGGTATCTGGGCAAAAGCGCACCAATCTGTTAGCTTAACTTTTATCCACAGTTCCCGTCTATGCTACTTCTGTCTGATTTAGTAGTTGCAAACCTGTAGAGATTTGAAAATCTGTAGAGTTGCAAATTTCTGTAGAGAAATCACTCACAAGTGACTTCTTTCCTTCGCTGATAATGCAAAGAGAGGAGGTTACAAATGGGTTTTTATTTGTGTTTGTCTGCTTGGTCCGTTTTTTATCTGCTGTAGCAGTGTGTGTGTATCCATGCACACGGATGTTTGCACGTGTGGCGCTGTGTGTGTGACACACGACATTCCGAGGATGGTTGGGAACAGAGCCTGTGACGGGGACAGCCCTGGTGCCACTGTCCCTTCCCTAAGTGGGGCACTGCTCTCTTCCTCTGCTCCCACCATCGTGATTTACCTACATGCCACACAGTAATGCAAGTTTATGCACCCTGGCAGACTCCTTTGCACGTTGTGTATTAATTCGGCATTTTATTGATCATTTGGGAGCAAGAATGAATGCTAACCTTTAAGTTTTATATGAATGTTTCTATTATATGAAGCATCATAGAACATATGCCTAGTTAAGGGATGTTGCCTATGGAAATGAAAGACAATTCCACATTAAAAAGATGTTTTCTGGAGCATCTTTATTCAGTTACATTTCAGCTGATCTGAAGGAATCCTATCAGCACTAACACAGAGGGGTAAGGCTTAGGAATGTAAGTGCAGATAATAGTTTGCTAGGCCAGGATACTATTTCTCTGCCATGGATTTCAAAAGGACTTACTGTACATACTGGTTCTGGCATTTGAAACTCCAGGCTTAGTTGGGGGATGGGGAGAGATGGAGGAAAAAGAGGATTTGATACGAACAAAACATTTTTTGTAGAAGGCAGATTCCTTTTTGTTTCTATGTGCCATAAAGTCAGCCTTTTTTGAGTCTTTACTGATGCTCTCATACAAGAAAATGTCTCTTGAAAAACGCACCATTACAACTTAATATATCCAGTATGCAATTTGTACTTAACAGAAAGATATTTAGGACCATTTGCCTCAGCCATGAGACTTTCAGCTGCACAGTGGGAGGTAGTGCTTCAATGAAACCTTTGTTTTTAATCTTATGATACAGTCACTAAGGCAGTTGGCTGGCTTTAAAATTACATCAGTCTTCTTTTTTAATCTAGGGTTTGCAAGCAGTAGTTAGTTTGGGGCATCCACCAAAGTATATCATTTCACAGGCAGGACTACCACCCTTTTTTTGGTCTCCTGGGTAGGATGCACCGAAACTGGTGTCTAAAAAAGAAGAAGGAAAACGAAGAAGAAAGTTGCCCGGGGAGCACTGATATTCCTGGGGACGCCGTCCCAGACGGTGTGTGTACAGTGCAGCGCAGCTCAGCCACGTTTACTTTGTTTCCTCCTCTTCCTAAAATTAGATTACGTTTCCCTGAGCGAGCACAATGATGCCGAAGCTGGACAACCCAGAGCCTGAATCACTTCAAAGCAACCCCCTGTTTTCAGCGAACGTCACCCGTCTGCCGCAGCCCTGCCGAAAGCGCATTGCTCTGCATAGCAAGTTGGGTGGCAGTGGGTCCATAATATAAAACTGTTGCCTAGTGTTCCTCTAAGCTCTGCCCTCCCCTGAAAAAAAAAAAAAAGAGTCCCTCATAATTCAGGCAACAGCTGGAAAGCTTAGCTTAATGGTCTGTGCTTAAATGTGGAAGGTCACAGGGTGCTGATCTAAGGAGCGGAGAAGTCTTGCTCAGCCGACTGTTGACACTTAGTAAACGGAGGAGGAGGGGACTGTGTGTGCATCTGAGAAAGCCATACCCCAGCCAGCAAAGAATAGGAAGCAACTTCTATTCAAGATTTGCAGGGGTCCTGGACCCAGTGGGGAAAAGCAACAAGGCCCTTCACTGCCTCTAAGTTACCTTGTATTATAACAGGATTAAAGTACATTTAGCTTCTCTATTAGCATACTTTAGCCCCATTTAGGCTTACTTGATGTTTCCGATGGCCTTTGATCAGCCTTGCATGGTGCTGGTCAGCTTCAGGACACAGCAGTCAAAAAGCGAGACTGTGAAATTATCCTGATGTTGAATCTCACAGGAGATATTTCTGGCTGTTTTCATTCACTCACCCCCAATATTCGAATTTCTTTCTCTCTCTCTCTCTCTCTCTCTTTCTCTCTCTCTCTCCAGCCCCCCCCCTCCCCCGCTCGAGAAAATAATTTACTCATTGTTAAAAAAACAGGGGGAGAGTTGAAGAAAGAAAGAGAGATATTAAAAGAAAAAGGTAGCTTAGTGACCAGTAATAATTAGCTCCTTGCTTGAAATCACTGCTGGCTTGTGTGCCGGTGCTGAAGCATCTATGAAAAATACTATAATTTCTACAGTGTCTGGCTTTTTATTGCTTACATTTGCATATAAATTAAATCCATATTGTAGCTTTAAGGCAAGCTAGGCTTAGAATGCCGTACAGCTCAGGGTCCTATTGTTTTACATGTACTTTCTATACTGTGGTTAAATGAAAAGGGAGGAGAAAGTAAAGGAGGGAGAAAGTCAGCTTTGCAGCATTTTTAATTGCTTCTCTGCCAATTATGGACAAATTAATATTTAAACTTTGTAGTGCTTTGAGAAAAATTGTTTACGGAATCCACTTCTTGGTGTTCCGTGCCCCCTGTGCCTACAGCAATATCTATATTGGAATCTTTTGTCGAAGAAAATGAAAAATAATTAAAGATAAATACTATTATCTTTTAAAATATTTTATGGAGACAAATGTTGTTAATTGAACCGTAAATATTTCAAATATAGGCATGATACTTATTCCCAACAGCAGCCTGAAAAGCCATTACCAGACAACATTTTTTCACCTGATACTGTTTATGTGCACGCGAAGATCTTGTATCATTCACTTCACTCGATCTTATTTTTGTCTTCCTCCTTTGCTTCACGCTGCCGTCTCTGCTTGACCAACTTAGGGTGGCCGCTCTGAGCCCCCGTTTCAGCGCTGCTCAGAAATCCACAGGCAGCTAATGCTAACACATCAGGGCAGAGCCTGGGAAGACAAGAGACATTTGCAAAGATGAGTAACAAGAAGCAAATGGCGCCTCAAAGTCTCCCTTTAAAAATTCTTTAATGAGATACAGTGCATTTTTTTTTTCATTCTTTTCTTGGGCTAATGCCTAGTATGTACCAACCACTGGGCCACATTTTTAGGAAACATCTAAATCAAAAGTCAGAAGATTACACAGGGACATAAGAAAATCTTAAGATGGCAGGAGGCCAGGAAGCCCAGCTAGGCCTATCCTTTCCTCCGGTTAACAGTTGTTCTCCATAATATACTGTTTTTCTCCCCCTCTCTCTCCATATGCTTCTTGCTCTATTTGAAATCTGGTCAGATCGGTTGCTTCTAGAGCAGCATCTGGTAGCTTATAATATATACCCTCTGGAAAAAAAAAATGTATTACATTTGTACAGTGCAAGACCTCGCTGGAGCCGTGTCCCTCGTCCTCATATTTGACGTTAGCTCTAATAACTGCAGCACTGCTCCCTGCGGTTCCCCCCAGAGCCCTTCGCAGCTCCGCCAGGTCCCCTCTTAATCTTTTCTCTTTGCGAGGGACACAGACCTAGTTTCACTAAGCATTTTGGAGTCTCCAGTCTCCAAGTCATTATGGGACTTTGTTGTACTATTTCCATTTCTGCAATATCCCTTCCGTAATTAGGTAATCAAGACTGTGCATCTTTCCCATGTGGCCTTTTGAGATCGATTTTATTTATCAGTTTATTTATCTCTTATTACACACTTTAAAAATTCTGGTTGCAGTTCCATCAGCTGGGCACATTGCTAGTCTTCACAGCTGTCTGCTTGCTATCGTAATTTCCTTTTTCCTCTTGCCCGTCACTCATTTGCTTCTTCTGTCTGAATTTTGCAGCTGTTCATATTAATAAAGGATGTTACAAGTGCTTGAATGCATGGTGAATTTCATGAATAGTCTCCCATAGACACCAATGGCAGCATGGCAGGGACTGACACATGGGTGAAGGGGTTGGTAGGACTGGTTTAACGTGGGTGGTTCTGGTCAGGCACAGTCCCTGGTTATGGGGATAGATGATACCTCATCCAGAGAAGTTCTGTCCCTGTTTTTGGACGTCAGCAAAACCAGGCTGGAGATGCAACATGCTGCTGTACAGCTGATTTCACATGGACAGTGGTTGCCAAGATTTTATTAGCACCATAAAGATCCTTCCCAAGGCAGTTGACTATAGCCTGGACTGTGGAGCAGCAGTAAAAGTCTCACTTCTTGTTTCCACTACAATAAAATTATTGCCTTTGACTTACAAATACCTATATGTACATCCAGGTCTTTCCTATCAACAATAAAACAACACTCTTAAACCCTTTCCTTCATTACTCCTTGGAGCAATAAAACCGATAGCTGAGAAAAAGCTCTATTAGTTCCCACACCTATTTTAATCTTATACCCACCCTCGTCTCTCGGTTTCCTGTAGCCTCTGCCCATTGCTGGGTGGCCCTTTCTACTCCAGAGGTCAGGGTTAAGCTCAAGCTCTAGTTTGGTAACAAACTTCCTCTCTGAGCCTTTCCTTTCTGCTGCTCAAGACTGTCACTGTAAAAACCACCAAGTTCTGGCCCACAGGAGGCTGCATGGTTCCTGGGAACGCCTGTGGAGATGACATTGCTGCACTGGATCATTCTGGGCCACCCTCAGCCCTCATAGCACCCACCTGGCCACGGCACATACCCCTGGGACAAGGGAGATTGAAAATCTCCTCCTGCAGGCCCTGACGCATTTTACTGATGAGACACAAAAACTTGGCGATCAGTAACAAAATACTGCAGTGCATTGTTGCCCTTTTTAAAAGTTATCATTTTAAGCCTTTCTCTCCCTGTTTCCAAAGTGAGATAGTGAATAAGACAAGCAGTCTTGGCAACACCAACAAAGGCTTCAACCACAACCAGAAACAGATAGTTCTGAGGCTTAAAAAAGTGTGGTTTCTTTTTTGCCATTATCATTGCTCCTTTAGTCTTTCACGCTCCTTCTCATGGTGGACTGAATCAGAGCACAGGTGTTCCATGTTCTGCAATACTCTTGAAGAAGGATCCACTCAAAAATTCCCACTCTTGTGAAATTTTCAGTCTTCACTTGTTGACCCATGAGATTTAAACAACTCAGACAACTGCATTTTATAAGGACAAAACAAATTGAGTCCAGACTTCACAGCATTTTATATCCCCCTATGAGTGGCTTCAGTGTTTGTTAGTTCTTCGAATTTTAGCTTTCTGTGTGTTACAAACCCCATCTTCTGGCAGTTTATCAGGTGCCTCCAATATAGGTTTCAAAACAGATATTAAATACTGCTCTCTCATCTTGTAGCTGCAGTCATTTCCAAACGTACTGAACAGCTTTTCTGCTCTCCAGCCGTCAAAGATTATACACTGAGAATAAATTACTCAGCTGGGTGCGTTGTTTGTAGGCAAACCCAGGCAGTGACAGTATCAGTAGTCCCTGTGTTTAAAAGCATGTAAAACACTTTCTCTTTTTCTGTGCTTTACCTTGTGGCTCAGATACATCCTCTGCACAAACAAGGATGCTGGTAAAGATGTCCTGAGGTCTCACAGCCGTCAGCCCGTTTCCTCACCCTTCGTGCTGTGGATGAAATCCCTGGCATGGGAGCAGGAGCCTTGTAGGGGTGGGGTGCTCCAGAGGACATGGGGAACACCTGGCTGCCACCCCAGGCTGAGGAATTGTCCCCATTTCATTCCCCTGAGCTCTGAGTGGTATTTCACCGATCGCGACAACTTCAATTCTTTTTTCTTCTTTTTTTCCCAAGAAAAAACATTATGCTTTTTAAGTATCAATTAATGTTTCCAGAATCAGAGAGATTTCTGAGATTTCCTTTAATTTTTCTTTTCCCTTTTGTAATTTTTTGTCACAAGACCCACATGGCCCACTGCAACAGTGTATAGCACTGCTGTCCTTCAATGTCAACATCGAATTTCCTCTGAATTGCTGAATTCCACAAGACTATTCACAAACCTAGCATCAAACTAGAAACCAGGCCAGAGGTTCTTTTATTTATTGTCTTTCCTTTCCACAGCCCAGGCTTCCTAGGATGTTTCCATACCTAGGATGTTTCCATACAAATGCTTGCAAACAGTGAATTTTGCCCTAAAGTTGAAAACAATTCAGTCAATAGTTGAAATTTGGCTGGGACAGAAGCAGCACAGTTCATAAATACTACATCAGCCTATTGAGGACCTAAAATTGTATCTGAATTAACAGGACCAGTCACAAAATATTTCAGATATCTTTAACCATCAAAAGTTTAGGTTCCAGGTCTACAAGAATTTTTCCGTAGATAATAGAAAAAGAAAGGTACAACCAAAGGAATTCAAGTGTTCCTCATCTTCAGAGGATGAAGCACCTTTCTGAAACACACATTTCTAACCTTTGATAACAGAAGGAGTTCAGAAGTTTAGGTGTATCCATAACTTTTAGCTACAGCCCATATCTTGCTGTGGACGACTCACAAATCATCCATAATTCAAATACATTTCCAGAAACAATTTGTCTAACCATTTTGACAGAATGAATTTGAAGGGGAAAAAAATCTGCTTGCAGGCAAACTGCAAGCATAAAAGATGACTACATTCCTTTAATTAAAAAATCAGTGTAAATAGTACTCTTGTTGATATTAAGTACATTTGTGAAGCAGAAGTAGCTTAAATCAAAACTTACATATAATAAATACAGGGACAGGCTTCTCACTGCGCATATGATGCCTTCATTATCTCTAAATATAAAACTGATTATTCATCTTTGAGTAGTAAGGATTGGAGAACAGTTGTTTTTATTTTAATGCACCCTAAAAGTCAAGAAACAGGATTTTTCTTCTGCCGTTTTGTTTTACTTTCTGGTTATTTCATGAGTCCTTTGAATATTCTTGATTCTGCCTAATACATGAGACAACCTCCCAGGGTAGGAATGGGGGAGATGTCACATGCTCATTTACTCTTGTTCTGTCCTGTAATAGCTGTGATTCTGCATTGCTTTATCATCCGCAGAAGATCAGGAGGAGAACAGAACTGACTGACATGATGTGCTACACCTTCCCTGATAGACCAGGCACAGAAACAAGGAAACCCCCTCTCTTCAAAGAAAGTTTCCCATTGGAAACTGTTCTCTACATTTCTTGAGGACACAAACTCTTTTTCCAGGTCTCTCATCTCAGCACTGATCAGTGGTAGCTCAGCTTTTTGGAGAAGGGTCAGAACACTTTCAGAGAGAGAAATGACAGCATGCATGGATACTGTCTCTGCAGGTTTTTTGTTTGCCCTTTTTTAATCCTTGCCTTTGCAGCTCAGCCTAAGCCAAAACCCAAAATGGCATTGCTGTCATGTAAATGCCTTGACTTTTCTTAAATTCAGAGCAAACAGATCCATTAAAGATTTGTGGCTTCAACATTCTGTATCAGTTTATTCTCATTCATATGAATACTGGAGATGTGAGGAGAGAAATCCCTTGAAATAAAGAGTGTCCCAGGTGGTGTCTCAAAAATAGATGCTGCCATTTTTATTAGCAAAGTACAGAAGAAAAGGTGGTAAAAAAGTAAGTTTAGAAAAATCACTCAGCTTATCAAATACTATTGAGAAATTTGCTAAGAGCAATGTAATCTTAAAATACAGATCCGAGTTTAAGAAATTTTGAAATCTTACATGGCAGAACAAATTCTCTTTCTCACACTAGTGGCTGTCTCTGTCTGTCTGTCAGCTCAGAGTTCAAACACGTACTCACAATAAAGTATGGGTCAAGTCCTCGAATGTCTGTGTCTTATAGTCTTACTCTTGGCTGACAAGTGCTACATCTAAATCAGTGTTTGGCATTAAGTTATAGCCTGAAAGCAGGCTGGAGTGGTAAGACCAGTCCAGATGATGAATGCTTCTTGTTCCCCCCCAGCCTTCCACCTCGCTCAGGCCACTCTTACTCAAAGACACAACTTCCAGCACCACTTGTCTAATTGCAATTCTACAAGTGAAAGCGCAGCTCAATAGTAATGCTGTAAGGGACTTACTTGGGCAAGTTCCTATCATCTGGCCTGAGTCAAAAGATTACACTCCAGTAATAGAAATTTATTCAGAGCAGAGATATCCTGGCATAATAACACCATCTTGCTTCATGTAATTATAATTCATGCATCCAGAGACAGCTGTCCATCAGATATATTGTATTAGCTAGCTTTGATTTCTATAATGAGTTTTATTAGTATATTTATGAGGAAGAAGAGTGGCATATAAAGAAGTTATGAATAAGTTATTATGTGTGCACAACCAACATTTGGGATCTTCTAAGTCTTGCAGAGAAGCTAAAGTCTGAATGGGTACAGACACTGAAATACTCCCAAAACATGATCCGTGAAGACCTATTTCATAATATATGGCATCAACACTACCCATTGTTTTGTTTCACAGCCATGAAATCATTCCATTTATGCAAACAAGAAATCTAAAGGGGTCTGAAAAAAGAATTGTGAACAAGAATGACAAGTTTTAATTTCTCTTTAATGATAAATTGATGTGCTGTAAAAGGAACTGGTTTTGAATATGAGAACTGGTACTGTTGGTCTTGGTTTCCCGCATGCAGGAGCATTCAGGCTGTGCTAGATGAGATACACTGAATTTAGGGAGTTTCAAGATATGACAGTTGATTCTTCCAGGAAAAATGGTGGAAAGGGATGGAAATGTGGGACTAAAGTAAAAGCCACTGTTTGTGAAGATGAAGAGAAAATAACAACAGGAAGTGATGCAGTTACATGATGCAGAGCAAGTAAAAGGGAGCCACCACTGTCTCAGCAGCTCTGGAGACACGTACCATCAGAAATAATGCTCCAGAAGTCCAACACATAAATGCAGAAGTCATTACAAAGTCTATTAGATGGACAACTACAGTTAGCAGATTTGAAGCCTGAACTGAGCTGATTTTGAAAATGTTTCTCCTGTAACAGGACAGGCTCAGGACTATACCTGCTGATATCTGTAACTCTCTACCTGTTCCTCCTCAAGGGTTTCACAGTGCTGCTTTCTGCAAAGGTAAATTGTCCATCCCCTTGTACCCCAGGTCCTCAGGCCATTCCCAGACCATCCTTGTCACACTGGTAGATTTGGGAGACTTCAGAAAACTGAAGGCAGATGTTGCAAGATCTAGGGGAATATTAACTCCCGTGCCAACATTTCCTGGTAAAGAGGGTCCTGTTACCCAATTGTACCTCTTTAAAGCAGTTTGACCAAATCCTTCAGGTTTCCTCAGCTACCAGACAAAAGACCAGATCTGTTGTGTAGCTGAAGACTGGACCACACATTACCAAACTTCAGCTTTTCAAATTGCACCACCAAGAGCCAGTGCAGTACTTTCTGCATGAAATGTTATCAGCTAGGCCAGCACATCACAGGCTCTTCACAAACTCTGGAGAGATAAATAGATTGAGCCTCATAAAAAGTCTGTTTTTAAGGGGACAAATATATAGGCAATCAAGGCAAGGTGTGATGAAAGGCAGGATGCTTGCCATGCACAAGTAACATGTAACAGATGGATACTTCAAAAGCCCAAAACCTCTTTGGTGTCCCCTAAATAGTCCCACAAAAGCAAGACAAGAGACCAGGCAAAAGTCTTCAGTTGAGTGCAAAAGTGGCCAGCCCCTCCTGGGTCTGCCCACAGCGACAAGTGCATCTGCCACCCCTTCTACCTGTGTCTGTGTGTCCAGCACCATACTTTGCTAACATGATCTGATCACATTCACTGTGGTGATAGCTGAGGGTGACATGTCCAGGCATGTTTAGATCTTAGAACAGATTTCTGCCTTGCTGGCCAAAAACGCCAGATAGACTGAAGAAGAGTTCAGCATGCAAGAGCAGCTCTGCGTCACCACTAAAGTTCAGGTTAACCTGTCAGTGTCAGGGAGAAACCAAGCAGAGTCAAAAGCTATCCAATTATTTTGCTACAATCTTCTCAAAAGTCTTCCTTAAAGCTGAGACTTTTCAAGAAGGCAGGAAAAAATTGGTTAGAAAGACTTTAACAGCAGCTTCTTTCAAAGAAAATCTTAAGTTGCTGGCAAGTGTTGGGTCCTGCACGATACCTGCACAGAGCTCAGGGGACTGTCAGTGTCCCAAGGATTACCTGACCTCCTGCAGGACCTATGGTCTGAAATGGCAGTAAAGATTGCATTTGATCTTCAAGAACTTATTCCACTTCCAGAAAGAAAGTAAAAGCCAGTGTGGTGCTGAATGATCCTGTCAGGACAGTAATTGGAAAAATCTCCACAGTAAGAGAAGCTCAACTGTCACAGTTTGTGAAGAGCCTTGATGAGCCAGGTTGTTTACTGCTCACAACCCTTGAGCTATTCACGACTTGGCTGACACTCTGCTGAAGGGCACGGCACCCCTTCTTGGCCTTGTTCCTAAGCACAAGGTATTGTTTCCAGAGCCCTTTGTGCTACTATCACTCCAATTAGGAGCTAGAGTGCCTTCACAAATGTTCTGTCCTCCCACTTTGTCAGACAGAGATGATCTGAATACCATAAAAAGCTTTGAGAAGGGGAAAATCACAGAAGAGGGCATTTAGGGACCATAATGGAAATGAGTGGCAAGAAGAGATGATTACAGAACTTCATAAATTTTAATCAAAATATCAAAAGAGGGTTCTGTCAGTGCAAAGATATCCTTCTCCTAATGGGACAACAAACTAAAGCAGTAGCTTTATAACATCCTTTGATGCCCTAGGATAGCGGGACCCCCGGAGTTGACTGTTGTGTCCCACAATAGTTCATTAGTATTGAAATTCCTAATTCCCTTTATTGGATCTGAGTTTTGGCTTCTAAGGTCTGACCCCTGAGGAGCCAGAAACTTCAGACTGCTTTTTGCTACACACTTCCTCACTTTGGGCATTTAACTGCACACTTTTACAAATACCACGTGCCTTTTCCACAGTGAAGAGAAAAGAATAACCTGTTATCTTTTAGCAAGATATTCTTAGTATCACTCAGGCAAAGACCTCTTCCACCACATCATCCCTCACATTGCTGTTCTCTCGTAGCTGTAGCAAAATATGTCTATATCAGAGCTAAAAATTAAAGACAGGAGGATGAAGGTTACATTTTCTCCTTCTGGCCATGCATTTCATTCAAAATGGAATTTTGTGACGCACTCTTCAAGTACCTGCCTAGAAACAAGTATCAGCACAAGCCCACCAGTCCAACGAGCCACTCAGTCCTTGCATGCTCTTTACTTTTGCCTCACATTTCTCGATCCACTGTCTCATAGAAACTCACAAAGAAAGCCACTGACTTCAGAAAAGTTGAAAAAGGTATTAATTTACTTTCCTCTTCTTTTTCTTTTTACATACAAGCCGTCAATCCCCAGACAAAGAAAGAATAAGGAACCCTATCCATATATCCCTTAAAACCAGGACAATGTAGTGCATTTGGAAGAGAAGATGGGAAAGGGAAGAGTTAACTGCATTTATAATTGTTTCCAGAGAGCAATTATTCAGCCCCTAAAAATGCCGGTAGAAGAACAAAATGGAAAATGAACATGGTCCCAACAGACAAATGATTAATATTTAGGAAAGGACTACAGCAGGGTTTGATCCAAAAGAAATGGAAAAGAGCATTTTAATGAGATTGGTATTCAGACTGTACAAACTCATTAGATTTGGGGTTTACCATCTCATAAAAAAAAATGAAGGATATTTCGAAGGAGGGCTTTGTGTTTGTCTTCCCTTTACCAGCGCCGGTGTCTGTGAGGAGCTGCACACCAAGCATCGGCAGCCCTGGCAGCCTCTCGATACCAAAGCAGAAACACAACCTGGAACAAGAGCCAAGCAAATAACTGGGAACCAAACATGCAGCTGATTAATGCTGCCAGAGAATTTTTATAGAGAATGCTGTTTTTCTTTCATTTTCCTTTCCCTCTGCAGCTTTCCTCAGAGCAATATCTGTGAGTAATCTCCACTCTCCAGCTGATCAGGGTGCAGCTCCCTGCGTGCAGCTAATATTGGCACGGTGACATTTCAGCTGTTTTCGGTGGACACGAGCAGGTGCAAAGCAGGACCCATGGGAGCAGCACAGCCTGGCCCTGCAAGGAGGATGTGGAGGTGCTGGGGAGAGTTCCTGGCCACACCACTGCCTGCCTTTGGCCGGGACCGATGGCTCCTGCCCATGCCGTGTACATCGGCTTCCATGTTTAATAAAGTTGTGGACTCTTAGCTTCACCACAACACAGCTCCCAGTTTTATTTCCCAAGGGTTCATAGCAACAGTAACACACAGCAGTTATAATGTGTCATAAAATAAATATTAGCAAAAGCACATGTGAGTCTCCCCCAGTTTGGAATTTGCTTGGCATCACGCATCCCCCAAAGCACACCTCCAAAAGCCAAAGTTTGCTGCTGGGGGAGGTTTGTTTGTTTGCCTTAGTTTTGTTTTTTCACTCAGTTGGCCGGACTTACGCCACTGTCACAGCTAATAAAGGTAAGCACTGGTACAGCACTACCTTGTGCCTTGCCCTAATCACATTGCTCTCGAAATTAAGTCTGTCAGCGCTTCGGCTGTAAACCTGTATTGCGAGAGCTTAACAACTCCACTGTGAACAAAAGAAAATTACTTCTAGACTCAAACCCTGTGTGCAAGACTTCTGCCTATAGGGCGGCATTTTATTTGTTGCTGGGAATATAAACAGCGTGCCCAAAATGGTTAAATAGATCAAATACATGACAAGAAACACAACGTGTGTGTGTGCAGCATACACACACTGGCAAACGTGCACACACGTGTAAGTAAACTCACGTGATATATTTTACATGCTCTGCTTCCACAGGGAGGAAATAAAATCATCAGGAGCTTCTGACTCCTTCCCACCAATTTCCTCATTTTTAAGCAAATCTCAGCCTCTACTTCTTTTTTGAGCGGTTTTTTCCTTTCCTTGAGAATAATAAATTTACACTCAACCACCACACAACATGCTGGCCTGAAGCTGAGGCAGCCAAGGTAAAACTCCGTCCTAGAGCAGTAGCCAGATTTTTATGTATCAAAATGTCCCATCTTTGAAGTTGAGTCTTAATAATGTCTTGCAGGAAAGCCCCAGGGCAGAGCCTTTCTCTGCCACAGATTTCTTGTACTACTTTGAGCAAATCATTTAGGTCTCCTATTCCTCAGCTCCACTGCTGAAAAATGGGAATAATTAAATTGCTGTACTTCATCAAACAACTGTAATGATAAATAGGCTACAAAATGCACTGAAGTGCCTGTGATGAAGATTACCTGCTGGACAGAGAGATACAGAGCTAGAAAGGGAGACTTGTACCACTCTAAATTCATGGCGTTTTGAAGTCCAGAAGTGCTGTAAAACCAGTTTTAAAGTTTGTTTTCATAAAAATACAGTGATCACATAGATTTTTCTATACAAACACTGCATTTTTCTTTTCTGTTTTCTCTTTCCTTATTTATTTTCTGTTAAATAATAATATAGACACTGTGTGTGGCACAACACACAGCTTTGACCACACAGTTTGGGATGGCCATGCTGGAGCTGATGGGGCTCCTCTGATGGCTTTGAACAGCACCATTGGAGATGTTTTACTCTATCAGGTCAAGATTATCCTTCCTTAAGACCTACACTCCTGACTCAGATGCTAAGTCACACGAATGTTGTTCAGCCTCATAAGGAGTGGCAGGAAATAACTTCCTGTGGCTCGTGACACCCCACAACCAGGGTGTCTGCCTTCATCCTCATCCTCGTGTCACCAGGGAGGCTCTGGTCCCAGAGCATGAGGAAGGGAAGGGGAGGCATCATGCAACAGGGTACAGGCCTGTCCTATCGATGGCTCCTGCACCAGGAGATGATCCCCTCAGTGACCACGGCTCTGGGAGTGAAGCTGTAGGTGTAAGAGAGCCTGGGAAAATGGGCACCGCCAGAGACAAAGGATTTTTCTGTGGAAAGTGCAGGTGAAGTTAGGTAACATTGCAGCAGATGCCATGGACAAAGGGAAGGAAAATGGTCACTGCTGGATTAAAAAGAAATGAAACACAGCATCAGCACAGGGTGTAGTTGAGCCCACGGGAGTGACCACCGCAAAGCAGTGAGATGTCCCAGCAGTAAACAGTCACCAGCTCAGATTTTAGCCATCAAACCCTCCGCCCTCTCACCTTCCCTTTGCCTCACCTCCTTTCTTGTGTGGCCTCTACTCAAATTCTGAGCCTAGGGAAAACTCATAGGATATAGCTTCCCTTTGCTGTGTACAAACCCTACCTCCCTCCATCATCAGCTCCCTTTGGGACCCCATGCAAAAGGCAATAATGTTGGGATCAGCCAGAAAGGGCTCCCACGGCTGCCTCGGCTCCCGTTTGGTTGAGGATGGCCACAGCAGAGCTGCGCGGTCCAATGGTGCCCACGGACTGACACGCCTGTGTTTGCCGTGCTGGCCATGTCTGGGGCACCAGCTGGGAAAGCCCGGGGTGCCGGGGCAGGGTCTCCCAGGAGCTGGCTCCTATGAGTCCTCCACCCATCAATCTTGGAGCAGTATGCCGTCATGGATAAACAGCAGCTGTTGCGGTAAGCTCATCAGATAACAGGCACATATATTAAAGTACCTTTAGCACACTTACTAAAACATATATTTAGCTAGGGAAAATAATCTCGCCCTGCCTATAAAAGTCAAAGTTTGCCTTTATAAATAACTCCTGGAACCCTGAAAGCATCTCAGGAAATGGCGACGGTGTGCATGCTCAGCCTCCTGCCCTGAAAAGATCTCTGAATAAAATATAAACACACTGAAATATAAAGAACAGTTTGGTGGAGATAATGAAATCTAGTGAAGCCAGTAATTTACTCTGTAAATCATATAGCTACTTCTTCCTTGCAGTTGCCTGCCCTGATTTACATCATGAACCTTATATCCGAGCTTCTCCCCGCCTTTTTGCAAGCACGGGAGCACAGAGTAGAGCATCTGTGTGTCTTTGTGGCTGGTAAAAAGCATTTATTTGTACTTGGGAAATGTCCTGCTCTAAATATGCCACGCTGGCTTGACACACTTGTTGTTTCTCCAGTCTTCTCTCAGGTCTTCCTGAGAAGGGAAGGAAAAGCAGGCAACAAACAATGCCTGTTTTGCACCCATTCTTGTCACAGCAGCTGGGAATGGGGGCGATCTGAGTGCTGTGTTGGTGCTGGCTACGGGGAGCTGCACGTGGCACCCCGAATCTCCCCCCTCTCCCCACCGACAGGCTCCAGCACCATGTGGCCCTTTCCCATTTTATTCATGGCATAAACCCTCTTCCCATTAGCATGCAAAGGCTTTGAACTTTGGAGTTTTCCAATACTGCACAGGGTATCTTGAGGAGGGGCTGGAAATAATTGGGTGCTATCGCTTCCCTAACGCCGCTGCGTACGCTTGGGCGCATGGAAATCCGAAGTGGCACCGAACACCCGGGCAGGCAGCGAGCCCCGAGTGCCACGGAGCTGCTGCACTGGGCTTGGCCCCAGCCTCATTCCTTATTCACGGCTCTCCTTTAAGTCTAACCACACCGAGGTGAGGCTGAATCTCTGTGAATTCAAGTGGATTTCTCTCCCGGTGTATGCCTGTACATTAGGGAGGCGTATTATGCGTAGGCATCGCTCTGCCTGGCTCTGTGCAGGATAGAGACTGCAAGGAAAAAATTATATCTAGATGAGTCTTTATGATGTGTGTTCCTTCAGTATTAAGATCTCTTCAGGCCCTGTGTATCTGGTAATATTGCTCTCATTTTAAATTCTTCCAGTAATAATTTTAAGAGAAAATTCTTTGTGACAACTGCTGTTGATTTAAAACTAATGTTTAGCCAGTAATGGGTAATTGTATTAGACTAAAAAAAAGCTGCTGTAAAGTCGACCCCAGTCTGATTTTTAATTTACTGCATCATCAGCTACTTTTATGATACTATTTAATCTGCTGAAATAAAACTATTGCTCTATGAATATCCCTAACATTCAAGAAAAATTGTTTTTAGCTGTTCTGCTCTTGGAGCTGAGGAGTTGTTAATTATTATATGAATAATTCCTGTGAATATATTTATTTATATTTGTTTTAATTGTCACAATACTCAGAGAAGTAGCATGTTCTATTTCACTATGAATTCCCTTTTAACCCGTAAACAAGGAAAAGGAATATGCCCATCATGACTTCGCAGACATTTGGAGTTCACAAAATGCATTCTGCATTTCCACGGGGCATGAAGAGGGCAAGGGGGAAGCCAAAAAACTTCCCTTTCTTTTCTGACCATGAGAACCTGCATCCCCCTCAGCCGGGATGAGCGTGCTCGCAGCTGCACTCAGCACAGCGACTGCAAGAGCAGGCAGGGCTGCTCTCACCACGAGCCTGGTTTGCATTTCCAGGACCCTTTCCCATCCCGTGGCAGCCCAGGGGCCTGATCCTGCTCTCTCTTCCCTGGAGCTGTACCCTGACAAATGCAGCCGTGGCACAGGCGTAGGTTTGCCTCCTCCAGAGTTAGGAAGTCAGCCCCGCAGGGCCTGTTCCAACCTCCCCAGCACTGCTAGAAAGACCCCACTGAATCCAGAGGGCTTTGGATGGGTCCCCACAGCCTCTGCACCCGTACAAAACAGGCTTGTGAGCTACCTTTATACAAACCATAAAAACTAACGTTACAAATAGGCATTTTTATGTCTTTCTTGCTTATTAACATCCTGCCAGAATAACGTGCATCAAGGTCATGCAAAATAGTCTTTTATACCCAGCATCAGTGACCTTCTCAAAACAACACACCACCAGATTAGAACAGCAGCGAAAATATTGTGCTGCTCCTCTTCTGATGAGAAAGAAATCTTCATTAGGAAAAAAAAAGTCTATCACAACAAATAATCTGCACTAGTAAAAAACGGATTTTTTTTCTATTTGCTACTCTTTTTAACAAACAGCAGGCTCTCGTAAAGATTACCTAGAAGATAAATTGGTCTGTTGGAAGAAAAAAGACTCAGGGTGTAACGAAAAATGTGTATCTGTGGCACATGAGTTGCTGATTTTTAATGTTACCAGCACATTTATATCGTAGCTTTAGGTTTATTTAACCTGATAAATACTTGATTACCTGCCTGCAACAACTGCGGGAGAAGGCTGTTGTCAAATCTATTATAATATGATCAAGTAATGGTTACAAGATAAAGTAAGGTAAAACAAATAATTCTTAGTGCTGCGCAACCACCTATTATTTTATCCAAACAACTTCTGTTATCTCCTTATGGTCGAATGCCTATTCCCTAGAAAGAGAGAAGAAGTCTCTTTTTACCTCAGTAATTAGCTCGTTTGAAAGCTCCCACAAATTCTTCCTATCATAAATTTTGCATTGCTTCATGCACAACAATGCACATAAAATTAAACAAACAATTTAGTTAATTTAATTAAAATTAAATATTAAACATATTGTGTATAAGAAGCCCATGTCTGTGATTTAATTGGGCAGGAGTACCCAAAGCAGTTTGGGTAACAGTGAAAAATAATTAAAAACAACAAGTACAGTAGCCTCTGGGTACGAGGAGTAGTTGGGAGCTTTCTCCTGAGAAAGGTTTATTTAATTAAAACTAAACTAATCTTTGGAAAACACTTGATAAGCATTTCATAATACAAATCATAATCCAAAAATGAAGCTTATACTTCGTCTACATGGTACTGGAAAATAACATTAAATAATTCAATTCTGCCATGAGCTACTTCCCCAGCACGCACAGAATAATTCAGCAGACAGCATGTTTACCACCTTTAAATTTTCAGTAACATTTAGATCATCTAGATAAATATTAGTAAATTATATGAAGGCATAATGGATCCGTAAGTGATAAGGCTGAGAATTAATGCTGTATTTAGACTGTTTATTGCTTCTTGTAGATATTATGCCAGACAAGGAAAGCACAGCTAACTTAGAGGGCAAGCTGTGCCTGTGTTGGCAGGTAAGCCATTTGGCTGTGTTCACGTTTTCCAGCCTATTCTTCGACACCTTTCATTCATAATAGAGAATATTATTTCCAGGATCCCATATAACTGGAGGAGGAATAGAATATTTATAGGATGGTATCTCTATCTATACTTCATGTTGCCAAATGCTTGTATTTCTATACTGTCCGGTGATAATTTCAGCTCCCCGAAAAACTTGGATCCTGCCCAAGGTCACAAACTATCCGCCTGGACATCAAACAGTCTGCCTTGCACAACCACTCTCAAGCTGGATTGCAAATGCTGACAGGCTTTATAGGTCATTTCAAAAACAAATGCTTCATTTTAACACCTTAGACTGCAGCAGCTCCTACAACAAGCTGTTGATGCCAACTGGCTTTTTCAAAAGTGAATGTATCCAAAGAGATCCTAATTGACACTTTCAGGCAAGTGCCCAGCATAACTGAATATTACTCAGGTTTCTGGAGAGCGGTTTTAAAGTGACCATATAATTTAAGTGACCTTTGAATATAATTTAAAGTGCTACTGTAAAGCCCAGTTCCTCTCCCACTGAATGGGCTCCATCAATGGGGAAACTCCCATTGATGTTAATGAGGGCAGGAGCGGGTACTTCCCCACTGGCTCCCATTGAATTATCCAGGTTGCTTTTTTTGTGGGAGCTTTTTTTTGATACATTCCTGGGAAGATCCTGTTAACTGACTCAGAGTTACTTTGGTTCATATCATACCCGCAGCTTTTTAGCAGAGAACCCAGTGATTTAACAGAGATTTCTGTTGAGCTGAGGTACAATAGAGCCCTTTACAGGGTGTGGGAATTTCCCGCATGTTGATTAACTTCATACTGTAAAAGACCGTAGGCCAAATCCTTCAGTCCTCACGCAGACAAAAGTCCACATTGACTTATCCGAAATCTGCCTGCAAACGCTCATTAAAGTCAATGGCATTTTGCTTCGGGAAGGGCCGGGATTTGGCCCGCTGGCTGTCTTTGCGATTGGGCATCGCCAGGCGAAGGGGATTACCACAGCACCGAGCCTGCAGCAGGGTCTGCCTTGCCCCAGACCTCGGGCACTACCTTCCCTTCAGCCCCAAAAACTCACGGCAAAACCCCAGTTTCAGTGCCAGCCCCATGCTCCAGCATGCAGCGCTGAGTGATGCCCAGCATCGCTACTTGGGCCACCACCCTGATGTCTTCATGGAGACACCCCCAGGACCCTGCCATTTGCCCCATGGGGCAGGCAGAGAGCAGGCAGGGTATTAGCCACTGACCCACGAGGCTCCTGTCCTCCCCACTGCAGCTACTATCCAAAAACAGTCTGCCTTACATCCCCTCCGGGGCAAGGTAGTAGTTTAGAACCACCTCAGAGGAGGGTACATCTACCCAGAAAATAATAGAAATATAACCCAAAAAAAAGCAGGCTGGTTTCTATTTGTTTGTTTTAGCCGTATCATAGCTCAGACCTTCCTTGCCATTGTGGTTCAATATTTACTGATTGAAAATATAGACTAGCTGCAAGTCACAGCATTTGCCAGAAAGAACGATTATCATCAGAAAGAAATGGGCATTAAAAGAACAGCTCTTCTATTTCCAGAATATAAAACAGACATTCAGAAGAACAAACAGAGCAGAGAAGAAATGATGGTCATTTGCAAGTAAAATATTACTAAACAATATAACATTGGATTAACTGTTTCATGTATTTATTGTGAAAGAATATATAGAACTTTACATGAGAAACTATCAGTACAAGCAAGAAACAATGCAGCCTTTTAAACAGCTTGCTTTTAAGTTTAATGCTTCTGCACGTAGAGCACACGAGCTTGCTCCCACTGAAGCCCATGCAACAGCTCCTGTTAAGTTCAAAGGGATCAGAATCAGGCCCTGAGGTTTTGAACTTTTCTCCTGTAATGTCCCTTTCACCAACATTGCAGCCCCCCAGTCCCAATGTGCTTGGGATGAATTTATGGTGGGGAACGCGCAGTACAGCAAAGAGGCACCGTAAGGTGCAATTTGGGAGGGGCTGATCCTGAAAACTGTGGAGGAACTTTTTCTTTCTACATACATTTAGAAAGAAAAGGAGGGGACAGAGGGGCAGGATAAAGAGAAAAAAAAAAAAAAAGCAGGCACATATTGAGTCCAGTCCTGCATTCGAGTGAAGCAAACCATTGAGCACAGTAGTGAGGGATGACTGGACCGGACAAAACCTGACTCCATTTATTGTCTTTTGTTGTGGTGTGCCAGGAATGCAGGAGCTGTAGTTATTCTGAATTAGGGCTGGCTCTGGGGATGGCTTTGTACTCTCAGGACCTGTGGACTGCTGAAAATTGGTGCAGCTCTGATCTCTGGCGTTAGAGAATTTGCGTCCTTCCAGGACTATTTAAAGTAGTCATGTAACAATTTCAGTAACTCTGTGGCAATTAATTTTGTGAATTTGTAATTAGTTTGCTACTCTTACATAAACTTAAATTGGATTAATTTTATACTCTCTAACCCAAAATACAGTTCAACAGAAGGCTTTCTAATGAATTTGATATGCAAGTTTGTTCTAGTACTTGTCTTAGTTTACCTGGAAATCGTTCTAAATTATTTACCATTCAATGCATGCTTTAGCACTGACAAAAATTAGAACCAAGGTAATTCTATTATTTAACTAAATATTAAAGACCTACTGGAATTCCTACACCACCGTATTATTTTTTTTAATCTATCTGACTAGAAAATCCATTTAACACACAAACATTTTCCTGTGACTTCTTCTAAATGAAAGAATCTTTGCAGAAACAGAAACATAAAAATAATTGCAGTGATACAGTTGATCACAGCTTTCCTGGCAAACACAATAATTGCCTGTTGAGATAATTAAGGCACCAGTAGAGATGCATAAGATAAAAATGGAGTTTAGGGCTGGAGTAGTGCAATCTTTACTCTGTGTGATGCAGAGGGTTGGGTCAGATGTCTCATGAAGTTGTCTCCAACTCTGTCTTCTTCCATTCTAGGCATATAGAACGGGAAAAGAGCCATATTTATTTTTAGTGCTTGAGCTCTCCTTTCAAGTTCACTCCATCCAAATTAAATAAAAACCCTAAGACTCTTTTGAATTGCTTGGAAACAGATCTTGAAACCCCGATTTACTTTTAGCTTCATACACACAAAATTCCTGGTGATTTCAAGGATGATTTTGCCAGACATAAAACAATGATAAGTTCAATTCTCAGAGTTGCTACTGCTGTAATTATGATTTTAGGAAGAATTCAAAATAAAGGAGTCCTTAAAAAATAAACAAAACCACAAACTGAATTGGGCCCCTAATATGCAGTAATAGCAATAGTGATGTCATCCATGGTCAATCATGTACATGTTCTCATAAATAATTTTTAATAATTTATTGTATATAAAGAAGAGCTTGAGGGTGATAAGTTGCTCTAATTTTAAATAAAGCTTACAAGTAACTTTTCAAGCTTTGCAGGCTCAGGGCAGTAAAACCCACTGACCGAGCAATGTGTACCCAAGTACAAAAACCCACAGCAGAGGTATAAGCCTTCTTGAAAGGCAGAAGCATGAGCTGGGTGCTGTGTTCCCTTCACTCAGCATCAGCACTGCAGGGACTAATCTGGAGCTGGTGTAAGCCAGCATGCAAGGGAAGGGAACCCGTGCTGTCTGCATCCACCTTGTGCCACAGCGGTGAAACCAGCAGGGCTAAACCGCTTTAAACCAGCGCTCCATTCAGGACACTGCCTTTAAAGCAATTCCGTGATGGATTTGGGAAGAAGCAAGGGGAGCACCCAGGAATTTCAGGGCGGTGGTCAAGAGTTAGTGGATTAAAGATGATATGCAGGATCCTGACGCTCTCTACAGCACCCTGGGTTTCACTCTTTTGGGGAAAAATCTTTCATCTTTGCTACTAAACTCCCTGGGAAGTTAGAGCTTGTCCCTGACTCGTGACCGACCACACTACACAATCGGTTTACAAGGGCTCAGCAATCCCACTGGAATCAGCGCTCAGGAATGTCCTCAGGTGGGAGGAGTAGGTGCTTGGCACTATGAACTGTAATTTTACCATCTCCTGGATGTTCAGAAAGCTACAATATGCAAGGCAAAGAGAAATGCTCTACTTTCTTCTGGCAGTGCTAGGTGCCTGTTATTTTTGCCAAGACCTATCCTATCTACAGCAATATTCAGGCCACTAGTCTATTGTTGTAGCTCAGGCTGAGCTGATGCTCATTTTTAAATTAAACCTCAGGTGAAAGCTGCAAATCCGCACGTGCAGATGATTTGTCTGTGCTTGCAATCCTGCACGCGTGCAACTTAGCACAGTGCAGCTCCCCTGACCTCTGGCTGCTGGGGTTTTATTCCTGACAGGCTGGATGTGAATAAAATCATATGGAATTGTGTTTTTACAGTTCAGCCTTCTGAGTCCCATCCTGCTGCCATTGAAATCAATGGCAAAACTCCCAACTTCCCTAGTCATATCAGATTAGCTTTGTTCCACGGACTGAAACAATCTAATAGATACCAGGTGTCCTCCACAGAGCTTGTGTGGTCTACCAGTAAGTGGAACATATTTTAAAAAGTCAAATATGAAACAGCTACATCACAGAACCTGTAATAACCTCAAACTGATATTATTATCTATGGAGGACATGATCAGTATCTAAAATGTGACTCATTATATATTTATATGATGCATCCTATAACAGACATTCTGGGGTAAATTCAGCTGCATGTTAAACCACTACAGAAATGGATCCATATTTATGTTCATTTCCACAAGAAAGCAAAGGTTTCGTGTGTTTTTACTTAAGGGAAGGAGCCTCAAACAACCTTACATTAATCCAGAAATCCACTTTAAATATATGACCCTCCATGTAAAAAGGCCTATAGAAGTCAAAGGCTGCAAGTCAAACCGCTAGGTTGCTACTCTAACATCCCTTCTTTCTCCAACCTATGAACCTCCACCATGAAATTCCCTACCTGCTTTTCCAGTCGTGGAGCCTCACCGGCTCCTCCAGTAGCATGGAGATGACACAGTGCTATAAATGTCCAGACCTGGACTGCACCAAGACATCCGTCACTGTGAAAAGGGTGTAGCTGGCAAACGCACAAGGAATTTCCTTGTGCGATCTCCTGGTGTGTAGGTGGCCCAGGAGCCTTGCCTGGCTCAGGTGAAACTCTCAGTGCCCTACTCTGCACCAACAGGGACAGAAAGAAATCACTCTGCCCACTCCAGGGCCTGACCTTGATTCACGCCACCTGCAGAGAGGAGCCTCAGTGCAGCTTCTCCTTGTTTTGCTCAAGGAGGACCAGCATTTCCAGCCCAGGACCCATCACACAGGTACAGCCAGGTTAACAACTTAGAAACACACAAATGGGGTGATACCAGGCAAAAAATCAGACATTTCTTGAGAACAACAAAAAAAATATTGGTCATTTTTCTAATCCAGTTGAAGGTCCTCAGATGTGCCAAGGTCTACTCTGATTCCTTAGCCAGAAGGATACACCTGGAGCCAGCTCTTGGGGCTGTTTGTGAGCAGGTGCTCAAGTCTGCTGCTCTGCTCTTGCCTTGCAATTCCATGTCTTAGGGGCAGATTCCACAGATGTCCCTGATTACAAAGTTGGCCTGGGGCTCTTGTGGGCATCTGATGAATGGGGAGCTGGAGTCAGAAGGCTTCACAACACTTTCCACTCACTATCTGCTAGGGAACCCTCACATCTTGCAAGCCTCCCTCTCCCATCCAAACCACTGACTTGTCTCCTAAGGGTTGATGGATAGCATGGGCTCGCCCCAGCCTGGCCTAATGGGAAGCCCCTTCTTAGCTGGGGTCCAGGTACTGCTGCAGCAGCCCTGCTGGAGAAAAGTAGTTCAATAACTGAGGTGTGATATTCCCAGGCAATATCCTGGGCAGCTGAAGCTGCCCGTGGAAAGGGCCAAGCTGGCAGTGCTCTGCGGCAAAACTGCTGCTGGAGTCAGTGCTTGGCTCCTGAAGGAAAAGGGTACAGCTTTAATTTTTTTTTTTTAAGCGGCACTAGGAATACATCAAACCCCCTTAAAAAGTATTTCATTTGTATCTGAATATCTAGTGTTATCTCCAGTCTTTTACCAGTCACCCTCTTTCATTATGGTCTCCTTAAGAGGCTTAAATACTTGTACTTTTCCAATAAAGATCTTGGAAAGTACGTTCGAGGGTAGCTTATTTTAACATTCATCACATTTAACAAGACTTTTACCAGAGCGGAGAGAACGCGTAACTAATTGTTGGAAGATCTGGTCAAGTTTATTGTGACGGGTAACTGTCGGGCAATTATGATTTATTTATTCAGAGGGAGATAAGGCACGCATTGTTCTCTGGAAGAAAAAAAAATGGGGCTGATCTTAAAGTTAATATTATTTCCCATGCCTTCTTCAATCTTTTCATAACTGAAGGCACCCACCAGAGCACAGCCCTCATTGGCTCCATTTGCTCCAGATTTGGGGGTTTAAGCTTAGCTTCTCCCCCAACCTCTCCTGGGCCCGGCGAGGCCGTGCAGGTGCAGCTCCTCCTCCACCTATTTCTTAAAAGGTCTGTCGGCGTGAGGGGACCCCTGAGAGACCCGATGCCCCTACAGAGTCCCCGAGCCTCGCTCCTTGCCGGGGGGGAGCCTGCAGTGGACGGGGGCAGGGTAACAAGTGGGGTGTCCCTTTCATCAGGCAATCAAAGAAAGGGAGAGGAGATAGATAAAAATGCCCGTTACTGCCACCGTTTCTCGGGTCCCTGCGGTGTTTTCTCGAATGGCAGCACGTCCTCGCAGATGGAGGCGCCGGGGAGCGGGCGGGGAGCGTCTCCGTCGGCACTGGGAGGCACGACGGACCGGGACGGGCCCCACTGCAGGCACAGCCCTTGCCCACGCCCCACCCGCGCCGAGGAACAGCAGCGCCCGTGGTACCCCGGCAGCGTCCGGCGTCGGGGCTGCCTTTACCTCTGGCGTGACCCCGCTGATCCCCGAGCTCGGCGGAGCAGCACAACCGAGGATGAGAAAAACAAAACAAAACCAAAAAAAGCGAAACAAAAAAAGAAACCACCACCAAAAAGTGCCCTGGCCTGCCTGTACGCCCCGACCGCCCTGGCGCAGCGGCTCCTTCCCGTGCTCGAGCCAAGCCCTGCGGCAGAGCCCGCGGGCAGAGCGGGGCTGCTCCCAGCGTCCGCCCCCACGAGCCCCGCGGAGACCCCACGTCTGCACCGCCGGCACCGGCATCGCCCCGGCCAAGGCCCGCAGCGCGTTGAGTCCGGCAGCCCCGTGCCTCCTTAACCCTCCCCGACGGCTCTGCTGCTGCCGCAGCTACCAAAGTTTTTATTCCCATCTTCGTTATCTCCAAACTGATCAAGTGGCCAAGAACAAACAAGAAAAGTCTTTTTAATGTAAGGGTTGCTCACCTGATGTAGTAAAGATCAGTTCTCAGAGCAAAGGACTTCTACCTCCAGCAAAATCTGGTTCCCCGACTTACTCAGCCGGAAGAGCGAGCACCATTAGCTGCTTTACATACACTTTTTTAAGTCTGTGTCAAAGGCATTTGATGTGGAGCATAAAGATGCACCTTGCGCGCTTCTGTCAACAGCCAGCCCGAGGCTGGGGCTCGAGTGCTACGTGTCCAACTCCCCAACAGAAGAAAAGTTAAGATTTTTTTATTTTTACTCAAAATTTATTACCTTTTCTCAAAGTTTCAGCCCTTGGCCATTCGACAAATCTTTTTCAAAACGGTTTTAGATTTGATCAGAAACCGTTTGAGTTGTGTTTTGATCCGATCGCTGCTCTGCTTTTATTTCTTGTAAGACAAAATAAAAGTTAAATCGAACTGGTTTCGCCGACAAGAAGTAGGAGCCCTGGGGCTGGGAGGTGTTGTGGGCCGTGCTCCCCGCTGCCAGGACCTTCTCCGGGCGTGGATGGAGCTCCCCGCCGGGACTGCCTGCCGCCTCCCCCCGGGACTCCGCCGGCGGCTTCGGACGCGGCTGAGCGCCTCGGGGGTGGGAGGGTGACCAGGACAAGGCCGGTCTCTGTAGCCCTCCCCCAGCCGCGACCGACTCCGGACAAATGATCGACGAGCAGAGCTCCTACGTCCCCTCAGTCATTTGCTAGCGCTGCCTCGGACCTTACCCGACGGGGAGGGAGAGGTGAGTGCTTGGCAATATTCACTGTAAATCACTGTGGTATTCACTCGCTTAATTCCGTCGTAGCCTCGAACATCGCAGGGAAGTACAGAGGGAGCCCGGGGCCGGGGCCGGACTCCTGAGGCCCGACCCCCGGCACCGTCGTCCGGCTCCCAGCGCCCTTCGGCGAGGTGGACGGGGCGCTCCGTGCCCGTGGGAAGAGCATCTCCCCCCGGCCGGAGCCGAGGCGAGAGACCCCCGCACCCACGGCCCTCCAAGCAGCGGGGAGGGGAGCAAAGCCCTCTTGTAAAACTCCCAGCCGTCGGAACTCGCAAGATAAACATCATTAGAAATCATTGTAATTGGGATTGTGAAATCTGACCTCTGACCCTCCGGGCTACGTGTCACAACCGTGTCTGCTTTGATTCCTCGAAAGGCGGCACAAAGGAACAAGCTCCGTGACAGGAGGCAGCGGGATCTGCGCCCCGGCCGGAGGGGACCGACGGGGGGGACCACGCGTGGCCTTCCCCTCCTCCCCCGCGCCGCATTTGCATATGCAAATCAGCAGGCCGCCGGGCCGCGCCCTCCCGGGGGGTGGTCGTCGGGCCAGGGCCGGGGGCCTGGAACGATTGTACCCGACTCTCGGGGTGCCTTGGACGGAGAAATAAGCGTCAGTGCGTCCTTCCACCAGCGGAGAGGGGACGGGGGTGCTGGGGGTTGTCTGTTGGGTGTTGACTGATATTCACATCACACAAACCCGCGGCTGCCTCCCGAGGGTCGGGGTGTGGGGGAACAGACCCCCGAGGCACGGAGGAAGGAGGGGGAAGGTTGAGCTTTTCTTCCAAGGCTTTTCCGCCTGGGCTAGCGGGCGCTCCTCCTGGGGCTTGGGCTCCCCAGTCCCATCCGTCCGTCCAGCCCCCAGCTTTCCTCCCCGGTGCGTGTCCCTCGCCTCCCCCCGCCGCTCCGCGCACACCTGGTCCCTTTCCTACGGGGAGGATGTTGCACCTTCTACTCTCATTTCCCAGCTCGCCTGGTGCTGAGCCCCGGGTGAAGGTCTTCCCCTCCCGCCCGACTGCCGGCAGGAGAGGATTCCCCGGGGGGCTGTTTGCCCTTGGCACCCACAGGGGACCAAGGTCACTCGTGGAGCCAACGAGGACAGACTCGGACCTCGCTGGCCTGCGCTGATTCACCAATATGCCCCGCTCAGCTGCTCTCCATGAGAAATCCTAAAAGCATAATTACATTAAAAAGTCTGATTTGTTTAAATAATCCTCTTTAGGCTTCCTTTAATCTGCCCTATATTTCCCTCGTCGTCTTTATTCCTGACTTGTCCAGCTCATCTGAGCTTGGCTGGACAACCCGCGGCTGAGGAAACCCTTCTTCATCTTCCTCCTTCTCTGGAGCCCCCAAAGCCTTCGGGCAACCCCAGCACCCGGGAGCCGGCTCCCGGCTGCAGGTAGGGAGCGGGTCCTGGGATCTGTCGGCGGGACGGGGGGCGGCGGGGGGGCCGACAGCCCTGCTCGACCCACGCCGACAGCCAGCCTGAGCATCACCCGTGTCCCGCGGACGGGGGAAGCGAAGCGGGTCGGTGCCCTCTACCCTCGGCAGGTGCGGGCCAGATTCGGCCCGGGAATGCTCTTGGGGAGGATCGCTACTCGATTTTTAAGGAGAAATGCCATTTTTCGCCTGTACAGCTCCAGAGGAGTGCGAGACGGTGTGTATGGCAAAGGCAGAGGATTGAACTGACATTGGAGGGAGGGGGAGTAGGGGAGCAATCTCTCTGTGTCCCCCCGACAGCAGCAAGCGAAGGGGGGGCTTGGGGGGGGGGGAATCTGAGTGCAACTCTCGAACTCTGCAGTTGCCCCCGCCGGTCCGGGCTCTCGCCGACCGCTTTCCCCGCGAGCGGTGGAGCTCGCACATTGAAGGACGGCTTTATTTTCTTCAGTGCGGAAGATTTGAGTTCATGTTCCAATTCCATCGGAAAGAAAGAAAGAAAAAAAAAAGAGGGAGAAAGAAACGCACAACTTTAGATGGCGCTGTACAACATTTATTTAAGCCCTCTGAGCATTCCCGGCTCCTCGGTCTGCAGAGAGGAGAAGAGCCCTCGCCGGGCAGAGGCGGGCTGGGCTGGGCGGGGATGGGGTGGGATACGCTGGGGTAGGATGGGGTGGGATGAGGTGTAGGAGGGGTCCTGCCCCACCGGCAGCGGGCGCGGAGGGCAGGGGGCTCTCTTCTCTCCCCAGCCTGTGCCTCCATCCCCGGACGATGATAGCAAACAGCAGCCCTAAGCAGGAAAAGTTAAAAAGCACGAAAATGGCAGAAGCCATCTCCCGCTTCCCCACTGCTCCCCTTCTCAAACAGACGGAAACCCCCTAATGCCTCCGACGGGACGAGGAGGGGGGAGCTGCAGGCTGCGCCGAACGGGAGTGCTGCTGCTTGCCCCCTTCCGCCCCCCGGGTCCCACTGACCTGGGCATAGCCTCGGCATTGCCCCATCCTCTGGGGAGATGCAGGAGAAAGGGTCCCCCGGCTCCAGCTCCGCTCGCTTGTCCTCTTCGCCCCGCCGGCTGCGGGCCTAGGGCAGGGATACAGAGGAGCAGAAAGAAAAGGGAGAAGGAAAGCCGACAGACAGCCTCGTCGAGGGGGACGGGCAGCTCTCCACCCGCCTCGGCGCCCGGTTTCATCAGGGGCAGTGAGGAGCGGAATCCCATCTCCAGCCCTCGGCTTGGCGGGGCCCCACGCAAGGCCCGCACGGGCTCAGGCCCGGCAGTCCTCGACGGCTCGAGGACAAGGCCATGGGCACGGCCCGGTCCCGGCCCGTCGGTGTCCCCGGGCCGGAGGCTAAGAGAGCCGACCCGGGACCGGGCACGGCCGCCTTTAACCAGGGCGGGTGGAAAAGCAGAGCGGGGGCCGCAGCCGGGAGCCCCGCCGTGCCGCCGGCTCTCCGCCACCCCGCGCGTCCCACGGACACGGCAAATGTGAGCCCGAGCCCTGGAACAGGGAGCGGAGGGCAGGGACCGGCGCCGGGAGCGTTCCCGGGAGCGGTGGCTCAGCGCCCGGCGCCGAGTGCCGATCGCTCCGGTCCGATCCTCGGATCCTCGGGAGAGGTCCTCGCTGGAAACAGCGTGGGAGCAGATCCTCTCGGAGCGAGACGAGGAGCTGTCAGACAAATATCTTTCCAACACATCCCGGAGCTCTAAACGTCCAGACGGTTTCAGGCAATTTTTCAGCGGGAACTGGTGATATATTATCACTATTATTATGAGGTGATTTTTATTTCTGGTTAAAAAGGGAGACGCGGGAGGCAAGGCACGACCTCAACTGCCAAAGAGAATTAATTTTTTTTTAAGGGTAGAAAAATTAAAAATAATTTCTTAAAAATCGAAGGTCTCAGGGTTTTTAACAAGGGATGAGCATTTTAAAAATTGCTGCATCTATCGGAAGCAAAACCTAAATATGCCACCGAAATGGCACTAGGTACACAGCGTATGGTGTATGTATATATACATTTATTTATTATATTTATATATATATATATGCAAACATCCATACACTAAAATAAAGAATTACAGCCAGCCTGGATCCTGAACACAGTCTACACTTTATTTCAGACTACAGATTTCTGAACATAATAAAATCTTTGGCTTGTAGCGGCGGGTTCAGTCTCGCAGTCTGTGGATCAGAATTTTTTTTCCTCGGGAAAAAAAAAAAACGAGAGACAGAAATTCACACACACAAAAAAATTAAAATAAGCTCAAACGACAGATGAGAAAAGTCCGACATTTACTGTAAAACAGGAGCAAAGGACATCGGGGGGGAGAGAAAAAAAGGAAAGTAAACAAAACGAACAAACGAACAAAAGAAAGGAGAAACAGAGAGAAGGGAAGAGAGAAACTGTCCAGCAAATAGAGATCGCTACACATATTTCTTACCTGAAATTAAATATATACAAGGTCATATGCTGTTTGGCTATATAGAGATAATTTTTTTAAGTGTTCATATTTTTTTTTTCTTAATCGAAGTCCTTATACTATGGATAGACAATAGATCTGCTTTTAAATCGCACCTGTCCGCCTCCCGGCCGGCGGGCCGGCGCCGCGGCGCAGGGCTGGGCTGGGGCCGCCCGCCTCACTCGCTCTCCTCTTTGTCCTGCACCGTGGTGGTGGAGTGGTTGTAGAGTCCCTGGGCCATGAGGTGCAGCGCCAGCCCGTTCTTGATGCCCGTCGCCTTCTTGATCTTGGCCCGTTTGTTCTGGAACCAGATCTTGATCTGGGACTCGTTGAGGCTGAGCTCCTGGGCCAGGCTCTGCCGCCGCTGCTCCGTGATGTACCGGTTTGCCTGGAACTCCGCCTTCAGCCGCTGCAGCTGCTCGGCCGTGAACGCCGTCCGCGGCCGCTTGTCCTCCTTCTCCGTCTTCTTCTTCTTCAGCTTCCTGGTGCGGGGGCCTGCGGGCAGGGCACACACACGCCGCTGGGCAGGGCCGCGCCGCCGACCGACCGACAGCCCGACAGACCGACCGCCGCCCCCGCCCCGCCGGCCGAGGAAAAATGGCCGACGGGTGAATTTGTGGTGGTTCTGTGTGTCCCCCCCAGCCCCACAACCCCGGCACCGTCGCCCCGGCGCGGCGCGGCGGAGGGAAGGATGGGGAAGGAACGGGGAGGCCGGGGCCGAGCGCGCCCGCGCATCGCCCGCCGCCCCGGCCCCACTGAACCGGCCCCGCGGGCGAGGGGAGCGGAGCCCCGCTCGCCCCCCGCCCCGGCACACGTCGGGGCGCCGCTCCGCCCGCCCTGCTGGGCCGAGCCGCTCTCCTTCTGCATGGCCCGGGACCGGGGCCCGCCGGCCGGGCAGCGGCTCCGCCAGGCAGCGCGGGGACCAAAGGTCCCCGCTGCCAGGCACCGGAGAGCCGCCGCCAGCAGTAGACTGGCCGAAGGCTGCCCTGGTCTCCTTTTGGGGGCCAAAGACCCTCTCCGCAAAGCCAGTCCAGTCCCGGGGGACCCTTCTCCGCCGCCGCCCCGCAGCCCCGCCGCCACCGCCCGGGATCTCCGGTGGCCGATCCTTGCCGGGGACCTACGGCCCCAGTTGCAGCTCCCTCCGCGAAGCCCAGCCGAAAGCGGAGCCTCGCCGCTCCACATCCAGGCCGCAAAGGGGCCAGCTGCAGTGCGACACAGCTCGCCGGGGAAGCCACCCGGTCCCGGGGCGCATCCTGAGGGCAGCGCTTGGCCGAGGAGGGGTACCCCCGGTCCTCTGCCCGCCGGCATGGCCCGGCCATGGGGAAGAGGAGTGGGGAGGGAACCGTGAAGAAAGGGATCTACGAAAATTCCCCGACAGCTGCCGGGCTCGGCGGGAGGTCCAGGGCCCGCAGCCCCCCGTCAGCAGCAACCGGAGCCGAAGCAGGCAAGGCCTCCCTGCCGCCGAGTAGGCCGAAAGCTCCTCTCCCGGCGCAGCCTTTCCCCGGAACGGGGGGATTCCCCCCAGTTCGGCAGGGGCTGTCGGCGGGGAGAAAGATGGGGCCCGGTGGGGAGAGGGACAAGGCCCAGCGGGATGCTCCCGGGCTGGGCCGGCGGGGCTGGAGGGCGAGGGGAGTGAATCGCTGAGCCCCGGCACCTTGCAGCGGGGTGCCGGCGCCTCCGACCGCCGCAGCCCGCTCGTCCCCGGAACCGGGAGAAGCAGTCGGGGCTGGCGGGCAGCTACGAGCACAACAAAGAGAGCGGCCGAGCCGAGCCAGCCTCCCCTCGCCCTTCTCCTCCCCGGCTTGCAGCGAGCAGGGAGTGTCGGGGAGAACATGCAGAAATGATCCTTTGCCCGAAGAAAGGGGAGGAAAGGAAATGAAGGCGCAAGTGCAGAACGCCGGGCGCACGGTGGCCCCGGGAATCGGCAGCACAACACCCGCGGCCGGGCCGGCCGGGAGCGAGGCCGTGCCGTCTGACAGCTCTATCACCCCATCAATCACCCCAGTCAATCAAAGAGGCTTTTCTGAGTTTGAAGTCGCTGGACGTGTCAATAACGGGGGATGGAGACGGCTCGGCCGCACTGACGGCCGGCGGGGAGCACCAGGCCGGGCAGTGCGGAGCGGGGCCGGGGTCGGGCAGCGCCGCCTTCCCCGCACACCGGAGCGGCCCCGGGCAGGCACAGGGGAGCCCATCCCAGCCCCGCGCCGCGCTGGCCGATCCCTGGCTGCTGGCTGGAGGTGTCATGGGGGAACCCCATCTCCTCATCCTCCGCTTCTTTCAAAAAAAAAAAAAAAGGCAATTAAAACCAGAAAGTAACGGTGATAAATAAAGGGGTGCCTGGGGCACCTGGGGAATGTAAAGACGTAGAAGGGGCGGCAAAACATGGTCGGGAGGGCCGATCCGGCGGCTCCCACGGGGACGACCTCGGGCAGAGGCACATCCCCTCCCCGGAGCTGGGCCCCAAACGGCGGCAGGGAGCACCAGCTCCGGCGGCAATGCGAGGCCTAAGGGCCTGCCTGGCTCGCTGCAGAGGCCCCGGTAAACAGCCCCTCCGCCACCTTCCTAAAAAGCCCTTTTTCCTTCGCCTCCAAGAAAACACTACCTCCTCCCCCCGCACCGCCAGCAGCCGCTCAACATGTGGCTCGGGTCTTTCCCCCCTCCCGCTCCTCCAGCAGCACCCAGGAAAAAAAAATAAAATAAGGGGAGAAAAAGCCTCAGAACAAGGGAGCGGCCGATCCCGCTGCCTTTCTCTCGCAACGCTCTCACCCCGCGCCGCCGCGCTGCCGAACGCCCGAACGCTGCCGAACGGGGTTGCGGCAGGCGGGGCGGGCGGGGGGCGCGGGAAGGGGTCGCTCCCGCCGGCTCTCCGCATCGAACCGCTGCCGAATCGGGGCCCGGCGTCACATTCAAATTTGGGAGACTCGGAGGAGGAAGGAGGGGTGGTGGCGGTGTGGGGGACGCGTTTCCTCTCGCCCCGGGTGACCCAGGCCGCCCTCCCCCCACGCCTCCCCACGCGAGGTCCTCAGCAAGCCGGGAGCCAAAGCCAGGGGGGGAAGAGGGAAAGGAGAAGGGGGGGGCGACCTTGTCACCATTTAACAGCTCCCAGATGCGCCGCGGTTCCTTACCCGAGGACGGTCTGTCTGAATACCTAGTGCAGTAGACCCAGGCAGGCCACACCAGCGGCTGTTGCGAGTCGGGCTTTATAACAGGTCCTCCATTATTAGAGCCCATGAGGAGGATGGCGGGGCTGCCGTGCTCCCCGTACTTCGCCGGGTGAGTCTCGCCCCCATCGGCCGGGGGCTTGGCCGCCCCCGACGCCGCCGCCGCCGCTGCCGCCGCGGCGGGACTGGCTTTGGCGGCGGCGGCGGGCGGCGGCGGCGGCGCGGAGCCGTCGGGACGGCAGTTCGAGTCCGGGCAGAGGAGGGCGGACGGGTTGGGCGGCCGGGCCAGCAGCGGGTTGACGTTTTCTCTACCTGAGCTCTGCCCCCGGTCTCCGTCCCGCTCCCGGCTGCCTCCTCCTCCTCCGCCGCCGGCCGGCGCGGGCGGCTCCTTCTTGCAGCCGAAGTCCGGCCTTAGGATGTTGTCGATGAAAAAGTTGGTGGTGCGGTGGGGCGGCGGCGGCGGGGGCGGCGGCGGGGGCGGCGGGTGGCGGCGGCGGGGCAGGGGCAGGGGGCAGGGCGCGGCGGGGGAGGCGGGCGCGGGGCTGGGGGACACGGGCACGCTCTCGCCATCGCTGCCGCTGCCGCTGCTCGCCGGGCCGGGCGCCGCGTCTCGGTGGCCGTGCCCCTCCGGCGGCTCTTCCATGCTCAGTCCCCGCCACGGAGATCGCTGCCTCTTTTCCCCCCCACCCACCCACTTTACGCCCACCCCACTTTGACGGTGGGTGGCGGGGTGGAAAAGGGGGAGGAAAAATTTAAAAAAAAAAAGGAAAAAAGAAAAAAAAAGAAGAAAAAAAGGAAAAATATTAAAATCCACTTGTTGGGCTGGAGCTGAGATTTTTTTTTCTCTCCCTCTCACGGATGGATCCAAAACCTGGGAGATACTCGAGGGCTTCTCTCCCCCTTCTCCCGATCAGCTTATATTTCCACCACCAAAAGAAAAAAAAAAATACCAAAAAAAACCAAACCCAAAAAGGTGTGCGGCGGCACCACGGCCCCCCCTAAAAAACCCGCCCCCCAAAAACTCGTCACGATCTGCCCATCTCCCCGCCGCCGCCGCCGCGGCGGCTCCGGGCTGCCCCGCTGTCACGCTCCGCTCTGCCCACGCCGCGGGCTGCCGGAGCCCGTCCCCGCCAGCCCGATGCTGCGCCGCCCGCGCCCGCTTAGGGTTCTTTTTTTAATTATTTTTTTTTCCCCTTTAAAAAAAAAAAAAAGAAAAAAAAAAAAGGCCAAATCTCTGACAGCGCCGGTCCGTGCACCAAACTCTCCCTAAAAAATCCCTCAGCCACACTTTTTTCACTCGCACCGGAAGCACGTGAGGTGGCCCCGCACGTGGGGGCGGCCAATGGCGCGGCGCCGCCGCCGCTGACACCCCGCGCCGCGCCCAATGGGCGCCCGCCGGGCCGCCGCCATAAATACCGCGTGGGGACCGGACGGGGCGGACGGCACCGGGCGGGACGGGGCGGGCGGCGGCGGCAGCGGCAGCGCCGCCGCGACGGGGCGGGGGCACCGCGCCGCGCCCACGCGCGTGAACCGGGACCCCCCCCCCGGACCCCCTCCTAGCCCCGTAAACAACAACTTCCAGCCACGCCGTGTCCCCTACGGGTGGCGGGGAATTGGGCATCGGCCGCTTTCCTGTTACCCCAGCAATAATAAACACCCCCTCCACCAAATCCGTGCGCTTTTTGCCTCTTTTTCCTTTTTGTTTTCTATTCTCCCGCGGCGGCGCTGGGCAGCGCGGGGAGATGGCGAGCCGGGTGGAGGCTCCCCGGAATCGAACCTTTTTGGTTTTTTAGGAATAAAAAACTACAGTAATAATAATAACAATAAATAGCAATAAAGGCAGGAAGTACTGCCGGGGCGAGTTGGTCTTACGGCAGAAGCCTCTCTCTGGTTTGTTCCTTTGCTGGCTTTGGGGTTTTTTTGGGAATATGAAGCAGATCGGCTCCTGCTCATAGCTGAACTCGTATCATGTTTCCTCGTCTGCTTTTTGATGTTTGCTTGTTTGTTTGGTTGGTTTCGGTTTGTTGCTTTTTTTTTCCGCTGGTATTCTTGTTTGGTTTTGGTTTGGGTTTTTTTTTTTTTTTGCCCGGCAGGGAACGAGCACTTCGGGACGTGTGTTGAGGCAGACGGGAAATTTAAGGATTTTACGGGCTGGGAAGAAAAAGCCACTTTTTCAGGATTGATGCAGCTGTCGAAAAATTAATTTACAGAAAATAAATACAGATACCCTGGTCAGAGTTCTGGTTTTGCTGGACTGCTGGGGCCGCAGCCAAGCGCCACAAGGAGGGCGGCTCTGCCGCAGCCGGTGCCTGCTGCCCCGGCCCCAGGCGCTCCCGGCCGCGGAGGGCCGAGTCGCCGCGAGGAAGGGCAGTGTTGGTGCTGACACGGAGGGACATTGGAGATAGGGGTCCCAAGACACCCCACATTTTACGCAGCAGAGGAGGTCGGGGCGGGCTGGGTGCCCGAAGCAGCGGTGCTTCTCGGCCGGCCGCAGGCACCTGCTCCGGCTGGAGCCGCTCTCCTGCCCGCGGCCGTTTCCCGGGGCTGCGGGAAGGGCAATTCCGGGCGTTTTCTCTTTCTGACGTAACCGAAACCCCCCCATTTACCCCCTCCCCAAAACAGCGGCCGGGTGGCGGTGGGTCCGGGGAGGCCGCGGGGCCCTGCGCAGTTCTCCGCGCCTCTCCGCGGGGCCGGGCCGCGTCACGTGCCGCCGCCTATGTATGCTATATGTGCACGGGTGCTGGCTCAAAATACACCTATAGCTCTGTCTCTGTGTGTCTGTGTCTCTGCGGTTCCTTGCGGGCTGAGCTGCGGTGCCAGCACCAGCGAGGCTCCCCCGCCTCGCCCCGCCGTGCTGCGCTGGCTGGCTGCTCTTCCCTCCCCGGGAGCAGCCCCCGGGAAGCGGCTCGGCCCGTGGCTCCGCTTTCAGGAGGCGGCCGGCACCGGGAATCGAAGGAGACGTCTCTGGGTGTCCGTCAGCTGCTCCCCGGGTGCCCGGGAGGCGTGTGTGTGCCCGCACCTCCGAGGCACGTTCGGTTATTTTCTGTACCGGAGAAACATTACCGAATTGTTACCTCCAGCCACACAATAATCCCCTAAAATAATAGCTGGCAGAACACAATCAGCCCAGGAATCAAGAGCTTCATCCGCAATTAAATGAATGTTAAACCCCCCCTGCATTCACAATATCATATCATTTACTCGCACCGAAATTGGGTTTATTTATATTTAAGTTAGCAAAATTGAAATCTTTATCCCAAAAGCGAGCGTGGGTACTTAATTAAATTCTAATTAGGACACTATCAATATCCCATTTAGCCACGTAGCCTTTGTGAGCCGCGGTCCCTTTCAGAGCTGTAAATGGGGGCTCGCTGCCTTATCTCTCCTGCAAGAGACGCCTTGAGAAGGGCTGCAAAAGATAATTTATAGGTTTTAATTACTCTTCATTCCGCCTGATCAGCTTGGCGTTCATCACAGGACGGCGAATAAAACCTGGTCAAAAGCACTGTCACTATTCCCTGGCAAGACGCTTAATCAAAGTAAGCAGGGCCATATTACACGCTGCGAGCTTCTTCACGTAATTTCCCAGCTGCTGATAAAGCTAGTTGAATAATGCTGCAGTCCTTCGGAGACACCATTTACAGAAATGACTTTATTGACGGCTTAACGTCGGTAATTCATTTTACCTTTCATGTATTGGGAGCCCGGATTTGTTACAGTAATAGGATGATAAATGTCCTGGCGGCCCTATAGCTTTTATTATTGAATACAATACACACACCCATCCTTAAATGTTCCAAAATTGGGTAACAAAAGGGAGAGAGAGAGAAATCGAAGCCTTTAACTATTTAATTTGCCTTCCTGAGCACGCGCGGGGGGGAAGTGTGTGTATGTGCGTGTGTGTGTGTGTGTGTGTGTGTATGTGTGTACGTGCGTGTGTAGGGAGGGGGATTATTTCATCTGGAGTCCTCCCTTCTTCTAGAAACTGTTCTGGATTGCAAAGGCTTCTCTATAAATTGAGTAGGTTTGTGTACGGAGGGGGTGGGGGATCGGCTGGATGAATGAGGAGGGGTTAAAGGAAAAGACGATGTATATTTCCAGGCTGGATATTTTTTCCATCGCGACCCTTCCTATCTAAATAGATAAATATTACTCCCCGGCTCGCAGGTAGTTACAGTAATCGGGGTAATATGTCTATACACGGTGGTTTAAGGACGGAAGCTTACAAAAAAATCCCTTCTCAGGAAAAAGTTCCCTCTGTAACTTGTGGGTGCCGCTGGGTTTCAGGGCGCCCGTCGCGGGGCCCGGCCCTGCGCAGCCCCGCGCACGCTGCTGTCGCGGGGCGGCCGGTCCCGCGGAGCCGCCGGGGCGTCCAGAGGGGCCGGGGCATCGAGGGCTCCCCCGAAAGTGCTGCGGGGCCGGGGCCGTGCTGCCGCTCTGCTGCCCCTCGGAAGTGCCGCGGTGCCGTCTGAGTCTCTTGCAGGTTGGTGTCCCCACCGGCTCTCGGCGCTGGGGCTTGGGTCAGCCATCCCGGCGTGGGGCGGGAGAACATCCAGTCCGGGCGGCCGAGAGCGGCCGAGGGCTGGCGGAGCGGGGGAGCCGGGCTGGGACGCCCGGTGCCCGCCGTCGGGCTGTGCGGAGGGCGGCTGCATTGCTCCTCCCGCCGCACGACGCCAGCCCGCGGCGCCCGCAGCCTCTTCGGAAACCGGGAGAAATAATTTCTCCGATTTCGTTATATTTGAGGGTTTTTGGTGTTTTTTTTTTCTTTTCTTCTCTTCTTCTTTTTTCTTCTTTTGGACGAAGGCCGTCAAAGGAAGGAAGTTTTAAAATTGAAAATAAAAATAAAGTTTAAATTAGATCAAAAATCCTTTGCGTTTTTGTTTTCTCGGCGCCCTTATAGGAAGGAGGAAGTATAGAAACGTGGTTAATATACGCTGTGGTAATCCTATTTCTACGTCTAGATCAGATCTCATTGGGGCCTTTGCTGAAGGACATAAATGAGTTGTTCTAATACAATAGATTTCATCCTTCCTACAGGGACTGGCTGACCAGAGGTTTTGTTAAAAGTGAATACGAATAGATTTCTGCTACAAGTGCAGCATTATTATTATGAGCTGTAAGGTCAGACTATACAGTCCGGGTCCCCAAAGCCTATAGACCCTGGGAAAGGCGCGGGATATACCACGTCATTGTACCTGACAGTCTCTTCAATAGACTAATTCAATTATCGCTTGGGGATTCAGTCTTCATTGAAAGCAATAATAGCGGTGTAATTCGTTGGTAAATAGGTATTGGAGGCAGCTCCGCTCGAAACTTTTTTCGGGGCACAGGTTTATATCTCTGGGAGTCAAAATCTCTCCTGGTAGCAACGCGAGCAGTGAGGATAGAGGAAGGGATGTTTTTTACCAAGAGGCGGGCCGGGCTGCGGGGAGAACTCGGCGCGGCCGGCCGGAGCGGCAGCCCCGCACCCCGGCCGGGGCGGGCAGCGCGGCCGCCCCGCTCCCCCGAGAAGTTCCCGGGGCGCCGGAGATGTTGTGCCCTGGTGTCCTGGTGTAGAGTTATGAATCAATTACCATCCAGGACCACCCCCACCCAAACCCGGCTCTCAAGTCACGGGGAACTGTAGCAAAGATTTAATTTTATTCACTTCATTGTCTGTTCCCCCTTCCCGAGTGGGACGGAGACCAAAACACCCCTCAGAAGTTTCTGAGGGGAGAAGAGAAAATTATCTTTCTTATTCTTAGCGGTATTATTGGTTTGTTTCTTTTCCTACAAAGGAAAAAAAAAAAAAGGAAGAAAGAAAAGAACGAAAAGATAAGACAAAACAGGAAAGAAAAAGGGAAAATTAAAGTGAAGAGAAGAAGGAAAATAAAGAAAAATTGATCACGAAAAGGAGAAAAACCAACCAAAAATACAAAAAAGGACAATTTAAAAAACAAGGAAATTAAAAGAGAAAGAAAGAGAGAAAGAGAGAAAGAGAGAGAGAAAGAGAGAAAGAAAAAGAAAGAAAGAAAGAAAGAAAGAAAGAAGGAAAGAAACCTGAAAAGGTAGAAAAAAATAAGAAGGTGCATAAAAAAACAAGGGAAAATACAAGGAAAATTAAGAAAAGAAGTAAAAAGAGAAAAAAGAAAAGGAAACAAAAGAAAACAAAGAGAAAAGAAAAGGAAATAAAAGAAAAGAAAATAAGAGAATATAGAAGAGAAGAGAAGAGAAGAGAAGAGAAGAGAAGAGAAGAGAAGAGAAGAGAAGAGAAGAGAAGAGAAGAGAAGAGAAGAGAAGAGAAGAGAAGAGAAAGAGAAAGAAAAGAAAGAAAAGAAAAGAAGAAAAGAAAAGAAAAGAAAAGAAAAGAAAAGAAAAGAAAAGAAAAGAAAAGAAAAGAAAAGAAAAGAAAAGAAAAGAAAAGAAAAGAAAAGAAAAGAAAAGAAAAGAAAAGAAAAGAAAAGGAGGAAAGGAAAGGAAAGGAAAGGAAGGAAAGAAAGAAAAGAAAAGAAAAGAAAAGAAAAGAAAAGAAAAGAAAAGAAAAGAAAAGAAAAGAAAAGAAAAGAAAAGAAAAGAAAAGAAAAGAAAAGAAAAGAAAAGAACTCGCTGCTTTCCAGTGGCCTGGCTGCAAACCCCTTCCCATTTGCTTCCCAAGTGCCCTCCCGCCTCCCACCCGCATCTGCAGCCCACCCTACCTCGCTGGGAGCAGCACAAGTCACCTGGATCGGCTGTCTTAAAAAGTCCCAGCTCCCGGAGATGTTCCTCGCTAGCTGGTCGGGGGAGGGTCCGAGGAGGGCAGCGGCATCCTGTCGCCCGGCGAGCAGCTCCGGCGGCTGCCTCCGGCCCCGGCTGCTCCCTGACAATCTGGTTTAAGTTACAGTGGATGTTTCTGAGAGCTGCTTTACTCCACTTCGGGACAGATACCCCTGTCCCTTCGCCAAAGACGTTACCAATAGGGGCTGAAAGTTCCGTGGAGGGTTTGGGGTCCGCACCAGCCTCTGCTCTGCCAGGCCGGTCCCGGTCCCGCCGTGCTCCTCGTCACCGGCACACCCGGTCGGGCTGGCTCGGACCCGTTTACATTTTAAAATATGTTTTCAATTTCCTCCAGCTCTTCCCACCTATGTCTCGCCCTGCTTCTCTCTCGGCTTCGGGAACCGTGGAGCCCAGGGAAGGGTCAGGAAAACTTTCGCCCCCCGACCCGGCGGGAGGCGGCGGGACCGGGGCCGAGGCGGCTCCGCGGAGCTCTGGCGGGCGGACGGGGTGTCCTCGCCCGGGTAAGGGGGGGTCCCTGCCCGGCCAGGGCGCCGGAGCCCCGCGCTGGCAGCAACACTCCCGAGACTTTTCCCAGCTCGAGTGAGTGCAGGGCTGCCTCTTCGTGGTAGTAAAGCTTTTCCCTTCACCGACTTCGGGATATTGGGGTGACAAAGGGGCACACGCGGGACTGGCGCCCACGCCGCCCACCCTCTCCCCTGCCATGGCTGTAGGGGCAGGGGCTGTCCGCGTCCAGCTCCACGCAGCCCCGCTGTGTCTCCCAGCCCCTCTGCACTCACTGCGAATGTATTTGCCTGTGAGGGTTTGCGGGTGCATTTGTGCAGCTGAACGCGGGTGCAGCGGGCGTGTGGGGGAATATTCCCTCGCACACACCCGTGTGCAAATGGCTGTAGCTGTTAGCTCAGAGGTTGCACACGGGCACGACTTCCCTCCACCACTACTCGCCGGGTTCCCGTTCTGCCGGAGGGCTGCCCCGAGGGTCTCCTCCTGCCAACCCCGCGCCCGTCCCCTGCCCGGGAGCAAAGGGTCCGTCTCCGTGGAAAGTTTGCCCAACTCCTGGCATGGAGGAATGGTCCCTCAAGGGGTCCTCTCCTCGGCTCTCAGGTGCACACCGCTCTCCAAGCGCCTGCCTGCAGGGATGGCTGGGGTTCTCCAGCAAAGATCTGCTGTTCTATAGGTTTTTTACCCCGAGGTCCAAACGACAGCACTGGTGTCGGGGGACATGAATGTCATCAATTCTCCCCTTCCGGTTGGCAGGCAGCTCAGGGCTCCCTCTGCCAGTGCTTTCGAGGGAGCCGAGCCCCATGCCCCTCTCCTCAATATTTCACTCTCCTTTCTGCCACTTCACACCCCCACGTCCGGGCCGTGGCTACGAGACGGGCCCCGGACCCGGGAGGCGACACCGGGTGGGAGGGTCCCGGCCTGCCCTGGGCCGGTGTGCAGGCACCGGGGAAGTTGAGAAGGGGAGAAAGGGGAGGTGGAGGGGGAAGAGAATCCTTTGTGTTTTTGTCATCCTTTGTTCCGGAACTAACTTGACCAGTGTGGCTGGGAAGCAGCACCATTTCTATTGGAAAAAGCAGGGGAGAGGGGGGCTCTTTTGATCCTCATCGGGGAAAAGATGTTCGGGAAGGTGGTTGGAGGCGCTGACACTGGCGCTGGGCTCTCTCTGCGGCGGCTCACAGCGAAATTTCGTTGAAGGCACTATTTCTGCCTTGCCTGGGAACTTTCGGCTTTAATTATCCGTGTGGCTCCTACGGGCTGGGCTTGCTCCTCTCTGCTCATCCGTTCCCAGGCAGAGAAAACAGTGTATGTAGTGCTAAAATGCAGCAAGACAAAATAATCAGCTTTAAAAGTACGTGTTGGCTTGGGGGTGGGAGACAGGGAAAGGGGCAGAGAGTAAAGCAAAATAAGTCTATTGCCTGGAGAAACGATGCAATGTTACTGCTGCCCAGTGGCAGTAACCGGAATTGGGTCATTTTAGGGACAAACGCCGGCAAAATTCAAGTCACGTCCACTTTTGATATAAGGATGTGTCCTCTTTAAAAATTGTTATGCAAAAGACTCTCGTACGTGATCTTCTTGCGATAAAAAGCAGCAAGCCAAATATTGGAGCCCGAGTCAATAATGTATGAACAGATTAAGCAACCTTTCTCCCAAGCAATTATTTCAGCAATTGAAAACCTCTCTCGCTCCAAATTTCAATAATTATAATAATAACAATAATAGCAAAAGTAAATAAAGCCCAGCGCAAGTGAGATGGTCTCCTGCTCCTCGGCCCTTGCTCGGGAAGAGCGGGTAGAATTTTTTTTTTTTCCCAGCCGGGAAGGGTAGCCGAGAAGGTGTTTAAACCAGCAGCAGCTTGAAAATCACAACAATTCATAATAATCTACGGATCGCGGGAGTAAACAGGCATATCGCTGGGCCACCGGCCTGCGGGGTTTATTTGTCTTTAAAGCTCGGGGTAAATTAAGTTTCCGGCTGTGTAATTCTAACAAAAGGTGATAGAAAACGCACTGGGGGTGTAATAGATGGTGGCACCGGGGATCAGAGGGGGGAATGGGTTTAATGCTGATTTATGTGCCGAGGGCCGGGGCGCGCCGCCGCCGCCGCAGGAGCAACGCGAGCAGCTCCGCGGGTGCGGGGGCTCCGCGGGGGTGACCGGGCTGAGCGGGGCCCCGGGCACGGCCCGGAGCAGCGGCTTGCGGAGGAGCCGCTGCCGGGAGGCGGCTTGTCCCGGCACTCCGCGGGAGGGAGACTGCTGCCCTGCGTGGGGAGGGACACGCGTCCCTCCTGGCCGAGATCGCCAGGAGATCACGAAGAGAGAATAAATTCAGCTGCAGGAGGAGGGCCGCGGGTGCGGCCAGGGGGTCTGGCAGCAGGGAGACGGGGGCAGAAGGCAGAGATCTGAGATGGGTTTCCCAGAGCATCCTTGTGGCTAAAGTCGCCACAAAACTTGGAGGGAGAATTTCCCCACTTTTACGCTTCACGTCCCCTGCCCGCACTGCCGGCCGCGCGGCAGGCAGATTGCCTTTGCGAGCCTCTCTCTGGCTCCACCGCGAAAACCTGCCCTCTTCTACACCGGTTCTTGAATTTGGTCGATGGTGCAGTGGCAATAACCAGCCATTCGTTTCGGCTGCAAAAGCAGAGAGCAAGTCAAAAGCAAGGAAATTGAACTTTCTGGAGACAGGCTGGTGTAGACTGGGGTTTCCACCCTTTAGGAGAAACCGTGACCAGGTTTCAAGTCAGGGATGGGACTTTGGACCCGTTTGGGGGCTGTGTGAGAGGAAAATACTATTTGGGAACTATTCCTCACGGTGCATCTGAGTGAAGAGTCGTGTGGGAGCACCGAGACGTTGGAGCACCCAGCCCCACCGACCTGCTACAGCTGAGACCCTTTTCCAAGATATGCCAGAGTACAATAGAAATACTCGCTAGCATGGCACTTCACCTGCACACCCAGCCCTGCAGCCAAATCCCACGTCCCTCTCCAGACAGCAGCCTTACATTCCTGAGCTAGACAAATGATGAAAAAGTTCCAGTTACCATCTAATGAAAGGCCTCCATCTCCCTTCCCCCAGAGGTTTCCGATGCACATATAATTAGCTCTCAATATTTCATGAATATGGGGTTTTACTAATTCCTTTTCACTCAGGAGATTTTGCATTCGCCGTTTTACCCTCTCTGTCATTTTGCACAAAGCCGTGGCTGTGGGAAGGGTGGTTGCGGGTTGGGGTGGGTTCTTTTAGCTGGATACACAACATCCTTCAGTCGCCTGAGGCCTCAGCCCAGACATCATGGGAGACACAGATCTCAAATGAAGGACCACAGCTTTTTTTTTAATGCAGGAAATTAAATGTGCTGTGGGATTTTGGTCCTTTGGGGCAAGCATTTTTTTGCATGGGTAGCAATTCAGGAACAGGTCTTCTGCTTCTGAGTTACAGCATGTTTTGGAGGGAAATTGGTACTTTCTGACCAAAAAAAGCAGTCATCTCAGGCAAACCAGGAGGCAGAAGTCAAGCTAAATGTCATCAAGAAATGTCCCACTAAATCTTAGTGATCTTCCACAATAACAGCTTCAAACTGTCTGAATACTACACAATTGTATTAGTAAGGACAAATCCAAGTTCCCACTCTGTATAATGAAGGGGAAGACTTTGCCAGGATCATCTTTAATTCCTTTTCTTTTTCATGTAATCATGCCAGAAATATTGACTATATCTCGTTTTTCTCATCCTGCTCTGTCCTGATGTATGTGCCTCGAGTAAAGTGATGTAATCATAGTACAGTCCTGGGGGAGTTTTCCTAAACGCACTGCAAGAACAAAGTTTGGTCCTACAGTTAAAGCAGATTTAGACTAATGGACTTTTCACCACATCCCTCAGTGCTAAATACTGGCATTTGCAATGCAGTGGGTGAGTTTCTGTAAAGGCAACCCCCAACCAGAAACAGCTCATTAAAAATCCCATTATCCCCATAACTCGCTTATTATTAGTTTAAATGACTGTCTTACCATTTGTAAGAGGGAAAACAAATCCTAAAACAAATGATACTTATAATCACTGAGCCTGGTGGGCAATGGATTTTATTTGCCACACATTTTTAGTTGGATATTAAAGAGGTTTTCCAGTTTACAATAATTGCTGTCTCTCTATGTGGTCCATTGAAGGATAGCTTTGTTTTCTCACATTAAACTTTGTGAGTCACTAGTTACTGTGCTTTGTCTATTTCTTAATAACAATTTTACACTTATATGGGCCTTTTCCACCCTGCAATTCTCTAGCTGTTTACTAGGAAGCCAAGAGGAGCTGGTGAAAGGGAGAGGAGTTCCCCAAGTGACTGACATGAATGCAGGATCAGAACCTGCAGGCATTCTGCTGAGCTCTGAGTCACGTTCAACAGGATTTTTCCCTGTGCCAGAGACAGAGAGTTCATTCCCATAATGTCTGTCTGTGGGTGTGCTGCAGTGGGATTTTTTCTGTACTCATCAATCCCCAGGGGTGACGGTGCAAGTAGTGAAACCCCACAGGAGTTGGCAGGTTTGGAGGTTATAAACCCAGGCCAATGCTGCCTATAGGAAACATCTCAGAAGCTGAAAGTGTCTGCTTTGGCTCTCTGGGGAGTGACCTGCAGCAGAAACAGGACCCTAAGGGAGAATGGGATTATTCATCACTGCTCTGGGCTGAGACAGCCTGTGCTGAGATCCCATCAGCTGCAAGGGATCCAAAGCCCTGCAGACACTGCTCTGGTGTGCAAGAAACATGTGGCAGAAGGGCTCCCAGAGAGGACTGCCCCCATTTTTACTGTTTTCTGCTGTACTGTGATTATTCTTTAATCTGGTTTCCAATGTGCACTCTTTGCTGTTTGTCCCACAACTTCAGAAGTTAACACAGTTTTTGGTCCAACAGTGATTTACAGATCCACAGCTCTCATCCATGCCTTCAAGAAATACCATGTGTGCAACTTCATGGGCCAAATTCTCGCCTGGAGTAAACTGTTGTGGAGAGGGACCTTCAGCGAGCGGGGCTGTCCCTGCCCCACTGCTCCCCGTACAGGCTCAGAGCAGCACACATCCCCGGGCTCAGGGCTCGCTGCAGATGTAAGCAGCCCAGCCCCTTTCCAGGGGTTATTAATGCCTTTTTTTTGTCCAAATGCTGGTTTCCAGAGACATCTTGTGGCTCTTACCAGCTATCACAGCTGAGCTGCTCCACATCCCAGCACACCGCTCTTCCTGCAGGGTTGGACAGCCAAAAGCTGCTTCTGCTTGCTGTTTGCACCCTGAGTGAGGTTTATTTTTTTTTTTTTTTTAGCCCTCGATGTGTATTTTCAACATTGTGTGACGGCCTCTCACATACAGCTCAGGCTAGGTTACGGGTGTAAGCACCAGTGTTGCAGGAGAGATCTCTGCGGAGGTGCCACTGGTGCGAGAGCCCTCCCAGACTGGTGTTGCCACAGGAGATCAGTGTTTTCTCCCAGTGCAGCACCCAGAACTGGTACCTCAGCAGCTAATGAAGCCCAGTGTTGTTTGGTTGCTGGGTTTTTGGTGGTTTTTGTCATTATTTCATTTGATGACAATGCTACAAAGAGAAATATAAAGCAAAAGCTCTTTAGTGAGAAGCAGGGGAAGGGCAGCGTTGATGCATGGCAGAAGATGGGGCATGGTTTGAATCCCTGTGTACTGCAGGCAGGAGAACCCTCTCCAGCCCTTGCAGCAGGGATTTCCAGGAGCAGTTTCTCAGCTCAAGTAGGAGGGATGAACCCCACTGGGGTGTGAAAGACGATCTTTTTTGGAAAAGGGGTGGTAGGAAGCAAGTAGTGAGGATTGAACCCCATGACCGTGTAGGTCCCATCCATCCACATGCTGACTGCCCAGACGGTGATGTGCAAGCACAGTCCTCCCAGACTGCAGTGAACAAGGACTGTTGGGCTTTTAAAATCTTTTCAAAAGTAATGAATTAGCAGTAATTATTCAGAAGATAAAGAAAGGTCATTTAAACCACCCAGTGTCAGCAGATCTCTTCTTGTAAGCCTCTTGTTTAGACAACAAGCCCATCATTTTGTCTACCAGGGTGGCTTGTTCCAGCAAGCATGGGCAGCCCTGCACCCCTGAGCACATGCAGTGCTGCCAGCCAACTCCTCACTCATGGCCACAGAGCGCAGGAGGGAGCAGCCAGGTTCAGGCAAGGAGACGAAGGCTGTTCCTCATGCCTCAGGCACACAAGGATTGTTGTGGTGCCACGCCACGCAGGATCTGTCTGTCCAGCACCCAGTTAATCCTCCTCCCTTTCCATGGGGAGATAGCAGCGACAGCTATGGTGTCTGAGCCAGCAGATTGCTTGTCTCCATCCAGCCAGGGATTCCCTTCCGATTGCACAAAGAAAGCTTCATAGATGAGGGTGATTTCAAATGTGTATCCCGTAGTCACACTGACGCTTGCTGGGTCCAAGCCATCTATGCAATCTATACTTTCCCACTGGTGTATTATTTTCTTGGCACTTTCCTTGCAACAGGTGGACCGCAAAACAAGGAAACATAATGTGACTGCTTCACTCTTGACTAAGAAGAAAGATTTACAGCAGAAGTCACATTGCTTACAGTTTTATGGAGATTTCTTATCTAAAGCCATGTAACACCCTGTGGCGGGGGGCCACAATGTTGAGAAAGTCTCAGAAGATCCAAATAAATGTTTTCAAGCAGGAAAGGAGCCAAGTTACCACGTCCGTGCACAACATCAGGACGCTGGGCTGGGAACTGTAGCTGAGATCACATGGTGCTCTAACCCCACTTCGCCTGTCTGGTGCCCAAGGAACCTTGTGTAATTCATCCAGCCCTGGAGGAGAGAAGACACCACAAATGAAAAATGACTTCCCAAGGGCCCAGGACATTGTGCTGGCTGTGCTGACTCAGACAGCTTGCTGTGGTCTGTCCATGAGCTAATCATCAGTGTCTCCATCCAAGAGGTGGCCAAGCCCATAACACAGCCTCTCACACCCACGAGAGGCCAGGACACAGATACCTTTGTCCACGGCTGTGGCCAGGTCCACACCAGCTATGGTAATGTCTCCTGGCCTCTCACAGATCTGAGGCACCCGGTGGAGAGGACAGAGAGAGCTGCTGTCTCCACATTGCTGCTTGAGGTGGTTTTCCTGCATGGGTTTGTAGTTTGGTGCAATGTCCACAGCGAGAACCAGTCCCTCCGTCACAGATACTGCTAAGAAAAAAGCATGTCGTGAGTTATGACCACTAAACAGCAAGGCAACACTAATAAATCTTAATCTGAAGGCTGATAAACTGTAAAACACAACATAAAATATGATGCATGGGTTGGTGTTGAGAGTCCGAGCCTCTGATCTCTTCCCACGGGTGCAAATTCTGGCTGATTTTTACTGGTGGAGCTCAAAGTGGGCCAGCTGCTGTCACCCAGGCTAAAGTCGGCCTCATGACTCTTATCTATGTAATTCCTGGTTATTAATAACTTTTATAGCTGGTACGTGGGACTGAATGGTGTGTGCTTTTTCAGTGAGGATAAACCGTTCAATCACGTAAAGCATCGCCTAAGAGCTGTTGCTAGATGAATCATTTAGGTTGATTGAGGGCTGTGTAAGTGATATATTAAAGATGTGCCAAGCAACATTCCTTGATGGGGAAAATTATGTGTTTTCTGGCAGATTCATAAGCTAAGGAATTCCTCTGTGGGTTGTTAAGGAGATTGTTGTCTGGTATGTCTGTATATACATGGGAGCAGGAACACCAGTCAGTCCATTTTCATAGTTATCCAAAATAATCTTGGTTTGCTGAAATGAAACTGTCAGCCCAGTCTGATGCTGGGTAAACTTTTGACTCATCGATTCAAAGTGATTCTTTCTGTAACTCTTATGCCAAGGAAGAATTTGGTCCATGGGTTTCAGAGACAGGATCTGTGTGGGACATGACCAGCAGAGTGGACTCAGTGAATGTTGTTCCCTTTTAATGTCAAGAGAATTGCTTGCTAGGACCACTGAAAGGATGGCTAAATATTTCTGTAACTCTAGCAAACTTTAGGATGACGTGAAAAGTGCAATGGTTATCAAAACCAGTTCAATTCCACTTATTTTGATCTATACATTAAAAAAAATCCTAGCAAGAGCCCTCTTTCATTTAAGGTGGTCCATGCTGGGACTTAAAACTGACTTAACTAGGAGGAAAAATTTATTTTAACCCCACAAGAAACTTTTGGTGCCTATGATGCCATCCCAGGGCACACCATAATGCCTCCAGTTCCACAACCACTCTTTCAGGAAGGTGTTCATCTGGGCTGGCAGGGCTGGGCACAGGGTCTGGCTGGGGGTGATATTCAATCCTACACTGCCACCAAAACAGCATCTTCTCTGAGCTGGTGGCTGTTTGCCATTCACCAACACTCACATCAAGGAGAAAGGAGAAAAAGCATGATCAGAGAATATATTTTGCAATATCTACATATTTTAAACATTTTTTTTCTTTTCATTTTTCTGAAAATCATGTGTGTGTCCCGGGCCCTGGAAGTCTCACACTGCCTGCTTTCAGCTGGAGTTCAATATGGTCTTACTTTGGATTGCCATTCAGTTCTTCAGGCTTTTAAAAGTCTGCTTCAGTTTATGCAGTTTATGCAAATCTATGTGTATGAATCTGAATTTCACATTAGAAACATGAGGACAGCACTGCAAATAGCAGCGTTCTGTACAATCTGAACTTTGCCTCATTACTTTCCAACCAGAGTTATTTATTGTCTCATGCTCTGTTTTGTAGAATTTTGTAGTTTATAGTTTGTACTTTTCCATGTCTTCATTACATACCGTAATTTTATCATCCTCCAGTGAAGGATTTTAAATCACTGCTTAGTTTCTGTCCTGTATCCCCTATCCAAGATCACACAGCACTTTTCTGCAAGCCTCCTCCTATCAGTTGAAAAAGTAGGGGAAACCCTATTTTGGCATGTTTCTCCCCGGTATTTTGCTTCCCTGTTTTACTCTGCTTCTGCCCAATGTGCAGCCAGTGACGGAAGGAGCTCTCCTCTGCTCTGACTCGGAGAACACTGTTCTCCACAGAGAGGAGAGAGACAATAATTAATAATACTAACTGTATGTCATGGACAAAACTAGCTTATGAAGAGCCCAGAGAGCTTGCAGATGGGGAGCTTATGGTCGCATCAATCAGCTGAACAAGCAAATGAGAGAGGCAGGCCCTTAAGCCCATTTACTCAGCGGCTTGGTGCGCCACAGAACTCGAGTACTTTGTCTCTTTGTGTGCTTTATAAGGTTATTGTGGCCATTATATATCTCACCTTCACATTACCCATTATGGCTTTGAGAGATGTTTAAAGTGAACTTCAAAGAAAGCTTAGAGTTGCTTAATGCTGTGGAGGGAACTTTAATATCCGGTAGCTTGGGCAAGGTTTAATCCACATGGAAGCGTGTTTGGGTACGACTCCCAGAGTGGGCTGCAGACATTTTGCCTTGGCCCACAAGGGTGGGCATGGCTGGGTACTCTTCTGATGGGAACACAAATCCTGGTATGGATGCAGCCTTGGCCACTGAAGGAATATTTTTCTGGCTTATACTATTGAGAGGATGCAAGGTGCAGGTAACATCAGGTCAGTCTGGGCAGAGGGCTCTGCCAGCTGCAGGTGGACAAGACTTAGGTGACGGCTGTTTCTTTGTGGTAGTATAAGTATAAACATACTGATTTAACTCTTCATGTTTGAAAGGCTATGACTACCTGGATAGCTTCCCAAGCAATACATGGTGCGTCTCCACCATTATGAGGGTGACGGTGCTGAGACCCTCTCCCCACACCTCTCTTCTCAGCAGAATATAAACCAAAGAACACTCAAGTTCAATTAAACATATCAACTGTCCAGTAAAGAAACTAGTTGTGCACTCTCAGCTAGTCTCCAAGGAGCCTGAGCTCCTCAGCTGGCTGAACCAGATAATATCTTTCAGCTACTTGTTGGGAGCACACATTCCTTGGGAAAGCTATGATAAAACCGGCACTTAACAAGGCTCACAAACCAACTAAACAGCTGTGGGAGACATTTGGTGCATTCGACAGTAAAGACAGGAATGCTTTGAAGACCGGGCTTGTAAGGCAGAGCTCTGTCAACCAGCTCCGGAGCAGCCCGGCGAGCGGCTGGGGCGTATGGAGCGAGCTCAGCCTTTACGACTCTGCAGCCCGGCAACTGCCCTCCCGGCCGGCGTGGCCGTGATTTATCCACCCTTCACCCCCGGGCTGCTTTGCTGTTCTCGCTCCCTGCATTTTCCAGGGCTCTGTTTCACATTAACTCATCAGCAGGTTGCAAAGTTAGCAAGCCTGGAGAAAAGCTTTTTAAGAGAGACCCTGCAGATCCTCAGCTCTTTGCCAGAGAAGGGAGCTGGAGGGAGGAGGTAGTCTCCTGCTCCTTCCAGCCATCAGCTCCTCCGTTAAGCAGATGTGAATAGGCTTCACTCCTTGGCATGTAAGGAAGAAGTGCAGGAGAGAAAGAGACGCTGAGCTAGTCAAAGTCACCCATGGCTTTATATTTTTATAAATTGTTCCTCTTATTCAGAGAGTGCTGGAGAACACTGGAAAAAATGCAGCCCTGGGGGTACCAGACATCTACCTGGATCTGTTATAGCCAGTGTGTGCAGAAATTTTTTTTTTTTTTTTTTAGAAGATAAAACATTGTGTCACCTTCCCTCAAAGAAAAAAGGGCTGAAGTTGTTTCTTCATAACACAGGGCAGGAAGATGCTGGGTTCCCACCCATGTTTCCACCTTGCCCAGTTTCCCCTTCTGCCAGGAGGTGCTGAGCATTTTCTGCACCCTTGGTCATGAGGCACGTGCCAGGGAGGTTACAGTGTTGGAACTGGGAATGGAGAGGTCGGGTTCAAGTTATCCTCATAGAGATGCTCTCAGAGACTGAAGAATATCCAGATCTTTGAAAAAAATGTTGAGTTTACTCTGAGCTGTTACCCCTGAAAGGAGATCATGGAATCATAGAACCATTTGAGTTGGAAAGGACCTCTTAAAGGTCATCTAATCCAACACCCCTGCAATGAGCAGGGACATCTCCAACTAGATCAGGTTGCTCAGAGCCCCGTCCAACTTGACCTTGAATGTTTCCAGGCACAGGACATCCACCACCTCTCTAGGAACACTTTCACCTTATTACAGATGATGGATTATTTCACAGAGCCAATTGGTAATCACTGTGATTTAGAAACATCTGTTTTTTCCTGAAGACCACTGGCTACTCACACCACTAACTGAGGACTCACAAATGGCTACATTTTTTTTGTTTGCAAAGCATGCTCTCAGTAAAATCCACATCTCCTCTGAGATCCTTTCTTGCATAAGCAGCAAAGTAGAAGGTACTGGCTAGCTGTGTAACATGTCTGTGAAATCTTTAGTCATATTTTGAATTTTCATGGTAGATATTTAGGTATCAGAACCAAAGGTTTCGTCTTTCCAGAAGGAAAGATTTAAGCAACATCACACAAAAAAAACCCCAACTCAAAAAAACCTTTCCTCATCTATCCAGGACTTTTACCACATCTTTTAGGGGCTGTCTAGAAGAAGAGGCAGAGAACACGCTTTTGTATCTCTTGCAATGAATGCTTAGCCAGGGCTCGAGGGGAGCTCACACTGCAGCGGTGGCCGGGTGTCCCCGCAGCCCGGGGAGAGGCTCCGGCGCGCACCACAAGGTGGGGATGCTGCAATGCTGAATGGCAGCGGCTCCGGGCCGGGCAGCGCCCAGCTAATCACATCCGTCTCTAAGATGAAGTTTCTAATAGCCGAAAGCCAAAATTGGCTAAGGTAAGGTATATTGAGCAAGGTGTGCTTAGCCCTGCAGAGCTTGCTTCACGTCCCAGTAAGTTACCCCACATCGTATCTCCTACGTAATCCAGCATTAAAGGCTTTAGAAAATGTTGGTGCAAGTGCAGTTTGGTCCTTGGGTTCACAGAGTCATTTCTGTCGCCTGGAGAGCCAGCGCCGACGCTGCTCCTGAGGCTGGGGTGAGCCTGCAAGACACAGCAATGCTGTGGAGAGAGGGGAAATCTGATGTGCCTCGTTTTTCTTTTTTTCATGCAAGAGCAAGGTGACACCACCGTCAGAGAATGGTGATGGATTTCAAGTAATTAAGGGAGCCTCTTCCTCTGGAGACTCAGCTGGGTAGAAAACTCAGTGCTCTGTGCTCCCACTCAATATTGCTTGTTTTCCAGAGGCAGCTGGAAAACTGCTCTCATTGCAGTGAGAGCAATTCCTGCACAGAGGCAGTGGATGGTGGCTCCTTAAAAACTTTAAAAAAACAAGTTTTAGAGCCCTGCCTTGCAGGGCAATGTGCACTCAGTGGGCAACACAGAGGCATTTCCCTCCTGCACATTGACCACCTCTTGCTGCTCCGAAACTCCCTCTGCCAGGGGTTTCAAGCAAAGGTGTAGCAGGCTCAGGGCTGTGCCTGTGAGCTCTCCTGACAGCGCTGAACACCCTGCTCTGCCTGCAGCCCACAAGCCTCATGGGCTCCTGAACGTTTCAGGCTGGGCAAGAGTGATCCTTCCCACCAGCTGGGAATGGGACATCTGGCATAATGAATATGGGCAAGCAATAGCTGTGATACTTCTTGGAATTAACAAAGTATTTGACTGACTAGAAAAGAGAACTGGGAACTTGATTATAGTCTTCAAATATGCAAGAGGTTATTATGAAGAGGGCAGCAGTCAATTGCTCTCCACAGCTACCAAGGGAAGGACAAAAAGGAATGAGCTGAACGTTTAGCAACAGAGCTTCATAGTAGGCATTTGGGAGAAAAATACATCCTTTCTAACTGCAAAGGTAATTACTCATTAGGACAGGTTATCCGTGGAGGGCTGGGACTCTCTGAGTTTTAGGAGCATAAACATATGTCAGGAATAATCTTGAGACTCTCCCAGACCAAAACTTTTTTTTGTGCTTTTAACACTTTCTTCCTGCAGGTCTTGCTTTCCTATCTCCAGGGATGAAGGTTGGCAGAGAGATTCTCTGTGTCTGGGGAGCTTTCCCTAATGGTCACCCATCTAGATATGGTTCTTGGAGATTTTCTGACACCATTAGAGGTATCTCAGCCTCATCATTCAATTCTGTTAGCTCCTACATTGCCCTAACCCTTTCCCATTTTGCTTCCCAGGAGCTCCCTCTGCTCTGAACATCCCAGCTCCTTGTCCCTCTGCCTGCAGGAGCAGTCTTGGGTTTTATCTGAAGTGTTTTACCTCTGTACAGAGCTCCCTCTTGCTGGACTAGGAGTGGGTGGGGGAAAGCCCTGAGTCTTGATCATGTCTTAGTGAGGCCAGCAGGGACTTTGCACAGCATGGGGCATGGATTTTCTAAAGCCTCAGTTCAGTAGCAGCCTTGGGCACCTCAGAAATGATGTGTGGGTAAACATGATCCCAGAGCTCTGCTTAACAAGCTGATTTAATTTCAGTATTAAAGCAGGGTCAGGGACAGGGAAAACACTCCTCAAATCAGGGCTTCATGGAGCAGCTGGGCACCCCAGAGTCATGGAAACAGGAGCACCATGGGGCAACTGGGCTGGGACTGCTTGGTCAGAGGAAGTAGATGGCAAATGCCAGCATGAGTTCAATGAATAAAGGAAACATGCCAAGAAAAAGAAAATACCTGCGAGCAACATCCCGTCATTTCAGGGAATCCCTGAGCTGAGAATGACTGGAGGCTCAGAAAATGGTTGGGAAACACCATAAATATGTTCTTATATCCCTTTATTTTGCTCTTTCCTAGGCATTCACTTTTTTGGCAAACCTCAAGCAGGGCAGTGGGCTAAGTAAGGTTTTGGATCATTTGAGACAATGTGTTCACTCATATACTGCAGTCAAAGGAGGGGATGAATAGGTCTGAATAGGGCTTAGAAAATTACAGGATTTGTTCCTCTAAGTGACTAGGTTTTCTTCCCACAGCTCCTGGTGAGGGGTGGGTGTTTCAACCTTCTGACCACTCACTATCTTTGTTTAGTTGTCTTTCAGGGACTCTAGGACATAGTCCACAGATTCACAGGCTGAAGCCTGCAGGAAGAGAAAGTGGATGAGTTCTGCAATAATTTACTACCTTCCCTGGCCATTTTTAACCCTGTTGAAGAGCTGGCAGCTGATATTTGACAGAAGAGGAAGGCAGTGCTCTGCTGAGAGAAAGAGAGTGAAGTTACAGTTTGGCCACAGCAAGAACAAATGAATCAAATGGAAACAGTGGAGAAAGGTCATGAATATTTTCACAGGGACGAATTGTCCATAGTTTTGGGGGTTTTATTTTTGGGACGTGACAGAAAGATCACACTCAAGCAGCAAGGAAGAAATTCAGTGGTACGTGCAATTTTATCTCTGCATAGCTGAGGAGGTGAAGGTGCTCATCTGTGGCTGCTTTATCTTTGGGGCTGTCCATCCCCAGATGAAGCATCATGTGCAGCAGTTTATTCTTTATCTCTCTATTCTTTCTCTCACTCGTGTGGTATGAAACACTACAGTCATGGATGGAATTAATGTCATTGGCAGGAGCTGGAATTTCTTTGCCATACTGCTGTAAAGCTATCCCAGGCAATTTATACAGATCAGAAAAACAAAGCTGCTTTTTCAACTGAAATTTCTGCTGAGGAGGGGATCCCATGAGCTTATCCAAAGAAAGGGCAGGTTGGGGAGCACTGGCAGACCTAGCTCCACCTGCCTGAAAGGATCCCCATCCCTGCGAAGTCTTGTCCTACACAAGGCCAGGTATTGCCATGAGTGGCCACAGTGCTGCAGCTCTCCACCCCCAGAGGCCTGGGGCTTGTGTAGACCCAAAGAGTTTGTTTTCCCCCAGCCCTGGGGCTATCCCAGTGTGAGCAGATCTCTGAGGAAACCTGATAGGAGAGGTAAGACTTTGCTTCTGGCTTGATCAGATGCTGAGGGAAGAACAAACCCGCGTGTGCAGTGGCTGCTGCAGCAATCTTGTCATTATTATAGAAGCTCTGTTATTGCTCTCTTGCTTAGAGCTGCCATGTGGATGTTTTATTGTCAAATGCACAGAAAATCAATAATGGAAATGTGTCAGCACTGCCCACTGGCACAAAGCAGAACACAAATTGGTGGGACTTCCTCGCAGCTGGGCTGACCAAGAAACCAGAGGGCACACGGTGGGTTTGCTGAGCTTCCTCGTTGTGGGTGCAGGCAGCACGAGCAGGTGGGTGAGTGTAACCAACACCCCTGCAGCAAAAACACTGCTCAAAAAATCATCCTTTTCACCAAAATCTCCACCTACCCCCATGTCAAACATGGTCAGGTTCACCTTGGCTTTGTGACTTCAAACAGGGAAAATCCAAGCCCCTGGATGTTTCCATCCTCCGTGTTGAGGTGTCCCACCCTGGCCTGGAGGTGCATCAGGAAAAAGCCACAGCTTCAAGCCATAAAGTGGGAGCAAATCACAGCATGGCTGCTGTGTGTACACGAGCAGGCTGAGCATTTCATAGAGAAAGAGATAAACAGTGGGTGAAAAACAGTGGCAAGTTCAGCTCTCCTTCAGCTCAGATAGCAGAACAGAGCTAAGCCGCATGTAGAGATTGCTCTGGCCAGTGCTTTGAAAAATGGTTTAACATGTGTCTGTGTCTGAGTTTGACTGAAAGGATACGAAATGGCTAGTCTGAAGGCTTTGCATCAAGGCAAACATCTGAAAACATGCCCAAGTTGTCACCCATGGCCAGAAGTTGTCACTAGCATTTAGAGAGAGCATCAGTCACAGGGGAGGAGTTATGCAGTGAACTCACCTGGTTTTGGTTTTGGTTTTGTTTTGTGGTTATGAGACAGCTTCAAGAAGACAAAAAATAATTCTTCAACAATCCTACTAGTTTATTTTCATTTCTTATCATCATAGCACTGCAAATTTGTAGTAAGGAGGTCTTCATGTGCCCGTAGATTTGGAAACCTGCGTGATGGACTTCCCCAGGGAAACATCATTCCAGAGCAGCTGCTGCGCTGGGAGCCTGGCAGAGGTGTCCTGTGCTCCCAGCTCATCCCTCAGATACTCACCAAGGTTTCATAAAACTTTAATCTCCGGCACTGATGAATGTGAAGGAGCACAGAAGGAATATGTTTAATCGCTCCCAACAGCAAAGTGCTGCCCAGCAGCTCGGAGGAGCCGCTTACCCGGAGGTAGCACAGCCAGCTTCCACATCCACCCCACACCTCAAAAAGAGAACTGCCAATGGGAAAAGAAACTGTGTTTTCTGTTTTTTCTTCTTCTTCTTCTTCTTACTTCTTGGTATCATTTTTCTGACAGATCCCAACACTTTAGCAAAGGCCACACCAACGACCTCTGCTCATCTCAGCTCTTTTTCTTCCTCACATGGGGCTCAGGACAGTGATCACGGAGGGTTTTGTCCTCCATCAAAACCTTTAGCAGCTAAACAAGGAGACAGGAATATAAACAAAATGGAATTTTTACTTGGTTCTTCGCATCCTAAATCCTTGTCCTTTCTGCAGCCCTGGTAGAAATGTTTTTCTCCTATTGCCTTATTGACTATCCATGGAGGATTGAGGGTACCCAAACCTGAGCCCCACTCACCTGGTCAGCATCTGACACTTGTTGTCCAATGATGGACAGAAATGCCCATGGAGACAGACTTTGGTGTTAGAAGTCCAATAGGACTTGCGTTTTCTTTGCAGAAAATTGGATTATAAATTCTATCCCTCCATAGTCAGATTTTTCAAGATGGCCTGTAAAGGTGCATCTTCATCCATGGGCCTATTTATGCCCTTTGCACTGAACTAAAATGTATTTCAAAGACGTTTTCAATTCTCATGTTATTTTGAGACAAGAAGAGTCTTGGCAGGGCAGGCAGTATAAAAAAAAAAGTGTATTAATGAAGAGTGGGAGGGAAGGTCATTCGCCTGTTATTTGTAGCACAATACCTGATAAGAGGTCATTAGTCATTCAAAACCACTGAATGACTTTAATTAAAATTTGATCTTTGAGAGCTGGGAACAATCTGCTGAACAGACTTTCAGGGCAAAAAGACAGAGGGAGGGACGGACTGGGAGTGGGAGTTGACCAAAATGACAATAAGCTTAATTAAAGCCAGGAGGAACACTGGCAAACTCCCATTTCTGGGCTCCCCAGTTGGGTTTTTATGCTGGTGCTCCAGACCTGCATCTTGCCTGGGTCTACCTGGCACAACCATGACTTGGGGTAGCACAGGCTTGGGAGGCACATTCCTGGGCTCTTCCCTGTAGCACTGGGTGATTCAACACTCTGTACAAGACGCTTTTTTTTCCTCCTCCAAACACTCTGTATATTGTAAAAATAATTGTATTTTTAAATATTATTTTGCATTTTGATATTTTCTGCTCTGTCCTCAGCCCAGGACAGAGATGAGAGGTATAACTGAGCATTTCACCGGGAAAAATAAATGCAGGAGAACAGGAGTGTGTGCCTGGGATGCACAAGACCAGATTTCTCAGAGGTGTTGACGTTTCCCAGCATTTTTCCCCTCATAGTCCACTGGTGATAATACAGCTGATAATAGTCCTGCTGCTGGTAATTCAGCAGCTGGTCCCCCCTGCACTGCTCCAGGATAGCTACAGGGAAGAGCTGGAGTGGAGAAAACAGTGCTTTTAAGGGAAACACCTTACCAAGAACTATAACCAAACTTGTATTTAAAGAGAAGGAAATCAGCCTGTGAAAGGAAGAAGACAATTTTGCACCGTTAAGGGTAAAACTAGGTCTTCCCCATGGCAGCTTCTCTCGCCAGGGTTGCATCTCCAGCACCTCTGCTTGCGCTGGGATGCTGAGACATGTTGATATATGTGCTCTGAACAGCTGCAAGGCAGACACAGCCACGCCAGACTGTGAGAATAAAGGAGGGGGCTTGTCCCCTGCTATTTGGTATATGCAACATATCATAATTAAGTAATGTGAGCTTGCTGCCAGCCTGGGGCACTGCCACAGGACAGGGATGTTTTTATTTCTTAGGACAGGAGATATCTCTACATGGGCTTTTTAAAATATTTCAAATATTTCTCCTTTTCTTTTTTTTCTTTTTTTTTTTTTTTTTTGCTGTGTGACAAATGAACCTCAAAGGCCCTTATTGGTACACTGAGAACCTGAACTCTGAGTGGAGGCTACGCAATACAACATTGACCATGAGCTGCTGATTGTTGTCCCCTTCCCCTGATGGGTCACTGCTGGAGAGCTTTCCAGGGATATTATTCACATGCCAAAAAGCATTTGGACTTATACTTGCTGAGGGCTTTATCTATGACAAACCAGACAAAAGACCCCATCTCTTGCCCCACTGCCTGTGTTGGTACCAGGGGTCAGAGCTGAGAGACAAGGACCGTGTGGGTTTTCCCTCCTCCTGCCTCCAGCTGCTCAGGCTCACTCCCAGCTAGAGGGTCCCTGTGCAGACCACCAAGGAAGAGCTTGTTGGCACGATAAATCACCTCCTGGTAAGGCCATGCTACTGGAGACATCGCATCAGGCCCTTGCGTGTACCAGTTGATGGTTTTCTTGCCAGCAGAGCTATATCATCCCTACCAACAATGTTGCTAGGCTGACAAAACACTATCTAAAACAAAGGTTTTCTTGGCTCAGCTTTCCGTGAGGAGGTGCAATGATTTTCTCTCCCCAGCCAGCATGCCTCCACCAGAAACATGCTGCACTACAGACCAAGCCCTACTGCTATTGCAAAAGGCAGCCAACTTAGACCAGTGCTTAAGTTTCCATCTGCTTGTCATTAGTCTGGATCTTCATGCTTTCAAGCTGGAGAATGAAATCTATGACCTCGATCCGCTTTCTTTTCATTTTGCTTTAGGATTTTGATAGTCTTCTTTTCGGCCTGGGGAAATGTTTTGGGACAAATCCTCAAAGGCCACTTCTGATCCCGAGCTTCAGGTAACCTATGGAGGGAAAGCAGTGGATAGCTAAAGAAAAATATACACCCCAGACTCTCTGCAGCTTTGAGATCCCCTCTGGATCTTATTCATCAAATATCCAGCCCTTGTCTGCTTGAGGGAATGAGCTCTGAAGGTGAGATGACACTTGGAAATTTGAGCTCATTTTTGCTTTGATCATTTTTTTCCTTAATGATGTGAGCTACCGGACTGTCTCTCTCCCTAAAACAACACCTCTCTTTAGCTTGTTCTGATGGACTAACATATAATGCATTTATTTCTGGCACGCACATTTATTGGCATGTTGACATCTTTTTTAATATTCTTCCCACCTCAGGCCTCTCCATCAATCCACACTCCTTAAACAGAGACTTTTCAGTGCATCACAGAAGAGAAGTCAGGATAATTTTTTTTTCATTGCCTTAAAGCTGGGCCATCTCTCCCAGGTTTCCTTAGCCCTGTACAAAGGCTCGTGCCAAGTCAATCTGAATTCCCTTTCAAAACTCAAACTGCACTTAATGGGAAAGGTATGATTTCATAAGCAGATCTGTGCAAGACTGATGTTGTGCAGACAAAACCCCGTAATGATTAACATGTGGCACCTTGGTCCAATTCACTCAGCTATGCACTTACAGTGCAGGGAAAGCTGCTTACCAGCTTGTTCGCTTGGTGCAACTCGATTAAAGAAATTAGGAAAGCCAGAAATCCGATGCAATTGTCACATACTGTATTGACACCCATAGCTCTAATTTCTTACAATGCCTTTCTAATATTTTTGGCAAGGAGAGAGTCTTGAAGCCACAATCACAAGGTCTCTGCAAATGCCTTTCAGATGTGGCTGGGAGAGGAGCAGGAGTCAGGCTGCCTGGCCTAGCATCCCTCTGGTTGGGCTGACCTCTCTTTTCCACCCTTGCCCAGTCCAGTGCTGGCAAACACACCAAGCCCCATGCACACTCCTGACCCTTGGATTTCAGCCCCAAAACATGGCTGGGGGGTCAGCCAGAGCTTCTGCTGGAGCCTCGTCAAGAAGGAAAGGGTGTCTGAGGTACCAGTTGTGTCCTTCTGTGGCCCCAACACTTTTGAGGAGGTGGCTTTGAGGGAGGCTTTGGGGACCATCACAGCTCCAGGGCTGTGCTAGCCAACGTCCTCCAGCTCCCCTGCCCCACTGAGCAACAGCAGGCACAGAAATGCTCTGCTTCATCACCATGACTGTAGGTCTTCTCATGACTTTCCCTAGTCCTGCCTGACCTGAAGCCTGATGACATCCCAAAAGCAGCTGGTTTAAACCAACAGCTTCTGAGTGAGGCCCTAAATCTGCACACGCCTTGGGAAGGTTAATCAGCCTATAGTGTGGACATTTTCACCAGCTCAGCTCATTTGAACACATCAGTGAAGGTAAATCAGTGGCTTCCACAAAGAATTTCTCAGTGCCATCAAGAGTGCTGTATTGAACTAAAGATATCCGACTCATTAATAAAGGCAAATAATGGCAAGCCAATATTACTGTTTTATTGAGCTAGAGTTAAATATTTAACCAATAATGAAAACCTATTTCTAACTGATTTGACCCTTTCCTCCCCTGTTTCTTTTAAAGTGCACATACATGTGTGGTTTCCATGTTTGGTTTTGCTTAAATTGTGCCTTCTGCCAGATTCCCTGGTGGTTAGAATATGGGGAATTCATTAAGAACCATACTTTTTATTTCAGTGATTACCACCTCTGTATTGAGCCAGCCTCCAATGGCACTTAGTCATTCCTTTCTCCAGCACTGTCACCTACCACCATTGCCACATGGACCTATTTTCCCAGGCAACATGCGGGGGACATGCAGGGGCTGTGGCAAGCAAACCCCTTTTCACAGAATCACAAAATGGATCAGGTTGGAAGGCACCGCGGTGACTCATCTTGTCCAACCTCCCTGCTCAAGCGGGATCATTCATCCCAGAGCACACAGCACAGGATTGCACCCAGATGGTTCCGGAATACCTCCACTGAGGGAGACTCCACACCCCTTCTAAACAACCTGTTCCAGTGCACCGTCACCTGCCCAGTTAAGAAGTTCTTCCTCATGTTCAGGTGAAACTTCCTGTGCATCAGTTTCTGCCCATTGCCTCTTGTCCTATTGCTTGGGACCACTGAGAAGAGTCTGGTTTCTGTCAGGTTTCTGTCAAAACTTTGCTCAAACACTAATAGGCATGTGAGATTAACAGTACTCCTGAATTAATGGTGTTGAAGGCTCCAGCCTAACTCAAATGTGAGAATCCTAGAGGCCCACTGCTTCCAGTTATTTTGGTGAAAAAAAAGAAAAAAGAAAAAAAACAGTTCAATGGGAAAGGTTGGAATTAGGCAAGAGTCAAGGCTGTGGGGCAAATTCTAGTTTTATTCATCAAAGCGATCAAAGCAATTCAGCTGTGCTTGATCTGTCATTGCCAGTGTAGCAGGAGGAAGGGAATTCCCAGCTAGTTCCCAAAACAAGGTGTGTGTTGATTATGGAAAGAGGCAGAGAGCCCGAAGGTCAGCACAAAATTACTTTTTTTCCTAGTAAAACATGCCCACACCTCGGGCAAGTTAGCCACTGGCAGGTTCTTAGCATCATGTAGTTCTCCAGGCATTTGGACACTTGCACTCAGTTTCTTACAAAGAAATAAAACATCTGAAAGCATGAAAGGAAAAAGCAATATTTTTTTTCCTCTTTTTATACCATCTTAAGTTCCTCCTGCTACTAGCACTAGCCCACTTTGGGAAATGCTCTGAGGAGAGCATTGAACCAGGGCTTTGCTTTTGTTTCTGCACGGGAAAGAAGCAGCGATGACACTTGTCTTTCAAACACGGTAGAAAACATGAACTACGAGGACCACCTGCCTGCCTCTGGCAGGTGAGAAGGTGAGCCCAAAGGTTTCACACACACTCCAGCCCTCACACATGGGTGGTGTATTAGGACTGGACAGGAGCCAGCCTTACACCTGGCCCCAGAGACACCAGCCCGTTCCCAGCCCTGTGGGACTGACATGCTAAGCCAGCAGCACCCACTGCACTGTCCTCTCCCAGCCCCTCATCGTGTTGATGAGGGCTCCTGCTCCACCCTGGTGGATGCTTCAACCCACTCCTGCCATCTTTCACAAGTTTCTTGTTCCCTTTCCCTGAGACACTTCCTGAGACAAACACCTTCATGCTGAGAAATAGTAGAGAATCAAAAGACTTAATTAAGAATTAGTTACCATTGCTAAAGACCATACTGGAGAAGCAGCACTCAGTTATTGGCTCTAATTAAGGGGAAACAACCCACACTGGTCTAAAGGTGAGATCTGTGGGGAGCAAGGCAGTGATTGCAAACTGACTGTGGTTTCTCGTGGGTGCTGTGCCTTGGAGGATGTCAATGAAGCTCCCAGTAAAGGCACCTTTTCGTTTTCTGTCACTTTTTCCCCCCATGTGCTGATGCTGGGAGTTTCACACTCAAGTTTATCACTTCCTAGCAGAAGACTGAGCAAGCTCAGGCACATGTGGCTGTCACAGACAAGCAGGAGAGTCACCGAAAGGGAATTGAGGTTATTTGCAGAGCTGTGCCAAGCAGACAGGAGCCACGCTGTCGTGTCAGCACCCAGAGAAGATGCACAAGAGGACAGCAAAGGGACGTCAGAACAGAGGGCAGGAGATGAAGGAAGGAAATTCAAGGGGAAAAGTCATGACTTGGGGTCTCTGAAGCACCCAGTGTCACCACAGCAATTACGGGAGATTATTTGAACAGCAGGGCTGGCTGTTGCTCTCTAGGGACAGCAGAAAACTGAGAGACAGAGAAGTCTGGAGCATTTTCAGGGTCTGAGCTTTAATGCCTAGCACTGCACACATGTTTTACGGGACAGTTGCTTTGAGTTAATTCTGTATGGACTGCTGTCAGGGATGGTTTCAAGTCTGTGTATAAAGCTGCTCACACACATGTTTGCTCCCCACATCCATTGAGTGAGGGGCACGGGGTGGTTACAGGTTAATGGATTTTCAAGCTGAAGTGTTTGCCAGTAGCATTCAGGACATGGAAATTTGTGCCATAAACCTTATCAGAGACAAACCATCCTGTGGTGTCCTTTAGTGCAAGCCCAAGTATTAGCTCCTTAATATGTTTACCCTGAGATAAATCCACAGTAACACATTGATGTGCAGGCAATTAATTGGGATGTGCCCCAGTGCAAGGACAATACTCAATAATAAACCTGCTTAAGAATGTCCTTCTGAACAATGTGCTGACTACCTGCCTAGTTTCATATCTAAAAATACAATGACCCTGAGCCTCACATAATCCCAGAGACTTTCCTGAAAAAAACACGAGGGCAGGTTAAGGACCTTCTTGCCTGGTTGGGTTGGTTGTGGGGCAGAAAGGACCACAACAGTACCCTCAGCATCATTTGATATGGCTAATAGCTGCTTAGCAAATTAAAAATGACCCTTGAATTTTAAAAGCCCAGGAGATGGAGGAAAGTGGGAATGGGGCTGTGCTTAGAGAACTCCTTTTGGCCTTGTGGAAAGCATGTGATGAAGCAAAGCATTCCAGAAAAGAGGAGCATTAGGGAGGATCTGATCTCTCCCTACAGCACTGAGCTGCTAAATGCAGAGCAAGTCCTGGGAGATGCCTCCCTTCAGCTGTAATGGCGCTGTTTGTAGCAGACCATTAACAGATCTAAGCCGTCCTCCATGTGACTGATTTTTTGATGTCTCATTATCCCTCCTGTTTCTTAGCCTGTCTCATCCAGTCCTTGGGATCAGCTCTTACCTGAATAAGGGACAACTGCCTTCGCGGTGAGGAGGAAGATGTTGTACGAAGACCTTGAAAACAAACTTGCCTGTCAGGAGCGTCTGCCTTGAAGAACATATTTTTCAGCTTTGAGGGTGGCCTGCTTAGCCAAGCTTGACTATTTCACCGTGCTGCGGAGGCTGCCCTGGTATTAATTCACCTCAAAGAGCAGGTTGAAGTCATTAAAATATTTTGCAGGTGGTTCCTTGAATTCATGGTGCAGCTGGATCCAGCCTAAAGGGGAAAAAAAAAAGGAAAGAAGGAGAAGAGGCAAGTTCTGATGAAACACAAATTAACGTAACTCATAGAAGGGAAAGAAAATCTGTTTTCAATCTCCACAACAAAGCCAAGCAACACATCAAGATAGAAAGGAGAAATGTCAGCCAGGCAGTGCTGGGGATTTTATTGCTTCAGCACAAGTGCTTCTCCATGGTCCCAGAAGTGCCCAGGTGCTACTGCAGCAGCCAGACCCCCCGGGCACAGGTCTGGTATGCAGGGATGTGGGGGGCTTCGCAACAAGGCCTCTGCTCCCGTATGGGTCCAGATTCAAGGTTTGTTTTAACGCCCTGGCACTAGAACTTGTGTGTTGGCCTCAATCTCTCTTGTGCATGGAAACTCTCCATGTAATGCACTGTTTCTTGCCCTTAGAGCTGGATACACTTTTTTTCAGGGGGTGCTGACCAGGGCTGAGCTTGGCAGTCCATGGGACACTCACAAGGGAGATCTCAGATCTGATACCTCCATGAGCTACTGGTGGGCAGATCACCCACAACCTGCCTTGGCATCCCCTGGATTCAGCAGTGCCTCCCGATGTCCATGGACATCACAGTCCTTGGTCCTTCCTCAGGGAGAAAAAGGCATTTTAACATAAACACCATCACACTGGAGGGCTCTACTGGGTCTGGCTGGGATGGAGGTATCATTCTCCCCAGCAGCCCAACATAGTAGGGCGGTGTGCCTGGGATCTGGGGCCAAGCCAGTGCTGCTAAACACAGATATTTTTGCTATTGGTGAGCAGAGCACTGAGACTGGGAGCAGGCTGGGGTTGGGCAAGAGACTGGGAAGGGACACGGCTGAGGCTGTGACCCAAACAGACCCCAGGGATGCTCTGCACCATATGACGTCAAACTCAGAGATGAGAAGTTCAGGGAAGGAAGGAGGAAGGGAAGATGCTTGCGGTTCGCGTATTTGTCAGCCCAAAAAGCCATCATGCATGCTGAGGCCCTGATTCCCAGGAAACAGTTGCCTATCTGCCTGCTGATGGGAAGTGGAGAATGAGTTCCTCTTTCTGCTTTGCTTGCAAGTGCACCTTTTGCTTTCCCTATTAAACTGTCATTATATCAACTCATGAGTCTTCTCACCTTCCATTTCCTCCCCATCCTTTGCGAAAGAGAACCGAGAGAACATTGGGGTGGCTCTTTGGCTGATTGCTGGAGTAAATCCACCGCAAGAACTGGTATGTCAAAATTCACCAAACTTGTTCATTGCAAAAAGACAAAAGACTGAAAAATCAGGTAAAATAGGGGGAAAAAAAGGACCAAGCTAGTCTACTAGCAAGCCTATGACTGATGAGGCAATTTTACAGCTCCGGATGTTGCTGGCTTTGTGGTGGACATGTATGGGATGTGCCACAGGTCAAACCACAGCTACTTGCTTTTTTTCTGTGGGAGAGCAGTGTGGTCTGTGGGCAGGATTACTTTTGGGTGTTTTGGAGCTCATCTGCAGAAACATGAGTGCAGGTATTTGGATAAGGGGTAGACTGTCACCTTTCCTGGCTGCAACCCCCTCTTCAGTCTAGAGACAACAGCAGAAATGGTGGAGGCTCCTGCCCCAGGCTACCCAGTATAAGGCCTGTTTGAGCCACACACTCTTTTTTTGCTCCTCCTTGGAGGGGAATAAAAGCCTCCTGAATGCTGCACTTTTATACCTAAGACAGTCTGTGATCAAATAGATGAGTCTGGAAAAATTACCATCCTGTGGATAAATGGAGAAACACCTCTTATCTAGGATATCTTCTCGTTTGGGGGAAAAAAACCCTTTAAAACACTGCAACTTCTGTTCTTTCAGGATAAATGGCTGTCCTGAGAAGGCTGATGTCTGCCCAAGCTCCCTGTCAGAATCACTGCTGGGAGGCTGTTGATGTCTTTAGCTGTTGCCAGGCTGGAGTTTGGTGCTGCATCCCTTTGCTTTGCCATGAGCTCTTGGTGGTGGCAAATGCCTGCATTGGACAAGAGTGATGGAAGATGAGAAAGGTAGTGGGTATGGCCAGGGACTTTTTGCTCCATCACCCACTTCCAGGCCACTTCCTTTTCCCTCTACCAGCAGATCCTCCAGGCCCGTGACTTTGAGGCAGCTGTGGTCTGTTTATAAAACTTGGTTCAGATGTTGGTGCACATTTACAATGAGAACATGAGGAGCATCTTCTGTATGAATGTAGGAAGGAAAGGGACGAGCTGGAGGACTACAAGCTCTTCCTTGAGAGTCAGCAGAACATGTCAGGGGAGGCAGGATGAGCAGCAGAAGGAGAGAGACCAGGGCTTTCTCACAGACAGCCCAACAGATAAGGCTGATGGCCCAGCAGACGTGTCCCATAACGTGCTGGAAACTGTTATTCTATAAATAACCCCATTGTTTCAGCAAAACATCAACCTAGGGAGACTGCACTGAATCAGCAGTTTTGTTTCTTTTTTTCTTTCCTGATTGCAAAATCAGAGTCGAGCTATTGTTGCAGTCGGTGATGGTACAGTGAGAAATGAAAGACAGCAGAAAGTGGGACAGGAGCACTCACAAAGGCTGAGCCAGCATGTTGGGACATGGTCTCTGGCACCCGAGGCGTGGCCCAGACCCTTGGCACCACGTGCACTGGGAAATCAGCTGCCTGTTCGCAGAGGCTGACATCGAGATAGAAATGCACCATGACCTTCCAGGCAGCCAGATGTTCACCTGAGCCATGAGAATGTGGCAGCTTGCAGAGCTGCATGGGGCTGCATCAACGAGAAATAAAGGTTTGACCAGCTGGGTAGGCAACTGCAGTCAGAGGGGTCATGACTTTGCTCCCAAAAGTGGACAACTGGACTTCAAAACGTGAAGCACTGCAGTTCAGGGCTGTCAAAATCAATGGAATCTACCCCTGCTTCCGCACCCATGCCATCTGGGCTGCTGAGAGTGGCATGGCCACAATATGATCATGATTAATGCAAAAACTTATCCCTGAGCTTCTTTTTCAGGGAAGGAGGGCACAGGGATCTCATTGCATCTTTTGTCTTTAGGAGGGCTTTTGAGAACTATGTGTGCCAGCTTATTTTTAACACTTTGAAATAAAATGGATTTGACTAGAAGCATTATTAAAAGCCTCTCTGCTGTAAATCTGCTCTCTGCATACACCTGAATCACTTCCATCCCTATAAACATCCACTTGGCAGCACAAGAGCAGTCATTCCCAGCTCGTACCCAGCAAGAGTAGATGGCTCCAGGCTTGTGGAGAGTGGTCAGCTGAACCACCAGAACCATCAGAAATGGGCTGGATATGAGCCCTTACTGCCATGAGGAGGTGATGCCATGATGGGAGACGATGCACAGGCAGCTACTGTGGCTCAGCTGATTGGTGACCTCTCGAGCCTCCCTGATTCAAGGGGATATCTGAGCCTTTCACAAGGAAGCAAATTATTCCAATCCTACACAGAGTGTAGTAGAATGTTTAAAAATGGAGGATTCCTCTTCCTCTGTGCTGGGAACAAACCAGGTCACAGCTGCACAAGCACATTTGAAAGGAGAACACAGAAGTGGATTCAAAAATCCCCACATATTTGTGGGTTAAGCCTTTCAGAGATTTGTACATCAGGTGCAGAACAGAGGGCTTCACTCTGCACTGTCAGGGTGTGGATCTCCAGCTCACCCCTACCCGAAGATTTACCACACTTCATTCCATGGCCAAGCAAAGCAGCGAGGACACAGCAGCGCCAGGGATGAACACAGACCTGCAGCCCAGGACCAAATCGTGTGACAGTGACTGCCTTGCACCTCGGAGAGGGCAGGACGTGGTGGAGGCAGCGTGGATGAGGAGGGCTCTGCCCAGCTCCTACCGACGGCTCCTGCCTGTGGGCTTGGGTGAGTCCCTTCACTTGGCAAAAGCAAAATCAAACCCAACATAAATGGAGAGTCAAAATGCCAAATGCCATGGCAAGGTCTGCAGGGGGGAGTTTGGCAGGATGAGGGTAAAGAAATGGTGAAGAGATAAGAATTGTGTACATGGGTGTGAAAAACTCATCAGGAAGGAAGCAGGAGCTGGAGAGACCTTGTCAAGGAGGCTGCAAGTGCCTCGTTTCCATAGCATCCCAAACCCATTTGGCTTTCAGCATCCCCCACCCCACCATCATTCGCTTGTCTTTACAACTCCTCCTGATTCTTTCCCTCCTTGCACTTAAGTCACACAATCACTAAGGTGTCCTCTTGGTGCACATTACTATGTGTTCCACTATGACAAAGTCCTCAGCCTCCCCTTGCAGGAGAGGGATTGCCAAGCTGACATTGAACATGGAATCTTCTTGGCTATCTTCTTGAGGAGGTTTACTTGTGTTAGGAACAAAGTCCATGCATCCGTCTCATGCCTGTCTCCATAACAATGCAGAGATATTGAATAACTCCAGGTTGAAGATCTTTCAGGTTCCTGCCCAAGGCTCCCTGGACTCCAAGTGAGCACATGAGAGCAGCTGAATATCTTAGCTGTGGGATTTTTAGAGGAACTGTTCAAATTACCACTTCAGAGTTCTCAGTAGTCTATAAAAACTGAGCAGATAGGAAATGCATATCAGATAGCCTCAAATCAGGAGACAGAGAGGAAGTCCCTCCAGCTCTTTATTGTCCATAGTCTGACAAGGCTTTAGGTTAGCCACAAGAAATTTGTCATGAAAAGTAAAGACAAATACGGGGAAGATGGAAATTCGAGTGATATGAACTCTTTCAGTGTTTCAGAAAAGATTGGGTTTGCCTCAGCTTCTACCACAACCTTTCAGATAAGTGGTAAGGTTTCTTTTTATTCAATGGATTTATATGGATTTTATCTGGTCTAAAACAACACATAAAAATGAAATATTGCATATTAAATTCTTTTTGCAGTGATTTTGCTAGTAAATTAACTGCCGTTTAAAAATAGAAGTATGTCAAACTACCCTTTCTAGCCAAAAGCTGATGCTGAGCATCAGAAAAAAATTAGTTATTTTCCTGTCTTAGAAAATGTCTCATTTTCTTGAGTAAGACTTTCATGTGTAATAGTTAAGATACTAAAATCACCGGACTCAATAAAAAAATGTAAGTTTATGAATTTTTAGCTGAATATAAAAACTTCATTGCTGACTAAGACATTTTATTGTAAAACCAATTAAAATACTGTACTCTTTTAAAACTAAGACTTTAAACTCCTGATTACATTACTTGGTAAAAAAAGAAAAACCTCAATTGAGGGTAACTTACTGAATGTCTGACGTAGCTAACAATGCTTCTGAAATACTTTTTTTCTCCCTGAAGGCCAAAATTCAACAAAGCTGTTTATTTCTTTTACACTTGCTGGCAATCATTGGTTTTACATGTCATGACTTGTTTCAATTTGTTGTGCAGTTCAGCTTATTATTGATTTTTCATTTATTTTGATGCATATACGCATCACTGTTGGAATCATATGTATGCAGTGGTCTGGATAAAGAAGGAATTGCTTTGAGCAACCCTCCAAATGGTACCTTGGGACAACTAAAAGCGATGGAAACAGGGAGTTTATTGATGCAGAAAGGGGAAAACTACCACATTCACACTGCTATAGGCTGGGTTAAGTCTGGATGGAATTGAGCTGGTTAAATTAGCTAAGGAAAAGATGGCCAAGCAGATTGCAGTGTAAAGCACTCTCACAGAGGGACCTTGCTGCTCCCCATCGCTGGAAAGCACTGTGGCCAAGCCTGAAACGGCTGGAAGCAAGCAGACCTTGTAGGGGAGAGATGTGGGAGAGTGTCTACCCTTCTTCTCTTGATTTTTTAGAGCCTCGGAGCCAAAAAAAGGCATCCTCATGCTGTGTTCGGACAGCCCTCAGCATCTACCTGCTGCTGCTGACGGCCGGACAGGGGCTGCTGACGTACAAAGGTAATGCTACAACCTTGCCAAGGGCTTGGCATCAAAAGAGAGCTTTGCTGGGTGCTCCTGGGGGCCTGGGCAAGCGGGAATGAGCACACAGATCGGAAACCGCCGAGGGAGCACAGAGGCTCCTCCGCACACCGCCAGGCAAAGCAGCCGCTGCAGGGAACAATTCCCCCACCCTGTATGTGTGCTTTGCATTTGCAAAGGCACTCCCAGCTGCACTCCTGGCTGCAGCAAGGACTGGCACATGAAAATCACCTCCCCGGGTCAAACAGGGGGGGTCTTTATCCCCCGGTGTCCTCCCCAGGTGCTGAGGAACTGCTCTGCCAAACAACCATTTCCCAGCCTGACCGGGCAGTGAATATTCATTGCATGGGCTTTTTGTTTCCTCAGTATTTAAGATGCAGAGAGAGATAGTGAAACTTCAAGAGCAAAATGCCTCCTATACAGAAGAGATTCTGAAGAGCTCCTTTGACAACAATCTGGCTTTGGCGAGCCGTTCTACTGGGAAGAGCTTTCTCATGAGACATGAAGAAAACTGGAGGAGAAGCTTAGAAGAGCAAATCACCATAATTAAAAGTAACAATGCAAACCTGATGATGAGGATGAACAACATCACCCGGGTTGCAGGTATGGCTCTCCATGTTGGCTCTGCAGTGGGGAGACCCAGCTCCTCTGCATCACTGGCAAAGAGGGGCTGAAAACCCAGTTTAGATGATCCAATAACTAGAGCAAGTTTTAATCTTCCTGTCAGCTGGTGATGCCCCCATGCCCAGGACTGGAGTCAGCTCCAGACCAGGGAGCACCTGTAGGAGCTGGAGCACTGCCCTGTGCAAACCCCCGGATCCCCTTGCAGCTGCATGTGTGGCTCTGGGCTCTTCTCTCCTCCTGTGATTTGCAGATTCGGACTCTAGATGCCCTCCAAAAGAGTGATGTCTCCCACCCACACCTCAAGCCTGTCAATCCCATACTGCTGTGTTCCTCACTGACTGCTGACTACTGAAAAATATCCATTAAATATTTATTTCAGGGCCTCCTGGACTCAAAGGAGATTGTGGTCCACCAGGTATGTTGGTAAATGAGCCATAACTTCTCTTCTTTTCCTCTTTTTCTTTTGTTCATCTAAGAGACCTTAAGCGAGGGTTTGGGATTTCAGTCCCCAGACCCAGACCCTACCCAGTGTGCAGACACCCAATGCTCTGGCCATGAGGAGACCTGCTGTACCTTTCCACTGATCTTCCAGGAGCCTTGGCTAGCCTGAGTGCTCCCACAGGAGTCCCTAGGAAAACATTGGCACGGGCTCAGGAATGAGCTGGGTGCAAGCTCTGCCCTTCGCAGCCACGCACAAGCTGCTGCCCTGGGTACCTGAGGGTTTGGGTAGAACTACACCTGCCTTAGGAGGTAAATATCTCCAGACTGTGAGGATCTGGTCCTGGTCTGGGTGCAAGTCCTGGTCTAACGCTGGCTCCACTTTGAGCAGAGGCTGGAAACAGTTTCTGTGATCCTATGATGATGACCTAAGATGCAACCCTTGTTAGGTCAGGTCTGTAACTCATCCATCCCTCCTTCTTGGCTACACCGACGAGATTTTCTGAAGGAAAAAAATAAATTAAAAATTGTGTTTTCATATCTTCCTGGCTGCACTTACGACATTGAAACAGCACCTCCTGCCAAGCAGTGTTATTACACATCAGAGCCCAATAGTTCAGTGCATTTTCATGGACGATCTCCCCAATGGTCCCCATGAGCTGGGCTTGGCAGAAAGACAAGCCGGCCCCTGCCCAGCCGAGCACTCAGCTGAGCTCCAAGGACTTTACTCAAGTGGTTGTGCTGGTCCCTGCCAGCTGAAGATTGGCCTCACTGGTGGCTGAAATAGTGTGAGCAAAGGATGATTAAAAAATTCATCTCTTCTTCTGAGCCATTACTGTGAATAGATGATGTGTGTCAGCTGATATATGTATTTTCCATCTCAGGGCTACAGGGACCACCAGGGACAAAGGGAGACCAAGGTAAGGCTTTTCTGACACCTGAATTACTTCTGTGGCTGAACATAAAGTGGCTTTATGGATGATTTTATGAGCAATCATGTCCTCAGCCAAGGTGTAAGTAAGAATGTCATTGGAGTTGAAGGAAATAAGCCTATGTAAAGCTAATGTGAGCAAAAGAAAAACTTAGCTGGAAAAAATCTTATTTTAAAAGTCACTGTGCAACAGTCACAGTGGGCCAATTAGCCACTGTCACCAGCACCACTCTCACATGCACAGAGAGTGGAGTTTGGCTCATGCTCGCAGCTGTGGTGGATGTCCTGCTGCTGGCATTCAGTAGACATGGCACCCCATGAAGCATCAGAAAAATGGTGTTGTCCTTGCAGGCGTACACGGACCCCAGGGCGAGAAGGGGAGCAAAGGAGCTCCTGGCCCTGCTGGCCCAAGTGGTGATCCAGGAGTGAAAGGAGAAAAAGGAGAGATAGGGCTTGCAGGTAAGACTTCTTCACTATCTCAACATTTTTAATGTTCTCACACATATTTCTTTTTAAACTCATTCTACATAAAACACCAGAAGAAGTCTTCATAGGTCAGTATTCATAAAAATCCAAGCAGCGCTGAGCATGGTTTCCCAGTCAGTGAGGGAGCTGGATAAACAGGACACTTGACCTGATCTGCAGGGGTTTAATTTCATGTCATGCTTCAGCAAATCTCCCAAAGGAGGGCAGGGGGAAGGGGCCATGCAAAATGTTGACTCTGCACCACGGAAGTCTCTTTACAGAGTGACCTTTGTCTAATGAAAGCCACAGATATTAAATTATCAGCCTATCCTAGATTAAAGCAGTGATGTTTACAGTAGGATTTTCATGGTATAAAATAATACAATACCATTTATATGCACAAGCATGTGGATGTTAGTCCTCATTTCAGTGGAACTTGTTTCTGTGAGCTTTATATCTTACAGAAGCCTGGCTTTGTACACCTGAAGTAGAAGAGTTATGCAACGTGCTTCTCCCATGTGACATGCATTGTGGATAGCTGTTACTCAGTGGTCTTACACGGGCTGAAAGCGGGAGAGGAAAAGAAAGCAGATGATGTGTGTGGTGCAGAGCAGGGAGGACAGCTGGGCAGGTTGATAAGAGCTTCCTCAGATCTTCCATCAGATCCTGAATGTCCCAATGCTCTCATTAGCACAAGATGCTCCAGAAGAGAAAAGTGATTGTAGGAGAAATACCAAAAGGCAAGGACTTTGGGATAATTCTGGAGCAGAAAGATGAAGGAGATGTAAGTCTTCAAATGAGGCACTTTCAAGCAATTCAGCTCTTTTGGAGCATGCTGATCACCTGTTCAGAGAAGAGAAGGTTAAGGGGAGAGGAGAGAACTCTCTGGAAGCACAGGAGTGGAATGTACTGCCCTCTATCTCCATTGTGGCTAGGAGCAGAGAAGAGTTCAGACTGCAGTAAGGGATATTTAACTAGAGGAGAAAACACTCCAGTAGTAGGAATAGTTTGGGGAATAGAATGGAGATGTGTCATGGCACCACTACAAGCCTTTAACAGCAGGCCAGACAAACATCTGGCCAGAGAGGCTAACAGAGCCAGAGGTGGATCAGACAGACCAGCTCTGTCCTCCTACAGCTTTATGGGAATGTCACTGAGTGGTAAGTGCTGGTGTGAGGCCAAACCTTGCTCCTGGTGTGGCCAGACAGAGATGCTCCACAGGCTGCGGAGACAACAAACCTGTTTTTTTGAATTTATACGTGTGTGCTATGCTGTTTGATAGGTCCCCAAGGACAGAAAGGTGACATGGGCAAGAAGGGAGACCCTGGGCCCCAGGGACCTGTGGGTCCTCAGGGACAGCATGGAGTCCCAGGACTGCCAGGTTACGATGGTAAGTGCAGAGGACAGAGTGTGACAAGGGTGCAGAGCTGCCCCAGCTGAGGGGCTGGGCTAAATCTCGTTAGCACTGATGCCAGGATATCATTACAGGTAGCCCGGGGAAGCCTGGACATCCTGGGCCGAAAGGAGAGCCAGGTAAGCAGTGCAGAAGGTGCAATTTCTTGTAGACACATCAGACTGATCTCTTTAATATGGTTTTTCATGACAAGGAAAACTGCAGCCGGTCTAGATCCCAGCATGGGTGAGAGAAGACGATGATTAGATGAAGAAACCATGCCAACATTTCAATGTCGTCCAAACTCATCCAGCAGCCTTGGCTGTCTCATCTGGGCCCCACTCACTGTGCAGGAGACTGAGAGGGAAAGAAGGGCCACGTCCTCCTTCCTGACGTGTGTGCACACACAAGGGCAGAAATTGGCTGCTCTTTGAGGAGAGCACTTGCGCATTTCAGGGCTGGCAGTCGGCCAGGACCTGTGTCCATGCAGCCTTTCACTCCAGATCATCCCTCACTGCATTGCTAAGTTTAGCACCGCCAGGAGAGGATTGCCATTCAGAGAGACCCAACGTTTGTTTTGCCTTCATAGGCTCAACTCAGTGTGCAAGGGCTGGTGATCAAGCTGCGTTTTTATCTCCTTCATGTGTTGTCTTACATTTCATGTGTGCTGCTTTCACTCAACCTCAAGGTGCAGCTGGACTACTTGGACCTCCTGGAAGTCCTGGCCTCGATGGCAGACCTGGTCAGAAAGGGGAGAAGGGGGACCAGGGCCTCAGAGGTAGCCCAGGTACACCACTGCTCAAACCTGTAACTCATTGACCTTCTACTCTGGCCCCACTTTGTGTGATGGCTTCACCTTCACTGATTTCTTTTTAATTTTAGGAATACAAGGCATTGCTGGACTCAAAGGTGAACAGGGAGAACAAGGAATAGCAGGTAAAGGAGAATAAAACAGGTTTTGGGTCAACAACACACATCATGCAGACACTGGAAAGGGAACTACAACACCAAGAGGAGATCTCTTGGTGCCATGGCACTCCTGGGGGCTCTGCCAAGCTGCTGTGGGCTGACTACTCTCCAGAGGGTTTGTTTCTACCATCTGTAACATGCATGAGGGGGTGATGGTGCCTGAATTTTTGTAGAAATTGAAAATGCACAAACAAAGCAGCAGTTTAAGATGAACTTCAGGAGAAGATGTTTCCCCACTGCCTGTATTTTCTTTTTTGACATAGTCTGTACTAAGATGTGAAATAAGACACCTGGTTCAGAAATAGATGCTTGTAGTGTAGACACCTAAACTAGATGAGTTAAAATCCATCATAAATACTAATTTGCATAAGCTTTTGTAAATGTATAAACATCACTTTTGTAAATGTTTGTTTGTTTGTTTGTTTGTATGATCTTAGGACCTCCAGGGCAAAAGGGAGCAAAGGGAGACCAGGGCCCACCAGGTAAACCCTTGTAGCATGATTTATTCTGATGACGCAAAGCACTTTGGGTGCCACATTCCACTGATCTGCATGAATGTGAAATGTTTGTCACGTCCTTTCCTTGGGAAGGGACAAAGGCAATGACTTTTTCGCTTTCCACCCAGGTGCCCCAGGCCCAGTTGGTCAAAAAGGAAGCAAGGGTGATTATGGCACTAAGGGTCTGAAAGGAGAACCAGGACTAAAAGGAGCCAGGGGAGAGAGCGGATATCCTGGTAAGGCTCTTTGCCACAGGTTCTGTGGAGCTGATGGTGCATTCGGATTCGGGACTGTAGATCACAGACAGGCGCGAGCAGCTCTGGGGCGTGTTTGCAGAGCTCATTTGCAGGAACTCAGCACACAGATCAGCCTTCCCAGCAGAGGAATGCACAGGGTGTCGCATGCATGCCCTGGGAGGTGTGCTAAAAGACATGCAAGTAAACAGATGCGTTAGATTTTCTCAAATCCCCTATTTCACAGAAAACTGGAACAACCCACATTCTTCTCTGCTTTGTTCAGAGACATCTCATAGCACATCATGTCACTGGGATAAATCCCGTGTAAACACGGCACTGAGGAACATGGAATAGTGAAGCTGTTGGAAACACCTAACAGTGAGGCCATTTAACTACACCTTGCTAACTGTAGGACACAAAAACTGTCCAAAAGGTCCAACACTACAGCTTCTCTCCATCCTTGACTCCTCTCCCTTCCAATCACAGGGTGTTTCAAAAAACCATAAGACCTGCAGTAAAAAAATAACCCAAACAGTTGTTACAACAGCCCATGGGAAGCAAACAGCGCTCCAGATGCTTTTTTCTTTCAGTTGTTCACACAGGACAGTACAGGAATCCTCAGAAATAAAGTAGATTCTATGTGGGGCTCCTCCATGCACTCCTCTTCTGGAGCTTTGCATCTGGAAGAGGGAGGAAGTGTAACTCGGCTGGCTCCAAGCCAAAGACTGCCCTCTGGGTGCATCTCCTGGTCTCCAGAAGGAGACAGCAATGAGTGCTTTCTGGAGGTAGCTTTGGGGGGAAGAGCTCATTGGGTTTTTTCAAACACCCTTACCCTCAAGACCAAGATGCTCCACAGAAATGTGGAGGACTGTTGAGAGCACCTTTCTTCTCTCCCGGGAGAGCAAATCCCAGGAAGTAGGTCTTCCTGCAAGTACTTTGGGAGATATCAGGCCTGCTCCTGGAGATCCCAAAGTCTGTCAGAGATGTCAGTTTACAGGTAGCAGTGGGAATGAGATACATTTCCCACAAGTGAATGAATAGATGGGATTTTAAAAGTGGCTCTTTTCTTGAGTCACACATTAGGAAGACCCTACTTTTCCTGCCACATTTCTTTTATATACCCTTAGTCACCTCAGGGTGTTCATTTTCTACAAGGGGAGGAGTCTGCACATCTCTGACTCACAGAAGCATTCAGAACTAGATAATAACTGGATTTTTCCACAAGCAACTGTCAAATGTTTGCTTTTCTAATTTGCAACAGGTTCCCAAGGAGTGAAAGGGAGCAAAGGTGAAAAAGGAGAAGGTACTGGACTTTTACTTCTTCTCTCACTTGCCTTCTGGTATCAAAGCTACCTGAGACCAGGACAAAAATCTCCCTCTACTCACACAGCACAGCTAACAGAGCCAAGGAGTCTGTGGTCTGAGCTGCAGCCTGGTGTCTCCAAATGCAGGGGGGGCTCTTGAATTGTTTGGATTTGAGATACCAGTAACCTCTGGTCCCACCCTGGAGGTGGGAACATCCCTTTGGTTTGGGTGGTCACTGCTCCTGTCTGTCAATGTCTTTTTCCTTATGCCTGTATGACCCATAGAGTTATTTTCTTCTCCTCTGAACTCTCAGTTGGCCTCGGTAATTTTGTACGAATTGTGGGAGGAGACAGAAGGGGCCGTGTGGAAATCTTCCACCAAGGGTCCTGGGGAACAATATGTGACGATAACTGGACCATCCGAGAGGCCAGCGTCGTCTGCCGAATGCTGGGATTCAACCGTGCAGTCGCTTCCTTCACAGCCGCAGCAGGTGAGTCCACTACAGCTTTACAGCTCTCTGGGCCTGGCACGGGTGGTTACACGCACCACAGCAAGGTCACCTACACGAGCAGCAAGTGATCTCCTCAACAGGGCAGCTCGTTCCTCTTGGGATGAGGCAGCTGCATGTCAAGTGCTGCTTGAACTGTGCCCAAAGGCTTGATTTCCAACAAGCCATCCACACAACCCAACACATGCCCGCTATCCACAGGGCTCTCTTTAGAAAAAAAATGCATATTCCTCTTTCTCTCATCCAACACTTTTTTGTTTGTTTGTTTGTTTGATTGATTTTCCAAAGGCACTGGACCAATTTGGCTCGATGACGTAAGTTGCAAGGGGAGTGAAATTACAATTACGGACTGTACCAAGCGTGACTGGGGTGCGCACAACTGCAACCACAGCGAGGATGCTGGGGTGGAGTGCGCTTGATGGGACACCAAGACGGTCCTGGGAGCTGCTGCTGCCTCTGTTCTCTGTGGAGATTTTCATCAGGCTGTGCTTTTGTGCCTCTTTACCAGGTCATAAAAATTCAACTTTCAATAAAGAAAGTTGAATTTTTCACAAATCAATAACAGTTGCAAGACCCACAGGTTACCTGAAGCATCCCAGCTGTCACAAAACAATTGGAGCTCAGGCATGTGAGCCAGTTCACAGCTTTTCCCGCTACCTGCCATCAGCTCATCTGCAAGAGCTCACATGTGTGTGACCTCTAAGTCCACAGGGGAGGGGATGGTCCACGTTGGCTTAGTGCAGTAAGAGAATAGGATCAGTGTGCAGAAACCTGCACTTACTGCAGCTGAGCTGGCTAGTCCATCTTCATCACAGTACAGTTGTGAACCTGAGCTTAAAACCCCCAGGGAAGTGCATACACCCAAAACAGCAGATGCTCAGAAATCGTCAGATGATCCCTCTGGCATGCAAATATAAATATTCTTCAGAAACTATGCTGATCACACATTAAAGTGCAAAAGTAAGTGCCGGGGATCTAGGTGCCACACTATCCTGGTTTAGCACCGCGCTTGGTTTTGACCTTAGCTGAGTCCCTTGCCTTCTCTGTCAGCATTTCCTAACCTGTCTCCAGGAGCAATACCCCTTACGTATCCGGTGTATAAAGCTAAGCTTTTCATACTTTTAGAAATTAGATGCTCCAGTAAAGCAAAATCATGACAAATAAAAAATATAGCAAAGCATGAATAAGCTATCGATTGGTGTTAAATAGAAATAAATAAACAAATAAATAAACAAACAAATAAATGCTTGAATAGATAAATAAATAAAATTATACACACACACCTGTAGATGTACTAGGGAGAAAACATTGAACTGGGCTTTCCAGGATCCCATGCGACTGATGCAATTTACGTTCAATAAATAAAGGTTTCCCTGCAAGGACAAGAGCTGGACACATCCTGACGGGATCCTGAGCGCGGTGGGACCGGCGGGAGGAGCCGCGGGCACGGCGCCGGGACCCACCAGCCACCTCCCGGCGCCGCTCCCCATCCCCGCCGCGGAGCCCGGCTGTCTCAAATGCTCCTTCCCGGCACTAAGGGGAGCTCAAGGGCCGCCGCCGCTCCGCAAAGCGGCTGCGGGAGACCCGCGGCATCGGCCCGGCCCGGCCCGGGTGCTGCCCTTGCCGCCTCCTCCCCGCTGCCTTCTCCCACGGAGAACCGGGGGTCCTGCGCATCCCCCTCTACCCCGCTCTCGCGAAACCCCGCCTGGAGCACTGCGCCCAGCTCTGAGACCCCGGCACAGGAGGGATATCGACAGGCTGGAGTGATGCCAGAGGGGGCTGCGAAGATGCTCAGAGAGCTGGAGCACCTCTCCTATGAAGACAGGCTGAAGGGGACTGTTCGGTCTGGAGAAGAGAGAGCTCTTAGAGCACCTTCCAAATACCTGCAAGAGAGCTGGAGAGGGATTTTTTGCAAGATCATGTAGAGATAGGACAAGGGGGAATAGCCTTAAACTAAAAGAGAGTAGGTTTAGATTATATATCAGGGAGAAATTCTTCCTTGTGAGGGTTGATGGAGCACTGGCCCACAGGGTGCCCAGAGCAGCTGTGGATGCCCCATCCCTGAAAGTGTTCAAGGCCAGGTTGGACAGGGCTCCCCTGCCCAGGGGATTGAAACTAGATGACCTTTAAAGTCCTTTCCAACTCAAATCATTCCATGATTCTATGATCCTAGGAGTGGGAGGGCAGTGGTGGCCACAAGGGCCTGGTGATGCATCCAGAGGGTCCCTGTGATGTCTCACCTGTGTCACAGGGAAGGACTAAAATGTGTTTTATCCTGTTGAACATCCGACAGCACACACAGCAAGACCAAAATCTGAGAGTGGGGTGCTCAGTTTGAGGGAATGAGACAGGCTATGGTGGTTTCAGTCCTCGGTAACTGCAGCACTGGTCAAACAGTTCTCCAATAAAGGGATTTTGTAAAATAAGAGTGGATGTTTTTAGGTATTTGTGATGCAGCCTCTTGTGCCTGATGGTTTGTGAGAGGCTGCTGGGCAGTTGGGACAATTGTACAGGTTTTGCTCCCCACTCTTTAGTAGCTAAAAACACAATTTTTAAGGCAAACCCTCAGATTTTGCCAGCATATCAGAGGTGTCCCCTTGGAGGGACAGAGGGACAGCTGCACAGCTCACCCCCAGCCTTACCACTGTGGAGGCAGGACACAAGTCCCTGCAGTGGTATTTGGAGCCCGAAGCCCAGCACTGCGACCCCCATGCAGCAGGTTTGGGGGTTCTCATGCCCCACATGTTCAATTCTCCAGTCTAAGGGAAGGTCCACTGGGGCAGGAAGAGTGCCAAAAGTCACCACGGGATGGTTGGTGAGCAACAAAAAATCCTTTTGCATCTACAGAAAGGGGTCGCCCTGAGTTTTGGAGGTTGGCTTGCAGGGCCACACCCCCTCCCTCCCAAATACGAAGCTCCAGCTATCCCACCCCAGCTTTGAAGTCTCCCAACCATCCTGCACTGCCCTGAAAGAGCTGCCTATCACAGCTAACAAGGAGTGGTACAGCTTTGCTTATCATTCATGCCCAGCACCAATTAAAAAGACTTAGTTAAGCAAAATGCAATTACACTGTCATGGATAAAAGGGATACAATTAATTAAAATGGAGCACTTTCCCTTAGGAATGATGTTATTTCCAGATGCTCCCATCCCTGATCATTCCTTGTGTTCTGAAGAGATTTGGAATGGGTGGGGATAATTGGGGTCTTTTGGGTAGTTCTGTCCCATCTCACTAGCTCACGTGTATTTATGGGGTAAGTTAGCAAAGACCCTTGAGGACACAAATCTTTTCTGGAGCCCGAAAACACCATTTTCAATGTATCTGACACTACCTTTCCAAGAAGATGAACATGTCATAGAGGCTATCTGGCATCAAACTGAGACTTTTCTCCTTTTGGGGAGAAAACTGCCTTCTGTCATCTCTGAAGGAATGGGGAACAGCCAGACAGAGTGGGATATGTGCTGTGGCCAGAAGGATTTTCCAAAATTCACAGGGAAGCAACTGAAGTGATGTTTCCTATCTCATGCCCCACGGGAAGGGAGAGACACTGAAGAGCAAAACATTTACTAACTAAAGGCCAGTTCTCCAGGTTTCCAAAGCCTGAAGTTTATGCTGAGTGCATCCATAACACACCTCCTTGGAAAAATTGTTGCAAAGATAAAAAAGGCAATTAGTGCATTAAAGACATCACATTGAAATATGCAATAAAGGAAATTGTTTTCTGCGTTACATTCATATTACAGACAGGTAACAACTTTAATACACATGCAGGCTACATCTAAAGCTTAAACTCATCACATCATATATAAGTCAATAATCGTGTTTCCATCCCTCTCTTCTGAAGTCTTCTGATGTTTTAGATCACATCACCACAAATCTGCCAGCACATTTCCTAGTTTTTTCTGTTAAACATCATGGTGGAGGGCAGCATCTGGCCTCAAAACCATAAGACTTTTTTTCTGTCTCACTTGGTGTCAGAACTGGTCGGGTTTTACTTGGTTAACTCTTCCCACCAGCATGGTCCAGCAAAGGCCCAACCAACCATCCAGTGCAGTGCACAAGCCCAAGCTACAAGTGTTTCTGACCCTGCAAAGGGTCCAGTTTGGCTCTCACAGGCGCTGGCATGAAGCTGGACCATGCACTGATGGAGGCAGCTGCTCTGCTGTGACACAGAGCTGAATTTAACCCAAAGTTCCTAAACAAACTGTTAATGGTAGCTCCAAATGAATATCCATTTATTTCAGTATTTGTCTTTTTCAAATGTGACCTAAAATCTATAAGTAATTAGTTATTGTACAGGCTACGGTATTGCAAAATGCTTCCCTTCATTTTTTATTCAGACTCTGAACTATAACTCCAAAATCATTCTAGTCACACCAGCCTTCAAAGGTCTAAATGGGGAGGAAGGGGGGCTAATGCCTTAGTATCTTTGAGATTTACAAGAATATTTGAGGATTTTCCTGGGATTCAGTGTGAGATGAAAAAAAAAGTGTTTTGCAGGCAAACAGAGGAACTTACGCTTCCAGTTCAAAAAGAAAGACACATCCAAGTAGAGAAAGATGTAAATGTTAAAATGCTAAATAAATATTGCCATTCAACAGCAGTCTTTGTCTTTTGAGTCCTAGGTTAAAACTACTTCACAGGGACTATAAAAGCTCATTACTCTTCTTTGTTGGAGCTAAATGAATTTTAACCGCAGAAGTTCCAGAGTGAAGAATTGCCTCCCGTGTCATCCAGGTACCCCATCAGGGGAAGGCAGGAGAGGACTTTGGGAGCTGTTAAATAAGGTCAATAAGAAAAAAATACACAAATTGCATTTATTCTGGGTCTGCTTGTGATGTTTTGTATAAATGCTAACAAATAAGTGGTGCTGGGAAGGTGCTGATTCCACACCATCAGGGTATCAGCAGCACAAGGAAGCGCAATTCTGCAATGACCTTGCCTTAGGAAATCCCAGTGGAGTCAAGGGATTCAGAGGGCTTTCAGGCTTAGGCCATAAATCACTCAAGATATGAATTACTGCCTTATTAGAGCAGATTCATAACTGTAATTCTAGATAAATACACAATTAGTCTGATCTCTTCTGATAAAATGCCAACAGGAAAAAAAAATAAGTCACCTCCTACTAAGCAGACTATCTATTCAAAGGAACTGGAGCAAACTTTCACAGATGTTGAGGCCAGCAGGACCACTGTAATAATCCCATCTGACCTTCTGCATGGTGCAGGGCAGAAAATCTCCCCCAGGGATTTCTACATCATTTTGAAACTACGGCTTGTTTTCTAGGAAGGTGCCTTACCTTGGATGAAAGTTTTCTGAAAGCAGAAAAAGCACCGTATTCCTGAAAAAAACACCACATTCTTGCCTCATTAATTAATGTACCAGCTCTCTCCCAGTGACTCCACTCTTAACTTATGCTGGGGCACCAGGAGCCAGCTGAGGTCCTTGAGCCACCGAGTGCCGTTGCCTGAAGTACATTCAAACAAGGCTTAAGAGATAAAATAAGTTTTCCTTAACATGATTAACTTCACCTGGCAGGGAACCAAACCCACAACCAGGTTTTGGAAGAACTACTTGCTGCTCCAAGTGAGCAGCACACCTATAAAGGGATGCTAATGCCCTTGCCAGAGTGTAGAGAAAGGAGGAACGTGCAGCACACACCAAGATCAAACTGGAGGTGACCTTGGTAGTTTTACTTCTGCTCAGCATCTGAAAGGGTATTTCTGGAAGGCTTTTGCCATAATATCTGTGGCTCACACAAACACTGGGACTCTGCTCTTGCAGTCGCCCTGATTTTAAAGAAAATGTTTGACTTTACGTAGTAGTGATAGAAGGAGGTCTTTGGGAGTAGAAGGCTCTCACCACACTTCTGAGGCCCTCAAACTCTTTTCTGGGTGGAAATGAGATCAGACTAAACTAAAGTGGCACTGTTTGCATGAGTAACAGCTAATCCCAATTACCCACGGCTGAGAGATGAGGATCCCAGGGCTAAAAGAACAAGGGTGCTTTTGCCACATATGGGTAAAGACTGTTGACTCAACTTGCAGGCCTATAAAATTTCTCCAGTAACAAGCAGGGACAGACTCCTACAGCAATGCTGGAGGGAAGGGAAATACCCTGTCTCTGAAAATCCACTTATTTCAACCAGACTGGAAGAGCTGCACAAGACTATAAACGGATCTGGCTGTGGTTAAGGGGTAGACGAGAGGAGGAAGAACACCCTGCTTGTCCTGTGTTTATACTCCAAAACTGCAAGATTAAGAGTGGGGAACTCCCCTACTTCCAGTTTACTTGCTTTAGAAGCCTTTTTGAGTCCCCCAGCGCAAGCTGGCATGGAGAGGGCAGAAGAAGCTCTTTTCTGGACAGTGCTCTGGCACACTCTGACTTTACACATTGTAGACTGGAAGTGTGAAAAAAAAGTCACTTTTTCAACATTTTCCTTTCGTTGCTCCCGGATGCACAGTGCCACTTCCCATTACAAGCCAGCATGTCAGTTGTGACCTGCTCGAGGGAGACGTGCTGTGACCCCATGGGACAGGCTCAGCACACTGAGGATGTGAGGGTAAAATGTACAGTCCTCAGTAAACATGTGGGGCCCAGATCAGTGAGGGGTCCTGAGCAATGAGACTTCAGCAAAAGGCCTCCAAGCATCACCCAGCACGGGAGATGAAGCAGGGAGTTGTGACCTAGGTCACATCTGCAGCTGGTATAAATCAACATTGCTCTGTTGATGAGTGGGGAAATACATGGGTTTGTTTCTGCTGATAATTCAGCCCTATTCTGATAATTTTTAAATTTTGCCCAGCTCTCTCAAACACTGCTTAGCTCCTGGTGAGTTTACTCGTGGGCTTGCAGGTGGGTCATGTGTTCTGCCCAGCGGCCTGGGAGGAAGGTGGGAGATTCAGCAGGAATAGCAAGTCCTTCCTCAAATGCCTGGGCAACCAGCAAAAGCACGCTCAAGGCTGGGAATCCTGATGTTTTCTAGGGCAGAAAACAGTAGGGACTCTTTCCAAAATGGTTATTTAAACAAGGCATTTTAAATTGAGCTGCACTGATTATTAGAAAGCACAGTAATTTTCAGTCTCATGTCACAGAGGTATTATAAAACTGCCGACAACAGCATTTCATCAACACCTCTGGTTCCAGATTTCTCCCACCTTGACACTTCTGCAGTTTAAGCCTAATTATTGCTGCTTGCCCCATTATGATAGATGTAGTCCCAAGCCATCCTTCACCTCTGTGCCATCAAGCTCTCAAGGATCCTGATTCCTTTGCTTAATGTGAAGTGATGAAATGGGTTCTGGCAACAGAGACGCAAAGTTGGAAAGCTAAAATTTTGTTGAAGTATAAGCATAGAAGCAAGTTGTGTAGAGTTTTCATCCAAATTACTTTAAAGAGATGTATTTCATGGAATCATAGAACATCCTGACTTGGAAGAGACCCAAAGGGCTCATCGATGTCCGGCTGCTGGCCCTGCACAGGACCACCCCAAGGATCACACCGTGTGCCTGAGAGCATTATCCAAATGCTTCTTGAGCTCTGGCAGGCTTGGTGCTTCCAGAACCCAAGCACCCTCTGGGAGAAGAGCCTTTTCCTAGTGTCCAGCCTAAGCCCAGCTGACACAGTTTCATGCCATTCCCTCAGGTCCTGTCACTGGTCACAACAAAGCAGAGATCAGTGTCTGCCCCTCCTCTTCCCCTCACAATGCTCTCTTGTAGACTGCAATGAGGTCTCCCCTCAGTCTTCTCTTCTCCAGGCTGAACGGACCGAGTGACCTCAGCTGCTCCTCATATGGCTTCCCCTCAAGGCCCTTCACCATCTTTGTTGCCCTCCTTTGGACACTGTCTAATAGTTTAATATCTTTCTTATATTGCAGTGCCCACATTTGGAGAGGAGAAACTCCTTCTCCAAAATAAAAGGGCTTGTTCCCCAGCTAACATCAAGTACACGGACTATCTAATGAAGTATTTGCGGATCCCTTCCCTATCTAATGAAGTATTTGTGAGTCCCTTCCCTCATCTTCAGGGGGGTTTTTCCCTTCTATTCAGTTGTACATCTTCTGCTCTTTAGCTCTAACTGTTTCAAGATGTTCATCTGATACGAATTTACAAACCAGATGATAGCCATCATCTTCACATTAAGGAGGAAAACTCATGTACCGTTTCAAAGGCTTTAACTCTTAATCTCTGTTTTCAGACCTGTATATAGTGGTCTGTTCATATTTCTGCCATTTGGTTTCCAAATACTCAATCTTTTTCAAACGAGATCATGGTAGCTGGCAGTGTTTGAAAACACTGATACTGTTAATCAGCAAAAGTCTTGTTGAATTGAAAGAAACCCAAACTTGTCTGTCTTGCATGACAAACAATTTATATGAAGTCAGCCCAGCTGACACATCGAGGTAAGCAGTAGAGAGCAGGCCTCTAAGGCCTTTAAGGTTGGTTAAGACAGAAAATATTTTAATCACAGCTGAGAAAGAAAGAGATCACCATCAGGTTTGGATAGGCTCAGTCAGGTGGTCAGCTGGTGTAAATAAACTCAGGTCTGTTGAGGTCAAAACGGTTTACACCCACAGTTATTTTTTCCTGAATGAGGTGAACATGTAAAATCCCTTACTGAGTAATTTTCAGCAAGCTTGAGCACTACAATTCTCTCTAAAATCAGGAGGAATGAGCAGTCTGAGAGAGGAACACCCAAGTAATCTCAGGCTATCAAGGGGAAAATGGCTGAATCAAAGAATAAAAAGTTCTTCTCCATTAAAACACAGATTAAGTGCACATAGCTGAAAGGAGCTCGAACACTTTTCTCCCTTTGTGTGCTTGACATAGCAGGAGAGTGTTTGTCCTGGCAGAAGCATTTCAGGTAAACTGGAGTAAGTCAAATATGTAAATACTGGGTCTGAGCCATCCCATCTGCCTTTTGAGGGTTGCTGAGAGTGTTACCTGGCAGGTGATATGATCAGTACCTGGATGGAAAAGAAGAGAAGTTCAACAATGAGGGGAACATCCAGCTTTCAAAATGGTCAGAGGAAAAGAAAGTCTAAACTGACTCCACAGGAAAGAGCAGAAATGCAGTGAACCTCCAACAGAACATCAAAATCACACATTATTGTGAAAACAAAGGGATATTTTCAGGGAGTTAGGGGTTGGAAATTAGAGTCTGGGCTTCAGAAGTATTTGTAACCACAATCAAGTCAAATTTGAGAAAAAAAGAAAGCTCATATTGTCACCGAAACGACGGGAAAAACAAAAACTCTCCAACAACATTTTTAGTGTTAGAGAATCAAGGCATTACTTTATTCTGGCCAGGATGCTGTTCTGGCCAGGATGTGCAACAGAAATCATCTCATCCACACATAGCCCGGGCTGTGGAGAGAAAATCATTCCATCACACATGAATTTGACTAGATCTTTCAGATACTTATATGGTCAAAACCCACAGAAATTCATTGGTCCCAAGTTACACATTTGGTTTCCTATTGGTTGTTGATCTCTTTGCCTTCGATGTTAACTAGGTTCTCATTCTTGGTTCTCTTATCTCTCTCTTCCCAGACCAGGTGTCTCTGGCCATGCCAGGGGTGATGTTTGGAGTTGATGGTCGTTATCTTTTGTGTATCTTTTGTGCTACTCCCAGTCTGTTGAGATGTGAAGCTCATCACACCTTGAGTGATGAAACAGTCTTTTGAAAAGAAACTTAAAATTCCTTTCCCCTGGGGCAAAGGCGAACAAAACTCCTGATTAAAGTTATATAAAAAAATTTTAAACTTGGTATCCTTTCCAACAATGTCAAGTCTAAAAAGACTTGGCACAACAGATATGGGAGCTGGAGCAGTAAGAGGCTCTTTTTGAGAGCTTAAAAAAACCTCCAAACTTGCGATTGAGAAAAAATGCAATTTTTTTTCTGTTTTCTTACCAAAACTAAAAGCAAAAATATTGCCATTTCTAGGGAAAGTGAATGTTAAAGATTTCACCAAGTCTGCATATCATCAATCCATGAGGCAAGCAGCCTTATCTACCCCAGGCAGAAGTAGCCAAAAAAAGGAGTTCAGCCCACCCAGCCTGGTGTTTGTGCCACACTAAAACCAATTTAATCCTACTGTCCCTGTACCCATCCTGCCAGTAAGCACTTCTGAGCTAATTTCTAGAAACTTTGTCAATGGTGACCATCTGTCATTGGGAAAACACGAAAAGAGGGATTAGTAACGGACTGGCAGGGAATACTGGAAAACTGGCAATATATTTTACTGAGTACAGATGCAAACACAATGAGGATATTGTTTTGAAATTGAGGGAAGAGCAGGAAATTTTGCAGTGTTCTCCAGAGTTGGTTTGTTGGGGATTTTTTTTCTCCTTGCCACATCAGTGGGAGAAAAAGGCTGGCAAGTGAGAAGACTAATAATAGGGCATAAATGTACCATTTGGGGGATTTTCCCCTGGAGCCTGCTCCACCTCTCTTGCTACTCAATTGCCACCACTACTGCACGTGAGGTGCATGTTTATGCTGCTGCTGAATGAATGCACAGATGCATCTCTGTTATCCTTAGAAGCAAAAACTGCTTTTTCTAACAAATTCATTGCCCAGTGCACAAACACACCTAACGAGCTCCTTCTGCCTTGTTTGTTGGAATACGGCACCTTCTGCTGAGACTAAGTTAAAACAGAGAGAGCACAGAAACCTCCAAGAAAAGCTAAATGGGGGAACTTAATTGCCTCAGTAGTTTTGCTTCCAAAATTAGAGAGGAAAATGTTTTAGAGATGAGAAGATTTTAAAGGGCGCCAATCACAATGAGAGAGATTTCTGTTTGAAATGCTGATGGTCGAGACATCTCCAAGGCCACGTTCATCGCAGAAGGGGAAAATATTCAGACAACTGCCAAAAATGTCATCCAGGGAGGGAACCTCTCCCCAGATCTTGTCTGCACTAATAAGAATTTGCTGGCACTTGTGAAGGCAGATGTATCTTCTGCTGAAAAAAGTCTTTCCCATTCCCTCGGTGAAGGAAGACATACTCTTCGGCTGGTGTAAATCCATAAACTGCTGCTCCTGCTAGCATCAAAACGTCATTAAAAATCACAGCCTGAGAGGCATTACTGCAGAAGGAGAAGTCTCTGGCAAGGGGCAGCCTTTGGCTGGAGGCTTGGAAAGGGTTCTGTAACATTGCTGAAGCAGACATAGGGGCCAGCAAGTCCCCCAGAGTGGGGCAAAAAGCATGAAGGCTCATTAACCAGGCAAATCTGAAATTAGTAGGGCAGTGTTGGGCAATGAACATGATCCACAGGAGTGGAAGCTGGCTGGGATTGCTCCCACATCTCTCCACTCCCCTCTTTCACCAGTGCTCCTGGGGATCAGCCTGGATTTAACTAAAGTGATGGAAATACTTCACCGACTTTGACGGATATTGGATCTGGCTTTTCATGACATTTTATCCTTTCATACTATTCCAAAAGGTCCTACACGACAACCATGAGGCTGAGATTTTCAAGTCTACTCCCATCACTTTCAACAGAGACTTTTTTTCCACCTGCCGAGACAACCCCGAGCCACGCACATTAATAATTAAATAACAGCTGAGCACCAGGGGAGGGGAAGTGACAAAGCTGCCAAAATCCTTCCCAGATATTTTGACAATCCTCAGCCTGAAAAGATTGTAAATGAGGGTCTGGCCCCTTGTTTCTCTCCCACTTTCTCCTGCGTATCTTTAAGCACCACACGGATTACGCATCATCCATCCTGGAGATGCATATTGATGTCATAACAATATTTCCCACACCGGACCACACAACACCGAGCTGCAGACACAGTGATTAACAACTGCTTTTGCCACTGTACCTTCTGGACTCCCATCAAAGTAGGATTTGTCCCAATTAATCAAACCCATGTGTTCCTTGCTGCTGCACTCGTCCGCACAGAGAAGATCCCAAACGCTCATCCCGGATGCTGTGCGCAGCTCTAACCTTTCAGTGGAGTCTGCTGGGAGCTGCTGCTCATTTATATACAAAGCACAGCAGGTAAAAGGGCAACTAAACATAATTTACCTGGAAGTGAGGTTAAAAGTGGTTTACCAGCTTGATGGTGTTTGGCCTGAGAAACAAGACATTAATTAACACCTACCCATTGATTAATATTGACCAGGTTTTTACCTTGTGCAAGTTTTAAGTAGGTGATGCTTAATTTTATTTTTACTTAAGTTTTCCCTGTACCAAGAATATTTTGGCTGAACTTTGACATGAACATGAGCTTCCTTCTGGCCTGACATCCTAACACAGAGAAGACCTGGACCTCCACTGAGGACTGCAAGCACTGCTGCTCCGGGAGGTATTCCTGCCCTCAGTGGGAGAGTGCCCCAGGACACCCTGGTCCAGTACCACTGACATTAATGAGCCTTGTCACTGCTTCCAAACTCTTATGGTCAAATCCTGCTGCCCGCAAGGCTGGGACTTTCTGACATGCTCTCCTTGCCTTGGGAGCCATATGCCCAATTTCACTGCAGGCATGGTAGAAAAACCCAACATAAAGACACAAATCCTCTGTTTCTTTGAAAGGCGTCGTATTTATTTAGCAGTGGCATCCTCCTGGTGCCATTGCAGAGATTGCAATGCAGTGTGGGGTATTGGCATGATCTCAGCACCCCAAGTGCCCTGCTGACCCCACAGACAGAAGCTGGGCTGTTTCCCCCCAAATAAGAGAGAAGACCTGCCCCATGCTTTTTGATTGTCCCTGGATGCCTGTGACATGATTAAAATATCCTCATTGCCTGGGTGGTCCTCTTGGAACAGGACTGTGGTCTCAATTCATCCTCTGAAAGCCCTGGGTTTATCACTTCTCACCCATCCATGGCACATTTAATTTGGCAATGTGAGATACAAACAAAATTAAAGCCAGCTATTCAGACATCTTAGGCAGGAGGAAGCCTGGATTCCAGCAGTTCACAGATGCTGTAAGTGGAGAAAAACTGGCTTTTCCAGGAATCTTTCCCCAAAAAAAACAGTATGAGGCCCAAAATTCACCCATGGGTGGGACCTCCCATGTCCCAGGAGACCCCATTTGAAGGAGGGAGGTGATTGTGGAGCCACGGCGAGTGTACAAGCACCTAAGCCTGATCTTCCTCCAGAAACTCTTTCGGGCTGGCCAAAGCCCTTGGAAGTAGCTTCTGCAAAAAGCAGAGCAGGTGGGAAAAGCCTTCAGGAAGCAAAGACAAAACCTTGAAGCTGTATCTGCCTTGGCAAGCCTTGAAATAGAGCCCTTGCTTTGTTTTGGTTTTTTATTTTAGTGGCTCTTTAACTGGTGTTTATTAAAAAGAGACCACTTTTGAAACTTGAAAGATCTTTTTCCAAATTGCCATAATTTCTCTCATCCTCCAAAAATTTGAGTTTTCTCTTGACTTGAATTTTCCATAAACAAAGACCCTCTGCAACTTCAAAAACTACTTTGATTCAGAGTTTTAATAAAAACCTTGGAGGCATCTTATTGTCCTCGCCTAGAGGGGAGAATACTTGTTTGCTTGTTGGCAGGGTGGAAAATGCTGACAGTAATGGCAGCTTCAGGAAAAATCAACTTTTGGGCAATAAGGTTCTTTTTTGTCCTGACAACTCAAAAAATTTGTACATAGGGGTTTATACCTTCAACTATAGAAATATTAAAGCAAGTGTTTGTTTAAATTTAAGCTCTTAAAAGATTCCAATGCACTGAAGAATCAATCCGTTAATTTTCTGTTCTCACCTCCCTATTCAAAATGGGATGACTTTGCACTCTGGAGTGATGCTGTTCACTTCAAGGTTGACCTGACTGTTACAGGACAGGTGAAACAATCCCAGCTGCAGTGTGATTTTAATCAAACTAAACATTCTGAAAACAACAAAAATATTCAAATCACTTTTTTTCCCCATGCAAAACCAGTACAGCATGCCCTGATCCCACCAGTGGGACTGCTGGTTTAGCCAGTGCTGATGGGCACCATTTTGCAAGTTTGTTTTTGTTCAATTCATTGCGTTGTTGGGTTGCTTTTAAGAATAGATCAAAATAGCACATCATGCCCATGACAGATCAATAACCCAACCTGTTCTTGGCCTGCGTCCTGTCCTCCTACCTCCTAAGCACTGAACTAGAACAAGCTTAAAGCACTCTGAAATCAGTCCTGGCCCAAGAAATATGCAGTAGACAGAGATCTCGCTCTGGGCCATGCTGCAGAAGTACATTTTGTTCTCTGTGCTCCAGAGCCCCCAGGAAAGCATCCTGAAAACCATTCTTCAAAATGTTCTGCAGATTAGCCTTAAATGCTGAACACAAATGAGGCAACCTCAGCCTTTAGGAGCTGCTTCATGGCTCAGGCTGTTTCAGCACTCCCATTTTCTGCCAAGGGCTTGGGGTTTGCTCATATTTTATGACTGTGCATCAGGGACAGCTGGTCTGGTGATTAGGTGAGAGATGAAGAGTATTCCTAATATATAAAGGTAAACAGAAGGATGAAAATTACTTAGATCTGTCATTTAATGGGAAAAAGTTATTTCCTTGCAGTTGAAGCCTGGTCTCTCCAAAACGGAGGGAAGGCTGAATTTGCTTCATCCCTTTACCGGCAGATCAGTGCACCAGGCTGCAGCCACTATTGACTGACACAGAGATTTTGGAAGCTCTGTGAGTGATGAGTCATGTCCCTGTAGGAGTCTCCCTCAGCCCCAGCGTGGGCATAGGACAGCCAGCCTCTCATCTGGATGGATGTACAGTCATACTCAACACATGAATAAATTGTAGCTCTCCAAGGCTCATAACTCAGCCAAATCAGTCCCAGTTTTCATGGGAGCGCCCGGCTGCACTCATCAAGGAGACCCATTCCCCTGCCAGGATTCATTTGCCGGCCCCCAGCTGCTTTGACTGTGCAGATGCTAAAAATGAAGTTGCAATGACTGTTTGCTAGAGGAAATAAAGAGTTCTTGCACTCTCAAATTGCAGAGTGAGCAGGCCAGGTCAGCTCACAGTCCCCTCCACCCATATAAAAACATACACAAAAAGCGATAGATCCGCTAACCCTTTAGTCCAGAGAGAGGCCAAGGTTTGGAATCAATGCTCTGGAAGGCAAATACAGAAATCCTCTCTAATCACCAACAGACTTGGACACTCTTTAATTATCCCAGCAGCCTCTCCTTGTCTGAGTGCTCACCCAGGGCTGTGGGGGGCAAACATCCTGCTGAACCCCAGTCCCACGTGCCCCTGGAGGTCACCTGCCAAGAATGAGCAGCTGCAGCCCCCGCCAAAAAACTTACTTTTCTGACATTTATTTTTTATGAACTTCTACAAGCTGCCAAGAAAGAGATTTTCTTACAGGGAGAGTTGACCAAAGCAGCAGGAAGACATGAAAAAAAGCCCCTTCTCCCCCCACTTTCTCATTCATCACTAAATTAATGAGAAGCATTTGCAAAGGACACAGGTATTGCAGCCCATGCTGCACACTGGGTTTCCCCCTCCCACGTAACCCCACAGGTAAACAGCATCACCAAAGCCTGGCTTTGTGACAAAAGGCACCCACCATGGCCAGAGCCAAGTCTTTAAGAACCACTCTTCAATTAAATTAAAAACATTTCTTGCAATAGTGTAATTCAGAGCCTAAGCTTAAGGGAGGATTTTTGAATGCCAAATAATCCATTCATTAAAAGTTAAAAAACCCACCCTTAGTTTATTACCTGCTATTCTGAGGTGAGAAACTTATACCCAACCTCTGCAGACTGCAGATATATTGACTACAGATAGGATTACTCACAGGAGCTTTTCACTTGTAAGTTTTCTGTAGAGCTTGAAGGTCACACATTAAAAAGGGCTACAACCTCCTTCGAAAAACAGCAAGGGAGAATGCATTACCTCTGCTGCTGCTGCTTATGCAAGGAAACAATAAATGCCTTTCTTAAATGGCATAAATTGAGCTGTGCTGATGTTTCACAAAGGCACAAACTGGTTATCTTATTTAAGCGTCAGGTTGTTTGCTCCTGGATGAGATCTGAGCTGCTCCACCACGACAGACAAGATTAACTCAACATCTCTGAAGTGGGAAGGGCCAGCTCAGAGAGCCTAGCACAGCTCATCTGGCCAGTTAAAAGATGTCTCCAGGGCCAAATCACTCTACCCCACACATGCAGTACTTTGCCACCTATGACCCAATGATCTGAGTCTCCAGAAGTTGAGATTTGACATGACCAAGCCAGAAGAAGCTTTGGCCCCTTCAGTGATCCTTCTCGAGACCCTGGAGTTTGGAGAAGCCACCATGTGCCTGCTGTGCCCGAGCAAATGAAGCCAAATGGGCAGCCATGAATTCCTGCCTGCACCAGATCCCCCAAGCCCTGCTCGGGGTCTGCAGGCAGCCTCACGGGGGTGACACGGATGTCACCTCTCTACCTTTTTTCTGCTGGCAACAACTCCAAACTCCTCACAGGTGTGGGAGTGCTACAAAGACGAGGTGATGTTGTTTCCCATCTCCCATCCCAGCCCTGGGCAGCACCAGTGATGTGCAGTACACGCCTGAGGACTCCCTGTTCTCATCAGGGACACAGCAGAGCTTGTTTAGGAGCAAAATGAACTCACCTCGGTCTTGCCTCTGGTCTCTGCAGTAATTAGTTGTGCCCTGGAGGAACTCAGTGCCAAAAAAAGGGTTCCTTTTATTTTGAATTAATTTTCAGATATTTTAATTGTCTCCTTCAGCACACTTCAATGACATCTGTCTTTTAAAAATGTCTTAATCAAAAGCCAGGCTTTCAGAACTTTGAAGGATAGCAGTGGAAGTGTCATGGGGCAGATGCACAGACTCTTACCCCACCAGACACCAAGGGGGTTGAAGAAAAGGAGTTAAGCTGTCTGGCCCACAAAAAGTCTGCTTGTACCAACTTTTTTAATTCTTGGCATCTGAAACATTTAATAATGTAGCTCCAGCCCAATGCAGAAACAGCACATATGATACCTGTGATTAAAAACATGCTGATTTGTGCCTGGAAAACATTACTGAGTGTGTTCCCTGCCTTCTGCTCGCAGCAGGGATTGAATGACCTACCACAAACAGCCAGGCAAAAGGATCAGAGGTTGGTGTGAAGACCTCTGGAGGGTCTGCACGAAGAAAACGAATGACTGTCTCTGCTGTGTACACCTGACCTCTCTGTTGGATGGGGCTCCCCAGAGGAGCACAGCGAGTGCTGATCTCCTTCAACTCCAACCCTCAGCCTGCCGTGTGTGGAGCCACAAGTGGGGATCCCTGCAGCGTGCTGGACCTGCTGTCTGCTCAGCTGGAAACCACATTTCTGGAGGAACTACTTGTCCTTCAAAAAACCACCAATCCCTCACATGACTCCATGTCTTGAAGGACCTGCCTGAAGGGGCTGGTGCTTGTTACCCCGAGGGCCACTCTGCTCCTGAAATGGCCCAGCACAAACAGATTGAAATCAGTGACAAGGGGCTGAGTGCTAGGGCTGGAAGAGATTCCTGGGACCAGAGGAGCCATTTGAGAGCAACTCCACAAGCTTGCATTAGTAAGCACCGACACACACCAAGTAAGTCAGGAGCTTCTTTTCCAAAATGAGCACCCATTACAGGTACTGCTCCCTGACCACAAATCCTCTCCTGCTAGGGTGAGCCACCCTCTACCTGGCACCAATAGGTTTTGTAAGCCTGGACTGGTGACTAGGGCCATCTGCAATCCCAGTTTTACCTGCCTTAAGTACCTGCTAGTGTTACAACTCCTGACCCTGCAGTATGTGGAGCAGCCACTCAGTTTGTCTCTCCTGGCTGGGTCAAAAAGGATGCAGAGTACATTTTTCTCGGGGCCAGCTGTAACTTACGCACCTTCTGTGATTCTTTTTTCTCTCTACTTCTGACATTTTGGCATGTTAGTTTTGTTCTCCACTATTACAACTCCTCCTCTCAACTGTGGGAAAGAAGGGCTGGGTGGGTGAAAAGCCTTCTTGAAACATCACAGACAAAACTGAATGGTAAGAGGGGCAGCAGCACAGCCAGGCTCTCTTCTCAGACACTGGGTTGCTTGTCAGGACAGTGCCAAAAAAAAGTCCAAAAATGGTTTTGGGATGGGGACATGCAGCCCACAGTTGTACCATATGTGTATTGAAGATCTCAGATACATGGTCTGACACAGGCAGGAACCATCCTCCTGGACTCAGCCTCAGGGAAAACACCTCACACTAGGAGAAAACTTAGTCCCAGCTGTCTAAGCTAAACCTTGTTAGTAATAGGAAGGCTGCTGACTTCGTGGGAGCTCCCCAAACTTGGCATCTGTGTGGTCCCACAGAGCAGGCTGCGAGGCATGGGTCAGCTATGCTTCGTAGCATCTTAATCAGGTACCACATAATGACACAGATTCTGAATACTAAATAAATCATGTCTTTCATAAGCATTTATTGCTCATTAGTTTGGACACCGAGCTAATGAATGACTCATTTGTCTTCTAAATCCCTAATGACCATTAATTAAAGAATTAACACAGCTTGCTGAGAAATGAAAGAAATCAACCGACAATTATTTACAGATATATACAAAAATTCACGGCTATTTTTAAGATTCCAGGTTGCTTTGTCAGGGAATTGCAATCACTCACCAAAATGCTGTTCTTTAATTTTCAGTTGGAAAGCTTCAGAGCATTTCTCCCGGCAATTGCTAAGTGGCTGAATGATTGCTCCCCATTGACAAACGAGGGGCTGGCAGGTCGCAGGTGGTTATGTGCATTCATATAAAGCAGCACAACGCGAGTCAGTGCTGCTTAGATGTGTGTGTCACCTTTTCATAACAACGAAGAAAAATACCTCCAAAGGTTTCAAGTGTTTTGCTTATTAAGCAGTTGACTGATTGCTTCAGACTGGCAAGTGACGCTGTGAAAGGTACCAGGTGTTGCTGCTTTCTGGTGTTCTGGAGCTGCCCACCTTCCTTTTGGACTAACAGATTAGTGAGGGGCGCAGTCAGAAGATGAAGATTTTGGCGGCTCAAATATTTTTAGGTACCCATTTTGCGACGTGTTCTTGTCGACCCAAGACCCCTCCTGTTACAGAGCAGCTCTTTCTATTCACTCAGAAAACAACAGAAAAATAATTGACTGACCACTTGAGACAGAAGCTTGAGGGGGCTCGGTGTAATTGGGCATCAGGTGAAGAAGCATTAGGAAACATTTTTTTGTGTTTCCTTTGAACCTGCTGCTCACCAGTGAATACTTGTGTTCAACAACACGGTGAATAATCCCCCAGTCACTCCATCCATCACCTTCAAGATATCACAACTTCTAGCTCATCTCCCTCGCAGTCATTTATTTTCCAAGAGGAAAAGTCCCAATCTGTTAGTGTTTGTCATATGAAAACTCTTGCATGCCCTTGGTCATCCCTTACCCTTCTCTGTATCTCTCCTGATGGATGAATGATGCTGTTGGCTTCACTGGAATTAGTAGAAGCATGAAGGTGGGATTGCAGTTAAATGTTTGTTGGTTTCATGTGTGGCTTTTAATTTTTTCGGGCCACATGCACTCTCATAATTTCAGTGACACTGGGCTGGATGAGAAAAAGTGCTGGTTGGACCACTACAGGCTACAAAAACACAGCCTTTGCGTGAGCTCAGTTATCTGGATCACTCGGTAGCTTGCAAGATCTCAGTATTAGATGATGCAGTAGCCAATATACGCCTGTGAACTTCACAATGCTCATTTAATTTATACCCTGTAATTTACATATTCAAGTGTTGGCTGTACACATCTGCTGATGGGTGGAAATGAGACCTCATATTGCCAAAACAAAGCATTCCAAAATCAGGTTAGATGCCATCCTGCCTCCAGAAAACACGTACAGGGGGAATGTTGTTCTGGGAGAGAGTTTTTTAATCTGTGATTTCTGGACCTGTGAGGTCTGCTGAGCTCGTATCTCCGTGATTTTTGGATTAGCTGCTCTCTGTGCCAGTGTCTCAGCACCTCATGGCGACTTAACCTATGATGAGGGTTTTGCTGCAGAATCTCCTCTGCAGCCACTCCCCCAGTGTCCGCCTCTGCCTTGCCCATGCCCTCCTGTGGCAGCCACGGGCAGACATCATGGCAGTGGACATTTTGTGTTGTCTTAGGTGGGACTGTCACCACGAAATTTAAAAAAACCACCCCAAAAAAATGCAAATTAAACCACATTTGTAACCTCCCCTATTTAAGCCACTGCTGAATGGGGCAATGCTCAAGATCTCAGTATGTTTGATGGACTGGAAAAAACATTTCCCAACTAGTCCTGCCTAATTATAGCCTCATTAACAGGAGAATCGACTGTACTGAGCCACTGGCAAAACTAGGCTGCCACAAAGGAAAAACTGGGAAAGGCCATAGATTTTATGACCTGTGACACTTCCAGGCTGGAACATCCATGGCAGGTCTCATGAAGGACCCGTCCAGATATCAGGAGTGTGCGCACACAAATATGCCGGAGCACGTATTTCTAATTTTCCAGCTGTGATAATTGGCAGCGGGTGATGCCACCCCCAGCTGTCCCCCACCCAGGGCTCACCCCCAAGGCTCAGCAAGCACACCTGGCCTGCATGGGCACACCTCTGCTCTTGCAGCAGGTCACCTTGGTGGCAGCTCCAGCAGCTTTGAACTGACAAGATGGGACAAAACAATCACCACGAAGCTGGACTAAAAAGCAAAAACCACAGGGTCTGGTGTTTCAGAATGACATGATGAAGTAGCGAAATACCTTGGGCTCTGAGTCTGCAAATCCTGGGTGCAAAATGAAGGTGGAACTCACCAGCTGGGGTGTGTACAAAATAGATTAAAAGCAGGCTAGGCTCAGCCGGGACGCAAACACCCCTGTGCTTCAATGGCCACTGCAGCTAGAAGGCCTCTGATTTTTTTTAATAAACTGGTGTGTAAGCAGAAGGAAAGGCCTGGTGCATGGACTAATTTTTAATTGATTAATTGACTTAATTGCCTTTCACTATTTTTTTTCCCTCCCGGCCATCTCCCAGGCACACACCAGTGCAACCCAAACTGCTGGCAGAAGCAAGACAAGAGCAAACACAAGCGCTGAAAGTGGGTGTTTGGCAGCAGAGCTGGGCGCCTGCTCCGTGTTCATCACTGCTGGGAGGACAGCAAGGAGCCAGAAAGTTTCATCATGTCCGAAAGAAACAAGCAGAGTAATGAAAGACTGCTCAGATGGTGCTGCGGTGTGCCGAGGGTAATAAATCAACCAGAAAGAGAGTCAAAACAAACAGGAGCAAAAACCTATTTTTGTGCTGAATTTTGAGCTTGCTTTGTTTAAGTTTGGAAGCATTTGGTGAGGGCAAGTCTTTGCTTTTATATGAAACATTTGCAGTAAAATTCCAGTTTCTCTCCAGGCTCTTTTGTTTAAATCCAGAATCTTTTTTTTTTTTTTTAAATCAAGAATGATCCTTCCATAAAGGATTTTGTAAATGGTACATCTACGGAAATAATATTTTAAATAGGATTACTTTCTGCCCAAATTGCTTTTTAAAATAAAAAGTCATGTTTATTTAAATGTGCAATTTGAAAAAAACTTTGACCAAAATCCTCTTAGCAGAAACCTTGGCCACAGCATAATGAAGGGGATTTTTGTTCTTGATTACAATGAGGACCAAGATTAATCACAACATGATTTTGAGAAACAGCTGGATTTTTGGCTAGAGGGGAGGGAGTTTAAAAATAAAGTTGGCATAAAGATGAAAAAAAAAGACTTAGACATTATGTTTGGCTAATTAGCTAATTATCCTGTCCTAGCAGTCTGCACAAAATGGAAACACTCCTAAACGAGCATCAAACTCCTGAAAATTTCCAAAACATGTTTTGGAAGCTGTTTTGCCCTCTGATTCCTTCACTGAATTTCTCTTCTTTCCTCAGCCCAGCCAGTGATGGATTAAATCCCTTCTATTCACTCTGGGGGGTGAGGTGCAGGTATGGACCTGCCCTGGTGGAGCTTCCCAAGCCTGAGAGCAAACCTGGCAGCTGTCAGAAGGGACATCCTGGTGCTCAGCAGCTCCTCTCCTGCACTCACACACCCCAAATTGCGCAAATAAGAACTATTTTACCCCCCTTTCACCTGTTGGGAAACATGCAGACCAACCCTTTGCTCTTAGGGCAGAGGAGGGGTATTTTACATTTATAATCAAAGCTGTACTCTGATGTGCTAGTTTTAGGTCAGAAATCAGGACCCTCCCATGCCAGACTCTTAGCAAGCACTGACTAAAAAGAGATTTCCAGTCCAAGACCAGAGACAGCTACAGACAACCAGGGTGAAAACAAGGGCTTCAGCACCCACCAGTCAGTGGTGGCAGTGTGAGGTTAGTGGTTGGACTTGGTGATCTTAGAGGTCTTTTCCAATGTTACTGATTTGATGATTCTGTGACCTTGGGTCACCACCAAGTGATTATTTTGGAGTGAGACCATCTGAAGAAGGAACTACCGAAGAACATGAAGGAACAGGGAGGTTTACAGAGGGGAAGAGACAGCCACTGACAACTGAAAAAGGGAACTCCGTGGTGGCTCATCAAGCCGCGTTTGTCTGGCAAGGAGGAAAGGTGGGTGTAGGGGAAGCTGGAGGAAAAATGCAGCACCGGAGCATGCTGGAGAGGTGGTAGCTTGTAGCTGCTGTACAGAAATAGCACGTAGGACATAGGCATAGCCTGGATGCAAAGGGCTTGAGGTGGCAACCAGACATCCACTGGGATATGTCAAAAAGACAGGCTGTGACTGTGATTTGGGAGAGCAACACTGGACCGTGAGCCACCAACATTCTCTGAACTGAAGTTTGCAGATGAGAAAACCTGAAGAGAAGTAGAGGGAGAAGAGAAGGGATACAAAGGCAGAGCTGTGTGGAGCTCTGACAAAAATACGGAATGACAGCAAGGATGGTCCAGAAGGGATGGCACCACCCCTTTACCACTGATCCATGGGAGCACTCTCCTTCCCCGAAGAGTTGTGAGGAGCAGGGGGATCTGCCCTGCCAGCAGGGTTCAGGAGGGAGAGGAGCCAGGGCTGCAGGAACACTGGGCATTTAGCCCTCAACATGGCTCCGAAGAACTCAGCTGACCTGCTTGGACCTTATCTCACCCACTGCAATATTTCAGGAAAACGGAAGAATCTCAGGGAAAGTTATAAAAAGATTAAATCTTAGAGTTAGTTCAATAACCTCAGGCACACTACTACAGCTGAGGCAATCATGATCCCTTCAGAGACATGCTACCACCTCCTGGGATTTTACACACCCAGAGCATCATTTTAAGCCCAGCTGCTGCATCAACATGTGCTCAGTGGCTTTGCTCCACTGCACTCTTTAGAAAAAGGCAGCCAGTCCCACATCAACTTGCACATGAGTCTTGTGAGACCAAACCATTCCCCTTCCAAAGCCCTCTGACCCTCAGCAACCTCCAAGCAAAAGCAAAGCAGCAAACAACACCCTGGGAGCAGCAATTAAACCTGTTCAATTTGATTTGTTTCAGTACTACTAACAGCTATAACACTGTGGTGCCCCAGCAGCAGGGCACTCTGCTCAGCAGCGGGTGTCAGGACATGCTCCCAGCTGCCTCAGACACCCCTGGAACAGGAGGATCAGGAAGGGACGAGAAGGTGCAGCATGGACCTGCCAGACAGCCCTTGTCCCAGCCGTGTCCTTGCAGGAAACACAATAATACGAGTTTTTCCTGGCATCAGGAAGCACTGGTTGTTCCTAACAGGTGTCTGTTCTCACCCAATGATACAGAAATATGTTGAGACACCCTGTTTCTTCCACCACCAACATGCAAAGCATCCCGAATGAGGGTGGGAGCTCTCTGGTCTGAAGACCTTTTATTTTATTTCTTCTGCCTTTGCCCTTCAGCTGCAATTCCTCACCAATTCCCCCATCCTCCTCTACCAGGACAGCTATTTTGGTCTGAAGTTGTACAAAATGTCATACAGCAGGTATCACTACGTACTTCCTGGGTACAATTTGGGGTTTTCAGAGCTTGCAGCCTTCCCTGGCAAGAACTGTGCCATTTTGACAACGTTCTCCCCAAACTCCTGCACTGAGAGTCTCCTGGATTAGTGTGGAGTGTCAAAATGAATATATCAGGCTAACGCCTTCAACCCGTGCCTATTAGATCAAGTCTGGCCCGCACAGTAAAAGCAAGTTTGACGGGCATGATGCCCTGGTTGGATGTAATAAAGAGTGGTAAAGTAACCTCATAGGAGTAAAATTAAGAGGGCAGAGCTAACTGCAGTGGAGCAGAATATTGTCAACAACAACCATGTGCCTTTGCCAAAGGTCTGTCTGAAGTGGGCAGTAAAAACCACGCAGCAGGGTTGGGCTCTTGTGAACGTGTCAGCCAACACGAAGCCAGTGAGGAAAGGCATCCCGTCACCTGAGCTGCTCCAAAGTGGGACACATCTCTGCCCACTGCCAGCAGGAAGGAGAGTGGCCAGGGACAGTAGATTCTCCTCCCTGTACAGCTTAAGTCTCTGGTCTGTTCATCAACCAGCACCCTTCTGGTCATCCACACCAATAAATCAACACCCACTGATTTTGTGAGGCCAGTTCCTCTCATCTAACCCACCATACACCTCAGTAAAGAGTTGTAACAATTTCCTTAAAACATCCATTCATTGGATGAACAAAACACTTCTTGTTCAGCATAGAAAGGATGTAGACCTGCTGGATTGAGTCCAGAGGAGGCCACAAAAATGCTAAAAAGGCTGGACATCTCTGCTATGGAGACAGGCTGAGAAAGTTGGGGTTGTTCAGCTTGGAGAAGAGAAGGCTTCAGAGAGACCTTAGAGAGCAACTTTAGAGCAACTTCCAGTACCTAAATGGGCTACAAGAAAGCTGGAGAGGGACTTTTTACAAGGCCTTGTAGTGATAGGACAGGGGGGAATGGCTTTAAACTGAAAGAGGGCAGGTTTGTGTTAGATATCAGGGAGAAATTCTTTGCTGTGATGGTGGTGAGGCACTGGAACAGGTTGCCCAGAGACGCTGTGGATGCCACATCCCTGAAAGAGTTCAAGGCCAGGTTTGATGGGGCTTTGAACAGCCTGGTCTAGTGGAAAGTGTCCCTGCCCAGGGCAGGGAGGTTGGAACTGGATGGTCCTTAATGTCCCTTCCAACCCAAATCATTCTGTGATTCTATGATTCCCAGTGACATTTCAGTCCTCAATGAAATCTCTTCAAACCTATATTTTCCTGTAACAAATCTCAGAAATACTCTCCAGAATGGTCATTCTTGCTCTGTTTTCTCCTTGGACCTGTGTTTTGAGAATCCCTGTTTAAAATCCTGTCTCAGAGGTTTGACTTGCGTGTGGTGAGCCATGCCCAGGAGCACTTCACTAATTGCTGTATGACCAATGGTCCTGGTAGTACACCACAGTTTCAACACCCTTGGCTCAGGTGCAAACAGAATTTCATAAGAGTCTTATGATTTTAACAGCACATTGCTGAAGTGGGGAGGAGACGGGTAATTCATCAGCTTCAGTCTCCAAGCTGTAAGACATTGCTCTCTTCATGCTCAGTTTGAAGAACTACGTCAGCATTCAAGCCTTGTCTTGAGAGGCTCCTCACCCCACTGTCAGTGTGTGACCCCAACTACTTGTTTTTGAACTACTAAGTCTTTGCAAAAAATTATCCCTGATGGATACCGCAAACTTCCCAGAGCTTCGCACGCTGCTGTCAGGTGTAAGCAGATTTGACTGTTATTGTATGAAACAAGATACTAATAGCTAATAGGCAATTTATTTGGTGCTGTCAGCTTCGTGATTATCCACCTCAGAGACATGGCCTGAGAAAACGTGCATAAAATGTATGGGCCAGATCCTCATGTCTGCAAATCTGCCTCATTATCTCTATTTGGTCATGGGAGATTTTCACAATCTGACACTTAATTCATGTGAAGGACCAATGTCAGCCACTGGGAAAGAAGCACTTCATCAAAAACGGGAAGTTTGCCATAAAACACTTGGTGTACAAGGTGGGAGTGAGGTGTAGAGGCAAAAGGCTTCAGAAATTATAAACTAAGCCTAATTTCCCATCCACATTGAAGACTAACTCTCCCATGGGTAGCACTGAGTGTAAGAGCAAGTCTGTGCTTGAGTGGCTTTTGACACATGTAATGTCGGGGTTTTTTATCAAACTCGGGTGAGGGAAAAGCTGAGCACTCAGACACGTGACCCATGCTTGCTCAGGTCTTCCCAAACTGATGCTGGACTGTGGAGAGGACAGGGTGGGGCAGAATTTCCCATCAAGGACCTCAACACATTTTGGGTCCCTTGAATACTGACATACTTGAGGTTCCTCAGAGACGGAGGTCTGGTGACCTGCTCTCACACAGAGTCACCCAGTGGCAAAAACAGTCAAAAATTAGCAGCCAACCCTCACAATTACAATGTATGTAATGGGTCCAGGAGTTGTAAAAGACGTAACACTACTGCAATCCTGCCCATCTCCTTTCCTTCCACTATAGAGTGGAACATTCTTGCACAGGCACTTATTCTCAAAGCATGTTCTGTCCTGCTGGATGCAGGAAGGAGTGTTCTCCAGTGTTCCACTCCAGCCTGGGTCAGGACAAGGGCTGCTTTGTCACCATGCACCTACAACTAGTGTAGAAAGGTGACCTTATGGACCAGCAAGGAGTTCACCCCATTTTTCTACACCCATGAGCATTAGCTCATTACTTCACGTCCCAAAATGTTCTGCTTGTAAGTCTCTTTGAAGAGGTCTAAGTAACTTTCATGGTGCTCCAACAGAGCACCAGATTTCAGGGCTATTCTTTTTTCCAAGCTTCCCTCGTTTGCATTCCTGGTGACAAGGGCTGGTGCAGTGCATAAAGACGATTTCATACCTGTTTATTATGGGGAAGGACACATGCATCTGTAACTGATTTGACAGGAGACAGCATGACAGCTGTTTTACAGGATTCTCCATTGAAATAGCAAATGAGAGGCTTGCTGGCATATATGGGACATATTTATATCCTAAACAAAAGGGCAATAACATACATAGTGACAAGCCTTGTTTGTACACAGCTTTCAGCAAGTTTGTGCCAAGCGCTGGCTCCCAGCCAAGCTCGCGGCTGGTACAATCTGGCACAGCCCCTCCGACTCCAAGGCAGCTGCATCAATTTACACCAAGGAAGAAATGAGGTATAATTTTCTCAGTTACACACTAGAATTGCAAGAGATGGGGGGGGAAGAACCATCATCTGCAGGAAGGCTGGAGGCGGGCAGCATCTCAGCCTGCCATGTGCTGGAGGGGGTAGGTCTGAGCGTGTTCGCAAGGCTGGGCCATTGGATTTGTGTGTTGTGGGGGTTTGCAATAAAGATAGAAACATTTTAGAAGCCACCCATAGCTGTCTGCATCCAGTGTGGCAAATAGCACCGAGCCCATTGTTTTCAGCCTGTTTAAGTGGGAGGGTACAGTGGGAAAAACTGCACTTCCATCGATGCTTCCAGACAGGGAAACGGAGACAGGGCTCTCCTGTACCCCAGGGTCTCTAACCATTCTGCAAACAGCAATTTTCTCACACAGAGAAAAGAGATATGAAGATCACCTCCAGCCCTCACTTAGTCCCTGACCATCTGTGTAATGCCAGAGGATGCTTCAGGGAAGAGGCTGATGGCAGTAGCCTGTGGAGGCTGAAGCAGGACATTAGTGATCATGCCACTGAGCTGAATTTTGGCTGAAACTAGCAAGTGAACAACCTTTCCCATACCATTAGTGGCTTTTTTTTAACAGCAGCACACTCTCAGGAGCACAGTAAGCATTAATGCCATTTCCAGACATTAGTTCAACATGCTTTCTAGAGGTGTCCACCTTAAGCATCTTTTAAATTGATTTTCATAACTCAATGACCAAATTTAAAAATAATGTGGATGCTTAGTCCTGCTCCTTAGGGAAAGCTTTCCTTCTCCGTGGGTGACTCCATAGCTCCTTGCTGCACCAGGCTGTTGTCTCAGCTTAGACATTTCACATTGTTTCATCAAAAATAGAAAGAATTATCTGTTGTTGTTTATAAGAATTAATTCCAGCCATAATAAATAATGGCATGCCTGTACATCTACTTATAGTACATAACTATACCTCATCACACCCAGCCCTGCCCAGAACTGCTGCTGAGTGTAAGGGATTTGCTGCATTTCCAGCCCAAACCCTGGTGTCAGTTCCTCACATGTAGCCAGAAAGCTGCCCAGCAGATGAACACTGTCAGAAGGTTAGAAATAGCAGTAGCCCAACCATGGAACTTTGCTTTCACTCTGGCCAGAAAAAAAAGCATAACACAGGAAAACACATAGGACTTAAATCTCAGCAAGAAGCTCCCACAGATCTACGTTCATGTCTACATCACAAGTTTTGTGATGATCATCTTGATGTTGGCTTGTTACATCAAAGATAGGTATGTTAAGAGAAATGTTTGGAATGGTTTGTTTTAATTTCTGTTAAAGCAGGAACTGATATGTCATTAATTTTAATTTTAGCCTTCTAATACTAAAACCAAATTTCTTTTCAGAAAACTGAGATGGCTCTGCCTCCAGCTATTAAAGGCAACAATATGAGTATTGTATGCTAAAAACCCCAGGAACAATGGCAAAACAAGGCACCAGTGTAAACAAATGGATGAGGCAACAAAAACTGAATGAGACATTTTCAAACATTTAATGATTACATGTCAAAGCACAATTTAAATATCACAGCGCCTTATGTGTTCACGAAGAGGAAAACAAAATGACTGAGAACCCCTGGCTAAAATAGTCTTGTTCCTGGCACTGATTGATATTCTTGAATGGAAGACTTGATGGATTATGATTTTTGCAAGAGAATCATTACACGCCAGGTGCACAAATAGAGAAGTACAGCTTGTTGACACCTCTGTGCAAAATAAAGCCATTCTAGAAATTTTGATTCATTATATCTCTATTAGGAATCAATCCACCTGACCTAAATTTTGCATCATAAATCAGATTAAGAAACCCGTCTGGATCTCAGCAAAGGCTGTACGCCCTTGGTTTAAAACCACTCCACTATATCCAGCACACCATTATTATTCTAAATGCAATAATCTATACTGTATAATTTAGGTCAACTTGATTTCAGACTAGGCAACAGCATTTCTACCCACTCACCTGCAGAGGAATTTAATCATTTTAGGGACATTATTTGTCTTTTTGTATATGGGTTATTTGTTGGATTTTTTAGTTTCATAGTCACTCACTGCTCAAGATGTGGGGAAAAAAAAATAGCACAACATTGATAAAATACTGCAGGAAGATTATAAAGCAACTTTGGAGAACCTTAAAGTAGAGCCATATCGTTTTCTTACATGGGTAATTACAGTAAATTGGATTTACACAGCTAAGTAGAGAATCATTGATTTTTCCTGGCTGGCCACAGCGCTGAAGAGAAGCCAGGTGGGTTTGTGATGCTGCCTAAAAGACTTTGACAGCTGAAAATCTTCCCCCCTGAAAGTGTGTAAGAGTGTATAGGTCTGGCTGAAAGTCAAAAGGAGTTGCATCCAAGTCTGAGATGCTTTTTTAACTATCCCCATTGGTATCAACCTGGAATTTGGAGTGAGTTTTAAAAGGAAAGATGGTAGCATTTTCTGCATAAAATTAGACAAGTTCATTAACCATGAGGAATTTTTGTTTAACTTTGAGGAGCTGTATCGCTCATGCTTCTTTGAGCTGCACAAGCAAACCCAGGGGTACAGCACTAGCCTTTGACGATGAAAGGGCTACGAGCAGAAACAAAATGGGCTTTTGAAAGCTTCAAGCCCATGACAGCTGTGAGAGAGCAATAATTCAGGAAATGTCTTGGGTAAAATCAACTCGAATGACTTGGTGCTTTGTTTTATCATTATGAACATAAAGGAGTTTCTTTTAGTTATCAACCAAAAATCTCAAGGGGTTCCCCAAAGATTTGCTAATAACGCGCCTTGAATAGAAATGACTGCAAGTGACAGTAAAATAGCAATTGAAAAGGGACATTTTCCCCACAAGTGTCAGTTCTGCCACTAAAACAAGAGACTCCCTAGCTACACCTACACCCTGTTCCCACAAACTGCCTCTAATTCCAACAGGGCAAGATTCTCTCCAGACTTCAGTGTATTCCTCTATAAAACAAGGATGGCAATGCTGGCTGTCTACATTCCTATGGAAAGTTCCAGGGAAACCTTCAAATGAGGCCATTTATTGCTATAGTCCCATGGTTTTTGATGGTCATTTACACCTGTGTGTGTGGGAGGTGAGGAATAAAATGTGCTGTTGGTGTTGGATAGCTTTGCAGACACTTTGCCAAGGGGGAGGCACCAGTGGATGGGAGCTCAGCCCTGTGGGCACCTCCCTGCCTGGGGAAACTGGTCCCCATCCAAACACTGTGCTGCCATCAGGCAGAGTGGAAGCAACAAGTGCTTTTCCATAACATTCAACACTGAGTTTATACAGACCCATTTTCAAATGAGATGCCCCTTTTCCTGGTGAAGTATTTACACATCATGTGATCATTTTGTTATGACCTGTGGGCTTTTTTGTGCCTTTAAGAGGCTTCCCATGCAGGGCATGGCTGAGATGGCCCCAGACTCTGATCCCAGGGCAGGACCAATCCGGATCCCCGTGGATGGATCATACCCTGACCCTACCCTTGCCCCAGCAGAACCCCCTCAGCTTTGAGACAGCTCAGCATGAGCCCAGGAGAGCACGATGAAGTACTGGGGAAGATGCCAAACGAGGTGATTGTCAGCTGTGCTAGCTGGTTATATTTATACCCTCAGTGGAAATAGACTTTAAAGGGAATATAAACGTTCTTGGCTCTTTTCTCAACCATTATTTCACCTGGCACAGTGGTGTGAAGGGACTAAATAAACACTGAAAATCTTACTTAGTCTGTATTCTGCAAAATAAGACCCTACCAACTTCCTTTTTATCTTTTTAACACAAGACAATGAATTCTCTTAAGGCTTTTCTGACTTTTTCTAAGTCCTCACACAGACTTTCTTAGCAAAGAACTAAGTTATGCCTTTCTTCCAGAACATTTGGAGAAATGACAAGACTGGATAACAGGTCCTCCATATCCCTTAAGTATAAATGTATTCACTGACTGTCTATGAGGAGGTTGATAAAAGCTTTAAAAATCTATAAACAGTAAGAATAACATTTCTGCCGTGGGGCGACCTGTTGCAAACAACTACCCCTGCAATTTAGTAGCATTTTTGATCTAAATGGCTAATGGTGGAGAAGCACAACTGCCAATGTCACACCCCTTAGGGGACCTTGAAACACCTTGGCTGAATGGCATCTCCCCTGAACTCAGCTGCACTGTTGCTGCTTCCCTGAGCACTGGGTTTGACTTTTTAATCTGTTCCCAAACTCCCCCAAGTACCCAAGGTTCCATGAGGGGTGGTCTGAGGATGCTCTGGGACCATCATGCTGGCATCGCCTAATTCCCCTGTCAAGCACTGCGAAGTCCCATTGTACCATGTCCCCATCACTGGCAATACCAATGTTATTTTCACAGAAAATAAAGACTTCCTGATAGACACAATTTAAATAACACAGTCTTGGCTTTTTTTAAAGGGAAAGAAACAATCCATTCAAATGCAGAATGATTTCTTTCTCAGAGTGTTTCAAAGTCATGTCACTCTGTCTATTACCCAAGACAAATTACTTTGACAGCACTATCTACTCTTGACATTTGAGTTGTCTCTCTAGCCTATTATATTTTAACACAGGCAAAAAATATTGTTCAGACAGTATGGTTAGTCTAAAAGAGTAAATCTAACTGCTTTGAAATGGCCTATTAGGAGATGAACTCTCAGTTTAGCTGCAGGCAGAGAATTAATCCAGTGCTTTTCTTAGTTCTTCAATGGCAATCTTTCCTTCCCTGCTAACTAAATGCTCTTTATTTGGAGGGATGTAAAAAGAGAGTGATCTTCAGAAGGAGAGGGGGCAAATTAAACAGAAATCAGAGGGGAAAGTGTCATTAAGAAATTCTGACACATGACATCATTAGAGGACATATCTGGGCTCTCCTGTTGTGGCAGAAATGGAGATGGGGTTGGATTTTTACTTCAGTCTTGAGAACAATTATGCACTCAACTTACTCAGCCTCCTGCATGTCTTAAAATACAACACCTGCCTGTGCTGTTTGGGCTGGCATATTGCAAATACTCAGTTATAAAAAAGAACACCCTGGGGGATGCCTTCCCAAGGCACAGCTGCTCCTGAGTCCAGAGGATGGGAGCACTGAGGGGTCCCAGCCCTGCTCACTTGCATGGGCTCCAGCTGTTCATCAGGGGACAGTGCTCTGCTCAGCTCACAAAGGGCTTCTGCCTGTCTTAGGGCTTCACCTTCGGCCATGGGAGTGGTGTGAGCTTGTGCTTGGCCACATCATTTTCTTATGCATGTGGAGATACGTGGTTTGTAATAAACAAATGGTCTCAGCTGCTTCAGAGGAATTAATTCCGATTCTTTCCCCGAGCTTCTCTCCTTAGAACCTGCCTTTCCAGTGCTTGCCTTTACATCACAATTTTGATGTTTATCTGCTTAATGTCTGCTATTCAACAGCTCCTTCTGTTGCCACTCGGCAGCTTCTGCAGGAGAGGACCTGGAATTAGAGCCACACACATACTTACAAAGCCCGATTAAACGCCAGTACCTTGCTGCCCTCCAAGTGTGTGATGGGAGTTTTGCACAGGTCTTGAATCGCCCCAGAGACATCCCAGCTGTGGAGATTTTCCACCCGGTGTGCGCTAGTGGAACCCCGGAGAGATGGGCACTGAGAGAGGGGAGCATGACCGGGGACAGGACCAAAAGCCACCCCAAAGTGCAGATATGGGCAAGGAGCACCCCATGATGCTGAAAAGGCACCAAGCCGGAGGTGCCAGCAGCACCTCTTGCCCGGGGTGCCCCATGTCGCTGTCCCCAGGGCTGTCCCCGGCGGCGCAGGGACTCCCGGCTGTGAGCGGCGGCGGGCCGGGCTCTGGAGCCGAAGGCAGCATTGCCACCCTGTGGAGAGAGGAGGGGAGCGGACAGCTCGGCTGGGGACGGCTCCCGGCACCTCCTGGCACCCCTCGAGGCCCCTCGGCTGGAGCCCGGAGCGCGGCGGAGGCTCCCCCGCGCCGGGAGGGCCGGGGTCTGTCCCCTGCGAGGGAGCCCAGCTCCGCAAACGCGCAGGCAGCCCGCTCGCCCACCGGCTCCGGCAGCCCCTGCCTCCCCTGGTTTGCATTTCCCCGAAGGATGCCCAAAGGGATACCCCCTGAGGCTCCTGAGGATTCCGCAGATCGCTGAGGAAGAGCACGGGGTGAAGCACGGAGTCCTGACAGCTCCCCGGGAGAGGTGCAACACATCTTCGCCCCCTGCAGCTGCCCCAGCCGGCTCTATCCAATGACTCCAGAGTTTGCCAGGTCCCGTGATACATCCACCTGGAGCACTGCATCCAGGTCTGGGGTCCTGAGCCCAGGAAAGACATGGATCTGTTGGAGTGAAACCAGAAGAGGCCATGAAGCTGCTAGGTGGGCTGGAGCCCGTCTCCTGCAAAGACAGGCTGAGAGAGTTGGGGTGTTCAGCCTGCAGAAAAGAAGGCTCTGGGGAGACCTTAGAACACCTTCCAGTACCTAAAGGGGGCTGTTATAAAGAGGGAGAGCAGCTTTTTACACAGGCAGATAGTGTTAGGTCAAGGGGGAAAAGTTTTAGATCAGATACTCAGAAGAAATGCTCAGTGTGAGGGTGCTGAGGCACAGAACAGGTTGCCCAGAGGAGTTTTGGATGCCCCATGCCTGGAAGTGTTCAAGGCCAAGTTGGTTGGGGCATTGAGCAATATGATCTGGTGGATAGGAATTGGAACAAGATGATTTTAAGGTCCCTTCCCACCCAAACCAGTGATTCTATGAAAAAACAAACTGCAGATCAAATGCCTGAGCAACAACCACCTACCGGCTGCACCAGGGCTTGCCGAAGCAGAGTCCAGAGATTCTGCACATCTCCTGTGACAAATGCCAGCGCCATTTGCCATGTGGTAAACCTGCCTTCATTCCCCTCACTCCTGGATGATGGTGAGGTTTCAACTCTTCTGTGCTTCCCACACCGAGAGGTCACTTCTTGCTAAAACACATTTATTGTTGTGACAGCTTTGCTTTGTGTAATTATCTGTTTATCAGCCACCAGCCTTCTCTTACTAAGGAGATTGACGCCTTCTTTTTTATTCATCGTGACTGATTAGTCTTGAAGATAGATATCGGGTTAAACGAGCTTCCTGGGCCAATCAATCAGCTCCGGAGACGGCATCTCGTGTTGCTCAATGAAACTCCCCTGCTGCCCTACCTGTGTGGGGTGATTGCCTTTCCCTTCCCCCGGGACTGCAGCAAAAGGATCCAGGAGGTATTTGTTTTTCTTTTGTTAATTGAAAGGTGAAAACTCTTCTAATTAATGATCCAATTGCAGGGCCTCGTTGTGTCGTTATTCCTTATTGATGAAAAAGGAATAACAGCCATCGGATAAATTAGGGCAGGCACGTTAGGACCTTCACAGTGCGCCTAAATTGCATGTGTTGGCTCGTGAAGGACTGAGCATAAAGGGGCTCATTAAGAGTGACTTGATGACCAAAGGGATGCCGAGGATCACTGTCCCCTGCCACTAGATGTTTCTGAGTTACACGCCCCGTTGGTAAGCCAGGAGCTCTTTGTGCCCTTCCTCACGTCCTTTCAGGAGCTGACCCAGCTCTTTTGCTGGTAGGTAGGAAATTTAGACCCCCCTCATTCTTCATGGTTATAGTTATATGATGATATATCCATCTTTTTTCTTACCCAGCATTGTCCTCTAACTCAAACAGTTGCTTTTGCACCCCCATGTCTTTGTCAGAGAGAGCACCCGAAGACAAGCACTCCTGCCCGTGCTCACCGAGCACTCCCAGCCTTCTCTGCAGGATAAGCTCTCCCCTCCGCTCTCTTTCTATCAATCTTTCTCTGAATTCCAGGGTAAATTAATCTTTCTTGAGGATGTGTGACCCACATACGCAGTATTCCAGGCAAGGACTTGTACAGACCTTGTGTGCTGGTAATGATATCTCGTTGTACTGTATCTGGGGAAAGGTCGTGCCATCCTTAGGTGCCTTTTTGATAACTGGAGCAAAGAGAGTGGCTGTCCTCACTAGCTCCCAGCCCCCAGTGTGTACCACAAGCTCCCAGCACTGTCTCCAGTGTCCAAACGCAGGGCTTTGCACTTCTCACAACACTTCATTCCATTTCTGCTGGTTCTTGGGGAAAAAAAAAAAAAAAAAGCTGTGATTCTGCTCTCCACTGATCAGATCTCCTGAAAGTGTCTCAGTGGCTAATGAAATAAATAAAATTCTGGCTTTTTGGGCCACTAAAGAAATGTCCTTAAAGAAAATCCATCCCAAGACCTACCATTGAGAAAAATGTTTATTAAGATCCTTGCTTGCTGTTGTCTGCCTGTAAATTAAATCCCTATCAACCTTATTTGCTCATCTGTTGAGAAACAACTTTTCTAGTTTCACCAATGACTTCTTGCAAAGTATTTTCTCAAGAGTACATTTCCAGGGAGGAGATTTACTGCCCTTGTGTTGAGGGTGTTTGTTAGCTTAGCCAAGGAGACACGAATCAGGTTAACCTGGCACGAACTTCCTGGCAACACCTTGCAGAATTTTGCCTTGCCAGCCTTCCTTTTAAACTGTTTGAGACTCTGAACCTTTGTCTACAGAAATCAAAGCTGCCTTTCCTACTGTTTGAGTAAGTCCATTAATCAAATCTTCCTTCTGACAGCAGCCTCTGAAGTGTCAAACAATTCACCATGTTCAAGTCTTTCCCAGATTTCTACTCTGTGTGTTGCCACCTCCCACCCCAGCCTTTTTTTCTCCCTAAAGATGGGGCAGACGCTCCACTCAACCAGTCAGAGGTTAAGAAGAAGAGAATGTGAAATAATATTTGAATTTGAAAAAAGTTGTATTTGAAGGGAAACTTTCTTCAGCTGCGTGAAACCCAACTTTATTCACAAAGCTGAAGAGTTTAAAGACTTAATGGAGACATTTCCTCTGAAGCATCAATCCACTTGTCCCTGCTCAGTGCACAGAATAAACTGGGCAAACACCTCTGCTGTGGCTGAGGTGGTACAGCAGAGGCTACAGCCAAGCCAGCCCCAAACTTGGCTGAGATGAAGATGACATCTAGTACTGTCTGCTCACAGCACCCTGAGCAAAAGACAGACAGGAGATATCACAGGAGTACAAAGAGTAATCACGAAGGTGTCTTCAGGGCACACGAGCTGTATACGCACGCACACTGCTATTTAAGTGCTTTGTAAAATGTCTCACCTTCTGAACCACTCTGAACCACGCACGGAGATTCTGCAAGCCAAGCAATTGTAGGGGAGGGAGATCCAGCGAAGACTGGCACTTTTATATAGGCAATAAATCCTGCTTCATGAAGAAACATGTTGAGGTAAAATTGCCAGTGGCTGTTTTAATAAGTATTTATGATACATAAAGGGATTTGATTCATAAACGCAGTAATTATGTCTTTACTACAAAGCAGTACAAATATAAAGCCTCCTACCTACTACACTGAAACTGTAATTGCATCTCATTAAAGAATATAAGCAAATCAAAATTAAAAACTTGAGCGGGGGGAGAAGCTACCCAAAGTCTTGGTGGTTAGACATTATGGGCTTTGTGTTGTGCCATTCAATCAGCCTAAATACCTCATAAAATGAGGTGAAGCCCAGAACAACTGGGTGGTGTTTGGGCAGCACAGAAGATGATTTTGCTCGCCTAGGCAGCAAGTTTCCAAGGAGATCTGTCCATATAAAAGGCAAAACAGAAACCTTGGGTTTAACCTCAGACAAGTGGGAATTCCACCACAACCTTCCATGTGGCTGCAATTGCACCACGCCAGTCATGGCAGAGACACAAAGGAAGATTAAACCCTTCCTAATCCAAACGTGGCTGAGGGATAGGCTGAAATAAGCATTTCAAATACTATTTAAGTGCACACATCTGAAGACAGAGTCTTTTGTGCTGTGGCAACAGAGAGGTGTAACATCACTGTATTCCCCTACTGCAGGCACCAGGTGGGTAAAGGGTGAATTAATGCCACATAGAAAAATAACAGCCCTGAGGTTCAGGCACTGACCACAGAGGCGTCAGAGCCCAGTGATGGTTTTGTCCTCCAGGGTAACCTCATTCCACGTGGCCTTTGCCAGGGCTCCTATTGTTCCTTACTAGGTCTTCTCTCAGCATCTCTGGAGTTTCAGCCTTTTACCCTCTGCTCCATTCATCAATGTGGTTTTGGGATGAGGGGTTCTCCCTCCTCCCACCCACACCTCACTCCTGGGCAGTTTGGGTCCCTGAAGGCACCAGGCTCTCTTCACTGTGTTTGAGACGAGTTCGTTGTGGTCCAGTACAGCTTTTATTGCCCCAGGTCACTTCAGGCCCAACACCTGCCCACCTCGGTGGCCAGCCCTGCTGTGAGAGCACCTCCCCAGCATGGCTGGAGTAGTGTCGCAGTTATCAATGCAACTTTCCTACCAAATGTTCTTTGGTCTAATCGCTTTCTTAAACTACACAAACACAATCTCTGCACCACGATCAATTATTTAACAGAAAATGATGCATTGAGTTAGAAACTAAATACCATTTAATATGCTTCAGGAATTCTAATTGAGAGATTTCACTGTACTGCTAATGAAAACTTTAACTTTGCGATGTTTTCAAATCTTCCTTGAATATAGATAAGCCAATATCTATATACATTCTTTTAATGTCCGGAATTATTTTGCCATTTTAATGTAATCAGTCTTTCTATTTTGAAGAGGATGCCCTTGTAGGTTATTTGTTTTCCTTCTGTTTTGCAAATTGTTCCCTTTTCAGGATTGTTTGTTTAGTGTCAAGAGGTTATTAAACAAACCAAGCACAGTCCTTAAACTAATCAGCTAGAAGTGACAATAGAGATCAGGAATAATTCAATATTAAAGAGGTTACTTTTTAAAATTGATCCGAAAATGTAACGCATTGGGGGGAAGGGGAAGCACACGCACATCTCTTATTAAAGCTGAAAAGATGAGCTGGAGGGACCAGATGCCTTAAAAGCACAAGCCAGGAGCCCCCATTGATGGGAAGAGCTGAGCCCCAACACACTACAGCCAATTTCCACATGCATACATGTTCTCCCCACTAGACTGACTCAAGTGAAAACCCCACGGTCTTTGCAAGCAGGTGAGGGCTGCCTTTCCACCAGCCTTTGCTATCAGTCTTTACCAGTCTTTGGGATCTTTCTCTAAGTATTCCACATGCTACCGCCCCTCAGGGGACCCTGACTCTCGAGCTCAACACTGTAACTGGTCTTTCTGTGTGGTAAAGGTTGAGTGGTCTGTAGGTCTGAGTGTCTCCAACAGACTGCTCATTAGTTAATTAACACAAATCACTGTGGATCTCTGCCCATGCAACTTTTGGCACTTTTCTCAGTGCCTCCTCTGAAGTTTGCTCAGCATGCTGCCTTGGGCAGGGTGGTGTTCCCCCTGGTTTACGCACTTTCTCCTCTCTCCTTCCACTGGCCCACTGGTCAAAACACAGAAAGAGAACAAGAAGAAAACCATCCACTAAGGGACCTTCTGAAGGAGTTTTAGTCTGAGTCATTTTGGCTGGGTGCTAATTCTTATGTAGTAAGGACCATACCGCTGCCAAGGACTCAGCGAACTCCTGGCACTGAGTAGTATTTTCCATCCCAAGGGCTTTACATCCTTCCAACAGACTTCTGCCTGTGGAAGGCAGTGCAGGAATGAGATCTGTGCTGGCCAAGGGTCCTCTTGCAGAAGCAGCTCCTCTAGGACCAGCAGCAGGTCACTGTGGCTGCCAACCTGCCCTGCAAAGCACCTGGAGATCAAGCTCAGCAAACCACAGGCACCGCTGGGTTTGTCAGCAGTTGCAGGCAGAGCCTGTTGGGTTGTTGCTGAGCACTTTCAACCCACCTGGCAGGTAGGTCATCCTGGACGTTTCCCAATGGGACAGCCCTGTGGTGTCCTTTGGTGCCTCATCACAATGTCACCACCCTCGCAGCTCCAAAGGAGTGCTCCTTATCCTGGCTGTATCCACACGTGCAGAGCTTGGCCTCTCCTCGTGCAAGAGGACACAGCAGGCAGTTTGTGAAGTACACAGGAGCTACCTGCCCAACACTGCCCACCCCACGAGCCCTCATGCCCACCAGCCAGCTATGAACAATCCTCATGTTGCCTGATGTTTAATGAGTCCAGCACTCCTGATCGAAGCAGAGCAGAAAGCTCTGGTGTCCCTGGTTTCAAACACAACTGACATGTTGAATTAACATAAAATCACCCTTTCATCATAATTTTGGACAAAAGATCCTCCAGCCAGGCTATTTATACCGAAGACACACAGCACAGAACATGGCGTGAGTCCTCTGGTGCCACTTGCTCCCGGTGCTAACTGTTTGGGAAGTGTCACCAGGATCATCGCTCTGCTCATGTTGTGACTGACTTTGGGAAAATTAATTTAAAGGGAGCAGCTGGTAACAGTCCTGATCTTTCAGAGGCAGCAGCACCGTGCCTTACAGTGTGTTTCTGTCTTGCATAAGGATGCAACAAGCAGTGGCAGAGTCCCCATGCATGGGACAGACTTCTTGCATCTTTAAAAAAGAGCAAACACCTAAAGTCTCACCTCTATAGTGCAGGAGATGTCTAGAAATCCCTCTCCGCACTTTCCATGTGCCCATCAGCAAGGGGCACAGCAAACGGCCTCCAGCAAAGCTGCTGCTGCGGAAACTGCTGGCTGGGCATTTTCACGATGCTGTAAGTTGGCTTTGGGGGTTTTTGAATATTTTTCTCCTTCTTGATGTCACTTGAAATCAGATTTAAGCTGAACTGAAAAAAATAAGCCATTCATAGGAGTAGATTTTGTAAATTTACTGGTCTCATTGAACTTAAAACTTCCCTGTTTATTTAAAGCAGCTGAGGGGAAGGAAGAGTGGAAGGGCAAAATCAGACAACAAAGCTTCTGTTGTAAGCCTGGGTAGGGAGAGCTGCTGTCTATCACAGACAGGGACTCTTAAAAGCAGAAATGATAAACCACTGAGGCAACCAAAAACCAAGTGCCACTTTCGCTTTTTAAGATATTCGGGGTACACTTGTCTTCAAAATAGGGAAATAATATATGCATTAAGAAAAACCTGCAAACCCAAGTGAGGAATAGGACACTGAAAAGAGGACAAACACCACAATCTAAGTCACTTTCTTTGTTACAAAGCTGGGATAAACAAAGCTGTTTAATAAATATTGATATTGTTTGTACATCCTGTCTTTGAAATGAATAGCAAAGTGATGCTCTAGTCCCTTTCCCCCTCTGAAGAGACACTAAGCCCAACACTGTGCATCTATATGCACCCCAAACTGTTTTTTAGAGAAAGCTGGAAAACAAGTCCACAGCAACATCAAAATATCCACAACAGCTTTCACAAGTGTTTAGCTGACACCACCCTTTACTCATCTGTCTGTTTAATGCCTAGGAAAATTAGGCTTTCCCAGCATGGAATAATCATGGCAATGATTATGTTGGGACCAAGTGTTTCGGGACCAAAGAGTTATTGAAAGGTGGCTCTGAGGGTTCCCTTGGATAATCCCCTTGGGCAGGACGGGGTGCACTGCTGTATCTCTAAAGGCTCCTTGGCAGATCCGAAGCAGGTTCACTTTCTGTCTCAAACTGGTCTTTGTTTTCCTTGGGACAACTCTAACAAAGCCTTTCAAGCTGGGTCTTGGCTTCATGTTTCACTCTACTACCACAGACCTGAGCATCCCTTTCCCTTCCATGTCTCCCACCTCTGTCCCATGTAAAAGCTCATCCATTGCTACAGACTCAGCTTCCCTTCAAACCGCTGTCCTCCCAAAAAAGCTCTGTGCCCAACAGCCAGCCCCCCACACTGTCTCTAAAAAGGGACACGGTGACATTCCCACAGCAGTGTTTGGTCTTGCTCATTCCTGCTGAAGCTTTTCAAACATGTGTCAATGTGTTCTGTAAATATTGAAGCAAAGCTCCAGGGCAGGGAGGCACATCCCCTGCAGTCACAGGGCTGCAGTGCAATGAGCTCACCAGACCACCCCACCTGGCATCCTAACGGTGTCCCTTAATTCACAGCACCCCCAAGAACACACAGAAACCACCATGGCGATGGCAAAGGCACAGTTAAAACACCTCCAGGCTCCTCTCCTGCTACCGTCAGGAGCCATCAAGCCCGTCCTAACTCTGGCCGGCATCTCCAGCACTGCCGTCGGGAAGAGAGGCTTTTTTCCCTCCTGTCTCCGCAGGCAAGGACGATGCTCCCCCAGCACCAAGGGTACTGCTGCCACATCAGGCAGCTGACTGCTGGACAGATCCCGCATTTTCCCCATCCCACCTTCTGCAGAGTCCCTGCAGCAGAAACCTGCAGAACAAGAGGCCAGGTGACATCAGGGGGTGCCCCTTGTTTTGCAGGTTTGTATTGCAGGGGCTCTGCAGAAGACTGGATGAGGAAAACACAATGATCCTGCAGAGGAAATGCTCATTTCTTCAAGGATATAGGAGGAATGAGCACAACCCTGCCAAAGCCTATTGTCCCAAAGAGAGCTGGAGCACGGGACTCTGCGAGGTCCCAGCAGGTCAGCACCAGTGCAGCACCCCAGTAGTGCACAGGGGATGGGCACCAACAGGGCTGGTCTCCTGTTCCTTGCTGGAGCAAAAGGACAGGTTTCAGTATGTTTGGAGCAGGCTGCCAGCACTTCCACAAAATGTTTAGTCATTTTGAGTCTTACCAGGAGCTTACAGTGCTGTAGGTGAACTTTTCTTTCCTTGTTTTTGGCTTGAAATTGAATTCCAGACCCCTATGCATATTCTCATCAGATACTCTCCTTGGAAATGCTCAAGGAGTTCCCTGTGATTAAGCTGGAGTAATTCAACAGCTTTGACAGGCTGGGCAGGAGGGCAGCTTCCCCTTCAGATGGAAGGTTCCTCTTCACACCTGATGGGTGGTAACCATGTACAAGTCCTGTCATTGCTGTAACAATTCAAAGTCTGGCTCCAACAGGCTCCGGTGGCTCAGGCCTTGAGGAATCCACCTTCCTGGAGGTTCAAGCTAACACATTTGCCTTCTCAATTCGATAGCCCCACTCACGAGGGGAGAACTCCCAGCTGATGGGACAGTTGCTTTCTAGACCACCTTGGTTCAGTCATTCGCAATCACCGAGCCAAGCCCCGACCTCCATCAGGCAGCTGCACCTCGACCATCAGCTCCAGCATCCTTGCCATGACAGTGACAGCAGCTTCATATTTCAGGCTTTGTCTGGCTGCTCTTTGCCAAGTGCCAACCCTCATCAGGAGAACATGGGTGGTGAGCGAAGGTGCTCCGGACCACAGCCCCAGCTGCCCTCTGTCACCCTGCACTGATGGACGGAGAGCACGGGGTGAGTTACACACGCCAGGACAGGGAAGGAGAGCAAAAAGCATCAGCTTGAAACCCTCTGACATCCTTGCACAAGCACAACACACTTCTGGACCCACAGCCAAAGCACCCTCGATGCTCATTGTGCAAACAACAGTGCTGGAAAGTACACGCCACAGCTGTTTGTTTTCTCTGCTCGTCAGATGATGACATGATCCACTAAAAACTATCTTTTAAATGTGCACGTCTCATTTAAACTACCTGGGGGTGTTTAATTATGGCTTAGCTCTAGCACACACTGCTGCTGCTGCATCTTATTTTATACAAGTGCCTGGGTGAACCCCAAGGCTCTGTGCCCTCTCCTGCACTACACCACTGGGATTACATAGGGATGTACATAAAGGATATTTACAGTGCCCTCTGCCTTCCCCTGCTCTCCTTAGAACAATGCAGTGCTGAGCACCATTTATTCTGTATATTTTTTATCATCACCTTATCAGCTTCTCTGGTGGTGGAGAGGTAATTTGCATTTAGCAGCTTCCCTTGAAGAGAAAGCAAAAATTAACATTCAGGTGTAGGTAGAACAAGAAGTAGAAGATAATATAACACTCTTTGCTCTCACACTGACCATGCATCATGCCTCCCCAAGTTTTTGTCCACTAAGCTTTGGGAGAGGCAGTGTGAAGATTTCCTCTGAAACAGCAGCTGGGGGCAAAACCATTGAGCCCAGTCAGTGTGTGCACAAACCACTACATGAGCAAGCCTGGTGGGTGTCTGCATCAGCAGGTAATGCTTGAGGCACTCTTCTTCCATCCCCTTACATGTTTGTCAGTGTTCCTTACACACAGAGCATTATTTGCATTGCACTCTGATTTTTTGCAGGTCACAGACCCTCACAGCTCTAATGTCTCCAGATCACACTGGTTTGCCTCAATCTTGATGTGTTTTTTATCTCTCTAATTTTGGGGTGAGATCAAGGATGAAATCACACCTGAGAGATACCCTTCATGAAGTGTAAGTGCTGAATATAGGGGTGGGGTTTTTTTTGTTTAGTTTAGTTGGCTAAAAACCTACCAGGAATATTTTTAAAAGGCTTTACCCTGAGGATTGCTATTAGCAGAAGTTTCCTCACTCTGCACCAAAATTTGAGAATCAGAAGGCTAAAAGAACCATGTCAAACCATTCTCTTTTTTTCTCCCTCCTTGCTCCATGCAATGTGGAACAGGCTAACGTTGATTTGCATTAAAATCATTTTAATCAGCAGACCACACAGACCCCTTTTGAAGAAGGTGGGAGTTCTGCCAAGGTTTCACCCTCTCTGAAGCACAGCCTCACTTCCTCACCCTCCGGCTACATGGACTCCCACTGCCTGCACAGGCTCAAATAAAACTGTCCCATGGAGATTCCCCCCCTGTGGCTGCTCCCAGGTGGCACAGACTGCACCAAAACACGCAAATTTGCAGTGTGGTTATTTGATGCTGAAGACACTCTCACTTCTCTATTCCAGACACGTGTTTTTCAGAGGCACTGTAGTAGTTGCAAAGGCAGGGCTTGGCCGCCTGCACCAAAGCATGGACTGCAGCACAGGGGCCCCAAACACAAAGCAAAGTGACCTGTATTGCTCTCTGGGTCCATGCTTAGAGATCTCCTTTTCTCCACGGGAGCTGAAAGGAGAGCAAGAGAAAGCTGGGAAAGCCCAGAGGCAGCAGCTGTGTTCCACCAGACCGAAGGACGGTCACAGCTGAGGAAGTGATGGGATGGCAGCTCAAATAGACAGCAAGAGGAACTGCTGTGCGCAGCAGAGATCAGTCATCACTGCAGGACGGTGGTGTGGACACCAACCTTGCACGTGGTTTGGGAAGCAGATGAACTCATGGAGGAAACAATACAAAGTCACCACATCAGGCTCAGAAGGTCCGAGCCAGGTCCCAGAAAGCTGAGAACAAGGAGCACTGCATGCAACAGTTAGCTTGTGGTGAGGGTGATGGCAGTGAGCTGGGCAGCTCTGCTCCAGCCGTGTGTTCACAGACACCAGAGCACAGAGGACAAAGTGTGAGCTGGAGGAGCTGAGATGAGTAATCCCACCAAATTTTTGTAATTTGTCTTCCTAGAGACACATATGGGTCATGGTCTATTTCAGTTATAGAGGTGGAAAGTCACAGAATCACAGAACAGTTAAGGTTGGAAGGGACGACTGGAGGTTATCTAGTCCAACCTCCCTGCTCAAGCAGGGTTCCCTTAAACACGTTCCTCAGGATTGTGTTCCAGAAGCTTTTGAATAAAACGCAGATAACTCAGTGAGTTACAAATAGCTCTACAGCCCTGCATGCTGCTATCACAAAAATAAAAGCAGTCCCTGTGAGCCAAGAACAAGGCTGGACAACACCCCAGAGAGAGGCTTCCAGGAGAGGCCGGAGGAGGAACCTTCCAATGGGCAGAAAAAGCAGGCATGGCTGGAGACTGCCTTTACACCTGTACTCTGCTGGCATCTTGCAAGTCCATCAGCCTTGAAGAATCCTCCAAGCTACACTGCTAATGCCGGATTTCAATCAGTGTTACTATTGGGCTGCACAGATGAGCTGCCCACGGGTCAGTCCAGCCTGCTGTTGGTGACTGCAAGTGACACCAGACCTGAGGTGGGCAAAAGCAGGAAAATCTGCCACGCTATTTCCCTGTGCCAAGCCTAACTCCATCTCTCTGTTGATCACTTTATTGACACAACTGGGAAGTCTACAAATCCAATCAAACAGTGAGGAAGAGCCAAATATTACAAAACTACGAGAGGAGCAACAGAGAAGAGAAAAAATAAACTTTTTTTTTTTTAATTTAAGCCCAGAATCAATCTGGGAGGGATATGTAATAAATATATTAAGCAGATGTATGTATAGTTCTGCAGTACCTCTGACGGCTTTGTCTCACATGAATTTCTAATGCAATTGAATCTGATTTCACTTCCCAATGATCTCATCTCAGTCACTGTCACACGTCTCGCCACTGCCCCACCGTGTGATGCCAAGGCAGCAGTGGCTGATGGCACTGCATCCTCCTCTGATGGGCTCAGCCCTGCGAGGCGCTGGGACCTGCCCTGCTCGGCTGCGAGGGACGCGGGGCCTGGAGGCAGCTGATGCATCACAGGAGTCACTGTTTGTGACTCTTAATGAAGTGTGAGTCAGCACCGCCACTGTAAACCCTGTCCTGAGGAGCCTTAAATGCAGCAACTCTGGCCCGGGATGGAAACAAGGGTAGTCAGACCCTTGTGAATGAAGTCAAAGCAAACTCAAGCTGAGACCTGAAAAGCGTGAATGTTTTTACAGTAGGATTTCTTTTTAATTTTGAAAAAATATTATCATTTTTCCATTTGATGATCTGAGCTGATAGGAGGGAAAAACAAAATAATCCACAAGCAGGATACGCAGACTGTGCTGTCCCCCTTCCTTTTACATCTCAAAGTTTTCTTCCAATGAACACTATATTTTCCACATGTAGAATTGACACATCTGGAAGTGCATTAGGACTTGAAGAGGAGACCTCAAAAAGCCCCCACAAAACCAGAGATGCTGGACAAAGGGGCTGCAGGAACAGGAAAATTAAGTGGCAGGGATACAGGGATACAGGGATACATAACACTGAGATAAACCTCTGCATCACTCACACACAGCTACCAATGGTGAGTTACATAGGAAAATATTTTGGGTTATGCTGGTTGTTTTTTAACAGACAATCTGCAGATTATACAGATTAAAAAAAACAGTAAAAAATTCAGAGGCATTCTGACTTGGTGTGGGACACTGTGGTGAAAACACTGATTGTTCAGTCCTGCTTGGGGTGAATGGAGCTGTGTGCTGGTGCATCAGGTACATATACACAGCATCCCTGGAGATCAGAGGTATTTAAGTTTCTCTTATTCATGACTTCAAAGGGACCTGACTGTTAGATGCCTGCTGATCAGCAGGTCCATATTTCCATCTTCTTACCATAGATGCAAAAATAACGTGGTCAGACAGATGCCAAAATAATATGCTCAGATTTGTAGAGGTTATGCCAAAAGAGCAGCCAGTGTGGTGAGAACACCTTTGCATGGTCATTCAGTAGGACTTGGGGGGACCCTGGACATCATGAGCTCTGGCAGTCTGGAGCTATGACAACAGGGCTTAGCTCTAGGAACTCCCTACAAGAGTCCTTCCACCAGCATCTCCTTGCCCACATGCCATCACCCCATGAACATCCACCTGCCCTTCCAAAACGGACCTAACAGAGATGTAGTCACTCTGGTGTGCAGAGGGAGTGTTGCTGGGGGCACAGAAACACACCAAACTTCATTTTTCGAGGGCTCTATTACAGGCAGGCAGATGGGTGTATATATCTCTGCAGATCCCTGGAGAAAGGAAGGGTGATGGAAAATCAATAGTGCATATGGTCTGAGGAGTCACCTGGCTCGGCTCCCCTTCCCAACACAGCCATGTTACAGCCAGATCTGATGGATGTCTGGTGCACTCTAAGAGTCCTTCTGTGCCAGAGACCCACAGCCTTCCCAGGCAACTTCCTCCCACACCTCACCATCCAAAAATTTCCCTTTCTCTTTGACCTTGCTACTACATCTCAAGGTCCTCACTCTTTCCTATTCAAAATTATCTCAGTAACACATTCTCCTTCCTCTCTCGTCCTTAAGGACCATCCTTCCTGACTTTCCAGCACATGTCCATGTCACGCACTGCCTCCAGGTAGAGGCAACTTGCATCTCTGTAATTCTCTCCTGGTATTTTTACATCTCTTTCCTCTGTTTTGTCAAAGCCACTTTGAGGTTAATCCTTTTCTCTGCCTTTATGCAACCTGCAGATTTAACAGACAGGTCTTCTACTTAATGAGTCCCAGCACTAACGATGGCACTGACCAGAGCAGAGCACAGCACACACTCTGGTCCTGTCCCACACAAGACTGTTCCTCCTGTCAATGCACCATCCATAACTGGTCTCTTGGTACAATACCCAGCAGGCTTCGAATTCACTGTAGTCATCCAAATCATATCATCAATATTTATAATATCTCCACAGTTGTTTTGAATGTAATTTGCTACAATTGCAGATAGTTTTCTTATTTATCAGGAATAAAAGAGAGAAAGGAAGAAGACATTCACATCTGTTAAATCCACGGTTTTCTCTGCATTACCTGATGCCAACTCTGATGCCTGCCTAAGGAATTGCTACCCACAGAGAAGCCTACAGGGAAACACATGGCAAATCACCAGGCCACTCTGCCCCTAGAAGACTTGCCCTTGTATTTGTGCCTTGTAGAAAGGCCTGAGAACAGAAATGGACCTCATTTTGCAGACAGAGGTGATTGCTCAGTCTTACCCCAAAATCATCTTACTCCTCTCACTTCATTCCCTCCCACCAGCAGTTTGTAAGAGCTAAGACAAATTTTTAAAAAGTCAGCTCTGCCATTGTCCATACTTCCATTTGACAGCACAATTAATGGATTTTTTAGGCCAGAGGGGACTGTTATATTCACCTCGTTTGACCTTCTTAAGCAATTCAGGCTCCCGTATTTCACTCGGAGATTTCCAGAAGTGAACCAAGTGATAAATACATACAGATACCTCAAAAAATCCCTGCCTACCTGACAAGTTTGCTTTTCTATTGCTTGGAGTAAGTGGTTTGAGAAATCTAGTATGAAGAGCAAGCTCCATTTTTCAATTTAAAGTCTGCTGAAGTACCGAGGTTTCCGGTGGCTACAAGCTGGCGTAAATTGATTCCCCAAGCATCTTTCTTCTGTGAAACAAACTGCTTCCCATTTAAGACCCATCTAGAAAGTAAAGCTTGGCAGTCCTATTAGCCCACTAATAGAAAAGAAAAAGTAAAAGCACAGCTTGTGGTTAGGTAGGTAGTTAGTGCACTAACTCAGAAGAAAATTAGCTTGGACAAGCTATCAAGAATTCTGCGTTACCGTCATGCCTGAAATCAAACATGCTATCTTTGAAATCAGAGATAGCGTCTTCTATATTTTTCATCTTCCATTCTCTAAAGCTGTCATACAGCCCCTGCATACATGGGCACCAAACGCACCTACAATCACATTAGTTTTACCTTGCCTGCCTCACTTGTTTTTTTCCCTTTGGAAGGATGGCAGTGGGAACAGGAAGAGCTAATCTGAATTGCAGTTATCAGAAAACACTGATCACAAGTTAATTCAACAGCTGTGTATTTGATTTGTGCTGTTCTGAACTAAAAGCACATCCCTGCCATGCTCTGCTCCAGAGGCTGTATGTATCAATACAGAGGTTTATTGATTATGCCAAGACCAAATCAAATACCTTCCTGAGAACTGAGAACAGCAACAAAAAAGATCACCACCACAAAACCCCAACCCAGGATTAAACCTAACCTTGTTCCTGCCTCACCAAAGCCACTGAGCACCTGTGCACTCGCTTCGATGGGGATCAGACCAATCCCATACAGAACATCTACTCTACCAGCCACACGCCTTTTCTAGAGCCCTTCCACCTTGAGAGAAGGGCTGCCACAGACCTGGGGAGGCAAAGGAGTCCAAATGTAAGAAAATACAGCAACAAAGTCTCATGTAGGCAGCCGTCTCAATTAAATATTCCGAGACTAAGAGCCAATCATTCCTTACAATGTCCTCCTGATTTTGCTGCTTTAGGGAAGGATGCTGAAAAATAATTGGGCAGAACTTATTCTGATACTGCAAAAGGCAGTTTTAGGCAGAGAGTCACCGCAGGGTTCAGTGGTCAAGGACTCTTGTTCTGTCCTAGGATGCCAAAACAATGTTCCCCTGGAAGAGAGAAAGTGTCCCATCTCTCAGAAGCCTTCCTGTCCTGTCTCCCTTCTCCTAGCTTCGAACAAACCTTGAGGAAAGATTATTTAGATTGCCCCATCAGATGCAAATTAAAGCTAAGGCAGCTTTAAAGAACTGCCTTGCTTTGATCCAAATACATATTTCCTTTACGATCTGTTTCTATTTGCATCAGTTTCAGCCTTTTTTTTTTTAGGATCAGCTGGAACATCTTTTTTTTTTTTTTCCACTGTAATTCTGAAAGCAATATAAAGTGCAAATACCCCTTGAAACGCAGCGTATGCCCAGCAGAGACACATTTCTGTGTGGTCTTCCTACTCCCAGCCCCCACCGAGAGCCAAGTTTTCGGAAGAACCTGGTGGAGCGCTGTGACTCACCCAGCCTGTAACAGTTTAACTGGGATCGCAGCAGGGTTCTTACTATGCACAGCAGTGTCTTTCCGAGGCTTCACAGGGTACGCCGTCAATATGTAATAACACTGCATCGTGAATTATGGAGTTGCTGGAATCAATGGGATTTTGCATATTAATTGCAAACACACCCAAAAAGACAAAGGAATTTATTGGCTTAATTAGTGTTTCAGCTCTAATAGCATTCAGGCTTCATTCTCACACAAATTGATAAATAGCAGCAGTGTTACTCCTCAAGGATGCTTTGCCTTTTGAGAGGGGAGGCTGAAGTTTACGATCTGAGTGCTCTCAGCTGCAGTGATGCACTCAGGAGGGGCTTGGAGGAATTGAGTTTCAAAGGTATTTGACACCTCTCTTTCCTAAGCGGGTTGCTAGATGTCGGCAAAAGGAGCTGCCCTGCCCTCTCAGGGTGTTTTTTCTGAAAGACATTTACATAGTGACACCGACTGAGCAGGACAAAAAAATGGACCTGAACCATTTCCACCTCTAGGGTACAGAAACTGAGATTCATCATCCTACATCCCCAAACACTACTTAACCAGTTGCCACACTGGCAATCCAAGGGAAGATACGTGTAATGTACTTAAGGATTGATTCTGACTCCAGTGTGAAAAAAATTAAGTGTGAAAAGAATTAGATAAGTGTACCTGGAAGCAAATTTCAGCCCTTGGGCTCCCAGCTCCCGAGAAGCACAGCTCTGTGAAAAATAAGGTGCTAGAAGAATGGGAAGCAAATGTTAAGAATTCAACTGTATACCAAAACAAAACAGAGAGATCCACCTGGATCTGATCTCCATCACCCCCTGCATTCACATGCTGCAGCACAGCATGACTGACACGAAGCTTCAGGAGCAGCATTATAATAATGAGGGAAGAGCAAGACACCACCTGAAAAGCAGCTTCCTCCCTAAGGACTTGAAACATTTTCTGCATTATCATACCACCAAAATTGCACCTTAAAGCTAAGATCCGACAAAGAATCATTGTTCATAAAGCCTGTGCTCACATCTTCAAACAAGTTATTCTCCTGGGCATTCGTCCCCCCCCACTCCGCCCCATTCTCAGCAGCAGATCTCTCCTCTTTGGGATGGGGATCACATCACAACACTTAAGTGATAAGCAATTTGTTGACAAAGAGAAATGTCACCAAGAAAACATTTCAGCTGCATTCAAGACTGGGGCTGGATACTTTTTTTGTTTGTTTTTCTAGACATGATCTGGCAGCTGCAAGCAAAACGAAGAGCCAGGATCATGTGAATGTGCCCTCGCTGGGAGGCGCGCAGTCAAAGGCTGCGGGCAAGCCATGCTCTCTGTGTCACCGTGCTCACAGAGCACTGGAGGAAATAATCCTGCATTAATAGGGCAGCAGATCATAGAGATCAAGCAGGCCTTTTCTGTTTCTACCCTAGTTCGTGCCAAAAAAAACAAAACGGGAGCAAATGCACAGAGAGGGATATGCCATCAGCCCTGTGAAGAAAATCTACTCCCATTTATTAGGATATAGAGAGACCTGTGCCACACAGCTGAATGGTTAATTCAGGCTATTTTATAATTGGAAGGACCCGATTTGTGGGCATTTGCGGCTTTTTCTGCAAAGAAAGAGGACCATCACTCACAGCTCCCTCTGAATTACACTCTGCAAAACCTCGAGAGATCCTGCTGAGCGCTCTGTGGCAGGGGCCAGGACACAACAGTGGCTTGGCACCCTTCAGGTTGTCACCTGAAACCAGCAGCTCTCTGGGCTTCAGCCTGAAATGCAGGGGGAAAGAAGGGGAATTCCAATGTATGTCCAAGCCTAGGACACCAAGTCATACCCCAGCCTCAGCCTCTCACCCACCCTCTCACCCACCCACCCCTGGCTCATCCAGGGAACAAGTCTTGCCCTTTACTGGCCTCTTTGTAACTTACCATTGAGGCAATTAACACATTGGTCCTAAATGGAGAGGAATCAGGAGCTCAGCCCCTTTAATCTTTAATGCCCCCGCTGCAATGCCCCCATAGCCTTCAAAAATGAAGCTCATTCAAGGGCAAGTGGGTTCAAGAAATAGTGAAGCATGTCCTCCACTGCTGCTGTGGCACCTGCTCTGTGACCAAGGGATTGACTTCTGAACTGGCACAGGCTTGGTCTAGAGAAATGAGTCTCCATTTGTGTGGTAGCTTCAGTTTATAAACAAGCTGAACCTCTTTCTGCCATTAAATGTGAAACCACCGAGAGCAGGCTCTCACCCAAAACTGACAGGGTGTGCACATGGTAACAGTTTACCTCTCTTGTCTGTAATTAATCTTCCAAGTCTCTGCATTATATAGGCTTTCACAGTAAAAAGGACCAAATTTCTTGCAGTCTCAAAGTCAGTGAAGATTCAGTTAGTCTTTATTTTATTCTGACAGGTTCCTTTATCCCAGAGACAATACTAAGACACATGATTTTACCAGGATTTTTTTCCCAGAGTTCAGTCCAATCACAAAAAGGAAAAAAAAATAGCATGTTACTAAAAAAAAGGAAAAAAAAGGTATTTAACACAGATTTGAAATAGATTTATATGCCATTTTGCCTCTATTGTCACAGACCCCTTAATATAATTAGTTTGTGGCATAAACAGAAAAAGAACACATGAGCATCCACCAAAACCCATCCTCCCTAGTTTTTGAGTTCACAAATTAAACCTGTCCAAGCACTGTGAGCCACTGGAGGAGCCAAGCAAAGAGATAAACAAGCATTAAATCACCAAGAAAAATACCCAGAGTGAGTTTCAAAAGCAGAAAGACGAAGATCAATGCATGGTTCAAAGCATGTGTGTAAAGACACAAGGCACAAAAAGCAACACTTTGCTTTTCTTACAGCAAAAGGGAAAGAGGAGAACCCAAAACGGGACTGTTCTTGCTGCCTCTTGTGAGACAGAGCCCCACTGACCCAAGCGTTGCTCCACAGGGGAATGAGTATCAAGGAGGAAATCTGCAAGCTGAGATCCTGGAAAACACAGAGGCACCAGACGTGGCACAGGACACCCAATGCCTGACACCAGCTGCTCTCGCAGCATGGATTCCTCAACTCTGTGCCCTGCCTGGAGAAAACTCAGCACCAGCAGCTCACCCTCTTCATCACCTAAAGACAAAACAGGATTTCTTCACCCACCTCCCTAGAGACTTGCCAGGAGTTCTCCAAACCAGTGAACGTCAAGACAGAAGAAAACAAGTGCCCAGACACAAATCCACTGGCCTGTGGGAGAGCAGAGTAACCTGAACACCTTCCTCCAGGGAACAACCACAGAGCAGGGGTGGCTGGCACCCCCCTCAGGGCTCTCAGCAGCATCCCCATTTCCCCTTTCATGATGCTTGTGTGCTTCAACATCTTCCCGTTCACCTCTCTTCCAGGGATCCCATCCATAGCCAGTACTGACCAGGCACAGGATAAGTGTCAAGGTTTCACACTGGTAGCACAAAGATCAGGGATTTGCTGGTGCAGTATCTAAGTTACTTTGACAGCACGAACACCTGTCTTTTTTTTTAAATCTTATCTTTAGTATTATCACCTTAACTTAAGCACACAGCTGGGCTCAGAAACAGAAAGCACCTTTTGTCTAAAACTCCAATCTTCCACTCCTTTCTGGGGGCTTTCCCTATTCACATCACACCTGATAACCTCCCAATTCTTAAAAGCATTTGCTTAACTCATCAAGTAAATAACACCTCTGAGGGGTGAGACCTCCAGAACAGACACTGGCTAATGGTTGTTTGAGATGCAGTATCATTTGGGAAAGCCAGTCCCAGAGAAAGCTGAAGGCAGCCCCTTGAGTACACTTGAATTCTCCTCTTCCCATCCAAACCAGGACCAGGGTACCCCCCATACAAACAGCCCCTTCTCTTTGTGACATGAAACGTGCAGAACCCACAGACCATTCCTAAGGGCAGGAAGACTCAGTTGACCCTCAGAGGGTTACAAGGCCACCTCAGGGTGTTTGCTGGACTGTGTGTGACCCTGCTCTCACCCGCAGCCACTGGCAGCACAGGGACCACCGTCCCCATCCGCAGTGCTGCCTCTGCTTTTCTGCATAACTGCACCACTGAGCGCTCAAGTTTTTCACCTCCCAATTGCTTTTCCCTGTGTTACATCAGAAAAAAACACAACCTACACACTGAGCTACCACCAAGACGAATGCGACAGAGGAGCCTGTCCAAGCACCACCGCTGCAGATGCTGGGTGAGAGCCACAGAGCCCCCACAGAGGCAATCTCGGAAGACCCTGCAATGAGGAGAGGAAACAAAAAAGCCTGTGAGCAGCTGAGGGAGACGTTCATCCTATCGATTGTGTAAACTGTCAGTGGAGTGGCAATGAGCAATTTTTTTTGTTTCTATCCTGGGGAATAATCCAGCCTGATAATTAGTACATAAGAGATAAGTGGAAAATGAGACATCTAGTGAGGGTGGTTCAAGCCTCCTCATGACATTGATAATGTGCAGATACATAGATCACTGTCGGGGCAAACTGCCACTGTGAGCCTGTGTCTTCCCATTGCCTCATCAATCCATCATCCGCTTAGCTACTGACACCTTGGCAGGCACACACCACCAGCCCTGCATTTGAATTGAGAGGAGCAGGCTCCACCAGGGAATACAGATTTAAAAATCTAAGATTCAAATTTGTTTAAGTATTGTGAACAGCAATTCCCTTGCAAGGCATCTTCATTGCCCTTTTGCCAAGGGGGAACAGTTGGGTCTTTGTTAGAAGTACAAATTGCTTCTTAATGCAAAGGATAAAGCAGAGCCCAGGCACCTCCTTAGAATTCCTCCTGGCTCCTGCTAATGCTGCTGCATGTCAATTTTAATTTTTTGAAATTTAAACCAAGGGCTTTGTGTCTAAGCTCCATTTCATTGAAGGAGGGGGGAGGAATAGTCAAAAAGGATTACGGATCCGGTGGGAATTGAGGATCCATAGCAATTATACTTCATTTCGATGGTCTCAGACACTGGTTTTAATCATATTCTAAATAGTACAAATCGACAAGACATAAGAGATTGATAAGTGTCTAACACGTGTACCTGGTTATGAACTCTGTTTCCTTCAGCTGGGGGATGTTTGAGGACAGGATGGAGGAATTGCTTTCTCCCTTTGACCCTCCTCTTCCAGCCAAGGAGAAGACAATACCCACTGAGGACTAGGTAGGAGACAGGAGTGACTGTAAGAACTTGGTCATCATGGGGCTGCCCCAAAGTGGGGCTGGAACAAGTCCATCTGACTGTGGCTCCCTTTCCCCCTGCAACATCAGGGCAGAGGCAAAGTTCCAGCCTTGGCAGAGCTGTTTCAGACCAGCTCCTGTCTCTCTTATCTGTGAAACTGCACTAACGCTGCAAAGGGCAGAGAGCTGATAGGGAGGTAAGACCTTCAGGAGGGAAAAATGAAATGACAGGACAGTAAAATGAAAGTAAGTGCTTTTGTAAATCAATTTAGGTCTTTTAGCTTCAGCAGAGCAGTCCCAATTTACCCAGACTGAGGAGAATACCTACTGGGGTGATGACGAAAAACGTACCTCCTCCACCAAAGGCTCAGAACCACATGCACTACTTACACACCTGTGCATTTTGAAAAGGCCAAGACTGGCTGGGATTTACAGAGGACCATCAGAAGAAAACCCTTCTAAATGGGCTGAATCCATCAGTCTTGAGCAAGCTTTCTCACCCAGCCTGTCTCAGGTACTGTGCAGACCCACCTACAGTCAGGTGTGGTTTCCAACCCATACACACACTGCAAGTGCAAAGGTTTAGAAAAACTCTCTCTCCCCTGCTGCCTTCTTACATTTGTCAAGCATGTTACAGAAACACAGCTTTCCATAATCACTGATTAAACTGCTTTTCCTGTACTCCTGTACTTCACTAACCTCTGGATCAGGTTTTAACCCAGTAAATCTGTTTAGGAGATCCACTCCACACCGCCACTTTCACCTCTTGATGACTGTGTGCCTTCTTTTCACAAAACTGCGTAAAGGTGAAGCTTTTTTCCTCTCTCTCTACTTCTTCCCAGCCCCCTTGAACCATAATCAAGACCTAGGCAAGGCACCCCATCCTAACTTTAAGTATTGCTACAAACCTAAAGGACTGAAGTGACCCCCTCCTTTACTTCCCACCCTCCTGTGGCATCACCACAGTGCTCCTTTGCAGCACTGGAAGAGACAGAAAGCAAGAAGGCATTGTCTAAAAACATAATTTAATGTGGTATTTGGGTGACCGTGGTCAATGACCAAATTTTTTTGCAGACAAAAACAGGTTTGACGTTAATGACACCATCATTCACACGAGCATTGCATTGCACAGAAAGAAAAGTTTACACTTGACCCCATACAAAGCAGCAGAGGAAAAAACAGTTATGGTCCAGTCCCACTTCGTGAATAGTCGATCTGAAAATTCATCATCGTCATTAATACTTATTGATGAAAAAATGTGACCTGTTCAAATTCCATGTGTGACACAGTCCAAACTCTGGGCTCTTTTAAACCTCCCTGGAACCACTCAAGAGTTTCAAGCTGCCGAGTTCCTCATGTGACACACAAAACACTCAGGCTGACAAAGGGAGAGGGGGGTCAGAAGAAGTGGGGGAGAGTAAGGAAGGGGATCACTTTGTTTCATTTCTATTTCGTTTCCACAAGGGTGAAAATAAAAACATACAAACTGATAATGAAGCTAAAGTGACCTGCGGAGACAGTGGACACCAGCAGGAACAGCAGCACGATGGGGTATGGAAATGCCAAACAGCCCCATGTGCACCAGTGGCGGGGCCAGATGTGTCGTGTCACTTGTGTGTCAATCAGGGTATAAAAGAAAGCCAGAGAAAGTGCTGTACTTATTGTTGTTGCCTCCGTGTGCTTTGCCTCCATCCAGCTTGACATACACTTCGTCACCGGAGTCCAGGTGCAGCACCACGCTGTTGCTGGCATAGTCGTAGTTCTGGTCTGCGTCTTGGGCGATGGCACTGGCCCGCACCTGCCAACACAGCCGCTGGGCACATCAGCCCCCAGCCCCTCTTGCCCAGCGTCTCTATTAGCCCCCTGAGTCGCTCTTCCACAGCCCCTCCATCAGTCCTCCGTGTCCCCCTTTTCCGGCCCCTCCATCAGTCCCCCAAGACCCTCTTCCTCAGGTCCTCCATCAGTGCCCTAAGTCCCTCTCCCCAAACCCTCCTTTTCCCCATGTCCTCCCTCCCGCCCCTCTCCTCGCGTCCCCTTCTCCCCAACCCGGCAGGAAAGTTTGCAAGCCGGGAGTTCGGAATTTGTCGCGGCTCTAGAGGTGCACCCCCGCCCCGACGGCGCGAAGGATGCTCCCGCGGCTTCTTTTCCCGGGAGCGGCGGCGACTGGTGCCGCGGCCGGGGACGACCGGGGGTCAGGGACAACCGGGGGACCCCGGGCGGGGAGGACGCGTGGGGGAGCGGCGGAACCCACCTGGCCGTTCTTGCAGAGGTCGGCCCACATGCTGGTGCCGTCGCCGCCGCGCATAAGGATGTGGTAGGTGAAGAAGTAGATGCCGCGCACCTGGCAGGTGAACTTGCCGCTGGCCGGGTCGTAGTGGTTGCCCAGGTTGGTCACCACGTCGTCGAACTTGAGGACCTCATAGCCCTCGTGGGGGCTCTTGAGCCCCACGTAGAAGGCGATGCGCGGCCCGCTGAAGGCGGCGCTCAGCCCGCCCGCCGCCTCGCCGCCCGCTGCCGCCCCGCCGCCGCTCCCGCCGCCGCCCGCGCCCGCCAGCGCCAGCCCGGGCAGCCCCGGCTTCCCCGCGTCGCCCCGCTCCCCCGGCGGGCCCCGCGGACCCGGCGGACCCGGCTCCCCGGGCGGCCCGCGGGGGCCCGGTTTGCCCGGCCGGCCCGGTTCCCCCTTGGGTCCCTGGACGAAGGGCGGCGGGGGGTTGGCGCCCAGGTCCTGCAGGGCCTCCACGGCGGCGGTGCTGCCGGGGCCGGGCGGCCGCCCGCCGCTGTACGGGTCGCAGATCATGCGGCAGGTGCCCATCATCTCGTAGTGGGCGCCGGTGTCGGCGGGCGCTTGCAGCAGCAGCAGGGGCACGGCGACCAGCAGCGCGACGGCCATGGCCAGGGCGAGCCCGGCGGCGGCCAGCAGCCGCCTTCTCCGCTGCCAGAGCCGGGCGGCGGCGGCGAGCAGGTCCTCCTTGCCGTGCGAGGCAATGGTGGCGCGGGGGGCCGGCCGCTCCCTGCGGGGGACGGCAAGAAGAGGCGGTGAGACCCCGCCGCCGGCGCCTCCCCGCCCGGCCCCCGCCTCAGCCCGCCCGCCGGCCGGCCGGGAGCCCCGCCATGCCGACAGCCGCCGAGAGCCGCCCCGCTCCGCTCCGAGGGGACGCGGAGCCCCGTCCGCCCGGCGGGGCTGGGCGGGCGCGGGGGGCGTCGCCGCGGCGAGCGGGCGCCCGGCTCTACCCCTCGGGCCCGCGTGGGGGGACGGGCTCGCCCGCCCCCGTCGCCGCCCCGACGTGAGGGGCGCGGGCAGGGCGGACCCACCTGCGGGGGGCCGGGGCGGAGCCGCCTGGGGGGCTCCGGGGCGCCGCCGTCGTTGCGGTCCGCGGGGCGCCCGTCTGCCAGCGCCCGCCCGCTCGCCGCGCCGAGCGCCGGTGGCGGCGCGGCCCCCCGTGCGGGGCGGGCGGAGGGGAGGGGAGGGGAGAGGCGGCGGGGCGTCCCGCACGTCCCCGCGCACTCCGGCTGCGGGGGGACACCGCGCCCGCCCCGCCGTCACCGGCGGAGTCACTGCGGGTGCCGCCCAAACTGCGCCCCGCTAAAACCGGGACGGTCGGGGACGCATTGCCCCGTTCACCTGCCGCCTGAACTGCTTCCTCCCTGCATCTCTCCATCCCTCCGTCCTTCCAGCCCTCTGCCCGCAGCGGGACGGCCCCTGCGCGATGCCCGGACGGCGGTCGGAGTCCCGGTCCCGCCGGGGTGAGGTCCCTACCGCCGCCGACGCGACAGCTTTGCGGGAGGGGGCCGGGAAAGCCCCGCGCAGGCAGCAGGTCACCTCAGAGTATTCCCCGTGGCTTCCGCAGCGTCCCCGCGTCCTGCCTCGGCGGCCCAAAGACGAGCGGGACAGCATCGCGGGTGCATCTTGCTCCTCCACACATCCAAGTGTAACCAAAGTCCGTTACACCCGTCCCGGTTTTCCAAACGCAGGCAGGGCTTGCCAAGTGAAAGGGGAGCCCTAGGAAGGAATGCCTTTAGCAGAATTCAGGTTAGGTTACAGCACAGTGTTCTGTAGTTTCCCTGCGTAATGACGGGTCCAAATCAAGTGGGTTTTCCCCCTAGAAAAGTGTGATTAATTGCCTGCGATTTTCCGAGTAAACGGTGGTAGCTCAGCGGGAGCTCCGGCATCGTAAACTGCCTGCGGGGATCTCCCCTGGAGAGAAAGTTGGGATCTTACCCACGTGTCTCCGAGCGGCGGGTTAAGCACCCGTCCTGGAAGGAAAGAAAAGAGAGATACGGGGATTACACAGATTGCCTCAGGGCAACATTCCGGTGTCCCACGCTCCCTTGGTGCGTAAGAAGGGTGAATTCCCAGCGGGCTCGCCAGAGCTGAAGGCAGTCTGTTTGGTCTTAAAGCAGGCAGAGCTGCAGGTCGAAGGAGCGAGCCGCCCAGTCTGATCCGATGCGTGCTGAAGCTGATGGCCTGGAGGCATCATATGCAAATGGGAACATACAGGCTTCTTCCAAGAACAGTAGAAATGCCCTAAAAGGACTTGGGACTCTTTTGATAATTTTCCTTGAAATTTAAGGAGGGGGCATCAACGTTTTTCTGTCTGGAGTGCAGCACTTCAGGACCAGATCTCATCTCAGTTACATCCCTGCGTGCATCCAGAATTTTTCTTGGAGTTATTCGGGCTTTGCTCTGCTTTTGCTGAGATCAGAATTCAGTCCTGCCCCTTCAAGTGCCTCTGGTTATTTTCCCCCACATCTGTATATTTGAAGCTGGAAGGGAAATTAATCTTGGAAATTAAAACCTTTCCCTGAGAATTGTGTGGATAGCCACATTGAAGTAACTATGTCTATTTCTTAGCACAATGGAGCTAAATGTTTTAAGACACGAGATTGTGAGGAAGATGTAAATCCTTTTCTTCTCCTCTGAATTATGAGTTGCATCCCACCGTTATTTTAAGCCTGCACACGTGTCTAAAGCCCTGTAAAATGATTTCTAATAGTTGTTTCTGTTCCAGCTTTAGTATAATTTTCCATATATTAACTGTGCTAAATACAAATAAATTCACAAATAAATTACTCTGCTTTGCTGCTCATCCCTGCTTAAGCTTCCATTAATTTCCTTTTTGTTCTGGTATTTGTCACTAGCTCTGCTCTCCCCGTGTATATGAATCCTTGCTATTCCCCCAGAGCTCTGCAAACCCCCCCTAAAGTGGCTTTTTTAATCTCCTGTTTTCCAAAGGCAGCAGCCACACCGTAGCTTTTCTAACCCTTCTCTGAATAATTAAGTTCTTGCATCCTTTGGACTCTGTTGCAACATCCCTATTTCCAGCAACTCACTTCTCTAATGAGGTGACCGATACTGGGAACTATATTCCAAATAGAGGCTCACCAGCCCCTTCTGCAAAGCCAGAATAATGTTATGTGATGGGGTCCGTTATTCCCACAGATCACCAAGGACAGACGAAGAAGAAGAAATATATTCTAACTTTCTGCAGTACAAAATCGGCACAGTTCCTAATCAGGAGGGTTGAGCATTTGAACAAGTAAGAAGAAAAGATTACAGAGATATCAGCAGTTAGATTAGGTGTCAAATTCTGGCAATTTTGTTCTGGAATAATTTAATTACTCCTCTGTGATGTGGTGAGATGGACTGATCACCTAGTTAATCCCTCGTCAGATTGCTTTAAGGTAAACACAGTGTGACTTTAATGTATAATTCCAGTAGGATCTATATTCCTGGAGACCTGGAGCTATTGCTTGACTGACGTAATGCATCTTGTGCCCCAAGACGTAGCGCTGTGATCCTTGAGGCAGCTGGTACCGCTTACTGAACCCGCACTAGTAATTAGGAATGTAGTTGCAAAGAGGTACATGGCAACACTTAGGTTACAATTTTGATACAGGCTGCTACTACGCGGCTGGGAACCTGCTTTCCGTATGCAATGGGATGCACCACAGCAGTTCAAGAAGCCGGGAATTACCAAATCAGCTAATGAGGCAGTGTCTCAGGCACTGCCAGCCCTGCAGGGAGGCACCTTTCTTCATTTAGGATGACAAGTACCAAAGCCTCTCGTACAGTTAGTCACTTTACATATTCCAGTTCAAAAAGTGAGTCAGGCTGGTGCTCCATTGCAAGATGCTGAGGGCTGGCAAGACTCAGGTGCCTCTGGATATGCTCAAAGGGGAATAAGGCACCCACACGGCATCCCTGGTGAAACACAAAGGCTGTCTGGATCTTGGCATCAGATGGTGGCTGAGCAGGAGCTTTGGTGATTGCTGTTGTTGGCCAAAGAAATTGTTAAACACCTTGAAACTTCATTTTCAGATGTGGTGTAAGGACATGGGAACCTGACCACTCAGGGAAGCACTTGACAGTTCAGACACAGTTCCCAGATTTGGACAGGCCAAGAACCCAGACACTTTGCATTGAAGCTCCAAAATTCCAGGAGCACATGAACTTCCATTCCTTAATTTCTGCTTCAAGGGACAGTCACCCACCCACCTCAGGTTGCTAGTAACTTTCAAGAGATACTGTGCTCCATCAGATCCATTTCCCACAGTCATTCCGGAGTGTCTGCTGGATTGGCCCTCTCACAACTACTGCATGCACTTACATACATACAAGGCACTGGTGAGTACAGCAGCCTGGGAGGTTGGATGTTTCTTCCAGTGTTTCACCATTTACCAGATTTGGTGCAGGTTTTTAAAACTCTTTCCAGTGTTCCAGGAGAGTAGTCTCAGACTTCCAGGTGTTGGGTGTTCTGAGCTGGATTTTCGTCAGCTTGTTCTCTACGATTTATTCTGCTGTAAAATGCCCCCTCCCAAGAGACACAAAGAAAACAATCTGATGACTGAAGGAGCTCAGGGATGAGCTTTCAAACCATGCCTGTCACCGGGGCTGAGCCACCTTTCAGGATATGGGCAGTCTGTCCATCCGGAGGCAAACACAGGACACTCCTGCAGGCTGCAGCTGGCCATCTGTATTTCTCTGGGAGGTTGTCAGCAGGGTGACAAGGAGGAGATCTGGGTTCAGCTTGATTTGCTGCCTAAGGAACACCAACCTATGTTCCCTGGGGAGCTGCAAAAGCCTGCCAGGGTGCAAGATACCCACAGGAGAAGGGGAGAGCAGGGAGGAAAGCACTGCATGCCCTTCTGCTGAATTTGTTCTTCTTTGCATAAAAAGAATTAAAGATTCATTGAGCTATAAGAGGAAGATCAAAGGTGAGTATAATTTTTAGTTTAGTGGCGAGAGCACCTACCTGATCTGGAGTTTCAGTGTTCCTCCAAAAGCTCTTTGTGAATTCCAGCCAGGAGGGTGAGGTACACACACAATTCCCCTTCCTGAGAGACCAATCCCAACTGCTGAATTAAAGATTCTTCTGCACTTGCTTTCTTTTCTCTCAGAAGGTTGTTTTGGTTTTTTTTTTTTTTTGCCTTCTCAGCTGCAGAAACTGAGCTCATGAATTGAAGCATGTGGTTTGCTCCAAGTCCAACAAGAGCTGAACCATCTGTAACCCTGGCAGGATACAGCAGGATTCAGACCCAATGAGGAGGTGGAGGTTCCAGGCACAGGTGCAAGTTGACTGTAGTACATTTGAGGTTCTTTAAAACTGAAGGTAGGTACCTCCTTAGGTGCTTCTAGGATTGGACAGGAGCTGCAAGAATCTTTTTGTTTCAATGCTGGATTTAGATGTTTATATTCTGCTTTAATTCCTTCTTTTAGCTACTTTTTGGATTTGGCCATTAACTTGAAAATGTAAGAGCCACACCAGCTCAGATACACTATTTAGCAAAAATGTCAAGATCACAGTAAGTCTATGCTGATAGTTCCCTGGTATTGTCTCTTCATCTCCATCAATCCATGACTTAAGGACTTCCTGAGCCATGGTAAAATACTTTTAAGAAGCTGAAATCAAGATTACTTTGAGTAAAGGCACAGTATCCTTAGATCAGTACCCTCATCCATCCCAGTAGCTTTGTTTTGCTGTCTTTTGTCATGATTGATGAAAGTTATGGATAACATTACACTCTGATCCTCTGAAGTGCTTCATTCATTGCCTTTATCACATCACAAGATATTTCTCATTGCCAAAACTAACTATCTGGAACTTGGTGTATTCAACAGCTAGTAAAACATAATACATATAGTCCTGACATTAAAATGTTCACATTTCTTGCTAAAAGCAAATTCAAATCTGCTAATGTTCAGAATGCATATAATATTATTTTCATTCACAAAATATAAAATGTAATGACACTGATTATTTTTGCTTAATGGAGGGAAAAGTTTAGAAATGGTTAGGTTAATTGCATTAGCAGCCATCATTCCCCACAAATATTGTGCACTTCTTTTTGACCTATGCCAGGGTTTCCAATGGGACTCCTCTTAAGAGCACAAAGCTCAATTCACTCCCGTTTGATGGACCCAGGGGGTACATGGGGTCCTGCACAGCAGCAAAAGCATTTTATTACATAGAACAAGGAGGGGAGCTGGCCCTTGTCTTATTGTCTGTAAAGCAGAGTTGCAATAGCCCACAGGCACTTGAGCTGCTGTAGCAATATAAAAATTTCTGTCCATATAGCCAGAATCAGCCCCCTGTACCAGCACAGTGTCCATTAGAAATCCTGCACAAGGAGAAGCTTGCACACCTTCCAAACAGACACTGCAGCTGGATGGGCTTTGCTGTAGGTATCGATCCCTGTGAACTGCTGCTATTTGCATTTTGCCACATCCACTTGCTGTACAGGGAAGCTGGCTCTCCCTCTGTTGGACAAATACCTTTGAGTGTTTACAAGAGAGCAGTTCACAAACCCCAGAGCTGCCTTCAGGGCGCTGCTTGGAGAAATACCAAAAGGTGTGGAGAGGATCAGTGAGAGCCAAATGCCTTCATATTCCCAAAATAGGTACTGTTCACCAAACTCAGAAGAAATCAGCCTGTATTTTCTGGAAAAAATTAATCAGAGCAACTGAACCTTGCTTCCCACTTTTGTCCCACTGGGACTTTTGCCCTTGCCTTCTCTCACAGCAGGGTCACGCCCTGAAGTTAATGCATCAAAGCTTAGATAAATTCAGTGAGAACAGGGCAGCCTCAGGCACTGGCTAAATCTGGTGCTGAAGATGCCTGGTCCCAGCATATGTGGCTGCTCCTGTGCCCAGGAAACTGTTAGGAATGGTATGAGAGCAGCAGCTGATACCTGGCCCTGGCAGCCGAGGTGGTGGAGGAAACATCATAGGAGCTCCAAGCTGTTTGGGAGCTCTCTGCTCCCAGAGCAGGTCTTCAGGTGGATGTAAAGTAGGTTTGGAGAGAACAAAACTGTCCTGAAGAAAAGGCAGGACATGAGCATCACCACCTGTCAAACATCAGCTTTGAATGATGTCTTGCTAAGAAACAGTAAATTAAAATGAAGCTTGCCCTTAACCAGATGAATTTGGGTCACAGCAAGAGCAAGTTCAACTCTCCTTTCCTAATTCTCTGCTTCTCAGTATGTGTTTACAAACTGCTTGAGGAGAAACAGGTTGGCCCTAGATTTGTCTTGTTCAATTTGTCTCCGTAGATAACTAATGCTGTTCCAGTGTGACTGCTGCAATAACTCTGCACTATCTATACAAACGAACATCTGCTTTTTTAATTGAGCTAGGGCCTTCCACACAAAATACAAGTAATTAAGTAATAGTTAAGTATATTTTTTTAACATGAATTGGGATGTCTAGTAGAAGAAAGAGATCCTTCCCTTGCCTTCTGAGTACAAGGTGTGCACTTAGCCAAGCTGCTCAGCAAAGTGTGTGGGCATAAAACCAAACCCCTGGCAGGTTCTCCAGCTGAAAATCACCCATGTCTCTTCCAAGCCCTCTGAAATTCCCAGCAGCACTCAGGTCTCAAGCCTTCATGACTTCCTTCAGAAGAGGTAAGAGGCAGGCTGGAAAGTCAGAGTACTAAATTCAGTCCACTTTTGCAGACCCCTTGTCTCAATTCAGCAAAATTTCCATACCCAACCATGAGGCTGAATATTTCTATTCCATGAAAGGAAAAATTGCTGCGGGGAATTGATGTGCATGGACAGCTGGTTTCACCAGGATGAAAGACACACATTAAAAATGCTTTTGAAATGCATTTGGGCTTCCCTCAGGGAGTTTGCTAAACCTGCAGTCAGGTACCAGAAAGGATTTGTCCCCTTAAGGCGAAGACAAGATTAAAATTAGTAAGAAATAATAGCTGAAGCCACAGGTGGGACAGATGGCGTTGAATGGACATCTGTTGGAATAACATTGAGTTACCATCATAGACTTTTACCCTGCCTCCCCCAAAATTAAATGTGCTCCTCTGCTAATCATGTAGAATGAAGAGGAAGATGTGTGGATTGGCTTTACCCAAAGCTAAGGATGTCAGGAATTGGCTTTACCCCTCCATCAGCTCTAGGAAACACACAGTGAGGGGGGGTGCAAAAGCTGGAGAAGGCATATGGGGGAGGTGGGGCAGATGGTTTGGCTCCGTGATGCTCTGCTCTGGTTTACTGGTGCCCAGGAGAGGACTCACTGCTGCTCAGAGGCAGCTGTAAGGTCTGTGCAGAGAGAAGGTGCTTTGCTACTCGCGGGCAAACGGATGAAGAGGTTGGACCACCACTTCTGCAGTAAGGGCAGTTTGGGGAGTTGCAGAGAGGAGATAGAGAGCTGGAGACAAAGGTCAAGGAGAAGCAGTCCAGTGGCATGGATCAGCCAGAAAACCTCCTGTACCTCTGAGACACTCAGGGAATTAATAACCAGACTAACTGTGACAACTGTTTTTGCAAAAGGCCCATCAAACTGAAAGAAAGAGTAACTCTGAGAGAAAAACATAAATTTCTATAAAAAATGAAGCTTTAAATAAGCACCAAACCAAAGTAGGCAAGATGACTTTGTGAGATTAAAAATGTTTGATGAAAATTTGGTGAAATTGTCTCAAAAATTTGCAGCCATGTATGATGTCTTTGATATAAACCCAAATTAAAAGCATGACAATAGGTTTTATTTAGAAACATCCTGACCTTTCTAGTATGACTCTTGTCCTGCCTTCTCGTTACTTGTCATTCTCAGTCACTGTATCTTGCTTAAATGAAAAGTGTAAGCTCTTCAGGGCACAGGGTTGCATCTCTGGTTTTTTTCATCCACTGTGTACAACAATGCATGCAGCAGGGACATTCTTAAAACTGTTAAACAGAACACAAATAAAACATTTCCTCTCTGATTTTGCAACTTTACTGAATTTCTTCACAAGAAAAAAAAAACCTCTAGTAAGAAGCTATTTGCTCACATTAGGGGTACTTAGGGTAAATAATAATAATCAAAAAGCAGTTCTCTCCTTGGTAATGATGTTTATTGAATCACAGAACAGTTCCTGGGGAAGGGCAGTGGAATCCCATTGCTTGGGATTTCGAGAGCAAGGTTGGGCAAAGCCAGAGACCACACTGCAGGACTCGGTGCCCTGCTGGCAGGAAGACGAATGAGAAGCCCTAAGAGTCTTCTCTATTTGTTCTTCTGTGATGCTTATAAGAGAGATTGATGCTGACAGCATCCAGGTGGTGTGTCCGTGACTCAGCTGTCACGTCACTGCTTACGGCTTAAAGCCAGTGAGTCAAGGAATGAAAAACAGGTGGAAGGAGGAGGAGAGCCCTCCCGAAGTGCTCACCTCCAGCCATCTCTTCCTGAGCAAGCAGGGCCAATTGCAGACCACAGGGACACAGAAGAAGGAGAGGCAATGACAGAAGGAACGGCTGGTCACCTTCCTCCAAGGGCAGCAGGGTTGCAAGCCCTTCTCCACGCCTCATGTGGTGTGGAATGAAAGCCTGGTGTGAGTTAATGGACTTCTGTGAGCCAGAAGTACCCACCCTGTGTGGTAGGTCTGAGGCCCACTGACTCGTGTAACTGTGCTCTGTAGACAGAGCTGTAGATGGAGTAAATACTAAATCCATCAGGTTTTGTTCCTGCTAGACAGAAAAGGTAACATCACAGACATCTGGCCACATATTGTCATCAATACAAAGTTTATTATTATGGATCTGATTCCACGTGAAATCCAAAATAGTGTCCTGAGAATGGGTCCTCAATGGTGACCTCAAACAGTGACAACAGACACTGATTTCTCTGAAAATCCAAGAACTTCTAGAATACAGAAACAAGCCACCTTGAAAGCAGACTGCTGGGTTCAGGTGGCTTTGAGACACTGCTGTCTCTCTGGGTTGGCTCACAAAAGAAATCTGCCACACCTGAGATCTACACCTGAATTTTTTTTTTTTTTTTTTCACTGCCTTGATTGCAAGGTCATCTTCTTGTAATTCACAGTAGCAGAAGGTCAATGGCATCTCCGGAAGGTGGGTGTTCAACCACTTCCTCTGCCTTCGGGCATGATCAATGTTTAACACGTGGAAGTCTCTCCAGGGACAGAAACATCTTAACCTCCCCAAGAAATCTGTTGCAATGCTTCATAATCTCTACCACACACAAAAAAAATTTCAAAAGGTTCTGACCTTATTTTCTCTGCTGCAGTTTAAGCCTCTAATTCCTTGCCTATTCACCATGGACAGAGAAAGCAGGTGATTCCCTCCCTTTCTGTGACAGCCTTTCACACACTTGACAGTTGACTCTGGTCAGTCTACACTCCAGATGCTCAGTCTATTCCACATTTCTTCATCACTTTTCTTTTTCCTTGAGTTCTGTTCATTCCCACTGCTCCTCCTGGACTTTCTCTGATGGTTCACATCTTTTTTGATCTGAATGACATTCTGGTCTATTCATGCAATCCATGATTTGCCACTATTATTTGGACTTCTCAGCCTCTCCTTCAGCCTGCCAGCTGTCACCATATGCTTGTACGTTTAATAAGTGTTCCCTATCCCATCATCAGTGCCTCTACTAGTGATCTAAGTAGTACCAGACCTAGATGCACGTGCTGGCTATCACTTATCCCTATATCACACGAGTATTGCATGGTTTGGTAGCTGCCAGGAAGCTTGTTATGCATTGGCACCCTTTTGTGCAAAGTGCTATGCAAAATCAGAAATGAAAGATGGATTCTGTACCAAGAAATTAACAATCTAAATTTTTTTTTACCCCAAAGGGATATGCCAACTCCTTCCTTATCGCACTTTGCATCTGGAAAAATGAGACCATTCATTCTGCACACCTGTTTTATCACAAAATGAGATGACCACTTCTTTCTAGAAGTCCCAAAAAAGTAGTTATTACCAGCATTATCAAGAGCCATACCTAAGGTTTAGTTTTAACTGCAGTAAGCCTTCCTTAAGTCTAAAAGACTTCATCTGTCTGCGTGCCTCTTGCTGTCTGCTCACTCACTGTCTGCTCCACCTCAGATGTGAGTCAGGCAGCTCCTTGCTTTTCAAACCTGACTGCTCCCAGCCCAAGTGACACATCTTATGGTGACACAACTGCTGCAGGGTCTGCAGGAATTGTCTGAAAGCCAAGAGCTCTGTCCAAAGGAAGGAAAAATGGCAGGGATATAGTTATGTGAAGTGAATGAGTAAAATGCATCAACTCCAAGACTGCAAGGCAAAGTAACTGAGAATGTGGCATTTTGCACCGCTCCTGTTGTACAGAGTAAACCAATTTTTAGAAGTGCTAAATCATGGCACTGGTTGTGGCAAGCAATGAAACTTCATCTTATTTTATGGAGTTTTGATCTGCACAGGCCATTACCAAGCTAAAGTATTCCAGCCAGAAAGTCTGTGACCGTGTGTTTGCAAAGCACCTGTGACAGCAAAACGTGGGCTCTGCTGTTGCTTCTGGAGCTGAAGATTTAGTAACAACTCCTGTTGTTTATACGTGCAAAACATTTGGAATTAAGCACAGATTTGTGCTCTATTTAAGTGTACTTTTAATTACTTTTGATTAGGATAAAGAGGATAATTTTCTTTTACAAATTCTCAGGATATTCAGAACATCTGGAAATTAAAGCAATTCTTTGCATGCCAGGTTATTAGTGTCAAAGAGAAGAGAAGAGAAGAGAAGAGAAGAGAAGAGAAGAGAAGAGAAGAGAAGAGAAGAGAAGAGAAGAGAAGAGAAGAGAAGAGAAGAGAAGAGAAGAGAAGAGAAGAGAAGAGAAGAGAAGAGAAGAGAAGAGAAGAGAAGAGAAGAGAAGAGAAGAGAAGAGAAGAGAAGAGAAGAGAAGAGAAGAGAAGAGAAGAGAAGAGAAGAGAAGAGAAGAGAAGAGCCAATGCAATGGGTTCATCATTTTTATCATGGGATCACACCAAGGATATCATCTTTTATCATGGAAGAGCCTCACTACAGACAGGGATGGTTTTGCAGCTGAATGCAGCCCTGAGGCTCCATACAGGATCTCTGACCACCACACTGGCCCAGCAGATCCATGCTGATGGAATTGGGAAGCAGGCATGGATGCTAGTGATTTACTGGGAGTGCAGGAGGCTGCTTGTTTTAATATATGGCACATACGGCATGAATGTGTTAATGGAATTTATACTGTAAAAAAATTATGTTCACACAAAGTATGGAATTACTTGGGTAGGATTTATGCAACAGGCATAAAATCCAGCAGAAGCAGTCTAACCTTTCTGAGGCTTATTAAGTTTTCTTTTTATTTATGGAAATGTCTTAATTTATGCAAGGTGAATGCCAGAAAAGAAATACTATAGATTTAATCAAAACCCAGCTCTTGTTATTTATAAACTTTCACAGCTCTATTCTGCTCTTGTTTACATCAGGAGTAAAACAGGTTGAAGTCACTGGGCCCAATCCCAAATCATCTGCATGACTGTGTTGAATGGGCATCAGCACTGTGGTGGTATCAGTTGACCCCAAAGTGATGCTAAGAATGAGCAAGAAAATGTGAAGAAAAAAATGGGACATTAAAAAATGTGCAATTTTCCTGCTTACCCTTGTTGTGTATGTTGCATTAAATATACATCAAAGTAACACTCTTCCATCCTTGTCTGCCTGCAAGGAGGAAGATGCAGGGCTCCCTGAGGCCTCCCTGAGACCTCCCTGAGGCCCCCAGGACAGGATGGATTTTACTCCTTGGTGGTGAGGAGGATATTTATCCAGGTTACTAAAAAAGAGATGACACTTGAGTAACCACACTGTCTCTCCATCGGTGGGCAAGGCCCATACTCAGAGCTTCAACCAAACTGTGACCATGCCTTTCAAAACATTACGTTCCTACAAGTGTCATGAGAATCAGAGAGGCACAAGTCAGTGCTCTGGTGAGAGGAGACAGAGTGTCCCCAAGGGTTACACCATCTCTGGCAGGACAGGCCGGCCAAGGAGGCCACTTTTAGCCAGCCACCAGCAGTGTCACACACGGGGTAGTGTTTGCAGTGCAGAGGGACAAGGCGGATGGAGGGAGAAAAATGTGCAAATCCATTGGAAAACAGGCTTCTGTTCTTCATCAGTCTACATGTCTTACTCAGTGCATCTAAATCCCGCACAAATTTCATCCTGTACTTTTCCACAGCTGTAGCACTGAAGCATCTTAATTTCTTACAGACACTAATGAATGCAACCTTAAAACACCCCTGAGGTCAGCTGGGGTTGCTAACTGGAGGCGACAATAAATGAGCTCCAGCAAACCTTGCTCTGATGGTTTCCAACACCACCTGATCTGCTTCAGATTCTCCCCAAAGTCACTGCTGCATGGCTGGCAGAGAGGAGCTGGGGCTGGCTCCCCACTGCCCCCAGCTTCCCAGCCTGCATCCCAAAACCAGGCAAAACAGCACCGATCGAGGCTGGCATCTTGGAAAAGAGACTTGTACATCAGCCCAAATCCCAGTGTGTAATGCTAATGCAGGAGGAAATCAAATGGCACCGGGCAGAGAGTCTCTGGCCTTTGGAGACCTTGCCCCTGGAAATGAGTTTGAAGTGAAACACTGTGTCTTTTCCTCTGATTTTTAAAAGCAAAGGATTTTTAAAGCTTCCTGATGAGGAACTGTCCTAGTTCCATGGGTCAGGGAGAGTTCAGCATGGGGGCAGATAGCAGGAGGGGGAATTGGAGTTCTAGAGCCCAGATTTCACCACTCTGGGTGATGATGAGCCAAATGCAGTGCATCCTGTTGGAGAACCAGCCCAGGAGAAGGCCTGGACCCAGTGGTTTGTCAGTGAGGTCTGTCCCCTACACCAAATCTAACCCACATAATGTCATTTAATGCTTTAAACACTGCACTCCACACAGCTCCCTACAACAGCAACCCAGCAAGGTCCATCCCTCACCCTGGGAACATGGAGGGTACCAGGAGACACTCCCCAGGCTGTACCCAGTATCCCTGTAGGATGAGTAGGGACAGGGACAGCCTGGTCAGTAAAGGTCTCTCCCATCACCACCAGAGCCGTGCACACAGAGGCTCTGCTGGGTGAGGGCAGAACCCTTCGGGACAGGAGCCACTGAGCCTCCTGATTCTCTGTGAGGTTCCTGTGACTGAGATTTTTCAGGCTTATCACTTCATGCAGTCTGGGGTTGTAAATAGGAGCGATACCACCTGGAGAGCACCCCTGCTGTCAAATCTGGAGCTTCCACTCTGAAGCATGGAGTTTCTTCTAGGCAAAACATCCATAGCAACTTCCACAATGTGGATTAGTTACCTGCATTTCTCTATATTTATTCCCAAGAATAACTGCATTTTCTGAGCTGAAAAATTGCATGGATACATATAAGCAAATATAAAATGAACAGATTTGTACCAAGCAGAGGCTGAAAAACTTCCATCCAAAGAGATAATGTTAAGTAAAGTTATAATCCAATGAAAACCTTAATCTCACCATGTTTAGGCATCTTAACTCGACATCACAGTCTGTATTACTTAGAACAGAGTAAGGTTAATTTCTACATCACTCTGTATCACAGAGAAATCTGAAAACAATCTTCATATTTCATTTATTCTTCACTCCACTGAAACTCCCTTTCAAATCAAATCAATGTTAGCTGAAAATAATGCTTTGCCACAAAAAAAGCACATTAAGATTTCTTCTGCTTCCACCATTTCAGTTATACTTTTCACAATTATTTTGAATGATGCCCTGCAAATCCTACCTTGTCCTACAAAACTGCATCAGCATCTCCCATCTCTCTGAACTCATCTGTTATCCCTTTGCCATTATCCCATCAAACTCGGCAACACATTCATCTCTGCCTCTTCTATAATGCACACTGACCCAGAATAAACAGAGGGAAAATATCAGCAAATGTGATTCTTCTAACTGGGATCTTACATGTGCTCTCTAAATGGTGTCTGATGCAGTGCATATGCAGATCTGACTTTGAAAGTGTCATTTAGGGGAAATCCCTGGAGGATTCTCATCCTCTGAGTTTGCCAGCACTGACAGAATCTCACTACAAACACATTTAAACAAACGGCAAGGCAGGATGGCTTGTAAAACTCCCTCTCAGGACTTCTGCAAAAGCTGTGATTGCCTGCTCAACAGATATAAAAATGGGAAAGGAGAGGGTAGGCAATGTAGTAAGTGATCCATCTGCATTACTAAGCAGTTTTAATTGCTTGTGGAATGCAGCTGGCATGGAGGTGCAGCCCCACACTGTAGAGGCTGGAAGGGGCTTTTTGCTGCAGATGCAGCATTGCTGAGCCTGCAGAGCCACCACGAAATCTCTCCTCAATTCCTGTCCCCATTAACAGCAAGATATGTAGAACAAAGGTGCTGAAAGGATATAGTGGGCTTTTCTTGTTGATCTGACAGAGCAGTTGTGCACAACACAGTGTAAAATTGAAGTTCAGCTGTTACAAGGATGTGAGTTCAGGTCCTCACATCAAATCCATCTTGTCCCAGCTGCTCTGCTCCCAGTCTCATTTGATGTCTTGCTCGCTTGCTGGCACCCTGGTAGAGTGTGGAGACCTCTTGGCTGGTTTCAGTACCATCCTTGTTATTCATCACACAGAGTTTGAGACTTAGGCAGTGTTTGACAGGACACATAAAGCCAAGGCAGGGATCTGCCTCAGTTAAGGCAGGGACCATGACACTTCACTTCCACGAGGTCATGCTCAGCCCCACAGTCAGGCAGACAAAAGAGAGCTGGGACACAACTGACAGGAGGGCCCTCAGGAGGAAATGTCCAAAAGTTTTATGGTCTAAATACCCCTGTGTTTTTTGCCTCTTGGCACACTGGTTGTCAGTGAGGGGACTGAGGGGCAAGGAGCACACAAAACATTGCCACTGGTGGGAGGGAGCTGAGCACAGGTAAACACAATCCACCAGCAGTGGTTGCAAGGTGCCACAGAAAGACAGAATCCTGCTGTGGAGCCAGCACTGGAGAGCCTCTCCTGGGCTTGAACACTGTTTTAAGCAAGCAAAACCCCTGTATGGCTGCTCAGGAGAGCGTGACGCGTCCGAAGGCTGGCAGCAGCACCGGTCGCACGTCACAGCCCGTACACAGAGCCGCTCCAGGCTCCCTTTGAGCGACAGCTCTGCAGCGAGGGCTGAGCTGCACAGCCCGTCCTCAACACAGATATAAAAACAGAAACAAAGCACTTCACATTTGTCATTGCCTTTTCTTCATCTCTGCAATCCACCTTGCACTTTGCTTTAGCACAGCAATGTCCTCCAGGGTCTCCTGATAAACCTCCCTGGGAAGATGTGCCTCCTGCACCATAGACATTCCCACCCCATGTCCGCAGGGCCACTGCAGGGACCCTGGCCCCAAATCCTCCTCTCCTTCTCTCCAGTGCCCGTAAGAGTTGTCAGCCTTACATCAATGCTGACTTAAATGCTTTAATCACCCTTAGGGACTTCCTGCTCCTGGTTTTATTAGTGCATTGACAATTTGGGATGCTTTGCATTTTAGCATCAGCACTGCCTTACGAAGTGGCCATCAGAGGTTGAACTTGTCACAGATGCATCTCAGTGGCATAGCAGTAATCCTTTTCCAAGTTAATTGGCCCAGGAGCGCTGCACACACCATTGCATAAAGCTCTGGTTTTACCTCTCTGGCAGAAGCTGGCTTTGCTCGCGGGCTGATGTCCCTGCACCGCAGCCTGGAGCCCCCCGGGCCCGTGTCAGACACCCCATCACACTCTCACCAACCAAGCCAGCACAGCAGGCAGCCTGCAGGGCTGGGTATCAGGGTGAGTGCACACAACTAAAAATAGCTCAGAAACGGTGAAACCAGGGCATCCACCTGGATACCAAGGAAGCGACTTTCTTCCTTCCAGGGATCACATGCAACCAGTGTCTCTGCAGAGTGAGAGGGAAAAGGAGGATAATTCAGAGCAGCCACAACACTGCTGTGCTCTGGGGGAACATCTCTCTCCATTACTTGTAGAGAGACTCAGACACCAAGCCTTTAAAGCAGGTGCTTAGCATCACACAGCATGAATATCCTGTATGTTTTTATTTCCTCTGTCCGCCACTTTGCTATCTAGTAAATAATTTTACTATGTAGCTCATGTTAAAGAAAAAGAGTTTTATACTAAAATAGAGTCAGAACACTTTTTTACACATCTCAGGCTATGTTGCATGATAAATTTGGCTGGCTGAGCCTTCTCCTCCAGCTACAGAGACCCCAGCCTTGCTGCTGGGTCTCCTGGGGTTTGACCAGAGGAACTGCATCCCAGCTGGGGTGGGCTGACAGGGTTGTCACTGCCCAGTGAGATTCCCCTGGTATTACACGTGTTGAATACTGCACCTTGACATCACATCTCAATTTCCTCAGCATCCCCAAACCCATATAGTGCCAGGCAAGCTGATTTTAAGCTTTAAAGTGTCTGACCGAAATGTTTTCCTCCTCCCTCCCTGCAGTTTTGCTCCCCATATAAAGGCACAAAGAAGTTTGTTTCAAACACACACTAATGCACATCTATAGGTGAACTGCATATTATCCCATAAATTGGGAATTAAAGATTCTTAAACTCTAACCCAATAGCAAAAAGACAGAAAATCCATGAAGAGATGCATCCTCTTTTCTGTTTCTGAATACATTATGCTTGCTTAAATCCCAGGCAATGCCTGGTAATCACCCCAGCTGTGTTTCCAGTGGTATCAGCATGTACAGTGCTCATGCAAACACACGGAGCTGGGCTTCCCAAATCTCCAGGTGTCTACAGAAGGACTGACTGACTCCTCTGCCACTTGGCCAAGCAGCAACATGACCTGATGACTTTGCCAGGGCCATGAAGGGAAGGAAGGAGCTGCACTACAGCACTGGATAGGGCTGCACTGCATCCCTTCCATTCCAAATCCATGAGAGCTCGAGTGAATTCCCTGGTCCCCATCAGTGCTGTGAGACCCAGCACAGGGAGCCAAGAGCTGTAAGGGCTGTTTCAGTCACTCCATGCTCGTGATGCTCAGCCATGGGGATCCTGAGTGGCACAGGTTAATGGGCTGCCCACATTTCCTAATCCTCATGAGCAAACACTGCCAAGAATGATTACTAGCCCCTGACAAAGGTCGTGCTCCATCAGGGCTCTATGCTCATTGCATCGGGATGTGTTTTCTTTACACTTGCATGTAGCTGCTGAAGCTCCATTATTTTCATGCATTTTATTTCTGACACAGCTTTTTTGTTGGTAATTCCCAGTGCTTGGTGCTGAGCATGGCTTTCAGCATGGAGAGGAGAGGAGAGGTTCAGATAGGAGAGGTTCGGAGAGGTTCGGAGAGGTTCGGAGAGGTTCGGAGAGGAGAGGAGAGGAGAGGAGAGGAGAGGAGAACTGGGAATGGGAATTAATCAATGTACTGAGTGGTTTCAGTTCGCAATAGGCAAGGCTTAATATGATCAGGAGGAAAAACAATCCTTCAAAACGGAAAGCAAAGTTGAAGGAATGAGAGCTTTTAAGCTACAGCCTGTAAAGCCCAGTGCTGAGGTGCCAGAGTATCCCAGGGACCAGGACAGCTCCTTTCATACTCACGCAGCTCCACCTAACCTGCTGCTGACCTCACCTTCCCTATGATCATTTTTCCAGGAATCTCCATTCTCTCCCTTATCACCTTCCTCTCCAGTTTCTTCCCTGTCCTTTGATGCTATTTTTCCCTCCCCTGGCTGCAGGATGTGATGTTTTCCCTCTCTGCGTGCTCTCCAGCAGTAGCAGAGCTGTTTGTGTGGAGTGTTGGTGACATATTGTGGCTGGGCTGGTTAATCACACATATTCCCAAGAGCTATCAAAGCTGGTTGGATCCGAGCTCTGAGCTAGCACAAAATGCTCATGCTGCCCCCCAAAATCTACGCAAGCCAGTGAGGGCTGTGGTTATCCACATGCTCTGGGCTCAGCCCTTCTGCCTGTTGTGGTTTAGGGTTGGAGTCTGAAGGGTTTTACACCACTGATGTATAATTACGTACATGCATGGAGTATTATTTAACACACAATCTTGTCTTCAAAAATACTGTGATTTAAGCATCAAGCTTGACCTTGATGGTATTTGCATATTAATATAGACCCTGGCTTTGTGTTTAAACTGTGTATCATTGAACAGAGTGGTGGGGCCAGGCTCTTAGGCACTGCAAGTAAGATAATTGTTTAACTGACATGGTTACACTGATTTAAGGCAAGAGGAATTCCTGCATGCTAAAGCATATGCTAAAATAGTTATTTATTTATTTATTTATTTATTTATTGTTATAAATTGTTCAAGCCTGTATTTATAAATTTTACAAACCCAGAGCCTAAATATACCTCATGTCAGCAGGTGGAGGGCAGTGGCAGCACCTGCAAGTGCTCCCAGCAGATCATATTCAGGCTACAGAATAGCTGCACAGTGGCACCCCGAAAATATTCAAGTCCTTCCTCGTGCCCTCATGCCAAATGACATTTCAGGACTACAACATCAAGTAATTTAAATACTGTCAGTTTATGCAGCATCTCAGTTATCCTTTAATAGTATAGTTACTCTTTTCTCAGAAGAGAGTGGTGTCTAATCATGTCAGGATTTTCTTAAGTAATTCTGTCTCAGGGTAAAGAATATTTTTTTATACAGCAGCAGTGGATCTATATGGCTTTAAGAGGCAGATTCCTCTAACACTCAGGGCCTGGCTTAGAGGAGGCTCCTGAACTGATTCTGTCAAAAAGTGTTTGCATTTTCTTCAGGGCGAGTTAGAAAAGGGAAAAAACCTAAATGCGTTTTGACATTTGTATTTGGAGTGTTATCTGTCAAATATGCCAGGACCAGATCACAAATTTCCTCAAGATTGTCATGGCTCTCCCGCCTATCAATAGCAATCTGGAGCTCACACAGGATGCAGGCAGAAAGGCACCCTGATGGAGTGCAATGACAGATTTCACATTAGGATGGAGGAGGAACAGGGGGCAGCCAACGGCATCTCAAAAATTGCACATGGGTCTTCTCAGTAAGGGAGGTCTGACAGGACAGTTTGCAAAAACCAGAGAGGAAACAGAAACCAGGAGCCTGCCCAGGGCCAGGGCTGTGCTACCTGGAGCTAATCAGTGGCTGATCACCACATGAGTCTTTTGTCCCTTTTCATCCCTTATGTTTTCTGATGGTCTGGGCAAATTACTCTGTAGGAAGTCTTGACCTTTCACTTCCTATTTATATGTTATTTTGGAGCGACTCTTCCAGTCCCCACTACTCTGAAAGCAGCTAGGGGCATAGGGACTGTGCAGAGAAAGCCAAGCAGTGCCACCAGGGCTGGGGGATGCTGAGGAGCAGAGACGCCCCAGGATGGGCATCCCCACCTCCTGCAGAGCCCCGGCCCTGGGAAGGGCTGCTGCATTGAGCTGGTACCTGCTCCAGCAGGACAAACAGCACTTATGCAGGACATCCAAGAACACCTTTGCATGTGCCTGTTCAAAATCAGTGGCAGCAGAGGACAGAGGCTGCTTAGATTTTACACTGCTTCACCTATTTAGTCCCCCAGGCTGGCTATTGATTCTACAGGTGACATTACACAAAAGCCCCCATGGACTACATGACCATTTAGGACAATTTCTGGTACTCCAGCACATCAAGGTAGACCTTTTCAAGGTGACCTTCCAGCTCTGCCCCTCCATCACACAGCATGGGGCTGTTTCCAAAGCACCTTATTCTAATATTCCAGTTTAACACCATATGGAGAAGAGAACTGCAGGTCCTATTATCATACAAAATTAAAATTCGCTGTGCTGGTTGCATTCCTAGGTTTAAAGTATTGGCACTGCTAGCAAAACTGAGGTACCACGTGTTGTATCAGCTACACTGAGTCGTAGATGTGGAAAGCACAAGCTGATGGCACATTGTACTCCAACATTGGAGCGAAAATGCCAGGGAAATGCAATGCTGTGTAGAGAGACATGAGCTGTTCCCAGGTGTGTTAATAGTCAGGCTGAACTGGGGGGAAGAGGTGTTGGTCTGTTTGCTGCTGAGTATTCTTGAAATCCCGTGTGGTAAAGTGGTGCTGGTCTGTTTGACCTCAGGTGATGTTATCCTTAGCAAGGGCATGCTTGTCCCAAGGTTTTTCAAGGATCATCAATACCCTGAGTCCTGCTACAGTTGCTGTCAACTATATAATTATGGGTGCTTAATCACTGGGGGTGGATTAGCCCCCAGTCTTCTCCAAACACCAGCATGTACCTGCAGCAGAATCTGATTTTCATCCCAGACAGTGAGCTCTCATGTAGTTTTGATTTCCATAAGGTTGTCCCTGCACCAAGAATACCTTTCAGTCACACCCAGGCAGATGAGCATAGGCTTCAGGAGGTGTTTGCTTCTCACATAGTGCATCCTTCTCAGAGCCAGGGCAGAGCCCACAGGATATATGTGGCAGTGGCCTGCATTTTTCCAGGGTTTGAGATATTGCTTGCAATGCACCGCTGCAGGAGGCACCACGACCCCCCCATGCCATGTGACATGGAGCCTTCTGCATCTTGCTTCACTCAAGGTTTCTGGGGAAGATGCTCTACAAAGCACCAATTCTTAAAAGTAGTTGATGCTGAGCACCAGCCTCTCCTTTCCTCCCATTTTCATTCCAGGCTGGCCCAGATTGCTCCTGCCCCACAGCTTCATACTGCACACAAACACCAAGTTTTTGTAATTCCTCCTCTCCAATGGGCCAATATATCACTCACTGACACCGTGAACAGGAATCATTGGCCATCACAAGATTGATGGAGTCCCCAGAGGCCAGGTGGGACAGCGAGGTGGCACACAGAATGATTCTTAATATAGCTACCATCTATTTCACAGTATTTGTAGATTTGAATATGCTATGTACCTGAATAATTTACTAAATTTAAGGGAGTTTTAATACCCATGTTTTAGCTGTAATTCCACTTTCCTACCAAAACCTAATGTCTTCTGAATCCTTTATCACTGCTGACATAAACAGCTCCTGTTTCTCCATTCAAAAGAGGCAAAAATAACCCATCAATAATAGGGAATATAAAGGGCAGATTTATTTTTCAGCAGCATCAGGATTTCAGAGCCAGGATGTACAAGTGGATGCAAGTGCTATGGCATGGCCCCATCACCTGTGCTGCTGGGGAAGCATCATTGCAGAGCAGAATAGAAACACTTCTTTATTTTATTTCTTTTGGAATCAGAGGGGTTTGCAGGCATTGTAACCCTGGGAATAAAATGTACATGGCAGTAAGGGCAGTTTGGAGGCTTAGCAGGAGCAGCTCTGGAGAGGAGCAAGGACACTCACTGGAGCAGTAAACCAGACTGCCCCAGGCAGGAGCAGCCCAAGCTCTGGAACTCAGCCCTGGAACAAAACTCAGTGCTCCTACTCCACGAAGGCTCTCAGCTCATCCCAGCACAGCCAGAAGCCCCCAGCCGGCCCTGCACCTCACAGGACTGCCCCAACATCAGCCCCGCACTGGCCTCCCATCTCACCCAAACAGACTGGTGCTGTGTGCTGGCCTCCAGAGAGATCTGTCAGTGGTGGGGAGTGCACGACAGCCAAAAAGAAAAATCAGGGCCAGGGCTGCACATTTTAGGACTCCTCACTGTCACTGAACCCAAACACCACCTCCTCCCAGCTGCAGAAATGGCTCCATGCCCAAGATCCCAGGGTGCAAACCCCAAGGAGCACAACTGACCCTGTAACTCCAGGAACTCCTTCCCACAGAGCATCAACCGGATGAAAACAATGCTGGCCACCATGAATGTTCCACGTGTCCTTCTGTCCATCTGCAAATAAACACCATGAAAGTTCCCTTTAAATATGAAATAATGTGAATAACACAACTCCAAAAATCCTCAGCAAGATCACCCCAGGACATGCCATAACTACCTCTAGTGCCTTACTAATGGGTCAGAAAAATATTTAAATCATGTAATAGCTTTCTCACTAGCTACTTGCAAAGCACCCAGATCAGTGGGAAACCTGGGCTCTGCAGCCCATCAGGGAGATACCAAAAAGCACAGAGCTTTTTCCTGATGGTGAAGAGGAGGAAGAGACACTATGCATAGGGGATGTCACCACTGAGCTGAGCTGGGGACTCACAGAGGTACTTTGGCATCTGTTTGAAAATACATTAAAGCCCTTCCTCTTGATGGACACATTTGCAGTATAAATAGTTGTGTCCTCTTTATTTCACTCTGAGGTTTAATTAATATATAAATCAAACGCTTATAAAACTCACAAATGCTTGGGAAGATGTAAAATTTAATTAGTTTGCCCACACAACTCCATATGTCAACTGTTAGCTCAATTACTCTTTGCCATGAAATACTGACTGCACTTTCCCATATTACTAATTTCCCTCTATCTCAAGTCATGCTTAATCAACACCCTGAACTCAACACACACACTTGTGCTAAATTAAATATTGAGCACAAGGAGCAAGAGCCCCTTTAATGAAGCCACAGCTGGATTTTGCTCAGAAATTAGATCCTCACACAATATTGGGGCAGAGGATAATCCCTGGGGTAATCCCTGGGGTGTGGGGCAGGTTATCACCTGCTCTGGGATGTGCTACCAGACCAGCTTGCAGGACATGCACTACCCTGCTCATGTTCTTCCATGAAGCGCTGGAGTAAATCCCTGTCTGTGTCTTCTTGGGATGGAGCAGATGCTGGTTGGGCAGGGACTGGAGGAGGCGAGGGGAGGCTGGGAATGAAGCACACGGCAGGGACAGGCGAGGAGGGGCAGGAAATGGATGCACTGTGATCAGCCCAGGCGTGTGGTGTCAAAGCGCGGGTGTGCAGCAGCTGAAGACCAGGACAAGCGACCACTGTACCCATTAAATATGCATTAAAAGCACGTTCAGGTCAGCCCCCAGTCTGGCAGCAACAGTCAGTACAAATGAGCACTGACACTGCATTTATTCCTATTTCAAAATTCTCAAGAGACAACAAAATGTCAAAATTATCATCTGGAAAGGGTCCAACGACTTCTCCATCCTCCAAAGCCCCCTCCCTCCCTCCCCCATCCCCATCCCCATCCCCACCCCCAGCACGAGGGCTCTGATAGCCCCTTGGCCAGGCTCTGTGCCACACCGTGCTGGCCGGTGGGCCCACAGCCTTCTCCCAGCCAGCCATGCCACAGGGTGACATGGAAGTGACCTTTGCTGGCTCATCCTCAGTGCCCAGCACGCCCAGCTGCTCCCAGCACAGAGCCAGCCAGTGGCCTGCCATGGGCTCCCAGATGGCCTATCCCACAGAGGACGGACTCTGCCTGCCTGCAGGAAGCTGGGGGACACGGCCGTAGCAGTGTCACCGTGGCCCACGGGACTGTTCAGTGGGGAGGAGGATGCTGGTGGGTGGAAATGCTGTGGCAGAGGGTGCAGCAGCCAAGTGGAAATTAAAAAAGCTGCGGGGGGATGCACTAAACCATTTTGCCACTTTGAGGAGAACTCCTTTGGAATAAAGATGCTTATAACTCTACAAAAATACTGAGAATTAAGCTCTTATTTTTCCCATTTGTGCTACTTGCTGGTATATAATTTTCCTGTTTGTGCTGTGAATATAGACTACTCATTTTCCCTAAAACTATTTTCTTGCTGATTTTGCTTTCAGAGATTGGTGTGGGAGCAGAGCCTGGCCATGACCACTGTGCATGAGCTGCCAGTGCTGCCTGCCCCTGGGGCTTCTGCTCGAAGCCACTTGCACCAGGCTTTGACAAGCCTGGAAATGTTCCATTGTCCTTTCTGAGGCAAGGGTCCACCTGTCACTGACCCTTGGTTTGCTCCATGGGTTTGTGTTTTGTTCCCCTCCCTGTAAGGTGGGAGCTGCCAGCCTCGCTACCAGACCTGAGATGATGGTGGGAAGCTCTAAGTCTCGGATCAAGCTCTCCCATTTTACCATCCATAGTTCAAATCTCCCCTAGGCCCACGAGATCAAGTAAGAGCCCAGTTTGCCTGTGACCATCTCAAAAACAATTGTAAAAACACTTACCAAAAAAATGGTAAAAACACTTTGAAGGTGGGGTTGGGGGTTTTTTTATGAGCTATCCTGTATAAGCAGAGCTGGAACCCATTATACTGGAACCCGTATTATACAAAATAATTTTAAACCTTGAACTTCTTTCTTCAGGCAATCAGCTTGTTTCTTTAATTCAAATTAGATCTTCATATTCAAGTCTCATTCTAGTTAATCATATTTTTCAATTAAATTCAATTGTCTGTGATCTTCCTAACTTCCAATGCTTTCTTGCATCTCTAATACAGGCAAATTTTGCATTTGTTCCTTTTACTTTCCCGTATTTTATTTTTTTTCAAGCTGGTGACATTTTGCTTAACAAAACCAATTTCCAGCCATGGGATTAGAGCAGAGCCATGGCTTGGTCTGATCACGTTTTTGTTGCCCATACACGAGTGATGGCTACTAAAACAACACTGCTGGAAGGGAAAACATGTTTTTTACAGGCCACCTGCCTCTGCCACGAATGTTGGGGCATTTGTGGCAGGGAGGAAACCCGAAGCCATGGGGCAGCAAGGCTGGGACAGGTTCCTGCATCGGCAGGTGAAGGTGGAAACCTGGTGGTTAGAGGTCAAGGAGCACCCCTCTGCTTTTTTAAATGTCCCTTCAAAACACAGCCTTTATGCATTTACCCCTTCTAGAGGGAGAAAAGGAAGTGTTCCATGGAAAGGGTGGTGTTAAACACGGATTACAAGTACCTGGGAGAGCTCAGAGCAAGTCTGACTGCTGATTTCAAGTGTCTGATATTCAGTGCACTGCAGCTCAGCACTCCAGGCACAAGAGCACAGCTCACTGCCCGATACTGGATCCAAACCCATCCCTCCTGCAAGCTGTGCACCAACTCTGAAGCCCCACAAAGCCTCTGCAGTCAGACAGTACCTCCTGGTCAGGATGGGGAGACCTGGGGAAAACCAGGGCCATTCAACAGACAGGGAAAGCAGCTGGCAAAAGGAAGGAGAATTTTTAGGACAGTTTTGTGCACAGCTGTGAAGCACCCAGGGAGAGGAAGAATCACCTTGGTGGTGAAGCTGACACTCATCAAGAAAACTCTTGGCAGTGGGCAGACTTCAGGCAACACTTACTATGGAGGTCATAGAATAGAAAATCACAGAATGGTTTGGGTTAGATGGGACTTTAAAGATCATCTTGTTCCAACCCCTCTGCCATGGGCAGGGATACCTTCCACTAGACCAATTGCTTCAGAGTCCCATCCAGCCTGGCCTTGAACACTTCTGGTGATGGAATATCTACAGCTTCTCCAGGCAATCTGTTCCAGTACCTCAACACCCTCACAGTAAAGAATTTCTTCCTAACATATTCTCTAAACCTACCTTATTTCAGGATAAAGGCAGGAAAGCCACTGTAGCCCCAGGATAAACCTCTGCACATGGAGGTGATGTGTATTATCAGCTACATCTTTACCTGGCCAGTTGTCTGACATAAGAGTACAAAAGGCAGCTGGGAACACCCTGCTCTGCCCAGTGACCACAAGGCCTGGCATTTGCAGGGAAAATGCTCCTATGGGATTTCCTCAGTTATTGCATTAGGGGTGTTTTGCTGCTTTCATGCTGTAGCAAAGTCTGGCTGTTTCACCACCAGTGTCATCATGATGCTTTCAGCGCTTCTGGAAAGGTTACAGGAACCAGAGGACCAGAGATCAGGTGAGAAATTCAGTTTCCACTGCCTTTTTTAAATACTAATAAATGCTGGTTATGATAAAAAAGCCAGAAACAGCCCCCAAGTGTATTTTGAAGATGGAAAGACCAGCAGGCAAAGAAAAAAAGGGCCCCAGTTTTATTATTTTGTATAATCAGACCGTAATTGGAGAGCAGACGCTGTCTGTAGTACGCTGCCATTGGGGACTCCGGTTTTCTAATAAGAAATCCATGAGGGGATTAGATGCTGTTTCAGTGGTGTTCTGGTTGATTTAAGGGATGCACCTGGAGCCAGAATTCGTGCCTTCAGTTGCTGTACTTCACCAAAAGCAAAAGATGCCGGTGCCATTTGTAAATCCCTGCAAAAATTGGGTCTGCAGCGGGAAAAGTGAGAGCCCCTTAATTATAGCAGTGCTTTTGGGAGCCGTGATAATTAGGAGTTTCCGGTGTTCTGGAAATCAAAGTGGTTTCTATTCTCTTCTTTAATTAATTCAGGCTTTTATCTGTGAAAGTGGAGATGAATTAAGGTTCTGCTCTAGGCAAAGGGCAATGATGCTCGTGCAGTCCCTGGCAGGGTGAAGCCACTGGACACCCAGGATCTGGGTGACACCCCTCACGCTGCAGCATCCAGTTTTTGATATTTTGGGGATGAAGGGGAAAGGCCAGAGGGTGACATGCCTCGAGCAGGACTCGCCACAGCATGCACATATCACGAGAGACCTGCTGCATGGGGGTGTGCAGCCGTGTATCCATGGCAGGGGACACACTGCCTGCCAGCGGGAATTCAGCAGATAACAGACACCCAGCATTTATCACCTCCCCACATGGGAAAGGGTGAGTCAAGCTGCACAAAAATCGCAAGATTGGTAAAAAATCTTTTTTTTTTTTTTCATTTTCAAAGGAAATTATTGTTATAGGCCCCTTTTATTCCACCCTGGGAAGAGTTGATTTTGGGAGGTTATCTAGGGCTGGGAAATCACATTGAAAATCCATGTGACTGTTAGAAGGTGACAACAGCAGTATGGGATTTGTGGTAAAATCATGCAATATGACCAGAGTGGATCCCTCCACGATGTGAACTGTACATGCACGGATGGCAGAGAGAGGTTTCCAGCTGTAAGTAAAGCCTCCAGCTGATGGGACGACCTCAGTGCTGAAAACAGGAGCATCTGTCACCCAAAAGAGCAGAAGCTAGCATAATGCAATTAACCCCTACAGCTAATTAATCAAATCCAGCCCCCACAATATTATCAAGGAGCGGCCTGGAAATGATTCTTTATGTCAAAGTCTATTTTTAGGTCAAATAAATCGAGACCCATCCCGGACAAGCTGTGCTCCAGTTTGGGGCATCTCCACACTTCATCATTTTCTGGCAGTGAATTCTGCTGCAAGTACCCAAACCACAGGCTCTGCACTAGAGCCGTGCCCCAGAGCAGCTTTGTGTTGGATTAAACAGTTTTCCCAGAGAAAAACTGAATTTCTACATCCACCTTCCTCGACTTTCGGTCTGTTTTCTCCTTTTCCTACTAGATGGCGCCTGCATGACAGGCGGAGACGAGCCCCGGCAGGGAGCATCTCTAACAGGTCTCCTCCGTGAAGGGCCGATAAATGACACTTTTCCCCGAAAAGCCAGGCAGTTGAGAAGGCGATAACCTGCCGGGAGCTGATTAGCAGCAGGAAGCCGTTTTCTGGTAGCGCCACGTTAACTGTACTTACCCAGGGGATGCTGCCAGAGCCCCAGGAGGGAGGGGGGTAACGGAGCCTATCCAGAAGCTGTATCCAGCGTACCCCAGGTGTGCATAAACCCTGTACGGACACTTCCAGCCCAGACATCCTGCTGAGCGCCCTGGCAAGCACGGTTGTGGCAAGGCGGTGGCAAGGAGGATGCTGGGGCTGAAGTGTCCGGCACGGCTGTGCAGTCACCCACACTCGGCCACATCTCACCTCAAAAGCCTGGTCCAAAAACCAGGCATTTCAGTGGCATTTCTGGATCATTAGTGGGAGACATGCAGCTGATGGCGTGACTGGTGTGGCTACAGACCAGACTTTTAGCACCACACAGCCACCATTGCCCCCACACAGCCCTCAGGTGGGAGAAGTACCCCCACAGCCCATCCCTCCCCACCTGGGATACTATGAGAGGGACACAGCAGTGCTTTGTCATGCCTGAAACCTGCCCAGAGGCTTCTTCCCTCTGCGTGCTCCCTCCTGGCAGCTCCATGAGGATTCAGCCAGAGCTGTCAGGTGTCAGCATCACTCCCAGTCCTTCCAGGTAACCCAGCAAGGTCAAACGACAGCATGAGCTACCACTTCTTCACCCAACAAAGACACTGTATGCCCAGCTCTGACCTCACAGAGCCATCACATCTCCCCACATCCCACTTTTGCATTCCCCAACTCATTTCCCTACACGAGCTCCCTGTTTCACAACTATGCCGGACTAACTCGTGGCCTCTGCTCACTGGCAATAATTAACCACATGTTATCTCCACGCTCCACCTCCATTGTGCGTGTACACTGTACATGTTCCAGCCTCTCAGCTCCTTTCTGAGCTTGGCATTTTCAGCACCCCCGGGCCATGTGCCAGTCCAGAGCAGACAGAACCCTGTTGTGCTGATAACCCAATTTCCCAACCCAAACGGTGCCACCGGGCCCCAAGAAAGCAGATTCCAGCCCAAAACACAGCTTTGGGACAGCCAGAGGAGGAGCTACGTTTACTGACTGCCCCGCCAAATAGGTTTGGTTTTCCAGCGGTAAGTTTGCCACTTACTACCTCTGGATTTCAGGTGCAAGCTGAGCCATTCCCTTGCTGTGACATTGCGAGTGGCAGGGTGAGGCGGTGTTCCCAAATTCTGCTTTTGTCACAGCATCTGCTCAGGTGCAGCCACTGCTGCCCAGCACTTCTGCATCCCCAGCGGCCTCTGGGTGCACACCAGCCCTTGGGCTGGCATAGGATGCACCCAAGGGAGCCGGCAAGGGGGAAGGGGCACGGGGAGCCTCAGGGACCACTGCCTTTGTGTCTGGCTACAGCAAAGCCTGGGCACGCCCTGGGTCATCCCCCTTATTGATTGGGTGTGGGGCAGGAGCTGGTGCACCCCTCCATGCTGTCACCTAGGATGGCTCGAGCCCCCCCAAGACACAGTGTGGGATGTGGGGACTCCCCATGGCTCCCTGGCCCGGCAGCCAGGAGCTGTCGAGGTTCATCTGCTCACCAGTGCCATTGTGCCAGCACACAGGCACTGGTGGAGCCTGGCAGCCCCAGCCCTGAGCAGATCTAAAGCAACTCCCTGTCCCCATGGAGGAGAAGGACAGGGAGGAGGGGGTGCAGGTGCCATCGTGGCAGAGAGGACAGCAGGACACAGCCAGCTGGGCACAGGGACACAGATGGTGCTGCCAGAGAGCTGCAGCTCTGACCAGCAAGTGACGGGCCAGGAAAGAGGATTGCTGGGAGGAGAACAGTCCAGATGACACAGTGAAAAGCCCTTGCTCAAGACCAGCAAGGAAAAAGGGGGGAAAAAACGCAGATATACACACAGAAACACTGGCCAAGTCCAGCATCATCCTGGCACTTTGGGTCTCTCAGGGTAGCAGAGAAATTAAGCCAATTTGCAAGCCTATGTCAGGTCCCTCATCAGAAAGACAGTTCCCAAGGGAATCTTTTGAGCAACCAATAAAGCCAGTCAAGGTCTGGGAGCTGGGGAGGCTTTAGCTGCCTGCTGAGAGGGCTGCAGGAAAAATGGAGCTGCAGGACTCAAACTGTCCAGCAAACAGGCGGTCCGGACAGGGCCAGCCACGGGTTTGAGAATAGGGAGACAGGTATAAAATGGGTGTTCATTCTGGGGCGCTTCTCTGTGACAGAAAGGTGTAAAAGCAGAGGGTGTTTCAGTGAAAAGTTTGCTAATTTACAGAAAAGGAAGTGCAATCTAAAAGAGGAGAAGTAGATTTCAGCGCTTCCAGAGGGTTGGTCACTACCCACAGAAGTGACCACACTGCCGTGGCAGCAGCCTCACCCTGTGCAGGGACAGGGGGAGACCCACACAGTGCAGAGACCCGAAAGAGCAGAGAGGAATCTGTAAGATGAATTGCGATGGCCAAGGCAAATAAGGCAACAACTACAGGTTCTGTAAATAAATTTAAAGGAAAAATTTGTCCTTTACATATTGTGGGAGAGCAGGTAACAATATACAGAAGGCACAGGAGAGTTCTTTCCTTCAGTCTCCACAAAGAGCTGATCATGGCATATAAATTATCACCATGATAGGCATGAGGAGGCAGGGGCCACAACAGGCAAGAAGGGGCTAAGGAGTAATCTGGTTCTCTCAACTGCATTCAGTCACAGATGGCCTTTGCAGAGGTGTGATGAAGTCCAGCTATCCCAATGATCCTCCTTCTCCTAACCATGCCAACTGTCCAATACCCAGGGAACTCACAGCATCTCAAAGTTTGGAGCTTGAGCATCCCAAACTTCTGGAGCTCTCTCTTATCCAGGGTCCAGTCACTGGGAGACACCAATGGGAGGGAGCTTTCTTCAGTAATCCCACATTTTTGTTGCAGACTCCCCATATCTGCAGATTTCTTTATCTCCCACCCCATGGATGTGAGAGGTGGCGAGTACCCTTGCAAGCTGGGACAGCCCTGGCTGGTATCTGGCTCCATTTGCAGGCAGCACAGAGACCAGAGAGAGGGAACATCTTCATAGGACAGTGGTGAGAATGGGCTGAGATAATTAAAATCACAGCCTGCCCAAGAGAGAGAAAAAAAGTGGGGCTTGTTTCATCCCAGGAAGACATATGCCATGTGCAAGGAGGACACAGAGGGGATGGCAGTCGGCAAAGATTAGGAAAACCTTTCTGACTGCAGGGGCAGTGAAGCACTTAAGGCTGCACATCCCTCTGCCCGGGCTTCAAACACACACTGCAACCACATCCCCCCAGCTATGCCACGGTTCGGGGATGGATGAGGCAATCCCTTCAGGTCCCTTCCCTCCGTGCTCCTCTCCTCTATTGAGTGAGCCAACCAAAGCTCCAGAGGGATTTGTTTTCAAGTCCCTGTGGGTTTGCCCCAGTGCTTTTGTCTGGAGACACTCCCTTTGGTGCCAGCTCCCGGCAGCTTTGGGAGCGTGCTGCCGCCGCTCTGTCGGAGCGGGGCCGTGTGGCAGTGTTGGGGTGTTTGCAGCAGGACAACTCTTTCCCAGCGTGGGGGGAAGAACCATTATCTGCTCCACGCCTCACAGCACAGCTTTTCAGAACAAGTGCATGGCCCCTGATAGCAGGGACAGAGGCGCAACAAGCCGCACCCGCCCATTAAAATGAGACACCGGCTGGCTCTGAAATGCGTTTATAAATAGAGAATTAAGGTCTGCCTTCGACACCTGTCTATAATGGACACCGCGGCCCGGCTGCCCTGGCAGCGATGCCCCCTGCCCGCGTGTGTTTAACCCGGGCACGGCAGTGACGCCCCGGCAGCACTGCGGGGACGGGGCCGGGGGTCTCACCGCCCCCGCGCCCTCCCCCTGAGCCGGGCTGTGCCGAGCCGTGCTGGGCCAGGCTGTGCCGTGCCGAGCCGAGCCGTGCCGAGCCGTGCCGTGCCGTGCCGAGCCGAGCCGAGCCGAGCCGAGCGGTGCCTGCGGCCCCGGCGGGCACATGGGCAGGAGGGCGGAGCCCGCGGCCTGACATCACGGCTCCGCTCCGCGCTCCCGGACGGCGCCGCTCGCCCTCCCGCCGCCGCGCAGAGGTGAGCACCGCGGGGGGACGGGCACGGCGGGGGACGGGCACCGCCGCCAGCGGCGAGGAACCACCACCGGGGCTCGGACCGCCCGCGCCGGGCGTGCAGTGCGGGGCGGGGCGGGGCGGGGGAGGCTCGGTTCGGCTCGGCTCGGCTCGTCTCGGCGCCGCCGGGGCTGCCCTCCCCGGGGGGAACGTCCCGGGTCCGCGGGGGCTCCCCCGCCGCCGAGCGCTGGGTCCCGGGCCCCGGTTCCGCCGCACCCCCGGCCCGGGACCCCCGCGGCGGGGCTGGGGAGCGGGGCTGCTCCCTGCCCGCGGCCCGCTCCGCCCCTGGGCTCGGGCAGGGGGTCCGGGGCCGCAGGGCGCTTTCGGACGCAGCCGCCTCGGTGCGAGGGTTGGTGTTGGGGCTGGGGCCGGGTCCCGGGCGGAGATTTCCGCGGGGGCCGGTGTGTTTCCGTCCCGGCGGTCACTGGGGAGAGGTCGGTGGGATGCTCGTCCCCGGCAGGTCCGCCGGGCTGTGGTGCGGAGTGCCCGCGGGAAGCGCTTTCCTTTCCGTGTGCTGGGCACATCCCTGCGGGTGCGGGAAACTCCCCGGCACCGGGCACAAACGCTCCGGAACGGGTCGGGTTCGCTATTCCCAGTGATGCGGTCCTCGTGAGCGCAGCGGGGATGGATGGGTGGATGGATGCACGTTCAGGCTGAGCTCCTCAGGGAGCAGCACTTGGCGCTTAGGTTTCACTTTCCATTCTCAGCTCGCTAAATGCTTTGAGGAGATGAGTGGCTTCTTCCAGCCAGGGAGAAATCAGCACTGAGATATAAAAAAAACTTGGGGAAAATCTTGGCCAGGGCCCAGGGTCCCTCAGAGGCGAGCAGGGAGCGGCTGTGTGGTTTCTGAACCGATGTAGGGACTTGTAAAAGCTACAAAGGTTGGATGCTTTTTGGGGGGGACTTCAGCATTTGCTCCGTGTAAGAGTAACAAGGGATGAAAGCTGTGAAGGAATTGTAGAGGTGACTTTGTAGTAGGAGCATCCCACAGGTGATGGAAGCTGGGGTGGGACTGTCCTGTGGCCCTGTCCTGTGGCCCTGGCCAGGGTGTGACATCTGCCCGTGACGGCCCCTTTGCTGAGCACCGGGGAGCTTGGGGGAGCATTTGTGCTCGCAGTGCCTGAGCTGGGCAGAGGGCAGAGGGGTACGGAGGGCCTCAGATCATTTCCATCAGAGTAGTCTAAATAAAACTAAGACATAGAAAACTGCCTCCTGTGGCAAGAAACCAAAACAGAGACAGCAGCAGAGGAAGGCTGTCGCCTACAGCATCAATACTCCTGTGGGCTGAGGAGATGCAGGACTAATAAGATTTAAATACTGCATCAAGCTTTTGTTTTCTCTTCTTCTAAAATCACATTTGCTATGAAACAAATGTACAGAAATATAAGATGCCGCATTCACTGCACATATTTGATTTCCTCTGTGATTGTCAAGAAGAAAATGTTGATGACTCAACAAGTCTGTGTTTAACAAAACCACATCAAACCCCAGGAAAACATGCTCTTTGAAAGCATAATAATTTTTTTGTTGTTTACTTTGCTTTTTATTTTTGTTTTATTGTTAAGACCTAGGCTTTGACTGTGACATTGTAACATCCCACACATAAATAGAAGCAGGTTTAGATTCAGGGGAAACACATTTTTTCCGATGATGGAAGAAGTAGGCCAGCCATGCCAGCTCTCTTGAGAGGTGGGAAAGGCAGTGGCAGCTGTGATAAGAAATGTCACACACCAGGAATTAAAACCCACCAATTTGTTATCTACAAGTTTACCATCACTGATTAGAGTAAGCTTTTTGTCAGCCTCATAATGGAAGAAAATGCTATTTTCGAATTTGAATTTACTGCTTCTTCATAGGGTAGTTTTCCCTGCAGATTTACAGTGGATTAAGCAGCTTTCCATCTTCATCTAAATTTAAGTGAACTGTCACTTAACTGAAAGTAAAAAGCTTCTAAAAGTATATCAGTGACATGGGAGCTTCCAACACATTTCCAAAAGCCTTTACATACTCTGGGGCCTAAATATTTTGAAAATTTTCCCAGGGTTTAAGGTACTGAGACAGAAATTCCTCCCATCCTTTTTCCAGGTTCTCGGATTTTCAGTGAGTCTCTCTAAAGCCTTGGTTTTGGTAACACGTGCATTTCCATTTAGTATGAATACACCACTGTAGTCTTTGGTAGAAATGTCCTGAGAGCTCCCCACGGGACGTAGGCTTCAAGAATCAGGGTCTGTAGATGACGTGTCCACCACTGAAGGAGGCTGATACCGACTGCTGATCATATGCAAGCACTAATAGTTTGTAGAATTACAGAATGGTTTGGGTTGGAAGGGACCTTAAAGATCATCTCATTCCAACTCCCACCATGGTCAGGGACACCTTCCACTAGACCACGATGCTCTAAACCCTGTCCATCCTGGTCCTGAACACTTCCAGGGATGGGTCATCTACAGCTTCTCTGGGCAATCTATGCCAGTGCCTCACCACCCTCATAGTGAAGGATCTCTTCCTTACATCTAATGTAAACCTAACCTCCTTCACTGTAAGGACATTCCCCATTGTCCTACCACTACAAGCCCTTTTAAAAAGTCCCTCTCCAGCTCTCTTTAGGTACTGGAAGTTGCTCTAAGGTCTTCCCGGTGCCTTCTCTTCCCCAGGCTGAACAACCCCAACTCTCTCAGCCTGTCTTAATAGGAGAAGTGCTCCAGCCTTCTGAGGATCTCTGTGACCCTTCTTTGGACTCACTCCAGCAGGTCCACATCCTTCTTACGTTCGGGTTAGCTACCCATCTGGATCCTGAAAGATAACTAACCACCTGGTCAGCCAGTTGTGTTTGCCCCATCTCTGCTAGGAGCTTCCCAGCAGGGAAAGGCAGAAGAGGCACCATGTGGCCCTACATGAGCTTCATTGCCTTTCTGAGGCAGAGCTCCCTGTTCTCACCGCTGTGCTTATTCAGGGCTGCCTCAGAGCTACCTCTGTACTGTGCGTCATGCCTGTGCTCCGTGGAGGGGGAAAAAGGGATCGGCAGGAGCTGGGCTGGCCCTCTGCCACAGGCTGTGTCTTCCTTCCACCCCACACTGCCTCCCAGGCTGTCTTCTCCCCGTGTGGTCTTGTGCATCTTGTGAGAGACTGGGAGAAGCAAAATCAGAGAGGCGAGGGCGTGCTGATCTTGGAGACCCTTCTAACAGGCGCTGCGGCACGGAAATAGCCAACACAAATATTTCCATGCACACGCAATGCAATCCCTCCGTGTCTTTCCTGGAAAGAAACAAAGAGGTTTTGAAGTGCTGGAGCCTGCCAGCTCCCTGTGGTGACTGCTGAAGTCAGGTCTCACCATCTCTGAAGCTCCAGAGAAGGGTGGAAGCCCCAGCTCATTTTAGGCAGGAGCACCTCCTCCCATTGCACCTGGCTGCAGGGAATTACTAGATGTACCTGAGAAGCTTCGACCATCCAGGCTTTGGGCTGCTTTCCTGCTCTCCTTGCACTTGGGGAGGGGAAGGCTCAGAAATGGGTGGGTCACTGAATTGTTAACTTGGTAAGAGCAGCAACAGAATGAAGACCCCAAAAGAAAGCAAGAGAAGCCACATAAGACTTAAGTACAGCACCTGAAGTTGTTGTAAACCGCCCCTTTATGTCACTTAAGAACTGTGAGATGCTAAGCTGAGAAAATAACCTTCTCATTCAGAGTCACATCAGCCAGATAAGCTCCTGTGTGCTATGTCAGCATCAGCACTGCTCTAGCAAACTCCATCTTGCTTCAGGTCTGGGCTTTCCACGGTCTTAGAGTAAAACCTCAGGGTTTCCCAGGCTTTCAGATTCCCATTTTATGATGTTTTATTACAGGGCAGGTCTTTCTCAGGCTTCTCATTACTCTATCAACACAGTGGGCACAGGCAGCAAGATGTTTTTGCAGAAGAGCAGAGGAAGCTCTTCAGACAAGGACTTTGCTGCAGAGAAGTGGTACTGCAAATGGAGGCAAATTTGAGGGAGAAAAGTTTGAGGATATCTATGGCAGAACCTGTTGGTAACTGCTTAAAAGTACATCGTTTTGATGGAAACAGGCCAAAGGTTTGTTTTCCAGTTGTTTATCATAGATGGGTAATTTTTCTGCTCAGCATTAAAGTGGAGTGTTTATCCTTGGGGAGGGAAACTGTCCCTGCAAGGTGATCATAGGCTGGTGTAGTTCTACAGGAGAACTGTAGCCAAAATGTCTGAGCTTGTGTGGGAAAAAGAGGCTATTTTGCCCCTGTGGGAAATTCTGGTAGCCCTGTCTCCTCCACTTTTCCCTGTTCTGAAAGATGTTTTTGAGTTTTGGTCCTGATGAAGAACATCTTGTGGTTAGGGACATGGACATGCTGTAGGGTTCACTGCTGGCTTCCAAAAACAACATTCTCAATATTTTTCAGTGTGTAAAGCAGAGGGTGTATGGAGTAGGGAGGGTCAGTGCCTGTCAGCCTGTGTTTTCATTAGTGTGTGATGGAGTAGGGAGGCACACACTGAATTTGTAGGTGACACTTAACTAGGACAGACTGGAAACATTTTAGAGAAGAGACTAAGAAATAGAGATTGTGACAAGCTGGAGAGCTGGCTTAAAAAAACAGGGCACATGTTCTGTCCTGTGTGGTAGGACTGACTGACCGCCTGGACACCAGGTGAGCGACCAGCCAGCCAGTGGCCACGGGGAGCCAGAGGACAGGGACACTGTGCCCCATGAGTCAACAGGGTCACACAGTTGTGCAAAAGCAAACAGTCTTCCTGAGATGAAGAAAGAGAAGCAGTGCATTGGGGAAGCGTCGTCTCTGCTCTAGCTGGTGCCTTTTAGGGGCTCATCTGGAAAATGCAATTCTGGGCATCCTCCAAGAAAAATGAGAGCAAGGAACAGAGGCTGAGTTGTTGGACATTCGGTAAATAACAGCTCTGATGAAAGAATTTGGTTTCACTTGTGCAGGAAAAACTGAAGGGAGATGTGAAACCTGTTCTCCAAATACAGAATGTGTCCGTCTGCAGAGGAGAAGGCAAATCATTTGCCGTGTCCTTTGGGGGTAAAAGAGGAAGAGATAAGGTTAACTGGATTGAGAGATAAAGAGGAGAGAAAGCAGGGCTCTGCAGGAGCTTGTGGAAGTGGTTTTAGCAGATAAGTACCTGATAAATGAGGTGATCAGATAAGGAGCTGCCCTGGGGCAGGAGGAGGGATGAGGACCTGTGAATGCAAAGTGCTTCAGGGTGGACAGCAGTTGGAGGGGGACTTGTGGCAATTCCTGAAGCCCCACAGCAAGTCTGGGGTCACAGCAACTCTGCAGGTCCTGTGGCAGGTGTGGGGTCACTGCAGTCCTTGGAGCCCACAGCAGGTCTGTCCCCACTGCATCGCAGTGGACGTACTCAGCACCCAGTGATGCCAGCTCGGGGCAGGACCACCTCCCCTGCCGCAGGTCCCTGTCCCACCTCCCCACCCCACCCCAGCAGCAGGGGCAGGGCGTGAACAGTCCCCCGATCCCTGTCCCGTGTGCCTGTGGGCTGAAGGACAGCAGAGGGGACAGCCCAGCTCCCAGCATTTCCTCATTCTCGCTCCTGGCTGGCAGCCCAGGTAGGTTTGCAACATGGCTTTTCTGGAAGGGTGATTTACATCCTCTGCCAGTTCCTGGTTTGCACCGTTGGGGAGATAACTGCTTTGGAAAGAGAAAGAAGGAAAGGGGCAGCAAGCTTGGTTTCCCTGACTCCTTCTCTTGCCTGCAGAGCTGGGGAAGTCATTTCCAGTCAGCCTGGGCAGGACTGAAAGGTCTCCAGAAATGTGCACCAGAGCTGAGATTAAAGCAGCTTTGGATAAGCTCTTTTATTACTTAAATCTGTTCCAGTTCCAACAGGCTCAGGTTCATGGCACTCGCTGTGCTCCTGGGAGGGATGCTCTGTGTATGGAAAAGAGACTGAAATGTTTGATTTTCCCTGGAAATAAAATGGTGGTAGCCAAAAAAATTAATATTTCTGCTCACAGCAAGACCTGAGTGGAACGGTTCAGGTGCTGAATGCTCCTCTCCAGCTGGGGCTTTTGGAGAGTTAACACAGCAAGAGATGCTCTGCAAACAGAGGCTGGAGGGCTTTGGCTTCATGGTTCAAAGGTCCCTCCATGCAGATTGCAAGTCCCCTGGGGGCAGAGATCACCCCTGTCCCTGGAGTGTGTGTGTTTGTGGGACCGTGCTCCGGGTGCCAGCCATGGCTGGCAGGGCCCAAAGGGACCTTCCCAGTGCAGAAGGGGTGACATTCCTCTGCAATGACCAGACCAAAGGCTCTGCTGCATCGTTTGATTCCTCATGCGCCTTGCTGGTCTTTCAACCCATGTGCTCATTAAGGAATGTGGATAATAATCATGTGCTTTATCTCAAGTAACACCTAAGCAGAAGCTGAAGCACAGAGCAGGCTCTTTGATGACCTGCATGGGTTGAATCCACAGCTTCTGGAGACTCAGTTGTGGTCGGTCTAAACAAACACTGACTTCGGGGGAAGACACAAAAGCAGTTGTTTCAGCCAAGGTGGTGCAGACTGAGTATGTGAGGCTGAGCTCAAAGATGAGTTTCTGTGCAAACAGGAACCAGTTTGGTTTCACTGGACAGGACATTCATTGGAGCTCCATATGAGATTGCTGCCATATTCTTCAGCACAGTCTGATATGTTTAAAACACTGCCTTTTTATTAGAGTTATTGAAAAACTAACTTGTATTTTATCTGATAAATCTGAACACCAGGGCATTGAAATGAATCTTGATTTTTTTGTCCAGAACTGCAGCAAAGCTCATGCCTTGCCACCACAGGTCCATCCTTCTTCAGGGTGTGCAACTCAAACACCTCTGGACTGCGAATTACAGGAACCAGCGAGACTATCCTCCTGCACCAGAGGGTGTGAAAGGGGCCCCAAAAGATGGTCTCATTGTTAAAGACATGGTCAAAGATATCTGGGTCGTCCCAGACAAACTTGCTGGAGTCCCATCATTGTTAGTATCTCTGTCCCCCACATCTGTTGAAAGAGGATAACAAGTGTGCCCGTTCCCCAGTAGCTGTGAGGGATGATCTGTTTGGCAGATTGACTCCGCTGTCAGCCCAGGGACACCTGAGTGGGCTCCTGCAGCCCAGCTCCATCCAGAACGGCTGTCTTGCTGTAAAACCTGAGTAAGGCCTCTCAGTGTGGGCAGGCAGGCAGAAAAACCTTGTTTGCCTGGCACTGAGCCTAAGCTAACAGCCTCTGCCAAGCCTCAGGTGCAAAATATGTAGAATTATCCCTGTTTTTCTTCTGTGAGAACCCCTCCCTCCCTCTGCCTGGGCAACAGAGATTCGACTGCTTCGTTTCATACAGCTGCTGTCTGTCTGATCCCACTCCTTGGGGCAGAAGTTGCCTTCTGGCCAGTTTTTGTAGGGTGCCCAGCAGAGGGGAGCTCCCCATCTTGCTCACTGCCATCCCTGCTATTGCCCTGCAATTAATAGCAGTAATGGCAATGCAGTCGCTGAACTGCACACGGGAACAAGTGTGCTCCAGCTGGACACAGCAGTGATGTAAGGGTGGCATTAGCAGCCTAGCTGAAGGGCAGCTGTACATTGCATTCAATATTTTAGTTAGGGAGCTGCTGCCTAGTTAGGATTGGAGCTTGTTTATTCCCACTGGGCTGCTGTGCTTTAAATCGTTTTGTAGCTTCCTTGGTAGGAAACTGATCTCCTTGAATCGCACATGCCATAACTCAGCAAGGGTGCGGTTTCTTTGATAAGGAAGATCAATAAATGAGGTTTATCTAAGTCTGGAGATGCTAAAGATGTGTCCAAGCACTGTGGTATTCACTCATGAGCTCCTCTGCCTCTGAGTGGCTCTGCAGCATCCTGGCCATGGTGCTTTGCACTGACTCTGGATGGGTTGACCTTGCTGTGGTGAATTAGCTTTGGGAGGGAGAATTTTAGCAGGTACCATGTCCATAGGTGCAGAAAAAAGCAGCATGGACACAGTAAGTCAGGGGTGGTGGCAGGAGGCAGGGGGTCTGTGTGCTCCCCAGAGATACAGAAGTGAAAAAAAGCTGTTGCCTAATCAGACAGTCCATTGCCAGGCATCTGTTAGGCAGAGACCACAGTGTTTGTCTCAGTGAAATGTGTTTATGGTGAAAGAGGGATGTTCCCCTCCTTTCTCAGGAGGATTTCAGTGCATGGCAGTGACAGCAGTGCAGCCCACAGGCAGCAGCCAGCAGCAGGGACCATCCCACCAAGGGCTTGCAGCAGGGATGGCTCCTGCTCCAAAGCCCAACCAGTCAGAGCATGACTGAAATGATCATACCAAAATCCACAGAAGAGACTTTGAGTCTTCTTACTTTATAACTATCCTGCTGACTTCAAAGGCTGTTTAATTCTGTCATCCCTTTTAATCAAAATAACTGGAGACAGCAAAGATGTTTATCTCCAAACATTGCCAACATCTCTCTACATGTTCAGTGGCAGCTGCAGGACAGAGGAAACACACAAGAAAAATTGCTTGCAGCAAAATTTACATCCCAGTGGGACCACAGAGAGAACTTTTGAGGTGCCTTAAATCGATTATGAAGTGAGTCTGTGGGTAACAATCACTCTGTCACCCTGAATGCTGATTTCTCCCCCTGTGGCTGAGAGCCAGAGATGCTTTTCTTTATTTCGGAGTAATATTCTGTGTGCACAGGTGGTGGAAAAGGGGAGGGGGGATATGGGAGGGGATGAACAATGGCATTGGCCCTAGAACAAGTAGTTCTGGACATTAACAAATTTCGGTGAAGCAAGGTGATTTCTAAAAAGTAAAGCAGTGAGTGTTTGATAAAGTGTCTGATAAGAAGGGACCAGGAAAGAAACCCAGCATCTTTGCAGACAGAGCTCTGAAAGTCATCTCTCTCACTTTTTCCCTGTGGCACTTTTCTATGTTTATTCCCCCTTTTTTTTTTGCAGTGGAATAAGCAGAAATGCAGTGTGCTGTTTGATCTCTGTATTTATATGGTGGACATGTGTTTTTAAAGGGGAGAAGTGAATGTGCCTTTCTTTGGCACACATTTTGGTCTCTGGGACAAGGGGGTGCTTGGTGAGAGGCAAGGAGAGCAGACAGACCTCTGCCATAGAAACAGTATTGTCACTGAAACCGTGATGGGTTTGTACCCAGGTCAGGGAATTATAGTTTCAAAGTCCATCTGCTGAAGGTGTTTTGCAGGCTTTCAATGAGGAGCAGGATTGAGATCGTGGTTGCTGTGGAGATCTTCTCCTCCAGTAACTCAGCTGTGCTCGGTGTGTGTCTGCCAGGGACCACCAAGTTGGTATTTTCAGAGTAATGTGACCCTTTGATCATTTTTCTGAGTGGTTTTAACAAATTTACAGCTCATTAAAGTGTATATATGGTATGGGGAGTTTATGCCCGGAGGCAGCTCTTGCCATGTGTCTCTAGTGTCTGTAGTGAACTTTGGTGCTCAGGCACCTTGAATGAGGAAATCCTTTTGCAGATTCTTCACAAGAAAGATTGACTGTCCTAAATGATTTGGAGTTAGATATTAGGAAGAAATTCTTTAGTATAAGGGTGGTGAGGCAAGGGAACAGGTTGCAAAGAGATCCTGTGGATGCCCCATCCCTGAAGGTGTTCAGGACCAGGTTGGATGGGGCTTTGACCAACGTGGTCTAGTGGAAAGTGTCCCTCCCCATGGCAAGGGGTTGGAAGTAGATGATCTTTAAGTCCCTTCCAACCTGAACCATTCTATGATTCTGTGATCACCACGCACGAGTTCCATCTTCTCAATATTCACTCCCTTTCCCAGATCACTTATGAGCATGTTGAACAGCATAAATCCTCAGGGAAATCCCTTGGCAACCTATTCCCATAATGAAAATCATGTATTTCTTCTCATCCTTTGTTTCCCATTGGTAGCTGTTCATGCAGAAGTGCCCTTCCCCTCTGCACCACTACTGTGCCAATCCCAGAAGAGCCTTGGGTGAAGGACATTTCCAAAAGCCCATGAAAAACCCACCTGCGCCAGGGACCAGGTCACCCCATCCAAATGGTCACCTTCACTTTGAAAGAATTTGACCAGCTACAAGGCAAGACTGCACCAAAGCCGAATTGTCTCCATCCTCAATATATCACGAGTCTGTTAATTACGGTCTTTATTATAATCTCTAGCAGTGTGCTAATACAAAAACCAGAGGTCCTGGTGTATAAGTTCCCTGGGCTGCCTTCTGAGCCCTTTAAAAATCCAACCTTCAGGAATTTGCCATTCCTTTAGGGTAATTTTTCTGTTCCTTAAGTTGTGAGGCAGATTTGAGCCTCCAACACAGCCCATGAGCAGTCTGGCAGTTCCATGTCTGAGTTTCTTCTGACCTCCAGGTTCAGCTGCTGTGCTGCCTGTGAATTTATTGATCTGCTTAAAACCTCTCCATGCCCTCAATATCTAATCTGTTACAGGGCAAAATTCATTAACGTTTGTAAAGCTCATCAAGATCTTTCATGAGCAAATCCCATCATGTTTTAATATATTTTTTAAATGTCACGAGTAAGTTCTCATTACTCATTAAAGAGCTGAAGCAAACAGCGCTTGGCAGACCCAAATATTGAAACAGGCAAGGGCTGCAACTCTCTTTATTTATCACTTTTAGGACACTTTCATTTCAACTTGAACTCCCTGCCTTGATTCTGCTCTGGCAAATGAGAAGCACCACTCCAGCTTTTCGAAATGTAGTCTCAGGGATCTCCATGGACCCCTTTTTCTGGAGGTATTTGGTAGCCCCATTGGAATCTGAGTTTCTGGTCCTGATTGCTGTTAGTGTTGGCCTGGCTTTGCAGTGTGAGATGCCAGCATGAAGAACAGCCGAGGATGGATGAGTGCATCCAGCAGATGTTGGATGGCGCAGCCCTGGGAAACCTCCCTAAAAGCCTTCACCTTCCAACCCAGCATGGTGTTTTGTGCCCCTCCAGTGGTGCCTGTACATTATTGCACACTTCCTGATGGGTTTGGCCAATGGGTCCTGGGCTACTGGGACCAAAACCATGTGTTCGAGTGGCCTAAGTGTCATTTTTCCATGTGACCTCAGATGTGGTCTGGGTCTCTGTGAGAGCTTCACAGTGAATTTCCATTTCTCCTTGTTTTTCCTGCCAGGATGTCCAGAGGAGACATGGCCAAACCCCTGCTGGGCCATTGGAGCACGGAGGGTGACTCCAGCCCCACGCCGCCGGCCGGACGCACCGTGGGGGTGCTGGGCAGCGGGGACTTCGCGCGGTCCTTGGCCATCCGCCTGGTGTGCTCTGGGTTCAAGGTGGTGGTCGGCAGCCGCAACCCGAAGCGCAAAGCCAGCCTCTTCCCGGCTGCAGCAGAGGTCACCTTCCAGGCCGAGGCGGTGAAGAAGGCGGATGTCATCTTTGTGGCGATTTTCAGGGAACATTACTCCACCCTCTGCGACCTGGCTGATGTGCTGGCGGGCAAGGTCCTGGTGGATGTTAGCAACAACACCGAGATCAACCATCACAAAGAATCCAACGCGGAGTACTTGGCCTCCCTGTTCCCAGCCTGCACAGTGGTAAAGGGGTTTAATGTGGTTTCTGCATGGACGCTGCAGTCGGGTGCCAGGGATGGAAATAAGCAGGTATTGTTTTCTTCCAGCAAGGGCTAAATCCTAACTGTTCCAGTAGCTGAGGTCTGGCAGCATCAGCAAATGGCCTTCGGCTCCAGGAGAAGGAGTCTTGAGTGCTGGCCATGGCATCCAGACCTTAGCTTCTGCATTTCTTTGTCCAGAAATGAAGTACCCTCACTCACTTCACGCTTTGTAGTCTTTGGAGCATCTGCCTAAGTGAAAAGTATTGTTCAGTTGTCTGTTTATCTAAACAGAGCCAGTAAAGCAAACTGGCGGTGCACGCATGAAAGGAAACCTGTCCAGGAGAGAGGTCTTTGGCAGCCATGGTAAATCCTGTCAAAAAGCCTGCCAGGAATCATGATGCTCCGTGGAATAATGTAGGCTCCCTGTGACACAGAATCCCTCCCGATGCACTCGATCCCAGCAGCCTGATTTCTTTGCCTTATGTGTGTATTTCTGTTCATTGTAGGTTCTGATCTGCTCTAATAACCAAGAAGCCAAGCGCACTATAGCAGAAATTGCTCAAGTCATGGGATTCACCCCTGTGGACATGGGCTGCATGTCATCAGCCCGTGAGATCGAGAACATTCCCCTGCGCCTCTTGCCAGCCTGGAAAATCCCCGTCTTTTTGGCTCTGGGGCTTTTTTTTTGCTTCTTCACCTACAACCTGATCCGGCAGGTCATCCACCCTTACATCAGGGAGCAGAAGAACAAGCTGTACAAGATCCCCATCGAGGTGGTCAACACCACGCTGCCGTGCGTGTCCTACGTCATGCTGTCTCTCGTCTACCTGCCCGGGGTGCTGGCAGCCTGCTCCCAGCTCTACTACGGCACCAAGTACAGGCGCTTCCCAGACTGGCTGGACCAGTGGCTCCTGCACCGAAAGCAGATTGGCCTCCTCAGCTTCTTCTGTGCAGCCCTGCACGCCGTGTACAGCCTCTGCCTGCCCATGCGCCGCTCCCACCGCTACCTGTTAATCGAGACGGCCGTCAAGCAGGTAACGGGGGTGCTCCTCAGGGCAGCACCTGCAGGAATCTTCTAAACTCATACAGATGTTGGGTGGCGGGCTTAATATCTTGGCTTTTTCATTTGTTTTCCAAAGCAGGTGTGGGACAGTGGGAATAAGCTGTTACCTCTAGGAGCACTTCCCCGACAAGTCAGCTGCACACCACACACTGGGCACTCACCCATCTGTGCTGAGGACCTACCATCTCCCTGGATACACAGCTCCCTCTGCATTTACAGCCAGGGCTAGGATCAAACCCCCGTGCCATTGCTCCCCAGAAGCGCTGACAAGCCTTTGAAACCAGCCTTGCCCAGCACTGGTGTGTCTGACACTAGGTCAGAGGCAGGAAAAATGCTAGAAGAGGAGAAATCAAATGGTGGAGGGAGCAGATTTCCTTCAGCTCCCAAAATCTTGGGAGATCCCTGTTGGTTCACACTGATGTTCATAATTGTGCCTGCTGGAGTAACCACGTCATAACCCAGGGAGGGTTGTGTGTCCTCATCACCGTGTGCCTGCAGGAGTTTAACAAAATGGTGGTGAAGAACTGGTTATATAAGAACAAGGAAATGGAAAAGGACTTTATTGCTTTATGGAGACTCTCAGCAGTGTTTATCCAGTGTGAGATTGCTGCCTTCATGCAGTTCAGCCAGCTCTGTAACTCAGCAGTACCATGGGAGGATGGAATTTGCTCTTTGCTGCCCCTGACTTCTCACTGCGCCACACTGCTCCCTCCTGGGATGGCACAGGCTTCATGCAGCTGAGTGGGGAACATGATCAAAGAATTACCCCACAACCACTCTGCTTTCTGTGCTGGGGTGTTTGCCCAAGTGATTCCAAATGTTTGTCCCAAAAAGGAGGGAAGGAGCCGTGGGGGCACAGGGGAGCAGGATGGCTGGTTTTGGCAGCAGTGCCTGCTCAGAGCATCCATCAAACACCACCATTCCCAGCCTCTCAGCTCCAGCCTTGAGCAGGTTCTTCTCAATTGCCACAGTTGCACATTAATCTCAGGCAAGCATCCTGTGTTCATTTCCCCTCTACCTCCTGTTTTCTAGCAACATCTTTGTTTAGTTAATTAAACCCATTTAATGGGCTGAAGAGGACAGTTCTAAATGTTCCTCTTTGCCATGCAGTATAAAACCCATCTTCCCTTCCATTAGCATGAACAATTTCCCCCCTAAATGCACTTAAAACAAAGGTTATTAGGAGACTACTGCATATTCAAGCATCTGTATTTGTTTTCATGGCTTTAAACTGAGTTCTCATTGTAATTATCTTTCCAAATGTGACTTTGGGGCTTGCTGCTGTGGTTACAGGCATGGGAGCTGAGAGCATTCAGCAGTTCTTCCCAGCAGGCTTCAAACCAAGTCTAGCTTTGGCCAAATGGCTGTGGGATAAGAGAGCATTTCCACATCTCCCAAACAGGCAAATAGTGCTGGAGATGTGAATAGGACCCAGTGCTCATCCAGGAAACCTGCTTCCAAAACCAAAACAGATAAAATTCAGTTCCTCTGTCCCTAAGCGCTCCGTTTTAACAAACCTTCATTGTCATGCCAGGCTGTGGAGAAGAAGATGACAATCTGGGTAGAGGAGGAAGTCTGGAGGATGGAGATTTATATCTCTGTTGGAATAATTGCCCTGGGCTTGCTGTCGTTACTTGCCATCACTTCACTTCCATCCATCGCAAACTCTCTCAACTGGAGGGAATTCAGTTTCATTCAGGTAAAGTCGACGTTTGCTGATGCCAGAGAGTGATTCTGCAGTCAGAGTTAGGGCCTCACACAGACCAGGGAGGGCAAGGGTTGACCTGCTTTCCCAGCACATCCTGCTCTGGCATGGCAGCTGCAAGCTGTGCACTGGTGTCAGCAGCAAACCCTTCCTGTGCGCCCCAGAGCCACAGACCCCTCGTCCAGGAGGTGAGACCCAGAGGCAGTGAGGGGCAGAGGGCTGTGGTGTGTCCTGGGGCCGTGCTGCTCTCACACAGGGCTTGTCCTATCTAGGGAAGGTGCTTTTCTTGGGAGAAGGGAAAATGCAAGGTGTCACAGGCATCCACATGAGGATCAGCAGCAGCAGCAGAGCTGCTGTGGGGAACAGCAGACTGTGGAGGGCAGGCAGAGCACTCACTGTGGAGACAGCTGGCTACAGGACACAGATCTGTCCTTGCTGTTCAGGGAGAGTGAGCTGCTGAAAAGAAAAGTGCCTGGGAGGACAGTGCAGGGGAGAGATAGGTTGGGCAGAGCTTGCATGCACCTGTGTTCAGTGAGTCCAAAAAGCTCAGAGTGGTCTGTGAAGTGCCAGAGCCCAAGCAGCACAGAGAACTGGGTATGGTTTCAATGAAAAGGCCATGTCTGATTCTAAAAACTGAATTAGGAATGTATTTTTTCCTTCTCAGTGATTTAGGAGCCTTCCTCCCACTTGCAGTGATGGCCGAGCTCCCAAGGGCCAAATTCCCTTGGTGACCTGAGTCTACCCCATGGGATGTTCACAGACACCATATTCAGGGGCTGCAGCATTTTCAGGGATACGTTTGGAGCCAAGCTTAGGGCTAATTAACAGGGATAGCAGAGAAGGAACCTTTCAAGTATCCCCTTGCACATTAGAGCTGATGTTGAGGCCAGATTCCACAGCACTCTGTCACAGTCATGTCGCACAGCACTAAAACCCCTTGTTACTTGTGCCTCCTACACCAGGGCTGCTTAGCATGCACCAGGCTTCGTGTCCCACTGCAGTGACCCCCGTGGCACCCAACATGCGTGAGCCCCCGCAGGACCCCATCCCCTTGCAGCTTCCCTGTGGAGCCTCCCTGTGCACCACACTGGCACACACCTAACCCTTCCAAAGGGGAGGGCAGGGTTCAGGGATGCAGAGGTGAATACCTATCATCCAGCCTCTGTTAAGCTCTGCTGAAGCTCTTCAGTGGTATATAAATAATTCAATATTCATTAGAGCAGGAGTTTGAAGCCTGCTCCCGTGCTTCTCCCACGAGTGCCCCGATCACCAAACGAGCAATCCAGTTTGTCTTCTTCCCCCTCTTGCTGTGGGCTAGCCAGTAATTATTTACACTGAGTAGAAGAGCTGCACCAGGAGAGCTTGACCCCAAGAGATCATCCCTCAAGGAGAAGGGAGACCTGGCTTTAAACCTCTCTTTCAGACTGGACAATGGGAGCATATTAATTCTCACCACCATGTCTCAGGGGAGGGCTGCAGCTGCTGGGACACTGGATAAATCAATCCTGACTTAGGCATCTCATACCAGGAATCCCAAACGGAGGGAAGGATCTCCTTGCAGCCTGGAAGGAGGCTTTGAAACCCCCTGCGTTTCCCTTTGGCTCCCCAGGCAGCCTGGCAGCTGTCCTGGAGGGTGCTGGCGTTGTGTCATGTAACACATGCATTGTCGTGGCAGGCAGTGCGTGTAACACGACTGTCGCGCCTGCCCTTTGGGACCCCTTCCCGACCCTTTCCGAGGGTATGTCAGCACTGGGACCAGACAAATGCGTGATGGTCGGTTCCAAAATAGCTCTTGGCTGCCCCACATGGGAACTGGCTGGCTTAGTTCATGGAAAGATGCTCACACCTATTTCTGTCTGCATGGAATAAAGCGTGACAGTGTGACACGAGCTCCCAGCTGATCACACGCAGGAGAGGAATGGCTGTTATTGTGCCTTACTGTGGAAATACCATGTAAAAAGAGCAGGTTACAGATCTCCTGGCATGTTAGCTTCCATATATATTTTTTTTTAATGAGGGATCTTTTAAATTATTTACTGCTCAATAAGTTGGTGATGCCTTTCTTGAGGAAATTAAAAGAGCAGCTACAGCTACTGCTTCCAGGCTCCAGAGGTTACATTCACATAGCTCAGTGTGAGCCTCCCTGAATTAATGCACACTGGCACAGTGTAAATACAAGGGGTGAAGCATGAGGCTTCTTTCTCAAATATTTGGAATTTCTAGCACTTCAAAAGCATAAAAGAGGTGAAATGCAGAGTGCAGACAGCCCAGCCAGATGCCTTCCAGAAAATGCAGTAATTCCCATCTCAGTTGAACTGGATGGCGTTTGAGAGATGCTGTACCAAAAGCCACATGTGAGACAAATTCAGGAGCCACTTTAGTCCCCTCCTTACCCAGAGCTTCCCAAATCTGACATTTTCCAGCAGCCAGTGTGTACACCTGTATTAGTGCCATATACTGCCACAGTATTAAAATACACATCTGTTGCCTGACGGGTCGAAAATCCCATTTGTATTGTTGCCAAAGTTATAGGGAAAAAAAGGTAATTTTCACAGTAGCTCCTGCATATACACAAATTTCAATTAAATACAGTTAAATTGGACACACAGTTCCCCTGTGTGTCCAGTTTTAACAGAAAATGTACAGGATCAAAACTCTGGCTAACAGTATTGATTTGTATGTAATTCAACTTATAGGAGACATTTTTAATGTTCCCCAGTGGTTTACAAATCAACTCTAATTGCCTGAGAAGTAAAAATGTGTATGATTGCCTTTACCTTCCCATCCTGAGAAGTCCTCCTGGAATTTGAAGGTTGAATTGACCTGGTTTCTTTCATAGTTCGTGTAGTGTAAGATGTAAAGAATCTGTAATCAGATCTTTTCTAACCCTCCTGTCAAGGCAGTGCGAGAGGCCAGAGCTGCTTCCACTGAGCTAATAATTTCATAGTACTGATGGCTGCACAAGTCAGAAACATATCTGGGTCAGGAAGGGGCTCTTTGCTTTCAGTGCTGCCCAGGCATTTCTAAATGAGCCACATGGGACTGGATCACCCTCGCTGATGCATTACAGGGAGCCTGCAGGCACCAAGGAAGTGGGGAAGGTAGAAGAGTTAATGCAGAATAGAAAATATATGCAAAGCCTGCATCAGGAAGGTACCATCTTCATACAGCATCTTTCAGAGGGCTTTAACGCCCTACAGGGGTGCTGGCCCCACACTCCCCGTGTTGTGACAGTACAAAAAAAAAAACCTCTGCCACTGTTTAAAACAAAACCCAGACAGATTTCATAGCCAGAAACTGCACGGAGAGGATCAATGAGAGCAAAAGAGCGGTATCAGGGCTAGGCACGTTGGCAAATCGGCCTCCTGGGGTGCTCAGCAGGCTCTGCATTGTGCTCTGCTGAGTGTATATTGAGCTGTAAATACTGAGCCAAGCTGCAATCAGCAAAACTTTTGGGTTTTGGGTACTTACAGACCTGCCTGTATCCCGCTGTCTGGCGAGTGCAGCCGTGGGTCCTTCAGCCAGCATCAGCACTGGGACCCCCAGGCACCCCCTGCTGTCCCCGTCAGCTCCTCGTTTGTGTTAGGAGCGGATCAGCCCCTCGCTGCCGCCAGAGGAGCTGCCTGCCCTGTCTCCAGCCACCACAGCTTAGCCGTGTGTTTGTTGCCAATTAACCTTTCTGTTTCATCCCCGCCCCGCCATCCACACAAAGGTGGGTCAGTCACGGAGTGCCTGTGATGGTTTGTCACCTTTTGTCCTACTAACTTCCACTCCTGCTCTCCCACAGTACCAGCAGCAGTTTAAAGAGAGAAACTGTAGAGGAACAAAGTAATTCTCTCCAGCTCTGACATCTCAGCCATGCACGGAGCCCTGCTCGGGCTGACTGTGAACACACCCCTGCCCAGGGCAGAAGGCATCTGCTGCTCTTGGATTCACTCTGTCCCCTTTTTCCTTCCCTGCTTTGCCAGATGAGTCCTAAACTGGTACTTCCAACCTTTTGCCACCCAGGGGGTTTTTTGCCTGTTGGAAAGAAGCTCAACCTATAAATGATGGATGATCTGCAGGTCAGGTCCTGCTGTTAGGTTCAGCTGTGACCACGGCATATTTCAGTAAACTCCTCCTTAATTTTCCAAGTGCCACTAGTTTTGACCCTGTTGGGTTTGCTGCTTTTTGCCACTTTGGTTTAGGACATGGACATGGCTTCTGGTAAGGACATCTGTCCCTGAAAGTGTGGGGTTGCACACAGGACTGAGGTTCAGTTCCCAGCTCTGTTCCCAGCTCCTGGCATGACCGTGAGTAATGCTCAGCTGTAACACAGAGTTCCGTGCCTTGCCAGGACTCAGCAACACCCACGAGTCCCTGATAGATACTGTAAAAGTGAAGTGCCTAGATCTGGTAGCACATTTTAGAGCTCTCCTTCCCTCCCTTGCCCAGTCCCCTCAGCTGCTTAAAAGACTAGCTCTGAAGTTTAGAGGAGCCTTGGTCTGGTTTGGTAACAACGTGGTACACTTTTAAAAGTTGTCTGGGTTTTTAAATTGTTTTTCAGCAATCAAAAATAGAAGGGGAAGCTTTGAATTGAGTCATTTTTTGGCTGAAACTGTTTTTTCAAAAGGCGATGAGTCCTTCCTCCCATCTTGCCCTGGTTCCTTATTTCCCTGCCATGTCCTCTTTCCTGGACATATTTTCAGGAAGACCGTGTTTCTTGCTGATCTCTGCACCAAGACAGATATTTTGGCTTGTAAAGGCTTTCTTCCCTAAGTTAGGGACATGAGCAGCAAAATTTTCCCTGTCTAGGCATCTTGAAATTTGGTTGTTATTGCAGGCTTAGACCAAGCATTCAAAGGAGGGCAGCAGAGCAAGATGCTACACCTGCGCTTTTCTCTGAAAATACAGCAGCAAAGACCTGTACAAAGGAAAATATAGCGAGTGCCCGGTGCTGCTGAGTGCCAGCAGGCTGTGGGAGCTGGCAGGCTCGGGAGCCACCACCTCTGATGCTGGCAGGAAGCCACTGATGAGGGCAACAGTTTAAAACCTATCTTTGAGAGCAACCCTCAGAGGCAGCTGGAAATATTCAGGAGGAGATGTTGTCTCTGTGGGTGCTTGGGAGCATGATGTCAGCTGAAAATGGGGGAAATTCTTGCCTGTAGAACAGGGGCTGGGTTCTTGCTGCCTCCCTGAGTGGATAAAGCGCTCTTGACTCGCCATTCCAAGGGCTTAGTCTGTCACACAGCCTGATGGTCTGGCTCTGAAACCAACACAGATCTTTAAGACAGAGGAGGAAACCCTTGAGGGCTGTTGCTCACCTCAGAACAGAGCACTTCTGCCTGCACAATCTCATTTTCCTGTAGATGACGCCAGTCACCTGAAGATGTCTTTGCTCTGTGTGGAGCTGTGGCTTCACCCACTTCCAGCAGTGCCAGCTGTGGTCCAGAGCCACACCACCGATGCTTCATCCTGCTGGTCAGCAGCCTCAGCCAGCCAGGGACTGGCAGGAGCAGAGCTGGCAGCAGCAGCAGCTCGGGAGGAGCCCTTGGGAGCTGCCTGTGCCCACCTGCTCAGCAGGGGCTGGGGGCTGCTGCTTCGCACGGATGCAGGAGCCCCCCTCTCTGCTGAGTTGGCAGCACCTTCTGGGAAGTTCATGCTGAGCTTCTAATGTCACACTTAACCTCTGATTAGACAAAGAAAAACGCAGTCTGGCACGCTACCCAGGAAAGGTTTCCAGCCATGTTTTACTCTGTGCAGGAAACGCAGGACTACCCTTAGCTTTCTCTGTGTCACGTACACTTAGAAAATAATGTCAAAAATACAGGAAAACAGCCAGGCACAAGGTACTCTGCTAACTGGTGTGTGTTTCTTTTCCTTTTAGTCCTCCCTTGGATTTATTGCCTTGGTGATCAGCACTCTGCACACACTCACATACGGCTGGTCGAGGGCCTTCGATGAGAATCAGTACAAATTCTACCTGCCCCCAACCTACACCCTCACACTGCTCGTCCCATGCACTGTGATCATAGCAAAAGTCATCTTCAGTTTGCCCTGCATCCAGCACAGACTTCTGCGAATCAGGAGGGGCTGGGAGAAGGGCAGATATGTCAAGTTTGTTCTTCCCAGCGCAACGGGGGAATTTTCAAGCGGGGAGACCTCCAGCAATGTCTAACAGCCTCAGCTTTGAGGATCTTGAAGCACTATCAACATTTCTATAAAGGTGTTTCTTTTTCTTAAACATATGTATGTTTTGGTATAATGGTATTGTGGATAAAAAATAAAATTTGGTGACTTTAGAAAATGGATGACCATCAAACTAGGTTAGACGGTAGTAGTTAAATTATATTGCTGATTTGCTAGGACAATTATTGCCTTAAAAATGACTGTGAAAGCCGAGCTAGCAGCACTAATAGACATGGGAAACTGATGGACTTTGTTAGTCAGATCAGTCACTTGAGGTGCTGGCTGGCAGCTCCCCAAACCAGTACTTCTCAGTTGCTTTCCTAGCTGCTCTCATAAATTTCAATGCCTTTTTTTTTAATACGAGGTTGCACAGATTTTCTGGGGTTTATGACAGCAAAGATACCCTGTCTCTTGAGTGTATGGATCAATCAAGGCAGTGAGGTTTAGAAAGATCAATTGCCTCTGGTTTTGTTCTCCTCAATGAACTCTGTGGACAAGTGAGAACAGCAGTATCCATGTTATTGTGACAGTAGATTTTATTAAAATGATCAAATCTGACAGCAAGCCCAGTATCCCTGTTCTCTCAAATACAGACAGCACTTCTGATCCTGGAAGCTGTGGCTGGTGCATGTTTATAAGCTGAGGAAATAAAGCACCTTTTGCAGCAGTATAAAAGCATTTGAGAGAGAGACAACCCCAACACCAGACGTCTGGTCTGTACTGCTGGCTCTGAGATGACAGCTACTGCTCCATGTTCTCTGTTATACTGAGCCAAAGTTTCAAGCAGTATTTGATTGAAATAGAGCGAGGATAATTATTGGAAAGGTCTGCTGCTTCACAAAATTACATGGAGAAAACCAAGGCCTTCCAGCTGGCCTTACATCAAATAATAGAGTGAAGCCTTTAGAAATCGCTGTCACCTGAACATTCCCGTTTAAGCAAACAAAACAGTAGCTCTAAACCCACTGGTTTCACTAGCAATAATAAGATCTTTGAGCAGTCTTGCAAAGGGATCAGCAAGTCTTGACCACAACATGAAAACATGGCAGTTGTACATTTTGGGCACAGTCCTTCATTGCCTTACACCTTAAAAAGTCACTCTCTAGATCACAAAACAGGTATGAAATGCTCTTCTGACTTCACACCCACTGTGGACAAGGCACAGGGCAAAGAAGATTTCTGTCCTAATTTCACGTTTCACCTGTCGCTTTCTATCAAGTTCTTACTCTTTATCAGAATAATTCTTTAAGTTTTGGACATCCAAATCACCAAACAGTGAATGGACAGCCATTCACTAAAGCTCATTTAAAAGCAAGCAATCGGGATGACACAAGAAGACTACCTCAGTAAGGTCAGGTACAAGGACACGCCTGGAATAGCCTCATTTTCCTCCAGTTAAGGAAAAGACAGTGTTCAGTATTGCTTTGAGAAACAAGAGCTGTCAGCACCAAATGAGGTACAGCTTGTGGGACAAGGAAGTACTTGTTACTGGACCACTTAATATAAAGGGCAGGGGGAATTACCAACTTTGGGGCACATAAGCCCTTCTACAAGCCAGCGTTGCTCCAGGAACCTGGAGTAGTTCTAGACAGACAGAGGATCGTAAGAATTCCCTGTTTAGCCTCAAGTAACTACAGTGAGTAACATTCTCCAAATATTGCTCATGTGGCCAGTGATGATACTGAGGAATTTTGGTTCTTGCCTAACACAGTAAAGTCTCCAAAAGCTGCTTCTTTTGGCTGAATAAAAAGAAACTGGCTTGAGGGAAAAGCTTAGATTTCATAATCAGGTGGTTTTTTTGTTGTTGTTTGATGGGGTTTGGGCAACATGGGGAAGGTACTATTCTTTCCCACTGTCCCCCTCAGCAGGCTGAGTTTATTAGGTTTCCCGATCCACCTCCAGAACTCAGCCCAGATTGGCACCTGACCAAATCACTCTCCAAGCAGACTGATCACCCAACACTGTTTATTTCTGGTTAGGTGATAGGTTAAATTTCCACATGGATGTGAGACAGTGTCACCTGAATATAATTCCATCCACTCGAGTTTAACTCATCCTTGAGGGAAAACTGGCTTCAGCAAGCCTGGTTTTTCAGTCATCTTTTCCATTTCATCAGCAGGCAAAGACAACATAAAAGCACCAGTTTACACACTTTACGGAGTACGTGAATGCCTTTTTTTCCCATAGGTTTCTTTTCACATCTTTAGGTCAGGCAAGACTACTGCCTGGCAGCCAAAAAAGATTAGGAGGCAGGGAAAGAACATTACACAGGCTTGCAGGCTTTGTCTTCAAGGGGAAAAGCATGGTTTTGTTGTGAGTCGCTGCAAGGTGAAAGACTCACCGTTCTGCCCAGCAGAAGGTTTGCACCCTGGCTTTGTTTACAGAACTTCCATGCCTACAAACCCTTTCCCATGGCAGAGGGACAGTTTCCGTGAGCAGCAGGGGAGTCAGCGAGTCAGCATGGGGCTTTTCAGATGGACACAAGCCCAAAGGGACAGACAAGCCAGCTCAAAATCCCCACAGCTACTGCAGCTCTACAGCATCTAAAAAAAAAGCTGGTCAGGTGTCTCCAGGTAATGCCTGTGCCAACAGACTGGCCAGCCAGCCACTGTCCCTTTTGAAGACCAAAACCAATTCCTCTAATGCAGAACAGCATTTCACATGATGCCCTCTGTATTCATCTGGTCCTTAAAACATGGGACACAACAGATTGAGTAATTTCTTCTGATTCTGGAATGCTGAAAATGAAACTAAGGAATTTTTCAATTGTCTTTTCCCTAAGCATTTTTTGATGTGCATGGGACATTCAGTGAGACTGGCTTAAAATTTACCATTTAACTGGTTTTGTACTTGAAGTTTTTCTCTCTCTCTGTATATATGTACACACACATACACACACACACACATATATATATCTTATTGCAGAATATGTAGCTGGAATGTAAAAATCTTTGTATTTTTATTTTCTGTACTGCCTACTATGTGCCTCTGGGATATGTAAGAACCAAATGAAAAGCTGTAAGAGTAAGGCCAGTTTTAATCACTGGCCTCTGTAGTTATATAAAGATATTCTGAACAGGTCTACATAATTATATCAGAACTCGTGTGAGTCTTTTTTCCCGCCTCCCCCTAAACAAAACCATTACTTTAATGGCAGTAGTAGAGTAGTGTGATTATCTAGAATTTAGCCACTAAGAAATAAAACCCACTACAGCCAGCAGCTTGTAGAATCTCATTATCAAGGTAATAAAATGATCATTGCTGTGACCCATGGTGCCAGGGCTCAATTACAGAGTTCCTATGCATGTGAGAGGGCACAAGTGTGTACAGACATATATTTCATTACAGGGGGCTACTGATACTACACAGCACTTGTAGCACAGGATCAAACAAGTTTAATTCACTAAATAAAAAGTGCTGTTGATACAGAGTTCAAGGAAGAAGGAATTCCAGATGGGGGACTGCAAAGAAAGATGGAGTTTTAATACTATTAAATTTGTTCTCTGCTTCTTGAGTCACTTTTTCATACAAGTGGCATGCCAGATCAACCAACTTCTGGATCTGCAGCATTGCATTTTAATGAGCTAATTTGTAAGTTGATTTTAATGAGTTCATTTAAATTCCTGAGCTGAAGATTAACCTCTGCAGGTACAGTTCTCTCACTCCTTCAGTTTTATAATACAAGGCTTTAAACAGTGCAATTGGTTTCTTGCTCTTCAGGGATTTCCTTACAAAGTGATATATCAAACTGTAGTTAAATCTTTAGGGGGATGCACTTGCTTCAGCACCTCTGTGCAATATATTTCCTCCAGTCTGTCCAAGATGGCCAGCACAGCTACAATCAGCAACAAAACCTGGTGTTATTCTTGAGCTCTAAATTTCACACACTGAGCTAGCGGGATTTGCAGACTGTGCCTTGGGTTTGAGGAACGAGATTTGTTACACTAGGACAGTTTTCTTTTATCTGTTTATTGTGCCTTAATAAGCAGCATCAGTTTTGCAGAATTTCTTCACAAGTTGTTTTTTTTTTTTGTGTGTGTGTGAGAACCACACACATTTTAAAGCTGAGCACAGAATACACAGATACCATCTATGATTAGGGACAGTTCTTGCTAGCAGAGCATGTACAGGACGTTCATAATCAAAGACTAAAAATAAGCATTGTCTGGGGCCAGTCAGGAGGATCACATATCACAAGCCATAGTATTAATGAAACCTTTCAAAGACTTAAAGTGGCACAAGTGCATCCTCCTAGAAAGATAATCTGCTTTAGATTTGGAAATCTCAACAGTGGAGGATGCACTACATCTGCTGTTCCGCTGGTTAGTCACTCTTGTTAACTGTTTCCCGTATCTGATCTGCAATTAGCTACCTTCAGCTGCTGCATGCCAGCCTGCTGCCTCAAAGAGCTGTCTGCAGCCAGATGTCTGCTTTCAAGTAGCTGTCTCATTCAGCACTCTAGAAAACAAAGTTACTGTACAAGATTCAAGCCTGTGTTCTGCAGAACCAGTTGTATTTGATTTGGGAGGGATGGGGCAGGGCAATAGGTGTGAAGAAATGGCCATGATAGCAACTGCTGGGATATAAAGCTGTCATGGCTAGATTGCTGCTTTGACTCTAAAGCCAGCTGATGCCCTCCAGTTGGATGGACACAATCATAGAAACAGAGAATTGTTTAGGTTGAAAAAGACCTTTAGGATCATCGAGTCCAACTGTTACCCCAGCACTGCCAAGCCCACCACTCGGACATGTCCCCAAGTGCCACACCTACAAGTCTTCTAAATCCCTCCAGAGTTGGTGACCCCAGCACTTCCCAGGGCAGCCTGTTCCAAAGCTTCACAACCCTTTTGGTGAATAAATCTTTCCAAATATCCAATCTAAACCTCCTCTGGCACAACTTGAGGACATTTCCTCTTGTCCTGTCACTGGTAACTTGAAGGAAGAGACTGACACTCAAATACAAGCATAGAGGCAATGATGTGACCTCAAACTAGTGTTGAAATCAGACCAACACCATGCCTTCTATTTTAAAAATCCCATTTCACTGAAGAAAAGGGGCTTCCCAAACTGTTCCTAAAGAATATGTTCCATGGGCTTTAGGTTATAAAGGTTATTCTCAGGTGTGGAATGAGAGCAGACAGCAGCAGTTCTTACAGTACTTGTTGACATTCCTGGTACACAACACTGTAAGTCACCTGCCAGAGAGCAGGAATGGACAGACAAAGGTAAATTCTTATATTAGTCTGTCATACTGACCCCATTAATGTATTCACTACCAACTGAAACTCCCACTCCTCTGGCTAGCTGTTTCTGTCCCACTACAAAGGAACCTATTGGTATCAGAGGGAGAGGATGATAACAAACAGAAGTTACAATCCATATCTGATCAAAAATACCACATCTACTGGGACATGAAACCTCTGTGCCCCATCCTCTCCTGCACTGCATCACCACCCCAAACACTCACCTCTCCTCTCATCTATCTGCCATGCATGCCAAGCTTCCAGACAAGATCCTGGTCCCCAGCAAAGCAGAACTGGGCGCTGTGCAGAAGGGACAGAAGCAAGAATGACACTCCCAAACAACCTGCACACCATGCTGGCTGCACCCATGCACACCACAGTCTTCCCTGCACACAGCCCAGGACTGCACAGCTGCAGTTTCTCTTGTATCACCTCCAGAGCGTGAGCAGTGTTTGAGGGTTATAGTGATAGTTTGGAATCGATAAGCAGTTCCCACAGCAAGCTGTGGCAAACCCCTAACATGACACCAATGTGATAATGCTACAAGAAAGCAACTAAACAAGCAGCCCAAAACAGGAAGAAGGAATATTTACATCACCCAGGCTCTACCTGCCACTTTGACTTCCTTCTCTTTGATACCTCCCTGGCACCTGCAAGCTGCTGCAAGAAAAGTCACGGGAATCTAGCAGAAAGTTCTGTCACACCTTGTCCCTGTGCAAAAATTCAAATTTAGCCTTTTAACCAGGCAGCATCTATGCATGCTCTAATCTGACAGCATAAAGTTGTGCACAGTGCTTGGATTTGGGCTCCGAAACTCTCATCCCACCTCAGCTCATCCCAGCTCAGGAAGCACAGCCCAGAGAATGCAGTACCAGGTTCCCCTCAGCCCTTGCACTACAAGGAAGAAATAGTGGGAGCTTAGGGTCAGAAGCATGGAGGATACATTTGTTGTGTGTTTAAGCTGTGTTGCTGAAGATGTTTTGCTCTGCTTTGCATGTGTGTCTCTTCCAGATGGTTTTCCTTGTGTTTAAAAGAAATAGGCATACTTAAAATCTACTTTACAAAACCTCAGCAAATTAACACTGATCTTTTCCAGACAATTCTTCATCAAATGAATGTTCTGCAAATGCCTCCTCACAGCATGCAAAGATTTAGATACGCTGGGAACCGGCTCTGCAAAGGATGCTCTCTAACAAGAAGAATTTAAGCACTGAAACCAGTTCAATTTGCTGCTTTTTGACTTAATATAAAAATAAATACTTTCTGCAAGGAAAGATTCAGCTTTCATCACCAGAACCCTAGCACAGACTTTGCAGGCTAAACCAGATCACAGATAAGCACTTTTCATAAACATGACACATCTCTTGGCTGACAGAGGTTCTGGAGAAGCAAAGAACAGGCTGTGCTGACATCTGGTGGCTTTCTCTGCAGGCAAAGAGTTCATGGCAGTAGGTCTTGGCTTTTCACTGCCTTTTTTTTTTTTTTAATGCATTCCTGATGTAACTTCTTCATTTCCTTACAAGATACAAAGCATTATGATAAAAACATTTTTGTTTCCACTGACTGGTAGATAGAGCTGTCCTATGCAAGTCTTCCTGCAAAGCAAGAAAGGAGCCTTTGTTGCGCACTATTAGTGACAGTGTAGAAAAGGTCTCCATTTCAAAGCATATTTTTTCATGAACAAATTTTTTTAAATGTACATTCACTGCCACAGGAAATGCTGCTATTGCATACCAGTTGAGGTGCAAACCTAACCATTAAAAGCACTGCAAATCAGCAGAAGAAGCAAAGGGAAGTGGTTGGGGAAACGTTCGAAGCTGTGTCTGTTTCTCTGACTCAATAGGAAATGGGGAGCAAAGAAAAGTCAATATCCTGATAAAATGAAAAGCAGCAAAAGTTGTCTACTGGGCGTTTCTTGACTCATTAATCACTTGCAAATCTGTGCCAAGTAGTACTATGGAAAGGAAGCAATGCAAGGAGGATCAGGTGCCAACCAGGAAGCCTGAGCTCAGTCCAAACTGTTCAATAACCAAAAGCATGCACTTGCCTTAGGCATTTGTAATGCCTCCAGCCATCTGCCCTGCTCTGTATCCAGGATCCTATCAGTCACAGGAGACCAAGAATGAGTATCCCATGTTCTGGTTTTAGCTTCTTGATCTTTGGACACTCAGGATTTCTGTGGCTTCCAAGGACAGGGCCCACGGATGTCCCGCCACGGCCATGGGAAAGAACTCTTGGACTGCTACTTGCAAGCTCATTTTTAAATAAATCATCTGTCAGGGGACATTAAATACTCCCAGGGAGTGAAAGAGAAAAACCACAGCTTACAACATATTTCTGGATCACCTTTAAGTCAGAATGTTTACATCAGATAAAGCAGTTAACTGTGACACTGGTGCTTATCAGATCTTTGAGGACTCCTTCATGTCATTGGTCAACATTTAACTCAGCTGTCCATGTCAGCAGATTTTTCTTAACTCTTGCTTCTTCAAAAGGCAACATAACTACCTCTGGGCAGAAAACTAATTAAAACTGTTGGATGCAGAAAGTATAATGTGACAAAGTCAGAAAAAACAAGATGCCTATTCGAGCAGTTCATGAATTCAATTCCAAAAATTATGAAAAAGCACCATTTTTATACCTTTAGTTCTATAGAAAGCAGCACTGCTCTGGTATCTCTGCACCAAGAGTGTTGCACATGCAGATTTTGCTGTTTATTCATTTACACTGTTACCTCTTCTTCCTATTTATAATTCCTGTCCAAATTTCCTCTTTTCTTCTTCAGTAGCTTTCGCACCTCCTAATCAAAACTCCAGTCTCTCTGAAGTGATGTTTTTCTCCAAGAAACAGCCAAGCCCGACATACCACCCCGGGGTTCCAGTTTGACTGCCTTTCCCTGCTACAGTGTTGTAACCCAGGATAAATTTTATCTTATTTCAGTGTCCTCTCTGGATGTTGTTCTTTTGTTTAACAAAAAAAAACGGTGAGTGGTTCCAAGAACATCCCACTGTAACACGAATCCTTATTAAACCCACAATGCCTAAGAACACTGGCAAAGCTGTGTGACTTACCCCACTACACCTTTGATTAAAAGCAACTGTAAACCAATGCAGTTCATGATTTCTGCCAGGATAACAAACCACAGCACTAACTCTGTGATTTCCTTCAGCAGAAAGAGGATTTCCTGACAACATGGGCAAAGACATCTCAACCTTTACTAATTTATTAGCCAGTGTTCAGAGATTTCATTCAGTACTCAACAATCCTGGAATCAAACCTACTTTGATACAAGGCTGTACCATATCCCACCAAAAAAATGTTGGAACACCATCTTTCCTAACAAGTTTTCAGTTATTATCTGTGGTTTTGTGGTGTTTACTTGAAAGAAGCATTACTAAAAGTCCCATTAAAAAAAAAAAAAGCAACACAGTAGAAAAACACTTCAGGAAGAAACCAGTTTACAAGTATGGCCATTGAGAGCATTACAAAAGGCTCCACTGTGCTGCTGGAGAAAGAAGCCAATGAAGTGCCATTGCCAGAGCAAACTGAGCTCACAAAGCAGCAGTTTAACTCTTCCCTCGGAAAGAGAAGTTAATCTGGAGTGCCAGGCACATCATTCTGGAATATTTGCAATGGAACATTTACAGATTTTCTCACTGATGCTGTAGAATTGCTCTTCCACTGTACCACACTTGATGTGACACTGCAAGTTGGGAACTGTACAAGCCCAGGAAGGACAATTGTTAAAATGTGGTGACTCTTTCAAACACAAATGCTTTACAGAAAAGGGATCACAAAACTAATCCAAATCTGTCTGAAAGGGCTGGAGACCAAATTCAAATCCCCAGAACAGGAGGAAAAGAATGGCAGTGCTTGCTCAGTCTGAGAGCTTGCATGTGCTGACAGACACCATTTAGATGCCTTGGCAGGCCAGCCTGAGACACTGATCTCTCTGGTACACCATCTATTCTTACAGAGTTACCTTCATTATTGTAAATTTGACTGAACAAGGATGGGATAGCCTGGAGTGCAATGCATCAGCTTGAACTGTCTGAGAAGACGAGCACAAATTTGTATTAACCACATAAATCTGCAAACATGACAGACTGTGTAAGGTAGCTGAGATGTGGGACCATGTTTGGGGAGCAGGTAGCAGCAACAGAGAGGCTGCCTGGACAGAAGGAGAAGGCAAGAGATAAATTCTCCTCATAAATTCATCAGGGCATGCACAACGACACCTGCATCCCAGGAGAACATAGGTGACACAGGACTCCTCCTTACAAGATAAAGATAAAATCATTTAAATCACGGTTGATAAAGTGGTAGAGTTCTTTCACAAGAGAATAAAACTCTGAAGCAAAGCTGTCGGTGAGTAAAACAGCCTAAACCAAAGAGTTGTCCGGAAGGATGAGGAAAATGAGGTGGGAACAATACACAGAGGGTTCTTTGGCCCAACATCTAACATAAAGGGAAATTTTATTTAGATACACACGTTAGTAAAAACAAAAATCAAAGCTCTAGGAAATGGCAGGGTTACTCCTCCAGAAAGTCTCATGGAAACAGCGTTGTCAGCTCTCACACAGAGCTCAGGGTAGATGTGTAGGTTTAAAGCAATTGCACGTGAGGTCTCATTCAATTTAGCAGAGCCTATGCCCAAAAAGCCTGCTAAGGCAGAGAGCCAGCATCATTCCCATTTCAGTGAAGGGAGGCTTAAAGGCACAGTGTCCCATGTTGGTACCCCCTGAAAAGCATTTCATAAGTGGTATCTATCTAAAGGTACTTTCTTGGATGTATGATTATTTTCTGTCATTCTTAATTTGGATAATGTAGTAGGAAAGCCTGGAATTTCCAAGAACAAACACACAGCAACAGAGTATTTGGCTCATGGAAAGCATAAAGCAATCAATTCCAGTCTTGAAGACATGTGGCTCACAGACTGGGCCTCTCCTTGCAAAAAAATACAATCATTCAGGTTTTATTCTTAAAACTGAAACCATGAGCTTTCACTCCATTTGGAAAAATGCCCAGTTCCTACTTAGGCACACTGATGTCCTGGCAGAACTCGAGCTGCTACCCCTATGTGAAGGTGTCTCCATCAAGTAAAGCTAGAAACAGGCGAGCTGGTCCTTGGACACAAAAGCCTCCCAACAGACATTTGTCCCTTTCAGCATGCTAAAGAGGGCTGGAAGAGAGGATAATGGAAAGCATTCATCACTGAAAAGCATGAAACACTGGCCAGTCTGCACTGTTTAAACAAAAGAGACCAAACATAACATGAAAGAAGTAAAGCTGTGACTTGAAACAGAGAGATTCTCAAGTTCTTTAAAATACCCAGTGATTTGGCCATAAAACATTTCATTTCATTTGAAGGAGGTTTCACTGCATTTTCATTAGAAGTTAGTACTGTGATGGGATCTTCCTGTGCATTGTATAATTTCCATATGCAGTTACTGTCTGCTGTGGGATCACACCACGAACGTGTCACAGGTCAGGGATGGCACTGTCTGAGGCTCAAGAGCCAAGCACAGCAAAAAGAAAAGGGAGGAAGAAAAAAGTCATTTATGTCCCCCAGTTTTCCTTCTCTCAGCCTTAGTATATTGACAGAAATTAATTTCTATAGGAAGGGAATTGCACTGTTTGCAAAGAAATCCTCTAGGATTTATTGATCTTTAAGAAAAATCTCATTAAGCAGAATAAGGAAATTTTACAACAGGTATGGGAAAACAAAACAATCTCTTGGGATCTTCACCAGGCCGAAACAGGATTAGCTCTGTAGTTTCTGTAATCTTCCTCAGAGAAGAATGCTAATTCCGTCTCATTTGCTGGAACGAATAAAAAATTAAATATTTAGCACACCAGTAAACAAACCACCAACAGCCAGCTATTTAGAATCTTAGAAGACAATTAGCAACTGTATGGTCAAAGACAACTATAAATCACCACACACTTTTCTTTTTCTTCCTCATATTTTTGCAAAAAAGATTCCAGTATTAAAGATGTCATTTAACCTCGTTAAAAAGCACCCCAAATAAACAAAACCACCAAGAACATGAATATATAGAAGTAAGTATGTACACAAGACTCCTCAAGATTTGTTTAACACAGTCTTCAGAATTGTTTGTATAAGCATTCAGCAAATTAAGTGACTGCATTTCTATCACCTTCAAATGCTAGGAAAGTAATGAAGCATTATATACTCTTTTTTTGTGCATTTTTCTGTTAGGAGAGGGAGAAAGAAACTTCTTTTTCCCATTAAATTAGCCTGTAGGTATAATAATTTAATACTTAGAGGATCAGTAGAATATTTTACAGATCACTTTACATTCTCCCTCATGACCCATCAAAATATGTGTCTGAAGAAGTTAATTTTTTGCCCTGCTGATGATTAATTCATGAGGCTTCAACAATATGCAAAGTGAAAGACACAAATTGGCTTCTCCAGCAATACCTTCAAATACCTCTAATTATTCACAGGGGATATGGCAGAGCTAAAGGACCCACAAAGGTTCAGAACAGTCACAATTCTTTCAACCCAGTAGGTCAAGGACTTCCTCTTCTAAAACAATAAGTCAGCAACATTACTAATTCAGAACAGAGACAAATCTGATGGAAAGCCTTCACAATTATTAAACATGGAATTCTTTAAGGTGCTGAGCCAATAAGTTCCACATTCGTTTTTTAAATTAAACCTTAAGTTAATGAAGTCTGCCTGTCTTGTAAAAAAAAGAAAAAAAAAAAGAGTAGAAGGGATTTTAGAATCTCAACTAGAAAACAGACAAGACTGTTTGTAATGAATATTGAACACTTTATTAACATACATCCTGCTTTAAAAAAAAAAAAAAGCAAGCATTAACTTTGCTGACTGGATAATAACTGTAATAATAATCACTACTACAGAGGCTTTCCTGAGGATACTTATCTAATGTCCTCATAATTTATAACTCTCTAGCCCAACCCTATATAGGGCCAAGGGCAATCAACTGCAGCTCAGGAAAAATGTCCTGCATGTATCAGAATTTCCCAGATTTTCTAAGGGTGATTCCGACTGTTTTATTCTAGTAAGTCTTGTCCAGACTAGATGTTGGGAAAAATTCATATCTCAATAGGAGATTTAAAATTTTCTTACTAATTTAAAGAAAATGTACAAAATTATGATTTTGTACAAAATGAGGACCTGTGTTACATGCTATCATACTTCACTTCTTGGCTTACTTTTTTCCAATTCTTGTTGAAGAAGAAAAGTAAAATCTTCAAGATTTTACTACAAAGACCCCACTCCTAACTTAGCTCATTTTCACATCAAGATACACTGGAACACATCCAAATTCAAAATGGCATAATGGCACATTGCATTATCCAAAGAAAGGGTTTTCCCCTTCTATCACAAATATCTTCTATATACTAATGACTAATAGCTGCTGTTATTCAGAAAAAAAAAAGAAAGAAAAAAAGCAGCTTTAAATAATTTTCTGCCCGAAATGAACCACCCTTCCCTTTGTCCAGAGACACAGACCAGGCTGCTGTATTCATATTTCCTTTCACTGTAACATTTAGTCTGATGTTTTGACACCTTTTTTGAGATCATGTCCAAGCGTTTCACTGCTGTAGCTACAAACCCAGTTTCAAAGATGGATAATATATACAAATATTTATCCACACCGTTTTGAAAGAAGACAGCTTTGTTGTTTCTAATTCAACATCTGGCACTGTCATCAGTCCCCCTCCTGAACTGCACTGCCTCTTATGCCTTACATAGATAAAGATCATGGTTAAATGAATCTTCTGCTAACGAAATTACAAATCTGTAAGGCTTGGGTGCCAGTAATCGTCATCTTCCTCCCCCTTCCCCCCCCCCCCAGACAAAATGACCTGGTGTAGTAAAAACTACAATTCATATTATAGGAACATTTAAAGACCTTTAGGAAAGGTATATTGAGATCAGTTGCAGTTCACACCAGAGAAAAACATTGAAGAGACATCCCAAGTCACTTAAAACCAGGAAATAAATCGCAGGAAACAGGAGAGCCAAGTAACCTATGAGAAAGAAATCCCATTCTGTAGCTGGGGAGCAATCAGTGAGCACCAGGAGCAGGAGGGAGCCTCCTCTGTGAAGCCCCTGCACTTAGAGCACAGGCAGTTAATGCTTCCCAGCCAGGCAAATCAGATTCAAATGAGCAAACGTCCATATCAAGGTGGAATGCAAACACATCCCTTAAGTGCCCTGCTGCCACAAAGTCATTCAGCCACGTTTATGAGAAGCCCAAAGGACATCCAGGGACCATCAATTTTATCATGACAGACATTTCTTTACATTATTACCAAAAGACATGCCCTATATGTAGTCTCCTGTCAAAATGTGAGAAATCAGGTCAAGTTTCAACTCTTTGCTATGTTCAGCACATTCTCTAAATGATTCCGCTCGAGGTTTCCTGAGCAATCTGGCTATCAGGCACTGTATGCTGCACATTAAACAAATCTAATCTTATTTCATTATTCCATGCTGGTTCCACTACTTACATTTCTAACCAAAACATCAGTTTAAATGTTACTGATAAGACTAAGCAGACACGGTACTAATAACCTATCTGTCAATCATTTAAAATTACTCTCAGCAGAATTATAAGCATACCCTCTAAAAATCACAATTTGCATTCTGAACATTTGGAGTGCAGATACCTGCTGCCCTCAGACCAATGATTTGAATAATGCTTCCCTGAATAATTATCAAGTCATGTAAAGAGCATCAGGAATAGCATTTACTTTTCGGCAGCCTGTCCAAACATAATCAGCCAGTTATCAGTTTAATGCTACCACAAGGAACAGCATCTTCAGTCAATACGAGTGTACTCCTACCTATTCCAGCTGCTTTCAGTGTACTGTCTTCCTTCAAAATCAGCTTGTCATCATCTTCCAAACTCACTACAAGCTCACCAGTCTACAAATCAGAGAACCAGAATACAAAGATAAGAAGAAGAATTTACTGATTGCCTCTGCCCTGGTCTTGTTTGACAGTGCAGAGATGTGCCTGCATCAAAGCATGCAAAAGGGGAAGAACACGGCTAATAATCTTACCTTAGATTTGTGTGCTTGGTGAATAATCTTCATTGTATCTGAAAGAAAAGACAGTGTTTTCCTAAAATAAGGCTTAATAAGCTGACAACACTGAAAGTTGTACTTGGGAAAGACAAACAAACAAAGGGGGGAGCTTCAAGATCTTTTGTTATTAACAATTTTGTGTATTCAACTTGAAAGAGGAGTAAACATCTTAATCTCGAAGTCCTGGGCCACAGTGTTAAAGCAGTCAATGCAACATTAAGGTACCACATCCTATTGGGCTTCTGTCTGCTGGCTGAACTACAATAACCAACTAATGACCATTTCAAAGGCCAGTCAAAACACATCAATTTAAATGCCACTTAGGGTGTTTTAACTTAATAGGTTTTTACACATGCAATTGGGGCAGGACCAACAGCATTTATGCACTGTCAACTACCACAGCTAAGTTGAACGGCAGGAAGTGATTAAGACACAGTAACGTGACCACTTCAGATCATCCCTTGAAATCTTCCTTTCTCATGAACACAACACCCACGGCAGAAATTTCGGTATGCAAGTTCATTTTCCATGAACACGTACAGCCTCTTCTCTTTTTAATGCTATACCCTCTTCAATAATTTTTATCTTATTCTTGTGCAGTGTAGTGCTGTTAGAATTTTTTTTAAAAAGTATCACTTTCTTCTGGCAATATGGGCAAGGTTTTGCTAATAGAAGGGAAAAACAGGGGAAAATAACACTAAAGCAACTGGATGAGTGCACAGATCCAGAGGGAATGGCTTAAAGCCATGCAACACTAAAAAAAAGATTGAACTCTAAAGACTCTGTGTTTGAACAAATTTGGAGTAACACATCAATGCCTTCCCAGCAAAGAAGAAAAACCGGTTCTGCTTGTCTGCTCATTTTCTGTTCTAGTTTAGTTTTGTGTGTTGAGTGAACACTTCATGTTGAAATAGTCTGGTAAGAGAAGGATACAGCAAAGTTAAACATCGGCTAAAACAACTTTCAAACTACTAGGAGCAAGTAGTCAGATGTCCAGAATAACAGAGATCACATTCCCACTCAGAAGTTTGCTTCCATACCATTCTGGCCCATTTCGAACACTATTTAAAACATTACATAAGGTAAAAAGTACTCTGTATTCTCACTGCAGAGGTCACTGAGAAGGCAGCCTTGGTGTTGTAATAACTGTGGTATTAGAAGCAAGACAGACATTAAATTGCAATTACCAGGATCCATCTTGCATAGAAACATTACAAAAACACCAAGCAATCACAGAAAAAATATATTGCAATCATGAAACCTCTCTTCTACAGCAAATAAACCCAGCCTGTGCCTGTTAGTTTGAAGCTCCTGTGTCTACTTTGACACATTCCCTTTTCTCTAGTCCTTGTCCAGTCATGCCCTGAAGTGTTGTCTCAGTTTTACTTGCTCAGAACTCCATCCCTGGCACCCAGCAGTTTACCATGTCTTCATCTGAGCTATTAAATGGCTTCTCTAGCTCTGTTACAGAGACGAAACTACAGTGTCTTCTCATAAGCTAAGTCCTCCCACTACCCTTTGCTGTTTCATCCCCATTTAGTCCTGCTCAATCATACTGCCAATTTTTTATCTTGCCTTTTCTGATAATAGGTCTATCATGGCAATTGATAAGATACCACTTTCTAAGTGATTTTATGAACTACCTGCCATACTGCTCCACATTCATGAATAAAGGAAATAAAACTGAGAAGCAGCTTATGGAGCAAGTTGGCACCCAGACTGCCAACATCAGTGAAAAGATGGCAATGACAAGGTACTAAGATAAGACTGACTCAGAAGAGTTCTAGACCAAGAACGAGAATGATCCATACAAAGAAAAGAAGAGAAAATGAAAGTCAGAAGCTTTGAGATGTGAATTGGAGCACTAATCCAAGAGGAAAAATGTGATGGCATTATATATGATGTTAAGAGAACAAAGTGGTACTGAATTCTGCAGGGAAGGAAGCTGAAACAGGCAAGGTGAGACAACCAGATCCAACCGAAATTTCTGGCACTGCCAAACAAAACAGGAGGAAAAATCTGACTCTTAGTGGCACTATTCATGCAGAAGTCTCACTGCCCTTTCCTCACAAAAACATATGACAGTAGAGCACTGTAGAGACGGCAGAGATGCCAAAAACATCAACCTGGATGATCCACAGCCTGAGGGGAAGGCAAGGAACCTGGCTTTGATTTTCCTGTGTGAAAATTTTCCTGCAGTTAGCACCATCACAGAGTAGGCCCCCAGAAACTGGTGCAACAGGTTTTAAAGTTATGCTCAGTCCTACACAGCACAATCAGGCCCTGGCCATCACATGTGCCTTGGGAGAAGCTAAACTGATCTCTGAGTGATGAAAGAACGAGCAGCTGGGATAGGCAACACCAGGGATACAACTGAGAGCAGCAGTTCTAGACAGGATCCCTCATCCAAAGCCACAGATGGGTTGAAGGCCACCTCCAAATTCAAACTTACAGATGTTAAGACCTTAAGTAACATTAAAAATAATAGTAACATTCAAATCCTTGCCACTGATGTATCATCAATCTTAATCCCTAACTCTTTTTCTGGCTTCAAGGTGCACTCTCTGTTTCACCATCAGCAAGAGCACAAAATTAAATCCTTGCCTTTTTTTCAAATAGGCAAATAGAGTTTATTACCATTCACATGTATTAAGTAGGTTTCTCATTCAGTTCTTTAAATCACTGTAGAGGAAGGAGTTTGTCAACTCCAAGAACATGGGAGACAGAGACTTGCAGGAAAACTCCAAGGGAACTTTGAGAATTGCCAAGTTTAGAAAAAGATATGTGACTGACATCTGAGTTTACGAACTCCAAGAAGGGAAGTAATTTAGCGATATTTAAAAAGTTTTCTCTGTCCCAAACAGATGAATTGCACATGTTCATGCCAATTTGTGCAAAAAGGAAATACACATATAGCTTTACATTAGAGGATAAAGTCAGTTTAAATTTCACATCATACTGTTTCATACCACCAGCTTGTATTTAAGAGCTTTCATATCTACTTGGAGCAAACTTCCCCTGTTTCTCTTATATTGTGTAAACTATTTAAGTATATAAGTCTTAAGCATTTTCTACTTCTTGCCTTCAGCTTCTGCTTCACCATCAGTAAATAGATACTGAACTACATAAGCACCCAGAGAACTACAATTTCAAAGTGTTTTGAGATCACAAGCTGCTCATTAGGGTAGAGTTAAAAAGGCACTTACAAAAGTAATAAAAAATTAATAGCAAAACCCATCGGTACCCAGTAGCAAATAATGTAAACCATGCAGCCTAATTTAAAGATTAAAACAGATCTTCAAAATAATGGTCAAGTCCTGCAGACAAGATCCCAGTGGCATAGCCCCAGCTGCAAGAGCTGGATAGAGTTGCAAATGTTGGCAGGTACTGGCACCAACATTAGGATTGTACAGCAGTTATCTTTTAAATTGTATAAATGCTGGTGTAAAATACTATGTGGGTATTTGACAGGAATTACAACAAGTAACATAAGAAACACCTACCATACTTGTAATTTTTAAAAGGAGGAGGAAGTCCTGTTCTTGAAGACACATCTATTAAAATAAAAGCACAAAGTTAAAATAAAGCTCTCTTTTTTAATTATTTCCAATACTTCATTTTCCATTATTGTGCAATGCATGCATCCCCTGGGCAGCCTTTACATCAAAATAAATCTGCAACATAGGAGACTTGTTTGAGCATCAAATGCTAAAACACAGCCTTTGGCTCAGGTTCTGTAGTGACTCCATATGTTTATAACCCCATTTGAGCATGAAGTCCCTCTGAACAAAACACCCCATGAGGACAGTCAGTGCAATTAGGGTATGATCACAGGAGTCTGATCCTTCAGAAATCTGCCAGGAACATCCTTCCAACAGTTTGCCCAGCATCTCTCTTTACCTTATACAAACAGCTGACAACTGTCATTCATAACTGAATCGTTCAGTAAACACAGCCAGGAGAACTAGCCATGAAAAGGAAGCCAAACTGTAGAAAATTAACTCTTTAGCTGCTTGCAGGACACAGCCCATAAGTAACTGCAAGAATGCTGACACCTTCCCTGGTGTCAGTGCTCTCAGTGACTTAAACAGGACCTCAGAAGGCCCCGTCACCTGTGGGGTGCCCAGCAGCAAGGTGGCTGAAGCCATGATTTCTTCAGTAGTTTATCAATTTATCTTAAACTGCCCCTTCAAAACAGATCACAGTAAAGGAAGGAACAGGGCTTTTGGACCCCTGTGGAATGAGGTTCTAAAAAGTCTTGTTCAAGACATTGGCTTTGTCTCAAATAACAGCGAGCTGCAATACTGCACACATCAAAAGCAAGTTTCTTAGCATTGTTTTTTATTTTTTTGTTCATAACAGCAGCTGTGCCATATGTTCTGAAAGTGCTTCCAGTTTTCTAAAAGCATCCTAAGATCTTGCCATGCCTATCACTGTCTAGAAGTATGGAAATTGTCAAACACAATACACCCATGAGTCCCAGGGCGATGTCATAGGAGTTGCTCAAATGTTATCATCTATAACAGCTCAAGACTTGTTTAAGCTGACTTCATGCAAAAAAAACCAAATTATGTTACTCTGTACTCTTTGAATGTCTCCATTTAGGTGTGTGGAAATACACCTGCAAGATTAAGGGTAACACCCTAATTACCAAGTCACTGTGTGGGCTGGTCTGCAGTACTTAACTTTTAGATTCACTGTCACTTTTAACCAGGCTTCTAAAACAGAAAGCCCACAGATGAGTAAATCTGCACCACAAAGCTCAAGATGGAGACAGGAACTCAGAAACAAACATGCACAGTGAGACCACACAGTGTCAAAAACAAATTTTCAAGATTCTCTCTTCTAACAAATAGCAAACAGACTTGCGTTCCTGCATTCCACATATTTGTGTAGTTAGGATCAAAGACTTTCTAAATTCTATTAATTTATTCTTATTAATTTATGAATATTTGCCTGACAGCACCACTCAAGGAGCCTGAGGGCACTCAACCAAATGCAGCAATGTCCTTGTTTCTTTTAGACTAAGCATGAGGATTTGGGCAGGGGGAGCAGTCCATCCAAATTTAGGCACGGCACACTGACCATGGAAGCTCTTATTAACTCCAGACTTTTCATCTAAGGAAGGAAAGCACACAGGGGATGCAAAGACAAATTTGGCATCTCTACCAAAGCCACAGAATTCCCATTCATTTTCTCCCCTCCACTTTCTTGTGCAGGGACAGCAACACTTGGGACTGAAGTGAACGAATGAGACAAGGACCTCCTACCGTTCCGCACAAAAGCAATGAACTCCTTCACTGTCTGATCCAAGGGAACTCCATGGTACACCACAGGTCTGAAGTTCCGGTGTTCAAAAGAGCGCACGAGACGAACTGTGACGGTCGAGCTTTCTGCTGACATGAGAATTAATTCTGAATAACCTGGGAAACGTTAAAGGGAGGAATTATTGCCTTTCCTCTGCGTACGAGCACAGCTGGAAAACAAGGTGCAGGTGAGCCTCATGCAAAGGATAAAACATGGTGAGAAACTCAATGGCATTGTGCCTTTCAGGATGTCACTTGCATGATTCCTACTGGAGCAGTAACGGGGTCTCAAAACAAACAGGGCATTACCGATACTGCACACCACGTACTCCAGTGTCTGTGCTGTGTAATGCCACACCAGACTCTCTACTAAACATGCAGAAGTGCTATGGATAAATGCAAGTGTGTTGTTTGGGTTTTAAGTGACTGCAGACTTTACCTGCTGGGCGAGTAATCTAAAAGAATGTCCTAATACAAACGAACCCAAAGCCTTTTTAACATACTTATGTTGTAGAGAGTGTAATACCCTGAAAAATGCCTAAGCTGTTACACAACGCTCATTTTCACCTCCCCAGGGAAACTGAAAAACTGCCCCCACATACACAGGCAAATAATTCTCCTGGTGCACTACTGCATCATTAAGGGATTTAATTTATAATAGTTGGTCTCTAGAACAGCTCTGTGGGCTTATACTACTTCAACAGAGAGCCTACAATAGAGTGGCCTTGTCAACCCAAACCCCTCTTCAAACAAGCCCACATACTGTTCTGTTGGGTTTTTCCTCTCCACAGGAAAATAAGCTCTTTTCTACCCTGACAAACTTCTCTATTTTTGGTGCTGGGCATCCCTCAGCTTCCTGCCCACATGCTAAACTGACATGGCTGCTGTAGCAACGAGCAAGGATTGCAGCCCACATGCTGCAACATCAGCATGACCTTTGCACCTCCCATCCCTGAGCAGGTGTCTCAGTCACCACCTCCAGTCCTGAGAGGGAATCTTTTATCTGTTCATCCCCTTACATTCTTTCTTGTGTGTCTTTCTTTTTTTCCCCCTTTTTTTGCTGTGGGGTTATTTAAGTGCCCCACCATCATGCAGGTGCACCCCAACCTCGGCTGTATTTGTGCCAGCCGCAGCCTGGCAAAGCAAACTACCAATATTTTTATCAAGTACTATCTGCAGAACGGGGACAAAGACCTTCCACCACACAAGGCAACTTGCTTTTACACCCCCTTGGTTAATAATTCCCAGAGCTCCAATTCTATTTTAAATGAGCTGTGTGTATCACCAAACACACAAATAACATGTGCCAATCAAAAAAAAAAAATAAACTCTGCACCTGAAAATAACTCGATTTATACTAAACAGCAAAGATGGATGTTTTCTTGGTGCTATTCCACATGGGCTGGCGACTTGGAGGATACAATAAAGGCCACAGCATTCAACTCACTTGCTCCTCAGCAGCATGGAAAAACACTGTGGGAACACAGAATCGGGAGCACAATCAGAAATCGCCGATTTTCATATTTACTAAAACCGACCGCATGTAGGGCTAGGACCATGTACGACCCCGCGCCTCCACAGGGACAGGAAGGCAGGCGGGAGGCGCTGGTGGCCCATTCCTCTTGGAGAGAGGAACCTTCCCGGAGCCGCCGCCCGCCCCAGCACAGCCCCCCCCCCCGGCCTCGCCCCGCCGCCCGCCGCCTGCCCCACGGCGCCCGTTACCGCTCTCCGCCGGCACTTCCGGGTTCCGCCCCCCACCCGTCCCTCCAATCGCATCCCTCCGGCGGCACCCGCGGGACGCGCGATTGGCTGCGAGGCGCGCTGTCCCCGCCCTCGCCCCGCCCCGCGCCCCTCGCGCCGCCGGTGCCCAGGGGCCCCTCACGCCCTGATGAATGGGAGGCACCCGCGCCGCCTCCGCATTGGACCCTCGCCCGCCCTGCGCCCGCCCCCGGCCCGCGCTGATTGGTGCTCGCGGGGCCCGCGGCGCCGCGATTGGCCGGCGGCCGGTCTGGCGAGGGGTGAGGCGGGCGCGCGGCGGGGGCGGCGCGGCAGAAGCGGCGGGGTCGGGACCGTGCTGGGCGCGTCGCAATGACCGAGGTGCGGGGGGCGCCGGGACTGCGGGGAGCCGGGGGGGGCTGGGGGGCTCCGGGTGCCTTCCCCTCACTCACCCGCTGCCGCTTTCCCCCCAGGCCGCGTTCCAGAAAGCTGCCGAGGAGGTGAAGCAGCTGAAGTCGCAGCCCGCGGACCAGGAGATGCTGGACATCTACAGCCACTACAAGCAGGCCACGGTGGGCGATGTGAACACGGGTAGGTGCCGCCCGGGCTGCCCCTGCCGGCGGCGCTGGACACGCTTCGGGAGGCAAAACCTCTCCCCCATTGCGCTTCCCGCAATCCCGCGGCTCAGCGAAAGTGACTCAGTGCCGACTTGGCGCGGATTTGTGTGCAGGAGGGCCCAGGCTGACCCGATAAGGCTTTGTGCAATTCGTGGTTTTTAGATTAACCCGGTTGCCGCCGTCTGAACCGTGCAGCGAGGGCCTGAGGATGCTTTGTGTTAGTTTTGTGCAAATACTGGGATTGGGATTTTTGGAGACCTCTGTCAGCAAGTAGCTGCTCAGGCCAAGGGGTGCTGCTTTGATGCAAACACTTCTCGGTTATACAGACTTAAACAGCAAGGCAAAGGATACAAGTGTGGAATTGCAGTACTGGAGGGGATGACACATACAGTTTATTTAGAGTGGATTGGCTGCTAAAAATAGTATTGGAAAGCAAAACCAGAAGAACAGGAGAAAACTTTTATAGGAGCTGCAATTAAATATCATCCTTTAGAAAGACTGTACCAAAGATGTGTGTGCAAGTAGACAGTGCAAAATGTTTCTGGCTACTTCTCTCGCTACGTTGCTGTCGATGGCAGCTCAGCCTTTGAATAACATTTAGAGTGAAGCGTGTCTCTGTCGACCTTGTGTAACACTGGAGTAGCTAGAAATAGAAAGGGAAAAGGTCATTTCTTTGGAGTGCTGGCCTCCTAACCCAGTAGCTGGCAGTTTATTGAGTGTCCATTGATTTAAAAGCTGGCAGTGAAGTGTACAGGAAATAGTAAGTAATTTAATCTTTTTCCAAAGTGCGCATGAGGGAGGAAAGAAGTGACTTTGGGTTTAAGATATGATCCTTTTGGTGTGGCTGGACCTCAGCATTATTAGTGCTTGACAGGGTGAAACAGTGCTCCGGAGCTGTGAATATGCCACCATTCCTGCAAGTGGCTGCACTCCTGTGAAGCAGCAGCCAGCATGAGTTGGCAGAGAAGCAGCCTGTGGGAGGGTGACTGGTGGACTTTGTGCTGGAGAGGAGTGAAGCTGCCAACTGGAGCTGCGGGTCACTGTGCCATGGGAGCTGCGCAAGGGTGTTCTCTGGATACTGCCCAGTTCCTTTTGTGAGTTCTAAGAATTGTCTTTAAGGAGAGAGAGAGGAAGTAAAATCACAAAGGGAGCTTTATGTGAAGAATAACCATATACACATCATTCTACTCAGCCACACCACAGCCTCCAGTGAAGTGAGTTAGATTTCCAAGGTTTCCAAATGCAGATGCAGAACTATAGGTTAGAAACACGCCACTAACTTGATGGTAATGAGTTCTAAGCTGTATATTACTACAAACAGCTGTCTGTTTTCATGTCTCTACCTGTAATGGATGTCAGGGTATTTCTGCTTTACTGTAGAGCTGGTGTTCTTTAATTGGATAGCTCTTATGTGTCATCAGGCTCTTCAGAAAGTACAATTAAACTGAGCCATGATAGTTGGTGCTCTTCTGCTCAAATGCTGCTGTCTCAAGGGAATTTGAAAGAGTCTATTTCTGTTGTCACCAACAATGTTGTAACATATTCCCCTGAGGTGATCTGCTGGCTACAGCTTAGCATGCAACAGCTGCAGAGATGAGCCACTGTATTTTGTCATGGTTAAGAGCTAACTAAGCCTTCAAGTGGGTATTACCTACACCCAGATCACACAAACTAATCCTGCTGCTTATCCTGTCTCTCTCAGAGCGCCCTGGTATGCTGGACTTCAAAGGTAAAGCAAAGTGGGATGCCTGGAGTGCATTGAAAGGTAAGTGTCTGATTAAAGAAATGAATAAAATTACCACTGGCAAACTAGTCAGAAAGGCAGATGTCGTTCAGCAAGAAACAGAGTAGTGGTACCTTACAGTACAAGAGTTCTAGAAGTTCAGAATGCCATGATAATAAACTTTTACTTTTGATTACCTCTGCAAGGCAGAAGTAATCCTGAAAAATATGGCCTGTGTGAAAGGGAATCAGGGTACAAAATGCCCAGTTGGTCTAAGATGTTAAATAAAGAAGAACAATAATAGCAGCAGAAACCTAAATTTGTTTTCCTGGTCCCAGCCTAGTACCCCAAAGACTGAGCTCTCCCTCCAGCTGTTATGCATCTTCCAGTTAGGAAAGCTTTAGAAGAAACAACTGAGCTCTCAGCTCTAAATGAGGAGCCAAACAAGTGGTCTAATCTATGGCAATGGGGCTTTTTTCCTGGTGTTTTAAGGAACAGCAATTATTCCTGTAGTAGTTGTCAGTGACATTAATAGAAGTAATACACTGCTTGGTTGCTGTCCGTGTAAAAACAACTTTGCTGCAAAACACTGTTTTTTCATGACTGATGGAACACATTTGTTTAAAACTTCAGCAGTGGATTCACAGCCAAGTCACCTTCTTGGCTCATTTGCTTTCTGGTGGCACGGGCTATAGCAAGGAATTGTGACTTGTAAAAGGCATCTTAATCCGTAAAAGGTATCTGACTGCTTCCTGTGTTCTGTCCTTCAGGAATGTCCAAAGAAGATGCAATGAAAGCTTACATAGCAAAAGTGGAAGAACTAAAGGGCAAATATGGCATCTGAGGACTGGATAAATCAGCTACATGCACGCCTGAAACCTGCCTTATTTCTAATAATGCGGAAAACTGGTTTCTAAGAGTAACCTTAGATACCTAGTATGTCATAGTCCATTCTCCTCATGCCTGTAGTTCAGGAGAAATTATGTTCTTGCCTAATATACTGACACGGTATAAATTCCTTCTGGGAACAAAATCTGGATCTCATTAAAGTGCATTTGGTACTTTAGCTGTTGTGCTGGTCGTCCCTTAGGACCACTGTGAGCTCGTCCCGTAGTTGCCGTGTTGTCGCTGCCGAGCAGAGCCGTTCTCCCCGTCCTTGTGCCACTAGAGGGGGTTCGGGCACTGCTGACTTGTGTCCAAACCACTCGGCCTTGCCTCCTTTCCCAGGTAGGTGAGTGGCAACCCACAGAAGCTGGAGCACCACAGGGCTTATCTGGAAAAGGTTATCTCTAATGCTGTGTGTGGTAAGAACAAGGTGCTCGATACTTGTTGCCTGGAGCTTTCAGAGACTTAGTCAACAACTGCCAAATCATCTTTCATAAAACACTTCTGGGACATGTTATTTCCCAACAACAATGTTGGGCTTCTAGAGAAAAGGCAAATACTGAACACAGAACCTTCCCTGGGAAAGGAAAGGTTCCACAGGCAGTGGAGTTGATTCTCTTGATGCTGTAAAAGCAAAAGAATCAACTTGGTGTTGCCACATACTAGGCTGCAGTGGGGGGTAAATCACGTATAGACTGGCTGAACACTGGCAAGGCTGCTTGAAGAGAAAGACTTGCAGTGATCATCAGCAAAAATTCAATTACAAAACACACAGTTGTGACCATCTCTGGCAGGCTTTTAATTGTTTTGGTCTGCCTAGTGTAGTCTCTTGGAGCTGCTGATGATGGAAAGGGAAGAGTTTGCTTTTAAAATTGGATATTGAACTATTCCAGCATAGAGCATTTGAGAATGAAATCCCAACCTTATACAGGAATAAGGCATTATAATTTCTGCTGTACTGGTTAGCATCTGAATAGGTGAGGACTTCAAGCACTCTTCAGATAAGATTTATTATTGATTTATAGACCTACATAGGGATGAAAACTATCATTATGTGTCTGTCTAGGTAAAAACAGTTTTGTAGCTAATCATACATGGTGAGTAGTAGATTTAGAGATTACTTCACATATGCTTTCAAAAATTAGAACCTTCCCCCTTTTCTACTTTTAATGGGGAATGCTATTAGAGTTGCTTTCTGTCCTTTAAAATGTGTTAGGATAAAGAACAAAAAAAAAGGCTATTTATTCTTGTTCTTCCTTGTTCTTCTGGATAAGCAAAATAAGCATTTGGGGTTCTTTACCTGCTCTTGTATCCTCTGTTACTTGATATTGTCTTAATTAAATTCACTTTGCAAGAGAGGGGTAAGAGCAGATGTTCAGCGTAAGAAATGCTTTTACCTCCTCTCTAGCCCTAAATTCCACATCTTTGTGATACAGCTCCATCTTGGCAGCTGTATTTTTGGTTATCCTTGAAGGATTCTGCCAACCTTTATCAAAACAGAGCTCATACCAGCAAATGCTCCCACATTGCTCTTGTTTGCTGGAAGCTGATGCATTGTGAGCACACTGTGCTTTGCCAGCATGTTTTCTGTCAAAACAGGTGTAGTCAGAATTCTTGACTGCTAAAGTGGAGGAGTTGGGTCTAAAGGATGGCTGGGAGTAGCAAGTTCTATATCCCAGTCCTCATTTGGCTTTGTTTCCCCTGTGACAATTAATTGTTACAGTGCTGCTCTCCTTTCTCGTACCTCTGGCACTAGGAAAACATCACTCTCTACACAGTGCTTATCTCAGAGATGGTTTGCTCTTGGCCAGGCTTACAAATAATGCCATTTGCCAAGTAATACAAGTGACTGAGAACTCTACCTTGTATGTCTTTATTTGGATACTTTATTTTTTACTGTAGTAACACCTTTCTGCTTGCAGCTTCACCATCCTTAAGGAGGTAACATCACTGGTCTTACTATTTAGCTTGTCCTTTGGCAATCGACTGTGTCTCAGGAGCAAGCTGAAAAATTCAAGATGTAGAAATAAAAGCTCTGCAGTAATTGACTAAAAAAGGCAGAAGCAAAGGTACTGGTGGTGACTGCACACAGTGATTGTGACAAGAAGCAGCGATACAATATTTGGCTGGATGGGTGGGTGCTACCACTGCAGGAAAGAGTTGAAACAGACTGAGCTGAGGGGCTGCTGTGGTTGCCTAGCAGCAGGATGAATGTCTGTAAATGTATAGGATGCTGGGCTGCCTGAAAATACTGCTGACCTAGTGACTGCCTAGTGCTCGCATGTGTGTGAGGCACCTGGGCTGCATAAATAACACTTGGGCAGTGGTGGTTTAAGAGCATCTGCAAACAGATTTGTAGGTAGAGGTAATTGCTTTTATTAAACTAATAAGGTGGTAAAAAGAGACAACTCTTATCATATACAGCCTTGAGATCAGAAACAGAAGCAGCAAGCCTCAAACCAAAATATAATTCCAGAGCCATTGCTCTGCCTGCAGTAAGGTACCTTTGGTGGAGGATCAGATGCTTTTGATGCCTGGGCAGTGCTGCAAAACAGGGGATTGTTCTGACACCCACTCAGGGACTTGCTGCTATTTCCTCTTTGGATCAAAGAAAAGCCAGCAACATCCTGATCCTCACAGTGCTTGGGAAGGAGGAGAGACGTGCGCTGAAGCCAGCCCAGCACGCAGGTCAGAGGCCAGCTGGCACACACACACTCAGCTCTGCTCTGCTGAGCTTGCAGTGTGCAGGACGGAACCTGGACTTTGGATATGGCAATAATAAATGTTAACTCCTGTCTGTGATAAGATGGTGTTCCTTCTATCATGCTTCTATGATTAGCTCTTGTGCAGAGAAACACAGAACTGATTGGCACCCACTGCAGGTAGAGATAAGAAAGGAGATGATGTTTTCCTTGGAAATATCTTTCTGCTGGGTTTTGCTTGCTTTTAACAAACATGTGAAGGTGCAACACTCCTAGCACAGATTTAACAAATCAGTATTGGTGTGTTGCTTAAGGCCCATAACAGATTTTTCAACCCTGTGAAGTAAATTTTTCAGTTTGATTAAAATGCGCTCCAAGGCTGACTGCAGTGTACAACTGACCCAAAATTCTTCAGTACTTATCTGGAGTGATCTTGTTTCATGATGCAAGCATTTTAACCTTTGAACTTATTTGACCCTGATGATACTGCTAAAAATAAATGACAATTGCACTTGCTGTTCAAAATATTTACTCTCCCTCCTGAGTGTTCAGAGCAAACAGTATTGGGCAATACCAGGTGGGGGTGACTGGCCATCTAAGCCATCTTGTAAGATTGATTATAAATTAGGGAGACAAAAAAGAAAGTGTATTTTGGTTGGGACAGTTTTCTAAATACCACAGCAGTCACCCCAGAAATGGGTTACACAGTCTTCCAAATTGTGAAAGCTGTGTAGAAGTAAGACAAGTTGATACTACACCAATGGAAGACAGTTGAGTGCATTCATGGTAATAAACTCAGAAGGGTAAAAGTTAATAGAACAAAAATAGAATCTAGGTTTTTTTTCTCCTACCCACAAGTCTATGAAGTACCTTCCAATCTATGAATTAGCCAATCTTCAGCTGCTCACTTAAAGTGCAAATTACATCAATCCATTTTAGATGTGTCTTCATCATTTATAGAAGGAGCTTGCATTTCTTCTAGAACCAGGGTATCTGTGAAAGTTAAACACAGCTTAGTTGTGTTATCTTTAGAATAGGGAAGTCACATGGAGCTTGTCTGCAGTGATCTTTTAACTTTCATTCCCAGCTATTCCCTGTACACATACATTTAGGAGCTACATCAAAAGAAGCATCACCACACGCTTTATTTCCCCACCCTGGAGAGAAAAACAACTACATTACTTGGCCAACACAGCCAGGCAGACACCTTGTTTGTCCCCATCAAAACGTGCAAGGCACCAACGTATAGTGTTCCCCAGAAGGCTGAGGTAATGGTATGTCATCTCCTCCTAGTAAACACTGCTCCTCTGAGTAAGTTCTGAATCTGAGAGATGGACTCCCCAGTTTAACGTACTTGGTATTTTTAAATCCATTGATCTGAGTTTTTACTGAGGGAAGAAATCTGTATGTGACAGCTGAGAAACTGAATGATTTCCCCCAACTTATGTAGTATTAAAATATGGAGACAAGTTTTTCTAGTAGTGCTAAGATGCCTAAAGTTTGGGGGGTTTTTTTGTATTGAGTGTATATTTTAAAGCAGATTTGTCAGAATGGTCAGATGCAAATATTTTGAGGTATATCCTAAGCCAGTAGTCTCTGAAAAGGGCTGAATCTGAAGCATAATGAGTGAGAACCCAGTGTTGGATCTCTGCAATGTGATGCTGAGGTAGGTCCAAAAACTGATCAGAAACGAAAACACAATTTTTGCTGGGATACAACATGTATTCCTTTAAGCTTGTCCTGCTTAAAATTTCTCTTCTTCTTAGACTTAACTGAGGTGAGGGCTAAAATCACTGTAATGAATCCCATATTATCAGCATGTTTCTAACCCAGCTCTGAGTCCCTTAGCAAGTAGTGTTTGATGTGGGTGGACAATAGGACCTAGACCTTGGTGGTGGGTATTACTGGTTATTATCACTATGTGCAGCAGCCCAGGCCTCCCATGCACATCCAGCAGTGAGTAGGAGAGCCTGGGGCTGCAGGGACACGTGGTAGCCCCTGTCTGGTGGCCAGTCCACCTTCCTGTGGCACAGCAGAGGTGTCCAGGCAGGAGGCAAAGTGAAACCATCTGGCCCAGGAGCTTTCTCCTCATTACGTGCTTTTACATGCCAGGAAGAGTTTGTCCGCTTGGCTGCAATAACTTGCAGTGATGGGAGGAAAATCTGAGGTAAAGTAGTTGTGATAAGGGGCTGGTCTGAGCTGTGTGGGCCTTGGCACAACCCAAACCCCCCTTTTGGTATGTGTGCTGCTGCCTGGGGCACGATTCACCTAGGATGACTGCCTGTGTTCCCAGAAGCTGCTGGGCTTGAGCAGCTTGCCAGCATCTTGCTGACTTTTTGCCTCATTCCAGAAGCTCTGTTTCAGCCCAGCTAGGCTGAACCCAGCCTGAGCTGAATGCAGCTTCTTCAACCTGGATTTTCAGTCTACTACGAGGAAAAAGAAGGCAAAAGAACAGTGACAGGAGACACCTAGCCTCTTCCTTCTTCCTCTTAACATTTTCTACATCTCACCGCTTTGGGAAGATACAAAAAAAAAAGCAACATTTTTCACCCCATACAGACCTTGGATGCCTCCCAAAGTCTCAGTCTGCAAGATAATCAAGATCTATTTGTCTCACAGATCAGGTCAACTTCTGTCTGGAGAGATATCTTGAACTAGGGATCTAACAAAACTGAGGGTTTAAGTGCCTTGCCAGGTGAGTTGCTATGCCAAGAATTAAAGACGTGATCAGAAAGAATTTTATTAAACAGAAAAATGGATTTACAAAAGTAGCCGGCTTCAGGATTAGATTAATGTGGACTGGTGGTGCCTCAGTCACTCGTGTTCTGCTTCACCTCTAAGTGATTTCACTTCATTGGGCAACTGTTCCGTAAGCCCCTGGTGACTCTCAGATTTCGGTCCTGAACCTTCTCCAAGCTTCTGCAGGAGAAAAGCTGGAACAGATTCTTCAGTGTCAAACTTCTCATGGTTTTAAATGAACCAGATGAACCTATTTCTGTGTTGTACAATAGTCTCTGGTAATTTCCATTATTTATGAACACATTTCCCCGAAAACTTTCTCTCCAGGGATAGGATGTGAAATGCCTACTTAAACAATAGAGAAAAGGGACTTTCTAAACAAAATAATGAAACTGGAAATATACCAAGAACGCTACATTAACACATCTGAACCAAAAATACTTCTAAAGTGCTTTAAAGGTCATTTACTGTGTTGTTATTACATAGGTAATGTATTTTTCAGACAAAAAATGTTTTTTTCTTTCAAGGCACTGAGCTCTTTTTATTGTAAAATACCATTTTCACATATGATTTTCAAAAACAGTATAGAGGCATTTTCCCACTTTTTTGTTTTCTTTTAAAGTCAGATAGTATGTTTGGCTTGTTTTGTAATGAGACAATGAAGATAAACTCATTACATTTGAAAAAGGTGCAGAGTTCTCACAGGCTTTCTAAAGCCAGACAGCTTTACCAGAAGGTATCTCTGGCCAAGCAAGTGCAGAAATGAAGCACTCACTTGTTACAATCATCCTCTCCAGGGTGACTTCACAAAAGTGACTCTGAAAGTGCCTATTCAATGCTGACTATAATTCCAGGTCAAGTTTCATTCCCATTTATATCTGGGGAAACGAAATACAATATAAAACATTAAAACTATTTCTCATTTGCAGAAAATGTACCATCCCCAACCACCCTTTTTCCTCAAAGAACAGGCTTGGCACATAACTATACATTTACTAAAGAATACAGGTATGACAGGGGAGCAGTTTTGGTTTCCAAAGTAACCAATTTCCTCATTCATCAAGGCTTTTTATGTGTGTGTTTACTCATGTGAGCCTTGCCATGGGCTTTTACAGGAAAAAAAAAAATTATCTTGCTCAGCAGAATACTCCTCACCGTTAAAAATTAAGATTTTTAATTGCTGAAATCGTTAGGATGACTCAGATGTTTTAAATGCAGATCTATGCTTAATGATTTTGCTAATTGTGGGCCAAATTGCCTAATGCTTTGCAGGATTGAGCCAATGTTGGAGGAAGTATAAGTTAGTGAGGTTTTTGCCAGATAAGCGTTGGTGTATTTTGTCTGGTCCAAGTCTGCATTTGTTCAGCATGGTTACATGTAAGCAGCATTTATTCAGCTCATGCAACAAATGAGACAACAAGACCTGCTTATGCTTTTTGAGCCAAAAATACATATATATTGTTGAATTTGGAACTTTGAAGTGGAAGGGTATAACAGCAAATGCATGCAATCAGTCTGCACAATGCAACGCAGAAATGCTGTTTAACCTGTGGAATAAAGAGCCCAGGTTGTTCATAAACCTCTTCTATCCAGTGGTGAACCTAAGATGAAAAGGATGTGGCAAGCATCAAGTTTGCTAGTTTTGTAGCACATTCAGAAATAAAATATGTTGCAAACCACAAACCCACAAAAAAAAGTTTTAACAACAGACCTTGCAGAGATTCGCCACGGGTTGCAAAAGCAGAAAATCTCAATTTGGTGTCTGATAGAAATATAATCTAACGTTGTATACAACTTTGTAGAGAAACATTTAAACAAAAGATTCTGCAGGAGGGGAGAAAGAAAAAGGTCAGCATTTATCATTAAAATTAAAAGCATGAAAACTAAAGTAAGCATTGTTCATAACACTCACTCTTACTAGAAATAGTGTTACAGAAAACACCCCCAGATAGATCATAGCAGACATAAATGGTGTTTTAAAGGAAACACAGAAAGCCCTTATGAAATTGCCTAGAGATTAAAATAATGAGACAATCTGTATAGACAGATGATTAGTTCAGAAATGGAAGCTGGAAGAAGGGTAAAGTTACAATAACTTCTACCACCCCATATTGGAGAAGGAGATCCTTCCAACTCCTTTAGGCTAGAAAGGGAATGGTCAAATTCTGACCCCTGTGCATATGAGGGAGGCCGAGAACAACGACCCTTGGGTCTGTCTACTGGACTGCAGACTGTGCTGGAGTCAAAATCAGAATTTGGCAGTAAAACAAGAGTTTCTGATGATACAGCAACACCCAACTTTCTTGGGCTTTTTAAAAGCTGTTTCAGACAAAAAAAAAAGTAGAGCAATCAGTAATTCATTAGAGGATGGCAAAACATGAGTGAGAAAAAGAGCAAAGGCGTAAAACTGTATGAGCAGAGAGGTTTTTGCTGACAGTACAGGTACAGATAGGTGAGGTAGAGCAGGCTGGTAACAGATAAGAGCGCGCACACAGCCCAAGGTGCGAGGCCATCGCTGCGCCGGAGCCGGTGCCGAACTGCTCCGGGAACAAGCACAGGCACAGACACGGCGGGGACGGGGCGGCGAGGGCAGGACGGGGTGTTCCTGTACGCACCGGCATCTCCGGGGCTGGGTGTCACCGCAGCCCATCACTGCAGCCCCAGAGCCGCTCCCGGAGGCTCCTGCGGTGTCCCGGGCGAGCGGGCAGGGCTGGGGCTGCCTCCCCGTCCGCGAGTGCTTGGCACCGGCGCTACACGACAAACTGTTCCTGGCGGCAGGAACACACCTCGAGCCCTCCGGCAGCCGGTGACACGGGATGCGGTGAGGCGGCGAGAGGCATCGCCACCGCCCACGACACCTCCTGCCCGGCGGCCGTGCCCTACAGCGGGCTTGGGCGAGTCCGTGCCCCGGGCCAGGGCAGCGCTACCCCGCGCGCTGTGCCGGGCCGTGGGGAGGCAACCCCGCTCGGCTCGGCCCGGCTCGGCCCGGCTCGGCTCCACTCGGCCCGGCCCGGCCCGGCCTGGCCCGGCTCGGCCCGGCTCGGCTCCACTCGGCCTGGCTCCGCTCGGCTCGGCCCGGCCCGGCCCGGCCCGGCCCGGCTCGGCCCGGCCCCGCCCGTCGGGGCCGCGCTGCTGACTCAGCCGCGGGGGGGCCTGGAGGGCGCCCCGGCCCCGCGGGCGTGGCGGGCGGGGGGACTGCCCTCCGCCCTCCGGGGAGATAAAGAGCGGCGGCCGCGGCCGCAGCCCGCCTGCCCTCCCGCCCGCGTCTCTCGGCGCCGCTGGCAGCATGACGGCCATAGGGGCGCAGGTACGTCCGCCGCTCCCTCCCGCCGCCGGGCCGCGGCCGCGCATCGCCCCGCCGCGGGGCTGCTGCCTCAGCCTGTCCCTGCGCGGCCGGGGTCGCTCCCCCCCTTCCCGGAGCAGCTCCGACCCTTCCCTGAGCAGCGCGGTGCAGCCGGCCGGATCCCCTCTTCCCGCCTTCTCCGGCCGCACGTGGCTCTCCGAGGGGGCTGCGGGCGCTTGGCTCGACTTTCCATTACATCTCGGGTCCCGTGGAGGGTTTCGGTGAGGAGGGGAAGTGCGTTGCCCACACGGGTCCGCGAGGGCTGGAGCCGAAGATTCCGCCCCCCCCCCCGCCAAGCCCCTGGGCAGCTGACCCGTGCGACCCCGGGGTGAGGACTCAGGTCCGGCCGCTGCTGCTGCCGCCGGCTGGAGGAGGAGAGACCGGCTGGCTGCAGCCCAGGAGGGCAGTACTGGGAGCTAGGAGCCTCCCTGCCGCCTCCTCCGTCCCAGCCACCGGCCTCCATCCTCCCAGGGGCCGGTGGCTTCCTCGAGCCCTGCCAGAGTAGGAGGCTGTGCCGCAAGACCGTGGGACAGAGACCTTGTTCAGCCGAGAGCTTTTGTGATCTCGGTCCCGGGCCTTGACGTGGGAGCATTGTTTGTGCAGCCAGGGAACCGGGAGAGCTTTGCCCACTCTTCCTTTCTCCTGTGTACAGCCTTCCCCTGCGAGAAGGGGTTTGATGTGCACAAGTAAATATTTTCAAATACTGAATCCCACAGCTTTGTCCCTCTGGCTTCATCTCACCCTGAAGTAGCACTATTAACTCTGTTTTGTTTTTCCCTCACGCTGTCCTTTCAGGCGCAGCAGCTGCTGGCGCACCGGAGACCACAGAAATCCTTCTTTGAGACGCTCATCAGGAGCCTGATCATCCTGTGCGTGGCGATAGCCGTGGTCTTGTCGTCCATCTCCATCTGCGATGGCCGCTGGCTCTTTGCGAGGGGGCAGCTCTTTGGACTGTGGCACTTCTGCACCCTTAGCAACGACAGCGTCCTGAAGTGTGTCACCGACCTCAGCCTGGCCCAGGTGGAGGGGCTGAGCGTGGGGGTGATTCCCATCAGGAGCATGGTGTCTTTTGCTGTTGTGGTTGCCATATTTGGCCTGGAGCTGCTGATGGTGTCCCAAGTCTGCGATGATGCCAATGCAAAGCAGAAGTGGGCAATGGGTTCCGTTCTCATCCTCATCTCTTTTTTGCTGTCGGCCACTGGTGTTCTGAGCTTCTCCATCCTCGTGAAGGATCACCTCACCTTCACAGGTTTCACGCTGACATACTGGTGTGAGTTCATTGCTGCATTTCTCTTCTTCCTTAACGGGATTAGTGGACTTCACATCAACAGCCTCACACACCTCAGGAACGGGGGAGGCAAAATCTAGGCACAAAGGATGTACCTCTGCTTTTGTGTAATCAGCTTTGCCAACTAGACTGGAAAAAAGAGAGTCTAATGAAGTTTGAAAAGGATGCCCTGTCTTAATTTGTGTGCAAGGAGGAGAAGCATGAGTCAGTCTTGATGCCTGTAGAAGGCATACCCACCCACTGGTCAGCATGGAGGGCTGTGCAACACCAGCCAAGCAGAGACTGGGACTGGCTGCTACTGCAATGTGGTTTTCTGGAGGAGTGGATTAAAGCAGAGGGTGTCCCATTAAACATGCAGAGGTTTGGGAGACTGCAATCTATCCCACGTGTTGTTCTGAGGCTTGCACAACACCTGTACTGCTGTGGGTTTGGTATTGCTGTGCTTTTCCCCCATATTCCGGAGCCTGTGAAGAGTGTAATACAACTTTGGAGTGTCTCATGGGTTTGTTCTGGCTCAGGGATGGATGATTTCTGCCTGGCCATGCTCACTGGTGTGGAGTATTGAAAATCTTCACTGGATCTTATTTCCATTTTTCTTTCAAAAGAGAAGGCACACAGAACTTGATCTGATCACAGGTTTTGTTTCCTTCTGGCATGTTCCCTTCATCTGTCCGTTCCTCGGTCAGCTTTTTTGGGGACACTTCCGACAGAGGTGCTGACCTGGGGCCAGGGGTAGGTGTTGGGTGATGCGGGTGTACAGGGAAGGGATGTGATGCTTTCCTCAGGCAGCCATGCATGTCCCTGTGCTTGTGGCCTCTCCCCAGTGTCATCACTCTACTGCCACCCCTGAAGGACATGTGCCAACCAAACTGGCTCTCTCACAACCCTTGCAAAGTTTACGGTAACAGGGCATTGCTCTTGGGTTTCTTTCTTTGGGGCAACAGGGACAAGCTCTGCGGAGCCTTCATGGGGTGTTGTGGCTGAGCAGATCATGCAGAGACCACCATGGCTTCTGGGACGTGTTTTGGTTATCACGGTTTCCACTGGGGCAGCAGGAAATCTGCTTATCCTGTAGCTGAGAGTCTCCTGGAGCATTTCTTATGGGAAGAGAAAGCCCTAGATCCTCCTGACCAGACCAGGTCCTTTTTTTCCCCTGACTAACAGTGAGCCTGGGAGGAGAAGCAGCCTGTGATTGCCTAAGGAGGGGCTGATGGGTGCAGCTCTAATCTGTCACCGCTGGTAGAAATGTTGAGAGACCTGGCTAAAATTATTATACTAAGGCTGGTCTTCCTTTTGCCAATGTCTGAGTCAAGATCTCTAAAATTGCTACAGCTTTGAAGTTCTCCATGTTGTCTTATGTAAAAGGAGAGAAGACCTCATTTGTAGAGTAGATTACCCTACATGTGTTCTCCCTGTCCAACACACAACACTCCGTTGTCCACAGTTAAAAACGTCTTCAGAGTATTTCAGGGTTTCTGGTTTACTGTTTGCTTTGTATCCACTGGTAAAGCTGCTTATATCTGTTTTAGAACAAATGTTTCTACGTGTTTCATTCCTGTACCTTGTCTGTTGAGCAAGGTTTTAGTTTCCTGTACAACAAGTTTGACACAATTTTTCACCTGAAACAAATGCATCGTAGCACAGAGGCCAAAAAGCCTATGTAGGTGAGCCACGAGTAAACAGCTTTGTCTTTGAAAGCTAAGAAATCTTAAGCCGTGCCTGAGCTGAATGTGCCACACTTTGATGAATGTGCTCCTGTGGACTCGCTTGCCTTCAGGAGGACAGTCTCCATTCCTTCTTGCATTTCTGTAAGTTCTCAAGACAACATTCCTAAGCCTGGTTTGCAATGCAGGTTCAGACTTGGCTTGCTCTGGACAGTGCCAGTTGTGCTTTTGCACACGAATCTGCTCATCTTTCTGTCAAGATGATGCAGAGCTGTGCTACCCAGACAGCTCCTGAAGCTCTTGTAATGTCTGGGGCTTTGTTGGGGTTTCTTGGCCCACTCTCAAGGACAAGGACTTGTGCCTTTAACTTGTCTCTGGAAAACTGCACTGTGACTGTGTCTGTGAAGGTGCTTTTGATTTGCTGAACTGCACTGTCGAAGACATGCTGATGGGCTGAACTTGAAGATGTTTGTGTGAGCTAGTGCTGTTGGCTTCAGCAGAGCCATTTAGGCCAGAGAGACCCTGTGAGGTCTGGTCCCAAACTGTTGCTCTTTGGTATTACCAGGTGCACCAGGACTACCTTATCTAACCAGTGATTCAGTTGTGGTGCCCATGCCAGGCAGGACAGTTCCCCTACACGTAAGGATGTCTATGGCTTGTCTAGAAACATGTAGCTTCAGAGTGATGCTTTGGTGATATCCAGACTTGGAAATCGCTTGTGTATACACTCCCTCATGCTAGTGGGAGGCTGTGCCTCTGTGCCTTTCCTTGGAAGGCAGCCATATCCAGACCGGGTTCAAGGCTGGTGCCTCCCGCTCGGGTTAGAGGGAGACTGGACAATTGGCCATCGAGTTCACCCTAGACGTGGTACAATTGTGAATGATTTTAGGATGCCCTCTGCTAGCTGAAGAAGAGGCCTTTTGTTGGGGGTAGGGAATCCTCTGGGGAAGAGAGAGTAACTTTTTTTCAACTGGTTTTGTATAGTACTGCTCAACTTAATTATGCTGGGAAAAGATGCATTTTGACAGCTAAATATTACAAAACAGAGTTGATTGTCTTGGAGATATCCTTCTATAGAGTAACCTGTGCATCAGTGGGTCACTGTTCATTTTCTGAAGCGTGTGGAAGTGTCAAGCAATATTCCTGAAGTTTGTTAAATAAATTGATTTGAAATAAGAGCTGTAATTCAGTCTTTTTGTCTTTAGATATTGGAGTACAGATTTAAGGGGCTGAGTGGGGTTTTACATAATCTCTCAAGCATCATTCTGTGTGTTTACCCAGCTAAACTGATGAAGAAATTACTGCTTGGTGCTTTGCCAAGTTCTAAGGGAACTGTGAGGCCACCACACACCCCTCTCCTTTTCCATCCAGTGTGTCTGCACCAACCCAAGAAGCCAGCACTGCTTTGTTGTCTTGCAGAACAAGAGGGGCAGTCAGCTGTGTGGCTCCGTGGGAATTTGAGATAACCTTGTGGGCTCTTTAATGATTTCCTGCTGTTGCATGTGCTCTGTTTACCAGCTAAAGAGCTCTTTCCTGTGTCCTTCACCTTCCTGTTCCCATACTGCACCCCGTGTCTGAAGCATCCTTGCTCTTTTCCTCAGCTCTGATTGTTTGGCCTGCAAGAAGTGGTGTCTGAGTACAAATGTATTTCTGTATTTTTCTCAGAGCTCACTGTATTAGGTTTAGTTAAATGTCAGGAAAATAGCTTCCCAGCTACACCACTGAATTAGTTTATGTAATCTCAAGTTAATTAGCACCTGGTGTTCTGTTTCCAACGGGAGAGGTCGTTGGCCTGTCTCAGGCAGTTTAACATCTCTTAAAAGCAGGGTAATGAACATCATTTCTTGTTAATGAGCCGTTTAGATGTAGTTACTAACTTTAATTGGACACTTGTACACAAGCCATTGCTTGTGGATTAGAATAAGGTAATGTTGATACAGGGCATGCTAGCTAGGGAGGTATCCTGCCTGGACTGTATTTTTCCAGAATCACAGCATGGTTAAGGTTGGAAGGGTGCACTGGAGGTCATCTAGTCCAGCCTCTCGGCTCCAGCAGGGTCCCCTAGAGCATGTCATTTTGATTTTGTCTCCAGTTCCTCAGCTGTGCTTGGAGGGACACCTGGAATGGGGTTGAGCCTTGCTTGCTTTTTAAAGCCGGAGGAAGGTGATTACAAAGATTACATGACTGTCCTCACCTGCTTTCTCTTTCCCTCTGCTGGGGCCTGTGGTAAGCTGATAATGGCCCTTCTTCTCAACCTTCTAAGTCAGCTGGCACATACAAGAAGGGCCTCATTTCTCGGTGAAAACAAGGTCTGCCCCGGGCAGTCCCCTGGAAGGGGTGTTGCCTGAATTCCTGAGGCCTCTCACCTTCACTGGACCCAACCCCATTGAATCAGTACCAGCCCTTCTGAAACAGCCCATTTCAGCTTCCCTGCACTCAGGCATTGCACAGTGTAATTTTCACGGCACAACTATTGGTTTTTGCTTCTGACGGTTTTGCTGGGAACTTCCTCGTTGCTGCGTTGGAGAGAAAATCCATTAACGACTTCCTCTTAAATACATTAGCTCTTAGGCTGCTCATGCTCAGGCTGCTGGAACTGCTGCCTGCCCTGCTGGCTTGCAGAAGGACAACTGGCTCCTCAGGACACCTGGAGTGAATAGCCAGAGGCTGTCACCAGTGTCCCTGAACAATGACAACTACTTGTGTGAAAGGTGGTACTCAGGTCCTATTTACTGGTAAGAGCCACCTGATTTACATTGATTACCCAGGAGCAAGTGCAGTGAAAGGGAAGTGGGTGGGATCTATGAATATGGAGTTTGTGGTCAGCCTGTGTGCCTTCATCTCCTGCTTTTTGCATTGCTTGCTGAGATACACTTTCCTGTTCCTCTTCATCTGCTTATAAACATGTCAATGTCCCCAGACCTAAGCAGCTCTTTTCTCTAGTATCCTTCAGCACAGCTAAACAAGCAAGATCCCCACCAGTGCAGGCAGCCTTTGCACTGCCTGCCCAGGAGATGGGGGAGGTAAGAACCCATTCCCCTGTGGTGGTGTTTGGCAGCAGCTTCCTATGCCCAGCGGAAACCAGGACCCGGTCACAGCATCACAACTCCAGGGGCCGCCTGCTTTTGGCACCTTCCCGAGTGGACGTGCTCTTCCTCAAGAGCTGAGGACTCCAAATTCCAGCTGACATCCGGGAGGTTTTATGGAGCCTCAGCTCTTCATACAAACAAGGCTTGTGCTTGATATCTGAAGCAAACATGTAATATGGAATCTGGAAATAATTCCTTTTTCTTGGTTATTCCAGGCAAGACAAACGAAACCAAAATGGCCATGTAAAACAATAATTTATGCTAGAGCTGGGGGCTTTTAAATATAAAAACCAGAAGCATTTTTTCTGGGGCATATGATATGCCCCTGTACAAATAGGTATCATGCTCAGCCTGGGCTCCTCCCGATCTTGTGCTGGTCCTAACTGTGCACTGCAGGGCTGAGCTCTTACACTGGCTCGAGTGAGAGCCAATAATTGCATCAGATCTAATTAATTACATGTTATTGTATCTCTGAATCTGTATTTCTTCATTTATACTGGAAGGAGGCACTTGCATTTAAAACAAACAGCTGCTTTGGCTTGAAGGATGAATGTTTAATTCTCAGAGAGGGAACATACAAGTTGTTTCACCCTTCTTGGTCTCATTCATAGGCCAGAGAGAAAATTAAGGTTACATTTTTTTGTAAGTATCTGACTTGCTAAGTGCACTGGGACAGATTGAACCCCCAAGAAGTTCAGAGGCTCTGCTTGGCTTGGGTGAGTCAGCAAAAAGTGAGATCTTTCATTCCAACCTTCATGGAGGAGCTTTCACTTCTCCTTTGGTCATGGGACTGATCCTGCTTCTGTTCTTCCTTCCACTTGTTTTGGCTGACTTTTAAAGGACAAAGCCAACTTGAATCCTTGCTATTTCTAAAAATGTGAGTTTAAAGTAATTCCTTAAAACACTTCCTAGTTTACAGCTTTACATCTCATTATTTTTTTTCTGGTAAAGAGGTTCAATTGTCCTACTGCTGGGTGACCTGCATGAGCCAACCAGGCAGGGCAGGCTGGAGCAACCACGCAGCTCTCCCTGCTGCTGAGTGCCCTTCCTCTCCTGGCTGCCCTCCGTGTGCTGCTGCCTGCAGCACCTGCTGCACCAGGGAGGGTGTGGGGTAACTGTCAGCACCGCCAGAGAAAAAAAATATTTTTTCCTGAATCTCAGAGTTTCAAACAGAGCTAACAGCACTCAAAAACCTGCTTCGGTACAGGTACTTTAACCCTGAACGTATCCTTTTAACTTCTCTGCATGTTTGCCTTCTGATAAAATGGCAGAAGTCTACCATGTAGGCGTTTGGTGTGATTAAAAGCTCGGTGGGGCAGTTTTGGCAGAGGGGGTTGGGGAGTGCTGCTCAGGCAGCATTTGACATGCCATGCATGTTTTGCTAATGTCTTGTAGGTGATGGGGAGGAAGGAAAAGTGATAAACACCATTTGCTTTCGTTTCAATCATCTTTGCCCTTGAAGAAATGCAGCCAAAAATCGCCCCAAGTAGGGAAATATGGATACAAAATCAAGTAGGAGATTTGATTTCATTTGTCAGATGAATTATTTTATCCCTTTCCCATTCAAAACAGGGAAAATTGCTTAATTATGTGCTTAAGAGCATAAAGCTGTAGTAGCTCAGATACTTTTTGACAGCATATTACAGTGCACAGCCTTGCAGATTTCAGTACAGTGAGGGACTGTAGACTCTACAGAGATTTTTGATAGCCACTGTGGTGGTGTTTTTCACCAGATAGCTTCTACTGTCCAGTTCAATTGAGCTTTAGAGGTCTCAAGAGCTTTAATTTCTTCCCTTCAGATACAAACTGGTCAAGTCTCAGAGGTACAGACACAATACGAATGAGCTATCTTACTGAAGTTTTTTTGGTCACCCTTGGAATATGCTGTAATAGCTTTTTTACCATTTCAAAATGGTACAAATATCCAAATTGGACCACCATTGTTTCCAAGGTCTCCACTGTTAACAGAGGCAAAGACCAAAAGCTGTCTGAACCTGCCACTGTCATTGGAGCAATGAATATGCAGTCAGAGAGGAAACTGGAGCTCAGCTGTGCTTTATGTTCTCAGTGTTCATCATACATTACCACAAAAGAGAGACTTTGAACCTTGGTAGATTTTAGGGATTAATTAGTTTTGCATTTCAAACCCTCATCAGATAAAATTGAATGTCCTCCCAGCTTCTGCAGCAGAAGAAATAGAGAACATCAAAAACTCACCAGCCTGGCTTAGCCTGGAACACACTGGAGAGCCACATGGCAAATGGAAGGTCACATTTAAGGTAGAGCTAGCAGCAGGTGTGGAAAGAAACACAAATTACTGTGGCCAGAAACTCAAGGAAGAGCATAATATTTTGGCCCATTTTGCTTTGCAAAATAACCGTGGTGCTGCACAGGATATACACGAACAGATGTGCTCCAAGAACCGCTGATCTACAGCCAAGTCCCGCTTTCAGATATGTACACAAGACTCCCAGCTCAGTCCATGGGACACAACCATGTGTATCTGAGCATGGAGGTACCCTCAGGTGCACAGTGTTAAAGCACACTTGACCTTTGGAGGGTTTCTCTCCTGTGCTCTGGTGGGCTGGACCTCACCATCTGCATCTCTTGAGTCAAGCCACTTCCTCCGTTACTCGCTGAGGTGCTGAGATTCTGACGCCAGTGTTTGCTTAAATGCCACTGCCTCCATTTTCTCTGAACTTCCAGCTGAACCTAGGTAGAAAGGCCACAAAATATTTAGTTCAGCTAGTTTGTGTTGGAACCCCGCACTGCAGAGAGCAGTGTAACAGGAAAATGAGAGTGGGTTACCTTTGCCAAGGTTTGGGTTTGTTTATTTATTTAACCCCCAGTTTAAGGGGTTAAGGTAAGGCCTATCTCTTGACACTTCTAGTGGTACTGTTGTTCAGCCACACAATTTGCTATTTAACTGCAGGTGAAACTGTTCATGGAATCTAGTTGGCCTTATGAAGTGTTTGGTTTAGAATTTTCCAGAATCTTAATCTTAGATATAAAATCAGGACATTTTGGCACTCTAAGGTAAAAAAAAAAAAAAAAAAAGGCAGATTTTCTTTTTAAAAACAGTTTTTCTGAACCCTGTTAAAAGATCAATTGGGGTATTTCAAAACCCTCCTTCATTTCAAAGTGACTTTTTTTCCTTAGGCACTGGTTTGGTTTTTTTTTTCCTTCCAATTAGCTCTAGATCTTCCAGGTTGGTATAATGTTTCCCCCCACCTCTACCAGCAGCATTTCAGAGTGCAAGTTCTAGCCCAGAAACCTGGGAGTTGTCATGCAACTACAAAAGAAACAGTCCCTCTACCAAAAGCTTTACCTTAGAAGAATCCTAATAAACTTGGACTGGGTATAGCTTTTGATAAATTCCCTCCTAAGGATTGAGTAAATAAAACGGCCATGGATGGGATGACAGATAATGGTACCATACGTCAGAACCAGTCGGCTGGCAGTGTGACTGTGTGAGGGATGGTGCTCCCACCCTCAGTTCCCAGACAGTAATAATGTTATCTGATTTATGAAAGGGTTGCAGTAGTTGAGAGGTGAAGTTTGCATCTGGCATACAATTACCTAGGCTTGCCAGGTCTAGGAGGAATTTAACGAGTGGTGTTAGGTAGCTGGGAAGAAAACCCTCAGATAAAACATGTAATTCATTGGGGGATGTATCCCACTGATTAATGAGGCATGCTTCAGCAATAAAAAAGAATGTTATACACACCAAACTCACCTCACCATTAAGGAAACAATAAAGTACAGCCACAACAAAGCCCTAAAAGATAAAAGAACCGTGGTCACAGAACTGCAGTTTCAGCTTTTGAATGGGGATGAGGCATCTCAAGGGAAATCAGACAGCTTGACTTTGCCATTGGACACTCTAGTCTATTGCAGAGTTATATGTTCTACCTCTTTTTCTTACTTCTAAGAAATAATATCTTGTCAAATATTACCTGGAATGATCCAAGAGCCAATTCAAAAAACAGCTGAATTTCCATTGTGCCGCTGCTTGCGTCCTCGGGGAAAAAAGCAAAAATGACGTAGTGCACCCCAAAGAGAGGGATGAGGAGGAGTGTTGACTTTGCAAGTCTCCTGGGAATGAAAACAGAGGGAAAAGCTGGTGTAGAAGGAGCAAGAAATGCTCAGGTCGCCTTGCATATCTTATAAGGGGTGTAAGGGACATACTTGTATTGGTTGAAATCACTGCTCCGTTTTTCAGGGGAGCTGAGCTTCCTCATCAGGATTCTTAAAATGTTGACAAAGAGAATGAAATTAATCTGAAAAAAAAAAAACAAAGTAAGAATGCAAAAGCAACCCACCAAACAACAAACCCAGTATCCACTTATGTAACTGCCAGGTATCAGCAGAGCCAGTTTGGGGATTTGAATACATGTTTTGGGGCTGGCCTGCCTGTGTCCATGTTCCCATCCCAGTCTTTGTTCCTGCTTCTCCAGCCTGCTTGGCCACCCTGGGCTTGGATGCTGGCTGCTTTCCCTGCTGGTTTGCTGCAGCTTTAGTTGTGGAGATGATCAGGCCTTATTATCCAGGCAAATCACCAAAGGGCAGGGAGACCAGGAGCATCGGTTTGGCCCCTTGTGGCTGTGGGGTTCTGACAGCGTCTGCACAGTCTGGCCCCACTTTGGATGCCAGCAAAGGGGCAGCACTGGAGCTATCACTTGCTAACTGGGACTGCAAGTGCTGTTTGTTCTCTGTCAAAAACGCTCAGTGTGGTTTAGGATCACGAGGCAAAGTAGTTAAAAGTGGGGAGAGAGTCGACACTGGAGTTCTTCCTTTCGCATTTTCCCCCTCTTGAAGGGTGGATATCAGATGAAAATGCTGATCTGCTCAGTTTGGGTGCAGATGAGGCAATAGCTGTTTGTGCTCGTTTGACCCTCAGGCAAAGAGTGGGAGTTGCAGGGAGGCAGAGCCGCCTGAGCGTGTCTGTGTCTCTGTCCCGCGGCCAGTGCCCTGCACCCCGTGGGGAGCGACCTCGGGCTGATCTGCCCTCGGCTTGCACAGCCCGCAGACCTGCACCCCTTTTGCAACACCCTGCACCGCGGCAGGCCCTTAACCCTTCCCTGTGCCGGGAAACACCACTGCAGAGGTGCATCCTCTTCATGGTGGGTCGTCCGTGCCTGTGGGCATTGGAGCAGGGCTCTGGGGTGGTGGGTTTCCCTAAAAGAACCGGGTCTACTGGAGATGGGACAGACACAGGAAGTCTCTGAGTTCTTTTAAAGTTGCTGTATGGAAAGGGAGCAGCTGTGGCTGCTGAGGGAGTCTGGAGAGGGCTGGAAGTTTGGGGAAGCCGGAGAGCGATGAGGAAAGGAGTAGAGCTTGGAGGAGCTAGAGGTGGAGAGCATGACGGAAAGAAATATTTCATGGGTGGTGGGGAGCAAAGGAGATTCAGGTCGGGGTATTCTGTGGTTTTTAACCCATTAGGCCAGGGACGAGCCGTGTAGACTGAGCAGGACTTTTCACTGATAAAAACCACCGGGGAAGGGGGAGCGGCGGGATTCCTGCCGGGAGGCACTGCCGGCGGGCAGCGCAGGAATGAGCGTGAGCCTGGGAGGACAAAGGTGTTTATCGGTGCTGATTTTCTGCTCTTTGAACTGCTCTGGGCTGTGAGGAATACAAAGATTAGATCTGGGTTCTTAAGATCTGGCTATTTGTTTGGTTATGGGCTTGAGTAAAGCCTCTTTTGGGTAAAACCTGCAGAGTCATGCAGGCGGCTTCTGCCTTCAGTGGCTAAACTAGACAGGATCAGCATTCTGAGGACACTTGGAAGGCGATAGCGGGTGGGGACCGCCAAAAGATAAACTAAGATTGTGCTTTTTGTCTTGCAGAATGCCTGAGTCTTGTTGGCTTTTAAATATTGCTGAGTGGCTCCTAGCACGAAGGTTATTTCACAAAGAAAAATAAGTGCCATGGCCTCTTTAAGTTGATCCCAAATTACTTGTGCTGTCTGCTGCTTGTCTTGTAGGGATGCAGGATTGCTCACTGGTCAATGGGAGCAGAACTAACCCACCATCTCAGCTGCCTGGGTTTCTGAGAGTGTGCAGATGTTGCAGTCTGTGTTTTGTAAACATAATGGTTCTTACTGGAAACGTGAAAACCTCCACCAGCTCCTGGGGTCTCACTTGGAGTGTCAGCAGGTTACTCGAGAGTAACCAGCAGTTCACGTTTCTAGGCTAGGGTTTCAGACAGGTCATTGCAGCATTGTCTGACCCAGAGCATGTTCACCGGGCAGAACAACTAACCCAAGCAGCAGCTCCAGCCCCCTGGTACCTAAGGCTCTGAAATAGAGTACCAGCAAATGCTCAAAACACAGGTGCTGAGTATTATATCCACCAAACTGCTCTTGTCATCATTGCTGCCTTGCACTGGATGGGCTCACACTGAGTTTCAATGCCTGTGCCTTAATTCACTGAGCAGTGCCTCAGTGCTGCCCACTAATATGTGGTGCGTGCAGCCTGTGAGCTGTTTTCATTCCTGAAAACAAAAGCCAGTGGTCATGTAAGGCAAGTTGGTTTTGGCTTTGCTGAGAGAGGCACTGACCGGCAGACACGAAAGTAATTGTACTGAAATGTACAGCCACTCATTTCTCCTCCGGAGTTTTCCTTGAAACAGTCCAAAACAAGCTTCCACTAACCAGCCAAGTTCATATGAAATCAACAGGATGTGGAAACCTGATCTTCTTCAGGCTCTTGCTTCTTGGGAGGACATTCTGGCTTTCCTTGTGAACTTAGCTTTGGGGCATTAGTTACTGACTAAGTCCTGCTGAGCAGAAGTTGCTTAAGCAGTAACTCATGGGTCACACCAGTTCAGACACATGTCTAAGATCAGTTCATTAACACACTTCTAAAGCATGTTGAGTAGATGAGCTCTGACTTCACAGTGTTTGAAAATACAGTTTGAATCTGCTTGTCCCAGAAAAGACTTACAAAAATAGACAAAACTATGGGGCCTCTAATGATCCACCAGGTATTGGCATCAGTGTTAATGTCCCAACACCTGTAAAAATAGAAGAGAAGGTGCAGTCAGTTATCAAAACATTGGTATCTTTTCAAACAGGTTTAGTCTGTTTTGTACCTTAGATAGGCCCCTATTCCCTTCTCTACAAAACCAATTTACTGTTCTCATTTAGTGGTGCAACGTGTCTGACGGAAAACTGCCTGCCTGCACTGGACAGAAATATGTCCTTCCCTTAAACTACAAACACTGTTCAAAATTTTGAAAGGGAGAAGAGAAAGAAACAAAGTTTCACTATTCAGAAAGTTAAATACAGATACTGAAAACATCGTGGTCTAAATTCATACCTGAAAGCTACCTCCGCCCCTTGAAAATGCTCAAATGGAATTGGAAGCTTTTTCTCATGTTGCTCAGCTGTACCTCTACTCACACCCTCACTAGGATCCAGGCTCCCACCACAGTAGGGTGTTGATTGATTTACCTGCTCCCAGCAATTAGAAATGAGCAGGACGCCATGGAACAGCCTGCACAGGGGCTGCATGCTTCCCCTGGCATGCCAGCTTCCCCCCTCCATACCACTCACCCAATATTTTCATGGAGTTGCCTAGCAGTCGCCCATGCAGCCACAAACACTGTTGGGGCACCTGCAATTGGAAAAACCAGTTACTGCTTCATTAGTTCATCCCAGAGGCAGAAAAAACTCATTTATTTTTGCTGAACGGAGAACCAGTACCCCATCCGAGGGCGATGAACCACCAGAGGAACTTCCTTTCTGAGAAGAAAGAAATCACCAGGAGAGTGTGGAGGTACAGTCCCTCCACGAGGAGCCAGCTGTAGTTAGACATGATGCAATACTGGAAGAAGACCATGGTGAGCTTACAGCCAGCCTGAGGAAAGAGAGGGTAATTAGCTCCTGCCTGGGTTTGTGCCTACCTTCTAACAGAAAGAGCGAGCTGTAAATTAATCTTGGCAAGTAGAGATTTTATAGCAATTAGGGGACTAAATGGGTGTCCTCGAGACAGGGGTTCACATGACAAGCAAGCAGAGCTGGCAGTCCTAAATGCATTAATCAACTGCCTCACTAGAAGAACTGAATGTGTCATGGACATGTGGATTCAGGTTACTGTCCCAGGGGAATTTCACTATTATTACCTTCTTAGTACCAGTAACACTAATATCACCTTAGAGAAGCACGTGAATGTATTGCCAATCTTTTTTTTCCCAAGAAAATCAGTCGATAAAGACAAAATAAAATGTTCTCAGAGTGTTATTTTTCTGCAACAGAAATCCAGCAAAACCAGTGGGGTAAAATGAAACAAAACAAGCCTATTTTTGTTACTCTCCCTAATTCTTGTCTTTTAGTTTAACGCATTGACCATCATCTCCAGTGTTGCTCACCCCTCCTCACCCCCAAATTTTCAAAATATTTTGCTGCCAGTAAAAAGAAAAAGGCAAAAACATTTCAAAATTTGAGAGGTCCCAGACTCTCTGAGTGCAAGCCCTTATCTTACTATCAGGTCTCACACTGCAGTGTACATCAGCAATATTTATTGTGTTCTCAGAGAAGGGGCAGAGCATACCTCTCTTCTCTCAAAACCCCTCATGATGAATATAAAGCTGGAGGGGAGATTTCCTTCCCTGCACACTAGATCCTGCTAGGATCCTGCTGGGAAACTGAGGGGTGGAGCAAGCTGGCAGGCAGAGGGTTACCGTGTATGCCCCACAGTAATTTGTGTCTTCAGAGGAAAACAAAACTGCATCCTTGATGAAGTTGGACGACGCTCGCAAAATGAATGATGTGAAGAGATGCATGTGGATGTAGTTCCTTGTGCAGCGAAGTCTTCTGCAAAAAAAAAGAGAGAGATCCAGTGAAGTGACATTCCTCACCAATGTAAGGAGCCTGTGGCTGTAAACAGCAGATTTCAATCCTTAGTAGTGCTAAACTGACAGATGAAGAACAGTGTTGTTCTGTCTGTGAAAGGAAGACTAACGCGTCTCCCAAGAGGGATATCCTAGAGAAGACCTTAAAAAGCTACAGTCACATCTGCTCCACTCAGGTACTAAAACAAGCTGAACGTTGCCAGGAAAATTGTGATTTCACGCCAATATGCTTGTTCTAGCATCCCTCCCTCCTTTCCGGAGTAACGTGAACCCAAAGTGTTTATTCACACCTGGATGAATTTATTTATTCTGCCAGCACAGTGCACTTGTGCCTGCAGTGTTTTCTGTAGTAAATCTCCACATAATCTGTGTCCAGAGGCCATGCAGCCTGAATATAAATTTGCAAAGTAGTTTGGTTTCCTTTTGCCCAGAGGAGCCGCCCTGACATTTACTGTAAGGGAAATTAATTACACTGAATAAGCAGCACAGTACAAATTCCAGGTTACAGGGATGAGTGAAGATAAGCTGAATGTCAGATTGCTAATAGAAACACCTTGCCAGAAGTCAGTGCAGTGGCACTTAGAACAAAGTTTTAGCCACCGTTTCAAGTGGGGCAAAGAGCAGCAGAGGGAAAGACAGTCTGCCAAAGGAACACTGAAATCATGGGAAGACCTCATCAAGAAGTTGGTGCAAATGCCATTTGCAACATGCATCCAGCTACAATTTGAAAAGGAGAGCACAACATAATGAGCAGCCCTGACATTTTCTGGGAGACAGGAGTCAGAGATAAATTTTGTCACTGATTTCTCTGAAAGTTTTCAGAAATACTTCAATTTTTAATTTCCCGTGAAAGTCAATAGAAGGATTTGTGTCAGCTGAGATGACCAGAAGTCCTGGCCAAACACAAACCAGAGATGCTTCTCCTCACCTAAAGGAGGCCAGGACCACTAAGGCTATCATCAGCGTCACAAGGGAGGTGCAGTATCCAATGGTGTACATGGTCTTCAGGGTCATGAAATAGGAACGCTGCAGGGGAACATATAATCACATCTTTACCTTGTCTGTCTGGTAGAGATCAGCCCACACCAAGAGAAAGATCTCTCATTGTATTTAATGAATAAATTTTCTTGTAAAATCAGCTACTGAAATTTTAGCCTTCCACTTCCAATCATTTGCAGGAAGCATTCATGCTGAAAACCACCAATAGCAATAGCCCCACCTGAGTTAAATCACAACATCAACCAGTGTCTCCTTAACACGTTTCTCCCCAGCACCCCAGAGCAGCAGATCTGTGGTCATGAGCACTTAGACTCACTCTGGCCTCATTGGTTGTGTCGTTGACATTGTAGCCACAAGCAATGTCAGGTCTCGGGTATGGGTCTGACCAGCCCTCGCTTGTACAGTTTCGGTACACAAAACCTGTGTGGTAACAATAAAAAAGACAGAATGGGGCATGACCATTTCCAGTTGTATCTTTGTTGTTCTCAGGGTTCAGTCACCATGTAGGGTTGCTCCAGGAGCCAGGAGAGTATGTTCCCCCAGGCAGTGCACTCTGCATAGCTGGAGGCGAAATGCAGCTGAGCTAATTCTGTTGATACTTGCCCAGTGTACTTGTGTGGGTCATAATATTGTTTGCCCACTCAGGGATGACTGTGATGGATGTGTTTTTATTAATTGCAACATAAATAATACTGTTCAGTACATCTGGTGTTTCTTGGCCACTATTCCAAGATCAGCAAACGCATGACTTGTTCAATCACAGATTCAAACTCCATGCAAACCTGATACTCTGCTGAATGCCCCCACCTCCTTACTGTGGTTTGTTATGCTCCAAATAGAACACAAAACTGTAGATGGTCACAGATTCTCAGTAAGATTTAAGTGAAAACTAAAAGTCTCTTCCCCGCACTGGGCATTATTTTGCACAGTTGATTTCCTTGCTTACTTGCAAATTAAATGTTCGGAGGAAATTTCCCTCACTCAAGCTCAATTTCTGGAAAGCTGAGTACTTGAGTCCCTTGTGGCTGTCTTTGGAGAAAAGTAGGCGTTTGCAGAATTCAACTCATTTTTTGGACTGGTATCTGCAAAGGGCAGTTTGTCTGACCCTCTTCTGCTGGGATGTCTAACTTTTAAACTCCTAAAGCTGAGTGAGATGAATGCCCAGCAAGTTGCACATGGCTGAAGAGGATAGTTTTGAACTCGTCCATATTAATGTTTGGCACTAAAGTGGAAGTGGGAAGTCCTGCCCTATACCACTTACAATGTCACTGGAAGAAAGTGGCCCTAGCAGGCATGTAGGTTATGTGCTGAAGGGAAACTTTTACAAAGAAGTAAAACCACTGCCCATTGTCCTAATTACATTGATCTGTCCAGTAAGAATCATACTTTAGAAACATGGAGTGAAATCCTGGCTTTGTTGCAGTGATGACAATGCTAGCAGGTACTTAAAGGGGACATGAAATCAGCAGTCCTTAGTACAAGCCTTGCCAGAGGGCGCCATAAAATTCTATTTTTTGCCCACACATTTAGCCATGAGGACTTCAGGCTGTCTGGCTCTTGCAAAACATCCCTGCAGTGTTGAGGGAACTGAGGGAGATGCATATGCAGCAATGTTTGGCAATGGTTTATCCTCTTTGGAGCCCTGCTGGAATCGTCAGGACAGAGTCAGGGCTCCTGCTACCTCTGGGCTAATGCTGGTGACCTGACAGCATGTCTGCACTTGATTTGAACTCACCTCTGTAAACCTGCAAGGTACAGCAAACATGCTGAGAACTCTGAGTGGGAAGAGATCTGGCTGTGTCCTTATCAGACTATTATTCTGATGCTTTTTTGCACATCTTGTTCCAGCTTAGCATCTTTGAAAGGGCCAGGCTTGCTTTATAAGCCAGGTTTTCTATGCCTTGCTGCAGTGCAGCAACCACAGGAAAGAAACAGCTCTCACAAACAGTTCTCCCCAGCCTACCTTGGCACCCAGCAAGGGGATGGTGTGGTGGCAGATTCTCTACTTCAGTGTCAACTACTAAGACACACTCACTTAACTTGGAGCAAAGCACTGTGCTTGTAAACATGCCTGTGACTGTTTTGTGCCCGAGGCTGTTGAAGCAGATCAGACAAGAAGAGGTGAAGTTCTGTGTTGGTGTGCACACGCTATTGCGTTATATGCAAAGCACAGGAGATTATGCCAGGCACATCATATGGACATGAGGAAAATTTTAGCAATGTTCCTTGCTTATGGGTGACACACACCACTGGGGAAACTGCAGCATGCCCCACTCAGAGCAGATTGGGGCTCTGCAGTCTGTCTAAGGATTGTGCTTGGTGTTTACTCATAGTTTGGAGGCTTTTGGAGTTTCCTAGGCAAGAAGGGACTCTAGCTAAAGGGATGGCTGTGGAACTGGGGCCATCTGATGTGGCCTTTGCCTCTGAATCTTCACGATGGTCACACCTTCCTTCATATCTTGCCTGAGACACCATGGTCAATTCTGTTACTTGGTTCCAGATGATTCTGTTTCTTTGGTCTGCTATGTAGAAAGGGACTAGACAGTCTGGGCTGCAAATGCAAATCTAGATGTCAGCACAGAGCCCAGGGTTTGGGCAGAGCTCAGAGCCCTCCGCATGGCTTAACACATGGGCCTTTGGCATTTGTGGCTGCCCATCTGCTTTGTAAGTGGTGAGGAGAGAAAACCTTTGCTTTTCTTTTGAGGCAAGCAGATCTTTGTTTTGCTTTTTCAAAATTGTTTCAAACAGGGCAATGACTTAGCAGTAAATAAAGTCAGGAGTCACAAGCCAACCACAGCATAAAATCAAAGAAAAATGTGGCCATGAGAATGAGGTTAAACTATTGCGGATTTTGACCCACAATGCCAGATGCAGAGACTGAAATAAGATGCTAGTGGTGATGGACCAGGTCTTGGGGTTCTGTTTTGAACACTGTAACGCTGATTATTGTTTATCAGCTTCTCGATAAGGAGGGCAACTAAAGTTTAAGCTGTTGGACTATTTCCAAGATAAGGCAGTGAACATTTGAGATGTAATTATGACCTTTGTATGTACAAATTCCTGCTTTCCTCCCCGGTGAGAAGGCCAGAGGCAGGGAACAATTCCCTCTAGTGGCTGTACCAGCAGGGATTTCAGTAACTGCATTTAAGGGCCGGGATCACTATTCTAAAGATGTGGATGCCAGACGGATGGTTTCTTCAGCGATCTGTGCCTTTGTGTAGTTTATCCTTTGGCTTTAAACCAGATTAAAGGGCTCAGAGGGCAGATAATGTTCGTGTGTACAGAAAGTAGCACGGTTTTTATTTTAATCTGAGTGGCTCATGTCTGATGTCATTTAAAGAGCACTAAGTGCTTCTCCTCTGAGTTATGTAATCTTTATTAGACAATCTAATACTTTGTCTCCTGTTCCTCCCTTCATAAAATGAATCTGTCTGCTTTTCTGTAAGTACTGGACCTCATTAATCTGTGCCCTATAACTGAAGAATGCAAAAGCCTCTTCTCATTTGAATCATTTACTCCCTAAAGAGAAATGCAAACACATTTCTAAGGCATTACTGAAAAGCAGAAATGAACAGAAAGCAGGCTTACTTAATAGCTCGTGATTATTGTCACCTACTGGGAGTAAATTTCACTTCATTTCTAGCTTAGATATCCCAGAAAAAGGACAAAAGGCATTGCTTGAGCTCACCTCTGAGTGAATTGTTTGGTGAGCCATGAAACCTGAATTTCCATGAGTTTGTGCCACTTGTGTGGATCCTGTCACAGGCAAGAGAGAAATCTCCAGTGCAGATTTCCTCTTAATGAAGGCAAAAAAGGGGATCTTTTCTGTCTGCCTAGCTGGAAGTTTTGCCAAAACTTGTGTGAACCTAATGCTGTGTGAAGTTTTGTCCCCATCAAGCTCATCTGGGACCAGCCACTGGCTCTAGGAGTTGTTAAAAGGGGAAAGACAGAAATAAATACAGAACCTGAGTGGAGAAAACTCTTTTCCTTAAGAAACCATGCTAAAAACCTGCTTTTCAGGATAGCATTTACTTCCTGCACTTTTTTCCACCTGGCTAGAAAAAATAAACACTTAAAAGATCTTGCTACTTTAATTCCAGGCTTCTTCATGCTTTTCTTAGCAGCTCTTTGGAAACAGAGCTGCTAAGCAGCTATTGTTCTTTAAAAGAAGGAGGGAAAAATTTTCATTTCAAGTTCAGACCTGAGAGTGGGGTCTTTGTAAATAAAAAATAAAGTGTTTAATAAATAACTGTTTAATAAAAAACACCTGGGCAAGAAAACCATCATTTTAGCATTACCTTTTTTCCCAGTCAGCATCTGGAAGAATTCAGGGCAGAGGGCATTGACAGTCTGTCCCACAGTGGATGAAGGCCAGCAACTCATGTTATCCCACATTCCAGCACATCTGCCTGGGGGGGCAACAAGGAAATACCATACAGCATCTCCCAGTGACATAACACCATGAAACTTCTTCCAACAGTGAAACACTGGGAGACATCTCCAAGCAGCACAACACCATGCAACATCTCCCACGAAGGCAGCTACAGGAACAAAGATGCTCAGTGCTCTGAAAAGCAAGCTGGATGAGACAGAGCAAGTCCTGCTGAGACCTGGATAGGACAGAGGAGGTCCTGATTGCTTCAAACCAGCCCCAGCAAGCCCCCAGACCTGTCCCATTCTGGTCATTGACCCCGCTGGTCTCTACTAGACACGACACACAAATAGCAATTAAGAGTCATTCTGAACATCACATCAGGCCCTTTGCTACCTATCTTTTTGCTGGTAACTACTGAATGGCCCTGGAAAGATAAAAGAAATCAGATGGGAATTTTTTACCTTACTTTCAGTCTTTCTAAAGCTTCCACTTTGAGTCATCCTAATGTTTTCCTTACACGATATTTTTGTAAAAAGGAAAAAATGCAACTAGATGACCCCGCTTGAGCAGGGAGACTGGATCAGATGACCCAGTGGTCCCTTCCAGCCTCACCCATTCTGTGATTCTGTGACTAGGAGTTTAAATAGCTTCACGATGGTACTTAAACCACAGATCACTTAAATCACAGAATATTCTGAGTTGCAAGGGATCCACAAGGAGAGCACAACTCTTAAGTGAATGGCCCATTTGGGTATTACACCAACAACCTAGGCATTATTAGCACCATGCTCTAACCAGCTGAGCTAATCTCATCATACCAGGGAAAGGATAGAGAGGAACAGTATCAATGTCTTCCTTTTATCACCATAAATACTCCTCTCTTTTGCTATGCCAAGGCTGTGCTGAAGTGAAAAATGCCAAAAGACAACTCACTGAATTTGGCTGCCCAGACTCACCCCATTTCCCTTAGTTATGTGCAAGGGCTGCTTATTTTAAGGATGGGCTTGTTGTGGTCCCCTCTCACAGTCAGGGAGAGAGGGAGACTTTTCCAGCTGCACCTTCAGCTTGACTGTGTTGCCATCTGGCAGGGCTGGTAGAGATGCCTCAGGGAGCTGATCTGGTGGTCAATGGAGCACAGTATGATGGTGATCTCTACTTAGACATCTTGCTTAGGTGCTGGATGCTGGCATGGATTAATTTTGGCCTGAGGTGCAGAGTGTTATTGGAGAAGACCTACATTTGATGCTCTTTGTACCACAGACAAACTGCAATCCTACCCTTACTTATTTTGCTCTTCTCCAGATACAGGTTGAAATCATTCAGGCTCATTCCCTTTTGCCTGCACTCACTGGTCAATGGTTTAGCACATCCTTCTTTGTGGTTTCTGCAACATAACAGGGGGAAAAAAAGGCCACTGGGGCATGTCAGGACTACCCTGTGCCTGCTGTATCCGGACGTGTGCCGTCTGCCCTGCACGCTCCCTGAAAGCTGAGGGGAGGAAGCGCTGACCAAGCACTCTCTTCAAACACTTCATGCTTTATAAGGCCAACAGCCATTAGCCTGACAAAAATATTTACATTTCTAGAAATGTATTGATTTCCTCCTGCGCAACCGTCGTAGTGCCTGAAAATACAGAGCTGTTCACAGCCAGGGCGGCACCTCAGCCCTGGTGTCCCCCCTGTGCCAATGTTTGTAAGACTTGGTAAGGATTTACTTCAAAGCAAAAGTTTAAAGACGAGCAAAACTTCACCTTGGGTGATATTTATGACTTAATGTGCTGCACTCTTTGGTTTGTCGAACCTTCATGCCTACACCACAGGCATAAAACCCCCAAATCAGACTCAGTGCACAGAAAAACCTGGCAAAATTATGGTGTTGGGTGGTTTCCATCCAGGAAGAGAAAACAAAAACCAGCTGAGCTATTCCTCCTACAGGTGGGCTTCTTGCCACTCCTCATGGATGAAAGCTGGTGCCTCCCACCCCCAGTTACATAAAGAGCCTCGGGGTGGAGACAAAGCACAGCAACACTTCCCTAACACAGCCCTGTGCTCTTTGGGCTCAAGTAGTGAACAGCATTCTCCCAGCAGCAATACATGGTGTCATCATGATCAGAGGTTCCAGGTCTCCAGTAGCTTCCCTGCCCTGCTCCTTGCTCCCAAGAAAATCTTCTTGTCTTCACTCATGCACAAAAAAGAGCATAACCATGACTTGGGTTACATTAATATTACGCTGCTCCCTTTCCCAAACTAATGTTATCACAAGGGCAGAGTCCCTTTTCCCTTTTACTGCAGGAGAATAAGAAACATTCAGTGCTCATGTACTTTGTGCCTGATTCCCCAGAAATTAATTCCTTTATTTGTGCCATCTTCACAGAGATGTGAGCACTGCAGCAGAGATGGCATGGTGGGAGCTTGTCCCTTGCTTTGTTGTTTTTCATGCCTGTGCCAGTCAAAGCTTCTGGGGCGGGTGCACTAAGGATGGGGTATGGAAGGTGCCCCACACACTGCAAAGCCACCTTTCTTCCTCCCTGCATAACCCACCAAGGGTAAGCACTAAATTCCTCAGCTTTGTTTCTCTCTTCTTCAAACTGAAATCCCTGTATAGGATTTTCTCCACAGGGACTTCAGGCATGCAGATACTTTAAAGGCTGGAGGTATTTTCAGGTGTGTTGTTTCCCAGAATAGATGCATTACTCCCTAATTTACCAAGGTAACAAATCTCTCTTAGAGTTTGGTAGAATTTTAGGCAGAATTATCCTGTTTAAAAATTCCAATAACAAAAGGCCTTGAGGGAATTTTAAGATGCAGATCCAGTTTAAAATTGGATTAAGTCTCTGCTGAGAAGCTACTAATTGACTGAGATAAAACAAGACCATCTGTACAATGGTACTGCCCGCTAATGCTAGTGTGGGTCCACACCAGCAGGGTCCTGTGGAGTTCTACTTGTCTGCATCTGTGGAGCTCTGGTGCAAAGCAAACACAGAGCTGAATGCTAGAGCCATATCACAGGAGCTAAGCAGAAAAATAAATAGGTTTCCTCTTTGCTGAAGTAAACAAGCAATACTGATTCATTCATATCATCAAACTTCTTATATGCAATGAGACAGGTCTGTCTTGTGGAGTATCTGGAAGTCTGCCATAAGATATCCTGTCACTGCTACCTGGCTGTAATGCCCTGAAGCTGTGCTCACATCCATCAGTCTGCAAGGGACAGGGATAAAACAGTGACAGGGAAAAACACTAGGCGTCATAAGAAACAAGGCAATAGATCTTCCCTCTGAGTTCTGCCCTTGAGCCAGGTCATAGTGAGATTGTTCTGTGTCTCCAACACTCTCTGTTAGAGAGGAAGGCTTTGAAACTAAGAAAACACCTTAACTCTAGCTCCACATGGTAGCCTGTCTGTGGCCCAGATAGCCTGCACACAGCACATCTCATGGGAGCTCCTTCCTTTCTCATGCAGGTGAGGACCTTGCCCATGTCACAGTTCACAAAAGCCACCCAGAATCAGTTCAGTCTGCGAGGTGCTGTGAGGGACACAACCCCATCCTTAGTGGCGATGGCTGGTCACACACAAAAAATAGTCACATATGTTGCCTACACCCAGTGCTCTCTCTGAGATGCTGACCCAGCAGCTGCCTGGGGGAACTAACACGCAGTTCAGAGGCAAGGTTTAATAATCTCTTGCACATGACCCCAGTTGCTCAGCTGTGAAAGCAAAGCTGTCTACGTGATGAGGAGTCAGTACCACAACTTTCCCAGGCCAAAAAACTCCTTTATGTGATGATAAATCCTCGCTGAATTTCAAGAACTTTGTTAGGTGACAGTAACTTAGAGCAAGGAGGAAGTAATGAGGACTTTGAAGCCACGTGATTTAAATGTTGGCTGCTGGTCTTCATTGATTTTTAAGGCAAATATAGCTAAGTAAATTTACACTTGCTGAGGTGACTTTTTAAGTTATCCTTGTCCACAAAGAGATGATTGCAATTTGCAAGATTTTGTTGCTGGTGTGTTCCCTAGTTGTGAGGATTGCAGTCAAGCAACTGGGTTAGAAGGCTCCCACAACTCTTCTGTCACAGTAAGGTCAAAATCCCACTCTCAAAGGCTTGCAACAGATCTTACTTGTTTTTCTGCTCTTAAAGGAGAAATGTATACCAAATGCATGCCTCCTATGGGAAGGGATGTAGGGGTATCTGAGTTTGAGGCACTCAGTTCATGTGAGAACAGCTTTTATCACGTGCATTTGTTCAGCCTTTACCTGAGCTCAGGAGCGGATCATTTTCAGTTGTTCTGTTCCTTGCCTCCAGGGAAAGAGTCTCCACACACTTTTCTTCCTCCCTTTTCAGGACGCTCAGGAGGTCACAGATGGGTGGAATAGCTTTGATCTACAAATTTTAGAAGCAGTGGAATCACTTTTCCTCTTAAAACTTACAAAATCTTGACAGAATTTACCCTTTTTATGCTCACATTCCCCATGTAAATCTATCCCTTGATTGTGGGCAATATTTCCTTGAAATACAGACAATTTTCCCAGTTAAGTCTGCATTTTTATAGTAGCGGCAGGCAAGCACAGACTGAGTTTATGTCTTCTCCCTTTTGCTGACATTACTGACATTGAGAAAAATGTGTTATTCTGCTAAATTAAGTACATGAACAGGATGCTCTTCCAAAAGACTGCAGAAACATCCAGGACACTGCTGGAGTCTCCTAGAGTAACAGAGAATTAATCACTCACCCATGGCAGTGTTAAACCATACACCTGGCAGGTCATTTTCCTGGGCACAAGTGATCCAAATACACCCACTGGTTGCAGACCACCCAAGCCTGTTTCACTGCTACCATCTGGTAGCTGCAGGAGCCCACCTGAAAGCAGAATCTCACCCAGATTTTCGTGAGAACTTAGATGGTAATTTGTCCTAAGGTTATTTTCTCGTCTTCCCATCCTCCTTTCTCATAAAACCATGTGGAAATGTTAGTGTTCACTCAATCCTGATGTAGCAATTAAATGTGTGTTTATGTTTTATGCAGCTGGACCAAAATGAGTGAAAAAAACAAACAGCTACAGACCATTAAAATGACAAGTATTGAAAATCATTGCAAAATTATTTGCAGGACAAGGTCTTAACAGTTACATCATTCAGACAAAAGTACTTTTACCCTTTCTGTTATTTTACCAGTGTCTATTCATTTTGACACAAGAAACCTGAATTTAAGTGGATTCTCATTATAATGAATTAGACAATTTCTCTCTCATGGAAAAACCCAAAATCTCTATAAATTCTCACTATGGAACTTTTATGTACATATATATATAAATGCATATGTTTGTATACACATAATTAAGAGATTAAAAGCCAATCATCAGGATCTATTAGTTGAAAAGTATCAGATAGAATTTGTTTATGTTCTTTGTTCAAGAAAGGTTACCCAGCAGCATCACATTACTGCTCAACCTAATAAATCCTGTAGCATTGCTGATCACTTTCAGATTAGATTTGGGAGAAAGAACAATCCCTGAAAACCTTGTAATGAGAACTATTACTTTTCTACAATTAAATTTTAGCATACCAGATATTAGAGACCATATTCCCACTATTTTGGCTGGAAATTTTTTCAGTATTGTATTTCTGAACAAAGTTTGATCTTTTCAGCAGTGTATCAAACCTCATCTAATTGGTCTGGTGTGTTTAACTTCATTATCTTTCTCCCTTGTCTTTGTGTGTCATGAAATAAATAAACTAGAAACCACCTGGTTTTGCACAATATAATGAATTTTCTGCAATCACACATTCCAAGACTTTGTATGAAAGAAACTGTCTTCTGTTGCCAGGATTTGAATGCTGAGCATTTGTAGTGGCCAACATAACCAGTCTGGTTTGCTTGCGGGTTGTTAAGATGATACTGAACACATGTAAAAATAAGTGCTAGGAATCATGTTAACAATGATCTCAGGAACAGGGGAATACTTCATCTTAAATAAGCCTCTACATTGTGTGGGCACTGTTTTCTTTTAAGAAATGCTGGTCCTAAGAAAGTTTTTGTTCTAGAAAAATTTAAATTCTGTGTTATTTCTTTATGGCTAGATTGAGGCCACACACTTTTAGCACACCCAGTTGTGAAGACCACCCTGATGATCTGATACAGCATTACTTTCTTACATTAAATGTGTTGTTCAAGCAGGAATACAGCATAGGCAGTGCCTTACGATTACTGTTTTATCCCACAAAGTGATGCCCACCCTATACTTCTAATCAACTGGATACGACTTTCTGGTAATAGATATGCAGCTAACAGGATTTTAATCCCTGTTTAATTTTAAAGCAGAGAGCTTCCAGGTGCTGGTTTAAAGACCTTGTTTTCCACAAACAAGTCCGTGAGCCTGTCTTTGCCAACGCTGGCATCTGACGGGGCAGGCTGGGTGCGAGCATGTGGATATTTGCGGAGTGATGCGAAATCCGCTTCCCATGCCATGGCCGGATAACCCCACTCTGCTACCAGCTGTGCTCAGTCTCACTCTTGTTTACCATCCACAAGTGGGAGCAAACAGCCTGCCTCTGCTGCTTGAGAACGAGCAGGAAAAGGGGCTCTACGTGCGGTTTCTATGTCTCTTCCTAAACAGTTCCCTGAAACAGTTTTGATCTCCTTAACGCTTCACCAGCTACTAAAAAGATAATTAACTCTATCCCAACTGAAACCAGGACAAAGAGCAAGACATCCTCATATTTTGTTTAAAGACAAGATACCAAACCCATTCCAAACAGAGATAGCTGTGATAAATAGATCTCCAGAACGGGCAAAAAGCTGCAGTTTGTAATATTGATAGGAACAGCCAACACAGTCTTTAAAGTGTGAAATGAATGGATCTAAACACTTCAAATTCACAGAATTCACAGCCATTTCATTTTAAAATAACTGGGTTTAGTTTAATGACAGGATTTAAAAAACAAAAGATGCCTGGCAAAATCAAAATAGGTATTTTGAAAGACTAGAAAAAGAACCAATAGAAGGAGTGCTCTTGGGGATACCCTGAGCAATGACATCTATTTACAGAGTCCTTTAGGCAGTACTAAGAATAGGAAACTAAAATTACAAGAAAACCATCACAGTCACTATTTTTATTGCAGAAGATGATCAAAAGGCAAAATGTTTGAAGATTGCATTCACTCTGCAATTAAAAAGTCTAGGCAGAGCTCAGGTTTTCTCATAGTTGGAACCAAATCCCCTGCTGGGACAAATAAATTGATTTTTCCATTAGTTGCAATGAAACAGTGATTTTATCCTTTCCTAACTTCTCACACCCAAGCTGGACATATTTCACACCTTGTTTTATATGCATTCAAAATCTGCATAACCTGAGCAGCACCTGGAGATCACAGCCCAGGTTCCACTCTCCTTTCTGACTGATCCAAGCGCCTGGAGCTCAGCAGTGACAATCTGCCACATAAATCTCAGTAAAGTGATAAAGCTAAAGAAAAAAGAAAACAAACTTTGTGGTTTAAACATTGCTTCACCTTCCTTCGACCTGAGTCCAGGGAGGCAATGCTAGACATGGGTATTGCCCCTTAAGGGATTGATTGCTGGTGTAAATCAGTAAAGCTTCTCTGAATGGAGTCAAATCTTTTCTCCTTCATCACAGTACCTGCTGTGTTTGTCAAAGTCTATCAGTAACATTGCTGTCTTTATAAAGGTGGGGAAACTGAGGCATCCAGCATCAAGTCACCTGGCCACTGTCAACTAGTGCAGGAAGCAGCAGAAGCAAGAATAAAATTTTAACATCCCAGGTTCTACACAGATTTTTTTAAACAGAGACACCACAACTTAATGGAATAGAGGTGCACAGAATTACTCAGACAACATGTGATTCCATGCAAATGGGAATAAATAGATCTGAGCACCTACCGGGACAGTTGAAATCCAGAAGATGATTACCCAGATGGTCCACATAGTGAATCACAGTCTGTTTTCTTCATCCCTCGTGCATCAGAGGTCACCAGACTGTTTGTATGCTCTCCAGCGTGGCTCCTAGCTCTTTTCACTTCATCCTTTTCCCTCCTTGCTTTTTTCCCTTCCCAGCTTTGACCATCCTTAGCCAATGTTTCTCTCCAGCTGCTGAGCTCTAGAGAGCATCAACAGTGACAGGACCCCCCCTCCTGTCCACCCTGCAAGCTCTCCTCCTCCTCCTCTGCAGAAGCGCCCTGTCCCGAGAATTACAGCACCTCTCTTAAGCATGTTCCTACTGTTGTCTGCCTCCCTTCCTGGCTATTATTCACTGTTATCAACGGGTGTCGCTGGGGAATGATCATTCCTCATGCTCCCATGATAAGGGACCAAGCAGGACTCCCGTGTAAGATGTCAGCCCCACAATGGCAGGGGCAATCAATCAAGGGGAAGTACAGCCCAGAATAAGTGCTCTGCTGAGAAGCCGAGTTGGAGGAATGTGATTCAGGCTGCCTGCACTGCTTCTGCTCTCAACAGCTCTGCTCTTGCTTCCCACAGGGAGCACACATCCCTCTGAGAGCCAGAAATCAGGAAGATGGCAGATCCTGCTGCAGGTGAGCCAGCTGCCTGCATGTCCCACCAAGCCCAGGTGAGCACAGCTGCCAGAGCCAAAGACAACTTCAAGTCTGGGATAAACAGGGGATCTGCTCTTCCCTCCCCTTCCAAAGAGGACTCCAAATACTCTCTAGACTTCATCCTCTTATCCAGCATCTGAAGAAACAGCCAGTCTGCATTTCATCCCAGTGCTATAGGCTGCAAGGTGTCATTGCATTTGGACCCCACTGGTACCTCGTTGTTGGGATATAGATTCCAGACATCCTGGGTTCCCCAAAGACAGTTCCTTGGCAGTCCCCTCGCCTATCAGCAGGGCAGGTTTTGTTATTCCCAGTTTTGTTTCTGTGGCAAAACTATTGTAAAGGGGCCATGTGCTTACCTGGCTGTGAGCTCCCAGCTGCCAAGGCAGGCACTCCAAACCCTTGCTTGTCACATTCACCTGTAGCACAATACTGAATATGGCTTCAAAAAAGAACCAAAGTTTGCACTGTGTACCAGTGCCCTTTCTCAAAGCATGACAGTCCTCAGCTTGTCTCAAAACATCTTTTACCACCTATTTCAATTTACCAACACCAGACAGGTCAAATTTAATGAAGGCCTGCCCAGAGCACAGATGTGCTCCAGGTTTATCAGTAAAGTCAATGACTAGAAAAAATACGGCTAATTGCCTGTGCACTGAAAATCCAGCCACTGGATTAAACAAGTCATCCGCCGAGCAGCACAATGAAGGAATTTGGGTTTCCTAGCAAGTGCTGCCCTTTCTATGCCCACTCTGCCTCCAGCTCATCTCTGTATGTGCTCATGAAGATCGCTGAGTTGCAATGCTCCCTGTTTCCCTACACACCACCCTCATCTCTCCCCACAGTCCTAAAGCAGCAGTCAGGCAAGCAGCAGCATTTGCTTAACCCCACACTAGCTCTGTCCTGCTCATTCACCACATTCACACAGCATCCTTTCCCCCCAAAATGGCAAATGCTTCAGTCTTCCTTGCCCCAGTCCACTCTAAATTTGTAGTGACTTTCATTTCTTGAAGACATCTGCTTCCCCACAGAGTTTGGTTGAAAATATCAAAGGGTTGAACAAACTGTTGAAAGGGGGTCTGAGAGGCAGCCAGACAATGTCACGGTAGTAGTCTGAAGAAACCACACTGACAATGCTGCATCATCTTGGTGGGATGCCAAGTCCTTCTCTCTCTTCCTTTGGCTGAAGGAATATTTTATTATTCCATTCATATTGCAGCATCTTCCCCTGAAAGCCAGCGTTCTTTCTTGCATTTATGTAATGGAGAGAGCTTTGCTTCTGAATGTACTTTGGAGTGTGGGTTTTTTTCCAAAATAGGCCCAGGAGTTTGGAGAGTCAATGCTGGATTTAAATACCAACAGTGTGAATGAATATTTTGTGACCCTCCCATTTTATTCATGTTCAGGCTGAGCATTTGAAAGACGATGGATGCAAAATAAAACCTGGGAAATTCTTACCTGTGCAAACCATTGCTTGACCTGCAGCAGATGTCAGCGCAGCGGGACAGACTGCGAGAGCTGGGAAACCTAACAGCAGCAGCAGACTACAGAGAATTATTACCAAGAATTCACAGAGCCCCAATGAGAATTTTGTTTGATTAAACAATGGCTGTGTGCATTTGCTTTTATACCTACTCAGTATACCCCTTGTAAATTTGTCACAGCTGGAATTTCTTTCAAGTCCCATATCTAAACCAGGAAAGAAACATCTGAATTTTTTCACACAATTTTGAAGGACTTTTCACTTTAACTTTAGGAGTAAATAAAAGAAATTACTTTGCTTTGTACTACTCTGATTGTAGGATTGTTTACTTATCAAACACTAACCAACTTCGATTGTAAATATTTATTTATTAATACTTAAAAATTCCATTAGTGCTTGAAAGAACTAATTTTTCTCCTTCCTTTGCTAAATAATTAAATTGTTTGCAATGCCTCTACTACAGCTCAACAGTCAGGCCACATATTTTTCATCTGACATTTGGAATATAGAGATGAAACTGAGACGAGAATCACCTATTTAAATCCTGGTTAACAATCTTTATTTATATCAGCCTTCGCAAGGAAATATGAAGGTTTTTTGGCTGATAAGCCCCTCTTTTCACCTACCTTTTCCACTCATTTGCTGCTTTCCAGAAAAGTTTACAGAGTGCTTCTCCAGAGGTGCATCATGTTTAGACCCTCTGATGTGGAAGCAGACATGGTTTTTGGTTTACACTCAACTATCATTGTCCAAACAGACTGATGTACATGTGAATTGTGAGGAGAAATATGTTCTGTTTTACCTCTATGTTAGAAAAAATGAAAGTGAACAATTTTATTCTTAGAATATGTAAGGAAGAAAAATATTCTGGGAATATTTCTGGCTTTCTATATTAAGCCTATATTTAAGACACCATGTCAAGGTTGTAGGCATGATTTTTCCTAACCAAGAGCAATTATGTGTTACTAAGTATGGGAACTATGTCCTGGGATCTGAATTTTACAATCTGAAGCTTTTCTTCCTTACTTTTTTATCTAAAATGAATTACTTTTGCAGTACTTTTGGACACATTCTACCTCTGTGTTAGAAAAACTGAAAGTGAATCATTTTATTCTTGGTCCAGATCGCTTGTCTGAAGGGGAAAAAAAAAAGGAGAAAAAAAAAAAGGAAGAAAATTTTGCTTTCCCTTCTCCCCTGTACCCATTTAGGTGAAAAAAAACCCTCGTAATTTATGGGTGGTGTGAAAAATACACTGAAGAAAGGTTTTCAGGATTACTTTTCAAGGGATGGCTCTTTAATGCTGAAAGCGAGAACATATAGGTAGCGAGGGGAAAAAAAAGAAAAAGAGGGTTTTGTGTTTTTTTAAATTGTAATAAAACTTTCAAAATCTGTTTTAAACTAAGTAAGATCAATTTAGGTGTTCATAGATGAGAGTTTTTAAAGGGAAAGAAGTGCCTCTGCTTTGTCTGAGACCACACGGGGAATTCTGAAAACGACGCTTACTAGGGGAAGGGGGGGAAAAAAAAAAAAAAAAAAAAAAAAAAGGAGAAGAAGAAGAAGAAGAAGAGAAGTTGTTTTTCCTCTGTTTTGTACTTTCGCCATGAGAGGAGCTGGAGTGCCGCTGTGGGGATCCCGCCCAGCCGCGAGTGGTGCGGCCCAGCGCGGCTGCCTCGTTACCGAGCGACCGCCGCGGGGCCGCCGTGAGGGCCGGGCCGGGCCGGGCCGGGCCGCGGGGCTCCGGGAGAGCTGAGAGGGGGAACCGGGCTTTGCCGGGGCTCCGGGAAGGCTGGGGGCCTGTGGCAGCGGCAGGTACGTGCTGTGTGTACAGCGATGTCTTCTCCAGCCTCACGCAGTTGTAATGGCTTTGCACCGCATCCTTTGGTGGGGTGAGGCGTGCGAGGAGCTCCGAGACACGAGAAGGGATTAGAAAGCCCGAGCGCTGACAAGAAGAAGGGCGATAACCTGGTCTGAGGGCGTTTGGGGTGAGTTTTGCCATGGGCTCCCAGGATTTCACAGCTCTTTTGGTGCACAAAACAGACACACAAAAAGTCTCGATAGACACAGCTGTCCTGGAAAATTTAAGAATATCAGGTATTTAGAGCTTCCAGGACCTTAAGGATTTGTCCTGTATTAGCCCTTTGAGCAAGATGCTGTGTGTTATTGAAGCTGGTGAGCTGTGGTGGCATCATCACTGTAAATTATTGAAAAGGTTACACCAGGAATCCTTTGAGGAGACATGTCTGCCTCCACCTTTTCCAACCTTGCGTTCCTGATGCGGAATGCTGACCAGGAGAAGGAGGGTGGCAGTGGTATTAATTTAAGTTGAAGAACACAAGTGGAAAAAAAGTAAGCCTTATCCTTATTTTCAAAATTTTTTTTCAGTGTTTTTGTCTGAGTGTGGTTGGTCTTGCTACCTCAGAAGAAATTAACTGCAGTGCACGATAATGCCGCTCCTCTTACAGGTTTTCTGTTGTGAGTGGAAAATTTGTGCTTGGAGTTATTGAGTGGAAAATATTATGAAGGCCAGGGTCCTGGTAGCACATTATTTTAAGCTTCTTGCTTATTTATTATTTAATACTGCACAAAGCCATAAGTCAAAACAGCACTTTATGAGCTTGAGGCACCTCTCAAGTTGTGCCTGAAAGATCTAAAGCAGACTGGAAAACCAGACAAATACCAGAGATGAGACCATAAAATGTAATGGGGGAGGTAGAGTAATGCAGCTTTGAAGCTGTTGAGTGCTGCCTGCTTGAGGACTGAAAATCCCAGCATGGCTTTTGAATTCAGTTGTTCCAAAAGTATCATGTCTTTTTCTCCAAGCAGTTCTCCAGTTCATGCAAGAGTCAAGGGCTCTGTGTGCTATATTTACAAAGATAATTTCTGGTGGATGGATCGTGTCTGGTGTCTTTATTATGTAAAATTTGCACTTGTCAGTAGAGAAGTTTATGTTCTGATAACTGCATACTTAACACGGGATCTGTAATGCCCGTGGCTTTCTGCGTTTACAGTTATCTTCACTGAACTAATAACCCAGATGGTGCTATCCAAACAAAAGATTCAAATGCCAGTTTTCTTATCCCTCATATTAATATTTAAAAATTAAAAATTAATCTGCAAGTTAACAACTCAAACACCCAGGAGAGATTGGAAGAACATCTCTGCAGAAATCAGTTCAGATGGGGGAATTATCAGAACCTCTTCTCTTCCTCTCTACTGGGGGACATGAAAGAAGAGAGAGGTATTTTACACAGATGTGAAAGGCAGATGTCCCCAACAAGCCTTAGAACAGATGCCCAAAGTGCTAGGCCTTGCAGTGGGAGCAAGGTTTCCTGGAATCATTCTCTCGTTGTACTTAGCACACACACACAGCGTAATCTACTTCAGCAGGGAAAAAAAAGTAGCTCCCTCTCCTGAATGTTTTAAGGCAGTTTTAGGCAGCAGATGTTTCCGGTGCAAGAGAAGACATTTTGATCGTTATGTTGTTTTCGTTTGACCCCAGGCACTGAGGAAGTTTAGTGCCATTGAGATCCTGTTTCTGTCCGAACATGGATCTGGTTCAGTCGGCCTCCACAGGCATCACTGTCTCTAGGGGGTCCTTGAAGAAAGTACCCAGTGTCCTGAGCCACCTCGTGGAGGAGCCTGAAAAAAGACAAGCTGTCCCCCATCACCTGCTGGAATCAAGTAAGTTCCTGCTCTCTGACTGTTCCCAACCTTGTGGCAATTCTGGGAGACACTTGGCTGTTATTTTTTTTGCACTTCCCTAAGAAAACTCCCATCCTGTTGCTTAAATTGCAGCTTCCTGCGAGCCCAAATAATGGGAGGGGTAGTCAAGAAGTAAATAGTGGCTGTGCTGATCCTGGCTGACCCTAAAGTTTTGGGGTGGCTTGTTGAAGCCATGATGCCAAGAGATGAACTACTGGGAGGATCATGGATCTGCTGGGGTAGTGAATGCTGCCATAACTTTACATTTATAAATTCATGCCTACTTAAAAGGAGAAATAATATCTTTTTTTTTCAATAATACGTCAGTATAGCATAACTAGGCTATATCAATGTATGTACCACTCATCCTGTGTGTTTCTGGTCTCTTTTTCTCTCTGTTTTTTGATATATAGAGATTTATTCAGAACTTCAGAGGAGCAGGTTTGTACAGGCTGAGCCTGCTGTGTTACACTATGGAGGGTATGAAGTTGGAAAACATCACCAACAGATGCTGGTAAGTTTTGGAGCGGGGATCCCCTTGGGGCTCATAAAAAGACAGCAGAGTCTGAGTTGACTGCTTGCGGTCATGAGGCCTTTGCTCTGTGGAGTGCTCTAAAAAGCAGCACTTAAATTCAGTGGCCCTGCGGTAACAAAAGAGACGAGTACCAGGCTGTGAGCATCACTCTCCTTTATACTCCCTGTTTCCCATGTCTGCATCAGTGTTAGTGATATGTGGTTTGCACACCATGAGTGAAGGATTTGGGCTTTAACTCCACAGGAGACTTGTTTTTTCAAAATGTCCTTGGACTGTCACTGTGTCTGCAAACATGTTCACTTGGTGGGAAGGTTTTGAAAGCACCTCTGGTCTTTTGCCAAGAACAATTTATTCTGAGAAAGGAAATTCTATGCATAGGTTTGATTATCTTTCCTTGTGAATGGTTTGGATATTTCCTTTTCTACTCTCTGCTCTGCCTTTGTCTGACTTTTTTATTCATGCTTTAAGTGTGTTGAGACAGAGGTTGGGTGGTTGTGGTGGCCTAGGTTCTCCAAATATAATGAAAGTAAACAAATGCTGGAGGCTTTATAGGCTGAACTGCCACCATCCAAAGGTCTGTTGCTAGTAAACCAAGACAGAACCATAGAGTATTATACAATTCCTGTTGTTTCAGATGTTCCTAAAAGTGGTCAATAAATTGTTTCATTATTTGTTCCTTTTGCACGTAAGAAAAACAGCACCAGAGTTTGATTCAATAGTAGCATCTTTCTAGCAAGACTAACTGTTATTCCTTGAATTGTGACTTGTTTCCAAAGAATAAAAACACAGGATGTAAGTTTTGCATGATTTTCTTTTGAATTCAGAGCATATTTTGTATTATTTCTACTCAAGTAAAAATGATTACTTCTTTACTATGGAAGGTTTTACAAAAAGTACCGTTGGCATGCTTAACTGACCTCTTATATTGTAAAGTGTTTTGTGGTTTTTGTGTTCTTTTGTTCTACAGAAGCTGATAAATATTTCTACCAATGCACTAAACCTTCACATAATACCACCCCAGACAGTGTATTTTCAGATCAAATACAACAAAACAGTAAGTGTCAGAAAGTCTTCACGCTGCTCTTTGCATGCAGCACAGGTTTTGTGTCATATAAGCAGCTCTTACACACCTTCTATCTTGTTTTGGGTCATTTTCCAGCACCGGCTTGTCCCTGGTTTGTCCCTTGTGGTTACTGTTGATTTTTGCCCTGATGAGTGGCGATATTACTATGACTGCATCCGAATTCACTGTGAGGTGAGGAGTCATTGCAAAATAGAGTTGTAATGGGATGAAACAGCTATTAGAGCATGATGATAATGATAAAACTTAATCTTTTAGAGACACATGGGTTTATTCCCTTAAGTCTTGACTGGAGTATTTAACTTTAAGCATTAGAATTTTTTCTCTGTAAACATCCCAGAGCTGTAGGTAAGGTTACATAACTTATTCTGCTATTCTTTGCCAGTAGATCAGTCTTTGTGCCACACTGATGTAATATCTTAGCTGAGCAGGCTCAGAGGAGCTCTGGAGATTTGCATAAAGTATGGGAAGACGGATACTGAAAGCAGGTAGAACAGTAACATTCTGAGGTACAACACAGTGATAATTCTGGAGATGTTCTATGCCCACTTACTGGCCAACTACTAGAGAAACTTTTTACTCCTGTAACAGACTGAGAAAGTTGGGACTGTTGAGCCTGGGGAAGAGGAAGTTGCATGGAGACCTCATAGCAACCTTCAAGTATCTGAAAGCTGCTACAGGGAAGCTGGAGAGGGACAGCTCATGAGGAATGTAGTGATAGGACAAGGGGTAATAGGTACAAATTGAAACATAGGAAATTTAGGTTAGATATTAGAAAGAAGTTCTTTACTCTGAAGGTGGTGAGACACTGGAACAGTTGCCCAGGGGAGTTGTGGGTGCCCCAACTCTGGCAGTGTTCAAGGCCAGGTTGGATAAGGCCTTGATCAGCCTGGTCTGGTGGGAGGTGTCCCTGCCCATGGCAGTGGGGGTTGGGACTGGATGATCTTTAAGGTCCCTTCCAAGCCTTAACATTCTATGATTCTATGATTTACTGATTGTAAAAGATAAATATTTGCACCCTTTTGTTTGTTTGTTTGCAGGGAGATGATACCTTAGTTGTTCCCATGCATGCTTACCCTGCTATGAATGTTGTAGAATTTCCATCATTTATGAATCTATCTGATGTACCAGTTGGTCAGAGGTGAGTTAAGGACAGACATTTGTCCACATTTTGTGAGACATGCCCAAAAACTGAAAAATCTCATTTTCCTCTATTTGTACAACTTGATGTCTTGAAAGCCTTAAGAAACTCAGCTACCATCTGGACTGAAAAATAATTCTGTATATGAACTGTTTCAGGTGCACATTCACCGTAAAGTAAATGCTGTGCAAGCTAAACACATGTAGAGATGGAGCTGAGTGTTTTTGCTTCTTGTATTTAAAAGTATTTAATGACCTAGGCTTCATCTTACTCTGTCTATTGCATGGATGTAACACTGACTGTTCTCATGAAGTAATCAGTAACAGCTGTTAACAGTAACTGGGAAGGGGAAAAGGAGAAGGCAGGTTCTGTTTATTAGGGTCTAGTTCTGCAGTATATTGGCTGTATTAGTTGAAATTATGGTGATTTTTGTCAGTATAAAGGTTTGAGTGAATTCTAGGAAGTGAAAGTCTTATCAGGTGGTTTTGTCGTAGTCTGTGAGTTGAAAGTAATTAATGAATTTTACTGAAGCACAGAAGTATGAATAGGCAAAGCACATACAAGAAACATGCAAAATTCTGCAGTAGAAATGAGCCCAGCATTGCAGAATAACATTTGTGTCTTTTTGTTTGTTTGTTTTTCTAATCCCTTTAGTCTGTTAAGCTTTAGTGAATTGTAATGTTGCAGCTTTCTCACAGGACTGAACATAACTCCTGACTTTCTGGGGGCCTCTAGGCATGATGTGATTCTGTTATTTGCTCCCTTTTAGTACTGAAGTATACAGAATTTTCATATTCTCAGAATACAGAGAAGATACTAGAAAGAGAGCAAAATATAATTTTAATAATGAGAATTTTTTTTCAGCACAGCAGGGATGCTCAAAGATACTCCTGAGGAAATTTGGAAGAATTCCTGAAGAGAAAACTTGTGGTTTCGAACCTTAATTTTTACCAGTATTTTTCAGCATTAAACTATTAAAAACTTTCTAAAAAGGAAAGCTCTCTGAGATAGTTGGTACTTTACAGAACCCAAGGAAGTCTGGGCTCAATCCATAGCCCATGAAGTTAATGGAAAAACTGCCTTTTACTTCCATAAATGTAGGATAAAATCTGTATTCTACCACCCACCATTCCTCTTAGGTACAGAAGGTCCATCAGGCAACAGGTGGCATGTTTGCCGTGTTTTTGAGGCACTTTGGTTACTGTTCAAGCTGCACTATACCCTAAAACAAGTTGCCTGCCCAGTCTGCCATTGCATCTTCTTTGTGAACAGGCCATAGTGAGGCAGAGAAAAAAGAACTTGGCTATTATTGCTTATTTCTTTAGGCATTTTAAAATGTGCTTTCCAGAGGAACACTGTGTAACATGCATTCTTTGCTGATCAGCAGGGTAGGATTTCAGTCAGACAGTTGATAAAAAACAGAAATAAGCCTGCATAAATGGATCTTGATTTGCAGGGTGATGAATGGTGGTGCATCAAAGCTTTTGTGTTTCAGTTTGGTCTGTGAAAACAGTTGCATACAAAGGCAAGACAGGTTGAAAAGATGTGTGCTAATAGTCCTCACACAATGTGCATGAGACATAAAGGGCTATTATGGAAATTAGGCCCCAGCATCATTATTTCTACAGTGGTTAAAGTCCAGTCATTCTGATGTGTTGGAGTTTTCAATACTTTCTTTTCTCATCATCTTTCACAAGGAGGGCCATGGAAAAAGGCTGATTTCTGGTTCTGTACTCGTTGCTCCAGTTTGCATTGTTTGTACTTGCTAGATATTACAGTCTGTAAGAATTTGAGGATGGACATAAATAACTTCCAAAAAGTAGATTTTTGAAATTTTTCTGTAATCAAATTCTGTATGGGTAGGAGAAAGTAATGTCCAGCATTCAAATCAAGATTTAGCTCTTATTTCCTGGGGGAATGAAAGATCTGAAGTATTTTGCTATTTTGGGACAGTGAGGAATTATGATTTTCACATTAATAAGTAACCCACTCCTCTGAGTGCAGGTAATTTAGTGCATGGTGTGTATAATACAATTTCCCAGCTTGTAATTGATGAACAACTGCAGTTTGATTAATTTAATTTTTCTTTTTATCTCCTTTCAGTAAGGAGTATGTTATCCCGTTGCAGTGCAGCTGTCCCATAGATTTTGAATTCCACATTGATATTATTCAGCCTCACAGAGCCTTCACCGTCCAGCCAACATTTGGTAGACTGACTTCTTTAAAATTCTAAATGTTAAATCTGTGTTTATGAAGTGTAGTTACTTGTGACAGTCTATTCAGTGCTGTACAGAAAAAACCTTTGCCTCTGGCAAAGTTTTTGCAGGTAAATGCAGCCAGTCATTTGCAGCCTCATGGCAAATAGCCAGCTGGGCTGTAAGTTTCTTTAGGCAATGTCCAGCTATGACAAAATGCCAGCTTTGACAAAATATGGGATGTTCCAAACAGTCTGTGTGGCTTTTGTCCTCCTAGAAGACTATCCCTGAAAAAAAGGGTCATCCCAATAAAACTTAAGTCAGAAATTTTGGTAGCCTGAAAATATGGCTGAAGGCCATCTTTAAAGCACTAAAAAGTTTCAGCTCCTACTTAAAGCCATTGTGCTCAGAGTAATCATAGAATCACAGAATCACTTAGGTTGGGAAAGGCCCTTAATGTTTAGGGATATGAACGGTGGTTAAAGTGGTTGAGAAAATAATGGAATAGGCAGTAAGGAAATAAGGTCAAGCAGAGACAGGTAATGCTTCAAATCCAGATGAGTCCCGTAGCTTGGAAAAGCACAGAGGAATATGTTTATAATGCTTTGTCCATGAAAGCAGAAAGTGCCAAAGACTTAAGTCTAGCAGACACAAGTGAAGAATTTTTACATATAAACAGGCAGTTGTTTTCATAGCAGTATGAAATATTATAGCCCTACTGTCAAATCTCTCAGCTATTGCAAAATATCTTCTATTATCTGGCAATGGACATAGTTTTTGAAAGACGCGTTGAGACGTGAAGTATTTTCCATGCCTCCTGCCATCCACTCAAACATTAAGTTGTTTTAAGAAAAGTAGCCCAGAATCAATTCTAGCATACTTAAGTGGGCTCATGTTTTATGGACTCTTACTGTTTTTCTCCTCTAATCATAGGAATCATTCCAGGCAATGGAAAAGTCAAAGTAACTGTGAAGTATTCCCCATTTGAGTATGGAACAGCACAAATGGCAATGCAGTTACGGATTTTAGAGTTTCACTCAAAACCCTATGTGTGTGTATTCACAGGAACATCAATACCACATCTGGCTCTGATGTATGTGTGGCTGACTGGTCTTTGAGTATTTTTGCCCAGTTCTAAAAAATACTCATGTAATAGGATTTCATACCATTTTCTTATGATAATTTTAAGCGTTGGTATCTTTGGAAACTTACAGTGCACTGATGTAATTCTACTGTTGATACATATACCTGCTTTTTTTTTACACTGTTTGCTCCGAACATCCTTTATCTATATGAAGTGAAACAAACAAAATTAATATAATGAGAAGTTAAATATCCTTAAAGAAGTATTGAGCATCCTCAGCTTCTGTCATTCCCACTCATTATTATTCTTATTGTTGAGGCCTTGCAAGATGCAGGGGGTTTTGACCCTTTTGGCCTGTACTTAATTTTTTTGTGAAAAAATTGGACTTATATGCCATTTAGAGAGTACTTATGAAAGCAATATGTGTCCTTCTGACATCTAGAAAAGAACATTTTGATGAACAACAATGTCATCCAGAGAAAAAATCTGTGTCTGGAAAATCCACAGTGTGGAGAAGAGATCGGTTCAGCCAACTACAGTTGAAGCCTATTCCAAAACTAAAGGTGTGAAAAGATAATAATTACAAGTACTTTTCTGGGCTGGAAATCTTCCATGTTTCTATTTCTTCCTATTAATTTGTATCCCATAGGAAATTGAATACCAGAACCTCAGATTTCCCACAGACTTGTCAAATCCGTACGCTGTAGCTACTGTTTTAATTCAGGAACCAGGCAAATTGAAGATAAAGGACATAAAAGAAGGTAAAGTAATTAAGCAACATACACTTGGTCTTAGCATTATTTGTAGGTCTGATGAGGAACTTGGCTCCAGAATTGCTGAGGTGATGTTAACTGTTGTTTCTGTGAGAAATCTCACCTTAGCTTTATGTATTAATGGGTACAGTTATCTTAATGGAGGGATTTCACAATTAAAAACCCAGTCTAGACTGAGGTGTGATACGGCTTTCTGATGTTCCTGCAGCCCTGTCCCAAGGCAAAGAAGGGATAAAAACCAGACAGATGAAGGACACTATATTTCAACTGAAAATCAAACAAAATGTTCGGGAAGAGGAAGCAAATCATCTAAAGTGGTAAGTGTTAGTTAATCATATTAATTAACCACATTAATTAACCACGTTAACAGGACTGGGATTTGCTTAACCAAGGCCTCTATGAATGATGTATGCAATATCCACTAGTGCAGAATGCTGCCATTTCGTGTCCCACTATGTTTGTTTTAAGCCTAAGTTACTGTTGTTTTATTTAATTTTTTTTCTGTCCTGCTATGAGCAGACTCAGTAGTAATCCATAGTAGTACCCAGTGAGGTCTTTGATTGTCTTATGGTTCCATTCAAAAAGAAACTTGCTGAAAATCTTGTTCGCCTAACCTTGTTCTCAGGCATCTCATCTTGTGCCCTTAAGGGCAAAGGAAGATTTTGTCACAGTTGTCAATATATTCAGGCTAAAATGAATAATGAAGTGAGAGCAGAATTACACTTGAAAGCATTCAAAAAACATGTAGATGTACTGCTGATAGATGTGGACATAGTTTAGTGGAGTGTTAGGCAGTGTTAGGTTAATGGCTGGGCTTAACGATTTTAGAGGTTTGTCCAACCTTACTTATTTTATCATTCTATTGTACATCAAATGGTGCAAAGCAGAATGTAGTTGGGTCTGTAAGCATATCATGGTTTCATTTGAAATCCACGGATCATCTCATGCGCTGAATGTCATAGACACCTAGGCACCTCAGGAAGAGGAGAGTAAGTGTGTTAGCCTTTGAATAAAGCAAACAGTGCATTAAGTAAAGCATTTTTCTTGTCTCCACTGTAAATGCAGGCAAGTTCATAGGGGAAGCGATCCAATCTCTGTGGAGTTTAAAAAAGAGGTTATTGAAAGCCGCCAAAGGGAAGAAGAGCAATACAAGGTTAGTCTTTGATGGTTTTTCTGTAAATTTATAATCAAACTTATGCTTCCAGATTATGCAGTGCACTAGTGAATTGTATCAAGCTCTCTACATGTTCAGTTTTCTTTGTTAATCGATACAAACCTGTGCTAGTTGTGCTTTTTACTGCAGTCGTGTCTTTATTGTGCCTGTGCATCACTGTTTCAGGGGTGGTTTTATCTTTAAGGTAGACAGAGAGAAGGGTAAGGTATTACCAGAAGTACAACAATATTTGTCCAACCTAGCAGATTTGCACCCAGCCACCCAGTCTCATCAAAGTGCCACATTCCAGCATAATCCTGTCAGCACCAAGGCCACATCCAGGCTTCTGTTTGTATTGTACTTCTGAGGAGCTGCTGTTCTGAATGGCTCACATTCAAAGAGCTAGATCCAGTCAGTACTCCCACACGGAGCCATGGGGAGATAATTCATCAGGTTGTACTTCTGCATCTTCACCCTCTCTCTCTTTGGTTTCTTCTAGTCACTGCAGACTTTGGATCCTCTTCCACAGAGGTGACAGCGGCAATAAGCAATACTTGGTGGCAGGAAGTATTTTTCTTTGTGTGGCACAGCCCTCAGGGACAGGTGGAGCCTGTCCCTCATATCCTGCCTCCTGGGTATTCAAGTAGCTTCTGACATCCCACTGACTTCCAACTGTTTGTGGGAGTGAAATTATTTATACATAGGGTAAAGGCTTGATTTATACACTGAATTAGGCAGTATAAAACATTATATTTAGTACTAAAAAGAAAGAAATTAGTAAAAAAAAGGATCTACATTGTGAGATTGGTGTATCGCTGAATTAGATGTATGTTAACTTTGTTTAGAAGCATCTATTTCCTTACCTGCTGATTCTGGCTATGCAAAGCAAACCATGTTGCATTAGGACAGAGATTTGATTGAAACTCAGACCTGAAAAGACTTTTTTTTTCTTTGTTTGACTTGCTTAAGGGTTGCAATAATCACTCCCTAGAAGGGAATGAAGTCTGTGTTTTGTGAAACACCTCCATAATGTTACGTGGTGAGTTTCACTAGTTGTAATGGAGGAAAGAATTCACTGGATGCTTTGTGCTAATGTGCTTCTTCTTCACATTAGATCCAAAGAGGAGAGCCTGTCATAGAACAGGAGTTCCAAAGGGATGAAATTGAAGTTTCCTTCAGACGTGTTACCCGGCATGTTGACCAGGTTTGTTCATATGTTTTTATAGCCTGCTATATGCATGCTATATTATCACCTCCCAAGCTAACAAACAGCCGTAGATGTTTGACATTGAATACTTTTCCTCCTGATATTCCTACTTCTGTGTCAGTGCCTTATTTCCCATTTTAGTTTTAGCTAGGGCAAGCACCATGCTACATGCACAACTCATCTTCTAATGTTCTGATCTAGTGTGAGAGTCAAGTGGAAATCTGCAGGCCTAACCTGAGATTTATATTGCTTGTTTCTGAAAGATCTCTCAGGAGAAGCTTTGTCGTGCCTCATTGTAAGGTTAAGCATATTGCAAGGTTTGCAGCCTCTGCCTGCAGGTCAGATTGACAGGAACCTTTCTGGTACTTAGATTTTTTTTGCCCTTCTCTGTGGCATCTTTCACCCTTCCTTGGATATGTGCCATTATTGGAGAAAGGATGCTGGTTTTGCTGAGCGCCTGGTTTGAGTCCTTACAGCTATTCAAACTTCATGTCTGTGCAAGATGAAGTGTGCATTTGGTAGAGCCCCTGTCCATTGTCTGCTGTCCAACTGCCCATGGAGTGCACTTAAGTTGTAGTCTGTGTTGGTCATTTGTGTGGATGCAGACCATGCCACCTTATCTCTGCATTCCCCATACTACATCTGCTAATAATACTTGGTGATTACCTCCCATTAAGCCCTGCAGTGAAGGCTTCTGGTTAAATGCCAATGCTGCAAATATTTTCACTGGACTTAATTTCAGTATTTAGAAATAACATATGGATTCAGGCCAAGGAATGGCTTGGGATGGAGCAAATTTCTCCCTTACCTAGTTGTAAAAAGGGTTGTCCTTTTTCTTTTCTGTTTCCTTTCTTAAAAATGCACCATGCAGCAGCTAAGTGTCCATCCCACATTCGACTTGCTCCATAATAACCCTTGGGACAGCAGAAAGAGGATGTTCAGGAAGTTCCAACAAGCAGCATACAAGGTAAGGTAAACAACCAGAATGCAGTGTGATGGCATGACACCTGGGAAACAGCACAAGAGAATGTGCAACCAGCACATAAGGAGTGTTCACAGCTAGCTAGGGATTTGGTAGTTTGGCAAATATGCCCCTGCCTCACCAGCAAATAAGGATCTGGAGTAAGTTTTGTGTTCAGCTGGTCTTTCATATTGGAATTGATAATAAACAAATACAGATAAATTCAGATTTTTTTTTTAAACTAAAAAATACTTATGTACAAAAAAGAAGATTTGAAAATGCATATAAAATACTGCACCCAGTTTTGGGCCCGTAGTACAAGAAAGACTTTAATAAACTGGAGTCAGTTTATTTAAGTGAGTAGAGCCACCAAGGGCTTAGAGCACTTACTCTGTAAGGAGACACTTAATCTGGAGAGGGAAAGTAGAGGGAGAGAGCAGCACCTTCAGACTCCTCTGAGGTTACTGATGATGGAGGATCTTTGCAATGGTGCATGATGGAAACATGGGAAACAACAGGTATAAATTCAGATAAGGGAGGTATAGACCTGGAAGAAAAAGACTAATCAGTAAAATCACTTACTTCTTTGGTTTAAATATTATCTTGCATGTCCTCCGCTCTTTCCCCAGTAAACCTTAATGTAGTAAGCAAGATGGAAATGTCCTGCTCTTCTAGTATCCAGTTTGAATATTCTTCAATCTATTCACAATATTGAGATCTTGAAATTAAATGCTCTTTTCTGTATTGCACAAATAAGGAGGTAGCTAAATGGCCCCATGTGGTATTAAAACCTAGTATTCTTCATTTTTACCCTGTGGGGTTTGGGCAAAATACAGTGCAGGTTGCTGTTTACTCTCCTCATTCTCAGAGCCACAAATATTCATGTGGCCCTGGTTAACTGACTGTTCACCCTCTGTTTAATCTGTATATGCCAGTAAACACAGCTGAAGGATTAGGACCTAGCCAAAAAAAATGTCTGATTAATGTGTTAGACTAAATTAAGGTTTTAACTGTATTTATTGTGTAATGTCATTCTAGAATTGAGATCCTTTCTACATCTTTCGTTCTCATTTTCTCCTGAACAGAAAACTATATTAAAAATTCTTAAACAGAGATGTCTGAGTGAGCTCTGGAGAATAAATACGGGTGTAACATATACAGTATATTTCTATGGCTGTAAATCTTAGGATGTTCAACCTAAATTTAAAATCGTTCTCTCAGATTTTGGTTCAGATTCGTCTAAATCGTTTATTGCTTCTGTTCCGTGGACTGACCAGGGAGGCCAGAGGTCTGGAGGAGGGGTCTCTGTCTGGTAAGGATTAGAAGAACAAGTTGATATTTTGGCCATGGGCTATGATAATTCAGGCTCTCCTGCAGTGTGTCAGGTTCATTACATATAAACTTAAAGACAGAGTCCTTACAAAGGAGTGTTCCAGAAAAAAATAGAAGTGTGACAAGGTAGAATCATAGAGTGATTTGGATTGCATGGCCTTTAAAGGCCATCCAGTCCAACCTCCCTGCAATGAGCAGCGACCCAGATCTTCACCTAGATCAGGTTGCTCAGAGCCCTGTCCAACCTGTCCTTGAATGTTTTCAGGGATGGGGCATTCCCTACCTCTTTGGGCAACTTGTTCCAGTGTTTCACCATCCTTGTTGCAAAAAAATTTCTTCCTTACATCTAGTCTGAAACTACCTTCTTTTAGTTCAAAACTATTACCTCTTGTCCTATGGCAACAGGCCCTGCCAAAAGGTGGAAATGGCTATAGTCAAAATACATCTATTTTTCATACACAATATTTACCAGATTTTAAAAATTTGATTAACTATTCTTAGGAACCGTTCAGCTTATCTACATAATAACAGGGCAGATACATCACTGGAACTGTTCAAGGCGAGGCTGGATGGGGCTTTGGGCAACCTGATGTAGTGATAGATGTCCCTGCCTCTGGCAGAAGGATTGGACTAGGTGATCTTTAAAGGTCCCTTCTAACCCAAACCATTCTGTGATTGTACATATAGGCCTGAGGAACAATGAAAGGGCCGATGGGACTGTATGAGAAACAGGGAGATGAACAGATCAGGGGGAGCCCAAGAGGCGAGAGACACAGGATGAGAGGAGCTTGTTGCAGGGGGGATGGAAGGGGGGAAGACACCTGAATGTGATGAAGTCTGAACTCAGTGAAATGAGACAGTAGGAACCATGAGACACATTGCCAAGTGGCCAGTACTGGGTTGAGTTTTTGTCCTCATTGTTTTCTCATAGAAGTGCTTTTAATCAATTGTGCTTTTTTCACACTGAAATGAAAGTGCTGGTCTGGAAAAGTGACTTGTTATTTAAGATCATAGAAGAAAACTGCCTTTGGATGGGAGTCACAGCCGAGTATATGGGAGACAGAGAAGAATTTGGATCTCTTATTTCCCACTCCATTGTAGACACACAATTTGACAGCTCCTGAGACACACTGTTCCATATCAGGCCTTTTCCTGCTTCTGCAGATAGGCACTTTTAATTCCCAGGATGCAGGAGATGCAGGAATGTTGCAAATAGAAGGTGTAACAACATTTAGTGTAAGAAAGGCCTCTGACTTCTCTCAGCCTTACTGAGAACCATGCTGGAAGGAGTGGGTTGTAATGTCTTTTTAGGAAAGGGGAAATTAAATCTGTCTGCTATTCAAGGTATTGTGCTCATATCTTGTAGATGTGACATTTAAAGTCTTTAGGAAGTATTAAATTTCTTTTTATATTAAAATTACTAGACATCCTGGTTTAGGAAAATGTTAAATACATTTTGTGACTTGATTCCATTTCTGAAACAATGCATTAAGATATGTTACAAAATCTTAATATTTGCTTTCCAATCATGACAGAAAGCAGGAGTTTCAGCAAACCAGAAAAGAGTGAAGAACATAAGGGCTTTTCTTCCTGCATATCTGAAGATCGTATATTGCCTTTTGAATTCCCCTTTTACAGTTCCCAGGAACTACACAGTTATTTGGTAGGTACAGTAACTAAAATGTTAGTCAGCAGACTAGATAGAATTTTGTTGAAGACATTGGCCCCAGGGCTGGTCGTCCCTTTATTAAAATTTCACAATGTGACTGATGTTCTGGGATTCTGACAAATTAATTCAGGACTTCAGATTTACTAAGGGTTCAATTGAAAATAGTAAAAAAATCTTTTCATTCTCCTAATTGTATCCTAAAATTGTGAGCAATACATTAATGTTTAGAGCTGATTAACATCCATTCTCCAGAAGAAAAGAAAGAAAAAAAATAACTGAAATGCTGAAGTCCAAGAAAGAACAGCAGAAATATCAAGCTATGTAAAATAAATATTTGCATAATCATTTTCATATGTTTTCAATTAGCTGTACTCATGAATTGCTGCCAATACAAAACAAAATGCCAACCATATTACTGGTTTTAAATACTGTTCTTTTTCAGGCACCTGATGCTCTTGGCCTAGTTCCTATTGAATCTGTAGACGTGAAAGTCAGACACATTCTTCCTTTTTACGACTTGAAGGTGAGTCAGTACAGAAACCTCATGTTTCTCTTACCTGTCCAGTTAAGCATTTTCAGCCTGATTCAGTGGCCTCTGTGCAACCCAGTAAAAATGTTGCCTTAATAAGACTGTATGATTAGCATGGTTTTATTAAAACCAAATCTCACCAGTTCCTATAAGTAGCCAGCTTACAGCCAGCAATAGTCCCCTCTCTGCAGACAGAGATGAATCACCTCAGCTGAAATTATTGTATCTCAAACGTCAAAGTCCTGGTGAAGTATGGCTTTTCAGAGTTTTGGTTATATAGTGTTTCTGTGATAGTGTTCCAAGTGTCTTTTACCATGGAGATGTGATGTGTCCATGATAAAGCCAAATGTTCCATTCCATTTATGAGTTAGCGGAAAGTGATGATTGTCATTTCCTGCAGCACATCTTTTTCTTTGAATTTAGGTTCCTCAGCATTGCAACATTATGAAGTATCAGCCATTTTGTACACACTATGCAGCTACAAGTTACAAACCTATAAAACTTTCTCGACCACTGAGGCAGGGAGCCCAGGTAACAAAGTCACTCCTAATGCTACATTTCTACAATTATTTGATTAATTTTGCCTCAACATTTTATACCATAAGATTTACTACACTCAGAAAACCTTTGATGTCTGTGTTTTTCAAGGATGAATTGATTCAAGTAGTTCCTTCTCCTGAGGAGCAGCTCTCTCAGAGGACAGATTTCCACAAAGAAGCAGCAGAAGGAGATATCAGCCTCTTAAACCTGGTTCCTCCCCAAGCTTTAGTCCACCCAACAGAGAGCAACCCACTTCGCATTTTTGTAAGTATGAGTTGACTTCCATGAAGAACCTAAGAAAGGAGCAGAAGTGTGCTTGTTTCATCAGAAGCCTGATGTGGAATTTGTGGGCAGTTTTCTTACTCAGATTGGTTATAAAACTATCCAGAGTGAGAGTAATCCTTCATGGTGCAAGTTCTGGTGGATAGGAGTCACAGAGCTCAATCCCACTGAGAGGGACACCATTTCAGTTTAGGGTATGTTTTGATCAGTTTAGGGGAGGGATGATAAGACAAAATTGCAGTGAAAGCAGAGAACTGGAGACCCTTTCAGTCTGACACTCCACAAATGATCAGTGATCACAGGATTTCTGGGAACACCATGGTACCTCCCTGCTTCTCCATTAGTTTCCCTATTTGGATGTTAGAGTAAAAGCCATGATCCTGGCGTCTCAGTCCTTCTGTAACCTCACACTCTTGCCCAGGTAGGTAGGACAGGTGCAGTCTTCCCCTGCTGTTCAGCTGGGCGACTACAGTTCTGCCTAATCCTTGGATGAATGGAGAAAAGTGAAGTGAAACTCTGCTCGCATTGCATCCTGCTGCCTTACAGTTTCTAAGAGTTCTCAGAGCATCCCAAACCACATTTCCAAGTTATTAGACACAGAGATTCAAGAAATCACCACCACTTGTATGGGAGGGTTTTCTGTTACTGTTGTCATGTAGATTGTACTACTTGGCACCAGCTGCAGGAGGTATTTCCCACACAGTGCAGCACAGCCCAGAGGTCCCCGAGGTGCCTCTGAGCACGCAGAGACAGCTGTAGGGCTCAGAGCAGTGCTGTGCATGGGCATAGGCAGATCTCCCAGCCAGCATGGCACTGGGCCTGGCTTGGGTGGCTCTGGCTCCCAGCACTTCTTAGCTGCAAGGGACCAGAGCCCGCTGTGCTAGTCTGGTGATCTTGGCATAATATCTATGATGTAGACTTGTCCTCCCTGCACGCAGCCAGGACTCCAGTGGACTTGCTGATGAGATCCTCTGTGCATCTCTTTCACCCCTCTGTCATATCAGTGTAAAAGCCAGGCACAGCTTGATCCACACCACCCAGCATTGGGTTTTATCCAGAAACAGATGCTAGTGCAGGGAAATTGATGGCAAAATGTTCACTAGCTTCCACCACAGCGAGCCCAGTTTCCCTTCTTGGATTCTGAACTGTTCAGAGAATCAGCAATGGATTTCAGAGTAATTAGGCAATAGTTTTTTCTTCCAGACTTGGAGACAAGAGCTAAATTGCTGTATTTTAGACAGTAGGGATCATGAATAAATCAGACAAGATTGTAGGATGAGGGGAAGAGACAGAAAATGAAGGATCACACTGAACAGAACAGTCACAGTGAGACAAAGCTGTTCATCTGGGGAGACTACCTTAATTGTAAGAACTGAATTTTCACTAATTTGATTCGTTATGGTGCTCGGAACAATTTATTAAAATTATCTCTTCATTGTTTTTAGAACCCCACTCCAGGACTAGTTCCATTTTTACTTCCTTTGGCCTATTGTGAATCAAATATTGAGTATCATCTTTGTCCTCATCCAAAATATACCTTTACCAAGGAATGCCCCAAAGGATCCAGTATTCCAGTCACACAAAAGAAATTTCTGGATCACAAGGTATGGCCTTTTGGGTTTATTGTATGAGTACCTGCCTTGGTTATGTTCTTGCTGAGAACTTGCTCTAAGGAATCAAAATGGAAGGTGGAGTCATTCTAGATAGAAGATATTTTCAAATATAAATTATGCATGCACCTAAATAGTCAGTACCTGGGTCAGCATAACTAGTTCTAGTTAGGCTTTATCCATGTCTCTTATTTACACCTGAGTGGTTTTCTGCTCTTTCCATGTGTTCAGTGTGGCATTTTCACATCCTTACAGTGATGGAAGGATCTGAAATATTCAGCTCCCCAAATTCAATTCTCAGACAAGATGCTCTGTCCTGCAAACCTCTCTCCCCACTGTATTATGTATTAGAGGTCTGATTGTTGTAGCACTTGTCATTTCAGGAAGTGATTTGTGGAGTAATGGAATGGAGAAAATTCTTACCATTGGAGTATTCCACTTTTTCTAACATTCCCACATTGACAAATACGGTACCTAGGTAAGAAAGAATTTGAATATACAATGCCTCTACCCTGCACTAGTTTCTGCTGCCTGTAACTACATTGATCAGTCACTAGTCCCACAAATGAAAGTGGCCCTACAGGTGGAATTAATTGCTGCTCAGAAATCCAAAACCAACAGAAAAAACTCCTAAGAACAATATCATTAGAAGAAATGCCTAGCCCAGGAAGGAGAATTCCAGTCTGGGCTTTTGATAACATCTCTCCTGAAAGCTTGTTGACTCAGTCCTAGAAGACCCCAGGAGCTGCCTACTCTGTCTGTCTGTAAAACCTTTAACTTATGGACACTTGCACCCAGTGATAACCAACATCTCTCAGGCTCACATTCCCTCATATCACAGCAGTTTCTGGTGCACCCAGATTTTCCGCGAATATTTAAAAGTACATCATTTTCATTGTAACTGCAACTGCTGTGGAACTTCAAAATATGAAAATACCATTAGTATTAATGCATTAAACTAGTACCATTTCCACCACAGGGATCCTTACAGTTTAGATATGCTTCCAAGAGATGTACCACCATTGCTGTCTGACTTACCTGAGAGAGACAAGGAGAACATAATTGACCAGTAAGTTTCTCCTCTATTCTGCATATGGTGTGATTGACTGTGTCTAAACCACTTGTACCGATGTGTCAAAACCTGTCCCAAGAGATCCTCAAAGGCAAAAGCAAAAAGTCCCTCTTGCATAAAACATACTTCTGTTATTGTTGGCTAAAAAAAATACTTTCAAAAGGACAAAGGCAAACTGTTCATCATCTTACTAATTTTTAGTGAGACAGATGAAGCTGACTTCAACATGATTCTTACTTCAGAGATGGTGAGAGCTGAATTTCCACAGATTGAGGAGGCACTGTCAGAAGAAGGTGAAGAAGATTCAGCAAAAAAAGCAAAGTAGGTATAATTTGAAATTAGGAGAGAGGAATGGAAAGGAATCTGAAGTCAAGCATTGTTGCGATAAGAAGCGATGAAGAGTCCTCAGGCAGGTGCAAAAGGGAGCTCATTTATTGCAAAAACCAGGCGTTTTTAAGCAATTAGGCTTTTATCAGCTGCATACTTTTAAAATACAACAAACATAATTTAACCAACCACCATAAACCACGATGTAAACACGTGATGGTTATATAACTTGTTTTCTACGGTTACATAACTTGTTTTCCACCTCTCTTCCAGCTGAGTCATTACCCAGAATCCTTTTCTACTTAGCCAAAGTAGCAGGAGTAGGCCATGATTTTACAAAGGCAACAAGGCCTTCATTTTATAAGGTTTTACCTATACGTAACAAAGCATCCCTTTCAGAATTGCATAGAAAGTTATACTGAGATGCTCTAGGGGCTCTATCACAAGTGAGATGCAGATCTAGTACTTTGAGCAAATCTGCACTGCAAATTCAGTCTCTGGATTTTACTTCAGAAAGCAGCTGTGAACGTGACACATTGGCCTGGATCTCTCTGACTTTGGTTATATCAGTATAATCTAACACTTGAGGCAGTTTGCTTGCTTTCTCAGAGATATTCAGCATTCTTGGACCAGTGACTCTTGCTTTTCAGTGACCTTTTTGGTTAGGTATTTATTAAAGCTGGCAGAGGAAAGGGCCCTTAGAATTTCTTCCTGGCATGGTGCTTTTTTCTCCGTCTTTTCCTAGGAGTGTTTCACTTTGCTCTGTCCGAGCTGCACACTCCCCCAGCACACATTGTGGCCGGCTGTGTGGGTGATGAGTGACTGCAGAGCAGCACAGGTGAAAGTGCTGAGTTCTGACCTTCTGTTTTCACAGTCCTTGTGGGACTTGGAGCAAGTGAATTCATTTCTGTTCAACAGTTGTCCCCTCTTTAAAGTGGTCATGATGTGGCTTAGATACCAGGATGTGCAAAATAACCTGAAACATTCGGAGCTATCAAGAGATTTGAATGTCTGCTTTACTTTTAGAGGGGAATAATTTGATTGGCATTGAAATCCCATTCAGATGTCAGCCATTAAACTTTAAAACAGTATTGTGAGGTCTCTGACAAAACACTGATTGCTGTCTTGTGAATACTACAGCACTGATTGAAAAGAATTTGCAGTAAAAATGTAGGTGTGTCATACTCAGTGCTGCTTGTTACGTTTTATGACACTGCTTGTCAGAACATGGCGATTTGGGTCAGCTTGTGTAACTAAAGAGTGACCTTCTTTCTCCACAGCGATACAGTGCGGGATGGTGCTTTTCCTGGGTGAGTGGTTTTATAACCATAAGTTTCTTTATTTTTTAAATCTTAGATATCGGTTTCAGAAAAAAAAACGAAAATAGTTTTCAATATTAGACAACTCTGGGTATTGATATTTACTTGTTGAAATCTTCCTTATTATTTTGGGTTTGTAAAGAGGGAAGCAAAAATTTATTAGCAAACAATGAAGTCCCAATCCTTTATGTTGTCACTGAAGGGTTCTTTGTTGCTATTGAGGGGATGGTATTTCACTAGATGACAGAGAACATATTGCTCGTCTACAGAAGTTGCAGCATTTTTATCCTTAAGGCAAACCAGGTTTTCATGTGGCTACTCTTGTTCTGGCAATCACAGCATGTGTTCCTACAGGGATAAAATGTAAAACTCAGTCAGTTTGTGTTTACCTATCAGATGGTTAACTTTCCTAACTGGCCAAGCCAACAGTTAAGTGTTCTTTCTGCAGTTTCACTACTTTTCTAGTTCTGCATAAGTAATAGAATACTCTCTGTGTTCATTACGAAAAAAGAAATCGCGAGTGCCTCTTTGGATTTTGTCAGCATTCCTAAGTAGTTTCTCTGGTTATTATAACTCCAAATGATGCTTTAAATTTCTTGCAGAGACCTACGCAACTGTCCAGGTGGACATTTTCAACCCCAAAACAATGAGCTTGGAGAGAAAGTTCGAAAACATCTGGAGACATTGAAGCTGAAAGCACTTAATAAAAGCCTTATTCTGGGATAAGAGTAATTTTACAAAGTCTATCGCCTGGCCCTGCTTATCCTGTTAATGTATGAGGCCTTCTCTGTCCAGCTACATTTACTTTTGTTCACTGAGGTCAGCAACTTCTTACGCAAAAAGAAGAGAGCCACCAGTAATGCCACCTACCAGTAATGCCAGCTTTGTCAAGGACTCTCATTGTGCCCACTACCCGAAACACAATAATTACTTCAGTCAGGAGCCTCAGCCTTGCACCTGCTTATTTTGTTGTGGTGTGAAGGACCAGAAAACCTCAGTACTACCATGTAAATAGTTTGGTAATTAATTTACAGCTCACTGTTTTCAAATAAAATGTGTGAAGACCTCATGACCAAATTCTTCTAATTTTGTTTTTTTTAGTTATGACCTGTCCTTGAATTTTTGCAAGTAAGTTGCTAAATCTCAGACGTGACAGTAAACCATACATTTGATATTTTTAAGGAAAAGGAAGACTTGAACACCATTACTGTCCACAAAGACAATGTCCAAACAAGTCTCATTAGCTGTTCAGGGATTTAATTCAGTGCATAGGTCTTGGCAAAAGGATGCATGGGTGAATGAACTGCAGAGCCTCATGAGAAATCTGTAATGGTCAGGGTGTATTCCCTAGGAAAGGAGATTTCTCAGCATATCGTCTTGCAGCTGTCTCCTAGTTTCTTGTCGGACTTCAGACAAAATTAGTTTTATTCATAGTGAGTTGATTGCTCATTTTAAAGAGTGGTCCAGGCTGTTTGTGCTGAAAAGCACAAATCTTCTGTCTAAAAGGCATGGGAATCGCAGCAATACACACTACATTCCTAGGATCCATACTTCTTTACAGGCATACTTAAAACCCCTAAGAAAAGAAGTTTATTTCAGAGAGTTATCAGTGTAGACAAGCTGTAAAAAGCCCAGGGAGATAGAAAATGGGAAAGTAGGGTGAAAAAGCTGCAGAATAGCCTGTATTATACTAGCTACAAACTATCTCTGCTCGCTTCAAAGAAATAAGAAGCTGTTAAGTTTCTGCTAAGTGTCTAATTGACAAGGGATTGTTCAGAATGCAGGTCTGGATATCTGCAGGTTTCTCTAACTACAAACAACTGCTTGGATTTGTACACATTGTTTTTTTTTCTTCTGCAAGTCCTGAGGGAAGCAGTTGATCTTTTAAGAGATGAGCTAAGAGTTGAGCATGTTTCTTAACATGACCGTGACAAAAACATTTTTACAGTTTACAGTGAAAGCATTCACAGTTCATAATTCACAGTTTAGGTAAATCAAGCATAGATAATTCTTTGGAACTGTTACTATCAGCTAAATGTCTAGTCTAGTAAAGATGGAATAAGTGTCCAGAAACAATAGTGATTAAACAAAGTTAATCTCTTTTTCTTACATCAGTACCACCTTCCCTCCCTTCTCCAGAACGGTTTCCTGGTCATCCCAATGGAAATTAATCATGCTTCTCCCTTCTCCAGCAGTAGACACGAGCCTCCAAGGAAATGAACCGCCTTTCTGTAGAAGTGATCCTCCTTTCTGTGTTTTCAGGCTTTTAGGGGCCAGGTTTCAGTGTGCAGAGAAGGTAAGAAAATACTATTACCTTGCACTAAAATCTTCCTAAAATTCAAAGGGATTGATGGTAGTGTGCAGATGTGCGTCCATTATATCCCTCTGGGATACGCAGGTGATGAGCCATCAGAGCCTATCCTGCTGTGTCTAAGAACATGAAATTTGCCTAAATAATCTGAAGTCTTAGGTTTTCATGAGACCTCTTAAGTCAACCCCTGGCTGACTACTGAACACTTTCAGAAATGGGACATAAACCTTAAGAATTATAACCTGCAGTTAGTGGCTTTCCACAGTTCTGTGTTCAGTGTTTGATGAAAAGGACACTGTTTGATGAAAAGTGTTTGATGAGATGTTACAGAAAATTAATTGGAAGAAAAATGAGTGATGGAAAATGTGCCTTATTTTGGGAATCTAAGGGCTGCATTTTTACTGATGCAAGTGGGAAAGTCAAAATGTGTAAATTGATATGCAGAATGTGCAGACAAGTTTATTTCCATTCACTGCAAGTAAAATTGCTACTGCTTCCTTTGTTTGGAAAGGATTAATTGACTAAATGACAGTGCAACTGTTTTGCTAATTAAGATATATCCATTTTGCCTGAAAAAGCCTGTCCTATTAGCAAGGTTAATAAACACTGACTCACTCTTTAGCTTTTCTCCCTCCTATTACATAAATTAGCCCTAACCTCTAAATCAAATAAAAGGTGCGTTTTAAAAACTAAGAAAATGTTACTGTGGAAATGATCCATGATCTTAAGTGCTCAGTAACAGGGTTATTAATCTCACTTACTGTTCCATGATGAGAGAAAACCCATCAAGGTCTTTAAAATGTAAATTAATTTTATTTTATAAGAAGGCTGGGAGAAAAACAGCAGTGTGTGTCTGATGTAAAGAAATGGGTGAAATTATGTTTTCAGCTCATAAGAATATTTCATAAACTAAAGAAACCTTGTTACCTTTGAATTTGTAATGCAAGGTTCAGTTATTCCAAGATCCAGTTGAAGGGTTTTTTTGTCATCTGGTCTTTTTCCTGCGCAGGTTTTCTTCTGTCTGTGCTCATACTTCGTCCTTTGCTTTATGGAAACGCCTCAAATGCTTCTCTCCAGCTATTTAACCATGGAGAATTTTATTTCTTGCTGAGCCCTGTCCTGCTCTTTCGGTTTAGTTGGAAACAACCAGCGGGTTTCTAATTTATTGGGTGGTACACAAATTGTGTCATTTCCTTAGGAAGCTGGATAAAGGTAGAGAGCAAGGACTTCTCTGTGTACAAGTGTGGGTAAATTTCTTTGCAAATGTAATTGTGAAGTGCTGCTCTGCAATCTGTGAGTGCATAATTCTTACGGTTCCTTTAGAGACACCAAACAGTTCATATGAGGGTTTCTGTGTCCTTTGAAAACTACAGCTGTCGCTGATGTACCTTGGTTTTGCATAGAAGTTATTTTAAGGCAGAATTGGTTTAAAACTTGTTTTTTCTTCCCCCGTTTTCTACTTCTCCTGCTGTCAGTCTGTGTGTGCACTGGCTACCAGCACTGGTTGCTTGGAAGTCCTTTTCTTCAAGCAGATGCAGCTTGGTAAGACAGCCTTCTCAAAATATTTTTGTTGTTTTGGGGTTTTTTTCCTGAAATGTAAAAAGCCTTCAGAGAGGAATTCTAAGCAGTGACCAGTGTCTGCAGCTGTTTGGTCTGGTATGGAATCAGCTCTTCCAGCCTGAGCAACCTCTTTGGCATCCTCCAGCTCTGCCTGCTGCCAGAGGATGGTCAGTGTTAGCTGCTTTGATGTAGGGCCTGGAGAACCATCAGGAGGTCAGTGCAACAGTCACACAATTCTTCTCTGGGCCTTGTGGTTTGGGACACTGTCAGTAGCAGGGTCTCTTGAGTTGCTCAGGAGGACCTCATGTCATTCCCAGGAATGCAGTCCCATTCATACCACTCCCACAGACTGAAGGACTTGGTCAAAATTTTCTTGTGATTCTCCATTTTTATGGACGTCTCGAATAATGTGTCATTTCTCCAAAGCTGGAATTGGTTGGAAGTCTCCCATAAGTATTGCTGTACTGAGCCATCCTTTCATTGGCTGTGTTCCTTTGTGTCCTCCAAGAAAGCTGAATTTGGCCAAAAAAGAAGCCAGACACATCTGACAGGGCTATCTTTACCACTTAACACCTACAGAAGGTAATTGGTTGTGAGGGACGTACCAGTTTATGTCTGTACGACCACAGCAGGGACTTGAAAATTAAATCAAGCAGCTCCTGAAAATCTCCAGGTGATTTCAGAACACCTGCAGGAAGTATTTTTCCAAAGCACTGGTACATCAGAAAACATCTTCTGATGAGCTTCTCACTTGTGCCAAGCACTGTTTAGTTCCAGCACGTTCATGTTTTACCATCCAAAGGTTAAACTGTGTTTAAGTGAGTGAGAGCTCTCCAAGGTGAAGAGCAATGGCATGTTCTTCTGCCTTTAAAGAAATAAAATTTCCAGTTCAGGACCCAATCCTATTGTTAGCTGAGCACATTTTGAAATGGTTACAGTTTTTCCTTATGTTTCTAAATACTCCAGTCAGTTTCTATGAGTTTTTAATTGCACAAGAGACCGAGTTAACAGTGCATTATTTTTAATCAGTTCATTTTATCTGGCTTCAGAATTCTGAACCAAATTATCACCATCACCAACTAATTACTGGTTTATAATAATTTCACAGTGTGGAGTCTCCAGTAATCCAATATGCACTGCCTACAAAACAACGCACTGTGTCACCTCAGGGATTTTGGCTGTATGTGTTACTGGCTGAGTTTCAGAGCACCAGATGAAGAAACCAAGGCTTATTTCCCTTGAGTTTGGATTTGCATGATTAGTTCTCTGTATGTTACCCTGAAAATGGACATCAAGTATCAAGAGAGAATTGCTTTCAAACAATTCTCTTTTTGCTTCCCTGCCTCTGAAGTACCTTTCCCTGCAGGCGGCATCACATTTCAACCTCCTTCCTACTTCTGGTGACACAGCAGGCACAGATGTCCCTGTGCAGGTACTGTCAGCAATCACAGATAGTTGTTTTCCATATTGGTACAGGAAAGCTCAGGATGCTGCAAAGTGTTGATGAACTATGTCCATCACCAGAACTAGTGACTGAAAAGCTTCTGGTTCTTTGTGTAAGATACAGACCAGAGAATCTCAGATTTCTGAAGCTTGGTTCTTCCTGCTAATAACCTCTCCACATCAATGTGAGGAGTATTCCCATCCCCTGCAGGAACACAGCATAATTTGCAGTAGCTGTTTAGTAACAGCTGAAAGGGAACAAAGCCGCTGTGTCTGCTATGACAGCAAAACCCACCTTGGTCACTCATTTATCCCTTCTGCAAGCACCTGTCCAGCTGCTTGGATGAACCCTTCCTCTGTGGATCCTTCCTGGAAAACGCTGAAGATCCTACTGATGAATTGTCTTTCAAACCTGCCCTATAGTGCTGAGGTCCTAACCCAGTGAGGTTTTCCTGTCTGCCGCCTTCCCTTTTAATCTGCATCACTGTGGAAGTACTGGTTTATGGAACCAGGGCAATTTCAGTGCTATTCTCAGTGCATCATCCATCATTTTACTGTCACTCAAATTAGTATAGTCACATTCTTGCCTTGCTAAAAGCAGGTGGTAGAGGCTGTGAGTTTCTATTCATGGTATTGATATTCACACACTTGCTGAGAGGAGTGATCCAAGCTAACTGAACTGTTCCAATCCTGGTAGTAAAAACAACAGGCTTCAGTGCAGACTGGTCAGTGTTCAGCATCCAAGAAGGCTCCTGGTGCTAGCATTTAAATCAACCTTGGTTAAAACTAGCATGGACAGTTTTTTTGTGCTGCAGTCAGACCTCCCACCTTAGAAGAGACATGCTTGAAGACTTCTGCAGACTTTTGGAGTGCAACTCTTGTCCTTCAGAATTAAAAGTTAACAGTGAATAATAACATACGTAATGGATGATCCTGATTACTCGATTAACCAGCAGGAAAAAAGAGAGGAGATCTGAAAGGGCACCCCTGGGTATCACCATGAAGCTTCAGCTGGTGCAAACTGTTCTGGCCCTCTTGAGAACACACAGATTTTCGGTGTGTTGTTTGTAGTGTGCATTTAGGAAGTAAGGCATGAAGAGGTTCACATGATTTCAGCACTAGGAATGAATGTCAAAAGGCAAAACTGCTGTCCAGATCTTAGCCAATGTGCTCAGTAATGCCAAACACAGACATTTAAAGCTCAGGACAGATATCCAGAATGTTGGAATTATTTTTAACCAATCTGTACTTCTTTCTCTTTTACTTATGGATTCTGAGTTGCAGGTGCTGCTCCCAGTATATTTTAAAGCCTTTTCTGAAATTGTGAAAGCTAGAACCTTGATTTAATTTATGTTAAAAGATGTATTGCTTAATCATCTGCAAACCAGTTATTTATAACAGCACCAGACACTGTTACTGTTACTGCTGATGTCCTAAAACTGGTATTTCTCCTCTAGTATCAATAAAGATGAAGCTTCAGCCAACGACTGGTTTAGGATCAGATCCCATTTTTATGGGAATAAATGAGCCTCTGAAGAATTACCATGTTCACATATATAGGTTCTTTCTGTCTGCCAGTGTTGTTTGAGAATACTGGCTGTCATCCTTGGTGCTTGCTGGTCCAAAGCAGGTGCAGTAAGGGAGCAGCAGCCTTCAAGGAAAATTCAGCAGAACACCTCTCTAAGAATTAAAGTGTAAACAGCAGGAGCTCTATTAATATTAAAACTGCTTTTCTGCCATTTCCTGTGGAGACTCAAACACTGTGTTGGTCACAAGCTCCTGGTCACATCTTGATAATTGTGGCTATTTCTAGTCATTATTGGATTCATTATCCTGATGTATTATTTAGAAGACTGTTTATACCAATAGACAGATAAAAGGAAAGTTAGCTTTGCAAAAGCCACATATAAGTGTCTTCAGAAGTTCTGAGTTTTGGTTCTGATGTGCCTTGGCTGAAAACAAAAGGCATTGTGTCACTGGTATCAGTGCCATTAGCATTAGCCCTTTCAGACTTGGATGTTTCTCACTGCGTTAAACATTTGCCATGGACATAGTCCTATATTTAAGGTAATAGATTGGAACTTGGTTCCTGAGAGACTTCATCCTGCTAGGCTGGAATTACACAGGAGAGGCCTGACAATTGCCTGCTTTTCTTGGGAAGCTTTTGCTTTGTTCTGCTGTTAAGTGCTGCTAAATATTCTCTGTTAAATCTTGTGTGTTTATGATGGCATCATATGCTGCTTCAAATCAGGGAGGGAGCAGATGGCAAAGAATCCAAGTACCTATCTCCTTCTCATGCCCCTGGCAATGAAGCATCCAAGTATCTTCATAGATCTGAGTGTAAGAGCTGTGCCAGAATGCAAACAAAGGAATCTTTTATCTCAGACGTTACAGCAGCTTGCTGATTGGGGACAGTCCTCCTTTCAGTCTCTCAGACCCCACAGGTTGTTTGCGCTTATTGCTCTGGAGTGTTCTAGACTCCCAAAGGGACAGAGCAACATTACTAATTTATACTAATCACGCTAAAAATAACCAAAAAGCTGTGGAAAAATATTGAAGAGGAGACAGTGGAAAAGCATAACTATCCCATCTGCTTTTCCAACCCTGCAAACATAGCACATCACAGTGAAAATCTCCTTTTTAGTAAAATATGGTGACAGAACTTTGTAAGTACCCTGAAAGATGACTAAATTCCCCCGCTCTCTGTACTGCTGACGTCTCACACGGGAGAAGTAAAACTAGTCTTCTACTCTCAGGAAAGAAGTAATAAATTACTGCTGTGCTTATTATTATTATTTAAGTGAATGTCTGTTGCAGGAATTGGAGATTGATGTACAATTGAGTATCACTGCTGAGATGGAGTTTGTATATTAGATTAAAACAAATATTCAAGGTAGGGGGGATAGATAGTGGAAGAAAGTGCTTCCCAAAAGGATAAACTGAAAATAAAGACCATGAGAGTAGCCCAATTGAAAAATATTTTCCCAAAGGATCTCTTCATCAGATCAGAACAATCCAAGTCTGATAAAATGTTCATAAAGAAAACCAGAAGGGGGCATCTGTGATGGAAAAAGGTGCCTGATCATTGGATATTTTGGCTTTATGCAGAAGTTACTGGATGAAACTGAACACATTGACCATGCAAGGAGTTGACAGTCTCTTATCCTTAAGACAAGGGAATATATACAAGTCTGTCTCTGTTAAAGTATGCAAATGTGAGGAGGTGATGTTTGCAATCTGATTTCAGGCCTCTGAAAGTAAAGAAATCCAGACACAATAACACAGAGACAAAAATAACTATTTACATGAGCTGTTATTTGTTTAACCTGCAGGCACAACTCAGATCAGTTTAAAGTCATTTATACATAGCTTAGCACTGGAAAGTCTTGCATATATCCAGACTCTTGTTTTTGTAATTCTACATTTGCCTACCTCTTATCTTGTTCCCTTTGAGTATTTGTTGCACTTGCAGTGTATAACAGAAACAGTGTCCATAAATGCCTCACAGAAGTCTATCAATACAAAGCTTTCCACTGACAGCAATGGACTTACACCTCCTTGGCATGGAACACTCTTGGAAGGCCTATTTACAGGTAATATATCTGAGGTAAATTCTTACACTACCAACAGTAGGACAATCTTGGAGTTTCATAGAGAAGACCCTAACAATGTTTTAATTTTATCACTCAATGTAATATTGGAATTACTGGTCCTTTGGTTTCACCCATGGTAGTCAGATCTCAAAAAGCTTCTTGGACTGTCCTTCAGCTAGAAAGATTCCTGGTCACTTGTAACACTTGCACCCCTGAATGCTTCAAGGAGTGCTGCCTTTTACAAATATTCCTCAGAAGAGCCTTTTTCAAATACATTCTTCCCGTGACTGACATGTAACGTGCCAGTTTTGCATTTTCTTGTGTTATACTACACACTGCCAGGAAGATAATTCGTATTTTTATAAAATCTCTCTCTTTTATCTTTGTTTAAAAAGATGATTATAGTTCTGGTTTTCTTCTGTGTGGAAAGCCTGACTGTTTCTCAGACCCATGCCTTCAAGATAACATACTTCCAAGTGTTTATTTGGGGATTTAACTGTTTGTTTGAGGAATTCTTAAGTGTGTTTTCTTTGATGAAATTAGCAGCAGCAGCTCATCTCTAAACACATCCATAATCATTACTAATGAAAGCACCTATATCATCACCTTATTCACATCTCCAGGTAAGACTTTAATTCACATTACAGGAAGCAGATACTAATATATGTAAAATCTGCAGCTGTCGACTTGAACAGATGTCTCACTGGCTGTTAGCAATCTCAGATTGGAGTTGTTCTGGTTTATATCCTGATTCTGATTTTAAAAGGCTCTAAATATTTTGTGTGACCACTATTAAATACTACGAGAGGTCTATGAACTTACAGACTCCATGGGTTGTAAAGTGTCTCCAGCCAGGCCCTGAGAATTTCTAGTCAGTTTTAATATTAGGCTTGATTGATTTCATTGAAGGGCAGCAATTACATCAGAAAACTACTTGAAATACAGCTGCCTGTCTCTGAGCTATGTTTCCAATGCATTTTGAAATCGTTTAACTTAATGTATTTTAGTTTGTCTGCAGCTACTTGAGTAATGTAAGAGGGAACAGCTTGTTTCCTTCGGAATGGAGATACTATTTGTGAAATAGCCTTTCCAGGAGTGAGTCACTGGTGAAAGGAGGAAGTTCATTTAATATGCTCCCATGAAAACTGCAAAAAGAAAACTGAGTTTTCAGTTTGTCTGAAAGAAAACCGAGGGTTCATAAAGTCAGGCATCATTAAATATGGGGTCTTCAGCTGCCACATTAAATAAACTCTTTCCTTTTGTTTTGATTTTGATGGCACTCAAAAATGTTATCTGGAGTGTCAAAAGTTTAACATCTCAAATTGCTGAGCCAAACTCAGTCCTTGCTGGAAACAAGTACTGCATGAAGTACTTGGTGCAGTCACATGTAATTAACTGTGAGGCAGAGCCACCTCCGTGGTGGTAGGGGACCTGGCAGTGAAGAGTGCACAGATTGCAAGTCCAGAGAGTGGACATCAGGTGCCCACCCAGAGCAGTTCATTCCTGAGCATGCACAGGGGCTGGTCTGGCTGTGAGCATCGGGTGGAGCCAGACACCGCTTCTGCCTGTGCACATCCCACGTGCCTCTGGATTGCACGCACAGCACGGAAAGGACCTCCCAGGAGGCACCTTTCACCCCGGAGAGCTCAGATCACAAGTCCTGATGGAGGGTGGTGCAGCCGTGGGAACACAGGGAGCCTATGGGCCAAGTTCAGGCCTGGAATTCAGCTCCACTGATTGCAGTTGGTGTCTGATCAGCACCACATAGATCGGTCCTGTGGGGATTTGCTGACTTCAACTAATAATTGTCATGTTAGGTTTATTTTCATCTTAGTCACTGTCAGAGGCTTCATCTAGGGCCCTTCTTTTTAGACATGAACTCTTACTGGAGCCTTTGTTTTATAGGCTATAAATTTATAGTCATGAATCCATTCAGAAAAAAGACCATCTCTTAGTTCTTCACTGTCCTGATTGACTCATGACAGCTTTCATTCAGCAAAATGTAACTTTGGTATCTTTCCTTCTAGGCCTTTTCAGCACATTCTGCCAGATTCAGGCCTGCCCTCCAGTGGATGTATTTTCTGCACTTTGGTTTGACTTCAATTCTCTGTAAGAAAAAACTATTGAAAAAAGCCAACCAAAATCACACGGTACTACTGGAAAAGCTGAACAGTTTTGAAGGTGATAATTAAGTCTAGTGGGCCTTTGCTCTGCTCCTCTGAACAAATGATTTTGTGGTAATAAACTCATTAGAAACAAATGCAGGAATTAGGAACAAAAGGTTTTTCAGCTATAAGCTAATTTCCAGGAAGAAGAAAAGATGAAAAAAAAACTTGGACAAAGAGAAGGATTAGTGCTACTATTGTGTTTCCAGTTTGAAATCAATCGTGACTTTATTGGGTTTTATTTATAATATATGAAACCAAAATTTTGTAGGAATTCTCTTGAGCAGAAGAGGAGGGGGTTTTATTATCATTATTTTTTAACAAAATAATTAACCTTTCTCTTTTCTGTATCAACAGGCTTTTCCATAGGCAACTACTGGAGTCAAGCCCATAAGAGAATGGAAACTGATTGGAAGGTAAGTGAAAGAACCTGGAGCTGTGATACCTCTCAAAGATAAATCCTTCAGTGAAAGACCACCAAACTCCCACAGAGAAACAAAGAGGAAAATGCCTGTTTATAATGATAACTTTATATTATTCTAGCTGCAGCAAATTTATACTCTCTAGAAAAGTAAAATAGAGGCTGGAAAAGCTGAGTTTTCACTAAGGGAGAACACCAGCAAAGCAGCCCTATTTTTTCTGATGTTCAGAAAACAGCAGACATATGCTTTCTGCATTTTTTTTTCTGGCAAGCTCTCTCAGCTGAAGTGCTGAGTAACCAGAATGATATTTTCCATATCTTTGAGAGCACTTCTGTTCACACCTTTACCATAAAGATGCTGTTCTTGGAAAAGTAGGTCATTCCCAGCCATGCGCACTCCCAGTCTGTCTTCTTTTGGGCTATTCCTTCAACACCACATAAAGCTGAAGGTTTAACAGATGACTCAGTTTCAAATCCAAAGGCAGCAGTCACATCCAAAGTTTGTCTTCAGTGACTTTGATTAGCACCCACGAAGATTTTTTTTGCCATAAATATTTCAAGTCTAAAACAAGCAGCTATAGTGGAACAGTGATCTCCAGTGAGGATTTTCTGCTGATGATTAATACAGTGCTGGTGATGTTGTCTCTGCTGCCATCACCAATAAAATATCTATGTAAATCTTAGCTGGATTCAGGACTGCTGACACTTAAGCAGATGCCAGGATCTCAGTCCTGGCCAGCAGAGGACACTAAGAGATTATAGGAGGAGCTGTACAAGACCCTGCAGGCCTTATAGTTCAGCATGCTCACTGCTGAAGAGTTAGTATCTGGGATGTAGACCAGGATTTTCCCAGAAAGAAGGAATTTTTGGGAGGTTTTTCAAACTTTCCAAGATTTTAAAAATAACCTTTGGATGAATATTGCTTTTGCTGCTGGTCTGCTCTCTATGTGGGCTAGTACTTGCTGACAATGAGCTGGAGCAGATGTAGAGGGAAAAACTCTTTATAAAAGAGGTCCAAGATATTCTTTTACTTGTGCCCAGTGGTGTGGAGGACTTTGTGACTACACTGTGCAGTTTGGTACAGTCAGCTGAAGCCACACTCTCAGCTTGCATGTGTCAGGGTTTAATGGTCAAGCTGAGATGTCACCTGTCATCCCCTTTGGATGGACAGTAGTAAAAGTTCAGCCGTAGCCCATGGGGCCCAGTTGTCTGTGTCACAGGGATGCAGTGAAATGGCTGAGGTTGGCTTTGAATCCACTGAGTTTACTGTAATCTCACGGTCCTGCTGATGGGGATTTTGTGTCTGTAAGCAGCAGCATTAGCTTATTCCCAAGCTGTCTTCTTCCTTCAAGGTTTTCTCAGTCCCTTTGGCTTTATAAACCCCACCTAATATCATCACATCTTTCCCCAGTCAAAGAAGTTCATAATTTTGTGCCTAACCTCATTCAGTTCTAGTGTACACGCTGCTGTAAAGGAAGAAGCATTGGGTAAAGGAAGCCAGTTCTGGCTTAGTAACCTACTTCCACAGTACTGTGCAATTCTTCATGTCTTGAGCTTGCTTGTGTGCTGCAAATGCTCATGATAAACTAAGAAAAGTAATCTGAAAATTCACTCAGTACATGTCTTCAAGTGCAAAACTCTGGCACAGAGCAGTTCAGCCTGCTCAAAGAGGTTTCAGACACTACTGAATTCAGCACTGGTTCTGCTGTGAACAGGCTTTCCACTGACCTTTCTGGAGCTTTGAAGGCAGCACTTACCCAAATTCAGGTCTTCATTTTAGAGCACCAGCTCTGTGCTGAAACCTCACCCTGAAAACAGGTGATAGAGGTCTTCAGAGGAAGGTCTGTAGTCAGGCTGTGTGTATTTCCCTATCCTCAAAGAAAAGGCTAAACTCACTAAGCAGAAACTCAGCAGGAGCTGGGAGGTGCAGCCTCACAGAGAGGCAAGATGCTGTCATTGCTCTTCTGCAGTAAGTTGGCTCAAGGAAAGAGGCTTTTGAGTGGATTCCCACCCCTGTGCCAGCCTGGTATGCCACTGCAAACTGTGCCTGTGCTGTCCTTGGCAGCCCACACTCCAAGTGGGAGATGGCAGGCAGGTGTTCCTGTGTCAGGATCCATTACGATGAAGGGATGTTGAGCAGGCAAAACTGGGAACAGCATTCTTCACAGTTTCATGTGCACTGCCCCCGTTGTTACTCTGTAGGTCTGAATGTGATCTGTGTCCCTTGCTGTGTCAAGCACAGACCACAGACATGGAGAGTCCTCTGGCAAATCTGAACTTTCAACGCACTTTAAAGGTGCTGTTATGTCTGAATCCTGCAGAAGACAGAGAGGAGCAGAAAAGTGTCAGGTTTTACCTCTCTCAGTCAGGGGAGAGAAAGTAGCAGATAATGTATCCATTACTTTTTCAAAGCCTGAGTGTAAAAAACACTAGAGGAAGAGGGATGGTGTTATTAGGTAAAGCATAGAATCATAGAATCATTTAGATTGGAAAAGACCTCTAGGATCATCAAGTCCAATCAGTAACCCAATGCTGCTGAGCCCACCACCAGCCATGTCCTGAACTGCCACATCTACGCATCTTTTAAACTCCTCCAGGGTGGTGACTCAGCCACTTCCCTGGGCAGCCTGTTCCAGTGCTTGACAACCCTTTCAAGTGAAGAACATTTTCCTAAAATACAATTTGAAGCTCCCCTGGCACAACTTACCCTTTCCTCTCATCCTGTGACTTATAATAAGAGACAAATGCCCACTTTGCTACAACCTCCTTTCAAGAACCATAAGGTCCACTTTATCAAGAAAATCCTTTGTTTTGTGACCCTTCAAATGGAAGGTGCCAGCTAAACAAGATACAGGCCTCCAAGAAACGTAACCAAGGAAGTTTCTCTTTCCTGGTTTCACCATTGATGAGGAGGTACCAGCTGGGACAGCAGTTCTATAACTCATGTATTATCTTTCTCCATCGCTTGACACTTTCAATGTGTTTCATGAAGGCTGAGCACTCAAATTCCTTTAAGATATTACTGTGAGCTCAGTCAAGTCCTTTAAGCACTTGAAACACAGCAAGATGTAAATTGTACAGATTAGAGACTAAGCTGTAGATAATTAATAAGATTGTTCTGGAAATTCATCATGCACTTGAAAGGCAATTTTTATAGCGTAATATCTGTCAGTAGCCTGTACCAGCCAGCTTTCACTCAGCAGAATCAAGAAGGATGTAAATGGATGGGAAGACAATTTTTTTCCTAGGGTTTTCTTGCTTGCCGTTCACTGAGATAACAAAATCTATGAAATATTTTACCCTCCAAGGAATGTGTTGTGCTAATTTTAGACTAAAGACATTGTATCTTGTGCTCACAAATTCTGTTGCTGAAACAATTGTTCAAACAGAAAAATTGAATACATTCGTGTTATAACACTGGCAAAATTTAAACCAAACAGATTTAACAGGCTTTGTTTCTGAGATTGAAATGTATAGTACAATAATAGAAGTTGTACTCAGCAAAGACTTTAAAAAATAAACTGAAGTTTCTCTGGTTCATTGCAGCTCTCTGCTGATTCCGCTATGTGTAAAATATAGTCTAATTTCAGCAAGATTTGTCTTTTCTGATGGGAATTTATTTTTCCACAATTCAGATTATGAATGTTATAATGTTCAGCAGGTGGCACCAGCTGCCCATGGCCAGTGCTGGCTCCAAGATGACACCAAGGTGTGTTCATGTGCCTTGTGTGAAAATCTGAGTGGTACCCAGAGCCAGGGAAGTGACAGCTCCAACTCGCAGACCGCCTCCAGCAGCACTGGATAATGCCCTCCTCACTGTAAGGGAAGTTTATTTTTTTCCTCTCTCTGATGCCATCGTATCTTGTGCCTGTATTCTTTCACATTCTTGTGCCTTACCTCTGCAGTTACATAATTTGTGTGTATACAAGACACAGCTTTTCTCAGTGTTTTGCTAACCCAGCTGTCCAGTGCCAGAGCAGTGTGGGATTTGCTGGCAGGAGGGGCAAGGCTGGGCAAGGGGCCATGGGCCACACCACATTCTTACCTGCTGTGGTGGACATTCTGCATCCTCCTGCACTGCCCTCACATTAATGACTCTACAGTAAAAGAGCAAGTGGATGTGTGAAATAAATTGCTGTTACTGGTTTTGTTATCTTGCCAGAAGTCCCAGCTCTTCAGTGCTTCTCTACTGCCCGCTGTACAAAAGCAGTGAGGAGCCATCAGCCAGGCAGACACGAGGCACAGTATGGGGAGTGAGCACAGTGGAGCAGAGCCCTTAAAGCAAGGGTCATGTACTCCCAGACTGGCTTTGCACATATTCCCAATGAAGGCCCAGGCTTGCAGCCGTCTGCATATGGTTATTTTTCAGAGGAGAAGAGATCCATTGGCTTTACTAGTCCAGACCAGATTTATAGAGAATACCAGTTAGTCCTAGATTTTTTTTTTTTTATGCCAAAGAGATGATTCCCAAAACAGGACATACTACATAATTATTTTCATGACCAAATTACAAATGTCCAGCCGGAATAATATCCCTGGCTGAACAATGTAACCCAGACTCTTTTGAGTTGCCCAATTCATATTTAATTTCTGGACAGAACCAGCCAGAATGAAGGAACCACAGCTTTCCCTGGAGAAATGCACTCCAGATTTGCTTGAGCACAGACAGCAGGAGTAGATACAAGGCTTTTGCCCTCTGATAGGCAGGGTCTGGATTTGGCTTTGCTTGATGGGGTGAACAGGATGGAGAGTATGAAACCAGAGGAAGCTAAACAATAATGCTTTGTCAAGTGGCTAGGAGTGCCAAAAGGGGCAGTAGCTTTAATCAGGCCTTGATACAGAAATCATTCTGTTAACACAAGGAGTAAGGTTTTAGCCTTACGTAAGTGTTTTATATTTATGTGCTGTGGAGGCACAGAAAAAAGACATACTGCGCCTCTAACATTTGCTAACATTAAAGAGGCAATTTCACAGTGGTCACAAATCCTGAAGCCACAAGAAAGTTTAGTAAGAAAGCCATCTTCAGTGAACCCTTTGATAGCTTGCTGGTATGCACTTCAGTTGATCCTTCAGGTTAATTCCTTTGCATGTTCTCTGTAGTTAAAAAGCGTTGGCAGTTTTTCATAACTCCCCACCTTTAAAATGGGTTGCCTTAGTTACCATGGCCAGCTTGAGAGACAGCAAATTTAGTGCTAATACATTTTCAAATCTCTGCAGTTTCTGTAAAATCTGTGTCAATCAGCTACAAGATATACTTTTATCATAGTGTTAATAAGCATAGTGGTGATGCCTAATCAAGTTAAATAAGGAGAGAAGATTGTCACAGGCCAGAACAATAGCCTTGGGTCATTACCTTAGTGACTGTCCTGTGAATATTAGGTGAAACAGGTTGGGGAATTCTCCTGTAACTGGAAGTAAGGTTGGCTTCAAGTGGCTCAGATGTTTGGTGTTTGGAAGCAGCCTGCTGCAGTCAAGGTCATACTTTCCCCAGGAGGAAATTGATAGGTCTTAAGTTGTCTTCTTGATTGATGATTCAGTATTTCCTGTGGCACTTCAGAAAATCAGAGAAACCAATTACTATTTTAAAGGTTATTTTTTAAAGGGTAACTACTATCCATGATAAACAGAGTTATCAGTGGTCTCAAATGCTATTGATTTATCTTGGTCTCATCAGCACAGCATTTGTTTTGAGAACACCTGTCTATGTAACCTGATGTGATAACAGTAATTTTTCACCTCTACGCTTTTTCTTTTGTTCATCTTTTAAAATTTTAGGTAGGATGAGCTAAAGTTTAGTGACATTTTATATTATTTGTGTAATTGTTTAAAATTCCTAAAACCCCTTTAATTACAGAAAGATACTTTCTCTTCACAAGGTAAAGAGTTGGCAGTAAAGGAACAAGCAGTGCCTGAGAAAGTGTGGCTGTTTCCACTCTCAGGGTCTTAGGGGACAGTGGAGGAAGAAACTTGGAGTTCTGCTGTCATGGAAGCATCTCCTTCTCTAAAGAGCAGCTGTGGGCTGTGCTGCAGGACTGGAAGTGCTCTGGTCATTTGTACAGAGGGAGCACTCTTATTGTCCTTAAACCTCAGCCTACGTTGTTGTGGTCAGCTGATGAAGAATAAGAAACCAAAAGCTGTGTTTAATTTATGAAATGAGCCAGTATGGATTTCACTGCAGCCCCCCTGTTTTTCCTGCTCAATAAACTTGTTGAAGCTTCTAAACTGCATGGCTTTCTGAGTTTGAGATAAATATCTCAAACTCTGTAAGAGTAATAATGTGAAGGAGGAAAACAGTGAATCTACCTTTTATAGCTTCTCCTAGTAGCAAAAACAATCTCCTAAGTCTTCAAATCACTAAAAGAGCCCACTTTTTCTCAGAAGCTTCTGTTTTTCTGAAAGTTGGGGCTGAGTCTATCCTTGTGAAGTTTCACCCCATGGCTGAAATGACATACAAGTCAGCCTCAGTCTTTGGTCACAGGACAAACCCAGGTGTGTTTGTGCATGTAGACTTATCTCCTGACAAATGTAATTGTGCAAATTGTGCAGCCACTGTGTGTTTTTTAATGTATGGTATCAAGAGTGCAGGTAGTACTTCAGTTTCTGTCAGTTTCTGGACTTTACTTCACAGCTTCACAAACAGAAATGCCCTCTGGGGTCAGCCCACTAGTCCACTTGCTCCCAGTGGCATTGCTGTTTAGGGGGAGGGCATGAGCCCGGGCACTTTCTGCAGTCCTTTCCCCCCAGCCTCCATAGCTGTTGTGTCCATGATGTTAGCGAGTACATTTATGGGCCTTTTCCTTGAGAATGTGCCTAAATCCCTTTTTGAACCTGTTGATACCATCTGCCTTGCAGCCTCCTGCAGGTTCTAGAGGTTTACTGCTCACTGTGTACTGAAGTACTTCCTTAAGTGTGTTTTATAATGATTTATCTTTGCAACATCCCCAGGAAGAAGAGCATAGTCATCCTCATTTGACTCCAGGGAAGGATTAGGAGGGTTGTTTCCAAAAGCACCTGTTAATGGATGTCTCATGCATGAGTTTCTCTAATGTGAGGCATTTGAGTTTTCAGATGCCTGCACTGATTTCTATCCCAGAGCAGTCATGTGCAATGATTAACAAACAAATGAGGATCACTTATGGTGTTGATTTATTGACTGATGCATAATTAAATACTAATTCCATAGCAAAGCAGAGGCCAAACCTAGTTCTCCCAGTCATGGTCAACTTCTTCTTCTTCTTGGAGGCTTTTATCTGGCTCGTTGTCTGTTATCTTGTGCAGCCAATATCAAAAAGGGGCCACAATAAAAGCTGGCATTATTCACTGATGTTCCAGACTTGTCCACTGAACAAAGAGTGGCATTTGCCTGATCCAGGGAAAGCTGCAGTGGAAAACACAGTGTAGAGCTGTACAATTACAGCCTGTCTGTTAAGGCATGTACAGAAAGGTATAGAATTAATATTGTTGGGGGGAAAGCATTTTGCAGTGTCTTATGGTTCCCTAGAAAACATGTCTTATGAGGAATGGCTGAAGGAGCTGGGTTTATTCAGTCTAGAGGAGATTTAGGAGGGACCTCATTGCTCTCTACAACTACCTGACAGGAGGTTGTAGTGAGGTGGGGAATCAGTCTCTTCTACTGTGCCTGCAGTGAGAGGCCTAGAGGACAATGGCCTCAAACTGAGGCAGGTGAGATTCAGATTACATGTTAGAAAAAAATTTTCACTGTTAGGGTGGTCAGGCATTGGAATAAGTTTCCCAAGGAGGTGGTGGAGTTACCATCCCTGGAGGTCTTTTAGAAGGCATTTGTTTCTGGTGCTGGGTGATGTGGTCTAGGGGTGCGAGTGCTGGGTTGATGGTTGGACTTGTCGATCTTAAAAGTCTCTTCCAACCTTGATGATTCTACGATTCCATGGTTATCAGTATTTCAGAATCTAAACTCCCACAACATCCCCATCAAAATCAAAAGAGGACAAGAAGAAAGTGCCAAAGAAGAAGGAAAGCAGACAAGTGTCCAGAACCAACAGGTTGTGTGCGCCTCATGCCGTTCCACATCCAGCCATGACGATGGGTCACAGGGTGTCCGTAACGCCGCCGGAGAGCCGAGCGCCCCGGGGTACCGGGCTGGCCGGGAGGGCGGCGCGGCGGGGCGGGGCGGCGGCGGCGGGGCCGGGCCGGGCGGGCGGAGGAGCCGCGGCGGCGGCGCGGGGCGGGCGCACTCGGCAGGGGCGACCCTGGCTCGGGCTGTCGCCATGCACCGCGCGGCCGCCCCGCGCCCCGCCGCGCTGCCGCGCCTGCTGCTCTCGTCCGCGGCACGGGCGCTGCTCTGGCTCGGCCCCGTGTACCTGGCGGGGTACCTGGGGCTGAGCGGCAGCTGGGTGCTGCTGGCGCTGGCGCTGTGGCTCTGCTGGGGACTCAACCGGCGGGGGAAGCGCGACCGCCTGGCCGCCGCCTTCGCGCTGCTGGAGGACGAGCGGGAGGCGGTGTGCCGGGGCCTGGCCGCCCGGCACCTGCCGGCGTGGGTGAGTGAGGACCGCGGGTTCTGCCCCGCATCCCGCGGCAGCGGGGATGCTGCGGGTCCCGGCGGTTCCGGGCGGCGAGAGCAGGACAGAGAGCGACGTGTCCTGGAGCGAGCAGCCCAAGGGGCGGCAGTGATGCCGTGGGCCGAGCAATAGCGTCTTTGATTTTAAAGTCTTGCTCAGGAAAGCGAGGATTAAACTAGAAGTTGTTTTAGCCCAGGAAATGTGCTGTAAGTGGGTGTGTAAAACAGACTGATGTATCGCCAGAGAAACCTCCCTTCAAATATGTGTTGTTGCATTGCAGGTATTTTGCTGTTGAGGATACTTGTTTTAGACTTTCTCATCCAGCAGATTTTCTCCCCTTTAGTGTCATTTGAAAAAAACAAAAATATATAGACATAATGTTCTCTTCCTACTAAAAACCAAATATATATAAACATAATATTCTCTTCCTGCTAAAAACCAAATATTTAGTTTTAAGGAGTCATCTCTGGATGGTACAGAAGGCCAACCTCTGTTTGTTGTTTACATTTGTTTCTAGTCACTCTACGTTTTAAAGGGAAGAAACTAGAATTTCTACCTGCACATTTTATTCTATGTCTTGGGTTATTTATTGGGCAGCTGTGGTTGGCTAATGGAAAGGATGATGAGGTGTTTAGGTCTTTTTTCTTTTATCATCATTTGTTTGCATTTAAATGTCTGTCAGGACTGGTAGGGAAATGCTTTTCTTGTAAGAAAGAGAATATCAAAGAGCTCTATTTGTAAAGAGTGTTGCATGGAGGCATTTATAGTCGGTAAACTTTTATACAGCCTACAGCATTTGGCTCTCCTTAATTCTGTGGGAAATGAAGGCAGCTGGCAGTTCTGAGGAGTGAGGCCAGGGTCTCCTGGCAGGGCTGATGCAGCTCCCTGCACTTGTTCTCTTCTGCCAGGCACAGAAGTCTGTCTCTGAATGAGGTTTCTGCTTGTTTGTATTGACAGAGCGTAAAAAAACGCAATTCAGGGCATTAATGAGTGTGGTGGTGTCAGCTCTTGCCCTGATGCTGTGAGAGCAGCGTTGAGTTTTATCCTCTTGTGCCCTGAATCATTGCAACCAGAAATTGAGCCTCTTAGTCACTGCTGAAAATTCAGACTTGCCCCCACAGTGCACACAAATTCAAAAAGCTCCATTAGGTTTTGTGGCTGAAAGTTTCAGGCTTCGTTAGTGTGGGAGCAGGTGGTCCATTATTGATTGCCCTGTACTTGCCCTTCACAAGGCTGCACAGAGAGAACTGTGTGCCCCAGACACGGGAGAGGTTTGGGCAGAGGGGGAGGCTGCAGCAGAGGCCACTGAGGTGGTCAGGGGCTGGAGCACCTGGTGTCTGACAGAGCTGGAGCTGTTCAGCCTCCTTCAGGAGAAGGGAAGGTTTAAGGGGTATCTCATCTCTATCTCCTACTGCCCAGCATGTGCTCATAGAGATGGTAGAGTCAGACTCTTTCCAGAGGTCTGATTCCTGACTTGTGAATTCTTGGAACTTACTCCTGGAAGGCAGGATGTAGGACCTAATGATAAAGGGGCTGCACGGTGTGCTTTTAGTTTTGCCTATATTGCCACTTTCTTTCTCTTTGTGTGTTGGTAACTTTTGTTCTTCATCAGCTGGGTATTCGCTTCCACCCTACACTTGTACTTGATGCTTTTTAACTTCTCCTTCCATCCCCATCCTGGATTTGATCTGCTTCTTCCATGTGGCCGTCTTGAAGGCTGATTCTCACCTGATTTTCACCTGATGTCTATTCAGTTTATTCTCTGTGGTGTTATCTTTTTTATCTTTCGTTTTTGCCTTTCGGTGTTCATGGACCTTCAGTTGGGAGCTCTAAAACTGTCCGCTGTCTTCTGTCACACAGAGGTGGCAGTAGGAATACAATTCAAGGGGAGCATGGCTTGGATTTGCAGTGTTGTAGTCCTAGGAAAAGTTCTGAAGGTGTGAAGCGATGGCAGTGTCTTGGGATTAGTAAATGTTTGTCTCTTCTTGTGCTCTGTAATAAAATGAGGGGATCCATCCAGTGAAGAGTTAAGAGCAATCATTGATTGTGCTGTTGGTTACAAATTGTTTCCCCTAAGAAGCTGCTTCTTTAAATTGACTCGAGTTCTTCTCAGTCATGGTGTCAGTTGTTAGGAGATTATATAGAGTGCAGACTTTCCTTTGGGGCAATGCTGGAAGGGTTTCCCTAATCTACTAAACCATCTGTTTTGGGGAATTTGCAGGGTTGTTTTGCAGCACCAGTTTCTTGGCTGAAACCAGCCGGTGAGTTTGGAATAGATGCGTTTCTGTGCTAGACATCGTACGTGGGCAGGCTGTGCTTCCTCAGGAAACCAGGCTGGAAATCTGCTCATGACAAGCACAGTCAGATCCATGTCTCGAGGAGCTGAGACCCTCTGACCTCAGCCTGTGCAGCCTGTACAAGCAGGCAGTGCTCAGAGCAGAAGTAGCCAGGCTTCCACCTTCATTCCAGCTCCATGTTGCTTTTGCCACTTGTCAGCTGGCTGCATATGACAGAATCCAAGTGTGCTCTGTTTCTTCCTGATGTCAAACTCCTTTTACCAGGAGAAATACTACTAAGTGCAGAACTGTCCTTTTAAAATGTTGCCTTTTAAGTCTTTGTTCATGCAAAAGCCTTGTTTACACTTTCTTTTTTTTCTCCTGTATGAATAGCTAAAAATCCTGTCCCTTAAAAAAACCCAAACAAAACACCAAAATCCCCAACAAAACTTAAAACAAGCACAAAACCAAACCAAACCCTGATGGATAGATTGTTGTGTTGTATTCGAACAGAATGGTGCTGTTGTGTCAGACATGGAGTTTGTTATTGCTGTGAACCTTGGTGTGGCTTGCTCCAGGGCAAGGTGGAGTCATGCCGAATTTACACGTTTTCTTTACTTGCTAGTAATTGCCCCTTACCTAGTGTTTTTGATCTTCAAAGCTCTTTTCAAATGCTAAGTAATTTTTGCTGCATTCCTTAAACTTTGGCAAGAAGTATGCCTGCTTTTGTAGATGGGTAAAACTGATTCTGATAGTGGGACTCACCCAAGGCTACAGGATTAAATCTTACTCTGTGTTAGTATTAACTTTGGCAGCTCTTGGTGTCTGGTTCTGGGCTTAGTAGGAAGTGTTTTGGGCTCCTCCTACCTATGCTGTACTGATGACAAACTCAGGGCAAGACCTTGCTGGTGGGGCTCTCACCAGTATCAAGGGCCAGAAGTGCGTCTGAAATCCAGAGCACATTGTTCAAAAGTGGAACTGAAGATGGTTTTGTTTTCAAAACATATTAGGACACGTTAAATTCTTGGAATAAATGGTTGGGTCAAGAAGAGAGCTTGGTAGTGTGACTGGGCTGAGCTAGCTATGTGACATGCTAGCTAGTATGTATGTTATGGGGATACCCCGTGGGTAGGAAAGGATTTGCTCAGAGCTTATGTCTTACTACACAGTGGATAATGCAGTTGCAACACCTGGATACCAAGCTCTGCTTCCTCTGCAGAACTGCTCATTTAGTTCATACCATTGAGTGGAGCTGAACTTTGGTATTGGGAACCCACTGAAATTTGGTAGAAGGGCAGAAAGCTGGTTTTCACCAGAGACATGTAGTCAGACAGCTTCTGTGGTGTTCTCTGCAAGCCCGGTTGTGTCAGCCCAGGAGTCCCTGGTGGTCTTTGGTCCCAGCCTTTGAGCTCCAGCAGTGCCCTTCCTTCCCTCTGTCAGAGGAAACTGAGGCATCAAGTGCCTGGGTAGGAGCTGGGTTGCAGACACCTGAATGAGGGGGTGTCAGGTGAGGTGGAAATGTACCACAAATGTCTGTTATCACAGCATCTGAGGCGTGACACTGTGCAGTGTGATTCATTGCAGTTGCTTTGGGGATTTGCTGTGGGCTGTCTGGTTCAGGTGTCTGTGGCTAAAATAATAAATTCAATTTTAGTTTTTCTTAAGGTGGGTCTACCTACAGCCTCATTCTCATGGGTTTTGCCTCTTTCCTGGTGCTCCTTTGTGCTGCTTCAAGTCTCTAGGAGCCTTGACTCTAGTAAACAATCCCAGACAACTTCAATAGTTTATAATGGCCCACATTTCTCCCCTGCTCATATGGACTGTGACTTTCTCACTGGGAAGGGGTAGCCTACCGGTTGTCCTGGGCTTCCTTTTGGGTCACATCCCTCCCCTGTCTGTAAGGTGTTTTGAAGAACAAGCCCACCATGCTACTTTCATCCCTGCTCCATCCTTTCTACATCCAGAGCTGGTCCAGAGCTGTGGCACAAACGCTGCAGGATGTGTGTGCTTGGCAATTGCACTGGAGCTGGGAACCCGGGATTTATGTGCCCTGGTGGAAGACCTTTAGGTAGAAGATGAAAGTCTGGCAGGTGAAGTGGAGGTCCCCTGATTCACATAATCTGCCTCACTGTAAAATGTCAGCAGCAGTTTATCTGTGTTGATTGTTCCTTCTGGTGCTGAGTTCTCGCTTTATCGTGCAAATAGACCTGTGCAGGCTGACATTTTAGTGAACTTCTATTGTTTTATTTAATGGAAAAGTTGCCTTTTAGAGCATCAAAATAAATTGCTTACAAAGAATATGCTAATATTACTTTGGCGTTTTTAATGAGATCATTTGAAGCATTATTTGAGCAAGGAAAATGAGCTCTTCAATTGTACGTGAAGCTGTACTAAAAGATAGGCTGCTGTCCATTCTGTCCAAACATCTCTGAGCACCTCTCTGAAGGCTGATGAATTGAACAGCAAGCCTTTGCCTGAAGAGTGTAATTCACAGCTCTTGTAAGAGGAGGTATTGTCCTACCCAATTACTATTATCAGGCTGGATGATAGATTCCCTTTGTATTCAGGTGCTCTTGTAGAGCTGAGCAGGGCCCAGCTGTCTATTCTGAGAAGCTGCTGTGCACAGTAACCTGCTACCAGCTTGTAACACCAGCTGCAAATACCACGTCCATAAGACTTTAATATGTGATTGTAGTAAGGTGATTGTAACTCTTCACTCAGCAGCTTCTTGCTGGGGTCTGAGAGATCAGTTACTTGAGAGTGGTCTCATACCCCGTTGTCCTGATGGTGACTAAGCAAGTCGTCACTTCAGGGAACTGGAAGGATTTTTGTCATGGACATATACACATCTTGTTGGCATTTGGTGTGTCTAACTTGAAAACATGATGTGTAAGTGACTATTTCATTTTAATGTATCCTTACCATCTTAAAAAGCTCTGAGAGGTGAAAACACTGGACTGTTACACATGACAGTGTATGCTAATAGGCTTGAACTCTTACAGGGTTTCTTTTCCCTGAAGCCATTGGCACCGTGTTGGTATTAGTGGAGAAATGCTGCCACAACCAATAAATTGAGTTTCCCAAGCAGATTCTTGTTTTCCAAAGTGTGGTGTCCTGGTTGAGGTGAGCAAGTACAGGAAACAGGTCCTACACAGCTCGTGATCTTAATGGGAAGTAGGTTCTCGTGGCTTCCCAAGGCATGACAAAGAGAAGGATGAGAAATCTAATGCTGCTTTACATCACGAACAGGATGTGACACTTGCTTTAATCATGTAAATGTGCCCGGAGGCATACTGATACGTCAGTGCACGTGGGTTCTTTTGCCTTTTACTATTCTTTACTGGCTTATTTGCATTTTAAAATTTTTCAAGGAGGTAGTAAATTATAAAGGCTGTATGTATGAAGGCAGAGGGATCTCAGCTTACTCTAACACTTGTTCCACACTCCGTGCTATCTTTTGCATATGTTGCAGTGTGCCCAAACAGATGGCACGTCACACTCACTTTATTTTTCTTTGCACCCAGGTTCACTTCCCTGATGTTGAACGAGTGGAGTGGCTGAACAAGGTGAGGAGCTCTGAACTCCAGCTGGTGAGGCCACCTGCTCTGAGCTGCATCCCTCCCATCCAAACTCTGCAGGACAAGTCTGAGAAAGTTACCAAATTACTACAGTGTAGCTCAATTGTACCAGTGTCTGTACTGAAGTGTGGAGTCACTTAAGTGTGGAGTTCCACTGAGGTTGAGAGCCAATATGAGCCTGGTTGATACAAGTTTGATAAATTCAATACTTCGTTCTGAGACTAATAAGAAAAAGCAAGCGTTCGTGTGTATATATGGACACATAGTGTGTGTATGTTATTATTATTATTTTAGCAAACGTAGTGGTATCTTCTCTCACCAGAAGGGTTCCCAGAGAGCACTGAGGCAAATGCTCCCATCAGCAGGTGTGGTCAACCTCTCAAAGCCAAAGAGCTGAACCTGCAAATTAGCATCCAGTGACTATCCTCTTTTTTGGTTTTTTTAGCAGATGTTCTTTTTGATATAAAAGCTCACCTCAATCATCTCTAAATAAACCTAACTCCAGGGAACTTTGTGACACTTTAGAGTAATTAGGGACTATTGTACTTTAGAAATTTAACCCTGGGCTTTGTTGGCTCCTGTGGTTAGAAGCAGTCAATAGACTCTGTGGTGCTGGAAACTCACCCTTCGGTTCCTGAAACAAATTCTAGTTCTGAGGAACTGAGTTGGATCCTTCCATAAGGATGACTTAAGTGCACAAAATTGACTTGGTGTTTTTGAAAGGACAGATATTAATATCCAGGGTTCTGTAATGGGTGTGTCTGTTTCTCACAAAAGGTGTCTTGCTCAAAGAATCTTCAGTGTGTTCCTGCTTTTGCTGTTCTTTAGGTCCTTGTACAGGCTTGGCCATACTTCGGAACAGTCATGGAAAAAACATTTAAAGAAGTTCTTGAACCAAAAATCAGAGCAAAGAGTGTGCATCTGAAAACATGCACCTTTACCAAGATCCACTTTGGCGAGAAGGTAGTGGGAATCTTTTGAAACACTTGTGGTTCACTCTTTTCTGAAAAGGTCAGATGCAAAGGGAGTCAGATGTTCAGCTTTTTGATACCTGTGTTCCCTCCTCACACGTCTTCCCACTCGCTGTCAGTATCCTGGGACTGGAGATAGAAAAAAAGGGCCATATCCACATTTGTTTCTGTTATACCCTCATGACAGGAGTTTTCAGTGCTTCCTAAGGCTTGCAGGGTGGGCTGCTTGCAACCAGCCCTGTGTTTGAGGACTGCCAAAGCTGTTCCATCTTTAAAGGAAAAAAACTAGCATGGTATACTCATACTTTATGTGCAATTTTGCAAAGTATTTAATGAATGCTTCTGTACTCTAATTGAAAGCAAGTGGGACTTTTCACTTGTGCTTATCCTTATAGATGTTGACTATGTTGTGTCTTGTTTGTCTCTATTTCAGTGCCCTAGAATCAATGGAATAAAAGCCTACACCAAAGAAATTGATAGAAGACAAGTTACCCTAGACCTACAGATATGGTAATGTTGCATCATTGATTATGTTGATGGTTCTTAATTTACTGCCTGTGTATGTGTCATGCTGGACTGAACATGGTCCAAGGCTCTAAGATGAGCCTAGAACGATATGAGATAATCTGTCTCCCAGCTGGATGTCCTCAATACTTACAGAAGTGAAATGTGCATCAGCCTCTAAACCAGAAATAACCTGCACAGGTCTAGGTGTTACCTACTCTGGCCCATCACGGCTGCCATGGGTATGAGAATGTGTCCCTTGGCTTTGCCATTGATGGCAGTGAGAACCCGAGTTTTTGAACTGTGTTTCCTGTTCTCAGGAAAGCTCTCAAGTATGGAGGTGCTCAGTCTGTCTCACCCACTATGGTTTCTCATTAGTTCAACCTCTCCAGTTCTTCCAGAACTACTTGCACTATTTATTTTTTAATTCCTTCCTCTAAATTTATCCTCTTGTTTTAGTCACCATTTGTTCTATGTGCCATCCAACACATTTGCTTTTTTGATTACGGCTGTTCTCTGAGCAGAAAACTGCCTCTAGCTCTATTACCAACAACAACAACAAAATTAGATAAAACATTTTATACCTCCCAGGCTGTTTTGAATGAGCTTATATGTTTTGTTAACATCAGAGTCATTGCAGAGCTACACTCTCCTGGTTTAACCCTGGAGAATGGAATTGCTGGGGGAATTACCACTTGCATGCTGCTGTAGCTCCGTAAGTTTAGTGGGTGACTGAGCTGCCTAATTTAAATGTCTTTTCGTGGTAGTGCCAGGAAGAAACTGTGAAATTACGGACTGTCTTGGCAACAGCACAGAGCTCCTCAGAACTGTTCCTGCTGCTTAATGTGGCAATGGCATGGCAGCATCCCCAGCCCTGGCAGAGCACTGTTGCTGCCTGTAAATTCACATGCTTGATTTTCAGACAGGTGTTCCAGCTCTGTCAGCGGAGTACTCTTTGTAATAGCCAGGTCAGTGTTAGGGCCTTTGGCAAATCATTTGTGCTTTCCATGTTGAGATTGAGAGATCTAATGCCTTTAAGCCTTGCAGAAGGTTGGTGCTGTTCTCTGCTAAACTGCTTCTCCCACATACTCATTTTCACTGTCTTTTAACAATCCTCTGCAGAGGGATTCCCCCACCTCTGCGGTCCTGTCCCTCTGGTAGACCCATCAACATCTCCAAACTGGCCAAGCACTTCTGTTCCTCATGCTGATGATAACTTAACCCAAACTGATGTCATCTGATAACCCCAGTAGTTTCTGTATTCACACAGGAGGGTGCAGTCTGCCTCACCTCTCTGGTGGGGGTCTCTTCTCCAAGGCTGCATTAAGGCCTCAGCTTCACTTGTGCTCATATGTTAACATCAGTTTCTGCAACTAAGCTGTATTGTGCATCCTGCAGTGTCTGCAGGAGATTGTGTGTTGCTTTCAGGAACAGGGAGAGGCAAATCTATGAGCAATGGTATTATTTACCTGGCTTTTTCTAGATTACCAATGGAACAGTTTTTTCTGCTACTTAGAGGAGATGAAGTTGAGTTGCCCCAGTGTGAGGCTGCCCTTTGCTCTGCCTCTTGGTCACTGTGCTGGTGAGGTTTACATGACTGATCTGTTTACAGGGCTGTGTGCTGGCATCACAGCACTGGAGAAGAGAGTGATGTGCTGTGGGTGCCTGTGGGGTGCACTGTGCAGTGCTGGCACCACAGTGACTGATCTCCAGAGAAGCAGAGCTGTGTTGCAGTGGACATGAAAGGATTAACATGTCTCCATGTTATAAACATGACTTCTTTGCCTTGGTGCTTGCTAGCTGTAATTTTGTGGGAGTTCCCTCACCAATTAACTACCTGAGTGTGATCATTTGGCTGGGTCACCACTGACCAGGGCAGCTGAAGCAGGGAAGGCTGAGCAGCCACTTCACACAGGGTGCTGTTATCCCAGCGTTCTACAATCCTGCCTTGGCAGCAGCATTGCCGCATTCCAGTGCTGAGTTACCTGTTGTGTTAGGCAGTACCTTCCATCCAGAAATCTTGGCTTGCTCTGTAAATGCTTCTTGCTTTCAGTGTCACAACAGTACAGGAGGACAGATTTTTTCCTCTGGTTTTATCAAGGAAGCAACTAGTACCTGAAGCCCAGAGTCTTTGATTTGACATGGAGAAAATACAGGAAGAGGGTAGGAGTAGAAAAAACCTTTTCTTCTTACCCTCCCTTTGTGGTCTGTATGGAAGCATTTGTGTAGTTTTATTAGCTGCTCATAGACATGTGGTCCATTGAGGGCTTTGTTTCACTTGTGCTCCTGATCTCACCAACATGATGCAGCACTGAATGCTGTGGTTCAGTTTGGTGTCATGAGAAGAGGAGCTTCGTTTCCTATGTGTTAAAATTGCATCCTTTGCTTGGGAAGTGTGAAACATAGTACTTAGAGGTCCCTTATTTGTATGGGTTGTAGTTGTCAGAAGAGTCAGGGATGCAGAAGATCTGGTACTGCATGAAGTTACCAAAAGAATTTGAGAAGCTGCTTTAATTAAATCTGTTAACAACAGCTTACATGGCTGTAGCATCAGAGCATTAGGCATGGTTATGTAGAGCACTGTTTTGTTGCAGTCCTGACTGTCCCATACAAAAGGACCATATACTCCATTTTTCAAAATGGGAATTGTCCAAGTGCAGCCACTTGACTTCCTACTGCTGCTTTCCTTTCCACTGATTTTGCAGCTGCCTGAGCTGCTGCGTAGTCATGTAATCATATAATCATCAGTTTCCAAGTATTTGAAGGCAGTATTATGTCCTTGAACAACACCTTGCAATCCAGTTTCTTCGTATTTCATTAATATGATTTAGTATTCATAAGCGTTTTTCATTGGAAATGTTCTGAATTTTCTTTTGCATGATCTTCTGTGGCATTTACAGTATATGAGATGTCATAGAAGAATAGCGTAATAATTGGCATGTGTAAAAATTCATTGATTGCAGTTTACTCTTAGAAGAGAATCTCTGACTTCCTGTCAAGTTTTCAAAGCTGGAAAGACAGTCTCTGTCTGATGAAAGAAATTAGAAGAAATGTGCAACAATACTTTGAGCTTTAGTGGAGTTTGGGCTTACTAAGTTTGTAGGATCTTAGAAGAAACCAAAAACATTTTGGAAACTCATCAGTCTTGAGCAAAAAGGGATGCCTGCCCCCGGAAGCCTGATGGGACAGAGAGAGGGTAAAGGCAGAAGTGATCTGGCTTTTCTCATACCCTGTATTGCCTGGTTCCATTTTCTTGTCTCTCTAATTTGTGTAATTCTGCGTGTCCATCTCCCAAGTCCAAAGGCAGACTAAGCCCAGTCTGTGTTACAAAGCACTTGAGAAGGTTGGGCCAAAGGGGGCTTTCAGCATGGGGGACCATGAGAAGATGGGGCCCATGGGCAGTTACTTTACAGCAGGGAAATTGCCTGGGGTTTTTCAAAGGGATGTGCAGACATCCAGGTTAGTTAAACCTGTCAGCTCATGTAGCAACCCTGCCTTTAGCCAGTGGGTTGCCTTTGTATCGTGAACACTGGGCCCAGCTTTTCTACCCACGTACAGAAGAGATGCAGATACTTACACTTGAACAAGGTTCTCATCCACAGCACAGGCATATCTGCATCACCTTGTGCAACAGGTGATGTAGGAGAGAAACAGGTAATTCTTCCACCCTTCACAGGTGGGTAAAGCACAGTCCTATGTAGGGTGGAGGGGCTCAGCCCTCAGGCTTTTAACTGTCAAGGCTTGAGTTTGGCTCTGGTGTGCTCTGGGGCAGGACAGCAGAGAGCACAGCAAGGTTATGCTGAGCAGAGGAGCAGATGGAAGCATGAGCAGCTGGAACTGGAAATGAGGAATAAAACTAATGAACAAAGAGGTCATCCTTCCTACCAAGCACTCTGGCAGGGGGCTGATGCCTATATGAGGCAGACTTATGGATAATTAAAGGCTCAGGCTCTGATAAGACTTCTCTGACATCTAAATTCTACAACATGATTGCATGTTTTGAAGTGCTACTGGAGAAAAGAGACATCTAGGACTGAATGGGAAGAATTTTTGACTGCATGGAAAGGTAGAAAGGCTGTAAATTGAAACACCACAGCTCTTACTTGTTGTTCTAGACACTTGCAAAAGCCAAATTAAATCCTCTTGGATTAATTACTGAAAATTGAGGAACTCATTTTTGCTTCTCATTTAGAATTTTATTGTAACAATACTCTATTAGCACCCAGTGTAATGAGCTGTAAGATAATGTCAAAATTGTAGAAGTTAACAAACACAAAATAAGTTTAATTATGTCATTAGCTTTTAAGAAAGATTATGTTAATTTTGGCATGGTTTATGAGGTTGGAAATGAGAAATGAGAATGCTCTAATGTTAAAGGCTTTAATCTGTGTGTTATGAGGTCTTAAAATTCTGTTAGGTGACTACCTAAACAAATGTACAAAGAACTTTGCTTGCAAAAACGGAGACAAATTCACAGGGTTGCACATTCTTGGCACTTTTTTTGGGGTGGGAGGGCATCTGTCCATATGCAAATTACAGTGTGAATTTGTGGCAACTGCTGCACTATTTGCCCATACACATGTGGTCAGAGCAGAACTCCTGTCCTTTTCCTTTGATTATGGAGTGAAGTTATGCATGCATGCAGCAAGCACAGCACATTCATTGTGCTGCAGTACCTTTACACCCTGCTTTACCTGCAGGATGTTCATGTGTCTGCAGCCAGAGCTATTTCTCAGAGGGCTGAAAGGGAACTTGGTACTCCCTTCAATTGTTTTCTGCCAGAGGCATCAACAGATCTGCGAGGTTCTGCTCGCTGGGGAGTGGCTGCTGGTTTTTGCATAAGGTGATGTTTGTAGTTTAATAAAAGTCTAAGGTGCTTTCCAAGTTGCCAAAGTACCGCATTCAGCATTTGCTTTATTTAAAGCCTGATGTTCTCCATGGCAACTGACCAAAATCTGATCTAAGTTGTTGTCTTTGAATTCAGCCTTAAAGAAACCAGGTTATTTTTAGTGATAAATTTGTCCTTCAAGTGGGTTTTTGGCTTGTGGGCAAGGGTGATCTATGGGCTCTTTGGGTGTGGGCGAGGTGGGAGCCCCATAAGTAATGGCAGGGTGGCTCTGCAGCAGCTTGGGAGCTGGATCACCAGACTGTGGGGTGGGATCAGGCTTTTGGCAGAGAAGGGAGCAAGAGGGCAATTGCTCTGACCTTGAATTTTGAATGAGCATCTTGGTCCCCTTCTTGGAGCAAGCTTGCTTCAGCCAACCAGCAGTCTTAAGAACAGGAAATTAACCTGGAAATACAGATGTTGCTTTGATGTTTTACAGGTACATCAATATCCCAGCTGACTGCAAGGTTGCTCTTGTGAAAGATCTGACCTTTGTTCGACTTCCGTTTTCAGTCACTTGAAAATCCGTCTCTGCCTGTGGGATCATGTTGTCAATCCTTAAACTGATTTCATTTATACTCTGTACAGCCCCAGATTTCTCATGGGACTATTGCAAACTGTGGAATAATGTGAGAATTTTCTTTCAGTTACATAGGGGACTGTGAGATTCACATGGACATATCGAAATTTAATCTTGGCGTGAAAGGTGTACAGGTGCGTGCAGTGCTTACGTTGTCTGTTCAAGTCTGTGTGGGGCAGGAGGTAGCACCTCCCACTGGGGAGGTCATGATGCTTAACTGGGAAACCAGCAACTATCAGGTTTGGAATTATTGGTTTTATCTCCTTGTTCTTGGCTGGGGAAATGATGCCTTCCATGGAAAGCACTTAAGTACCACTTTTAAGCTTTGTAGTGTGACTCTTAAACAGGGTTGGGGCTGGAGCATTGAATATGTGTGGGCCAGCATCTGCCACCAGAGTTCAGGGGAGCTCATAGTGTTGGTAGAGATCTGCGGAAGAACCAGGATGTCCATAAACTGATGTAGATTAAACCAACAATCTGTTCTTAGAATGTTGAAACCTAGTAGACAAATGGCTCCATTGTATGGCAGGATTGCAGAGAGACTCCACAAACATAGAAAGCATTGCCTGATACCAATAGCAACTGTTTGGGGGGAAAACGTTTATTGTTATTAAATTCTAAATAAGAATACTTCAAGTAGAATTTCTGAAATTATCTCCATCACTGAAAAGCTCACAATTTTGAAGCTGCATAGTGAGAGTACCTTGGCGCTCAGCTTTCCTGTTCTGTTTGCAGTTGTATGGGACGTTGCGGGTGATCCTGGAACCTCTCCTAACCGATGCACCTTTTGTTGGAGCAGTGACCTTGTTTTTTATGCAGAAACCGGTGAGTCAGGAGTGAGCTGCTCCCTGCAGCCTTCTTGCTTCTTGGTCTTAGCGCTTGGACAGGTCTTTGGCGAGTGACATGAGCTGTCCCATCACTGGTAACCCAAACTGCATAACTGTGAATGCCTCACAGTTCAGGTTCTTAAATAACGAAGTCCTGATTGTTTAGTGCTCCTCTTGAACTCCAAGAGGATGTGAGTTAATTCACCCTATGCTTTTGCAGTAGTGCCTAAACGCTTACTTACTTCACTCTGAGAATGGGAAGACTTTCTTATGGTGGCAGCACAGGACCCATTTCAGAGGCCTTTGCTTCAAGGTTTCTGGCTGGTGGATCTTCCCATTCATAGATTTTAAATACAGTCGTCTTGGAGACCGTTCAGTCATGGTTGCCTTTTGAAAGCTTGCCTGTTTAAGGTCATGTGCCTTGTACTGAATTGTGGTTTAATAAAATATGAGAAACTTTCTGGTCTTGTAAGAGCCAGTTATCTTATTGCACACAGCTTTGCTTGTGGTTTATGCTCTGCTTGAGTTCATGAAAGTCATGCATTTTTGATCTTGAATGAGGTGTTTTTGTGTTTAGATGTAGCAACATGAAAAAAACCTCTTTTTGTTTATTGTACGAATAGGAATACAGACTCCTGAAATCAGTGATGTTTGTAAATCCCCCTGCCTCAGGGCGTAGGCCAACCCCTAAGTGAAAGGATGAGAACACAACTTTGAAGTCTTACTAGCATTGTTGAATTTCTTTCATGACCCCAGGGCATCTGCCACTGGCCATTGCTAAGGGCTGAATGCTGTCTTTCCTTCTGCTTGCAGGTTAAGTTCCAGTGATACCCTCAATTCAGGATGGCAGATAAAATAGATAAGGGAATTTATACCAGCTGTTGGTTCCAGTGTACAGATGCAGTCAATTGGTGGTGCGGGTTTTCCTTTCTTTAAACAGCTGACTTTGTTCTAGAATCATTTCCCTTTTAAATTCTACATGTATTTTGAAATAAATTTTAATAGACCTGTATAATACTTTCTCCCTGATCTTGTTGTAGCATCTGGAAATCAACTGGGCAGGCATGAGCAACCTCCTGGATGTCCCAGGGATTAAGTGAGTGTCTACTTTGCTTTACTTTATTCTCCTTTGAAAAGCCTTTGGAAGTTGGGATGTGGTTCTTCAGTAACCATCAGAGCTGTTGTTGAGAGCACTGTGTGCAAGGTGTTGTGTTGATGTTCATCCCATCGTATCTGGCTGTGGCAAAACCAGAGGAGGGTTCTTTTTACGTTCTGTCAAAACTGTTTCAATCACTTCGTTGCATTTAGGATAGAAATAGTAAATCCCTGAAACGACAGTGACTTATAAACTAAAAAACAAGCACTTCTGTTTCCCATGTGCCAGTTATTTGCAAAAGGTAGATGAAGTAGGTTTAGACTGGCAGTCTGCTTATTTTTATTTACAGTAAAGTGAAAAAAGGCAAGGTATCGCAGAGTTGCAGTCCCTCTGACAAACTCAAGTACAATCCATGATAAAGAGAACTGCACCAGATTTATAAGGAGAAAAGTTCTTTTCTTTCTATGTAATCTGCTCACCTTTTAGGTGTAGCTCTTCTCCAGTGCCTCTTGGGTTAGTATTACATATAAAACTTGCACAGCAAGGATGAAAATCTTAGTGGGTTTCAGTACTGTAAGTTTCAAACTGTTTCACCAGATTGGGGATTCACTTTGTCCTTGTTCCTTAGTGTAAAGAGAAAATTCTGTTACACAAGTGAAAAATCCATTGGGTTACTCCGCCATTGTTTTTCTCCCTTTCAGTGCAAGTGCAGAAACTTCTGTTCCTCTCTGCTCCCCTGCAGCTCATGGTTTGCAGGCTCATAGGAAGTGTCTGGCTACTTTAGGTGCCAGTTTATACATTAAAGATCCTCTGAAGGCTTTTGATGTTGAGTGAGAGGAAGCTTTCTTTTTCTCTTAATTTGAAGCCTGAGTGGCCTTTTGCCCTGAAGTTTGGCCTGAGAGCTCCAGTTTTTATCAGGGGAATTAATCTGTTCTTTTTTGACTTGGTTTCCCTAATCCTTTGCAGGGAGAAGGCATGTAGGTGTTCCAGCCTACAGCCTCTCATATAATTAAGTGCAAATTTGGTGTCCTAAATTTTTACCCTCTGGTTCTCCCACAGGGATTTGCACACAGAAATCTTTGCTTGTTCCTCAGCAGTGCAATGAAAGCTGGGAGCAAAACATGCCTGACCGTGAATGGGCTGAAGTACAGGTTGAACAAGAGCCCTCCCTGTCAAATGAATTTGGCTCACTTAAGATAGCAAAGAAACTGCATGCAGTCGTCTGTCCTCACATATACGCTGTGTTTAGTTGGGTGTACCCTGAGACTCGAGAGAGAGTACAGTTCTGTGACATTCCTGTGGGGTTTTTTTACAGAAAAGCCAAGAGCCTGACCGAGGTTCCTGGTTTAACATTTGGAGTAGAAGACTTTCCTTATGTTCTTTATGTGTTAATCCAGCCTCTGTGAATTGAGACAATTTTGTTACACAGTCTTACGCTTATAAGCACTACATCTATCAAGAGGATGAGTCTTTCAGATACTTGATGCTCTTGGGTTTTCCTCTTAATATTGTCTTTTGCTCATGCCAGGTTGTAGTGGTGTGTTGAAATCCTCTCATTAATCACCTGGGAGTACTGGACATCTGTGATGGCCATGTACTTCTTGTACCTGCCATACAAAAAGAGCAATTGTAAAGAAGAGATTTGAACTGAAAAGCTAAAAATGCGCAAGTTGTAATTAGGCTGGAAGGTTCCCTGAACTCCAAGATAGTGCCCTCAGTTCAGGCAGTGTGATCTCCAGCTACTTCAAACGAAATTTTCCTTCTTAGTGCAAAATCTGCCAAGATCCAGAACCTCATCTGGGAAATGAGCTTGGCTTTCTTTCTTTTTAGATGTGTCTGGCTTCTACTTCAATTTTCGAAAAGGTCTCAGCACGTGGCCAAGAGTAGGCAGCAGTGTGTGCTGAGGCCTTTTCTAAGTAAAAACAAACTACCTCCAGGCCTTGAGCCCCCTGTGAAATGCTGAAACTTCCTGATTCACTTCTCCCCTTGTCCATCTCTGATGTTATCCTATGGAAACCCAGAAGGCACATGAGTTTGACCTGTTTGGGTGTGTGCATGAGATTTCACCCAGCCTAAGCTCCCATTCATCTTTACAACCTACTAGAGCCTAGTTCACACCCTGCAACAGGGATGCTCCATATTGCAAACTTGCATCACAAAATTGAAGTTGAATGGCCACTCTGCAGCTCTTTCATAGAATCATAAACTTTGGAAAAGACCTTTATAGATCATCAAGTCCAACCATTAACCTCACACTGCCGAGCCCATCACTAAACTATGTGCCTAAGCACTTTTACAGGTCTTTTAAATACTTCCAGGGTTGGTGACTCCACCATTTCCCTGGATGGCCTGTTCTAATGCTTGAAGATACTTTGGGGGAAGACGGTATCACTTACTTTGCAATGCCCATTTCTTTCCTTGTCCCTCTTTTTTTCCTTCTGAGTTGTGACTGATTGTAGAGATTGAGGTTGCCTTTCCCCCCCACCTGCAGTGTAATGTCAGACTCACTAATTCAAGACTTCATTGCTGCACGGCTGGTTCTACCGAACAGGATCACAGTGCCTCTGAAAAAGAACATGAACATTGCCCACTTGAGGTTCCCTGTCCCCCAGGTGAGTTGTTTTTTCAGTGACACAGTGTTTATCTACCTGAGTGTGCAGTTGCCACCATGTGGATGCGCCCAAGCTTAGTGTCTTTGGATGCTGCATCAGCTCTTTCAACTTGAACTGTGGGCTTTCTGCAGGTAATATTTCAGAAATATAAAAGCAGTGTTGCGTAGTTCGTAATTTGGGAGGGGGAGACACGGACACTGGGCATTCCTACTCTCTCTACATGGCATAAGGAGTCTGTACTCTGAGCACATTTACCGAGTAAAGCTTTAGTCTGTAACTGCACATTTGCGGTACATGCAAATGAGAGGATAAATACATAAGCAATGGGTGCCAGGCTATTTAATATTTTTACTAATGCCGTGAAGGCGTGTAAATAGGGAGCTTGGAGGGTGACATCTCTTTGTTACAGAAAAAGAAAATGGGAAAAAACTCCAACAAACAAATCTCCTAAATACTCAACATATCTAGGTCTTCAATTTCCTTCATGCATCACATACCTAACACTCTTGCTAATGAGAATAAATATAAATGAGTGACAAAGTTTGCTCCTTGTTGCAAACTTGCATCACTAAATTGAAGTGGAATGGCTCCTGTGCAATAAAATAAGAACCTGCCAATGAGTGCTTAGTTCCTCCTTCAGTCAGTGGGAGTTGATCTTTACACTTGATTTGACTGTGACTGTAATGCTGTGTGCATATGTATGTTTCTGATTTAAAAATTAATTGAATATTATTTCCTGCACAGTTATCTAGATTGAATTGTGCATCTGTTTAAGGGGGCTTTTTTCCCTCTCTAGCTAAATGGTGGAAAAAGTGTTTTATTAAAGCTGTCATTGGAAATGTACTGCATCAAACTACATTTCTTTGCAGAACTGTCATGGTGACTACCTTTTCTGCCTGAAATAAACAGTTTTAGGAGGCAACATATTATAATTATCCAAAGATTACATTTTCATGACCAATTCTGTATCTTATTTTTTCCAGGGAGTAATAAGGGTTCATCTGTTAGAAGCTGAAAACCTTGTCCAGAAAGACAATTTCCTTGGTGCCATCAGGGGGAAGTCTGACCCGTATGCTCTCCTCCGTGTTGGCACCATGCAGTATCGAAGCAAGACAGTCTCCCGAGATCTTAATCCCATCTGGAATGAGATATTTGAGGTACTGAACCTTTTTATCTTTCCATCTGTATGATACACAGCCATTTACATCCCTGTGCTTGCAAGACCTTCTTTTAGCTGACTGCACTGGAGCAGGTGGACTTCCTTCTTTCTTGGTTGAGGCGTTTCTGTCCCTTCACCAAGTTCACACTTACATTGTAAACTTGAAATGTCGTTCAGATTGATCTGATTTACATGTGTGGGTTTTTGGAGGAGGTGCAAAGCACTGCTTTAAATATCAATCAGTGCATCAGTCTGTGCAGCTGTAGGCTGCTCTAGCATTGGTTCTTCTCCATTTATTAGGGATACCAGTTTGGGGGGTTTGACTTGTAGGTCAAAACCAAGCAAACTGAATGTGAAATATTTTCACCTGTAATCGATTGTATTTGTTATGCAATTAGCCACGAAAGAGCAGGGAGTGTCCTTGATGTGTTAGACAGCTGTCAAGTGTCCTGTTCTTGTCCACGGCCTGAGCCTGAACAGGTGTATGTGAATGCTTTTTATTTTTAATCAATACCTCTTTCTCCTCCAGTTTGTTGTTCATGAAGTGCCTGGTCAGGACTTAGAAGTGGATTTGTACGATGAAGATCCGGATAAAGATGACTTTATGGGCAGGTAAACTAGCACAACCTTTGATCAGGGTCCAGTAGCCTCTGCTATGGGATACCTGAATTATTCATACTGGAAATTTAATGCTGTTGGAAATTATTCCCTTTGCCCAGATATTGATACCAAGTAATTAGTTCCTAGTGCAAATAAGGTTGAACAAGGTTACACTCCTGCAGGGAATCCTGGGAAGCCATTAGAAGTGATAGTTACTACAAGACTTGAGATTTACTTCAAGTTTATTTTAGTTTTGGAAGTATTTCAAGGGGGAGCCTTCAGGAGTGTAAGTGTGTTCCTGCACACAGGTACAGAGGTCATGCAGAGAAGTTGTTATTTGGAACAGACTTGAGAGTGGGCTTTTTTGGTGGTTTATGCTGTATGCCTCAATATACATTGAAATGTTTGCTTTTTGCCTTTCAGCTTGCTGATAGGCCTAGTGGATGTAATGAATGACAGAACTGTTGACGAGGTAAAGAGCGCAGCTTATTTCTAAATGTGCTTGGTGTATGCCTACATGCACTCATTTGTGCTGCCCCTTTGCTACTGTGGTGTTTCTTTGGGCTTAAATCTTCCTTGCACACTTGCGCTGTGGTATTTTCACAGAAAGATAAAACCAAAGTAGCCATTACAATAATTTTTATGACCAGGCTGGTAACCCCAGAGAGCACTGAGGTTAGGCTGAGCCAGCAGTGGGGTATCTTGTGTTGACACCTTGTGTCCCTTATGTACCAAATGTTTTGTACAAAGCTGCAGATAAAGTTTGGGGAAGCAGCCTGCTTGCTGAGGGAAGAAAGTATCTGATCTTACTGTGGTTCGTCCTGCAACTCAGCGTTCTACAAACAATGCCAGGGTGCCTGTCTTGCGCTGCTGCTGGTTGGAAATATCCACATGCTTTGCCTGTTTATGGGTGTCTTATTTTAATTTTCTTCTGCCTTGTACCTAAGTAGATGGATGTGCTACAATCTAAATGTCAAAAATGCAAGCTAAGGTGCTCAGAGTAAAATTCATGTTGTCTGTTATGTGTAAGTGTCAGAGTCTGCAACACATATAAAAACTGCTCTGCCTCCCAGTTCTCAAGTTGATCTTTGTTCTCCATTTAGTGGTTTCCCTTAAGTAAGACAACAAGCGGACACTTGCATTTAAAACTGGAGTGGCTTTCACTAGTAAATGACCAAGAAAAGCTACATGAGGTGAGTGTATTTGCTTAAAGGATTCAGGTACTCTGATCCCTGTCCAGTCATCAACACAGGAGTGTGTAAAATTAGAAACCCCAGGCAAACTCATGGGAGTTTATTTTTATCTGGCAAAGTTTTGATGTGATTCCCTCCCTGCTGCTCCTGCAGAGGAAGGGCATTTGCTTGCCCCAGGTCTCTTGGTAATTCAGGAGTAACTCAAATCTGGCAGCTCTTTTGCTTGAATTAGCAAACCTTTGTTTGACTAACTGCAAAGTGGCTTCTCAGGGTTCTTTCCTTTGACAGTTTTTCTCCTCCCTCTTCATCTAGGATTTGTGTAGGACCCTGGACCCCTGAAATAATCTGTACTAGTCATAGGCAAATACCCAGCACTGGTGCTTGGTAGGGCCATGTTTCCAAATGGTGTGTTGTTTGTGAATTGCTTGGATAAAGCCCATCTCCCAAAGAGGCTGTTTCTTCATAACCAAGCGAAACCATTTGAGTTCCACTGAAGTGAATAAAATTGTTTCCAGGCTTTGTTCTGCTGACACTGGATTCATGTTGATGTATGTGGCTGAGCATGTTTTTAGGTGTCTGGATGCACTGGGGAACCCAACCAGTTCCACACTGAGAGATTGACAAACATTAAAAGCAATGAATTGCGAAGAGTTACACATCTTACTGGTCTGCTTAGAGCTGTCATGCTGTGTTGGCTTGTGCGCCTCTAAATTGCAAGTTTTAGGAGAAAGATAGAGAGCTGCTTAGCCTTCAGAAGCTGCCCTTGAAATTTTATTATGTTTGACGTTGTCCTTGGTGGGTGATCATGAGTACTTTGTGGTTTGGTTTGTTTTATCTTTCCCTGCCTTTGCAGGATAAGAAAGGTCTGTCTACAGCAATTCTGATTGTCTACTTGGACAGCGCCTTCAACCTTCCTGTAAGTACAAACCCCATGCAGCAGCCTTCACTCCTAATCTCCTTTTTTTTTTTAAGACTGCAAATTAATTGTTTTAAATTCTCTTTTACTAATTCAGAAAAACCACTTTGAGTACTCAAATGGTGAATGTGGAGCAAAGAAGATCAAAAATAACAAGTACCTCAAGGTAAAATTTATATTCTTCTCCCATGCTTGCAAATAATGTTCTGGATTATGTGGTATCATAGGAATTGAAACTGGCGGTGGTTAAAAAGAAATAATCTCTCCACTGTCAGAATCTAAGTGACATGGGGTTCAAAGTAGTGACTGAAAGCCCACCCCAGTGAAAGTCTAGGAGGCCAAAGTAGGAATGCAACACAGAAATGTTTGACTGTGTGTGTGGTTGTCTTTCTTTCTTATGCAAAAGAGAGCCTCCACACATCAGACTAAGTCATAATGTCCTTGCTGCTGCTGCTGCTCTTTCCTTCCTTGCTGAGCTGTTCCAGCTTGACACGGGTGGGAGGAATATGCTCATTTGTGGTAACTTCCCTGTTCACTGGAGACATGATCAACAGATTCCTCCCCCCTTGGTTTTAGAGGGATTCAGAAGCCTCTCTGTCATTCATACCAACTCTCTCATAGCTTCTGTTTACTTTTTTCCCCACATACTGTATTTTGCTCCTGTGATGTAAATGGCAGGTATAGAGAAGAACGTCTTTCTCCCTTTTTTCTTGAACCGGCTACACACAAGCACAGCTCTGAGCTATGGAGAAAGCTTCCCATTCTCTCCAAGCAGCTCCTCTCCTAAATACCTTCTTTACAATTTAGATGAGTTACCAGCACTGTGATACACATCACATTCAATGATCCTTAATTCTGGACCTCATTGTATGAACTTTGTATGTAGTGTTGTGCCAAGACCAGAACATCAGCCTTAACTTGTATAGCATTAGTGCAAAGAGGTGCAAGAGGTCCAATATTGTTGCTTCTGGACAGGAATTGTTATTTGATGTCAAAGATTCACTTCCAGCTGCTTTAGAACAACTCCTGAGCCTTGGAAACCAATTCTGAGAGTCCTGGTTCAGTCAAGAATGATCAAGATTTCCCACTGAGCTCTCCTCTCTGTTTCCTCCCAGCTTCTGACAAATTTTTTACTGCTCACCCGTTGAAACCTAAATACATAAAACTTTGGCTTAAATGTGTACTCTTGATGGTGGAGGGTAAGACTGTGCTGTGTTATGGCTGGAGGCTTTCCTGTGTGCTACACTCCTCAGATGTCCCACATCTGGAAAATATTGTCAGCTTTCCAGCAACTTACTTCAAGTAAGAGTAGTGGTTTGATATTGCTTCCTGTAAACTATAAATTTCTCGATGTTTTTTTCTGCCTTTTTCTTTCTTCTTTGTATTAAATGCCAGAAGATGGAACGAGAACCTTCCTCCTTTGTCCTGCTCACAGTTGGGAACAAGACTCAGAAGAGTAAGGTGAGGCTGTTTAATTCTTCTGCTTTCATTAGATACTTTCCATCTTATGGGTGACTGTCTCCAAGGAGCCCCTAGGAAGGGAAGGACTTCTTGCGAAGCTGATGTGAAGAGCTGTAGTTGTAGTGACAGCTGCAGAGCCTGGGAGTGGAACCACTGTGTCACTGAGTTGCGGTGGTTAGAGGTTGTCTCATCAGCTGCTGTACACATGTGTAGTTCCATGCCTGTGTCCAAGAGTTCATGTTGGCGCAGACACTCTAGTTCTATAAGTCTCGTGGTTTCAGGGTGCAATTTGCATCAATCTGGCCTTTACTCCTTCATCAGAGTCTTTCCTGGTTCCTGTGTATCACAGTTTTACTGTTTTGTTTTGTTTTTTTGTTTGAACCCGGACAAGATGGATCTGCATCTCTTCCACTTCACTTTCAGTTCATTTTTCATTATGTAAAAATTACCTTTGCCTCATGAGTATGAGCAACAGCTGAGCTCTGCCCTCCCAGTAGCTGCCATGTTCACTGTCCTGCAGCTGGATGTGGATGAGAGCAGCCCTTTGTTCTTTTGGACACCCAATAAATAGGAATTAATCCTGTTGTGGCTACACATGAGCATACAGGACTGGCACCTATTTTCCTTTGTTCCTTCCACCTGCTCCACCCAGAAATGGGGTTCTGCTTGCATTTTTACCTTTTGTGGCTTTCCCTTTCCCTACCACATCACCTGCCTCTCCTAAGCTAGGTCAGGCTTCCAGGCTTTCCCTGCTCCTTTCCACTTGCTGCCAGCACTCATGGCCTGGCAGCGACAGCTGGTTTACAGAGCAGCCGCAGTCCCCGTGGGTGCTTCCCATGCTCTTTCATCTTTGAAGTGGATGGTGCTGAAGCTATGCCCTCCTACTCTTCCCACGAGTTCTACACCCCTGAAACTGCCCCTCCAGCTTTCCTGCCCTTCACTGTCAGCTTGCTGTGGCTTTGAGAGCTGGCTCAGGGTGCTGCAGGCTGAAAGCAGCACTCTGGCTCTCCCTGGGCGGGAAGGTGGGAGGGAGGGAGCGGTGCCTTGCTGCAGGTGAGGCAGGCTGCTGGTCCACGCAGCACTGGTGGGGCCAACTGAGGCTCACCAGACTTGTTCTTTGGCATTTCCACGCCCCAGAGAACTTGTTCTGGTTTTGCCAGAGACTTTGCTTCCATATGCTTCTGACCTGGAATTTCCACTCTCTCCATACAGTTGGGGTGTAGCATCACTGAGGGTCACCATGGCCCTCTCTGGTGATCAGTGTCATGGATTGTTTGCTTCTCAGAGACTAAGCTAATGTATGTTCTTGTTGCAGACCTGCAATTTCAGCAAAGATCCCACGTGGGGCCAGGCTTTCACCTTCTTTGTCCACAGTGCTCATTCCCAGTCACTCCACATCGAGGTGAGAGAAAAGCCTTTCCTTTGAAGACCAACTGCACATCTGTAGGAAGAAACCTCTTCTGTAGAGCTCAGTGCTGGTTGTTTCTGTGCGGGATTGTCACATAATGGGTTCCCTCCTACTAAAAGGTGGAAGAAGCACCTGTTGTTGCACAGACAGTTCTGTATTAGGTGGTGGTGGTATCTACCTTTTTTGGTATCTACCTTTGTTCTAGAATCATGTTACCCGCAATATCTTAATTCAAAGTGTGGGATGTTTCTGGCTGCAAAGTACAAAGGACATTTTATACAAGTCTGTGTGTAGTAAAGACATCAATATTCTGCTGTCAGAAATTACAGACTTCATGATTCTCAACCAGAGCCCTACCTCTTCACCTCTGTGTTCTGGCTCATTAAGCAACCCTCTCTCTTTAGCAGGATTGCGGTCACAGCCAGTTCCATGGCTGGTCACTTGGATACAGAAAGGAATTGAGCTTGGAAGGTGTATTGAGGTTAAATAGGCTGAACAAACTATTACCTAAAACATGTGTAAAGGTTTATACCACTTGCCATCTCAGCTGCTTAGGAAATTGTCTCCAAATCGAGTAAGGAAAATCGAGTAAATCTCAGGGCATTTTTTTTTCTGCTAAAGCAGTTCTTTCTCTGCATAGGTAGAGATGGGATTTTTATTCCAAATGTACCAACTTGTTACACGCCTGAAATAATGGCATCACCCATTTGGATGTAACCATACAGAAGTAAATAAGCTAATTTTGGTTTCTGTCTGAAATGCCTTCTTGCCTTGCTGTTCCCAGTGGTATGCTTCCCAGTTTCCAGCTAATAAAAACATTTGTTTCCTTCCTTTCCCCAGATAAAAGACAAGGAGCGGGATAGTGCCCTGGGAACTTCAGTGGTATGTCTCTCCCACTTACTTAAGGACCCAAACATGACTCTGGATCAGAGATTCCAGCTGGATCATTCCAGTTCAGACAGCTTCATTAAGATGAAACTTGTATTGCGGGTAAGTTGTTCTTTCCCATATTCACTCAGCTTCCCCTGCAGAAGCATCCACTTGTAACCAGGCAAAAGAGATGAAAGATGGATGTGGAGAAAGGCAGCTTTGCTTCACAGTTGAGTAGAAAGTGGAAGTGTGACAAGGTATTTAAGTGCAATTAGGAGTGTATGGTGGAGTTGAGAGAGATCCCTGAGGCTTCTTAAAACTTAGTGTAGTGCCATGGCTGAAGATCTTCTCATGACGATAAAGAGTTAGACTGAGAAAATCTAAGCTGTGGAAATCAGCTCCTGAACAGGGAGAGGCATTGATGTTTAGGTATTGTTTCCTTACCGTGCTCTGGATCAGTGCTTAGATACTGCTGAGTACAAACACAGTAGGATGAGAGGAGAGACCACAGTGAATCCCAGAGGCCTCTTTCATCTCTAATGGCAGATTCCTGCTGTTACAGTTTCGTGGTGAAATTTCCTCCTGGGTGGTAATGCTGGCATTCACCCCAGTGCTATAGGAGCAGCACTCACTGTCTTCCCTTGTGATTTTTAGGCACTGAATGTTGAAGAACCTGATCCACAAAGAGTCAAGGCTGGTGTCAATGCCTCGAAGCCAGGTCCCGTGCGTGTGATGGAGAAGGCTGGAAACCAGCAGAAGTTTGCCTCTCCACCACAAGTCTCAAAAGTACCTCCCATGAGCAAAGACCCTGCAGCACTTGAATCTCTGCCAAAAAAGGACAGTGGAGAAGACCTGGACGCTAAAGACAGTTCAGCAGCCCCTGTACCAACTGAAACTGTGTGCGGCCTTGATGAAGCAGAGGGCAAGCAAAATGCAGAGCACGGCCCGCCATCAGCATTGCCCAGCGGAGCAGCGGCCATGCCCACACTGCCCGTCCTGCAGGAAATGAGGCTGGCACCCAGTGTCACTTCACTGGGGTCCCTGCCTTCTTCCTGCTTTGAATTAAGTAGCAGCAATCTGGACATTCATAAGTAGGTGTTCTTCCAGCTGAATTGTTCTTCTCTTGGGAAAGTTTAGGTGTTACTGTTGCACAGAGGTGAATTCAAGACTGCTAAGTTGTTTGGGGTCTTGGGTCTCAAGTTGCCTACAAAGAATTGACCTAAGTATTCCAGTCAACAGCAAAGTAAACTACAGGGTACTGTCAGAGCAGGTGTAGAGGGAAAGCATTCACTCTATGGCTCTCCTAAGAGTGCTGCATATGTTGGCTTTGTATTGTTGAAGAGCTTCTCAACACTCATTTAGCAACAGTGTATTGGAAGTCTGAACATCTCACTTCTGTAATAACTTAAACTCTTGATAGGCACCTCTGGCTGCTTAAAGCTCTGAATGTGTCTATCCAACACATTTTAAGACTGATAATGCTGTGAACAAAGTTTTTGTGGATAGGTGTGCTTGTGTGTGTCCTTCCCACAGTGCTCAGTGTGAGGCTACTCTGTCGGGCAGGTTGGAGAGAAGGATTTGTCCCTCCTGGGGCACAGAATGGAGATTGTGGAATTGTTAATGAACAGAAGTTACAAAGATTCGCCTCACTTAAGAGAGCATCAGAGTTGTTACAAACCTGAACATCAAACTCAGCTCCAGCTGCAATTTGGTGAATTGGTGACTGGTGAATTCTGTAGCTCTGAACAGGGCTTAATTTATAAACTATGTTTAAACAATTTTTAAGCCTTTTTTTGATTTTAAGCCACTTTAATAACACACAGAATGAAATATGAAAAAGGTCCCATCTTGCATATGGGACAGACATTCCTGAGAGAATGTGTAACATGCTAACCTGTACTTTGCTGGTCCATCTACAGTGGGCCATGTAGGGGCTTTTTTGGGAGTTTGTGTTGTGGGACTGAAATTGGGTACTTGAAGAGAAGGCAGGGATGGGGCTTCTGTGGAACCTCTGTGGTCCAGCTACTTCCTAGATAGCAAACCTTAGGAAGGATGGTGCCCTGCAAGTTGGTTTTAGTCTGTGTGTGGTCTGTATTCAAAAGCCTTGACTGTGCAATGTCTTGCAGCGGGACTGAGATGCCTCTGGGGGAGATCCAGCTGACCGTGCGTTACGCTTCCATTCGGCAGAGCCTCGTCGTGCTGGTCAACGGCTGCAGGTAATGCTTGTGATGGCTCAGAGAGGGAAGAGCTCTCTCAGCTGTGTCAGTCATCCAGCAGAGCTGGAGCAGAGCCATGTGCACCAGGAGCTGCCTTAGCACTGGCTGGCTTCCATCTGTGCAGCCTCTCTGTGCCCACCTCTGGTCAGTGCTAGCAGCAGGTCAGGGAGAGAGCCCAGCGAGTTGTGCTCGCTGCAGTAGAGAGACTTCAGCTGTCATCCACCCAAAATTTCCTTTGAACAGCACTGACAACTGGTGTGTGTCTTGGATGTTGGGATAGGCACCTAAGGACAAGGATTGATACCTATGACTGAATATGTAATTGTTAATTTAGGAACCCCAGTAAATGGCCAGGAACTCCAGTAAACACACTCAGGAGTGAAAATTTTAACTAAACATCCTTAAACTTTTATTTGCTTATATTCCAACTCCTGAGATGAATGGTTTTGGCCTATGAAGGGTTGGTCTGATTCCAAGAGAGCCGAGGTATTAAAACACACAGTGGGAGAACCTGCCTTGCTTGTCTGTATTTCTTTTAACAGAAACTTGGTACCCTCTTCCAATCGTGGAGTGGATCCATATGTTCGTATATACCTGCTTCCAGACAGAAGATGGACAAGCAGGAAGAAGACATCTGTTAAGAAAAAAACTCTGAACCCCCAATATGATGAGAAGTAAGAAATTGTTAATTACGATTATGGCTGGAATAGTTATGATCTCTGCATAATGACAGGGCTTCCTAAGGTGTACTGCTGTAGCTCCTAAGGACTCTCTTGTGAACATCTGCAGGTTTTCTGAAACAAATGGCACTTGGACTCTGTTTTACAAGTCCTTGGGGCTGGCCTTGCTCTGCCTGTGGTGTTGTCAGTCCCCCTGAAGAAGGGTACACCTTCTTCCCTGCCCCTTCCCTGCCCCCCAGGCTGCATTTGCTTCTTTGCAAACTGACATTCTCCTACCCGTGTTTAACTCCCTGTCACGGCTGTGTTCACACTGCTTTGCCTGAAGCTTATTCTGACATCTTTCCAAAGGTCCAAGGCAGAAGTACAGAGCCTTTTGAGATTGGACCACCCTTTGGGCACACAGGTGGACGTTGTCATCAAGGCTCCCACCTCTTTGCTGACAGTGTCCTAGCTCTGCCACTGAAATGGAATGTGTTTTGCATAAACTCAAACATAGTAACACTTAGAAGTAGAGCTCTTTTGAGAGGTGGTTTTAATCCCATAATTAGAGGAAGGTACATGTGAAAATATGTGAATAGTGGGTGATCCTGGGTTGCTTATATTCTTCTCATGTTGTGTCCTTTCTGTGTAAGTCAGAAATGGAGAAAAGATTTAAAAATATTTTTTTTTCCTCTTAACACTCCAAACACCAAAGTTGAGGATTCTGATTATGTCTATTCTCAAGTTAAGTCCACTGACTTAGTGCCATCCCAGCAGTTGGGAACAGCAGCTTGTTTTCCTCATCCTCACTACTGACATACCTTGTGCATCCTCAATTAAGGATAATGCTTAGCTCCAAAACATGTTGCCTGTTTCACAGCTCTGACTTGAGGAAAAGCTATTCAGGTGGGCAGAACTGGAGTGATTTAGCTTGGACAAAACTCACTTGACATTAGCCATGTGTGCCAGAGGCTTGAGTCAGAGCCATTAAGAATTTAATTGCCACAGGTTTCAGCCTTTGCCTGTTCTTGGTGTGGAGCAAGGCTACTCTGTGAACTTGAGGGGTTGGCTCATTACTATTTCCTCTTGAGTAATGGAAAACACGCTGATCTTCCATGGAGGGTGAAAATTATGTTAAATGGCATTTCATCATGGATGCCTGTTTTCCTCCTTCCCCCTGGCACAGTGGACAGTCTGAACACAGTGTTGTCATCTTTCATGGGGCCTGGAAGAGGTTTCCTGCAATGTGAATAAAACCTAACTCTAGAATTGCCTTTTCTGTGTGTTCCTTCCTTGTTAAAGTCCTGGCCACTGATGCTGTACTCTGTCACTATATTCTGTCCACTGAATATAGCTCATGGGATTTTAGTTTTTGCCTTAAGTCTCTTCTTTTTAAACTCTAATTTTAGGTTTGAATTTTTTGACTCTTTGGAAAATGTCAAGAAAAGGTCACTGGACATTGCAGTGAAAAACAGCAGGCCGTTCATTTCACAGGAGAGAAAGGAGCTGGGGAAAGTAAGTTTAAAGAATCTGCACTACAGATGTAACAGAGCTGAACACTGGGCTATTCCTGAAATCCTGAAATGTGGCTCCAGGAACTGATTCTCAGTAATAGGACTGGCAATCTGGAAACAACTTTTTTCTGCCAGATTTTCATCTGAAATGAGGCTGTATCCATGTGGGAGCTGCGTGGTCTCATTTCAGGAGGGTGTTCCTGAAGTAAGCCCTGGTTCCTGGGCCCCGCTGCTGCCCGTGTGGGGAGCGGCTCCAAGAGCGCAACACGGAGCTGAGAAAGGCGTGGGACTAAACCCCACAATTTGCCAGCAGTGCTTTAAGCTTTCTGTGAACAACTGATTCTGTGAAAAGTAAACTGCAATTGCTTCTTCAGTGACAGATAAATTTCCAAGTAGTGCTACTAGAAAACTGAGCTGGTTCATTCCTGCACCATCCTGGGAATGTGGGAAGCTCCTTTTTTCCTCAAGCCTGAGTTGCAGCCCTACAGCTGGAAAGTGGGTCTGACTTGGGAGGAGTGGTACCTTAGCTAATCAATTTATATGCTGAATAACCTACAAACAAAATTTGCTTTTTAAAGGTGCGCATTGACTTGTCCCAGGAGGATTTAATAAAAGGTTTTGCACAATGGTAAGTACTCCTCTCCATACTTCCAAACCCTGCCCAGTGCTTTGCTGGGAGCTTGCATGACTGCTGTGGGAGTGCTGGTAACTGGGCTGTGTTTGGGTGAGCAAGAAGAATATTTGACCTGCAAAGGCAAGACTAACTTGTGCTAATCTGGTAATTCTATCTGAGTTGTGTGTAAATCCATTGGCTGTGCAGTGCCTGCCCTGTGAAACAGCTTTAATGAGATGCCTGTGTCAATTATAGTCTTCAGCATATTTTAAGTTGCCATAAAAGCCACAGGGGCACATAAGTAAAAGAATTTTGTTTATTAAAGTAACCTTGCAACAAATTTTAACTTGGATAAAGATCTTAAATAAATACTCTGATCAGCAGTATATATGTATGATAAAACTTTAATTACAAAGCATTTATAGAAACTATTATAATAAGCTACTTACAGTTTTGCCTGTATATTCATTGTGGTTCTGAGGTTTGTATGTTCATTGGTCTGTGGCAAACAGAGAACCAGGCTTGGGTGTATTTTTCACTTCTGTGTCTTTAGTTAATGGCAGGAGTTCTTCCTTCTTTCTCCTTCAGTGGAGCCCAAGGAATGCAGTGTGGGTAGTCCAAGAGCTTGCCATCCACACAGGCAGTGAGCCAATATTCCAATAGGAAAACCACATTTCCCTGGCCAGCTTGTGTGTGTGTCTCAGGGCAATTATGGGAAGAGGAAAAAAGGACGCACCCAAAGTTCCTGGTGAAGAGCTGAAGTTTGAGGCCATCTCTGGAGCTTCCTTTGCTGTGCTGCCTGTGAAGCACAAGCAATACAGCAGCCCAAGTTCTCTCTACTGTGCCAGTTAAAACTTTAAGGAAAGTATTCAACTACTGTAATTACTTCACTTATTTTGTCTGTCTTGCAGGTATGAGCTGACAAGGGGCAGACGCAAGAAAATCTGATTTCTTCTGATGTACATAAGTTACTAATTTTTCACCTTTATATGAATGTACATATCTCTTGTAATTAACGTGTTTTGCACAGTCATTGCAAATTTGAAGCAGGCTCCAGCTCAGGACATGCAAATTTAATGATCCCATTAGGGGATTAGTTCTCACTGAAGTTAAACATATTTTCCCCCACACAGGGAATAATTTGTCCTTAAAGAATAAGTCCTTTATTTTTGCCATTTCTGGCAAATCCCCCCTCAAAGGACATCTAAGTGTGTATCCTCTCTTAAAGAAGGGTTGTACCTGGGGATATTTTAGACTGTCAGGCAAGTGTTATTACTTTGCTTGGCAGTCTGATGGCCCTAGGAGCTTGTTCATGTTGTTTTAACATGGAAGTGTTGTACTTTTAAAAGAATACATTTTGAAACAGCATTCTTCAGCTGTAGGGCTACAGAACCTGTTAAAAGAGAAACTCTTTAACACTAATAGCAATTATTTTTTGAGAAACTAAGAAGTTGGTATTCCACTGTTCAGAAGTACCTTAGCAGACCGTGGCTGCAGGTATGTAAATAATGAGCTTCCAAAAGCAGGGAAATGAATTTGCCAAGATGTCATTAAGGTTTTGGTTTGTGACGCATTAACAGGTTTTGTCCTTTGTTACAGTACATTTCAAAATCTCGTAAACCCAGATTCTGTCTGAGGAACAGCAAAGTTTTGTAAACTAAGCTTTATTAATATTGAGGCAAAATATTTTTGGAAGCTTGGTGTACTTGTTTCTGTACAATAAACTTGTAATTGTCTTGCATAAGAGACTTGATCTATTCCTTTCTAAAACTGACTTTTGAAATACAACCATGGTAACTTCAAACCATCACCTGAAGCAAATTTCAAGTATTTTTGGCCTAGATTACATTAATCCAGTCTGCCTCAGTCCATAATCAGAGAGAATATTCACTGAATAACAATGTGTTTCCACCCCAAACTGATCTGGAAATGTGAACAACATTTTAAAAGAGGGTGTCCAGAAATCCAAGATTGAGCATTTGTGTAAGTGTGATGGCTATGGCAGTTAGGGCATCTTTACCTCATCCTTACTGTGTCAGCAGCATTCAGAATGGTCAGTGGTTAGAGTTTGCCTGGTGTTGTGCTGGGTTCAGTTTCCTGGATTGATACAGAGTATATTGGTTCTCTCTCTGGGATTGAGTAGACCAGTTGATAGCAGCTAAGGTTTTTCTTAAAAAAAGAAAAGTTTTTCTTAAAAAATGACCACGAATTAAGAAAAACAACAAAAAAAAATGCAGCAACTTTTATTTATGTTAAAAAATCTGGAACTGTTGCTTAGCATAACAGTGGTTGGAGGTAGCTGCAATGTCATGTGCACCAATGGGTACATTCACAGGTAAGAGAAATCTTGCTCAGGAAGAGCAGAGTCACCCATAACCAGCTCCCCATTTCAGGTTTTGCACTGCAGGTAAAATATCATCCACGTTACTGATCTCTGCAACAGAACAGAAAGCAAAAGGGTAAGGCTTATGTACCCCAGACTACCTTTGAGTTCAACCAAAATTCAAAATTAAACAGCCAGTGAATTAAATAAACTGCTCTCAGACCTTTTAATGCTTTCAGAAAAAAAATCAATTTGGCTTATGAGTAATGTTAATATTAGGATTAAGTGAGTGCAACCCCGTGTTCAATGAAAATAAAGTGCTTTGGTCACTTCCTGAGGAAACATAGAAAGAAGAGGAGAGTGAGGCAAAAGGTAGCACCTTCCGTCACATCCTCGTCATGTTTTAGCACAGCAGGAGTAAACAAGACCCTTGTTAAGTGTTTAGAGTTCTATGAGGAAGCATTGGCATGAAGGTAATTACTGTTGCAAATATTGCTCACCTAGAAGACACAGCAAATCTTGAATGAGAGCTTGAAAGGGCGGAAAGAAGCACTCATGTTCTTCAAGCTTATTGATGATACTGGAATGGAAAGTGAGACTGTCAGGTAAGAGGTGCAAGGACATGGCAAAACTTGGCTGTTTTGTTGTTCTGTGTCATTACTTTGTCCAAACACTGTTACTTAGTATATAAAACCATGGACACCAATGTTCTGTTCTCCAGTTCTGAACACTGCAGCCACCAAGGGAGCTGTCACAAGGATCTCTGATTGCACTACTAATGCTGTATACACATCCTTCCTTTCCCCCTCACATGGCACCAGGTAGTCTGGGACCTGGAACATTTGTCTGTGTATGCTAAATATACTGCCTGGGGGTGGCTGGTATAACTGCCTTGGAGGTAGAGCAAGAAGTGCTTTACAAGCAGCTGTTCTCCAGTTAAAACTGAGAAATGAGTGCAGAAAGGCAGAGGGCGTGAGTATTGTTAACTCAGCATGTGTCAGACTTGCTGCCTGCTCCCTTTTTAGTCTGTCTGTAAAGCACATGCTGAATGCAAGCTCTTAAGAGTCTGCTACCACCTAGTTGTGGCTGTCATCTGTTGAACATATAACAGGATTTGTCCAGTTTCTAAAGTATTTGTAGGCAGCTTGAGGCAAACCCTGCCTTAGCAACTAGTACACTTCAGTAGTACAGCTGAAACTTGCATCACTTTCTCCTCCCCACCTACGTGCAGGATTTGTCTCCTGATGAAACATGTATCCCATTAACGCTTGTTTGATCACATTATCCATGCAAACCAGAGAGTGGTTTGGAACCTTCTGGCCTCAATTCTTCCCTCTGTCAGCTTTATCCTTTTGAAAGGATTCAAGATTTGTTTCAAGAAGGACAGAAGTAACTAACACCTGTGCTGTCATAGCTCACTGACTTTGTAACAAACAATGAAAGTTTCTTTCAGCATCAGTTTTCGCCAGTTCTCAATTACTACATTTCATGTTTGAAGAATGGTCAGCAGTGGAACAGCCCCACATACCTGTGGATGTCTTGGGTGCCCAGAAGCTGCTGTACCTGCTCAGTCACGTTCTTATTAATGATGTCACACAGTTTCCCAACAGTATCCACTACCACAGTGGGTGGAGCCGAACTGTCTGTGGAAAAACAAACACCTCATGATTCTTGTAACAGTAATAACAGGGAAGTATTTTAGACACAGTCGAATTCTTGCAGGTGCACAGATTTTATATGGTTTTCATAGATCTAAGCATATACATTCCATCATTCCCAGAAAACAGAGTGCCCATGGTCAGAAATAAACAACTGTTAGCTAGGAATGGGGAATCTCACTAATCCTTTAGTGGCTAAAACAATTTTGGCAGAGCTGTGTGTTCACAGCAGAGAGGGTATTAAAGTGCATCCTACAATGTCAGTGGAAATCAGCCAACTGAAATTATATGTATGGAGAAGGGGTTATTCATTAGGTTCTTGTGACACAGCAGCCACACTATAGGGCTAGGCCAATAAGGAACCTGCTTAGCAAGCATTTTGTTAACACCCAGAACTTGTTTTGTATTGAATTTTAACCTGTCTGGAGTGCTGTGACTGAAGGTAGCAGCCTCCTTGTTCTTTTCTCCCTCAACTGCAGAAGAATTAGGCTTGGACAAGGCATCCTCTGAGCTGCAGTGATTAGGGGGAGATGAGGTTTCCTCATCTCCTATGCTGGCTGCAGGCAGGAACACTGCTTCCCTCCTTGAATGAGGCTCAGCAGCCCAGGAGCAGCAGCTGCTGCTGCTCTCCAGAAGTTCCCACCAGAAGGGAAATAACCAACTACACCTCTGAGTACTGACAATTTTTGACATTCAACAACTTCCTTTGGTTTTTAAGTTTAGCAGCATAAGATGTAACTTTCTGAGGACTGGACCCAATTACACTTGAATGAATTACTGAGTAGAAATCTACATCTGAGGCTGAGTTATTTTCTTCCTGAAACTTGGTTATCTTTCAAGTGGAGAATGAAAGACAATTATGAAGTCAGCTCACCAAAAACAAAGCTTTGTGGAAAAAATAAAAATTCTAGTTTCTCTGTTATTCCCTTCTTCTGCCTCCCTGTTATTCCTCAGCAACTGCTAAAGGCTTACAAACAATGTGGATTTGCTAATTGAACTGTAAAGTGACAGGAACGTATTTTTATCTTCCCAGTGAAGAAAACACCTAGTTAATTCATTTCTCAACAGCTCAACATTATTTTCTGTGAAGAGGTCAGCTTTTCACTTGTCTCCTTTCTCTGGAATGGTGTGAACAAGCAGCAGGTGGTAATTCTTTACCTAGTTCCAGGAGCTCATGGAGATTCCTCATGGCATTGGTCATTTCCCCCAGCTTTATGTAAACCTCATTCATCCGTGGATAAACACCATTCAGAGAATTCACATCAAACAACTTCTGGAAGTGAGAGACTATGGCAGACAGGGTTGACAAGGACAGTGTCTGGCTGTTCTGGAGCAAGCAGGAAGAACTCATCAGTGGTACTGCTTTACAAGGCAAGGGTGCTTTTAGCTGTGAAACATTCTTAAAACCAGAGTCTGTTTAGAGACTGAAAAACAGGGGTAACTTCCCTTATTAGATCTCAGCCTTTCAAATATTCTTAAATCTGAAGGCATAGTTTCAATAGTTTTCAGGCACGAACACCCACCAAACTCAAAATACTCTTTTGAACGCTTTCTTCTCTGTTGCTGAGACAAGCATTTATGTATTCTCAGCCCTGAGAGACAGAACAGGATAGTTCCTGAGACTACAGGGCAATGCAAATTCACTGCTGGTCAAGTGCCTTTGATTAAAGCAGTCTTCCCCAAGGTGAATTTATCCATTATGCTAAAACAATCTTTGACTATTGAATGTCTTCAAACAAATATTTCTTAAATGCTGCAAGGCTTTCAAATGCACCAATCTAATCGCTGTGTGAAGAATGCATTTAAGAATTCCACAGTAACTTGTGATTATAAACCCCTGGTAAAAATTACCTTTTCCTTATTTTCTAATTCTTCCAAAATTGCATCTACTATCAGCTGGAGGTCTTCAACTCGTATGGATTCTCTCTTATCCTGTGGATCTACAGTGTTCCAAGGCAGCAATTCCAGAGACAGTTTTCTCAAGGACCTATGCAAATCCTTTTAAAAGAAGGGAGGGGAGCCAACTTATTTTAGAAACTGCTTAAAGCTGTTTTTATTACAGGAACGGACGTTTTTCTGTTTCTCATATGCAGTAACATTCCAGCACTGGAGAGGGTAAGGTTTTAGTTTTCATGGAATTTAAGCACAGTTTCTTGCTTACATTTTTTGATTTGAAAAAAACCAGTTACAGTCAAAAAATATTATATTTGCTATGTGTTACAGTTTCAGTGAAATACACAAATTTTTGTGTATTTGTGGAATTGGTCACAAAGAGTTTAAACAAAATTATTTCACTTGTATTTGTATCAAAAAGTCACTATTCTGGCCAGACAAGAGGAAGAAAGAGAATGCACTATCATTAACGTGTGAAATGGACTCTAAAGCTTAAGTGTTTTCTTAAGGACTCAGCCAGTTAACAAAAACAAATAAAAGATTTAAACAGAGAAGTATCTCTGGTACATATTTCACGTGGGCAGCAGAATTATTTTTAAAATGTAACACCAAGCAATAATAAAAGCTACACACAAGAACCCCCATAACTACACAGAGGGAGGAATGGAGGAGTGGAGAGCAGAGGAAAGGAAGACCAAGAAGCAGAGTACAACAACGTGTTGTTACCTTTAGGGCCATGAGCTGATCTGCCCACATTTCTATAGTGAGTGGAAGGTGCTCAAATCCACATCCCTGTCCATTCTCTTTCATGTAATTTTGCACTGGCCCTTTGCTGGGCCGAAATATTAATGGAGGAGCTCTTGGGCTTCGCAAAATAGAATCAATACGGGACAAAACCTTCAACAACAAATAACAAATGCTATTGCTCAAATATGTATGATGTTTTGTAATAAAATCCCTCTCTATCACAGTCATGATTTCCTAAAATTAAGTCACAAATAGCTCCAATATTACTATTGATGAATTTTACACATGGATTCAACATGCAATAGATTCAAAGATTTAAACATATACTCGCTAGAAGATATGTAAAAGTAATGCAAGTATATACTTCCCTTTGAAGGATATTTAACATTTATCCACTCCAGGCATTGTTATTTCCACAGTTTACATTTTGATAAGTTTTATTATATTTGGGCTTTTTAATTAAAAGGAAAACAAAAGCCACTATCTCCTCAGGCATGTTTAAAACTGTAACCTAAGGATCTGTTTTGCCCAAGATCTTGAGCAAATCTCCTGTCCTGAACAGACTTCAGCTAAATCATGTTTACCAGCCTAGTGTCTGCTTCCTTGCTGTGTTTTCAGGTAGTTTACACTGAGACAGAACAATTAAGAACCAGCCTACACTGACTGCCAAATCCAGAACATGACTCATCTTGCCTATAGAACTCGATAGGCATTCTTAGCCTCAAACCAGCACGCTCCAGTTGACACAGCTGAACAGAACATGTACAACGTTTCATTGTAACAGTGCTGGAAACATGCAGAACAGATACAATTTGGGTACCTGCAAGTATTGCTGGCAAGCTGCCTGCAGCTGATTTGCTCCTGCAACTCTCCCAGAGTCTTTCTTTTCTTCTCTTCTTTCTCCAGTCCTACTCCCCGAAGATCTGCACAAAAAAAACCAGTGGGTCACACAAGCAGCCTTAGCAGGAGACGCTACCTTTTGACTTGATGGGAGAACCAGGTGTGTAGCACATACTCACACCTACAAAGTCAAACATCCACGTGATGATGCTGATGATGAATTCCACCAGACCCAAGCAGCACAGACTGACAACACAACACCTAATGCAAATATCATTAATTTATCTCAAGTCTCCAGGCTGAGGCTATGCCAGACTGCTTGCTGATTTAGAAGGGACATCACCAGTTTTTCTGTTGCCAGAGTTCTACTATGGCTGAAGACTTAAAATCCAGAATTTTACTCAAAAGGTTCAAATTCCAAGCTAAGTCGTTATCCACTTCTGCTGGAACATCTTTCCTGGCTTATTATACAAAGCTCACTATTCTTCTTCATCTAAATCATACCCACTGCATGAGAGAAAAGACCATTTAAATATACACAACATGTATATTTATTTTAAAGTTTAAGTGATGTCTTTTTCAGGCTATAAAATATTTAGCATTCAGTATACACATGCACAAATGACTAAGTGAAATTACAGATAAAAACACCTTGTTAGTACTGGATCTTTAATATCTTTCATATATTTTCTTAGCAGTATTTCAGAAAAAAACAGTCAATTTCTAAGAATAATATGGCTATGCCGTCAGTAGCTGCAACATTTTGCCAACTCACACTTTCACATTCATAATCCATCACGAAACCGGTAGCTTCCTTTACAGCTCATGGAAGCAGCACACACTACAGATGGCCCTGTACATATTGCCTGCAAAAGAACTCCCATCAAATCCAGACAGACAAAATGAAATTTAAAAAACCAGACTGCTGTGCCCCCATTTGGAGACCCTGCCATCATTTCAGAAATACAGAGGGCTTTAGAGGTCCAGCAGCACTTGCTGCCCATAACCAGGCTCCAAAGAATGCTGATAAGACACATGCTTTATAAGCTACTCTCTACATTATGGGTTGCAGAGTAACTTTGCCTTCAGAAGTCCAGAGGATTCATGAAAGTCCCTGAAAAAATATACTTACTGGATAGTTTTCTTTAAAGTTTTCTGTAGTTTCTTCACTTGGTGCTTGAAAAATCTTAATTCCTGTGCAGTTGGCCTGTTAGAAAGGAAAAGTACCAAGTTATATGTCTTCCATTGGAAGGTATCTATAAAATTCATCCAAGTGAAAAAGTAAAAAAGCTTTTCCAGTGCCAAAACATCATTCTGGAAATGAAATTCTGCTACATTTCTACACAACAGCAGCAATAAAGAGCAAACTAACCATTAGCAGCTGTTATTAACAGTGTAGGGAGGAGAGTGTGGCTTTTGCTGCCATATCTTATTTCTTCAATTGCAGATTTCACACTTCACTTTTACAATTGCTGGTGCTTTGTAAAGCAAAGTCTACTGAAATGGCCTTACAAAGGATGATACTTATCCTTTCTCACCTTATTTCCAAATCTTTCTTGAGATTTATATTTTCAAGCAAAAGCTGTTCGTTCTTGGCTTTTGTTTCAGTAAGTTGCTTCTGGAAAGACTGCAACATAGACTGGGTTATTTCTTTTATTGCACTCATTTCATAATCAACAAGCTTGAACAATTTGAAGTATGTGCATGTTAAGAAGGGTTCCCAATCGCCTGTACAGCAACACAGCATGGATGAGGAACCAGATGATTGAGACCAAGAGCCTGGTGCATTAGACCCCAGGTGGAGAACTGTGACTGAGAAGGTCTATGCAATCCCCAGCAGACTCACAACATTTTGCTGAATCTTTTCACAAGGACAGGGAACTCTGCCCAGGGAGGTTACAAGTTCAGAAGACATGACAAGAACAAGGAACAGAAATCAAACATGTTGATGTTTCTATGTGGCTCTTGGAGGGTTACCACTGAGAGATCTGCACTGACTTATTCTTGGCAGTTCCATACCATGAGCAGTGCTTTGTAATTAGGAGTAGCATCTAGATGTAAGAACTCCTCCTTGTTTTTCACTTCTGTCTGCACCTGGTCTTCATCTTTTTGATATTGCCTATTGGGAAAAATAAATTGGTTCAGCTTACTGCAATTCAATTAGCTTAAAAATTTAAGTTGGTTTAGTTAGCAGTCATGTATGATAATAATGTTTCCATAGACTACAAAGTAAATAGAATAAAAATTCTGCCCTAAGATCCAGGCTCTAATTTTTGGGAAAGCTGTTTCATATGCTAATTTAGTGCACTTGTCCACAAGAGAAACTCCAGTACAAGCAAATCCCATTTCAGTTTTCTCAGTAGTAATCTCAAGCTATAGAAATGTGTCCGGTATCTGTTTGTTGCTTGGTGCCATGCAGGCACTGGGATAGAGCTGAAAACCTTTAGTTTTGGGAGATCAATCAACTGAGCACAGCTAATGAAGTAATTCTGTCTGTGAACCATGGCAAAAGAGAAAAAGGAAAAAAATAAACAAAAAACAAACTTATAGCTCAAATGTCTGAATACCCCAAACTTCCTAACTGTCCCGGTCTTGTGACTGAGAAGCTGCTTAGCCTGACTGCAAATTATTCTCTGGAAAAATCCAAATTTCCAGGACCATTACAACCCTTTGCTGTTTCTTACATGCTAGTGATATCTGAAGCACAGTATATTTACCACTTTAAGATTAAAGAACAGTAAGGGCTAAAAAAATTTTGAACAGTAGAACCATAAGGCATTCAATAAGACCTACCTCAGCTCCTTTTTAATCTGACTAATCTGAGATTCATAATAATCAATTAGACAAAGGTACCTGAAGAAAGGAAAAATGTTAATTTTGAATTTCAGGTATTCTCAAAAAACTCATACTGTGACCAACCCAGAGGAACAGGTCAGCTTGCACAGCTGCAGTGCACTTTGGAAGTGGCTGCTCCAAACAGTGGGGTTTCTCTCATACCAGACAAACATGGTCATACTTTGCCAAAACAGAAAAGTAGACGCATTAAATCTGTACTAGTTTAGAAGTAGCAAAATATTTAAGAGGAGAAAACAGCTGAATTTGCCCACCAGCCTCCTCATCTTATGCCTATGGTTACCCAGCAAGATTAACAGAGAGGCACAGTCAAAATAAAGTGTCTTGAGCACTCTGAAATTGTCTGTTTGGGAAGGACAGATGAGAGAGGACAGGGAACCAAATTCAGTGATCCCTCCTCTTGTACAGTGAGGGCTCAAGCAAAAAGCTGAGCACACACAATCCCCTTTAAAAGCTTCCCAGGTAAACACTGCTGGCCAGGCCTAGAAAGCCAGGTGATATCAGCACAACAAAGCAATGGCTACCTGAGGCCTAGGAATTGGCAAATGTCTGATTGTAGCAGAGCTATGGAAGTCCTACTGGCAAGAGACAGAACCTTGTGATACTTTGGGAACTTACCATAAAGTACCTGGAAGTTCACAGCAAGCCTGCAGTCAGCAGTTGCAAAGACCACTTCCCAAATCTGGAAGGGCTCTTTTCTGCGGGGGCTAAAAGGTGGGGTTTCTTGGTTTTTTGTTTTTAATTTACATTTTTAAACGTTAGAATCCCAGGATGAGATCATCCTAGCAGACACTGCAGCTACAGAACAGAGTGAATCATTCCCTTTCCTTTGCTGACATCTAGTGTGGGCAGTGGGTGGCAATTTTTAAATTTCTGCCATGGATTTATCTGGCTTACAATTTCACAACAGAAAAATACCACTGCACTGATGCACCTTTACAAGAATTCATATTTTGTCTTGTACTTCTAAGGTCTCCAGATTATTTTTTTTTCACGTATAAATATCAAGAAGCATTACTTTAAAATCTGTTTCTTCATTTAATGCTACAGGTGGTTCAGCAGTATAAGAGAATCACTTACCGCTGATCCAGGAGAGACTTGGGAGCTCTTTTGCAAAACTGACAAAACATTTTGTTTTGAGTGGCAACTCGCTGCCGCTCCTCCCTCCCAACTCTGCTCAGCTCCTTCTGCAAACGGGCAATAATGTCTTCCTGTTCTTGCAGCTTTTCCTGCTGCTGTTGGTATTTTACCTGTGAACAGGCAATGGGAGCATTATTGAACTGTTCTGACCCACAATCTGACTGTAATGTGCAAGCCCAGGTACACACTTGGTCCCAAGATGGATGAGCACTTGGGTTTTAGCCATGCTGAAGAGACAGTGGAAGAGGGATACAGATATTTGTCTAAACTATTTCTAGAAAATTCTGCATAGTTTGAAAAAACTTAGCTATAAACAGTGCACTAACCCTATTAGGTCTTGACCCAAGACTCATGTTTATTTAGATAAATGTAAATATTTTTAGACCCTTCATAAGTCAAAAGTTTGAATTCTCAGGCAGAAGTATCTGAATTACCTGTGAAGTCTGTTGGTCTTTTTGAAGTTCTTTGACTCGGTTCTGTTGCTGGCATGCTTTAGCTATTGTTTCATCTTCTAGCTGACGAATTTTGGCCTTAATGTTTTTCACCACATTTTCCAAATCATTAGCCCGTTGCTCTTGCCGAGATGCCCGACTTTGTTCCAGTCGTACCACATCTCTGAAAAAAGAAATAAATCCTTGATTTCAAATTAAACTCATTTCACCAAAGACAGTGCAGGAAGCACATGCCTGACATTATGCGATGAGGTTTGACAGTACTCTGTGGCAGCAGGTATGGGAAATGTGCCGGTATGAGAAGAAGCAGCAGATGAAATAACGGAAGAGCTCGAAAGGAGCTGGGACAACATTGCTGCATATTGGACAACAACCTCAGGAAAAATGTCTCAAGCCTCTGGTGAGACAAAATCTCCACCAGGCAGGAGATGCACACTGATAATACTTTTACTCCGCATTAGCAGGTAAGTTCCTTCCACTGTGTCTTACCTAAGACATCGATTTGCCTCCATAAGTCCCTGCATCACCTTCTGCTGTCGCTCAGTGTCTTCCACCAGCGTTTTTAATGCAAGTCTTATTCCTAGAGAAGACTGACTGTCTAGGACAATCGTATCTGGATAACAAAACATAAGCAAAGTTACAATGAAAGGCTTCTAACAGCCAAAGAAGATTGCCTGTCTGCTGTCATTTGGAAGTCACAGCTTTAGAGATGCATGAACTTAGGCTTACTATTTCCAAACACAAAAAGGGGCAAAATTACATTTCCTTACCTGATGCATCTCTGCAACTCTGGGGGGCAGCAAGACTCACAGGTTTCAACCCATGACGCATTAATGCCTTGTTTATGTCTTCCCACTCTGCCTTCTCCTGCTGCACTTGGGAGAAAGGGAAAAAGAGGGAGAAACCTGAGTTCTTCGTATCGGCTGTGCAGCAGAAGGTACCAAATGCCCCCAAATTAAAGCAAACCAACCCCAAACCCCCGAAAGGCCTCTACAGGAGGATCTTTAAAGCACATTGGGAAAAGCGTACTTAACAACACACAGCATGCTCAGTTTTCCTGATCCCTATTTGAAGGCAAAAATACGCACAATGAGGTAAATTCGCCTCTTTAGGAAACTCAAACCATCGGCCCTCGGGTCCCTCCAACGCACCCGGGGCGCAGCGGCCCCGCCGCGAGCGGAGCCCTCAGGGAGGCGGCGGAGGCGGCTCTGGGGGTTCATGGACTGTTCCATCGCGTTTTGTCCCGCTCCAACCACCCAGCAGCGACACCCGGGGCCAGCAGAGTACCTCGGTCATGGCGAGGGCCGCAGGGCAGCAGAGGGGCCGCTCTCCAGGCCGCGGGGCCGCTCGGGCGGGAGCGGAGCGGCGGGAGCGGGCGGGCGGGGGGGCGCGGGGCGGCGCTGCGCGGGCGCCGCCATTTTGCCGGCGCGGGAGGCGAGGGGAGGAGACCGGGCGGAGGTAGGAGCGGGGCCACGGCGGGAGCTGCGGCGGGCGCGGGGCTCATGAAAACAAAAAATAAAGGAAAAGACAGAAAAAAGCTCGTTGCCGGCGGTGACGGTGGGGGGAGATCTGCCGTCCCCGGAGCTCATGCGCTTGCCGGTACGCCGCCCGCGATGAGCGCTGCCGGGATTAGGTGGATGCTATGGGAGCCGTAATCCCAGCCTAGTTTTCAGAACGAGCCCTTCCGTATAAAGGAATAAACATTGCCTTGGGCTGCTGACTTGGTGGGTGCAGCACTGATGTGTGTCCCTGGCTCGGAGCTAGCGGGGCTGGAGGCGCCGCGCCCGCTCCCTCCTGGAGCAGCGCACGGCTTTCCCTTGGGACGCGGGTGGGATCGGCCGGCCTGCGGGAAACACCCCCGGCCTGGAGTCTGGGTTCGCGTTTGATTTAAAATAAAAGTGTATTACTTCATTACCATGATTTGGGGAAAAAAAAAAAAAAAAAGAATTTGTGTGTTCTGGGATGCTTCCTAATCCTTTCAGCATTGATCCTAAATGATGCCTAAAACCCACGCCGCAGGATTGCGGCCTGCCCGGGGTGATGAAGGCTCTGGGCGGTCTGTGGACAGCTCTTCTGGCATCTCCTGTGTGCCCGAGGCCGCTCCTTGTGCTGATCCCGGCCGGGGACACACGCGGGTCTGTCCCGAGCCTGCTCCTTGGAGGAGAGGAGGGAAATACTCCCTGCCTGACTCCCACCGTGTGCCCGGGGATGCCAGCCTTCACAGGAACCAGAAACTTCAGGAATGGCCAAAACAATCTCCTCGGCATTTATGAGCACGTGTTATTATTTGTTTGCTTATTGATAGGCATAGACAAGGCAGATGATGATGAAATTAATTAGTGAAAATAACACATTGAAAAGCAGTGGTTGTAAAACACAGTCATGGTCTAAAAACCTCTTAAGTAAGAAATTAGTTCCTTGTGGCTCACATAAATTTTGTGACTGAATTGCCAGGTCAAATTTACTAATGTCCTTGTTGAAAGCTACTACAGTGTTTTAGAAAAGGGAGGAGGTGAAATTACTGCCTGTGCTATTTCCCAGTCCCAAATTCATTACGCTCTGGGACTGAGATGGGCAGCTCTAGATTGGGTTTCTGCTTTGTTCGTTTCTAAGCTTTGTCTCGCTAATCAGGCAGCCCATTTTTCCATCCAGTAACTGACAAAGTTCTGAGGAGCTAGTAAAGTTAGGATAAACTGCACTTACTAGTTTTGTAAAATATAATATTTTTTAAAATGCACTTGGCTTTCTGTCTTAGAGGAAAGATGGTTGTATTTTAAGTGTTTTTATTTCATCATATATATGACAGCTAGCACTGCATGCTAGTTAATGATGCTTTCAAAAGTGTCCTTTATCTTAACTGGAGAAAATGATGAAACTTTAGACCTCAGCACTTCTCTGCTACTATTCTGCTTTTCTATTTTTTCTTGCTGCTAATTGGATTAAAAGCTCTTTTGGCTTCTATGGCATCCGGTGAGGAGATTACTGTCTGTGAAGATGAAGTAAGGTAAAAAATCAGAACTGTGATATGAGCAGATTTGGAAAGATATCCACAGTTCCAGTGGTAACTTATGACTGTATCTAAACTTTAAAAATTACTTAAATAAAAGGATATCTTGCCAGATCCCTTCCCCTGTGTCTGTGTGTGCAGAGTTGCATATCTGAATGATGTAGGTAGTGTTTATGAGATTACAGACAAATCCGTTAACACAGCAAATAGCTAAACTGGTCATACTGTTTTCTCAAGTCTAAAAGGCTGAAACTTTCTTTGAGACCAATCAAGTAATATATTTTAGTGCCTGCCAAGAAATAGCAGAACTGTCCAGGAGTATCTTAAACCTAAGTATAACTTTGTTACCTATTGTCACCTTAAATGGGAATTTTAGAGGTTAGATGGGTAGCTGTGTCTTTGTACTGTTTGTCAAAGTGAGTCTATTTAACTGTTTATATTTTGTGATGTTTTGTCATATTTGAATGTTTGAAAAACATGAAAATATAAGCAGTTCTGTAAGCTTATTCTTTCAAGTCTAATTTTTTATTTGCAAAAAGTGACTTGCCCACAAGCAGTAAAGCTTTGAACTGCAGACATCAGGAATTGAACTTTCAACGACAATTAATTTACTTTGTTGGTTTCTCCTTAGGTCTCGGTACAGCCACTTAGAGAAGATGACAGATTTGGTGGCTGTTTGGGAAGTAGCTTTAAGTGATGGTGTTCATAAGATTGAATTTGAACATGGGACCACTTCAGGAAAGCGTGTTGTCTATGTTGATGGAAAGGTGAAATTGCTATGTGCTCAAAATTCACTGTGATACAGATTATATAAGTGCACTTCCATGCAACACACATCACAACAAACAAAAGACTAATAAATGCAAGCGAGGTACATTCAGTTAATTACCTAATTTAATAAACTACATCATTCTTTTTTTCAGCTCTAATTAAGGTGTGAGTATTCATGAAGTGCTTTGCTGTCTTTGGGCAGAGGCACTCTGTGCATATAAAGCACCATATATGCATTCATTCCCAAACAATAGTTCAGTACTGAGCTGTCTCCTGAGTTCCAGTTCAATTTTTTAATATTAAAACATGCACTCAGGTGTTTCAATTAATACCCACTGTCTTTTTTTTCTACAGGAAGAAATAAGAAGAGAATGGATGTTTAAATTAGTGGGTAAAGAAACATTCACTGTTGGAGCTACTAAAACTAAAGCTGCTATTAACATTGATGCAGTCGGTGGCTTTGCATATGAATATACTTTGGAGATCAATGGAAAGAGTCTCAAGAAGTATATGGAGAACAGGTTAAAAACAACCAATACTTGGATATTGAACTTGGGAGGTACAGACTATAGAATTGTTCTAGGTAAGTAAACATCAAGTGACTACATGTTGCTGCCTTTGAATAAACTTGTGTGCATTTAAAAACTGGTAATTAAGAGAAAGCACAGTTCAGTGGGTAGCACTGATGCAGCATAAAATCTCGGGGGATTTGGAAATTTGGAGTGAGATGCCAAGGACAGTCTGAAAAATAATGGTCTTGTTATACATGTGTGAGCCTACAGCAGCGTGGTCTAGATTTGGGGGGAAAAAAAAAAGGTTGGGAGGCATTACTGCTGCTGCATCCATAGAGCTGCCCTAGCAAGGCAGTTCTCCAGGTGAAGCCTGTTACAGAAGTTTTACCTGCATTGTAATCAAACCTCATGTGTGTCTAAGTTTGTTCAGCAGGTGGCCAGGCTTTCCTCCCAAAAATCATCAGCCATGGTCAAGAAGTCTTTATCTGACTGAAGTGAAACAGTGTTATTCCACATTTTTGATAGATTGATGAGCATTCTTTTTTCTGCATCACTTCTTATCCACAAATTTAAACTAAAACCTTCCAATGATCTTCTTTCACTTTCTTAATAGCAAGGCAATATATTACTTCTCTTCTGCCCCCCTTTCCCAGTTACATTACAAGCAGGTGGGAGGAAGGAATCCCTTGAGGAATTTGTCCATGGCATCTAGTGGGAAAACTTCCACTTGGGCATTGCTGTATGGTTAGAGCTGGAGACAACAGATCTCAGACTATTATTTCTTCTTAAACCTCAGGACAGAATGAACTGCCCTAAGATGAAGGAGAGCAGTGAAGAAAGACAGTTTTAGTGCCAGAAACAGATAAGTCTCTTCACAGAATTTTAACCTCTCTATGCTTACTGGAAAGGCAAGCAGGGTTCAGCTCTCTGCTGATGTGTGAATGACAGTATCAGTAGAGGGAATTCTAGAGCAAAGTAATTTAAGGAGGATATGCTGGGAGAAGTAAAAGAATATTCTGTTTCAAATGCAAAAAAATCTAAGATTGATATTTAAAGTGGTACTTGGTGTTTTCGAAATGTTAAGAATACAAACAGTATGATGGATGTTAAATAATGCTGCTTTTGAATTAAAGTGACCTGGAAAAAGAGAGCTTTATTTAATAAACAGCACTCAAATAATTAGCAGAAATTATTTCACTTTTCTGTCTTTTAATTTTTTCAGTTTAAGACTGTCAGAGTATCTCTGGAACTATTCAGAACAACACAGTGTTAACAGCCAGGGCTAGGGAGGGGTAAAAATGTATCTTCAAAGAAAAAGCTGATGACAGAGCCTCCTCTCTTTCCAATGAGAGCAAACCCCATAGCTCAGGTACTATGGCTACTTAGGAACTTCTTTTGGGAATTGGAAGTAAAATTCAACAGTAGATTTTTAAAATCCCTAGATCCTTGTTTGTAGGGAGAAAAAAATACCTTGTTCTTTCTACTTTCTGTTTTCCTTTTCCTTCACAGAAAAGGACACTATGGATGTGTGGTGCAACGGTCAAAAAATGGAAACAGCGGTATGTGATCCCTTCCAAAGGCTCTTCCCAGGCTATGGATACATAACCAAAGCTTGGCAAAATAAGCCCCAGGGCGGCACATTATCTCCCTTTACCAAAGAGGCCGAGGCAGCCAGGATGCTCCTGGTCTGTTCCAAATGACCTTCACTGAATTTTATAATGGGCGGTATTTCAGTTCAGATGCCAAATATCTGCTTATTTAAGGATAAATGATGCTTTTGTTTACCCTTTTTAGATAAACGAAATTTGAGTCAGGGTTTTTACGGAGAAAACTTTCCGGGGAGTGGGAAGGACTTGAGTTTGAGGCAGAGTGTAGAACCACTGAATCCAAACCTGCTTGTGTTAGTTGTTACTGAAAGTTGAACACATGTAGTCTGTTCTGACTCAAGCTTTTTTTCCACCTAGAGGCGTTCCTAATACTTAGGGCTTAAGAGCCTCATTGGAACAAATAAAATCTTCCATCTTTCTGTCACATCTGCATTAAATTTTAGAGCAGGCTGACAGCTAGAAGGCTTAATCTATTTGGTGTCTTTTTGCATTATGATGGCTCTCAATATGCAGACCAGGTAGGCTTCCCCATCCTTGAAGGATGTGCTTTCTCACCAGAGAGGAGTCAAAGTGGTTACTACTGCCACAGGGAAGCCCCTGGATGAGTCCAAATTGTAAAATCAACAGTTCTGCTATAGCTGAGAGTAGGATGAAAAGATTCACCAAATGTTTGCTTAGTAATCAGTGGAAGAAACCTCCTCTCTCAGTGAATCAGGATTTCTGCTCCTGATGGCTCTCAGCCTTTTCTACAATGTACTGAAAGCACTCGGAGGTATCCTTGCAAGCTGTGCATGCAAGTTTAATGCCAAACTATGCTTCCATTAGAACAGCACACGGATTGTCCTGCTGTCACAAACATCATGACAAAAACACAGCCATGCCTGGCAAAATCTGTAACAGGAAATCACATAACTGCAGCAGATGTGTATCTAAGATACACAACTGTTGTACTTGATTCAGGGGATCCTAAATACTTCACCTTTTTCTGCCACTTCAGCATAGGTTTGTGTGGCACCTACTGGCTGTGCAGTACAACTCAGCAGGATGCTGCCTTTTCTGGTTTTATTTACTAATGTGAATCAGTAATATTGACTCGCAAACTCCAACTTTACCATTTCTGACTGTGTGAAATTTTCATCGTTATCTAACACCCACAAATCTTTAACTGGGCACCTTGACAAAGCCCTGCCTGAGATTTAGCAGCTTTGTTCAGCTTTTGGGCAGTATTTGTCACAGGTAACCTAAAGCTGCTGTAACTGTGGGAAGTGCAAGTGATCTTGACATTGATGCACTCAAGTTTTTCATTTATTAAAATATCACGTGTCTGTTTTTATTCTTGTCTCCTTTCTCCCAGGGTGAATTTGTGGAAGATGGGACTGAAACTCACTTCACTGTTGCTGATCACAGCTGTTGCATTAAGGCCGTCAGTAGTGGGAAACGAAAGGAAGGAATTATTCATACCCTTATTGTGGACAACAGAGAAATCCCAGAGGCTGTGGAATAGTTTCTGGTTAACTGATTATGGTAGGACTAAGATCAGGAATTTTCAATTACTGTGGTAATTATTTTAATATGTACTACATGGTACACCTAGTTTGTGCTGGCTTTATTTTCTAGTTTCTGTACATGAAATTATTCTTTTTGAGGACCAGATGAAAATAATTATGTACAACCTCTTACATTACCATTTTTTAAAAAAACTATATATATCTAGAATGTATAGTATATCACTATGTGTGGAGAACACTGGTGAACTTAAATAGAAATTATAGATCAGGAAAAAATCATTCCGTAATAAAATGGGAGATAAATATTCAGTAACACTGAATCCTTAACTGCAGGTGTATGTGGAGGGAAGCGAAAGCCTGTACTGGGCACAGGAATAAGATGTTAAAAGCTTTCTCTATAATTATTTTTTCTATTAAACTGACTACAAACCTTTTCAGATGCAGTTAAAGGGAGTTACACAGTTAATAAAAAGGTTAATAATGAAATACATAGTTACCAATACTTGTGTTACAGTATTAAATTAATACTGAGTTATGAAAATCGTTCTTTATTCCCACTAGGAGCAAGATGTTACATTGTGCCAAAAATAACATTCCTTTAGGTGTTCTGAAAACTGATGCTGTAGTTCAAAAACTCTGTACTGAGTTTTTTCAAAAAAGAAAATAGAAGAAAAAAAAATTCCTGCCATGAAACCCCTTTAAAAATGATACCTCTTGACACATGCTGAAATGAGAACTTATCTTCATTCAGTGCTAACAAATCTTAAATCTACAACTATGTCTTTTCATGGCAGTAATGTGTGAATCAAGAAACATGAGGAAAAAGGGGAAAGAAATTAAAAACAATTGGTTACTTAAATAGAATAGTTAAAATAGGAATGGACTAATTCTGTTTTAAGAATTGCAGCATAACTTCTAAGAGCAACCTTCGGATTTCTTGAGAACAAAACTCGTGTGTTAGAGACTCACACTACAAAACTACCCTTTGCAACAGCAGGCATAGCTAATCTTAAAAATAATTTTTAAAAAACCCAAAATATAAATATATTAATCTAGAAGTTTCTTTTGTAATGGTTAAAAATTTTTCCACTTGTAACCTCAGAATTCAGAATTAGACTTTTATAACTTAATTTCTTTTGGACTTGTGAGTGGTTCCTAGCCCTACAACTACTAGCTCAGGAGATGCAGATGCTGTACAAGCATCCTGGGAATCCATTAACAAATTATTTTGAAAAGTTTTATTAAATGCTAATTTCATCTGTGTTTTAGAGATCAGACTGCTCCCCATTTGCAGGCTTTACTAAAGGAAGCTTCCATGTACCCAAGTGCTGGACTGAATCCCCTTTTACACTGGCATTACTGTAATAGCTCTTGGGCTTTTCCGTGTATTTGCTTCAGGTCACTGCAGAAGCAGCATGGGGATACCTGGCTACAAGGCTGACAATGTAATCTTTAAAAGATGTTGGTAAAGGTAGATTAATTGAAAAATAATTTCAAGCTGTAGCTTGAACCAGTTCTCTACTATTTTGTAGCCTTTCAAAGAGACTGAATGTTGCTGAGAAATCTGAAGCTCATGTACAAATCGCATTCTTAAGACTGTATAGAAAAATACAAGTTAACAGATAGTGACATGCATACTTTTTATTTTGAATACATGTATCTACAATGCTTGAAGTAACTAATAAAAACTGTAACAGCAACCACTGTAAGAAATCATAAAGAATTTCCTCATGTTTGTCATAACTATGTGTATGTAATACCATGTCCCTAAGTGGAAAATAGCTTTCATCTGCTACATTCCCCTATCTTAAGTCAAAAGAAAACTTAAGAATCAAAAGGCACAACCAAGTTTTCTCGTGTTTCCCTGACATATGCAATATCTCAGATTAAGAAAATGCAGTGGAAGAATGACAGCCTACCCAACCATCAAGTGTATAGTCACAAGCTGAGATCACTTTAAGGAATTAAGTAAATGAACAGGTATGTTAAACGTTAATGTTAAATGTTAAACCGTATTTTGGGGTGCTTTCCCTTCTGCTTCCATTCACAGGTAATTTTGTCCTAATCTCCTTCAGGTATTAACTTACTCTTTCGTTCATGAATATTTCAGAGTACTTTTCAGGAAGCACTTTGACCATAGCACACTACTCTTAAATCTGAGCACTAGACTTTGTTCTCAGAGGGTCTTCACTGTAGCTGCAGTTCTGCTTTATAGCCACTGAGGATGCTTCTGGTTTTCTCCAGAAGCTACATACCTCTCAGTCACTGGGGAGCAAGTCAGCAAATACTGTGGAAGAGCCCCAAAACCGTTGAAAATGACAAAGATGTCAGGACTGGGTACACTATCTACTAAACTGTCATATAAAGTAAAGGCATCCCTCTCCACTGCTGGTGGCATAATGTAAGATGGCTGGCCTCCAGTGTACAAGCCAGTTACTACATCAGCCTCAAACACATACATCTTAGAATTTGTTTCCCATGTAGCTCTACCCTTGGTTAGGTTCCTCAGGTTCCTTGTAAAGTAGATGCCAGCTCCGTATTTTTGTTCTGGAAAGAGAAAGAAAAATTTTCAGAGCACAAAGTGTTTAACAGTTGGTTTTTTCAGGGTGGTAGCCCCAAGAGACTGCTGCTTGATTCAGGGTTACAAATGATGGTACTGCTCAGTGCGTGCCATCCTTTTGGAAGTTAATTTGCATGGAGAGGCTCTGACCTCCCACTGAAACCACGAGCAATGACAGCTGATGGCCATTCCAATTAACCGCTACTCCAGCGGTAACTGTTCAGATTTAACTGTTAATCCAATGATTGAACCATCAAGGTCTAAAGGATTTATATAAAATAAATATGACTCACACTTCCGTCATCATGCACGAGGGACTGATACACAACAAAGGCAGCAAGAGCTTAAAAATGCAAACTACAAAGAAAAAGCTTTGAGATTTATAAGAAAAAGGTTACATAAAGTGCTGTTACAGTATCACATGGGAAAGTGCAAAGAAATTAGACCAACATCTTATTTATTCCTTCTAAAGTGTGGAAATGTGCCATGTACATTGCATAGACAAAGAAAGGCAACTCTCCACTTTTTGAACAGTTTATTGCTTGAAATCCCAATTCTGCAATTGACACACAAAATATCACACCCATCACCTACCGTAGGATGAAGCACTAAATGCTTATTCTTTCCCTTTCTGAAAGCAGCTGTCTACTACAGTATTTCATAAAGCTCACAACCTTCCTCCAAGTGTACTCTACTCCGAATGGCAGCATGAGCAATCAGATTATCTGCTGTCTCTGACCACACCTCATCTGAGCAGGGGCCTGGGCCAGATGACCCTCAGAAGCACCTTCCAGCCTCAGTATTCTGTGAGGTCCTTAAACATGCTTCAAAGCACCAAGCTGCTGAATGCATGTTTGCAGCAGCTACACAAGGACACTGACTTTCTTTACAGAGTGATGTAACAAAATCAAACCTGGACGTGGAACTATGTGTATACTAATAGTTTTGTCCAGTGTTTGGGCTAGGCTTGAATTCAGGCTCATCTTCCAAGAGCCTTGCTGGCTCTACAGGGTCAGGAAGGAAAACCTTACTGTATATAATAAAATAAGTTCATACAAATCTAAATGCAAGTAAGAAACAGTTCTTGTTTAGGAATGCCATTTTTTTCTAATTTTAACCTAAGTTTAGTAGTCAGTCATTTCATTTTGACTAAAGATGCCAAAGCAAGTTATTACCTGTTGGTGGAGAATACATCCTGTGAAATCCAGTTTGGCAAACTGAGCTACAGAACTTAGCAGGGACATCCTGGTACAATTTGAGAGTTTTTTTGAAGCTACCATCTACATTTTTTTTCATTTGTTGGAACGCAGCAGATAGAAGTGGATTATGTATCTTTTCAATCTGTAACATAAAAAACAGCGTAGCATAAGCAAATGGAGACCAATGTCTATGAAATCCGTAAGTGCTTTTATTCCGGCTATGTTCTTCAATGCAAGAGCCTTTGCTTTAGCTTACATGCATTGACCACATAGTGGACAAAGTATCTCAAGTGGGCAACTGATCCAAAGAGAAGAACCATACCACTATCCCATGCCTCCCATTGAAATCACTGGGAATATTTCCTGGTGTACTGACTTCCAGTACTTGAGTTGTGCTGAAGAGATTGAGTCCACCTCCTGTTTAGTAAAGCACTGATACCCAAGTATGATTCTAGCTTAAACACAATCAGATCAGAACTCTGGCAAATTCAGGTGACAATTTTTGGTGACAAGCTCACAAAAAGAAAACAGACACTGCATTGGTGTCCTGTAATATTGTACTTAATTTACCCTACTAATCTCATATTTCTCTAGAGTCCTATAAAGGGGCATTTGAAGCATGAAGTAAGAGGGAGAACATACAGTACAATTAAAAAGACTTCTTAGAATTTAATCACTTTTCGAGTGATTATTTGTGTTATGTTTAAAATACTTTTCATTAGGAATAAAGAGTGGATATATTTTAAGGATTAGGCTGATTTGATCCTAATTTTTAAAAGCAATGCATTGAAATAGTTAATCTGAATTTTTTAAGCTTAAACATGTTAGTTCAAATATATGAGCTGAGATTCAGTTTTTCCATTAATATCCTCTTTACCCTGAGAACATGAAGTCCAGCTTTTTCAAACTGTTTCTGTCTGTCTTTAAACTCCTGGAGGTGCGAGTCTACTAGTGAAATGTGGACGTAGGGAGCGGTACTCATCTTGTCAAAGTCTCCTTCTGAAAGCTGGCCTGCTTCTGGTTGGCCTGGACATGAAAAAGGGAGTAGAATTTTCATATATTGTAATGTCTGAAGCAAAGGCAAAGGGGGGCAGGTTCACTACTTTCGCTGGTGGTTTAGTTAAGAACAAAGAATGTTAAGTATTCTCTGAAGTAATGTCAGAGGCTAATATTGAGAAGTACTAGTATATATAAATATAAAAATACATATAAATGTATTCTATTTTTCTGTATTTATTATAAAGAAACCAGGGAGAGAGGAAACCAAAGAAAAGCAATTTATGTTCTCCATTACACCTCTCCACAGCTGAGCTTTCACATAAAGGATCTATATTGAATGACTATCCGAACATGAATTAAAACTGATCAGTCAGTAGCTTTTTGTAACGCCACTCATTCTATCAACTGTTCATGACAGCCAAGGACTCTGCAGAACAAGTCCACTGCTGAGCCCTGCAACAGTAGTCCAGCTGTAGCCAGCAAGAGCTCAGCAAAGGTGTACGTTAATTAAGTGCAAATTTTGTAAATCTCCGGTGGCCAGGCTTTAAAGTGAAGGCATCCTGGAGGAAGCTCCACTACAGCTGGATATACGTCATGGCCAGCCCCTGTATAAACTGTGCTCTACTGGGAACACTGCCAAGTGAGTGACCACAGCTAACAAATGGTCTTCCAGGGGCTCACATGATACAAGTACAGGGATATCAGTAATTAAAGCAATACTCAGTACGCATATGTGAACTGAATGTATGTCTGTCCACTCTCAGCAATAAATATATGTTGCTTCATACTTGAACTTGTTTAGGCACTTATTTACTTCATTAGTCACTATTTACATACACACTGAGTAGAGCAGTTTCTCTTGTTCAGCTATAGTCTTCTTTTGCATACGAAGCAGTAACTCTTCAGTCACAAGCACTGCATCAATCAAAGCATCAGGAGGGCCCCAAAATTTCAGACTTGCTTGTCCACCTCTCACTTCTTCTGACATGCATACACTAGAAGGCTGCTCTCGAGAGAGTTCTGCAAACTCCTTTTTACCAAGGCAAAAAATGTAGTCATTTTCAATAACAGCAGGGCGACCTTCCTGAATTTGCATTACAGTTCGGAGCCACGATTCTGCTGCTTCCAGTGCTGTAGGTGTGCTCCCTCTAAGTTCAATCATTGGTTCACTACTTGCAGTTTGACTCCCTGACTCAGTACCTGGAAAGTATATTTTTTTTTTAATACAAGTGCATCGGAAGAGTGAAGAGCTTTCAAGTGCTGACACAAATTCCTACTTGTAATCCAAGCTGTACAGTGCAAGAAACACACTACTCTTCTGGTATGTTCAAAAAAGAGATGTAGCTACAAGGAGGTAAGGTTTCCAGGATCCACACACACACATACATGGAGAATTTATTTGCCTTTCACTAAATGACTTCCAACAAGTTAGGCAATGACAATGGGTTTTGTTTTTAAATCTTAAAAGAAACCGCCCAGTTCTATTCCTATTAATGTAAAAGTACAAAGTGCTCATGAGTTTTTGCTTCCTCCTCTCCGCAAGACACATACGTAAACACTAAGTTCCCTATTTTAAAGGAATGTGATTACAGATTCTCAAATCTGGAGTGCTCATTTACTGGAAATGCCCCTTCTGTTCATTACTTACTCAAAGGATCACTTCTGTGTTCCAGTTTGTGATTTGCTGAATAAAATTTTCTCTGGAGAACCTTGAAAGATAAAAGTTTAAGAGGACTTTGCAATCTCTTTTGTCAAATATGCAATTCATCTCTTCAAAACTCTGTTAGACAAGCAGTTTACACCCCCACCCCCAATTCAGAAATTATCAATTTTTCCCAAAATGTTATTCCTGACAGTATCAAATGCATTCCTGTCCTGCATCTCCTAAGGTAACACACCTTACACACTGAATGGCACCTTTACCAACTCCTTGTGGTTGTGGCATATCTCATGCAATCACATAAGATAAAGGTGTTCATTACTTGCAGTTTAATGCTGATGAATCCTTACTCAGTTTTAAAATCCAGACTATTCTCTTGCCTGTCTACTTGAAACTCTTCTATTATATTAGCTCATACAATCTGTTAATAGGGTTTTGCCTTAGGAGTTCCATACAAAAAACCAAAACTGACTGAAAATATTTCCTGAGGAGGAATGTTTGTCCCTGAATGAGTTAAGAGTAGACTCTTACACATTCACTGACAGACATGAGAATTTTAAAGTTCTCTCCCCTTTTTATCAGACTACAGGGTGAAGACTTCTAGTTTAGTGAAGAGAAAATAAATATTTGCAAAGATTGAGTATTTTTTAATGAGATTGGGACCTGCTGCTCCCAACTGTTGTTAGTACACAATAGACTATCTTCACTTTTAGTCACCTATGGAAATATTTTTACAGTTTTGTGTTTTCCTTAGGGGTAGTTAACAACAAATTTGTTACCTTATAGGCATCAAGGTCATATGGGAAAATGACAAACTGCACTTCTCTCTTCTTTGTAGGATGTGCCCTGGCAAAATTTAAAACTGCTTCAATCATGGTCTCTGCCACTATGTCAACAGACAGCAATGGTGACCAATCTACTGGAAAAGAAACTGAGGGACATGAGTGGTCCTGGAAGTGATCCAGGCATCTTTTCACGGCATCCTTTAATTCCTGCAGGAAAAACAAAATGTTTCAGTCCTGCCATCACCCAACACGAAAATCCATTAAAATCCAAAGTAAGTGATCATCACCTCACACTGTAACACCGGATGCTGGGATCTCAATGCCACGTGCAGTACAGGCATACCAGGCAGCTCACGCCTTTTGGTTACTATGGGTTCCTTAAAATGTGCCGAGTATCTAAGCAGATGCTGAAGATCCTTTTGAAAAGCTGAACCCTCTTCTTCCAGCAGTCGTCTTGAAAATTGAGAGGAAGGCTCACCCTTTGCATTCACAGGGTTAACAATAGCTGTTTTCTGCAAGGAAAGTGCAAATTTCAGTATACTTCAAACTGACTATTTGCAAGCTTTGCTATTATAGAGAGCATTCTTTGTAAGCACAATTCCTGTAAAAAGGCCTCACTGCCACAGACCAGCTGCTTGAATTTTCCTACTACTTACTACTACAGGCAGCACTGGAACACATCAAAGTATGCACCTTGCAGTGGCAGTTCAGAAACCAACGGCATGCACAAAGCTGTTCCAGTCATCAGTGTATTGAACAGAATTACTACTCTCACTATCCAAGTGACCCACGTGCTAATTATGAGCAGGGGAGAACTATGGCTGTCATCCCAGCCTTAGGGTAGCAAGGACACACCACCAAACTAGGGGTGTCAGTACACGTAAGGGAACTGCAAAGCTATGATTGTTTCCAATTCCCAGTGGAAAAAGCAGACTCCCATAGTAGGTGTCCTGTGTTTCAAATACGGCAAATGCAAAAAGCTTGTTTACAGAATGCTGATAACAGCAGTAATTGTTCTAGCCTTAGTTGTTGAATATTATCTAAAGACACAAGAACATGTTTTCCTCACAGTCTTGAGGGCATGTGCATCTTTCAGTGCTGTAGAATTGGTTCATAAAATTCCCTGCAAGGTCAACTTTGCAATCCTTTGTTCTCACACCAAAAAATGAACTTCCTATTTAATTACGATATGTCTTTGGAATAAAAGTTAATTTTTTATTTTAAGATACAGTATTCGCTAAAAGCAAAAGCCATTCCTGTGCTGTACTTTGCAGTCTAAGAGCTCTGTTGAATTCCTGTGACTGAGCTCATATATTTTGCATCAGATTTTCTAGCTAAAAAGTTAATAAATATAAATAATGCCCGGTTTAAAGGTAAGGTGCACATCATCTAAATTATTTTCAGCTGTTCAGTGTTTGCTGAATAATTTCAGTAATGGAGTTATGAGAACATAAATTATAGGAAAAAAAGCAAGGCAGAAAATAAGAGAAGACTATAGAGTGCATGATAAAATGTGAATTCCTATATAATAAGAAGATAAACCTTACCGTAGAAATGTATTATTAATCATCCAATCTTTAGCTGCTTCCTATTTTAACAGCAAGTATACAAAAATAAAATAAAAACATTCTAAAGTTCAATACCCATTTAGACAAAAACCAGCTCCTTACTACTATAATTTATTTACCATGTGTAAATTCTCATCAAACTGAGAAGAAAACTAGAAAATTAGTCGACTGATATAAAGTGTGTTCTGAACTCTTGGGCTCCGAATCCCACAAGGACTTGGAGGCAACACCATGTTCCTCAAATTACAGAACAGATTTACCTTCAGCTGTTCAGGGTATCCTTTTGTGATGCGCAAGCGAATGCCTTTGTGTTTGAGGTAAGTTGAAAGCTGGCTCGGTGAAGCTGACACAGTGTCCTCAAGTGAACTGGTATCACCCAGAAACTTTTCACAGGCCTTCTTTATTTCTGCAACTGTAGACTCTTCAATGTTCACCAGGCGGATTTCCCTGAGACAGCTTGGTGGACTTGCCTCAACAAATTCCTTTATAGCCATTACAATCACTTGAGAACATAAATCAACTGGGAAGGCATAGACACCTGAACTCACTGCTGGGATAGCCACAGACTTCTTTCCTGAAGCACTAACATAACGCAGAACATTCCAAATAGCTTCCTGAAGTAGGTAACAGCATCCTTCCTTTTCATGAGGATTCCACCTTGGCCCAACTGCATGAATAATTTCCTTACACGGAAGCTTCCCTCCACCTGTCACTGCTATATTGCCAACTTTGACTTTTCCATACTTTTGAATATAAAGACGGCTTTGCTCTTTTATTTCTGGCCCTCCAGTTTTTACAAGGGCAAGAGCAAGACCTCCTCCATGTTCAAGACACTCATTGGCTGCATTCACCAAAGCATCAACCTTGTGTCTTGTGAGATCATCCTTACAAACACAAATGTCAATTCCCCCCTTTACTTTTTTCCTGTATACTTCGACAGTGCCTTTTGTTGCTTTTCTGAAGGCCAACGTACAAGCAAACCTTTTGGAAACGAGATTATTTAGACAGTTGTCTCTTCTCTTAAGAGCTTCATAGGCATCTTTACTGATGGGGATCAAATTGACCTCATCCATTACCATGCTTGACCCTAGGATACAGAATATAAAGTGAAATAGAAGATACTACTATCAAAACATATCTTTTTATGTAGAAGTGTGGTTTATAGCTCTCAATTATATCCTACTGTCATTGCTGAACAATATTTTTTTACACAGTCTCATCTTCTCTCTCCCCTTTTCAGAGGTTTAGAAAGCCCAAGAAGTTCACAGAGATCTCATGCTGAGTTTTAATTCTGTGACTCTTATTTGGCCTGCACGTAAAGCCCACAAGCCAGTTCTTTCTTTGTATGGAACCTTGTATGAACTCAGAAAGGCTTTTTAAACCACTTTTTTTGGGGAACAGTTTTTACATTATCACTATGGCTATACAGCCCTCTCCTGGCAGATGTCAGCAGTACTATATGCAGCAGTTACATTAATTAGTTTAAATCAATTTGTGTGAGTTTAATCAAACTTTCCTCCGGGGTATGCTACCTGCTTGTAAAAAGAATCTGACGTTTTCCACTTATAAAGTATACACGCCGATTCATCAAAACACTTCTGAGTTCTTGCTTTTAAAAGAGAAATGCAAGCAAGTCCCGTTGAAGTAATGAATAATAATGGTGATTCATAACCGTGTCTATTTCATATTAATTATGAATTTCAGGTTGCTTTTGGCTTTTGTTTTCCAGTTTGCTGGCAGTATCTGGCAGTTTTCAACTTACATATAAGTACACACTTCGCAGATGGCTAAATGAGAGGCTTACCTAAATCGGGCTTCCCTTTGAAGTAATCTGAAACGTAACTCTATTGTAATAAAAAGAAAAAAAAGGAAAGAGAAAATACATGTTACAAGCAACAACACATACTACCTTCCTACAGGAGAGGTTCTGTTGTAAATCAAACAGGCAGCACCAGCTTTTCAAACATCTGTATGAAGTTTTCTAGTTTTTAAAATGCTGCTCGGAGCTGCGGGAGCTCTGTGGGTGAAGCTGCCCCCAGCTTCCTCTGGCTCCGGCTAACTCTCAGGAGCGAGAGGCCGGGAAGAGTAATTTCCGAGCGCCAGGCCAGAGGACGGGACTGCTTCGTTCCCCTAAGCCCCGCCGGGAGTTCCCGCCGCACCCAGAGCCCCTGAGGCAGCCGCCGCCCCGGGCCCTCTGCCCCCCCAGCTCCGCTCCGGTACCTGGATGACTCCCATGAGCCGGCTCGGCGCGGACCCTCAGCGCTCGGAGCCGGAGCGCGGCCCGAGGCGGTGAACCGCGGGCAGAGCGGCAAACGAAAGCGAAAGCAGGCGGCGGAGCGGGAAGCGGAAGCGAAAGCGAAAGCAGGCGGTGGAACGGGATCATGGCGGCGGCGCCGCTGCTGGTGCGGGTCAGCCCTGCGCCCACCGCCGGCGAAAAGGCGATCCTCAAGCTCCAGGCATACTTCCAGTCAGGAAAGCGGTCGGGGGGCGGCGAATGCAACGTGCGGACGGGCCCCAGGCCCGGCACCTACTGGGTGGAGTTCTTTAAGGAGCAAGGTACGGGGCGGGGGCCGCGGCTCGGCCTGAGGGGACTGGAAATGGCCGCCTAGGCACCATTTTGCGTCCCTGGGCAGGGCTGCTCTAGGGCGTCTGGTAGCCATCAGGTTTTCAGGTCACTTTATCAGCCTTATCTGCCCGTGTGCAAATAAAAAGGGGATCTCATTAATGTATATAAATATCTCAAAGGCGTGCCAGACTTTTCGGTGGTAGCCAGCGACAGGACAAGGAGCAGAGGGCATAAACTAAAACACAAGAAGTTTCACCTTAACATAAGTGCATTGAGGATGGCAGAGCACTGGAACAGGCTACCTAGGAAGGTTGTGTAGTCTCCGACTCTGGAGACATTTCAGGTGACCCTTCCTTGGCACCGGGATTGGACGGATGATCTCCAGAGGTCCCTTCCAGCCATAACAGTTCTGTGATTCTGTAATTACCACAGATAGGAAGAATGTGGAAGCCCGCACTAAACACGTCTTGGAATTGGGTGCAAAATGCCTGGAGATAGTCATCCTGCCGGGAGAAGGGGACCCGGGCAAGAGCCAGATTACAGCGCAGGCCTCTGCCAGCTATGACGACGTCGCTGCCAGCCCTTCCCTGTGCCAGCAGGAGCAGCGGGACGACGATGGCCATGGGGCCACAGCAAAGGAAGTCCTTACCAAAAAGGTACATCAGGAAGACCAATGTCACAACCTGCCCTGCTTGTAGTTCCATCTTTTATGTTGCACTTCAACATTTTGTGCTGAAAAAATGTCAGTTACATGACCTTAGTCAATAAAATGGGGGCCAGGAGTGACATTTGAGTGCTGGACCAGAGGTCAATCTACACACGTTTACAGGCAGCATGTTTTCCAGCCTGGCTCTGGCAGGTGCGAACTGCTATTCCCCAAAGCAGCACCCTGGCAGGTTTCGGGAGGTAGTATTCACCAAGGGCTGCTCCCAAAAGGTAGAAGAATTGTATGAGATTTGGATCCTTTCCACCTACACAGACCTCTAACCCTCTTTCAACATGGTTCGCACCTTGAGGCAGCCCTAATTACCTCCATCCCTTACTTCAGCATTAAAAAGTCTGCTGTGATGTGATGCAGCACAGCAAACTTGATTTCAGACACTTTGAACTAAAAGTTATGCAGAAAAGATCAGCTGTGTTTAGGGATGTGGGATAGGGCTACATGATATGCATGTGGCTCTACCAAGACACGGGTATCTGGCTCAGAGGGTTTACCCTGTTTTGTGTGGTAACGTAGATGTAGCTTTTGAGGTATAGCATGTGCTAACATGGTGTTTACCTGGTATCTGTACCACTATACTGCAAATTTCCCTATCCTTCTGTCTGTGCAGAGTAGAGAAGTGAACATGTTTGTTATTATTTTTCAGAATCCTGTTTTCTGCCCTAACTCTTGAGTTATTAAAGCATGGCTTTTGGGAAATTTTTAAAGAAAGATAATAAGTGAAAACTAGAAAGTCTAATATTAATAAAGAACAATGAAATATAACTTACAGGTGGTTTTAAAACATGTTGTGTCTGTGTATCCTGGCGCTAAGGGGACAGACAGGTTCTTTTGGGGATCCTTGGCAGATTAATGATGGCACTAAGATATAGTTACAATTAAAGCTTTTTGCTTTTTAAAACAGGATTTTATCCTTAGTGTAGCATAGAATTAATGATGAGAATACCACAGGATTTCTACAAGCAGAATCAGTGTAGGACAATTTTATAAGTAGTGTAGCACTTTGTGCTACACTAAAGCACTGTGTTTGATAGCACAGCTTAGCTTATGGTTTCTAGTCGCCTGGATCCTCTGCAATTCACATCAAATCTTAATACTTAAGTTGCTGTATTGATAGAATAATCACAATCTAGATTTGAAAACACATAAAAACATATGGGTCATCCAGTCAGTCCTCAAAGGAAGTGGAGGGCAGTGGAGCTCTCCCTGGCCACCAAGGGGTCCATGGGTTTCATTGTCCAGCCACAGTTGTGGTCCAGATTCCCAGGTAGGACTTGTAACTGGTTGATTTTGTAGGCAGTGCCATTAAACCAGCATGTTTGGTGATAGGGTCAATACCACCTGGTTGGCAGGGTACCTGGGACCTTCAAAGTCAGTTAGGAGGGCACTGGTCAGCCTGGTGCCCAGAAGCTTTGAGGATGATAGGGAGGGAAAATATCTGTTTGCTTTGTCTACTTGGTGCTCAGGACTTTTAGGGGCTGATAATGATGGGAAAAGGGCCTAATATGCACTGAGCTCAGCCACAGAGGTTGCCTGTTTGCAAAAAAGGTGTAAAATGCCATTAGTTACGCTAACCCTGTTATCAGAGGTTGGGAGCAGAGAATGCTGGTCACAGTCTCAGCCTAAGTAGCAGAGTTACTGTCTTTGCTCCTGCAATGCTGGTGACATTAACACATTTCATTTTTGCTGCTGACTTAGGATTGTGTTACTCATCTGTTTGTAAAGTCCATGTACATGACATAAAAGAAATACTGTGTGCAAAGTTGTTTATAGTAATCTGGCACTACTGGGATGGACAGAGCTCCTCCTTGCTCAAAATATAGAAGCAGCAAGCAGAAAACCTTAGGAAAAACTAATGTTGCTATATTCTTGTCTTTCCTTTAGATATTTCTTACAGTATCTGCTACTTTGAATACCAGTATGTTCACTGAAGACCAAAGGGAGAAAATTGCCATTATATGTCCAGACTTAAAGACAGAAGGAAACCCTGGCAAGGATGGCTCTGAGACATTGACAGGAGATTTTACAGATATTGAAAAAGCTTATCACTACTTTGAGGATATCCTTGCAGGCAGAGACCCAAACCATAATTTTTCACATTCTGAATGTAAGAATGGCTTGAAAGATGAAAATGGTCTGAATACTGAAGAAATGAATGAGTTTCCAGTTGTGACAGCTCTCTACGAGTATTTTAGTCACACCCGCAAAAAAGAAATCGAAGAACTACATGAAAAGTTTGGAGCACGTATAAGAATTAAAGGTCATTACAAGGATAGCACATTAATATACTTATCTTCTTATACTAGTCCTGCATCGTTAAAAGCAGCTAGTGATTTTTTTATCAGAACTTTTCAGGAAACTACAAGAGATCTGGAACAGGAAAAGGTTCCCATAACAAACAGTTACACATTAAGGGAGACAACAATGAAATTAAATGAAAGGTTTGAACATCTTCTTGCTAAAGAGGAAGGGAGTCAGTTGCTACTCCGTGGTCCACGGAGTGAGATTTTAGCTGCCAAAAAATTTCTAGCAGAGGAAGGTGAGAACAGCCGCGCTGAAAAGAATATGAAAATATCATCTGAACAGTACAAATACAGGAATGGAATTGAAGTTGATGCTTCTGTGTTTAAATTGTTGGAAACCATAATAAGCAAAGAAATTGAAAACATTAATGACAAATTTGATACACTTATAGAAATAGAAGAGAATTCACGTGGCCAGAAGGTCATAATATTTAGGCCTAAGTCAAAAACTTATGATATGTCATCACATGCTACTGAAAGTTTCATCAATGCATTTCAGAGTGCCTCTGCAATGTTAAGAGAAAAAAGCATCATCTTGAAGCTTTCAGAAGATCAGAAGAAAACTTTATATATGCTACTTAATGGAAAGCAATTTGAAGATCTTCATGTAAAACTTAAGAACAATGAAGATAAGTTAATCATAAGTGGTTTACCAGACCGTCTTTATGCTGCTGAAAAGCACATAATGGACCTTCTTAACACTGAAGACTCAACACCAATTAAAAATAAGGCACCACTGTCCTCTGACCTCAGCTCTCAAGAAGCTACAGGAGCATCTAACAAGAAATCCAATGTTAAGCAAAATAATCATCTTTCTTCTGAAGGACAGATGTGGGCAAAGACAGAAGAAAAAGAAGAAGAAATGTGCGTAATTTGCATGGACAGAATTAAAAATAAAGAAACACTAGAAAAGTGCAAACATGCATTTTGCAAAAGTTGTATCGACTTAGCCATGGCTCATAAACAAGTGTGTCCTGTTTGTAATACTGTCTGTGGAGTCCTGAGAGGAAACCAACCAGAGGGAACAATGTCAGCTGTAACAGTCCCTTCCTCTCTTCCTGGTTATCCCAATTGTGACACTATTCAAATTGACTATTTTATGGAAGGTGGTATTCAAACTGTAAGTATATTTAAGTATTTCTTAAAGATATTTTTCCCACAACAAAACCAAGATTAAATATAAAATTAACTATTTTCCCATTATTTTAATGCATGTCCAGGCAAGAGATTTCTTTGTTTTGTACAAATCTGCAAGTGTTTAATTCAGTATTTTTGGATGTGATTAAGTAATACAGTAGGAATGAAGTGGTCAGATTGTCAGCCCTTCATTTTATATGCATCGGGACAGAGGTACCTGTCTTTAATTCGTACATTGAGAATAACTGAACTGAAATCTATGCGGTGGTATCATATAAGAAAGATTTTGCAAGTATAATGAGCATTTCTGGGGCAATCTCTTTGCTATGGACACCAATGGACAGAAATAAATAGTGGGCTGGCTTGGTGATAGCTTTCCAGATGAGAAATCTCCTTATGTTATGTGCTTGGATTTGTGACTAGGACTGAGAATGGAGTAAATTAAAAAGTCACGGGTGCGGTGGCATGCATTTGGGAGAGAAAAGAGGGAAAAACAAATGGAAAAATAACAATGGATGCATGAGTGATGACAAGACAGTACGAATGAAACTTACATGAAAGAAAGTATCTAAAGAGAAAAAAACTCCCCAAAATCAGTCATCAGACATGCTATGTCCATCTGAATCATTTATGGTGTACTATATGTTTTTGTTTTGTTTTTCTACAAAACAGAGCAGCCATCCAAACCCAGGGCAGCATTATAAGTCAACTCACCGAACAGCATATTTACCTGACAATAAGGAAGGGCGAGAAATTCTGCAGCTCCTCAGAAGGGCCTTTAGTCAAAAATTGATTTTCACAGTGGGGCAGTCACGTACTACTGGTGAACAAAATGTTATCACATGGAATGATATTCACCACAAAACTGCCAAAGACGGAGGACCTATCCAGTAAGTAGTCTTCTCTTTATACAATATTATTGTTACTCTGATGTGTCAGGAAGGCTGTCTTCAATATTTTCCATGTGTAGAGCTTTCAGATTTTGTCACTAACAGAGTGATTGTGGAATATCCTATGGATCCAGATGTTAATCACCTTCATCTATTTGGGCAGTTGGAACAAGGATGAGCTTAGTGTTCTGCTGCCCCTCAGGCTACTCATTCACCAGTGAGTTTGTAAGGCGCTTAGTTAATAACTGCTTTGATTAGAGCCTACTTCTAGTACAGAACAGGACAACAAGCTCTTGATGGCACCTGAGGTTGGACTCCTGATCTAAGCCTCCCCTGTTACCTGCTGTTCTGCACCAGGAGGTGCTGGTCCATTATGATCTTGGTAAAGATGGCACTCGGACTTTGTAAAACATGATTTGAAATTCTACTTAACAGAGCCAACAGCAGGAAGAGAGATTGTAGTACAGATATGGTCATGTCCTTCTAGATGCTAGGAACCATGAGTTGTGCAGCACTTAGTGGGTCAGAGCCAAGGACACCGTGCCAGCCCCATCCATAAAAAAGGTTATCCCATTTTGGCCGTTCAAGCTGTCAGAGGATTTTCTGAGTAGATGACAACCCTATCCCGTACTTCTTGAGGCCTTGCTGCACTTAAATGGAAGGAGCAATCACCGGTACTGAGTGTGAGCTGCCTGCAGCAGAGACAAGAGGGAGTCTTGGACCAGTCCTTCCAAGCTTGTTGCAGCCTCTAAGGGGCTGGTGGTGTCCTGCGAGCACTAAAGGCTTGTGTCTAGATCCTCCAGACTGGGCTAGGATCATTAAAAGAGCAAAAAGTATCAGTTCTACTTTATCCTCCACTCTGTGAAAGTTCTCTCTCTTGTTTATCACTTGCTTCACACACTGTCCTGTTCTTGCACTGCTTCAAGTCCAGAGGTGCCGTTATGTTTCTGATTTGAATGCTCACTTGGAAATGCTTCAGGTCTGATTTTTTTTTTTAAAGGATGTATACCCAAATACCCTGTCATTTTGAAGTGAGACCCCAGGCAGCTTTAAAGATCAAGTTCTTAGTGTCAATTTGGACAACAAAATGCCGCAGCTCCCTAAGTTTGTAGCTTTATGCTGTTTATATCACTTCTCTGACTGGCAATATGGGTCTGTTTCCTCTGTTGGGTAAGAACTGCATAAAATTTTTAATGAGATTTGTAAAAAGATTTTGATGAGAAGGTTCTGTAGAACTGCCAAGTGCTTCATTGCAGAAATAGCCCAAACAATTCTTTTCTTCTTCTCCTAGTTTTGGTTACCCGGATCCTTCTTATCTGCAGCGCGTTCGATCAGAATTGAAAGCAAAAGGAATTGAATAAGGAAATTTATCAACTCTCAACTCTTAAGTGTAATAACTGAACATATAGCAGTTAATTTACTATTCAAGCACCAAGAAGAGAGAAGTTACTTTGTTCGATTGCCATACTTGCTTGTATTTCACAGTTAGTTAAGAAAAGTAATTTTTTCTCATCAAACAATATATGTTCTTTTCACAGATCATTTACTTCCCTATATACGTAGCCTTTACAGAATTTGATTTGTATAGCATCAGTACTTGTTGCGCTTTGTGTATCTTGCTTTACCAGCAAATCTGATCTGCACTTTTTCCCACAACTCTCCAGTCTGATTGCCAAAACCCTTAGATCCACTACTGGCTTTTATGAGATGCAACACTTCTGTTAGCTTTGCATTATTATGTCTGTCAGCATGGCTAGCATCATGTAACCCATCTAATCAAAAATTTTTATGCAGCTATGACAGTGTTAGCTGTGATCAGGCTATGGACTTCTGCTTCTTTTCATGGTGGAAATGGCAATAGTGATTTGGGTTTTGCACGTGAAATTAGCCATGGATGCTACCGTATTTTTAGCTCTGCAGAAGTGCTGAATGCTGAGAGCTGTGTTGGAGCAAATGGGAAGTGTCTGTGGCCATCTCTGATAATGGGTTCCAGGTTCTGTGCCTGCCATTGTATTTAAGCTTAAATACAACCTCTAATTCAGCTTTTCAGTTGTAAAACTGTATTCCTTCCCTTGCATCCAATATAGGTTTAACTTGTATCATAAAGCTACTCTGTAGTGCCTAAATAACCTGCCAGTTACCTTTGTGGTGGTGTGTCACACACACAGACATAATTTTTAGAGAGTTGAACCATTTCTTTAAGGCTATGGGGCACAACTAATAAAGAAAATACAAAAATACCATATGTGTTTCTGCATTCTATTGTACAGGTTTTTCCTCCTTTTTGCAATAATAATAATAATATAGCTGTCTATTTTTTTTTAATTTAGGAGCTTCCCTGCAACATCATGATTCGGGGCAATTTGCACTCCATGACACTCCCCTTTTTAAAATGTATTTATTTAATGTTTTTAATTTTAAGATTAAGCCATTGTGAATAGGTTGTACTACTTTGCCACCTTGGCTTTCAGGTTTAGTAGTACTGGGCACTGTTTGGCTTCCATGTGGGTTGGGATGTCTTTCCAGGCCTGGTTTTGTGTTGCTGTATTTGTTTTTAACATTTTACAGTATTGCACGTTCCCCCCCTTTTCTGTGCAGTAAAATACCAACATTCCAGTTGTTTCTAAGAGACTGAGCTTTTCTGCACACAGAAACAAGCTGTCGTACTTCAACCCCAGCCGGCAGCTACGTACTACTGGATCACCCCCCAACACTGGTGGGCAGAGAATCAGAAAGGAAAGGCTTGTGCATTGAGATGAGAACAGTTTATTAATTGAAACAAAATGAGATACACTATTACTAATAATTATAATTAAAAAGAGAGAGAGATGGGGGAATAAAAACCCGTGAGAAACAAGTGATGCACAGTCCAATTTTTCGCTACCCGCTGACCGATGCTCAGCCTGTCACTGAGTAGCAATTGTCCCCCGCAGCTGACTTCCCCCCAGTTTCTATACTGAGCATGATACTCTGTGGTATGGAATATCCCTTTGGCCACTTTGGGTCACCTGTCCTGGCCATGCTCCTTCCCGGCTTCCTGTGCATCTGCTTGCTTGCAGAGCACGGGAAACTGAAAAGTGCTCAACTTGGGGTAACACTCCTCAGCAACAACTGAACCGTCAGCGTGTTGTCAACATTGTTCTCACACTAAATCCACAACACAGCCCTGTACCAGCTACTAAGAGGAAAATAACTCTACCCCAGACCAGACCAACACAGCTGTTGTTGGCTGAGATCAAATCTCAGCTACTTTCAGTCTCTCATTTCACTTTCTGTCCCAGCAAGCCAGTTCACTGATGTCAGACCCCCATCAGGTAACTTACTGGCTCCCATTTTGTCTGTGCTAAAGTTTGCAGGCTGAATTGTGGTGCAGAGTCCTGGTGATTGTTACAGAAATCTCCTGAAACCTTTATCCTATGACCAGCTGTACCGACCATTACTTTCTAATCATAGCTGTACAGTTTAGGATTAAATGTACTCAATTTGCGGTCACAGGAATTTTTTCGGGGTTACAGCAGGGGAGGAGACCCTGGGCTGGTTGTGGGGGGAACAGTGCATTAGGAAGTAACAGATAAATCAGTCACCCACCAAGAAACAAGGGCATCTCCCTGGGTCACTCAGCAGAGCGATGACACATAGATACCTGATGATGCATGTCAATTTTTAATGACATTTGGTTATTTATCCATTTCCTGAATGAACGTTCAGTGAAGTTAGGGGAAAAAACTTCATTTATCTGCTATTTTAGTGTCCCATATTTGGCCATAAGGGTAAAATATACAACATCAAGTAGCTGAAAACTAAGCTTTACCAGGGAAAGGCCTGAGTACTCAGTTGAAAACTTTTCAGCTAGCTGACAAGTTGGTCTGAGGTGGACACTCATTGCAGCCTTCTACGGTTGTGGAAGCATCTCTGGCAAAGAATGATAAAAATAGTAATTTTACTTTGCATCGTGACTTCATTTGAAAGGGTAAGGCAGGGAGAGCGAGTGTTAGCCAGTGGTTAACCATTGTAAGCTCAGGGGCTCAAAAACACTGTGGCAGCCGGTTCCTGTACGACTCTGCTGAGGCACAAGGGGCTGTGCAGCCCGGCGCGCTCCGAGGGCGGTGAGAGGCGTGTCCTGCCCCCCTGAGAAGGCGCGGCGGGGACCGGGGCCCCCGGCAGCCCCGATGAGCCCGGAGGAGGAGGAGGCCTGTTCCCGGCACTGGGCGGAGCCCCAGGCACCTCGGGTTTCCCCGCCGAGAAGCGAAAACGAAAGCGGCTGGCAGAGGAGCCGTCGGGGCGGCCATGGAGGGGCAGCGCCCGTGCGCCTTCCCGCTGCTGGTGCGAGGGGACTGGGGCCCCGCCGAGCCGCCGCCCGCGCTCAGGAAGAAGCTGCTCTGCTACTTCCAGAGCCAGAAGCGCTCGGGCGGCGGCGAGTGCGAGCTGCGGACCGGGGCCGGGACCGGGACCGGGGCCGGCACCGGGACCGGGCACATCATAGTTTGCTTCGCCCGCCCCGAGGGTGAGCGACTGGGCCGGGGCGGGGCGGGGGGCGCTGATGGCGATGCCCGCGGCTCAGACGGGCGGGGGGCGGCCGCGTCCCCCTGACCGGTGCCTGTTCTGTTGGCAGTGAGGCAGCGGGTGCTGCGCCGGCCTGTCCACGAGCTCGTGTGGGGGCCCGGAGGGCAGCTGTCACTGCACGTCACCGCGCTGCCCGCGGACGACGACCCCGCGCAGGTGAGGCGGCCGCAGGTGAGGGGGCGCGGGGCGGGCCGGGCGGGGCAGGGACCGCGGGTGACCGCTCTCCTCTCGTCCCCTTGCAGGATGCGGGACCGGCCGGCGGGGCCGAGGCGCCAGGTAGGATCTGCGACCGGCGCGGCACGGGGCTCCGGGGCTGGAGAGGCACTGGCCCGGGGAGCCCGGGCGGAGGAGCGGGGATGGGGAAAGAGGCGGAGCCGCCTGCGTGGCCGGGCCGGCCGAACGGCGCTCTAGCGCTTTGGTTCCCCTCTCCAGCGCTCCCCTTCACTTCCCAAATCCCAAACACGATGTAATTCCTAAGGTGCAGCCCCCGAGCCACATCCCAGGCACCGCACAGACCGACCGCGCTGTCACGGCTGATACACACACACACTCGCGGCTAATCAATACACACACATACACTGCACAGTCAATACACGCACAGCTACTCAATACACTTGTGGCTAATACACACACATAGGACTAATCAATACACACACATGGCCAATACACAGCTAATCAATGCATGACTATCAGTATACACAGAAGTAATACATACACACAGGGCTAATACACAGCTCGCTGAGCTCTGCTTTTAAAGTGCCTGCTTGTGCTTAGCAGGGCAATTGCGCAGGTGAGGGCTGAGGGCGTGGGCTGGAAAAGCAGTTTGGTCAATCTTAGCGCTGTCTTTTGTTTTCTAATGTAGCTGCATTTCCTCTTGTTCTAAACGAGGAAGTTGAGCAGTCATGCTGAATCAAACACATCATGACAGAGGCTCTTCCAGAGGTCCCAGTTTTCAAAGGCACTTTCCTCCCAAGGGTGGATGTCCTCAGCACTTCTCATGTTCAGTGCAGCTTTTTGTGTGAGGAGAGTGCTGTAGTGCATGGCAGGACCTGCTCACAGTGGTTCATGCAGCATGACTGTGTGCTACCATTATGCCCGAGACTTCTTGAGCTCAGAGTGTTTCTGTAACCAGTTCATCATATGGTTAAAAAGAGGAATCCGTGAAAGTCTGTGATTCTGACAGTGTCAAATGAAACTTAATTCAGGCTTTGTTAGCTCCTGGGTGTACATGAACGTGTTCGTTTTATTCTTGAAGTACCTAGCAACTGAGAAATCATTGTCATTTATCTCTAGTTAATGAACCGCAGATGTCTCTTCCCATCTGCCTGAACAAGGAAACTCCCGTGTGTACTCAGCAGGAGAGGACAGGTAAGTGAGTTACTTACCCAGTGGTGACCATTATATTCTTGCTCCTTTAGTTTTCTGGATCCTTCTGCTGCAGTAGTGCCGTGGTCACCCTCGTGGCTTGTGTTGTTTGTCTAATGTAGTGTAGGAGCTGTGATCCCAGGCTAAAAGAAATAAATGTATTTTTTCCTTTCTGTGAGTCCCTTTAGAGCCCCCACTTCACTGGCTGCCTCAGACAGGTCAGTTCCTTAGGGGACAGCAGTGGATGCTTGCCTTGGTTCTTGCTAAGGCCGTCCTTACCCAGACCTTCCCAGCTGCTGCCAGCCTTGCTGGGGTGACCTGTGCTGGAGCACCAGGAGCTGTGTACCCCAGGTACACCTGAGCGGCCGTGGCAGCCAGCAGGTATAGACCCCCGGTGATCCACAGCAGTATCTGGAACTGTGAATGGAGAGCATGTGCAGGCAGAAGAGCACTGGTTCCCCCCATTTTGGGTTTGTGAAGAAGCTTTTGTATCTTTTACTTCTGCTGTCCTTGCCTGGTGATGAACTGAAGCGTTTCCTCCTCACGTGTTGATATGACAACTCCCACTAGTGATATGCTTAACTTGTTTGGGATTCTTACCCTGTTTTTTTCCCTAACCTTAAGTGTGATCTGTACAAAAAGTGGCATAAAAGCTTTGAAGATGAGAAGCTTGGTTTTTTTCTTAACTTTTGCCTAAGGCATTGGGGTGTGATCTTTTATTTCAGAATCATATGAGAAATTGGAAGCAGAGAAAGCAACTTCTAGTAATTCTGCTATAGTAGTAACCACTGCCTTCGGGGAGGAAATAGAAGATGAGATTGTGGAAATGTACTTTGAAAATAAAAGGAAGTCTGGCGGGGGGACCATTGAGTCCTTTGTCAAAAAGGATCAGCAAGTGATCATCACCTTTCAGGATGAGCAAGGTATGATTGTATGTTATGGGTGTTACACTGCTTAAGCTCCCTTTTAAAAATAGGCCTTTGCTGGTGCAGTATCTCTTTGTGGGCATTACTCCAAGCAGAAATGGTGTGTTATTGCTATTATTTAACATGCTGCTCTGCTGTGACATCTGTGTTTTTCTGTGAGACTAGATGCCCAAGAAGTTTTGCAAAGAAAGCATCACTTGAATAAAACTGATCTGGTTGTGAAGCCATGGCAAGTGGAGACTTTCCAGGAGTCGTGCCAAGTGAAGAACTCTGAAGGATCCCTGCTTCCCACCGCAGTTGTGCTGGAAAATGTGAAGGAGACAACAAAAGATTGCATGTTAATTATGCTGGTAGAGAATATCAGCGGCTTATCAGAGGATGATGGTGACTTCAGTGTGGAAATGATACCTGAGTTATGTGCTGCTGTAGTTACTTTTACTGGAAATACTGGTAAGGAGGAGCCAGAGTTGAAGCTCTTTCTTATTAGCTACATGTTTGCATGTGTGTGTGTGAGATTAAGCTGGGAGTATTTTTTTTCATATTTTTAAGCTTTGATCTGATATTGTGTCCTTTTAAAGGAGGATCTACTCTGCTAAAGTTAATGCCATAACCTTTATCTCTGAGGTGTAGAGGCCAGTGCAAGTCAGAAAGAGACCTAGCTCTGGTTTGGATAGTAAACACAACAGGTAGGACTAAAACCAAACTAAAAACAAGGAATGAAGGACGTACTTGGTCTCAGAACAGATTGATGGCAAAAGCTGTCCTTGGCAAAAGCTGTCCTTTGGAGAAGATGTAGGTTTTTCTGCCTTAGAAATGTCTCTCATGTCTTGCTCCAGTCCTAAATTTTTGGTGTAGCCTTCAGGAAATAAGTAGATCTTTTAAGAAACTTAATTGTTTTTCCTTGATAGACAGAAAAGTTATTTGACTGTCTTTTATTGTGAGGATAACGGGGGGAAGTAGCCAAAATGAGAATGTATTTATCATAAAAGAGAGAGAATTTGAACTGTTAACTTGTGTCTTACAAGTTGTGTAAACTCGTGTCTTACCAGTTGTGTACAAAGCCATAGCCCAAATATGAACCTGATCTTGTTTTCTGCTGAGGTTAAAGAGACCCGATGATAGTCAGTAGGAAAACTAGTGGCAAATTCTGGCTGCGGTCATTGTAGTCAACAATTGTGACCAAACATGAGGGGAATACTAAGTGACAGGTACTGAATATGTCGAAAGAAATAGCTTTGTGGGCACCTCTGATCTGATTTTGTAATCCAGTGCTTTGATCAGTGCACACAGTGATAGTCTGCTAACATCATGGTACAAAAGCAAGCTCCGAGTTTTATCTTTTCTTTTTTCTCCTCCTTTCTCTTTCTAGATGCAGAGGAATTTGTTAAAATGCTTAATCAAAACCACAGAGCGAGGAAACAACACATTACTGCACGGTGCCTTGAGCAAACAAGAAGTGTTAGGGCTGAAAATATACCACCCAACACACCCAGTGACTATATAACTGTCTACTTTGAAAATAAGAAGTACGGAGGTGCACAAGTGGTGGATGTTCAACAGCTGCCTGATGAAGACGCAGCTATCATTACATTTGGTGACCAAAGAGGTAATGCAGAAATGCAGAGCCCTTATTTCTTTGAGAACCTCTCATTTAAAGACCAAAATGTGGATTTTCTAGGGAAATGCCTCCTTTGCCCTTGTAAAACAGCAGATCTGGTGTTTTGCCAGCAGGTCTCTGTTAACTGGAGTGCAAGCTTCAGTTTTGGACCAGCTGGGCATAGGGCATAGAATTCTTTCATTTTCTGGACATTTTATTTCACCCAGGTCTTGGTCGTTTCAGAGTTCAGGTTGCAGTTTGAGTTCTGTGGAGAGTGCACAGCCCCGCAGGCACAGGGGAGTTCCCCCTCCACCGGCCATCGTGACCACCAGCTGCCCATGGCAACATGTGCTGTCTGGCTCATCTCAGGACAATTTCTTAGGCAGCTTTTTGGCTGGAGAGCAGGTGCTATGGGTTGTCCAGTCAGTGGCAGAAAGATGACTGACTATGGAGGGTGTAGGGCAAGGGAGAAGCTGTAGGCATTGCAGTGAAGGGGAAAGATGAAGGGAAGTTGAAGGAAAGAGATGGTCTTTTGGGGGGAAACAGAGCAGCTGTGGTTTGAACGGCTGAGTAATAGCCCAAACAACTATGGAGCTGGGCACTTCAAGTACAGCATGTAAGAGAAGTGGAGGCAGAGACTATGCACACCTCCTCCCAGAGGTGGATGCTGTTGTGCTTGACTGTCTCTCTTCAACTTAGTTTCTGGCATTTAAAACAAGTAATTATTTCTATCTGGGAAGGGGAGGAAATGAATCTAAAAATGTTCTCAAAAATAACAAACATTATTATATAGAAAATATAGTTTTAAAAACCCCAAACAATGGAAAAAAAAACAAAACAGAAGATCTTAAGTGCTGACATTAATAATTTGGGGGGTTGTTTGTTTGTTTTAGATGTAACAAATATCCTGGCAAAGAAGCATTCACTCAACAAAACGCCGATCTCTGTCTATCCTTACTACACCTCGCTGGAAACAGCTCTATATGGAAAGGAAGGGCCACAAATAAAGAAGCCAGATCCAGTTACATTGCCTCTGGATCCCTATATCTGGAATTATTTGCAAGGAAATAGTACCTTAATTGAGGCAATAGATCATGAAATGGCAAAGTGTAATTGTGTGCCAATGTGGCCTGAACCCCTTTGCGCAGACCCTAAAGTTACTTTGCATCCTTCAGCTATTTTTTCTGAGCAGAAGAGATCAGTATTGCGATTGGTCAAGGCATGGAAGGAAAAAGTTTCCACAGCATTTTCTCACAGCATATCGAAATATGAAGCAATTCAATGTCAAGTAAGCACAGAGGTGTGGGAAGCCATTAGAAACAGCTTTCCTCATGATAAAGTTCTGGTGATCCCACATATTTCCAATGATTTACATGTTCTAGTCGGTGAAAAAGAAGTTGTGAAGAAGGTTGAACAAGAACTGAAGCTTCTGATCAAAAAGGCCACCAGAGAAATTGAAAGAGAAAAGCAAAGAACTGAACTGCAAGTAAAGACAGTGAATCCAGGGGAATATGGAATTTTACGGAGTACTGGTCTTGAAGAAAAGTTTTGTACGGAGTTCCCAGGCCTGCAAATAACTTACGATCATTTGCAGAACGTCATTAACCTATCTGGAGTGCCTGAGGAAGTTTATAAAGTAAAAGGGGAAATACTTGATCATGTGCACAAAATGGTAAAGAAAACAATTAATGTCCACCCTTGCATTTTTCAGTTCTTAGAGAATACTGGTAATGAAACACTGTTTCAGAGCCTGTTTGTGTCAAAGCAAATTAGTGCCTTTTATGAGCTTGGCATGGGAGATATCATCCTGAAAGGGAGTGCTCCTGAAGATCTCCTAAAAGCAGAGGAAGAAGTAAGGAAGCAACTGGATTACAAAAGCATTACTTTGGAGGATAAGTCAGTCCTCCGGAAGAAGGAATGGCACATGCTAACCAAGGAAAACTGCTCTAATGAAGCTGTAGCAGTCACTCAGGCAGAGAGTCAGGTCGTGATTGCTGGTTTCACTCAAGCAGTAGCAAAAGTCTTTGAGAAACTTTCAAAATTTATAAATGAAAACACAAAGGTGGAAAGGGTTATTGGAGGAAAGCCCATGGCAGTCATAAAGTTTTTTGAGAAAGAGAAGGCCAGTGATTGGGCTGGCTTACAAAAAAAAGGTGTGAAAGTTGATTTCAGCACTCAGAAAAACAGTGAAGTTATATCCTTGAGTGGGCCAAAGACAATAGTGCTGGAGGGAGTCAGCTTAGTTGAGCGAATTCTGTCTGGCCTGCATTATAAGCGTGTGGTAATTGACTCGCCAGGAGCTAAGGCATATATAAAAGAGGAAGAATACCTTTTGGCCGCCCATGCAAAACAAGAGTTCAACTGTTTAGTCCTACTGGAAGAGCAGCTGGAAGAACAGAAAGAACACAGTAACAGAGGCAAACCCTATATGCAGGTGACCATGGATGAAACTGTGATAGCACTTTATGAAGCTGACTTGTGCACTCATCCTGTTGATGTTGTGGTGAATGCATCTAATGAAAACCTAAAACACATTGGTGGCCTTGCTGATGCACTGTCAAGAGCAGCTGGCCCAGCACTGCAAGCGGAGTGCGATGAGCTGGTGAAGAAGCACGGGAATTTGCAGCCCGGCTGCGCAGTGATGACGGGCGCCGGGAAACTGCCCTGCAAGAACGTCATTCACGCTGTTGGGCCCAGGTGGAGCAAGGAGGAATCCCAAAGGTGCATGTGGTTGTTGAAAAAGACAGTGAAAAAATGTCTACAACTAGCTGAAATATACAATCATAGTTCCATAGCTCTGCCTGCTATAAGTGGAGGGATCTTTGGCTTCCCACTGGAACAGTGTACTTACTCAATTGTATCCTCCATCAAGGAGACCTTGGAAGAATCCAGGGGGAACAGCAGCTTGAAGGAGGTTCATCTTGTGGCTTTTGCACAGGATAACATTCAGGCTTTCAGCAACGCATTTAGAAAAGTGTTTTCAGATTATTCACCTTCCTACATGTCACTGCATCAGGCCAGTACGGTTCCTCAGCCCAGGCAGAGGAAAATTTCTCAGCATATTGAGAACTTCCCATTTATAACAACTGAGGAAGGCCTTAACATTGTGCTGCAAACAGGAAGCATTGAAGATGCTACAGTAAGTGTTCTAAATTATCTTCTATTGAAATTCCAAGTGGGTTCATTTGTGTCTTTTTTTAAAACTAACAAACACAAAACCAATAAACAACCAGCTGTAGACCATCGGCTGTAACAGGCAATGTTACATGTTTACATGTTACTGAAATTGGCTATCACTGCTGATAGCAAGAATTGCTATTGCTGTCTTACATGGTAGGTACAGATGGCTGTGCATCACTGCATTTTGTCGTCTACTGATGCAGAGGCACACAGATCACAGAATCACAGGCAGGTTAAGGTTAGAGGTCATCTAGTCCAACCTCCCTGCTCAAGTAGGGTTCTCTACTGAGCAGGTTATGTGTCCAGACAGCTTTTGAATATTTCCAGAGATCCCTGTGGTATGTGGTACATTACAGGTTAGCAGAAGCGATGGTGGTCAGCAGGAATCATTCTGGGCTCCAAACCCTCTTGACGCTTCCTTGCTGGGCAGGAACCATCTTCAGGCAGCCTTGACCTTTTCAGAAATCTTGATTCTGAGAGGGTGGTAGTAGTACAAAAGCAAAAGAGGGTGCTTAGTGTCGGTTAAAGCAAGTGCCTTGCTGTGGGAGAGTGGCTGGTGCTTCCAGGTGCTCTCAAGGTAGCACTGACACAAACATCTGAGGCCAGGCCCACAGCCATGTGTGTTCTCCCTGCATCTGTGGGATATTGGTCCTTGTTGTGTCACTGGCGAACACTGGCGTGAAACATGCAGCTGATACTGCACTTCCTGTGGAAAACCAGCAGTACTAATTGATTTCCAGTTGCAGTACTAATTGATTTCCAGTTGCCTCCTGCACTGAATTCCTGTTAGCTGGCTGATAGATACTTTAGTGGGATCACCAATACTGGAAGCAACTCCGTCCAAGACCCCTCCCGTAACGGCCTGCAAAACCTCTGAGGAGTGGATGCCTCCCACAGCTTGTGCATGCAGCTCCTCCAGTTGGCCAGGGCAGAATATGTGTTAAAATGTGTATAGGGGCCCTTCCTGAGGAGCTGCATGCACAAGCACAAATACAGGGCTTGACACAATGTTCAGTGCCCTTTGTATTTCTCTCGTTCCTAAGTTACTGCTTTTCTCACTTCTTTCTCCTTAGATTACTCCCAGTCTTGTTTGTCTTCAGCATCTTCTTGTCCCCGTAAACCAGCCATGCATGGAGGCCTTGCCTACCACAGTGAATTCAGATTTTGGTCTGTGAGCCTCTCTTTGAGAACAAACTTGCATAAGTGTTTTTCAAATGGAGGTAGAATGCATAAACCAGGAATGCAGAATTGTTAAGTTTGTCCCATCAGGCTGAAATAAATTTCGTTGTTAACTCAGTTTTGTGTTTCTTTGGGCAGGCTTATGATATTAGAATTGAGCATAATTTCTGGTATATTCCAAAACTTTGCTCTCTCTGGTTGCTGTCCCAAAAATTTACCTTGTAAACCATCAGGCAGACTGTATTTGATTATCCAATGCAAAATTTAAATTTGATACTTACAAGCTAGAGTTTTTGCTTGTGTGTTTTTCAGACATCCATTGTTGTCGTCAGTGTTGGCAGAGATCTCCAGCTTGACAAAGGGCCACTTGGTAGAGCTTTGCTAAGCAAGGCAGGGCCAATGCTTCAGACAGGCTTGAAAAAAGAAGGCGGAGGAAGAACACCTGAGGAAGGATCTGTGTTGAAAACAAAAGGTTACAATCTAGCTTGCAGTGTTGTGCTTCATGCTGTCGTACCTATGTGGTCCCAGAAAGACACACCTTCAAAGGTATAAGGGTTTTTATTTGCCTGAATTTGTGTGGGATTTATAGTGTGTTTAATGCCATTTTTCCTTTGAAATGGGGGACAATGTCATAGAAGATGAGAGAGTTTGACTCGTTTTTTTTTAACTGTGGAGCCGATCCCTTGTTGACTAATAAATTCCTTGTGAATTCCTTGTGTATGGAATTAATTCTATTTTAATACCAAGAGATAGCTAAAAGGGAAAGTGTTACATTGCACATACTGGGAAAAAAATGACCTCCAGTAACTGAAAAAATAATTGTGCTTTACAGGTCTTAGGTGACATAATCACAAAATGCCTGGAGACTGCTGAAGAACTGTCTTTGAAATCAATTACTTTTCCAGCAATTGGGACAGGGAAATTAGAATTCCCAAGATCTGTTGTTGCTAAATTATTGTTTGACAAAGTACTTGAATTCAGTAGTAAAAATAGAGTAAATTCTCTTGAAGAAGTTCACTTTCTGTTGCATCCAAAAGACACAGCTAATATTCAGGTGAGTTACTGTGGTTTCCTCTCTCTATTATATGCTGGTTTATTTGGGTCTGTCTCATGATACTTGGCTGTCTGATGATCTTCAAAGAATCCACAAGGTGCTTGTTCTTAACCTAAAGAAAAGATTTGCTAACAGTCTCTCTCATCTATACTGAAATTTCTCTTTTTGATTCTACCTCCCATGGTCACCCACCTATCCAGTACAGTACTGCTCCCTTCCTATCCTTTTCTGTTCCCTGGGAATAATACAGACAAAAGTGTAATTACTCTTTATCTCATGAACTCACCTAATTCTTCAGTGTTTAGATCAGACAAGTTTGCTGTTAACTCCTGCATCAGTGCCTGCACCCTTGGAAAAAAGGTGTGCTTTTAATGGAGTGCTGGTGTCTTTTTAGGAGGAGTAATTGTGCTAGGATTGCTGTGCTGGTGAACTTCTGCAGTAGAAACATATCAGTATTCTGCATCCCCCTTTCTTCAGTGTTACATCAGCATAAATTTTCTATATTCATGCTCAAGTTACTCATTTCACGCCGAAAGAGAGCAGTCACACTGTGAATTGATGTCCAGATAAATGTTTCTGTATCTGTTGCCTTCTGTACTTTGTGCAAGAGCTAATACATTTTGAAAGGCTAAACTTGAAGGCTACTGCCTCAAAGCCTGAGCTATTGTGCATAGAGAAGGGTGGCATTACCTGTAAGAGCTGAGTTAGTGTAAACTACTCACTCAGTGTAAGGATGCTTCTGCTGCTGTATCCCTGTGGAATGGTAACTAGAGCTTTGGTTCAGTTATTTGCAATTCTGTGTGTTGCTCACACTGAATAGCCTTGCTCTCTGAGAACAGCGTGTCAGGACTTGCCATCAGCATTGGGGCAGATGACGTGAAGTAATTTGTGTTTAGCTCTTTCTAAATGGTTTTTAGCTTTGCTTTTCAAACCTTCATTTCTACTGTGTAAAGACTTCTACAGGGGTTGATTGTCATTTCCTTCTCTAGGAATTTTCAGATGAACTTGAAAACAGGTCTGCAGTTGTTAAAGTGCAGAAGCCTTCTCCAAATGAAGCTAGCCAAAGCATAGGTAAGCTTGTTTCACAGAAGCTGTGTGCCTACTGATTTTTTAAAATTTATTTAAAGTGTTCCAGGGAAGGCATTTATTATTGATGTTTTAAGTACTTGTTTGGTGAGCGTTCCCAAAGTTGAGTGGCTGCTGTAAAGGCAGTATTTTCAGGCTGAGTGTCTGTTATGTCCAAAATAGTGTTAGAGATGCTGAGAAAAAAAGTGTGTCTGTGATTCCTTATCTGGATAGTGCCCCTACAGATTGGAACGGCAGAAGCTATAAGGTGTCAATGGTGTAAGCAGGGCTTTTTCTTTATTGCTGCAGCAGTAGATTAAACTGTGAACAAGTCAGTGTCCCCCTCTGCCCTGGGAAAGCAAGTGAGTTCCTGATTATGTGTGTTAAAGTGGCCTCTTTGAAATACTCTTAAATCTTTTACATGTTCAGATGAATAGCAAAATCAAACTGAAATATCTTTGGTGTTATCCATCTTAATGGAACTGCAGCCTGTAAAAAAGGGAGTTACATGTTGAAAACTTAATTATTATTTTACAAGTAACACATGGGTAAAAAGTTCCACCTTTTCAAGCAGTAGAGAACCTGCCTGAAAACTCTGTGAGACACAGGAGCAAGGGAGTGAAACTTGGAAAGTTTGCTCTCTCTTACATTAGAGTTATACAATGGTAAAATGTCACTAAGTAGTGTCTGCACACCAGGAGTGCAGCAAAACACATTTTCCCTGCCATCCTGCCATGAACAGAAATGATGGGAATGAGTGCAGGTTGAGTACAGACTCCTGTGAGAAGCAACGATTTTCAATTAGCATGGCAGGCAATCCTTTTTACAGGCTGAGTGTGTAGCCACGCTGTGGTCTCTGTAGGCATTGTACCCATGAAAAAATTCCTTATCTTTTACATCATCACTCCCTTCTGCTCAGGGTCTGTATTTCTTTCCCTGCAGCTTTTTCTGCTGTCTCTTCAACCTCAGCACGTAATGCTCTTGAAGTGACAATCGGCTCCATCGTGTTCCAGGTGGCGGAAGGTGATATTACCAAGGAGGAGGCAGATGTCATTGTAAACATAACAAACCAAACCTTCAGCCTCAAAATAGGTATTTTAATTGATACTATGTGTGAAAAAAGTTTGTGTGCTTGGAAGGGCTGGGAAAGAAAAGGAGGAAGTACTTTCTTCAATGCTTTAAACCCTTTTATTTGTTTCACAGTATAGTTTCTGTTTTGCTTCTTAGAGTACAAAAGTTCAATTAGGAAGTATCTGAAACTTTTTTCTCTTGTTAGTCTATGTTCCAGGATGGCATGTTTAAGACTCTCTTGAAGAAAAGGAAACAAATAATTCATATATATACATATACATACATATATATATATACATATATATATATATATATAAAATCTTTTTATAGAACACCTCTCAGACTAAAGGAAAAGACAAACCTCAGTGAGGTTTTGACCTTAGTGAAACTTGTTAGGTACTTTAAACATCAATTTGAATTGAAAAGCATATAAGGCTAAAATTTTGGCTACAGTGTTTTTCATTTATAATCTGTAATGTTATCAGAATTGAGGTGTTTTAGATGTGATGAGGCATATAGTTCTGCCTCAGATAGGACTTTAACAGCAGTAACAGTGGATTCATGTTCCTCTTCTCATTTAAGGTGTCTCCAGAGCAATTCTGAATGGTGCTGGAAAAGCAGTTGAAGACGAATGTGGTGTACTAGGTATGGTACAATGTTTCTGACCTTTCCAAAGGTGTTAATGCATGGCAGGGAATCTCTTGGAATACTTTCTCAGTACTGACTACTGTAGTTCCATCTGTATTATGCACTGTGTTACAGCAACTAGTTTTTAATCAGTTAATGTGATATGTGTAGAACATCTAATGAGGCAAGGAAAAGTAAAATCTTCAAGAGGAGACAGCTTCTAAGCATACATAAAGATCTAAATCTATTAGTTATTGCATCCTCTTATTCCAATAAAGATTTCCCTGATAAAAACAGAGAATTTTTGATTGACAACATTGAACAGAGCCATGAGCAAGGGGTGGTGTTGGCAAAAATGTTAATAGAGAAACCATCTCTCACTGGAAACAACTGTGTAGCTGCAACTCCTTTTGTTATTCCTCAGTGAGAAGATGTGTGCTGTTGGCCTAACTAGTAACTCACTACCACATCCTCTGGGTGACTACTTTTCAGTAGTGTGAAGCTGGGTTCCTGCCTCAGAAGAGGCTTTTATTTGTAGGCTAAATTCAGCTAGTGAACAGCAACTATAATGAAAGAGGAGCAAAGATGGATGAGTATGTGGTTTAAAACCCCAGAAAATAAGGGAAGGGGGAAATATGCAGGTGTGGAGGTCAGCTTGGAAGACCACCCAAAGGAAAAGAATTACGTGGAAGAGATGAGAGGTAAACAAGCTTCTCTTGCACAGGCCAAGAAGGTATTTTGGGTTAGGTGGCCTGGGGGTAGTTGGCATGTGTGTGTGTGTGTGTGTGTGTGTGTGTGTGTATGTGTGTATGTGTGAAGACAGAGTGCCAGTCTGCATGGAGTTCTCCAAGTTTATACAGCAAACCTGGCAACTAAAGGCACACACTAAATTTATTTATTTGCCAAACAAGGCAAGTATTTTACAAACATGAATTGAGTTCTTGTGCCTTGAAAGTGAAAATTGAGATAGGGGGTTGTTCACCTTATGGAAGGAGATACGAAGCTTATCCTGGGGCATATTTGTCACCATTTCTTATTTCCTAATGAGGACTAGTTCACATCTATATTGGGGATAATTGTTGATTATTTTCTCCTACTTACGTTTCAGCCCGGCAAACTAACAAGAACTATATCATCACCCAGGCAGGAAACCTGCCATGCAAAAAAATAATTCATTTTGTTGCCCAAAATGATATCAAGTTCCTGGTCTCCCAGGTGCTCCAGGAGTGTGAACTACAGCAGTACACCTCTGTTGCCTTCCCAGCAATTGGAACAGGTCTGTGTCTCCCTTTTCTGAAAAGGGTTCAGTGCATGCGATTCTGCTGATCTCAGGGCCCAAGTGGTAAATTTGATTTATCTGGAGAGGTTATTATTTGGTGAAAATATATTTGGAAACTGCGGTCTTTAAAAATGTTATTAGAGGATTATGAAAGCTAGAAAGCTTCACTCCTTGCATAAAGAGCATGAGTGTTCTAAAGCCAGCACTTCCTTGCTAACAGGGATTCAAAGGTATGTCTGTGCTTCCTGAAGAACCTGCAGCTTGGTATGTGTGGGCAGCTCATCAGAGAATAGCCAGGGACCTACTTCTCCGTTGCTGAAATTAGTAGAAGACGCAACTCTGGCCAGCAGCCGCACAAGTAGAGTTGATACGGATGGAACATGAACCTGTCAGAAAGCCCAGATTGTCTCTTTTTCTTCTCGTTGTTTTCAGTTTGTTTGGTAGAAATCCCTGGAGTGGGAGAATGCAGAAATACACCCCATGCATGTGGGAACCTCTTGCATGAATAAAACTAGGCTTGCATTTTGTGCAAGGAATGGACTACTGGGCCACTGAGCAGCAGGCCTGTGGCCTATTAGTTACCCAAGCCATATCATCTACGTCATAACCTGATTGGTGGCCATGTCAACAAAAGGAAACTTCCACTTTTCTCTTCTATTTTTCCCCAACTTTCTTTGCCTGATAAATAGAAACCTTTCATAATTGCCAGCCTGACGTTATTCTTGAACTGTTTGTGATCCAGGTGATTGTGGATATGTTCATAGCTGTTCTTTTAAAGATGTTTTAATCATCTGTAACAGTTATTAACACTTTTTAGAGCAAAATATCTGCTACTTTTTTCAGGAGAGGCAGGCCGCAATCCAGCTGAGGTAGCTGACAACATGATAGATGCAGTAACTGACTTTGCAAGATGGAATTCTGCTCCATCTGTGAAAACTGTTAAAGTTGTCATCTTTCAGCCACATCTGATGAGTGTGTTCCATGCAAGCATGCAGAAAAGAGAAAAGTCTGCTGCAACACTATTCAAATCGTTGGTTTCCAAGGCATATCACATGACTAAATGTAAGTAGATGTCACCTAAGTGCAGTTTATAGATCAATCCATTTAGCACCAGCTAATAAAGATTAGTATTAATTACAATCTTTATGTATTTCAATGTAGCACTCTGGAGCTCTGAGAAACGTTCCCCAAAGAAAAAAGCCAAAGTGGTTATGGAAAAGAAAATTGACCTGGCTGTTGTGCAGATTTGTGGTGAAAATAAAAAAGAAGTGGAAGAAGCTGAAAAGTGGCTGAGAAGTGCAATTTCAAAAGAACAATCTCAAACAGAAATTGTAGATGAGTCTATCTCTGATTTTGGTGATGAAGAGAGTGAAGAACTGGGTGACCTACAAGAGAGATTAAAAATTGTTCTTCTTTTGAAGAGTACCTCTATTGGAATTTCAGGGGTTACAAAAGATGTCTGCATGGCTTCTTTAGCTGTTCATAAAATGATCCTCAGGGTAAAAGCTGCTAAAGAGAAAGAGATCCAGGCAAAACTTCTACAAAATTTAATCGAATGGAAATATTCTGAAAAGGGTTCTTATGTGCCCTTCAACAGTCTCACAAATGTGAAGTTGGAAGATGCTTACATGAGAAAGCAGAATGTTATTGAAGTCACCATTGGTGAGCGAATGTACACAGTGGATATGGAACGTAAGACTGCTGTGGATGCCCAAGGAAGAGAGATATCCATTATACGTGTTGACAAATCTGAAGGTAAATAAAAGCATCTTGACAGACTGATGTTCCTGTGTGAAAACCTGGTTGTATCCAGTAAGAGAAAGGAGAAGGGAATGATGAGAATATTTAAAATATTGTTAGGAGCTTTGTGCAGGTGCTTTTCTGGAGAATGTAGAAAGGAACCAAATTGGCAAATAAAAGAACCTTGCTGCTATTTAGAATATTTTGAAAGGAGAGTAATGCCTTCTGATGTTCTTAACAGGCTTACTAGCAATAATTTTCTTGTAGCAGTTGTCATTCTAGATCTTGGCTCACTTCTGTTCTTGAGACGTACCCTCTTCCATTTACTGCTGGTCCTTTACAGTACGAGGAGATACCTCTTTCTGACTCATCCATAAGCAAGATGTATGGACTTCCAGAAGGATTTGTAGCAGGGCATATTTAATTTTAAGCAGGGATTTGGGTGAATATGATTGATCATGTTTCTTCTGCAGATCAAAAGTCAACGATGCTCCCTCCTACGTGGGACCCTATGGAAAATGAGCAACCCAAAATAGTGGAACTTAAACCAAACTCAAAAGAGTATAAAGATGTGCAGGAAAGGTTTCTGCGCATAAACACCTTGATGGCAAGTGATGAAAGATACTAATAAAACCAGAAAAATCATTCCCCTGGGATTTCTGAAGTTGGACAAGTCTTTTTGGCTGTCACTAACTTTAATCAGTTTAATGTTGCATTTGAGGTATTTGGAGCAGCTCTTAAGCAGTCACTTCTTCAGCTCCAGGGAAGAGTGCTGTTCCTTGGAATGGTTTTTGCTGTAGCAGAATACATCTTTTGCCCACATAAGCCATGTGTGCTGTGCAGGCCCAGCAGGCACCTACGGCCTGGAAACCTGCAAATGCTCCTGTATTGTTTCCCAGGGAGTGTTTGTCTCATGGTTTGGGCTGGGTTCTGCTGTCTGCCATGCCAGAGTTTGGAAGGGTTTGACTAACATATGTCATCATCTGGTATATGTGCATTGGAGCTAGGAGGGGAATCTTGGAAGCAGATTGAATGATTGATATGCTAACTTTTTTCATCACAGCAACCTACCCACTTTCTTTCTGTCTTACTTTCAAACTTCACAGATTGAAAGGGTACAGAACCCATATTTTTGGAAGGCCTACCAAATTAAAAAGTGTGAGATGGATAAAAAAAATGGCAGCAGAAAGAATGAGAAGAAGCTGTTCCATGGGACGAGTAAGGAGTCATTAACCTTAATTAACAAACATGGATTTAACCGGAGCTATGCTGGAATGCACGGTAACGTAACTTTCAAAACAACTCCTGTTTTCCTGGATAGGGCTAGGACTGACTTACCATGTCATCTGTATAGTCCTGCCTTGTATGCAAAATTATTTATTTTGTTGTATCTCTCTATTGCACATAAAAAGCAGAGTCGTCCAGAGATTCACAGGCTCTGAAGGTGGCAGATAAGGAATTGCTGCTACTGAAACACTCACAAACTTTTTTTTTCTGACTACAGCTGCAAACTTTGGAAATGGAACGTACTTTGCTGTTAACGCCAGCTATTCTGCCCACGACACCTACTCTAAACCAGACGTGAATGGGAGGAAGTACATGTACTTGGCTCGAGTCCTTGTTGGAGAATATTCTCAGGGGATAAAAGGAGCAATTACTCCAGCAGCAAAAAATGCTAGCAACTCTGTAGATCTGTTTGATAGTTCAACTGATAACGTGAGCCAGCCATCCATGTTCATAATTTTTAATGACATTCAAGCTTACCCAGAATACCTTATCACTTTCACTAGATAAGCATTTTGATTGCAGCCACAACTGCATGTCTTTCAGCCTTTATGTAGGATGGAAACACCTATAACAAAACACACAATGAAAACAATAAAGAGTTGTGTCAAATTAATTTCTGTTTCCATTCAAGCAATCTCTGGCAATTTCTGATCCCCCTGAAGCTTGTTTACACTTGGAGCAGCTGAGCGTATTAACACTCGAGCACAATATTTTACTGCAAATCTCTTTCAGATTACATAATGGGCCTTTATGCTGTATCAGCCTTTCCACACAGCCTTAGGGCTTTCCTAAGTGCTGGTGGGGAATTTGAAGTGATAATGCAGCCATGGACCATTCAGTGTTGCATTTCTGATGCCTTCTTACACTCTGTGACAATCTCGTAATGTATTATGTTAGAGCAATTTTCAATAAATGAACCAGTAATTAATTAACTTAATGGCCTGTGTTTGTCTAAACCTCTTCAAACATTTAGCATTGGCTTTCAACCAGTGAACTTCAACGAACTTGACATTATAGATATGAATTGACTTGTTTTTAATGCAATAACCCTGCTGCTTTGCAGCACCTCCAACTTTAAAGAGCCCTTGGCTCCTCTGAATATATTGGGTTTGACTTGCTTGGTTGTATGATTAAGAAAAAAATCTTCCAATGCTTTCTTTACATAGTTAGTCAGGTTACTGTTGAAGTTTTACCGTGGGTTGGTGTGTCCATGTGAGCAATAACTACTCTAGGGTAACTGTGGCCAAGGGACACCTTTTCTAGGGAAGGTGGTATGAAATAACAGGAATCTGCAAGTCAAGTATCGCAGTAGAGCCATAAACCTCAGGCTATGCATTTGCACCCATCCCATCACTGCCTCTGCGACAGCGCTGGAACCGCTCCCTTTGGGCTTTTTTGCTTTTTACTATCTCAGTTTTCTAACCACTGAAAATCCCTGACTGTTGAAATCAAGCGTGTTGAAATCAATTTAACCCAGAGCTGGAAATCAAGATATTGGTATGGGGGCCAAAAGTCTTTAAGTTTTACTTGTACCATGAATAAACTTATTAAATCCCCATAACAAATACCTGTAGCTAGTGGTTTATTAGCATGCCAGAAGCCAGAGGAGATGGCTCCAGGTGCTTCGTTGCAGCTGATGGGTCACTGGTACCAGTCTGACTGTTCTCTCCAGGAGCCAGTACTGCATCAGGTCTCAGCTTCCCCAGTGCCACAAGAAGCTGCAGAGGACACCGAGGTGTTTTTTCACCAGTGCTCGCATTAGAGGTGCCGAGGGCATCAAGCCTGGAGCAGAAACCTGTAGCCCTGGGCTCTGTGCAGGCCATGAGTGACAGATGCTGCTTTTCCAAATGGGTTTATTCTAACAAGCAAAGGCCAGAGGCAGGAGCATACAAAGGGACCAAGAATCATTGAATAGTCTGAATTGGAAAGGACCCACAAGGACCATCAAGTCCAGTTCCTGGCCCTGCATAGGACATCCCCCAGAGTCACACCCTATGCCTGAGAGCATTGTCCAAATGCTTCTTGAATGCTGTCAGGCTTGGTGCTATGACAGCTTCCCTGGGGAGCCTGTTCCAGTGCACAACCACCCTCTGAGTAAAGAACTTTTTCCTAATACTCAACCTAAATCTCCCCTGACACAACTTGTTCCACCCTGATCTTGTTCCTCTGGCAGCAATGATGCAAAATGTGGAATATGCAAAAATTTTCTTAAGGACCCATGTTCTTTGTTGTTTGATCTTTGTACACTTTCAACTTGAATCAACAAGAAAGGAGATTTCATCCATGAATAGCAGATTCAGAATTCAGAAACAGATAGCAGCTACCAAGTAAGCTCTAACTGATGTCCAGGTGTTAGAAAGACAAATTACTTGTTAGTAGAATTGCCTTGTTAAGGTTTAGGGCTCAACATGTTTCAGTGATTTGAGACTTAGGGGGAGGTTAACAAAGCTTGGGAAGAAGGATTTACCACTGATAGTGGACACAAAGAATGCAGAATATACAGGCCACAAGGTCATTTGGCAGAAACCCCAAGATAAGGAAGAAACTAACAAAGACAATTCAGCAAGTGTGTTGAATCAGCTCTTACTGGGTTAAGGTAATTCCAGCAAGGAGAGATCATGACCACCAACTCATGGCCCACCAAGTCAAGAAACCCACTGACCCAAAAGAAGAGAAAGACTGAGCATGTGGACTAATTGGCATGAGAAGCAAGAGAATCATTAACCAACAGAAGATAGAGTACTAATTAATAAGAGAACTAAGTTACATGTAGCCAATGAACATTAATGCCTTTTTTTGCTAAAATGTACAAAGAGTGAAAAAGTTTTGGCAGTCGCCGTGCTGGCTTTGTGGATTTGCCACCCAGCCCCCCTTTCTGTGCAGAGCTGTAGATGAATCAAATGCCTCAACTGTGTGTGTGGATTGGCCTCTTGCACACAGGGTGGAAGAACCTCCCTTGGGGCAACAGCGAGACGGGCTGCCAGCCCCCGGCACGGGGGCAGCCAGGGTATTTGAGAAGGTGAGGGAGGTGCTTTGGATGTTCTAGGGGGAGAGCAGCGTAAGGGCGCAGGTGTGAAGCTGTGCCCTGAGGGCCAGAGGAGGCGGCCTGGGGCAGGTGTGTGGCGATAGGCGGCAGCGGAGACACAATAGACCAGTGCTTGCCGGGAAAAGCCGCGCCTTTGGTGCAGGGAATCGAAAGCGATAACGCAGCGGGGAGAGGAGCCGTCGGGGCGGCCATGGAGGGGCAGCGCCCGTGCGCCTTCCCGCTGCTGGTGCGAGGGGACTGGGGCCCCGCCGAGCCGCCGCCCGCGCTCAGGAAGAAGCTGCTCTGCTACTTCCAGAGCCAGAAGCGCTCGGGGGGCGGCGAGTGCGAGCTGCGGACCGGGGCCGGGACCGGCCGCATCCTCGTCTGCTTCGCCCGCCCCGAAGGTGAGCGGCTGGGCCGGGGCGGGTCGGGGTGAGGGGACCCGGCGAGGGCAGGGGCCGGGACATGGATTAGTGTGTGGGCTCCCTGCCAGGATGTTGGGGTCGTAACTCACAAGTCCAAACTTCCTGCAAGTTAAAAGATACGTACTTAGCTGTTGCATACGATGTACTAATATATCCTGTCTGGCACGTGATGTGCAGTATCTATAGTATAGAGTATGTCGTATACACACCCTACTGTGCAATGTAGAATAGATAGTATGTTAACATGGTGTGATTCATGCGGATGTCCTGTGCAGGTCCAAAAGTTGGACTCGATGATCTTTGTGGGTCCCTTCTAACTCAGGATATGATATTTACTTATATATATATGCTTAGATTTGGTGCTTAGTACTAGCCTCTGGATTGTGTTTGGCATAAAGGCTGTAAGCTAGTAATGATATCCTAGGAGGAATACATACATACATATTCATCTTGATGCACAGTAGTATTGTCTAGACTGCACTTGGAATAATAAATCTTATGTTAATCTAACAATTAGATTAGGTACAGATATATATATATAAAATATGACATCTATAATGTGCACATATTTTTATAAACTTGCAGCAAGGTGAAAAGGACTTAGCTGCAGTTGGGTTAAATGTATACGTACATATGCACGAAACACACAGGTACACTCCCATACCTATATACAATTTTTCTTTTTCTTGCTTTAACATGCTTCCCAGTTGCTGGCTCTCCCGGCGGGTAAGTTCAGGACGTACAGACCCAAGCCACTTCGGCACTGTCAGGAAGAGGATGTTCAAGGCGTAGGGCCGGTACCGGGACTCCCCGGGTACCGCTATGAAACACGCGATAGAGCCGAGTTTTGCATCTCTGGCGGTTTTTCGCAGGAGTAATGTCCTCTGCTGTTCTTCGGGGGTTTTTGTTAAGGAAAAAAAGCCTGTGCATACTGTGTCAGTGTTGTGAGTTTACAGCTCTTTCATTTTGCGGGACAGTGTACCTGTATATCCTTGTTCCGGCCAAGGCGAGGTTAACTTTTCCAGGAGCCAGGAGGGGCACAGCCAGCTCCCCGGGGATATTCGATCCCTTTCAGCCATGCGCTGCGGGCACGGAAGGGGACGGAGTTTTTCCGGGTTTTGCCTGGTGTGGGGTCGGGTGAGCAACGGCGCGTGGATCGCTCGCCTGTGTTGCACACTCTGTTATCAGTATTGGCGTTGGTCATGCTCGTTTTTCTTACTTCATTGCTGTCTGTAGTCAATTGTTCTCATCTCGTCCTGTAATCCTTAACGTTTATGCGCTTTCAGTTCTCCTCTCCGTCCTGCCACGGCGCGGGGAGCGGGGGGAGGAAGGGGGAAAGGAAGTGAGCGAGAGGCGAGGTCTGGCGTGTTTCAGTGGAAACAATAAATTGCAGAATACCATTCCTAAATCGCGACGGTGTCGTAATGTAATGGTGGGAAAGTGCCATGCAATGTAAAGCTGTTCTTCCATTCAGATTTTCTCAGGGCTTTTTTGGTTTTATTTAGTCAAGCAACGAGTTCTTGCGAGACAGTCTCATCAGTTGCATTTGGAAGGAGAAAGAAAATTGAGGTTGATTGTCACAGAACCTGAAACAGCACTAGCTACTGAAGAGAAGACATTTGAAGAAAAATCAGTTCCCACAAAGGTGAATAAAAATTGTAATCCTAACCAGAGCTTTGAAATAGTGGTGAGAGTGTCTGATCTGTCACTGATATTTGGCTATTATTTTATTTTAGGCTTTGGATGCCATGAGCAACCTTCAAACAAAAGGTAAAATGTTATCCATCACTCTGTGTGCTGATTCTTCATAAAACAAAAATGTTGGTGCCTTTCTCCACACATGGCTCCAGTTCTCCAAGTTGTCATATATTTTTTAGTTACACTAGAGAGGAACCTGAAAATCTTCAGATGCTGTTCTCAATTTCTTTGTTGGGTCAGCCTGGCTTTTGGTATTTTCTTCATTGGACAGAGTGGAGCAGATGACTCCTGCAGCAATCTAGAAATTAGTAACTAACATCTGCAGAGCTCTTGCTTCTTATTTCTTTTGTTTTCTTCTTGTTTATGATGGTAGGCCTTCAAAGGCAGCTGTCTTCTGGAAATGTTATGGGTTTGGTATCAGTTGTTGTACCTCGGTGAGCAGGCAGAGCCAGCCTGTTGCTCATTCCAGTTCAGAGGTTCTCTCACACCTCCACCCTCATCTGTCTGCAAAGCTGGAGACATGCTTGCCTCTGGCAGACACTGGACTTCTGGGGTACTCAGTTGGCACCTCTGTTGTATTTTCTGTTTGCAAAATTTTGTTGCATCCCTGTCAACCCTCTGTGCACATGGGCCCTCCAGCGCTGTCATGCTGCATTGATGGCAGGGCACAGTGGTCATCAGGAGGCTTTACCTCAAGTAATGCAGAGCTACTGGTGGCCTATGGTGCCTGTGGATATCCTGAGCTATGTTCAGGCTTGTTTTGCCTGCACCTGGGCTAGGAAACAGATGCAGAGGCTGCAAGGTCTCTCCCAACCCTTACCGACACCTGAGCAGCCGTGGCCTGTTATCTCAATGGATTTTAAGTTGGTTTAGTTTAGTCTCTGACTCAGAGACATACCAGTGACCTTGGACGTGTTTACTCATGCCTATTTTTGTGCCCCAAAGAAGCTGCCTGCAGCCCTGCAAAATATTGCATCTGGGCTGTTTTGGATCTCAAAATGTGCAGAGGTACCCTGCAGTATTTGTTTGGTTAGCAATCTCTTTTCTTGGAGAAGGAAAGGAGAGAAAGGGTAAGAAGAATCTGTTTGTTCCAGGAAATGTGTACTAACATTTTATGTGGTTTATTTATCTTTCTGCTGCAGATGATACAAAAGCCTTGAAGAAAGCAGAGAGTTTTGTTCCGAACAGTGAACTCCAGGAGGACGTTGACTCTGCAGAGGCCTCACTTTCAGTGGTGTTTGAAAACATAAAGCTGTGCAGTCCAAACTGCTTACAGATGCTGTTGGAGAACATCAGCGGCCTGACTGTAGATACTGACTTTACTGTTGAACTGATACCTGAAATAAATGTTGCTGTGGCTACCTTTATAAAAAGTATTGGTAAGACAGGATGACACCATTATTAATTTCTATGTATATGTATGAGTAATAGCTTTCAGCGCTTGATTCCTCTCCCGTTAGAGATCCAGAGTGTTTTAAAAAAGTACTCAGATTGCAGTCTCTCAAGAAAGGTGTCTTATATACAGCTCCACAAAGGTGCCCGTGATCCAAATGTTACACTGAAAAAGGAAAACTCTGGCATCTTTATTGAAATTGGATAAGAATACTTTGTTGTTTCTATCTTGTTTTGGGTTAGATGAAGAAGAATTAGAAGTGCACTGAGTTTGGGGATTATATAAAGTCTCCTTTAGAGAAGACAGTACATTTATGAGATGGGAACAGAAACATACTGGTAGTGAATAGCAGAGAGTAACATGGTTGTGTGCTTTTCGCCTTTTTTATTACAACACAGAGTTATTTGGCACCAGAGACAGTTTTATTCCAAATACAGGGACTACACTCTGCTCATTTCTCTGCCTGAAGTGATAGCCAGGGCTGATAATGACACAGGGAAACAGTCCGTTCATACTGCTCTTCTGTTTACAGATACTAAGGAATTTGTCAAAAAATGTTCCCAAGACAAGAGAGTTAGAGAATTCAAAATGACTGCCAGGCTTCTTGAATTGACACAGACCATCAAGGCTGAAAACCTACCAGACAGCATTTCCACAGAGTACCTCACAGTGTACTTTGAGAGTGCGCGGAGTGGAGGGGGGCCCGTGTCAGATGTCCAGCTCTTCCCCAAGGAGAACTCGGCCATCATTACTTTCTGTGACCACAAAGGTAACACTATCTTTTGCCTGACCAAGGTGCTCACAGGCAGATGACCTGCAAGAAAATTACTGCGAATGTGGGCATTAGGAGAAGCCTGGCTTTCTGTTGCTGAAGTCACTGTACACTGTCCTGTTCCTGGGAAGTGCTCTGGATGTAGAAATACTGCTGGATGTCTAGGACTTCAGAAACTATTGGGCGGGTTTTTTTGTTTGTTTATTTTCTTTTGTTACCAGAGATTCATTTTAATACCTGCCTTGTGCGTGGGTTCTTCTCACTGGAGTTTTTTCTCCATTTGCAGAGGATTTTATCTGCAATACCAGATTAACTGTACTTGTAGGTAGAGGATCTGTCAGTGACTTCAGCTTGCACAGTTAACTTTCAGAAACTAAGGTCAAATATCTTCATTATCAGGGAAGAACAGAGCTAAAGAACAATCTTGGTACTATTCCTTGCATTCCTTGAATCACTCTCCAGTTTTTGTGCCAGTGCAACTTCTGGTAAATATCTGTGTTAGGAGACTCCTGTCTTAGTAAATTTACTTTGAGATAAAAGTTTTAAAATGTAATTTGGATCATTGTAATGGGGTTTTAAGTTCCTGCAAACATTATAATTTCTTTGCTTAGTCCATTCCAACAAAAACAGAAAAAAAAAGCACTGGCACAAAGAGTTTTATTTTAAGTTGAGGGTAAGGAGCATTTCATAGTAGTATGTTGATATGGCCTTGCTCTGTGGTGGAGTTTCCTTGGGAAACAAGCAGGGTGTAGCTCTGCATGGGAATGCAGATATGAGCATATTTACCAAACAAGTTGGAGCAAAGCCTTTTATCTTGTCCCCTACAGAGTAGTTTGGTAATCAGAAAGACATAAAAATAGCATCTTGAAATGAAAGAAAAAGAAAAGGAAAATCAATGTAATAGTTCTGAGAACAGAGACATTTACTTGATTTGAAGCTAATGATATATGTATGTTTGCACTAACTTCTAGATCTAACCATGGTCTTGGAAAAGCAACATTTACTGGAACAGACGCTGATTTCTGTGCATCCATATTATCACTCCCTGGGAATGGCTCTCTATGGAAAAGAAAGACCAGCTGTCAAGATGCCAGACCCCGTTGGGGTGCCACTAGACCCGTATGTATGGCAGTTTTTACAAAGGCATGCCAATCTGACCCAAGACATAAACCAGGAAATGGCAGTTTGCTATTGTGAGCTCAAATGGCCCCAGGCAGACTGTGCAAACCCAGAAGTTATGTTGTGCCCATCGCCATCTCTCTGCAAGCAGAAAAAGCCAATGATTAAGTTGCTCAAGACATGGCAGCAAGATGCTTCCACTGAGTTCTCGCGTATCATGGCACGTTACATAGCTATAAAATGTAAAGTCAATTCATCGGGTTGGGAAGATGTGAAAAACAGGTTGTTGAAAGATGGTGCTCTGATCATAACTGGTATTTCTGAGGAGATGGTGGTGATTGCAGGCAACAGAGCAGCAGTGGACAATGCAGAGAAAGAAGTGAGGGAATGCATGAAGCAAAGTGAAAGGGAAAAACAGAGCATAGAAATTTCTGTGTCAGTGATCCCAGGGAAGTATGCTGTGCTGCACAATGCTGGGTTAGAAGGGAATATTCAGAAGGAATATCCATGCCTAAAAATCTTTTATGATGACAAAAAAAAGACTGTTCAGCTGTGTGGATTGCCTGCAGAAGTATATAAAATCAAAGCTGACTTACTGGAAAAGGTATTGAGTATGCCATGTACATCAGTTACCATTGATCCCCATGTTTTCCACTATCTACGGTGTGTAGATAATAAGAAAATGTCAGATATGTTATTCATTAGGGAAAAAATTAATACTTTTTATGAACTTCAGGATGATACTGTGTTGCTATATGGAGATGCTCCCAAAGATCTTCTGGAAGCAGAAAAGCAAATAAAAACAGGTTTAAAATACGAGTGCATCAATGTGGAGGATGGTGAAGTCATAAAAAAGGGCCAGTGGAAGAATCTTCTTCTTTCCTTGCTCAAGACACATAATTCTTCCCAGGAAATTGTCATCACTTGGCAACCTGTTGGAAAAGAAACTAAAATGATTATTGCTGGCTTTTCTAAGGCTGTAACAGAGGTTTATCAGAGACTTAATGATTTTGTAGATAGAAACACAATCATGGAAAAAGTAATCCTAGCTAATTCAGTGGTGATAGTGCAGTTTGCACAGAGGGAGAAATCTGGTGTTTGTGAAGAATTGAAGAAGAAAGGTGTGACAGTATGTTTTGACACCAAGACACCATGTATTTCCCTGAGGGGACCAAGAAGAGAAGTGCCAGAAGCATTCACCATGTTTGAAAAATTTGTCTCATCCCTTTACTCAAAAAATGTGACAATTGATAAACCTGGTGCAAAAGAGTTCTTCACTGAGAGGAAAGATTTATGTATTTTAGAGGCAAAGCAGAAGTTTAGCTGTTTCATTAGGATTAAGGAAGAAGAAGAAGAACAGAAGGGTGGAGAAGTTGGTGATAAAGTGAAAAGAAAGGTCTACTATGAAAAAAACCTGCCAGGTGGAATTGTGGTAGGAGTGTATAAAGGTAACTTGTGTAATTACCCTGTTGATGTTGTGGTGAATGCATCTAATGAAAACCTAAAACACATTGGTGGCCTTGCTGATGCACTGTCAAGAGCAGCTGGCCCAGCACTGCAAGCGGAGTGCGATGAGCTGGTGAAGAAGCACGGGAATTTGCAGCCCGGCTGCGCAGTGATGACGGGCGCCGGGAAACTGCCCTGCAAGAACGTCATTCACGCTGTTGGGCCCAGGTGGAGCAAGGAGGAATCCCAAAGGTGCATGTGGTTGTTGAAAAAGACAGTGAAAAAATGTCTACAACTAGCTGAAATATACAATCATAGTTCCATAGCTCTGCCTGCTATAAGTGGAGGGATCTTTGGCTTTCCACTGCAGATGTGTGCAGATTCAATTGCGTCCTCCATCAAGGAGACTTTGGAAGAATTCATGGAGGGCAGCAGTTTGAAGGAGGTTCATCTTGTGAGCAATGCAGAAGAAATCATTCAGGTTCTGAGTGAGACAGTAAAAAAAGTATTTTCAGCTAAATCATTCTCCCCACAATGGCTGATGCTGAAAAAAAGCCAGACGGAGAAGAGAAAAGGGGATCTGAAGATGCTTATGACAAATGAAGGACTTTGCATCCGAGTGGAGAAGAAAAATGTTCAGGAAGCCACGGTAGGTCATTACTTTTCTGATTCCTTTCTAACTTGATGGTAAGATCTTTCAGTTCTTTCAATTTAAATGAAAAAGGAAGGACAGTAGGTTTTACAAGCACTTGCTACATGAGGAAAGAACAGCTGTGTGCTAGCTAAACAAGGACGCACGCTTGCAAAACTTGAGTGTAGGGTGAGATCTGTCACTGCAGCCATTTCTAGAGGGCAGCTGTGAATTTCAGGATGTTTCATTCTCAGCTAGGTCTTGTTTGTTTTCCAGATCTAAGACCAATATGTAAAAAATTTTGCTTTTTTTCCTAAAGGGGAAATACTAAAGTACTTCCTAACAGTACTTGTATGATCTGTAGCTATCTTGGTTGGATATTAGGGGAAATGGGTACCTGTCTGGGCTGCTGCTTTGGGTATCCACTGGCATCTCGTTCCTTTTGCTGTGTGTTGCTTTGGTAGGGCTTTTATTCTTGGTGCATATTTTTGCTTGAATTCTGGCTATAGCTATTTTCGTTGTAATCTTGTTGCAGACGGATGTTGTCGTCAACAGCGTTGGCACAGATCTGCAGTTTGGCGTGGGGCCTCTTTGCAAAGCCTTGCTGGAAAGAGCTGGACCAGCTCTCCAAGATGAGTTTGACACTGAAAAACAAAGTCAGGTTGCTGGTCTTGGGAGTGTACTCTGCACCAGTGGATGTGCTATGGCCTGCAAGTCTGTGTTTCATGCCATACTACCCAAGTGGGATGGAGGACAGACAGAGAAGGTATATTTTAATTATTAGCCCACCCCCAGCTACATATTTATTTGGGATCTGTCCTGAAATTTCAGGTTTTAACATAGTTAATTTAGATGACTTGACTCCATTTTCTTCTGTTGGAGTGACCTTAAAGATGCCTTGATGAACTCAGAGCTGCTTGTCATACCAGTTTCCTTGGAACTAATAATAAATGATGCCTTTAGAAAAAAAAGTATCTTTGCTGTGTTTTACAGGTCCTAGAAGATGTCATCAATTTCTGCTTGAAGAAAACTGAAGAACTTGGACTGAAATCAATCACTTTCCCAGCTATTGGGACTGGAGGATTTGGATTTCCTAAAATCGTTGTTTCTAAGTTAATGTTTGATGTGGTATTCAGGTTCAGTAGTAGTCACACTTGGAAGAATCTCCAGGAAGTTCATTTTCTCTTGAATCCAAAAGATCTTGATGGCATTCAGGTAGTTCTTCTCAGGACAAAGCTGTCTTTATAACATACTGCTGTAGTTACACTTTAATAATCTCTTTTACTTATTCTGCTTTCTCAGGGAATAATTTGGCACTTTCTTACTGCTGTGGGCCAGTGACAATGAGATGTCTTTCCAGTGTCTCTGAAATACAAACTCTCAGCAAGCAGAAGCTGCAGACAAAATTGGCCTTGCTGTTGGCACTGTAAATGCTCGTAGATGCTCCCTTATCTTTTGACAGAGGAGTTCTAGCAATGCAGAGATATCTCTCATCACACTGTCCACACTGGGTCTTTCACTGTTATTAATGACACTTAAGTATGACTGTAAAGTGTGTCAGGTGCCTCAGCAAGAGCTACATGACAACATTAATTATAGAAATATTCGGTGCATATACTGTGAAATACTATCTTGGGTACTTTTTTTCTCTTTTTAGGCTTTTACCACTGAACTAGAACATAGGGCAGAGGAAAGTTGCAATGCCACAGCAGAACAGCCAAGTAAGTTGTGTAGGGATAGGAGGTGGGACACGGGGGAGAATGTAAATGCTGTTAAGTGGTTTTATATGTATCGGGAAACAGAACAAATACCATCAGGGCAGAGGGCATGGTTTTTTCCTCCTAATGGACTTGCATTCTTAAATGTAATTTGTAAAATTCTTAGGGAGGAATTACTTTTGTTGAGGGCATGCTCAACCCTCAGTGAGGCCAGTCTTATCATAACAAAGAGGGTGTTCTGATAGGAGACACAGTAGTTTGTCCTGCTCAAAGGATATGAGAACTTGCTCTCACTTGGCCAAACGAGCCATAAATAACATGTATTTCTGTACCTTTAATCTCCTACATATATATACACACACACGCACACACACACACACATATATATACATATAGTGAATCGTTTCCTTTCCATTTATTAACTGACAACAGTGGGACACAATAGCCAAAACGTGAGTGTACTGCATCAAGGGCAGAGGCTTGTTTGTAAGGATATAAAGCTCTTCTGCCTCAGTTGCTGAGTATCAGAGAGATGAAGTTAAGAGTGGGCAGATAAAATATGAGTTAGATAAGTTTAAACTAGAAGAAATGAACAGTTTTGTATCCATGAAGGCAAATATGAAATAACTTACAAAAGGGATGTGATCTGATCTCCATTACTGGCAACAGTTAAGCTGGATGCTCCATTTCTTGTAAGAATTAGTTCAGGAAACTCTGTTACAGAGCTGGCCAGATCAGATAAACCTTTAAGGCGTTTTCTGAATTCATATTGCATAAATTTACAGGAATAGAAATGGTTTCACTTTCACAGCGTTTAAACAGGAAGAATACTGTGCCTCCCAGCTTTCAGAAATGGAATAAAGAGAAAAGCAGAGACACTCTACATCCATCAAACTGATTTAGAGCATATTCCTTAAAAGGATGAGTAGAAGTTTTGATCAGTGGAAGAGAATAATACTCCAAACGGAAGGAGAAGTGGTTTAATGTGTTTTTCTTCCCCTTGCAGATTTCATTAGGCCTGTTCCTACTGAAGTATTGGGAGTTCATGAAATGAAGATTGGTTCCATCACACTCCAAGTAATTAGGGGAGATATTACCAAGGAAGATACAGAGGTTATTGTAAACTTATCAAATTCATCATTTGATGCCAAAACAGGTATTATATTGAATACGTAGTTCCTTAGCAATAAATCTGGGCTAGTTTTTAGAAAGGGGTACAGGAAAGAATTGTCCACAATTGAAACTTTTATGAAGTGTTTTTCAGATGACAGATAAAGAGTTGTGATTAGTCAGGAGATAGATCTTAAACAGGTTTTTTACACGTCCTGAATATTTGATTTCATTTCCAAACAGAAGGCATCTGATGAGGTTTTTCTTGCTTAGAACCAAAAAATGTTTAAATAAAAGGGAATTTCTAGATTAAGTATAATTCTGAAAAAATGCTCTTATCCTAAAATGTTTCACTGTAAGACAAAGCTCTGGTTAAGTAAATTGCTCTGTAAGAAGCAGAAGGTTTTGACATGGTGAATTATAAGCATGAAAGATACCAAATGATATAGTTCAAAGCCATTGGAGAGTTTGGTGAAGGGCACACAGGTTTGTCTAGTGAAACTATGAAGTAGGAGTTGTTCTTAATGACTTCTAATCAGCAGTGAAGGAAGTGTTCTCTCTGCAGCCAGTGCAGTGCGTCATGGACAGTACTTAGGGAAACTGTCAAGGTTTTGAACTTTGTGGTATCTTGCCATTCAAGAATTTAGGGTTTGTATAGAGTCCAGAAGTTGGGTAGAGTTTTAAATAGAGATAGTTAAGGTGACTTAATGAATGTCTGTGCTTTTCTTGTATGATTTAAGGGGTCTTCAAAGCAATTATGGATGCTGCTGGTTCCCAGGTAGCAGACGAATGTGCTCAATATGGTATGTTAAAGCATACTATTTTGTTTGATTCATGTTTTTTGTTATTATCATTCTCTCTGAAAACTTAAAGTTGCTTTATCATTCTCTACTCTGATGACATAATTATTTTATCTGAAAAACAGCTTTCACTTTTAGGAACTTTGAAAATTCCCATTCTTCTTTTGACACATACCTTGAGAATTTTTCTATTCACAGTTGTTTAGCAACAACTAAAACATCAGTGTGTTATGCACTTTATTCTCATACCAGATCCAAAACATAGGCCTGTACTGGCTACTAAGAAGAAAATCAACTCTACCCCAGCTGAAATCAGGACAACCCTGATCCTAAGTTCCTCCATAGCATGCATTCTGCCAGACCAGTAGAGCAGTAAAATTCCAGCTCACTGTGGTTGGCCACTACAAGCATAGAAAGGGACATTTTAGATGCATAAACAAAATGTGCCTGCTCTGAGTCTGGAAATTGTCTTTCAAGATGGAGTTTCTTGGATTTTTTTCCCAGCCTTTCGCTCTGTAGGAACTTTTGTAGAAGCAAACATATATCATTAACTTCAAATCAAGTAAATGTCTCTGTTCTCAGAACTATTACATTGATTTTCCTTTTCTTTCATTTCAAACGGCCACTTCTATGTCTTTCTGATTTCCAAACTACTCTATACAGGACAAGATAAAAGACTTGGCTCCAACTTGTTTGGTAAATATGCTCATATCTGCATTCCCATGCAGAGCTACACCCTGCTTGTTTCCCAAGGAAACTCCACCACAGAGCAAGGCCATATCAACATACTACTATGAAATACTCCTTACCCTCAACTTAAAATAAAACTCTTTGTGCCAGTGCTTTTTTTTTCTGTTTTTGTTGGAATGGACTAAGCAAAGAAATTGCATTGTTTGCAGGAACTTAAAACCCCATTACAATGATCCAAATTACATTTAAACTTAATGTACAAAATATTTTTCAGAAAATCCTGAGTCATAAGAAAATCACCTGGCAGATAAACCTTTTTATCAAAGTAAATTTATCAGCTTGATCTCAGTGCTTGCAGAGCATCTTACAGTCATTACCTTTGTGGTCTGTGAGGTGGTCTGGAACTCTGTGCTCATTGGTCCATTCATCCTCACAATATGACCCCATTTTGTAAGCAAACATGAGTGCTCTGAGAAATCACAAACATCTTTTTTCAAATTCCATGCCGTTCTTAGATCAGTTGGACTTAATGATATTATATTAACCACTCAGCTCTTCTGCAGAATAAAAATTTGGGCTTTCAAGGAATAAGTGGCATAAGAAAGGTTTTCACATATAAATTAATTTGGCATGCTTTTAAATAAAAGTGAGATGTATTCAAAGTCATCATAAATTCTTAAATTGTACATAATAGAAAAATATTTTGTAGCAGAGATCTTAGGAAATTAGAAAACACATTTACTTGAATTAATTTCTCAAAGAAACCTTGCAGAGTATTTACAGAGAAAACCTGAACAAGTAAACCCACAATAAAATAACTCACAGTGGATTTCTTTCCACTTTTTCCACTTCTCTTGTAGCACCAATATAACAATCAATATTACCAGAAGAGATTGCAACTTTGTAAATGTTATGTCTCCTTCTTTATCTTCTCTCTTGCAGCTGGGCAGTATCAAAGTGGCTTTATTACTACACAGGGTGGGAATCTGTTGTGCAGTAAAATCATCCATTTGATTACTGATAACCAGGTGAAGAGTCAGGTCTCCAAAGTGCTTCATGAGTGTGAACAAAGGATGTACAAATCTGTTGCCTTGCCAGCTATTGGAACAGGTTTGTGTTTTCTTGGGAAAGCAGTGAGGGCTGTGATGGGGGTAGCTCAGAAACAGAATATGGGTAACAGTAGACTTGCACAAAAACTGTTCACTGATATGTGCCTTTTATTTTTCTTTAGGTCAAGCAGGACAGAGTCCAGCCAAGGTAGCTGATGAAATGTTGGATGCTATAGTGGAATTTGCAAGACAAAAATCAGTACAGCATTTACAGACAATTAAAATCGTCATCTTCCAGAAAAATATGCTCACAGACTTTTATGAAAGCATGAAGAAAAGAGAAGATTCAGCTTCATTCACAACGGAATCATTGTTATCTAAGTTTAAATGTAAGTTGGTGTGTTTTCTGTGTGCGTGGGCAAATAAAACTGAACTTCTTTTATTTACAACTAATAATTGGCATATATTTATCCACAGCCTTTTTTTGGGGCAAAAACCAATCTTCTGAGAATAAAAAGTCCATGATTTTGGAGAAGAAAGCTTATTTAGTCACATTTCAAATTTGTGGAGAAAGCCAAGAAAAGGTGGATGCAGCTGAGTCCTGGATAAAGGATTTAATTTTAAAGGAACAGCTTGAACATACTGTTGCAGATGAGGCAATTGCAAGTTTTGATGAGACACAAATTGCCATTTTGGAAGATTTCCAGAGAAGAAAGCAAATCACTATTCATCTTGAAAATAAGCTTTCTCCCCCTCAAATTAAAATTTCTGGTATTAGCAGGGATGTCTATCCTGTTTCCCTAGAAGTTCAAGGAATGATCCAACAAATTAAGTCTACTGAAGAAGAGCAATCCAAGGCAGAACTTCTTTATAACCTGGTAGAATGGAGGTATCCAGGAAGCAACAATAGCTTTGTTGCTTTTGATAAACTGACAAATATGCAGCTGGAGCATGCCAAATTATTTAAAAAACCATATCTGAATGTCATGATTAACAAGAAGAACTACAAGGTGGATCTGAATACTCTAAAGGCTACTGATGACCAAGGAAAAACTATAAACCTGCAACGTGTGGCAAAGGATGAAGGTAAATGATACTTTTGTTAAATAAAAAAACTTGAATAGTGATTATTGAATGATAATTCGGATAAATGCAAACTCGGGTATCCCAAAGAAGTAAGGTATTCCATAGCTTTTTTCCGTTTTTCTTTATTTTTTTTTCCTTCACCAGCAGTTTTGAGTTTCATAATCAGTGGCAAGTATGAGTGAAGTCAGAACATCAGTTTTAAGTGTAAATATTATCTGCACAAATGTGACTGGTGAGCATAGATTTCATGTTTAAATCTTACAAAGGAAGTGGTGTATGAAGAATACACCACTTAAAAGAATAAAATTCTCCTGGGGTTTTAAAGCTTGTTTTAGTTAGATATTGGTATGGGGATAATTAGACAAAATGTAAAGCCTTAACAGTGCATTACAGAGCCAGTGGTGTTGGGAAGAGTGAGAGTACTTGTTGAATGAAGTATTGCAGAAGGTGCTGTCCTCTTAGCCCTCTCTATGCAGGTGGTTTGTAAGATGTGCCTGTGAAGCTGAGCTAGTTGTCTGTCAGAATAATGCAAGCTCTGTTTTGCAGATATGCAGTCAATAGAGCTCCCTAAGGAGTGGACAGACATGCAAAATGAACACGTCAAACTGGTGGATCTCAAGCCATCGCATCCTGAATATAAAACAGTTGAGAAGATGTTTAAGAAAACATGTCCGAACTTTAATATAGAGAAGGTGATATCATATGGGGTGGGGAGGGGTGGGAAATGTCAATGCTTGGGCAAGAAACATTATTATACTTTCAAAATACTTGCTTATAAGGTGTCTGCAACCCAATACACCTTTTGTATGTCAGTGTCCCCTGCGCTGTACAGGGAGGATATAAAACCAAGCAAGTTTCCTCAGAGCTGTTCTGCCATTTCTGCCATCTAATGGTGCAAAACCAGTGACCATCAGTCTTCAGGCTGACTCTTTGTTCGACTAATGTGGTACTCACTAGTTAATGTGGTATTTCCAATTAGGAAATTCTGTATTGAAATGGAGGCATGAGTAAATGCATTCAGAATACAAAAAAAAAAAAACCAAAAAAAACAACCCAACAAAATCCTTGTAGACTCACATAAAGCTTTGGACTAATTTACAACTTCTCCCCTATCATCCCAGAGCTTTTCAGTCTTGGCTGTCAGTTTTAACCAGTGTCAGTATTTGATCCTGCTTATTTAGAAGTCTGCAACACAATGCACAGAGATTTAATTGCCAGTGAGAAGACGGAATTGTTCTGAATCAAGAGAAGAGATAAACAGTAGAACATATAATCAAATTAGGAGTAAGAATAATGTGTTTAAAAATTTTCTTCCATCACAAGCTTCAATGAGCATGGTCATGAAAACACACAAACAGGACAAAATATTAATGTACTATAGAAAAAATCAAGTGATGACATTATGTCTTTTTCTGTTAAAAATGGAAAGCTGTTACAGCAATGCCTTTAAGATTATACTTTGATGCAGAGACACTGCTTCCCCTTAAGCTATATTCACATTGTTGGCATAGGGAGCCAGCAACATCCATCCTCCCACCAAGTGATTTTTATATAGTAGTTTCTTACGGGTTGCTAAGCTACACATTAGAGGAAGCAATTTTGACTTGCAATCTTAGATCTAGAAGAGAAACTTAAACTCAACATAATGCTATTGCTACAGTGTATCCTTTAGTGAGAAAATCATCAGTAAAGATGATCAGGATGTATAGAAGGCATCTTACATCATTGCCTCTAGCAGTGGTACAGCTGCCTGTTTCTAGAAATGACAATGCACAGCTACCATGACTGCTGGGTACCTGGTATACTAGGCAAGACAAATGTTTACCGAAAATTACTAAGCTTGAAACTCTCTTATAAGCTGCTTTGGTTCCTGATTTTTCAGGAGGCTTACATATTCAGTTCCTCTACCCAAACCTCATGCTAACAGAACATACTTAAAATTGCTGTAATTCTTTCAGTTTGATTTCATTTTAATGCTTTCCTACCATGATAGATATTCATCCCTATCCTATTTATCCCTAGTGTAAATATAGTTAATTTTGTAATTTTGCAGATTGAAAGAATACAGAATTGTGTCCTCTGGCAGACATACCAATTAAGAAAAAAATTTATCTGTAAAAAGAACAAAAGTGAAAATAATGAGAAGTTGCTATTTCATGGGACAGCTGCATCCTCACTGAGTTCAATTAACTACTATGGATTTGATCGTGGGTATGCTGGAAAGAATGGTGAGTCATAATCCAAATCAGTTAATTTCCTAGACATGTATGAGTGCTACAGGATGTCAATGTTATAGTGCTGTCAGCACAACATGAAACCTGAATGAAATTAGAGAACACAGTAATAAACAACTCCCGAGATTAATCTGTATGGACAGAGGAATTATCTTGTTCAGTTAATCCCGTGTTGCTGGATGCCACCATGTAAAGGATATCAAAAAGAGTTCACCTACTCTGAAATGAAGCCTGGGCAGCTTTTGGGAATTGTTTTGTATCATTTACCTAGATAAAGGAACAAGGAACGCTGTTCAACATCCTCTGCTGAGGTAACAGCTACTAGCTGATGGTATCTCCTCTCCTCTTAGTCAAAGACAGGTAGCAAAGTAGAAGTGCAGATACTTCTCTTGTTGCCTCCAAAATTAGGACAGCGTAAGATGCCACATCGTTACCAATTTTATGCTCACAAAATCTATGAGATTCATGATTTAATTCTTAGCCTTTAATAGTTGTTAGAGACAACTTAAATATTTAGCATAAAGATATTCTGCATTAGTTCAAAGCTTGTTTTGTCCACTTCCTCTAGTACAGTCATGTTATGTGTATTATTTGGCAGCATTCAAAAATGAAAGACAGGATCCAAAGAAGTGGAACGTGGACTGAATTGAGGTGCTAGTTGATTTTAGTGGCCATGTAACCTCACTTCAAAAGTCCTTGATTTTTGCTCTTAATGTTTTCTTCCTTAAGACAGAATTGTACATGCCTAGGGCTGATTTGATCTTGAGAGAGCTGGGCAGCTTAACTCAGATCTAGTTGACACTTCAGTGTGGTCTGGATCCAAAAGTAGACCTTTCTCTGTCTGGATCCTCTGGAGGGTCCTTGAACTGAGATTTTCTTGAATAATGAAGCCCAGCATACACAGAATGTATCAGGTTGTGCACAGGTAGGAATGGCAGGCACAACTTCTTTTTAAAACATGACCAGAGGAGATGTAGTTTCACTTTCCTGCTCTTTGGTAGTGTCAGGAGGTTGGATTTACTCAGGAAGCAAGAGCCCTAGATCCCTATGTCCTCTCTCTGCTTGTGGATATTGACATCCACCTTTTCATCTCAGCTGTGATTAACGAGTGGGAAGGCACGCTTCCCTTCTATCAGGCTGGGTAGCCAAGGACAAGTATCCAAAGGTCAGGGCAGCCAGATAGGAAGGACCTGTCTGGCTTGAACAGCTTTTTAGCAATGTCAGAAAAAAGAAATCTCTCTTGAACAAAGGACATGTGATTCCTCTAACTTGCTGGGAAGTGTGACTAGAAAACTATAATTACAATTATATAGTCATTTTAAGTCCAAAAGTCTCTGAAGAATTGTGATTTGATCGATTGCAGGCTAAACCATGCCAAACAGAGGAGCCCTTTTCTCCATAGGAAAGGGAAGTCAAAACCTGGGTGTTGATACTTACCTGGTATCTAGGTGGGTTCATATTTGATTCTGATACAAAGGATTATTATTAGAATTTTGTGTTTGAACTCTAACCACATTTTTAGCTTCTGCAGAGTTAAAAAAAAAAAAAGGGAGTTTTAGTAGAGATTCTTAGGAGAACAGGAACACTAACTGTATTTGAAAATGTTGTCTTTCCTAACAGCTGCAGCCATTGGAGATGGAACCTACTTTGCTGTTCATGCATGTTACTCTGCTCGGGATACTTACTCCGTTCCAGGTGTGAAAGGCAAAAAACACATGTACTTGGCTCGGGTCCTAACTGGGCGGTACTGTGATGGGAGAGAAGGACTAAAGGCTCCACCACCAAGGAGCCCAGGAGATCCTACTGACCTGTACGACAGCGTGGTTGATGATGAGTTTAATCCAAAAGTGTTTGTCATATTTAATGACATTCAGGCGTATCCACAATACCTTATTACTTTCAAATAATAGAATGATCTTAATAGCCTAGAAAATGTTAGTGCCTTTTACATGTAAGAATTTACAGGGTGGTTTTTAAATTCTTTTTACATCTAGGTTTCTTCTTTATTGATCTATCCATGTGTTTAAATATGTCTTCAAATTATCAACACAAGGACTAACACAAGCAAATATTTTAGAACATGTTATTTCAGTACTCACATTTCAAGTTCAGTTATGCAGAGATGTAGGCAAGAGCTGTGAGAACAGCTCTGACTTCTTCCTACACGAGGCAGAGGAGTGTGGTAGGAGAGGAAGCTGTTCTGCCTTACCCGTGGCCAGCAGTAAGAAGTGTGAGGTAGGTCAGAGCACCTGTGCGTGTTCCTATTTCCAGTATTCACCATAAAGCACCTTCTTGTGAGAATTTATTTAAAATGTTCTGGGCTGAGGGAATCCAAAATGTTTTTTCAACCAAAGCAGTGCTATGATTCTAATAACCTCACCTATCAGCAGAGTTTTCAGTCATCCTTAGGTAGCTACTCAGCCTTGTTGGTGCTCAAAGTCTGGAAGAAAAAGAATTCTCATATGAACATGCACTTTCTGCTTATTGTTTCAACCCCCTTACCTATATGTTTGTTACCCTGGCATACTTTGGTTATTTCCTAGGTATAAATTACTTTATTCTTACCCATTTCTTAGGGGAATTCTCTACAGTCCCCTCCTATGACTTCCAGCTTTCACAAAGTCATTGCTTTTGCAACTTTCAAGACTGTAAAGAGGGACTTTTAATTTTTTCTTTTCATTACTGAAGCATTAACTCTTCTGTAGAATCACCGATTTGCAGAGTCAACTACTCTACAGAGGCATAACTCAGTTCACATGCTTAGACAATTTGAAAATTTTTGAAGTTCTTAAAAAAAGTAAATAATGGCATTTTTACATCTTTGCAAGCTGTGCATTTTAATCACCTTTTTATTGTAAAACTGCCAATCAAAAGCCATATACACTGTTTAGTAAAAGTTTCAAACAGCTACATTCTATTGCTGAGTTGTTTACAACAGGAACGCACTCCACTTAGAAGTGTTGCTTCACGTTTGAGTATGTTACATTGATGCAATAAAGACTTCGAAGACAAAATGGTTTTCTTGTATTGTCTGAGTGACGTGATTTGTGTGTACAAATTCCAGGTGAAATTATTCTGCCTTGGTCAAAAAAAGACCTGTGCTGCAACCAGCTGCCACGATGTCTTAAAACTTCACCATGATGTTATCATTGCCTGCAAAGAGGAAAAGGGTTTACAGTGTCTGTAGATTGCAATATAAAAAATTTCTGCTTTTCACAGCAGGTGCCCATGCAGCACTTCAGATGAATGTCCTGCATAAATTCCCATTTAAAGCAAAGCAGAGTTTTATCCACTCCTGCTTTAATAGATTTTGCTCCCTGTGTAAAGGTGAGGATGCTTTTCTCCTTTCCCTGCTTTTTTGGGTGCTTTTCTGTGTCGTGGAGACACTTTGGCAGCCAGAGTAACTCGGTTTAGCTGAAAGCACCAGGCATCCACCAGCTTCTCCGATTGCTGTCACCAAGCAGCCGGGCGAGCCAGGACACAGTGCTTTCTATTTGTGCGGCCCTCTTTATACCTGAACACCTTGGAAAGCGGGAGGAGCTGTGAGATGAAGCACTACAAAAACCCAGATACCTTTTATCAGTGGTGGTGGTAAAAGTTTCTCTAGTTGTTTCCATACTGGAAACTTGGGGATACCCTGTTGTACCGTGTTTGTGGACTGAGAAACTGGAAGAAGGCTGTGTTGTGTACGAAAAATGAAATCCCAGGTTCAAAAGGAGCTGGGAGTGCTGGTTGGCAGATGGCTGGATATGAGCCAGTGTGGGCCCAGGTGGCCAAGAAGGCCGAAGATATCCTTGCTTGTACCAGCAATAGTGTGGCCACAGGACCAGGGCAGTGACTGTTCCTGTGTTGGGCACTGTGAAGCACCTCAAACCCTGTGTTTAGTTTTGGGCCCATCATGACGAAGACATTGAGGTGCTGGAGCATGTCCAGAGAAGGGAACAGAGCTGGGGAAGGGTCTGGAGCCCGAGTCTGATGAGGAGCAGCTGAGGGAGCTGGAGGGGCTCCGCCTGGAGAAAAGGAGGTTCAGGGGGCTCTTATTGCTCTCTACAACTCCCTGACAGGAGGCTGTAGCCAGCTGGGGGTCGGGCTCTTCTCCCAGGTTATAAGCGATAGGATAAGAGGAAACAGCCTCCAGGGTTTAGGTTGAACATCAGGAAAAACTCCTTCACAGAAAGAGTGGTCGAGCATTGGAGTGGGCTGCACGGGGAGGCAGTGGACGCGTTCAAAAACCGTGTAGATGTGGCGCTTGGGGAGGTGGTTTAGTGGCGGCCTTGGCAGTGCTGGGTCAGCGCTCGGCCCCGGCGATCCGGGAGCTCTTTCCCACCCTCCCTGATCCTCTGGCTCCGGGTCGCACTGCCCGCACTCCCCGCCACCTTCCCCGTCAGCTCCTGACTCCGCCCCTCGCGGCGCCGTGTCCAATCAGAAGCGCTCGCCGCTCCCGCCCCGCCCTCTCTGCCCGCCCATTGGCGGAGGCCTCTCCCCCGGCGCTGCCTCCATGGCGACGCGGCGGACGGGTGCTCCAAAATGGCCGCCGAGCCCGGCGGCGGGCGCGCCCGGTTTACCCGATGCTGGCGCCCGCCGCTCGCCGCCTTCACCGCCGGGCTCCTGCTGCTCCTGCCGCTGCCGCCGCTGCCTCCCTCAGCCTCTGCCTCCTCCTCCTGTGACCACCGCGTACCCAGCGGCGACCAGGTGGGGCGGCCGGGGGTCTTCAGGTAGCTGCGAAGGGTGTTGGGGAGCGGAGGCTCCCCTTTTGGCCGTTCCCGCTCTCGGATCCGTCCCTTCTCGGCTTTCCCGGGCCGGGCTGTGCCGGGTCTGGCCCCGCCGCCTCGGCTGTGGGCGCTGATGACGGCGGGGGGCGCGGAGCGTCCGGTTCCCGGTGAGGGAAGGGTCGGGAAGGGCTGGAAGGGGCTGGCGCTGAGCGGTGCTGCTGTGGCGAGAAGGAGCCGAGGGCCCGGGGCCGTGGGGTGCTGTGTCTGTCCGGGCGAGCTGCCTCATCCAGCGCCTCATGCCTCTCACTGCCAGGTTGTCTATCAAGTTCCTCTCAAGGAAAATCACGTCTCGAAGAGAAACGTGGATCAACAGCTAAGAATTAAGATTGTATATGACAGAAGCGTTGAGGAGTGAGTATAATGTTGTGGCAGATTTTTTTTCCTCCATGGCTGAGAATGGAAACCTTATTAACTAAAGCTCGTATGTTCTGTTTTTTTAAATATAGTTTGCTGCCTGAGAAAAGACACCTTATAAAGGTATGTTTCCTTTCCCTTTTTATTTGTATATAATTTACTATATGGATGAAGTTAAGTTTAAGGCTAGTTTAACTAAAACCTTGAATGCCAGCAATTTAATATTACTCTAGTCCAGAAAACCAAAGCTTTGTGTATAGATTATACCTCCATTACAAATGATTCCAGAGTTCTGCTGCATGTTATTTGACAGGTGTTTGCTATATCCCCAGGTGCAAAGATATCAGTGAGAAATGTGTATATAGTTGTTAAAAGCCTCTTTGAAGCTGTACATTCTGATTCATACTGGTTTCCTTCCCATTTTGTCGTTCCAATAACAAAATACGGAAATAGTGAAACAAAGTATCTCATAAATGTGTTGATAACAATTGAACTTCTTAGAGAGTCAGGCTTTCCCCTCTTCTGCTGTACCACAATATCTAGCAAGTTTCATGTAACTCGGTAGTTAATGCCTTTGGGGTGAGTTGTGTCTGCACTGCTGCTGGGTGACTCTGATTTTTGTTCTTTTCAGAACAAACTCTTCCCACAAGCTATATCTTATTTGGAGAAGACATTTCAAGTGCGCAAATCTGCAGGTGCTATATTGCTGAGCAGGTATGTGACAGTGTGCTGAAGATCACTTGCTATGTTTGATATTTAACGTTGTGCTGCATAGCCTTTAAAAGAAGATTAGAGTAAGAGTGTAAGAAATGCCTTGCTGAATCAGATCAGTGACCCATCTGATCCAGTGGGGGTGGCAGATGCTCTTTTACAAATCTGCCAACCTTCCACGAGCAACACCTGCATTTGTTGTAGCAAAGATGTTCAAAGCTATACATGCTCCCAGTTCTCTTTTATGTGTACCCCCATTTATGAACCTTGTCCTAATCTCTCTTTGAACCTGTGGATGCTCCATTAACAACTGGAAGCATTATGTCTTCCCTGGTAAGGTAATTAACAGTTTTCACTCTGCAAGTAATATTAAGTACTAATATAGTGCTGTAAGACTATTCTGTAGTTCTCTTTTAATAATCAAAGTATTGACTGTCCCATGTTTCATTGAAGGCAGTGTGTGACAAACCAATATTTAAGGAGGAAAGCTGACCCTCACAGATATTGCCAAAAAGCCTGTGCAGACCATACAAGGTGTGGGCCAGTTATAGTTCCTGAGAAACACCTCCAGGTAAGCTCAGCTATCCAAGTGTTTCCTAATCTTTGAAATATTACTATTTACGGTAATTAATGAAAAAGTGAATACTGGTAACTGTGCGTAAGTGACCTGTTTGCTGGAGATCACTAAGTCTGAATGAAAGAATAGATCAGCTTAAATTAGTGTGAGTTTCTGCAGTTTATGTTGTTGAATCAAAATCCAAATAAAACTGGATTGGTTACCATCTTCTGAGCCTGCGTTCTAATGGCCTGTACAGAGAGGATGACATTTGGAGCTTGCTAAATTACCACTAGTCACTTTGTTATTCACCTTGGTCAATGAGTTGGATTTTCACAGAGTTAATAGTTGATTTTTGAATACCTTGTTTGAAGAGGTTATCCACTGACTCAGGAGCATGGTGCAAGAAATACTTCAGACTTGTTTTCTTGCATGAATTTTTGATTCAACTACAGTATGTGATCAGTAGATTTCTGGTTTTCTTTCTTTAACTTGGAAGTTTCAACTTTATCATTAAAAACATAGCAGATTACATGAGAAATGCTATTGCTCTGTACGTATACTAGTTTCGTGAGCCAAGATTTTTTTTGATTTATAGGAAATACAGGGTGCTAATTCTGGGAAGCTTGGCAGGCTTCTTTTTTTCTATTTTTTTAAGCTGCCATCTTCCTTGTGTCTAATAAATCAAAAGAGCTAGTCATTTGAAAGTTATTCCTTAGCTCTGGTTTTGTTTACTGTTCTTCACAGGGCATTTTCTTATCTTCTGCTGTCTTACAGCAGGATTTCTTTTTGGCTTCAAGATAATCGAATTATGTCATGCAAAATTTTGGTCATAAGTAAAGTATTTTAATTGTTCCATTTGAACATTGTAAAGCAATGCAGGGTGTACAATGACAATGACTGGCACCGCAGGCCCACGGGTTCACCTGACCAGGAGGGAGTTCGAGATGCTGACTTTGTGCTCTACGTTAGTGCTCTCACTACTGACAGGTGTGGCCATGAAAATATCATTGCATATGCAGCCTACTGCCAACTGGAAGCTGAAATGGATAGGCAAGTATTCCCTCTGTTGCAAACTCTCTTTTTCATTAAACTTTCAAGATTTTTAATTGTTCAGATGTGGAATTTGATTGTTTGCCTTTGTTGTATAACAAAGAAGGAGTCATTATTGAGTTAGACAAGCACTGCATTTATGTAAAATCACAGACCCATCAAATAGTGCTTAACTTGCAAAGTTGAGGCACATTACTCAAATCTGATCCACCACTGTTAATGCCTAAACTTTACCTCAAGATCCTGTTTCTGCTCAGGTGAATGTCATGATTTCACAAACTTAAAGAATGCAAGTTCCTGCTTATGTGGCTTTTGTTTCCATTTTGGTTGCAGTCACTGTCACAGACTTGGTACCTCGCTAGGATCTTACCTAAAATTCAGGTCCCTTGCACTTTTGTCACTGACAACCTGTGCAGAATACTGAATATAGAGGTTGATTGGCCTCATCCCACTAGTAAACTAGTCACTGTCTTGTTAACATTTATTTATAAATTATTAGGAAGGACATATTTTTACATTAGTCTATATCTTCTTTAAATCTTGTGCTGCTTCAAGTGAATAATGATTTGAATTTTGTAGTATTTAACCGAAAACCATTTAATTTTAAAACTATCTTCCAGGCCAATAGCAGGATATGCTAACTTGTGTCCAAACATGATTTCAACACAAGCTCAGGAATTTGTTGGGATGTTGTCTACAGTGAAACACGAGATAATCCATGCACTGGTAAGGGTTGATAAAATGTTGCCCTGAGATTGGTGCCTGCTTCTTCACATGCCTCCAGCTTGTTGCCAAAAGAAGGATGTTTGGTGGAGGAAAGCTCTTGCTTTGCCTCCTTCAATTTGTGTTAATTGCGTTGGAGTCTTGTACTTCCAGTGTGACAGTGGTGGGTGTGGGAACTCTTTCATGGTGTTTGGCTGTGTATATGAATGTCTTACCAAAGGTTTCCATGTGCTTGTTTTTTAACTTGAAGGGTTTCTCTGCTGGACTGTTTGCATTTTATCGTGATGATGATGGAAAACCTTTGACACCAAGATATGCAGATGGGCTTCCTCCTTTTAATGAAAGGTATTACATGTTTTTTGGACCTCTTGGTAGTCCCCCTGAAGGATGTTTTCGTGTTTCTTTTTTAGGATGTGTTCTTGCCTGTTGAAAACTCAACTTAATTACATTATTAGAATGTTTCCTTTATTATGTTCAAAGAGTGGTGTGTGGTGGTTTTCTAGTCTTTCTTTACATTGCCATGGAGCACTTATCCACAGATCCACAAACTAAGACAGGATTTCATTTATCAGAAGGCTTGAAGTTAAGCTTTACAATTACCCGTGCTGTCTAATATCAGTGCACTTCATTTTTAACACTTGTAGCATTCAAAGTTTATGGTTATGCAGAACTGACAATGTGTGTAATCTGCTGTGTGGATTTTCTGATTTGTTACAGAAAGAGCAGTTTGCATTCTTTTTTCTTTGTTTAGTTGGTATTGTAGATGTTCTTTTAGGAGATGGAAGGGTAGAGAGCTTTGGTTTTTTGTGATAGCAGTACTGAGGATTTTTATTTCATTTCTTACATTTTTGGTAACTGTAGAAAATACGTCTTGAGTCTATAGACTGTGTTTTTAATAATCTTACTTTGCCTTGTTAGATTAGAGTTGTGTGTATAATAAACACGTATCTTAAAAAGGAGAAATGCTGCATAATAGAATTTTGAAATTTAGAAAGCACGAGGGAATATAAAGATTATCTGCGATTCTGTTTCTTATGGAGATAGATCTTTGCACAGTAATGTGTCTTTGTGGGAAGGATTTGTAACCAAACCTTCTGCTTACAGCCTAGGTTTGTATCAGTGGAGCAATAAAGTCGTTCACAAAGCGGTGAGGTTGTGGGACATACGTGGTGGCAAAATGCTGCGCCATGCTGTTCATCTTCTGGTGACACCTCGGGTAGTCGTAAGTGTGCATTACCTTTCAGGCTTTGTATGCCAAGGTTACCATTGTGTTCTTAAGTCATAAATATTTCTTATCCTTGAGGAAGCAATAGCCTAACACTGAATATCCTTCCCTGAAAGTTTGGTCCAAAGCCTATGCCATTAACACTGTGTAATTGAGAGGGTGTACCTGAAGTAAAGTGGAAAATGGGTGACAGACTGTATGAAATAAGTAAATTGACATAGTAAGAGACAATGAAGGGACTAGAAAGTAAATTATTAAAGGTTAAGCAAAACTGATGTTGAAGAAATTCCTTAATCCTATTCTTTAAATGTTTTCCTACAGACTTAAGACACCTCCTGCTCCTTTAATATTAATATTTTGTCATGTTTCAAAAGAAATTCCTCAAGGATTTTTGGAAGTCTTTCTTGCTTCCCACACTTCAGACTCTCTCTTTGTGCCCCCAACAGAACATATGCTCAAGTGTAACAAATTGGATTTGGAAATAAGTCATAGTGTTAATCACATTTGGCCACAAATAATCTTTTTTGTTTTGAATCTAACAGAGTGTTTAGAGCAAACATGGATTAATTACCCCTGGTTTTGCTCATTTCTTTCAAGGAGATGAGTAGATAGTGTGATAGGCTTGCTGTTGGAGTGCTTGCTTAGTCAGCCTCTGAGTAGAAAACAAAATGATAGAAAAAGAAATGCTGAAATACTTTTAATGGATAGTTCTACAGCACTAGGACTGCATGTGGGTATCCATCTCAGTGTTTTGAGAGTTGTGTTGAAATGTTTTCTTTTTAGGAAGAAGCCCGAAAACATTTTAATTGTCCAATTCTTGAGGGAATGGAGCTTGAAAATCAAGGTGGCATGGGTACTGAGCTCAATCACTGGGAGAAGAGGTTGTTGGAGGTTTGTGCTGATACTAGGAATGGAAGGGGATGTGGGAATGTCTGTTCCCTGTGCCTTGATTTTTAGGTTTGTTGTGGTACCTGCTGGAGCTGTGAAAATACAGGGGTATCAAACCTCACTGAGATACATCACAAACAGTACTTAATACTTATATACTCAGATGTCCAATTTCTAGATACATATATCTTTTAGCCTTCTTGCTAAGTCTCAGAGTATGAGTTTGAAATCAGGTGATTACTGAAAAGCTAGATGTCTCTTACTTCCATCTGCCATTTACCCTTTTGAGAAGGTTTGCTCCCTTTTTAGGGCAAAGGGAGTATTCCTTTGAGTCAATTGAGTTTTGTTGCCCTCTGCCTCTTAAATACTCAATCATTCTATTCATTACCGTGACTTCGTCTTTATTTATGTGCCCTGTCTTTAACTTTTGCCATGTATCCTCCAGAACCATGCCTTATTAAGGAAACGCTTATTTCCCTCTTGACATTTAAGCTAATTTTTATTTGTAACTTTGCGCTGTGTGGTATTTTTGGCAGAGGTACATTTTCTAGTGGTTGTTTTATGCAGTGAGGTAAACATGAAGGGAAATGCTTCAGGACAGTGCTTTAATGAAGAAGTATGGGATTTGAGTGTCAATAGTAAAAAGAGACCAGAAATAAAATACTTTTTCATAAGAAGCATTTTCTTACAACAGTGATTTTGAGCAGCTTACCAATCATAACTGATAACTTTCAGAATGAAGCAATGACTGGATCCCATACTCAGAATCGAGTCTTTTCCAGGATCACCTTAGCGTTAATGGAAGACACAGGGTAAGATTAAGAGTGGGGGGAGCAGGTTTTGGTTTACTTGTGTTTAGTTTTCATTGTACTTGATTTTATTTCAAGTTGATGCACTTGTACTTATCCCTCTGCAACAGAGTAGGTGGTCATCATAATTAGCATTAGATTAGACAAGGAGTCATACCTAGTATGTTATTTTTTCTTCATGTGTTTCAAAACCTGTTCTTAATCTAGCCTTAAAAAGCCAGGCATTGCAATGCAAAATGCTGTTTGTAGCATATGTTTACTTTTTGTCTTAATGTAAGTCTTCTTTCAGTTGCATGCAGTACATATTGATTATTATTTTCAGCTCTTCTTGCAGATAGAAAGCAGAAATTGCCTAAAATTTCATCTTTCTGTGTGCATTGTTCCTTTGCAGATCACAACATTTTCTTCTAGTTCACTGTGACTTTAAAAACAGGGAAATCATAATGTATTTTCTTATAGGCAGAAAGGGATTTAGTTTCCCTTTTTCTTAATTTGAAAACCTTAAGGCATAAAATGAAATTCTTTGAACTGCTGTTTTATTAATCAGAACAGTCATTTTTGAAGTAACTATATTCTTATTTCAAAATACCTTTACAGATGGTATAAAGCTAATTACAGCATGGCAGAGAAATTAGATTGGGGACGCAATAAAGGCTGTGACTTTGTGATGAAGAGCTGCAAATTCTGGATTGACCAGAAGAGGCAAAAGTAAGAATAGAATTTTTTAAAAAATTAAAAACTAAGAGGAAACCCTGATGCTTGTTTACATTTGTCCTTCAATTGTAACCCAGTAAAAAGTAGTAGAGGTAGATGGAGATGAACAAGGAATGCTGCCCTGCATCCCACCTAATACAATAAATACAGAGGCAAACATCTTAGGATGTAGAATGCATTTACACTATTTACACTAAAGCTGTGCTTTAAGGAGGATGGGTAGGACTTACTCTAAAACTGTTTGCCTTCTTATTTTGTCCCTTTTATTTGGAAATGCAGCCTGTGTCATTTTGCATTACTGGACTGTACTTAAAGCAACTGAAGGAGATGATAGCCGTCTTCAAGACAAAGCCTGCCTTGTTCATTCCTTACAACCTTGTTTGTTCTTTACAATCCTCATATATTTCTAGGACACAGCTGCATAGTGGGCCTGTTTTGCTTGTATGGTTTTTTCTTTAAAGTTTACAAAGCAGTGTCATTAAAACTAAACAGGTGAGTGCATTGTAACTTTGTTTGCTGGCTTGATACTCTTTAAATCAGATACTCTTTAAACCAGACAAATAAGAAAAACTAGCCTCCAGGGAAGAAGTCGGTGCTTCTTTGTGTGATTGACTGAGTGTAGGGGAGAATGGGAACAACAGTCTTGACAGGCTGCTTATGTAAAACAGTTTAATTGATCTGATGTGATTTTTATTCTGTTATTGTTTTTTTGCTTTTTGTTTTTGAGGAAGCAATTAATAAGTCCATACTGCGACACTTTGAGGAGTAATCCTTTGCAGTTAACCTGCAGACAGGACCAAAGAGCAGTAGCAGTGTGCAACTTGCAGAAGTTTCCAAAGCAGTTACCTCAGGAATATCAGGTATAATGGATCCTACTTTACAAGTAACTGAACGGTTTTCATTGTTGAGCTTTGCAGCCCGATGATTATATTTGTTTCATTTTTTTTTTCTTCTGAACTAGCATATGGCAGTAGATACTGTGAAAAATGTCTGCCTAGTTTATTACAAGGAGTCTGAAGAGTGATAAAAACCCCTTGTGATCTTAATAAAAGAAAATGATGTTGCTTGGCTATCTAGCCAAATACCAGATAGAAATGTTGCTGTGTAACAGAAATCCCTCAGAATATCTTGTTTGAGGTATTTTTCCCCCAGTCTGCTGCCCTGTGTCACTGCACACTAAGAAATCTGTTCTGTTTACATCCCAAAGAATGAAATTATTACAAAGAGGGGAATCAGGAGCAGAAGTTGGGAGTGATACATGCAGATATGAATCTCTGCATTATTTACGTATTCTTAAATACTCCTAGCTCATCTGGTTCGTGGGTATTGTAAGGTGCTGTTAATAGCATTCCTGTGTAGTAGCTGATGTTCTTGCAGCTGTAGTGATTTGTTCTATTTTAAAAACAGTTGTACACTTGCCTTTGCACAAACTGCTTCACTACTATGTTTTGTTTTGCAGTACTTTGACAATCTTAATGGAGTACCAGCGGAAGAATTACCTTACTATGGTGGCTCAGTAGAAATTGCTGACTATTGTCCCTTTAGTCAGGAATTCAGCTGGCATTTAAGTGGTGAATTTCAACGCAGTTCAGACTGTAGAATAATTGAAAATCAACCAGGTCAGTATTCAGGACTTCAGGGTGGTATTGCAGAGACTGCTTTTGTTAACTTGGAATGGACTTGCTGCGTATTCAAACTGATTGCATGTGCGTTTCTTTGCTAGGGAAATTTCACACCACCAGGTGTGTCAACACTGTGCTGTGGTGAGAAGCATAGCACAACTACTCTGTACACCTGAGGCAAACTCATGTATCTAATGCAAGAGTTGCAAAAGAAATTAATAGATACCCCAAATGATCCAAATAGAAGACAAAGGATGGGGGGGTTGTTTATTGAGTCTCTGAAACATAATTCCACTTTCCACCTTTGTAGGTTTTTTTGTTGAAGTCCAGGAGCTTTTCCAGTTATCACAACATGGGTTTGTCTCTTAGTAATGCATGGATGTTCAGTATTGCAGAGCTCCAGAATACTGTAGGATATTACCTGTCTATGCAGTTGTCCCAAAACGAAGCAAACACACTCTGCCCTCAAGCCAGCAATCACAGCAGGCATTCCCTGGGGGCAAACATAACCCCATAATTCTGATGCAAAGCGCTTATTTGTTGGGGGGTTTTTTTGTGGTTAGTTGACTTGTTTGTTTTTTAAATCTTGTGTTTCTTCCCACGTTATTTTCAAGATGATATAATTCCCAAATTGATAATAATTAAGGGTCTGAAATATTCCAGAAGTAAACCTTGAGTTGCATGTGGGAACATTGATTAGATAGCCTTTTAATTTGATGTGGGTTTTCTGTTCCTCTAGTTAAGCTGCAATTCAGTGTATTCCTTCTACCTTAGATCCTACCAAAAACTATGGTGCAGAGAAATATGGACCAAACTCTGTATGTCTTATTCAGAAATCTGCTTTTGTTATGGAACAGTGCAGGAGGAAACTCAGTTACCCTGACTGGGGTAGTGGATGTTATCAAGTGAGTATGTGCTGGGCTTTTGGTGGTGTTTTTTTTTTAATAACCCTAAAATAAACCTTAAAATGTAGGATGTGACTGTTAGAACTTTGCATCTGCACACTGGACATGATTTTCTCTGCCTTAAATCTGTAGATCATATAACATACTTTGAAAACAATTATCTTACAACCATAAGCCTGTAATTTAGATGTTAAGTGTGTGACTGCTGGGATGGCTTCCAGTCTCACTAGGGACACTCTCTTACCCCTGTGACACTTTATCCTCAGCTAAGAAGGAATACTTCCAGGAAATGTTCTGTCGTTGAAGCTTAATGTTAATTAGTCGCTGATTTTTCAGAGGTGGAAAGCACTGTGCTCATGTCACTTATTTCTCATTATCCTCATTTTCTTTGGGACTATCTCACTAACGGTGTCATGTTCAGTAACTGCACAACTCTACAAAAGTAGTCATTAGCAGAAGCCAAGTTTTACTCATTCTCAGGTGATGATTTGCATGATTGCACAAAAAGAATATAGTCAGTGTTTTAAAGCATTCCTGAATCTAGTAGTTGCTCAGATTGCATTAAAATACTTGCAGTTAATCTGTGCTTATGATAAATCATAATACAGACTTGACTCTTTTATTTTAAGGTTTCATGTTCTCCACAAGGGCTGCATGTGTGGGTCAAGGACACTGCGTACTTGTGCAGCCGCTCAGGCCAGGTATTGACTGTGAGCATTCAGATGAATGGCTGGATACACGTTGGCAATCTGATTTGCCCAGCCTGTTCAGACTTCTGTGACTCCTGTCCCCCAGAAAGGGATCCTCCAGCTTCTAACTTAACAAGAGCTGCGCCCATTGGTAAGTTGCCTTATTTGCTGAAGTGAAACTTCAGTATTAAATATCTGAAAAGTCAAAGGTTTGTGTCAGCTCTGACTGTCAGGAATAGGAAAGGAAGGCCGTGGCTATTTTAAGATCCCAGGTGTAGGAGGTAAAGGAAAATAGCAAAGGTGCCCTGCTTTTTGCTGTGCAGTCATGCAGAATAGTGACTAACACGGGAGAAATGTGTCTGAAACATGACTCCTTCGTTTCATGTCTCCTTCTGGTAATCATCCCAGAAATCCGGCTTTAGCCTGGGATCTTAGCAGGAAATCCGACCTGTGTTTTGAAGGCCATATCATTATAATAATCTTAAAAATTGTCACCTTGGTGGAAAGTGAGTTCTTACTTGTATAACCTCCTATTGATAATGTTTATGTTGTAATGCAGAAAAATCAGTTTTCTTTTTGAGGAAGATAAAAAGCTTAATTCACTGAATACCAGTTAATGTTTTGTCAAGAAGTTTAACTCTTTGGTGGTTTTTAGTGTTCTCTTTGTTATTTTATCTTGTCTTTAAATGTAGAATTTATAATCTTCTTTTTTTTTTTAATTTTTTTTTTTTGTTTTAGACTTGTGCTCCTGCTCGTCCAGCCTGGTTGTAACCCTTTGGCTGCTGGTGGCCAACTTAGTTCCCCTGCTAGCAGGATTGTTTCTCTGCGCATAGACTCGAGCTTGGGGCAAGAAGAAGTTCTGAGATGATACCCCTCATGCTGCACTCCTTGCTGTGGAGCATGGGGGTTTTGTCTCTGCAGGCAGTTCTCGCCTGCTGAACCTCATCTTCCCTGGCGAGTATCGCTGCACACAGTAGTCAGGGAGGTGCTGATGAAAGAAGGCAGAGTTTTGAGAGGAGGAAAATTTACCTTGTCATCTCAGTAAGTGCCAGTATTTTCCTGAATTGCAACCTATGGTTTTTTTGATGCAGTAACAAGATCCACTTTGCCGACTATATTAGACTACCTGGCAACTCAGTCAAGATTTGAAATGAGAACTCTTCTGTGATAGAACTGAGGGCTGGTTTTTTTTGTTATGTCTGTTGTGTGATTGGTAGCAAAGCATCCTCAAACTGGAAATATACCTCAGTGGTTTAGTCAAAAGCCATGTAAAAATCAGTTGTCATCACTGCTGATAACCCAGGCCTGAAGAGGCTGGTAATTTGTTTGTTTGTCTTGTCAATTATTACAATTTATGGGGGAGGAAAGAATGTAATGGGATAGACAGTGGCTGGCAGTTGCCTCCACAACTGGATTCTGCAGCTTTGAGCCCCCTCAGAATTCATACTAGGTAAAGCAGCTTTTTTGGGGTTCATTACATCTTCCTACATGCACAAAATGGAATTTCAGACTGGGAACCAGGACAACTGTCTAGAAATCCCATTTTCATTTAGCATGTGCCAGTTCTACTTTGAAATTTAATACATCATGTTTGAATATTCTCAAGAGTTTGCTAGGCAAATGCATTTCAGTACTGATACTATCCCAAATTTACAGACTGTAAATTTGGGATAGGATTTATGATTATTTTTTGTTTTGTTGGTTTGTTTCTCAAATAATGAGTAATGGCATTATTGTTTCAAAACTAGTTATGAATATTACTGCAGATGTTCTCACATGTTGTTGAAGAGCAAACCAGTGGCAATGGCAGCTATAATCTTACAGGATCTTGCTGATGTCTCTAGACCAAAAACTATATTGAATGTGTAAGGAAAGTCTAATCTGTTTTCCTTTTTTTTTTTTTCCCTCTACTTTTTCTTGGACATGCAAATACTATGGATTATTTGAGTATTTGTAATAAGTTGAGAATCAGATGGTTTGAGCCACATGAGGGCACACCTTGCTACAAAATTAATCACTTGATGACAAAATATGTAAGAGGAAGGAAATGAGCAAAATCTGTCGAGGTAAGGACAGCTGCTCCATAGGACCCTTGCAAGGACATTATTCATTTCTGACTATAAAGTGTAACAAATAATCCTGTTCAGAGGTAAAGAAACTCTCTGTGGTTCAGTCCACTGTCTGTTCTTTTAGAACCGTTTTCACTCCTGGAAAAGTGTTAAATTTATGGGAGCAGACATGCCCAGTGCACTAAAAAATGCAGATATAGGGAGAAAGATGATGTTACTCTGCTTCTTAAATGTTCTATGATAATAGAATTGTCAGTGACTGGATCCCTTTCCTAAATGGAAGGTAGGGAGATGGAGTAAAACTTATATACCTACAATTATACTTTAATAATAGGACTTCCATCATGATTGTAAGAAATTCTTTGTGCCTACTGGACTTGTTTGTTGGTTTTTTTTTTATTTGAAGAAACTCTTATGACACTGCTGAGGCAAGTAAGGTGCAACCTTAAACTGTCCGAAGACACCACAGTTGAGAGCACCTTGCACTGGGCTAGTTCTCCTTCTTAACTGCAGGTTAAGTTTGCTGTGAATTACACAAGGCCTAGGCTAGCCTTAAATCGGTATCTCAGAGAAGCAATACAAGGCAGGACTCAAATGCTTTAAAATTGTACAAATTGAATTATGAAACAGATTGATAAGTGAACAGTAATTATTTTAATACATCCACAAAACAGTCAATGTTAACTGATACCTGAAAATCATAAAGGTTTGAGAATACGTCTTAGGTCCCAGAGGTTGATACTGTATTTTTCGTCTGTTGTGCAATAATACAGTTGAAATGGTATCACTCAACAACAATGCTTTTGATACTTGAAAAGAAATTACTGGTTATTTTTTTCTTACTGTGAAATGTTTGCACTGTCTGAAGTTTCTGGTTAACTTTATAACTGTTAAACTTTTTAACTGGTGTTAATTTATTGTGCTCAATATTTGATATGCTGGTCTCCTGTCTGTCTAAGTGTGAGATTTGTCATATTTAATTGAATATTTTTATCTTCTACACAGTTGTTTATCTTGAGGGCTTTTCTTCTTTTAATCTCTCTTTCTGAGAATTAACTGAAAGACAGCTTAGAAAGTTGATGCTTACCTACTTCTGAATTGTATGCATTAATTAAAGAAAGGGGATGTAGTGCTTTGTATTGACAGGGAAAAATCTATCGGCCTGTTGGAGCTCTTGTGATCAGGTTCACCAGTATCTGCTGAGTAGCTGCATCAGTGAATCCAGTGAAGTAAAACTGCTGCTGCCTTAATAATCTGAGATTTCAGTCGTAATTTCTTTGTCATGCAGCCCTTCAGCTGCCTGTGAACTGCAGAGCTGGACATGACTTTGGGGGGTCAGGCGCGGACGGTACTTTAGTCAGAAAAATGCAACATCTTCTATCCCACCGGTGGGTTAGCAGCTGCTAGCAGCTGTAGCCTTGTGGGAACTGCCAGGGAATGTGTCAACTTAAAGTGGCAATGAACTGGTAGCTGTCATACAGAATATTTGAGTAAAGCTGACTACCTCAGTTCTGTTTGTCTTTGCATTCAGCTTTTAGCCTGCTGTGAACTTCCAGATCTTAACATGAACTAAGTAAAATCATGTCTCAGGTTTTTAAGAGTAAAATTACTACAGTAGGAAGCATAAGCCATTTTTGAGTATAGAACACAGCTAAAATTGTAGCTTAAACAGATCAGTTATGTAGCCTTAAGTGTAGTTTCTGCCGTAAAATTCAGAATTCTTTTCAATAAATGCAAAGTTTGCTGTGTTAGATGTCCTGACCACACATGGCCAGTCCCTCCTATTGCATCTCTTAAGTGTGAAAACTTGGAAATACAGCCCATTTAAGCCTTTGTGTTTCCACCAGAGAAAACTGGGCAGCAGGAGCCCTGGAAGGCTGTGCTGAGATGCATGAGTTTGCTTGTCTGTAGCAGAAATATTTTCAGTGTATAGTGTCCACAGTTTTAACTTTTAAATTTTTAAAAAACATTCCATGTTTGCTTAGGGAAGTAAATTAGTCTTGCAGTCTTTTTTGATCCCAGTAGTTCAAATCATTTCAATTAGAAGTTGAGGCAAGTCATACTTTAGGAACACATTTTTCTAGTGTTGCAATTATAAGGAGGAAGGATAACTTCTGGCTGGAGAATGCAGCAAGTAAAATCACATTGAAAAGCAGCAGTTCATTCCTCCTGAAATGAGTTGAGGTCTTGGGAGACTGTCACAGCCCTTGATGTAGGTTAATTACTGAAAGAGAATCATATCCCCCAATAATTGACTGTCAGTCCAACGCAGCTCGTTCTTTCTGCTGAGCGCTTGTAAACTGGGGAGACTGATGTCGGAGAGCAGACATATCCACGATCCCTTATGAGGGCCAGTTGTTTTTAAATCTTCCTGTCCTGCAGATCTTTCTGCTTGATGATACTCAGTAGAGAGGGAAGTGTGTGTCCTTTCTTCCCTGCATTTCCAAGGAGTGACTTTCAGCCAGCTGAGCAGCTCAAGGTCTTTTCCCTGCAAGATTGAACCCCTGGTTTTAGCTTGTCTGGATGTGTGAGTGCCTGCTTGCATGTATGTACTGCTCTTCAGGAACTGGGGCTGTTTGTGCACTGAATAACGTCATCTTACCCTACCAGACTTCCAAAGTGCAAATGTTGCCTTTTTAATGTGAAGCTTACCTTGGAGATAAAACAACTGTTTTGAGAGAACTGGCTGACCTTGAACATGTGTTTCCTATTTTGGTACAGAATGTAAATATAGAACTAACTATTTTACACAGATTTTGGCTGGACTGAGATATAAGGGCTAATTTGTGTTATTTATGGAGCAAAATTTTCCTTATTTTACTGTTTAAAAAAGGTATGTCATGCAACAGAAGAAAAAGCTGTTCTTCAATAAAATATCTGTAGAAAATTAATTCTTCTTGTCCTTTTCTTTGAGAGTTGATGCTGATTAACTGCAAGAGTAAGTGCAATAAAGGACCACTATTACAACAGTCATTTATTTTGTGAGAATGTTGAAAAATGAAATTACATCAAGTCTGAATATTGATCACTTTATTAAACTGTTATTTGATACACTTTGAATGTAAAATATTCTATGTTATTATTCACTCATACATGACATCAGAAATTCAGCCTGATGGTGAAGGAAGGAGATTCCTGAATTCTCTATCCCATCTTTATGTATTTGATACTTCAAAACTGTGCAATATGTAAGTATTTTTCCACTTGAACTTGAAGATGTTCATTCCCTGCTTTGTGTGAAGGATTTGGCCACAATTCCCATTTCAGTGGAAGGAATGTTGGTGTTGCTCTGCAGAGCCCCGAGCTGTTGGCTGTGACTGGAGTCTGAGCAGGAGGAGCTGAGCTACCTTTGCTGCTGTTCAGCAGGATCAGGGATGCTGCAGCCTCTGGTTTTGGTACCCGAGCTAGCTTTGCTAGCTGTGAGACTGAGATTTTTAAATATATTTGTAATTACAATAGATTACTATATATATATATTACTCTGATAAATGTGAAAGACCTATCATTCCTCTAAAATGACTTGGAATTATTTTATAATTAGCTCATTTTGTTCCTCTAAACGATATGACAGTGAGTACATAGATTTAAAAAAATTGCCTTCTTCTCTGCTATTTCAGAAAATCAGATAAAGCACAGCAAGAGTAGGTTACTCTTCCTTTTTGTTTGCCTTCTCTCAAAATAGGAGTCTTTCAAAAGGGTATTAAAGCTTATAAAATGTGCGGCTGTTCATTTTGTAGATGGTTTTAACTCTGAAAAACATCAGGTACATAAAGTTACCCAAGTACAGCTATAAGGTTTAAAAACTTCAGTGTTTCTAAAATGTATGCTACTGGTAGCACAATAAAAAAACCCTGGTCTATGAACCCAGTTTGTGTTTAAAATTCAGAAGTAGATGGAGATCTCTCTCCTGGAGTGTAAGATGTGCTGCTTGAGCAGGATCAGGATGTGACTCTGCAGTCTGGAAAGGCGTGGGGAGCTGCACTGGTGTCAGACCAGTGGAGTTTCCCAGTGCAGCTAAAATGCAGCCTGGTTTGAAATGCCAGTTTACAGGAGTTCTGTGCGTCTATAGCGGTCGTTTCCATACATGTATAAAAAGTCAAGTATCACAGAGGGTTTGTCACTGTTTCTTGTTGCCCCCTCAAAATATCAGCAAGTGCACAAGCTGCAAGCTGAACCCTGGATACATCTCCCTGTCAACCTCCATTTCTCCCTTCTCAGCTGGTACCAATTAATGACAAGGATTTGCTGAGAAAATCTGATGCTAACAAAATTTCTTTGGCTATTCCAGATTTTTTTTTGTATTTTAAAGGAATACAGTAAGTTTAGTGAAGGTCAGATTACTATTGAGGATTCGTAGTGTCCCAGATTTGAAACAAACAATACGCCCATCCCAAACCCCTTCTCCTTTCCCCCACCCCTGAAACTGTTTTGTTTATACATCTGATGAACATTCATGTGTGTCTGAGCACAGTAATAGTACCTATTTTTCCAAAGAAGCTTATACTGGGAAATGAAATAAAGGAAGGCCTAAATGTCACAAAATACAAAATATTGTTTGTGTTTGAGGGGAATTATGGAAACCTGACATTTGCCCATGTGATTGCATCTAATTGCTCTTGGATTTTTGTTTTTACTATTATTTATCTGTTTGGATTGGTTCTTCGATTTTTCTGCTTTTTGTGCCATTCTGTAAGTAACAGTAGGCAAAATGTTGAGGTTTACATGAGCTATTGAGCTCTGTTGTGGAAATTACAAGGGGAACTGTTTTCAGTCAACAAGAAAAGAATTATAGGGAAATACCCATGTTACTAACTCAAATCAAATACTGTTAAGTTTTACATTTGTTTCCTATTCCTTAGGTATAATGTTGAAATTAAAGGCAGATTTTTTTTATCCCCAGGACAAGGGGAATGAAATACATTCTTTGCTGCTTTTACAGCAAGTGTGACATGACCTGTTTCTTTACTTCAATTGCCATGGAGTGGACAGAAGTCCCAGGAAGGTGAGAATTCAGCCAGGTGAGGAGAAGGGATCTCTACATGTGCTCTGGGTGGTTCTGCAGGCACATGATGAAATCCTGGACTGATCGACCCTCGTAGCAGATCTTGTAGATGGTTGTAAATAATGGAAACCTGAAAGAAGCATGTAGCAATTAAAATAATTTATAAGTTTATATATACATTTCTATTCCATTTTAATGGAAAGAATTTTTTTTGTTTTGTTGAAAGTGGAAAAATTTTGTCTCTCTTTACAATATAATTTTAACTTGGAGGTGCCTTTACTGGAAGACTACATAGGGCAATGAAGAGGATCTAAAGAGGGGCAAGTCATGGGAGCAACAGCAGAGAAAAGCTGTTTTGGAGACAGAAATCCTATCCAGTATTTTTTATTTTAAAACAATCTTGAATTGCATATCCTCTTTTCCTGCTGTGTGCAAAATGGATATATTATTTGCAGTCATTACTGGTATCTAAAGGACTAAAAAGAATGAAAATGTCTAATGGTTTTCTTTTCTTGGCTTAAAGGGTTCTTTTCCTTTTACAAGCTGTCTTAGTCATTAAGTGGTAAAAAATGAGTCCACTGAATGACTCGGAGCTGAGCATGTAACCAAATGCAATTATAGGATAATTATTAGATCAAGCTGTGATTTAAAGCTGCTGTCAAAATGAGCTTTCCTTTTCTCTCTCATTTTTGAAAGATAATACCACTTGAATCTTCTGTATCTGTTCCAATTCTAGTAAGTTTTTAATTCGTTTAGCAGTGTTTGACTTCTCAGTACTGCTGATGTATGAGAGGGAATGGGATGGAGGGAAGTTTAGCTTTTCTGTTGTGCAAGTTGAAGAAAAGGTTTGAAAATATAAATAATCTTACGTCATCCCAAACAATTAGAAGTACTTTTACCTCAGCAGTATTTGAGGCACTAAAGCATTGATATCAGCACGTTACCTGTTCAATGCATGTAAAAGTCTTTGATTAGAAATACGATCCCAAAATTTGTACTGAGATAACCAAGTTCAGGATTGCACTGAGAGCAGGACTGCTGCAAGCTGCAGTGGTGGTATACTGAGAACAAGAAACCCTTTGGCCCACAAATCATGTCTGCAAGATGATTCTGTGTATGGCCTTCAATGTTGTTTGAGGGATGGGAATGTCTGGGAGGCTTCTTTACATAATAATTTCTTTTTTTTTCCTGTGTATGGGCCATTCACTTAAGAGTTGGTGATGATCTCTTTGGGTCCCTTCCAACTCAGAATATTCTGTGACTGTTTTCCCTGCTGTTCCAATATGTGATCTCACATTTCTCTGTCTTCTATTAGGTACTAACAGTATCTCCTAAAACCACTCTTTCTGTGGCTTGTTTCTTCTAATACTGCTCAGCCTTCATCCCATTCAACTGACCCTGGCAATGAGGAGTCAGGCCAGGCTCTAGCAGTGGCCCAAGATGTAGAAAACAGTTGTTGCAGAAATGAACAAGATAATTAAACACAAGTACTGTTAAAGAGGTTATGAATCACTCATAATTTGTTGTTGATTTAGTTGTTTTTTAAATCAAAGCACTTACTTATCAAGCATATTTTTCTGTTTCAGAATCTTGTAGACTTCGGCTGAGGTCTGAGGACCTTGCAGCTTTTGTCCATTCAGCATCTCATTTTCCAGCTCCTCAATGGACTAGAAGAGAGAAGACCAATTACTTGGATCAGAGGGGATACTGCTGTGATACCAGTGGTTATCAAGAAGGTAAACAATTAATGATGCCTTTGTAAAACACAGAAGGACTTCTTCATGCATTAGAGTAAAATATTTCAAAATCCTCACTTTTCCTGTGCGAGCAAAGGCTTCTGCTACTTTTCTGTTGCGTCCCCCGTAGCAGGTGGTGATGAGATCAGCGACCCCACAGCTTTCCAAAAAGGTGGCTATTGACACTGGTTCCTTGCAGAACATCTTGGCAAAGGCCACCATCTCCATGAGGCCCAGGCGTATCACTGCTGCCTTGGTGTTGTCACCGAAACTCAGTCCATCGCAGAACCCCGCGCCCACTGCCACGATGTTCTACAAATGGGCCGGTGCAAAATACAGGGGAGGGAAGGAAACGGTCAGCCAAGGTGTGCAGCTCATCAGCGTGCACCAAGCTCTAAGGAAACCCCACAAGTCTGTCTTCATCAGAACAAGGGTCAATTTCCTATGGCCTTGAGTTTATCTTATAAAAAAACAGGTCAGATAATGTTGAACAAAAGTTGTGGGACTTTTATAAGATTTTTATAAAGTATCTACTGTTACTCCCATGGGCAAAAGCCAAGCAGCTTGTTTTATACACTAATATTGTCATCCCATAGCATATATGCAATGTGTCTTGTTTTTCTGCTAGTTCCAAGGTGGATCTCACTGACCTTTCTATTTAACTATTTTAAATATCCCACACAGAGTCATACCTTTCTAGGTTTTCTTTGTGGGTCTCTGATTTGAGCAGGCATGGATTCTATGTAGATGCTGCAGTAGATCAAATTTTAGGCTTACCTACAAACATCAATAGAACTGCCTTTGTCTACAGTTTTAAACAAATCTCTCAGGATCCTAAACATCTTCACAACTCCTCTCCACTGTTCTGCAGGGTTCCCTTCCCACCTTCCAATTCTCAGCTCCTAAATAAGTCCCTAAATAAGTGTAGTTCACTGTATATGAATAATATGCCACCTAGTGCTATCTTTGGCATGTTTGCTCCAGACATGTATGTACCCCAGTGCAAAGGTTTATTTTTTTAGGTTTTTTTAGCAAAGGCAAAACCAAACCAATGATTTCAAAAAGAGCAATGATTTATCACAAAGCAGGAAAAAACCTCTCTCCCATCTGTTCCTGCCACCAGTTTTAGTCTGTGGCCAAAAGCAAAATCTGCAGTCTTTGGTTTTGTATGTCAAGAAATTTTATTTTTGTATGAGAAGTTAAACAGGACCAATTCTTTCCTAGTCAGTCATCCCACCTCCTCCACGAAAAGGTGAATTATTGAAGTATAAATGACTAAATGTGTAAGTAAGAAGTAGAAAGGATCACAGGCTGAAGTCACTTTCAATTCATGTAAAAGCAAACTCTGAATCTCACTCAGTTGTCCCCTCATTGGAAATTTGGTAACTCTGGTGTCATTTCTGATCCCACTTGGGATCTCCATGTGGGCATTGCTGAATGCCACACAGGTGTGCTGCCAGCACAGATCATTGCTCCTGATATGAATTTTCTAGCAGGTTAGTACTTAAACCATGGACATAATTATTAATGGAGCTACTCTATGCAGTGAGAGTCTTTGTTTCATGTGCTCACAACACGCAGACAGGAAAACACAGTGGACTAAATTCTGCTCTCAAAACCAGATATGCCTCTGGTAAAATAAAGATAAAAATACAACTATTTTGAAATGTTTTGCCTGTAGCTACATTTTAAATAATTTTCCCCTTTTTAACAGGTTGGAAAACTGGCTCATGAACGATGCATCTTGTCTGTGCTCATTCACTCACATGGTGACAGGACTCAAATTAGACCCCATGGCTTACAGAGGACTCAGGTGAGGCTAGAATTTGGCCCTAATAAAACATATTGGCTTGAAAACACTCACTTTCAAGGCTCCACAAAGCTCCACTGTATCAGAGTCAAGCACCACAGTAATCCTGAAATTGGGGGTCTGCATTAGTTCTTTAAAGATTTCCCCTTGTGTTTTGTTTTTGCACCCTGCGGGAAGGAACGATAAAAGTTAGAGCATTTTTACAATATTTCAGAGTGCACACAATTAACCTGAAATAAGGTTCCAGGGACCACTTCAACTTTTGTGATCGCAGTCCCAGGGTGTTACTAAACCAGAGATTTGTGCAACAGCAGTTCCTGCTGCTGGATGCCAGTGTTAAATGTAGGCATCTCCAGGGCATTGATCAACATTGCTTAATGACACTTTGAAGAGCTGAAAAGTGGATAGCCCCTAATGAATATTTCTGCCTGAGAAAGCTTGTACAACCACAGACCTTGCAAAAGACATTATTTACAAACCATTTCCTGCAGGACAGTGGTGTAATTTCTGCTTTGAAAACGTAAACCTGTGTCACTGCTAGGTACTATTATGGGGCACATATGACTACTGCCCAATTAATTCCCAGTTACAGGGGGATCCACAGATGATGAAATTGAAGGTTGGCACTGCTAAAACCTTTTTCTTACCAATTCTACAGAGGTCACATATCATGTTGTTACAGTGCTCAGCCGAGGAGAGCCCTTAGTGCTAAAGGGACTGAGGTTTGCCTTGACCCAGAGAGCCCATGGCCAGCTGGGCAAAGACCTATTAATGGAGTTTCACTTAAGTTTTCTGCAAGGTAGCTCAGTTTCCTTCAGGGGGAGCTCAGCTGTGAGTTTACTAGCCTGGGGCACCACACTCTGGTAGCTGGGAGGTTTCTCACCATCTCATGAGAAGCTTTAGGTTTGCTTCTTGTTCTTCACAATACCAGTTCTCTTTGAGGTGGCTGTTTCTGGGCTGTGTGGCTTTCCATGAGGACAAAAGTAAGAGGCAAAGCTCTTTGCACAGTCATCATCACAGCATGGCTGCAAACCAGGCCAGCAGAAGTTAAATTCCCCCCAGGAGAATTAATATAGCTCAAGTCTCCTAATCATGTCTAGTCCTATTTGTGCCTAGTTGCTCTTCCAGTAACTAATGCCCAGCTGGTACGGTTTGCACCATTACTGTAACACTTGCAAGGCAAAGGAATATTATTGCAACACAATTCATTTTTCTTTTGCCTTCCCTAGCTATGGAAGTATGTAACTTTAATTTTGACTGATTTTAAAAATCTGAGTTTAAAAAACTACTGGATGAACTTTCCAAATTAGGTCAGACCCAGTCCTAGGAGGATCTGAGGCCATGTCTTGGCAAGCAGTCCAAATGGGAGGGAGGAACAGAATGTTACTGGGTTTTCTTTTCCAAACAAAGAAATTTGAAGATGGAGAAATACACCTCTGGGAGTGTGAGCACATAGGAGCTTCTGATTACACTTCTCTATCTAGACTGTATAGTGTATCAACTGCTGATGTACTCTGTGTTGTGCTGATGTACTCTGCAGACACAAAAGATGGCTCATACCAACTCCTACAGAAACAGGATTAAGCTGTGATATTTTCAATGGATTAAATTAGCTCTCAACACTAAAGCCCGCTGTCAGTTTGAATCTGACTCTTTCAGCGCTGAACTCCCAGAAAATAATCCTGGCTCCGTGGAGGAGCTCAGCAGGCACTGCTCCACTCGGGAACCACCTGGGACCAGTCACATGCCCCTGCTTCTTCCAGAGGTTATCCTGTTGCCCAGCCACAGGTGACATTAAACACCAGCTCTAATTAGAGCTCTTTGCAATAGTTACCAATGGTGGTTTCACAGAACTTCTCATCAGCCACTTCTTTGGCTATGTTGGCCCCCATCAGCACACTGATGTCTATTTTCAGTTGCTCTCGAATGAGGTCAGAGATGAGCTTCAGGCCATCAGGACCCTCATCAATCCCCTGAAAAGATGATAGTCAAAGCCAGAGTATTAGAATAGGAAAATGACAGCAGCAGAGCACTGGTAAAGCAGAAAGTGTTCTATAGCCTGCAGCTCTCTGGTTTTAATTGGAAAAAAAAGGGTCTTATAATCACTAGTGTTAGCCATTAATACAAATGCTCTGGGTTTGTACTTTGGTAACTGCAAATTCAAGGCAAGCTCAGGGAGAAGGGGTGACAGTCAAGGTAATCCTGCAAGAGGCCTCACATCCAGTGCTGCTGTCCTGAGGCTTTCTTTCTTTGATGTTGTATTTTTCCTTTCAGTTTTTTCTGTAGTACAGGATCAGACCTTTAAAATTAAGTCTGTAAGAAGTAGCTTTTTTGCAAGATCTAAGTATTAATCAGAGTGCTTTTTTGGCATTAAGGATTATACTGAAGTCTCTTGGGTTTTTTTAAGCTAAACTTGCAGAAATTTCCTTTCTCTCCCACCTTCCTCTGTCCTGTTACTGGTGCTTATGAGATCATTTCTATAGAGGGGAAGAGCTGGTATTGAAGTCTGAAAACTTGAATTACATTTCTTTCATTACAATTTTAACTGGGATATTTCCTGTAATGCAATCAAAAGAAGTGGTGATAAGACTATATTCCTATGCTTTGCCTCTGGCTTTTAGTTTGACATTCTCTTAAAATATTAATTCCTTTTAAGATTACGATAATCTGGTACCTCTCTAACCTTAAAAAGAGATTCCTCAGTTCCTGCCAGATTGAAATTGCTTCAGTTTTGCAAAATCATTAGTGTTATTATGCCATTTTAATGCTGCCAAGAACAGCTTTAGCATGTACTTGGAAGAGGCACTTTGACTCAGAGTTGTCAGTTAAGAGTTAACTGAGGCTGTAGTCTGCTGAGTATTTTTTCTGGCAGCAGCACCAGATCTTTATGCATCCCTCCCTCTACTCATTTTCACCTCCATGCTGGTCCAAGTGGGAACTGATCCAGGCTAAACATGACTGGCAAAGACAGATACTCTTAGCCTGGATAGGTTGCCCCATCCTTCCCTCTCCACGGCCATGAGAGCAGCAGAAGGGCTGGCAGAGCTGGGCAGGTTTTAACTCTTGCAGAAAGAAAGGCAGCTGAGGGCTGCAGCTCCTACCCTTAAGTTGGAGCTGTTTATTTACTCCATATTGATTGGGTTCTGTGTAGGCAACAACTTACCTTGATCAGGGAAATCCCAAATGTCCCAGGTTTTATCTGTCCTGCAATCTGCTCACAGATTCGTCCAATAAATTGATGTGGCAGAACAAACACTAAAATATCTGCCCCGTTTGCTGCTTCAGCCACATCTGGTACAGCCACCTGGGACAAGAGTGACAACCAAAATGAGCCCCAGGTAGGAATCCTCGGTCCTTGCAAGACACCATCATGTCAAAGCCATGGCAGATGAAATGAAAATGTCCTTAATTTTAACTGGCCCTGTGGCATAGCTGCCAGCTCTCCATGCGAGCAGCTACAGAACTCTCCTGAAATATCCAAAGCAGCTGAACTGGTCTAGGGTTGGATTTTTTATAATTTTTTTTATATTTTAACCCTGTGTGGATAATCTGGGGAAGATTATATACTTTATAAATTTGCAGTGTCCTGGGAAGCCCCTTTGCTAGTTCAGCTTCTTGATCTGATTCCTGATGATAACTGACCAACCCCATATGGTTCTTGTGGAATGAGTGGTAGCACTGGGGAGCACAGGAGAAAACCAGGGTGGTGAGACAGAGGCTCTTCTGGAAGTCTTCGGTTTCCATAGGTCACCAGCTGAGTTACTGAGGAGTAAACTATATCAAAAGGCAGAGATTATCATCATCTTTGGGCAAGTATGTGCCTTTGTTTTAAATATACAGTAATTTTCCCAAGAGTTACAAAAAGCTATACAACATGCTTAAAGACTACCTAGCTGTATCTTTCTCCAAATGCTGGCATTGCTCAGAACAGTAATTCAAGCCAGGCAACAGAAGCAACAGCAGGTGAACTTGAGCCTGCTAGATTCAGTTTACAATACATTACAAAACATCACTCTTGGATGCAGCCTTGGGCACACACCCTTAAGCAAGTGGGATTCCCAGCAAGAAAATCAGAGCTGCTGCCAGCCAGGCTGCTTCTCTGGGAAAACAGCGAAGTGGGAGCAGGGCAGAGGCTGGCAGCACTGCACAGGCTGTGCTCCTGTCTCTCCATAATGCTGCAGAGCAATGCAAGGAAAAGCTGAGCTTGTTTGGTTTCTTTTTTTTTTTCTCGGTTGGAGATGGTATGAGGGTCCCTCCAGGCTCTGCTGCAACCAGCTGATTTCTGCTGGTGAAGCCTCAGGCTTTGCTCTGGACAGGGTGAGGCTGGCCTCAAGGGGTGATGACAAACCTCTTGGTCTGCTAGAGGGTTGTAAAAATAACAGTGACATGTCAGTTGCAATGCAGGAGAGCTGTGTGCCAAGTTCAAACACCAGGAGTGCAAATATGCAATCGCAGCACAAAATGTAATGCTAAATGTAACCACTCCCCAAGCAAGGAGACCTACCACATGCAGCATTTTAACTTCCCTTTACAACTGCAACTGTTCCAAAAATGTGGCACTACTCACAAAACAGGGGCATTTGGCAAAATCTTGAACAGCCAAACCCCCTCACCTCACTTGCTTCAGTAGCAGTAAATTATCTAAGATGATTAATTTAAGTAGAGATGTGTAACTTGGTATTTTAAATGCCCATGAAAATAAATACCTTATATTTTTGATGGATTTTAGAGTGTTATTAACTACAGCTATCCTTAAATCACTCATGAGCTGATAGCTCATTATTCATCTCCTTGTAAGCCACAGCCTGTGCTTTTGATTTCTTTTTCAGAACAGTAGCTTTGCCTGTTTTTCCAGAAGATGCTGTGGGTTTGAAATATCTCAGCTTTGTGTAGACAGATCTGTGCCTGCCATTTCTAGAGTTGTGCTGATCTCTGCCAGGGAGGAGGATGGTGTGATACCAGCACAGAGTTGGTGTTTGAAGTTGCGCGTGACACATGAGACAAGCAGAAATCACAGAATTATATTCCAGAGAGTTATAATGGAATGAGTTAGGTGACAAATCAGAACAAAGCAGTGAATTGCTTACTAATTTTTTTTTCAGATGTTGCCTCCCTTATAAAAAAAATTAAATTCAGTGATCTTTAATTTTTTTTCAACTTACCACGTTGTGGGGTATCTTGTATCCAGGCAGATACTTAACATTTTCATGTTCCTGGTTGATGATTTCTGAGAGTTTTCTTCCATTAATGATCTCTTCAAACACCCACATCTTGACAGTGGGATCAAATCTGTTGGACTTCTGGACATTTTGGCCAATGATTCTTGCTATGGCTGATCCCCTTTAAAAATAATTTAAAAAATTAAATAACTAAAAGGGAAAAAGTACTTTTATTTTGAATTGGAAACACAAGTTACTTTAAACATCATAACTTATAAAAAGCCTGTGCTATAAAGCTGTCTAGGTGCTTGTAACATTTATCAGAAAGCTTTATCCACTACCCTCCATCAAGAGCCCCTCAAGTTTAAAAACAGAGACAGTAGAACAGGGGAAAAATATAATTGCAGTAATGGATCTGAAGTAATATCAAAGGTTATAGAGCAGGAGTGTGATGTACCATCAACAGCACTAAAAATATATTACCTGAGATTAAAATCTCTCTTGCTCCTCAGATAATTCTGGTTTTTGTCAAGATCAATAAATGTAAAATAATCCAGGTGGTAAATAAGTGCTGATCAATCTTGCTGTGATAGTCTTTGTGCATCGCATGTAAAAGAGATGCATCCCACTTTCCTATCCACAACCAAACACTTACGATAAGGATTTTACATAAGAGCTACATCCTTGGAAAAAAAACCCCAAACAACCCTTCACCCTGGTGGTTTCTCTTTACTTATTGTTCTAATTATCACTGTAACAGGACCTGTAATACTTGCAGCCTGAGGATAGTTCAACCATCCAGTTTACTCATCTTGAGTCATGTTGAGCATTTTTAATTTCAGGTCAGACAGTAACTCTATTTCCCCATCATCACTGCGGCCTTGCAAACACTCACATGGCAAGGAAGAATTAAAAACCCCACAGAAAATACTGGAAGTATTGCTAATGCTCTTTAAATTATTTGGGCAAGAGGGGTGATTATTTTTACTCCTCTCTTCCTTCTCTCCATTTTAAGGCTACTTGAATCGCTCAAGCATTGGCCATTTTATTAACACAAGTGAAAGAGAAGCCCCAGTTGCAGCACTCTTGTCCTCTGACCCACTTGTAACAAGGAATGAATAGGATTTAGCTGTGGTATGTGTTCTGGAACTGATAAAGTTCTTGTGGATATCAAAGACAAAGTCCAGGTAGGTCTGTGCTGTTAATGATTCAAAGGGAAACCACATTGTAACTGACATTCCTTGGCTCACCCATATTTTTCATGTAGAGGTTTACATAAGGTTAAATTGGTCAATAACTAATAAGGTCTTCTAAATAGGTAGTTAAGGTGTTAATCTTTAATGACAAAGAAATCCTGCTGAGATGAGGTTTCACTTTACTCAGTGTTGGTTATATGCTCTATCCTGAGCTGCTGTAGTGGTTTTTTTTATTTAGTCATTTAGTTTGGGGTTTTTCTGGTTAGTTTGTGGTTTCTGTTTAGTGGTTTTGTTTTATTTTGTAAGGGATGATTTGGTTTGGTCCTTTACAATATTTAGGGAAATGTTTTAAGGGTGAACCTTGACTGCAAGAGTTCTGCTGTTTTGAAAGAAAGGCATGCTGTTATATGATGCATTCATATTATTTATAAAATTGCTTATATTCTGGTTGTCTTGCCCTGCTATCAACAGAGAGCACATTCAAAGCTTGAGCTGAGGATGAATTTTGGCTCCATACAAGAAGTGTGTATTAGTAAGAAAAAAGTTTGGGTTTTTTCATAAACTTGAGATATAAATTCATTGTCCGGGTTGTCCAGCACAACCCAGATGATGAACTTAGACCTCAAGCCTACCCATAAAAATAACCTTTCTAGCTAAGTACCAAGAACATATGATTTTCTGTTGAAAGATGCAGACTCCAGCTCTAATCCCTGAAATCCTGAATGGGACTTGCAGCTCTCAGTAGATAAATCTGATCTTCTGGCAGAGCTGTCATTGCCATTGTGCTTGGATGTTGCCACCCAAATCTTTACCTATTTATAAGTTATTAGTGAAGGCATCTCAGGCATAAAAGTAGCTCCACTAATAGTAGTATTTTCCTTTGGTTTCTCTTTAGATGAATGAGGATTTGGGGGAGAAAGGATTTAATGTTTAAAAGGCATTGAGCAGTCATCGGGGAAAATACCTTGCCACAAAACCATCAAACTGTTCAAAACCTGATGCTCTGTTTTATTCAGTCTATTTAGAACTCAGTCACTGCTGGTCAGCCTCAGGAAGATGAACAGCTTTGTCTGTGAAGGCAGTGTTTGGTAACTACACAGGCTTGGCAAAAGAGGGCTGTTTCTGCAAGCAAAACCAAGGATGCTTACATATAAAAATTTTATCATGATTTTTTTTATTTTTTCCAAAAACCAATTCAGTGAAGATTAATAGAAGGTAGAGAACTCCACTTAGATAATTTTAAAAAGCAAGTGAAAATTGCCAATCAGATATTTTTTCCCAATTACGTTAATTCATGTTGGAAGGGATCTACATATGGCTAAGGAGAAAAAAAAAAGCTTTTGTCTTTATACAGAATAACTTAAATAAGACCCATTATTTACATCTGTGAACATGAAACTGTTTGTAGCATACATCAGATCTGGTGAAAAATAGAGCTTAGTGGAGCCCAGGAAGCAGCTGGTCTCTTCCCTCTGCAGAGGGCAGGAAAATATACTTATGCTATTCCTAATAGTTTTTCTGAGGAGATCTTAAAGACCTCAGTGGTTGCAGGTCTCTTCCCTTCCCCAATTAGCCCATCCCAGGACATTGCTATCCTTAACATAGAAAGATCCCCCTCAAGTTTAGCCCAAGTCTTTCTTACCACAATTAAGCCCATTTCTGTTCAAGAAGGGTGGAATATTGTTGTTCTCCTTTAGATGCTTGAAGATGATGTCTTTTTTCAATCTCTTTCTTAGCCAACCATCCCATTTTTTACAAGTTATAGTATTGCTCAGATTGGAAGGGACCATGAGAGGTCTCCAGTGTGGGAACATCACTGAGTTTAGATGGGTTGCTCAGGGCTTTGTTCAGTTGAGTCTTGAAAACTCCCTAATGACCACCTCCTCTCTGGGCAACCTGCCCCAATGCTTTATTGTTCTCATAGAGATTTTTCTTTTTTCCTCTCTTTATATATTGAGTCAGAACCTGCTCTGGTTCAATTTATGACCACTGGCTCTTGCTTTCCTTCCATGCACCTCCATAAAAAGCCTGGCTATCTGTCCATGTTGAAGACAAGAACCCAGTTCAAGCTGGATCTTTGCTGAGAACCGTGCAGTCCAAATGAATCTAAGACTGGGAGAGCTTTTGAATACTGAGGGGCCAGGCAGTGAATTAAACCTCTGTTTTAAAAAGCAGATAACTGAACCATGATTAATGTAAACACAAACCCTCCTGCACCTACTGGCAACCACAAAATGCAGTGCAGCACTTGCTTCGCTCAACCATATCACTCATGAGCCTCCTGGCAGTGTTGACTTAGCAAGTCCCCGTGACCTGCTGAACTTCTGCAGCTGACATGAGCTTTTGCAACATTGCTGTGTCACGTGTCAACCACGATTCTGAGCTGCAGGAAAGCCTCAAGAGCACGGGTCTGAACTGCCACCCAAATATTCATGTGGAACATAAGAAAAAAAATGTTTGCCAAAGGTAAACATTGTATTTCTCTGTAGCACTAAAACAACCTGTTCAGCCACTAAGGCTATGAATACATGTGATTGAAACATCAGAGCACAATGTTTATGTCCTCCCTGGGGATTTTGAAGTTGATGTATATGGTAGGAAGCAAGAGATGGGGCTCAGGCAAACAGGCAGAATGAGTAAGTAGATGGTATTGAACAGGCTGGGGTCTCAGTATCTCTGTGGTATAGCTCTTTCCAAGTTTGTAGGTGCATGTGGAAAACCAGAACTTTCTCAAGTACAGATCTGAATACAACTAAGTGACTTTAAATGATGTCTCGTGGGAAAGGGGCAGCCTGGGAAAAGCAGGAGGTCCCTGCTTGAGGATGCAGCAAGAGAATGATGAAGTTTGTGACTGTGGGCTGACCAAATGTTAAAAAAAATTGACTCCAAACATGCAGTCATGGCTGTTGATGGCTTGGAAGGGAGAATGAGCTGCCTGCACAGGCAGGTGAGGGAAGAGAAAGTGGCAGGGAGAGGGATGCCTTCCCTGAAATGACATGGTGAAAGCAGCAGCTGAGGAAACAAATGATGGGGCCAGAGAAAGCCAGAAGTGTGACAATGAGGTCCAGAAGACTTGGCTGTGCAGTTCCACGTGAAAGGCTGTATCTGAGAGATGTCATGCACAAGGAGAATGCATGTTTTTACAAGGCAGGAAGGCAGAGAGCTGTGCTTTAACTCCGCTGTGTTCTCAGCAGCTCACAAGTAACCACTCCCTCACTTACTGACTCTTCTGGCATTACTTCCACCTAGCTGTCAGATATTTTTTAAATCTTCAGGAGCTTGCTCTCCTTGTACAAAAACAATCGCCAGAACTACCTGGAGGCTGGGTTTGCTAATCCCAAATGCATGCACATGCATGTTGGTCTGTTTGTTTGTGCTCAGCGTACAGAAAGCGTAAGAAAAGTACGATGCAAAGTCCTGTGAGATGGATTTACTGATCTTACTGGGGTCTGTCAGACTCAGGGAGCTCTGGAGACCCGCACTTTTGTCCAGGCTAGAAAGGACTGAGCAGCAGCAAAGGTATTCTTAAGAATGAGGATAAATAGGAGACATGAACACAATGCTGTGCCTGCACCAAGATGCAAAACGACACGCTGAGGAGGATGGAAGTGAAAGGTGCCAATACATTGTGGCTTTAAATGAAGCCTGTGCTCCGGTTCCTTCAGAGGAACACAAACAGCATCACCACCCTCCTCACTGCTGAATGCTTCAACCTGAACTGCCGGGGCCCTGCCGCAGGCACACACAGCGACAGCTGCAGCTCCGGGCCTCTCTGGATTCTGTCGCCAGGCTTGAAGCGGCTCACACACCTGGGGTGATTCGGGAGCCTCATGCCTTTCCAGTTCTCACTGACTGGTCCATCTCTCGGGGGCGATGGTCCCTGCCCAGGAGCCCAGAAGCCGCGGCAGGACGGGGCCGGGGTCGCGGTTTCAGGACCATGGAGACGCTCCGCGCCCCCGGCCCCGCCGCTCCCCGCACCGCACCTGTTGCGAAGCCCCGGCCTCCGCGGCGGGAGGAAAAACCGAGGAAGGAAGGGGGAAGAGAGCAGAAAAAGGGAAAGACATGAGGAGAAAAAGGGAGGCGGGCAAAGAGAGAGCCCCCCCGCGCTGCGGCACTCACCAGTTCCCCGAGCCGACGATGCAGACGCGGAGCGGCGACATCCTGCGGGCTGCGTCCTGCCCGCGGGGCTCGGCTCGGCGGGCTCGGTCCCTCCCGCCCGCCAGCACCGCCCCTGCCGCCCGGCCCGGCCCCCGGCGATGCGGGAGGGACGGGCAGGAGCGGGCGGCGGCCCCGGGGCAGCGCCGGGTCCGCCCCGGCCCCGCCTGCGGACCCGCGGGATGCTCTGCCCGGGTCGGTCCTTGGGCCGAGGGCTGCTCTGCGAGCGTCGGCTGGGAGCGGGGGAATTCGGTGCCCTGGGAGGGGGAATGGGAAAAATGGTGCCTTCTCCGAAATGTACGGGAATAAGGACGTGCGTGGGGAAAGCGGGAAGCCCTGCATTTCTCGTGGGGTGGGACCTTCCTGCCCACCGGCAGCCCCGAGGGTTTCGGTAGGGTGGGTAACGTGGCAGAGTCTGTGAGGGGCACAAGCTGGGCCCTTTGGGACAGTGAGGGACATCTCAAGGTCCCACCTGCCCTGCCCCACAAATAGTAATGGTTTAAATCCTTTGGTCACATAAGGAACACACCAAGAAAAGGCTATGAGTGCATTTGCAGAGCCAGATTCAGCTGATAAATCCTGAACTATATCACAGCTTTTAATATGGGACTTCAAATATAAGTTGTCTGCAAGGAAAGACAAAAAGGAGTGTTGGTCCTTTTCTCCTACATTGTTTAATGATGCATAACACCCTACAAATGACCACATTTTACCTCTCAGCCCTCTAGTACCCCCTGCCTCCTCTTCAAAGCATCCTTCTCTCTCATTTTTGAGCCAAAGTACTGCATTTGCCACCTTTCCAGCTCTTGGACTCCTGTTTCCCCTCATCCTGCTGTGCCCAGGCTCCCTTCTCTGCCGGGGGGCTGTGGGCTCAGCAGTGACCACATCTGCTGCCCTCGCCTTGGAGTTTGGCTCAGTGGGTTCCTGGCTCCATGAGATGTGGACACCTGACCCTGTGATTCATAGAGGGAGGCTGGCTGCCAGCCCTGGAGAGGCCTGTGGGTGTTTCTGGAGGTACACATATGTTCATCTCTCCTGCTGTCAGCTCCATTGGCTCAATTATTTGGTGCGTCCTCATAGTGATGACTGTTGGTGGACTTAACAAAAAAAAAAAACAGAGGAAAATCCTGCAAAATAATATTTTGAGAAAATAACCAGGATAGGTTGCTATAAAGGAAGGTGTACTGGGACCCTGGGCATGTATGAAGCCTGATGGGCATTCTGCAAGATGATGCATTACCTGCAAGCACAGTTTGAGCATAGCCAAGGCACAAGAGCCCTTCTCTGGTTCCAGGTACATTTCCTTCAGTATCCTGCTTGTTCACCATAATTTGCTTCTTCCTCTCTGTGTCCCTTCATTCTCTTCTCCGTTTAACTCACCTTCCCTTTGAGAAGAAGATCTAAAGTGGAGGTGAAGAGTAGCCATCATCCTTCTTGCCCTGTTCCTCTGCTTGCTGCAAGCTCTTCTGTCCTGGTGAGTCCCCAGGCCCCAAGTGGGGACACACTCACTGAAGCACTGGCTTCTGCAACTAATGCATGCCACAGAAAATGTCCCTGGTCTATATAATATGTAAGTACTGCAAACTGTGTAGTGTTTGTTTTTTTTTCTAAAAAGAAACGTGGAAGATTTTAATTACAAAGGAGAACTGTATTAGTTTGGTGGCCTCTAGACTGACTTACGTGGCCTCCACATTGCAGTTACAATGACCATTTGGTGGGTGCGGATAAACTGGCAGGGGACGAGCAGGCAGATGGATATGGCAGCACTTGTGAAGAGCAGAGGACACAGCCTGGGACTGTGAATGCACACATTAGCTTATCTATCTATGACACTAATTGGCTGTGGAATTATATAACTTGTGCTGCTGCTGAACTCTCCTCTGGATTTGTATGCTCACTGCTCCATGGAGATGGATAGGGAAGCATTCAGTCCCCAAAGACTGTTTCAGGTGGTCTTCAGGCAGTTTTAGACGTCAGGTTTGGCTGTCAAGGCTGAATCAGTGGCAGTGTTGTGTGAGGCCCTGAGAAATGGGTCCTTTGTCAGATTCCAGAGCCCCGGAGCCACAGAGCACACACTGGCGGGTGCTGACGACTGTTGTTTTATCAGGCAATGGGAAGGATCTGCTCTTTCCCATGGAGGCTCCATGTTTGTTTTTCACATAAGCCCAGGAGTGCTAGTTCTGATGTGTGAGTCATTGGTACATAACAGACATAAAAGCTCAGTCTGCATAAAAGGGAGGCTGAAGACAACTCTCTAAAGGCCACCCCCACCCAAGCTCACCTGATCTTCCACACCTAATGGGTCATGAACATGACCCAGAGATTACACAGCTTAACTGTTTTCCCCTGCAAACAGGAAAACCTCACTGTCAGTGCAGCAAAGCCAGGGCAGCGACAGGAGTTTTAGCTGAGCCAGGTGTGGCTCTTCCTATGGTGGCAATGCAGTCTTTGAACGTCTCAAAAAATGTGACTGAGAAATGCTAAACTCAGTATCCCTCTTAAGACTGGTTAGAGGTTTTGCCCCCTCTTCTCCTACTGAGAAGCTGTTTGATACCATTATTCCTCTCACAGTGAGAGCCCTTCTTCCTGTTTCATATCCAACTTATGCCCACCTGCTCTAGCGCAAGTGCTGTCTATAAATGTGAACGATTCTTCTTCTGTGGTGCTTATTCTCCCTCTCTGCCTGACTAAAACTTCAAATGTATTTACAGAGAGGAATCAGATCCCATCTCACCATTCATTTTGCCAAGCTCAGCAAGACATGCTCTCTTAGCTATTTCTCTGATTATCTGTATGTCACTTCTTTGTACCTGTTTCAGCTGAATTTTACCCAGTGTTTTGTATCTATTTTTTTATTGTTCCTGAAAATACAGGGCTTGCTACATGTAAGATTCCATTTTTCTTTCAAATAACTACACAGCACACGGTTCTTCCTCTTCTGTTGCTCGTAGTGGATGAATTCTAATTTACAGCAGAAGTGTTACCAATCTCTCAGTACATGTCCCTCTATTGTATACTGTTACATTTCTTCCCATTTCTGTTATTAGGGCATAACAATTACATAATTCTTCCTTCAGGATTTCCTCTCTATTGAAAATATCTCCTAACTTTGTTGTTAGCAATTTCATTACCTCACTCATTTGTAATTTTTTGCATCAAGCTAACTAATGAAATTACTCAGATTTACTGATTGCTCCAGTCCTACAATTTTGCTCTCAGACCCATCAGCAGTTTTCACTCCCAATCCTGTTCCTTCATCATTTTATAGTGTTTATGTTAATCCTCATCTTCTTGAGTTTAACTAATGATTATCTAGGTAATACCAAATCAAATGCTTTACCAAAGTCCAGGTTGATAAGATTTATTATTTTTCCTTTGTTCTGATATGCCATTGTCTTATCAACGAAGGACATTGAGCTGGTCTACATATAATGTGCCTAATCTACACTTTAACCCATTTTCTGCTTCCGTTCATGTCTTTTGTTACTCATGGCTAACATTTGCTCTAAAAAGCCTAAAGATGTCATTGATGGAGATTATTCAGTATTCAGAAGTGAAGGTTAAAGAGCCCTCAAGTTTTGTGGCTGTGTTACGCAATAATTTCCATATCCATGCCCTTTAGCCTCTTAAGTGTGCTGCCTCTGCTCTCTGGGGTTAGTTACATTCTTTCCCTTATGGAGTCTGAAGCAGTATGTTCCTTTAGCTTTTAGGTATCTGCCCTGCTGCTGTTGTGGGCAATGCTTTTCTTAATTTCCTTTGCAATTATGCAGTAAACCTTTTATGTCCTTGTTTTCTTTCCCTGTGCAGGTCTGGTTTGTTTTGATTTTGAGTCATACCTTTAATTTTGGATGTTTGAATGACAGTTTTCTCTGCATATCACTCCTGTCTCCTTTTTTTCACTAGATTTTCTGCGTATTCTTGAGATGTCCTGCACTGTCTGCATCACAGTTCATATCCTATGCGGGCATCTGGAGCTACTGGTAATATTCAGCCTTATTTCGTCTGATCTCTTTGGAGAGAAGTAAGATTTAAGGAGCCTCTTCTGTCTGGTGACTACTTGAAAGCAAAGCAGAATATGAATATTGCACTCCCTAGGGTGATGATCAGATAACATTGCTCCTTGGCATCTTAAGGAATGCAGGCTTTGGAGTTTAGGGAAAGAGGAGCTGAAAATTGAGGTTTGTTTTTCATTTTTCCAAGCCTTGTGGGCTGATGTTAGCAGGACTCACATGTTCAATTTTCTCACCTGTGAAGCTATAGGTAGAGTTAAGTTTGGGGTAGGTCTGGAGTTTAGAACAAGGGTTCCCAATATCAGCCTTGGTATGTGAGAGGAGCCCACCTGTTGTGAGTGTCCAGAGAAACCTTCCCCTGGTTGAGGCCTGCAGACCATTAAAAAGCTATCACTTCAGCTCTACTCAAAATGTAACATGCCTGACCTTCACCTTACACTAGACAGCCTGGTGAACTGCATTGGAATTACTTGGATATCATGGGCCTCTTCATTTTCCTCTGGAAAATTTTTGCACATAAGCTCTCCCTGAATTATGTTCTAAACAGATTTGCATGGTTTTAAATGCATATATAAACACTAAATTATTATGCTTAATTGCCGGGATTGTGGGGATTGGGATGACTGAGAGATGTCACAGAGATTATTTATTGCTGAATCAGTCTCGTGTTTATTGAAGGGTGAGACAGGAGAGATGTTTTGAACAACATCTCTAATATCAAAAGCAGCAGCAGTTCCAGCAGCAATAGCAGTAGCAGCAGCAGCAGTGGAAGCTGCAGCAGGTACAGATGCCGAGGTAGCAGCAGCCCCCCTTTACTTTTTTCTATAAGGCCTTATATACTTTTTTAATCCAATAAGCAAATGCCACAAAGCTTGCTCACACATTTGTACCAATCATCACTGTACATGATTTTACGGCAATGCAATCATCATATTGCATCATATTTACTGCAATCATCATATTGCTATTAAGGCCTGTTGTATAGGCTTATATGGCTACATATTAACTTTCTAAGAAATTCTGCTATAAGGTTTATTGCTAAACTCAAAATTCTTTACTCTTTCACATATCACTATTATTTCTTGCATAAAACATGTTTTTACTTTTTAAAAATACATTTCTACTTTTATAAAGCATACTTATTTCAAAACTACAAAACTACGTTATTGCTTTAAACTGTAAAAGCTCATTGTTCTAACTCAGGCAGCCTTCGCCAGAGTCTCAGATCGAAACATGTATCCTTTTCTATCTGTTCAAGCACAATGCTGTTTATGTACTCTGTTAGCACCTGCGAGTTCTCTGTAACTTCATTTCCCACACTTAATTATTTTTAATTATAGGTAGTAAATAATAGCCATTTATACTGAGGTAGCATATAATATCTCGAAAAGACTCTTCCAGGATATTAGGTACAAATAAACAATGTCAGTTTGCATCCCTAAAAGCTGACAGCCTAAATTTACAGCTAATGACAGCCTAAATACAGATTTACAGCTTCCACATGGACTTCTTGCAGTGTGTTTTTACTCACTCATGGGATCTAGAAAACAAATCAACAGAGAAGTTTTGACTCCACTCATTTAATTTAGTTGAATTTTCTGCTGCAGGTTCTGATCAGATTATATAGGAAGAACTTTTTTTTCACACTTAAGTTAGTTCTCCAACAGGGTTCTTAGCAGAAAGCGAGACTGGATTTTAGCCATATAGAAATCTACATAATTCCAAGCAATTTAAGGAATTTAAGCAGAACAGACTGAGAGGCCAATTGTAAACCATCTGTACTCTTTATGGCTTTCTGTAATCCAACAGAGAAAGCTTTCAGAGAAAGGAGAGGCAACAGGACTATAGCAGAACTGAAAAATGCATTTGACAGAAGAGAAACAATATTGGTAACTTAGAGTTAATTTTCTATAAAACAGATATCAAACCCCAGGCAACAGACCAACGAAGACTTTCCAGAATCCAAATATACGCAGTCAGTAGGCAGCACAGGCTGCAATAAAAAGGAAGGATATAATTTGGAAATTAGGAAGTAAATCCAGAATTGGCTAGAGTATGCAGGTAGAAGTAGAAGATCTGGTGATGAGAACAGCTCGGTATCAGTATCCCTCAAACAGAGCTTAAATGGAAACACAGCATTCAAATTAGGTACTACACAGGTTTGCCTACAGAAATTACCAAGTGCTTTGGCTTGGTTTCCAAACTGAACTTGTTAACATTGATACACCTGGAAATGGCACTTGTGACTGGGATAACAAGCATCTAAACATGATAATGGAGATCTACAGCAGATGGAGAGATACATATGTTGCCATAGAAACAATGCAGGAATGTGTAGGAGTAAAGCATGGCACAGAAAAGCATCTGGGAGAAAGGGCTGAGAGCTGAACTTACTCAGCAGCTCTTAAGGTTAGATGACACGTTAATAAAGACACAGTAGTTTTTCAGGATATAGAGAATCACAGAGGAAAGGAGTCCTAACAGTGAGCTGCGGAACAGCTGAAGGCAGGAGTGCCATGTTGTGCCATAGTGTGGGGCAGAAAAAGTCTCTAAAGAAAGGCTGGAGATGGCCATGAGATGGATGAAAAAGCTGGGAAGCCCCTCAACAGAACCACAGCATATGCCCCCGGTGCCTGATGAGCACACCCGGACCCAGGGGGGTGATAAGGGCATGTGCATTCCTTGGACTCCTCTCCCGGCAGCAAGTCCATGGAAGGCGACCCAGCTTGGCTCATTCGGTGCCTGCCCACTCTCTCCCCTGCAGAGAACCTCTTGGGTGGTCCCACAGTGCTGCAGAGCTGACTCCACCGTGATGGACTCACATGTGGCTACATTTCCTGAAGAAATCAGGCCCTAAGCAGACAAATGTGTGGTTTTTAATTCCAGAATTCCCCACACAAAGAGCTTGAGTAGGGAAATATCTGGAGCAAGCTCCTCTTACTCTGTTGGGGTGAATGACACGGCAGAAAAGATCTCGAGCTCAGGGAGAGGAGTCACCTAGCGGTCGTTGAAGCAAGACAGAAGGCAAACCCTCCCATGGTGAAGAAGAACCAGACAGAGGTGACAGGGTCGAGCTGCTGCCCTTTGTGCTAGAACAGCCTGCACTCAGTGGCCTGTGAGGCAAAACCCCGAGCTCCCTTCCTGCTCCCAAGTTGGAGAGAAAAGGGCAGGGAGGCATCCCTGTGTGAGCAGGGTTTGAGCAAGCAGAGGGTTGCCTCTTGGAAAAGACCCAGGACACACATCCAGCTGTCAGCAGCAGCTGCATCACACTGCCAGATTGAAGGCCTGCATGCTGGGAAGGGATTCAAGGCTAGGAAAAGGGATTGAAACATGGAGCTCATCAATGGTGTGGCTGCGGAAATGTCTCGAACTCTGGTTGTAACATGGTTATCTCCTGCTGCTGAGCTGCATCTCTAGAACAAGCTTTAGTCTGTGTGGGGAGTTGGAAGTCCTCCAGGACAGTGTAAGTGCTCTGAGGGTTCCAGGTGGTGGGGCTGGGTGGTGGGCAGAACTAGCGGCTGTTGAGCTCTACAAGATAAAAGGCAGTGTGAGTGTGCTGATCGCAGTTTGCCGGTGTGGAGAGGGATGGGGTGGCGTGGGCTTCCCTCTCGTGTGGTGGCTGCAGAGCAGTGTTGCTTCTGACACTTTTGCAGCTCCATGGCTGCACGATGAGGATGACAGCTCCAAGCTGTGGCAAGCTGCTCTGCACACAGAAGCATTAAAGAAAAATTACACAGGCAGCAACTCCAAAGAAGCCTCTCCGGAGGCAGATGCAGTCCTATCCTTCACGCCTGTTCTTCACTGAGTTCCCAGGACACAGTCCTTTCCTCAGAGGGTGTCTCGCAGAGGGGAAGCTACTGGGATTACACTCCCAGCTTCCAGCCAGACCAAGCCTTTGCTACTGCCCCAGTTTCTATTTCCACGTCAGGATTGTGTAGGGTTGAGGTAATGCTGGACCCTGGAGCATGACTCAGTGTAGTCACACTGAGTGCTGCTCAAAATGGTGCCAAATGTGAGTGTGAAGAACGTGAGTGGGTTGTGGACAGGGATGGAAACTTTGTAAGCAATGTAAGCTGCTGTCATGTGTGAGTGTGCTGCTTTCAGCTGGACCTGCATTACAGCAGGATATGACGCATAGGGACTGATAGAGAAGAGTAAGGAAATTAGGGGATGACTGACAGTGATTGAAAAAAGATTTTGACTCCTTAAGACTACAGAAGATTGGTTGAATAACTGTTTGAAGCAAGCACCAGTGCTTCATACGTGTTAAATAGCAAAACCAGAGACCCAGGGACTCAGTGATGCCTCTAAAGCTCCAAAATTAAGACATTCTGTCAAAATATATTCACAGTATGAAGAGCTCTGGTGGGTGAAATAGTTTGTGTTATATTTACCTGACCTTACTGGCCATTTTCACCTATGGTCAGGAGAATGCAGCCATGTGGTCAATGTGTTGAAGGAGAAAGGCTGTTTATTTTAACCAAATTTCCTTTCTTGTTCTTGTGTCATGGAATCTACAGTTTTATTAGGTAGGTATTGTTCATACTTAGTAAGAATAGGAAATTCCTTCATGTTCATTATCCAGAAGAGACCCAACAGAAACATTGTTTCCCAGGCTATTCAGAAAGTATCAGTTGCCTTGAGAAAGAACCTAACCCCAAGAACAATTGTAGGATTAAAAAATGCAGATATGAAGCTCCATCAGCGATGTTACTTTTCTGTCATTCCCTCATTGCGTGGCAGCTCCCCCAATTCAGCAATGATTATGAAAAGTTGCACTTCTCATGCAGTAAAGGCAGGCTGCACTTCTGGCTTTTCTTTCCCAGTACTGATGCCATTCCCCCGTATGCCTGTAGAGGATGTAGTTCCCTTAGCAGACAGGAGCAGTAATAGTTTTGTCTTCTGTGGCCCAGCTACCAGAGGCAGATCCAGATTTGAGACTGCTAAACTTGGTCTCATCCTAAGATACTTACTACGTCAGGAAAAAAAGTCCTGAATTAGACCAACAAGAGAGTGATAAAAAACTTGTATCATTATATATATATATATTAAACTTTCACTTTTATTTTAAGCATGCAGGTGATGACAACTATGCTGAAATTCAGAGCTTTTACTCTTTGAACCTTGCTGCTCTGAAGACACAATACTCATCTGAAGAAATTCTAAGCATGTTAAATGGCTTTAAAGTGAAAGAGAATAGGTTTAGATTAGATATTAGAAAGAAATTCTTGACTGAAAGAGTAGTGAGACACTGGCACAGGTTGCCCAGAAAAGCTGTGGATGCCTCATCTCTGAAAGTGTCCAGGGCCAGGCTGGATGGAGCTCTGAGCAACCTGATCTTATGGAAGGTGTCCCTGCCCATGGCAGTGGGGTGGAAAAAGGTATCTTTAAGGTTGCTTCTAACCCAGGCCATTCTATGATTCTATGTATAGCCAGACTATAAACTTTGAAAGAAAAAACAAGAGTTGTTTTGGTGTTGATCAGATCCTGGGCAGTTTCCTGAAATTAACAGAATGGTTAGTTGTGGGAAATTTGCTTGAGCTATGATAAAATACAATCTACTTCAGCTTGTAGCCATATTCAGGCCTACAAGGATCCGATCTGACAAATGTCAATAAACACTTGCTATCCTATTCATGTGTTTCCCCTCCAGATCTGCAGCTCTTCCTCATCTCCTCCTCCAGAGCCAGCAATCCCAGGCAGTGGTGAGGCTCTGGCAGGCTGCAGACAGGGCACAGCTGCGGAGTCCCAGCACTCACCCTCTGCTGCTCTCCCAAGGGCCGGGGTGGGATCTGTGTCATTTTGAGCCACTAAATTATAACCGGGGAAGGAGACTGAGAGCAATGAACTGAGCACAAGTTATAATTAGTAACACCCTAAACCAAAGAGAAAAGGCAGCTGGGACTGTGTAAGCCCTTAGCAAACGTGGTTGAGCTGTCAGCCTTTCTGTGCTATTCAGCATTTTGTCAATGCCATCTTACGAGAGCCTCTGGTACTGCACATGCAGCACCGTTCTAAAGAGAAAAAAGCAAATGAATGGGGGAACCAAACCTGAGCTCACCATGCTCAGGGACCAAATACCAAATGCGGGACTGCAGAAATACGCACTAAGGATTGCTGGCCTGTCTGGGGTGTTGGAGATGTTCTGGGTGGAGAAATATCCTACTGTGATGCTTACAAGGGTCTAGCATGGGTGAAGCTCTGTCTCTGCAGGGACTGGTTGTCCTTCAGCAGGGGGGAAATAAAGCACACAGGTGGAACTCTTGCCTGAGTTGCTTTTGCTTCAAATTTTCCCAGGAAAATTTCAGGGTTATTGGCATACATTATGATACCATGCAATTATATTATATTTTCAATTAAAGTTTCAAGTGATTGGCAGAGTCAGAAGTAACTTGTTTGGAGGGCAAGAAGTGTGCAGTTTTGGTCAAAATTTTCTTTAATAGACTGTGTTACTCTGCTGATCTGTTCACCTGTGTGTCTGTAGGAGAAAAATGCAGGGAAAAAATCCCTTTTTTTTGCCTGCAGTGACAAGCATGGTCCTAAAAAGGCAGAAGTGATCGGTTTTATGTCTGTGCACTGGTAATATCTCCTGTCCCTGTAAGAGAGATTCTAGGTGTAGATGCAACAGGCAATCTACACTGGTCTGCTGGTAGAGATTGTATGTATGCTTGGCAGGAAGGGATGGATATGTGATAATTTAGAACCAGATTAAAGTTTAAAAATATATTTTAAAGACACAATGCTCATAATGTGCCATCACCATTTGCTGGCCAAAGGCAAAGGCATTTTGAGTGTCACTGGGAAAGTTGAAACATGCTGGTAGGACATAGGAAAGCTGGGGCAGCTTTCATGGGGTAAAAAGCTGCTACCAGAGGAGTACTGTAAGTAAATAAATTATTTGTCTGAAATATGTTCTCCTTAAAATTTTTGCTTTTATGTATGATTCTCACATAGGGAATTTTTAGCATCTTTTGCAACACGGTTGTTTACAGTATTGTAAGTGTATCATAAGAGCTGGAGAGCGGAGGAGGGAGTTTGGATGAGACATGGAGTGGCCTCACTAACTACAGTCATGTCTGGTTCTGCCTTCCTCTTCTCCATGTGCAGATTGATTGAAGTCAAAATGAGGATCGTCTGCCCCTGATTTTAAGAAATAACGCGGCTGCAGTCAGTGAAGTTGAGGATGGCCGAAAGCCATGCCTGGCCTGAAAGATTTCACAGAGCCCGACCAATCTCTCCCAGTTAGATATGATGGCATTCCGTGACAGAAAAATGCAGTAATTGGAGAAAGAATAGGAGGAAAAAATGTGTTTCTTCTCGAGGCCATGTTGGGGCATTGCTCAGTGCGTGAAGTCCTGGTTTGACCCTGCTTTGTGGGTCTCTGTGACAGCAACACCCCAGCTGTCACATCCCTGCTCCTGTATGGCACAGCTTGGATCCCTCACTCCTCTCAGCCCACTCTTATTTTGCAGCGAGAATTCCTGTAGCCCTTATGTGGGAAGATGACTGGAGATAAGAAGATAACTGTATGGAAATTATAGTGGAAAATATGGTTGCTACTCCCTGGATGGAATGTGGTGAGCATCCCCGATCTCCCACACACAAACGAAGGAGGACTAAAAGGAGGGTGGAGGGGAGTGGAGACACTGTGGCCAGGCTCTGGCAAAACCCTTGCAGAGGAGGGAACTCCGTGGTACTTTCTAGCTGAAAACCAAGGGAGATAAAGGAAGATACCCCACTGTTGAATCAGCAACCTTGGTGAACTCCTTCTCCTTGGACTGAAACGTATCTCCATCCCAAGATTATCGCTGGTGCTATCCTGATACCCACCCCAAGGTATGACCATTCCTCACTGAGACCTATGACTAAAGTCACTCAAGCGCCACCTAAATGTGAAGAAATAGTGTAAAAGTTATATAAGGTAGGAATATAAATATAAGGATATGAAAGTATGTAAGTTAAGAAATGGGGAGAAGTTAGGGAAGACTCCATTGTAACTTCTGGGTGTACCAGAAGTTACAATGTCGATGGGTGCATCTGCTTTTACCCCCCACCCCAGGGACACCTATAGGGTAAGAACCGTACTCCGTGAGCGCTGAATGATTACCTCGACCTAACTTTTGTTAGGGGTTAGAGCTTGTTAGTATGTTGCTTTGAATTAGGGTTACTGCTTTGAACACTTTTGCGGTCAGATACTATCACTGGCAATCCTCGACCCTTAACCTGCCGCAGTTTTATTGTTATTCCTTAACCTGTTAACGCGAGTCTTCCCCGGGCGCTGACAGCCTAACGAAACATTAACCTTTTGAGGAAATCTCCCCTTTTTCACGTGACACGCGAGTTTCAGGCGATTCCGCAGGTTTGTGAGCGCTGCCCGTACTAAAGATGGCGGCGGCGCTGACCCGGAAGGGGCGGTGGGGCCGGGCCGGGTGAGGGAGCGGGAGGGCGGGACTGCCCATCCCGGCGCGGCCGTGCGGGAGCTCGGCCAGCCCAGCGCGGCCAGCCCGGCCAGCCGAGCGGGGCGCGGGGGTGCCGGCGGCCGCCGCCATCGCAGCCCGCATGGGGCGGGCTCGCTCGGTGCGCCGGGGCCGGGGGCGCCGCTGAGGGGCGGGAGCCGCGGCGCCATGCAGGGCGCGGACCCCGCGGCGGCCATGAAGGGGCCGGAGGGCGAGGGCAAGACGGAGCCGCTGCCGGCGGCGGCGGGGCAGAGCGGCGGCAGGAGCGGCGGCGGCCGCGGCGGCAACAAGGGCTGGCAGTACAGGTGGGCGTGAGGCGCGGTGAGGGGGTGGCGGGCCCCGAGCTGCCCTAGCGCGGGTGGGCGGCGCGGCTGCCCCGGCTGCAGCAGCGCTGGAACCCCCCCGGCACCGCCGGGGTGCGGCACGGGCAACACGGCTCCCTCTCTCCCTGTGCCCTCCATCCTTGTGGTGCCCGCGGGCGGGCGGCTCCCGTTCTCCTGTATCAGCACAAAGCTGCCGGGGGATGATGTGCTTTTGCTCCTGCCTTTCAGATCCTCTTTGCCCCTCGCAGAACGTGGAGACCGGTTTAAAGTTGTTCGAGGCGCTTCAGCGCTTTCCAGCCTTTCCGAAAAAAGGGAAACTTTATGCCGAGTTCTAGATTTTCTTTAAGAACTTAATGGCAGTCATTAATTTTTTTTATTGATGCTTTCTGTTAGTTGCTATTAGCAAAACTGACTGTGTACGGAGTTTAAGTCTTATCTAACTTGTTTTAAGAACGGCTGTGCTTAGCATAAATCGGGGTGATTACTCAGGTTCAGCAAGTCAGCAGAAGGGAGCAGAGAAAGCCGGAGAAGCCGAGCACACGGCATTAGTTTGAATTATTTGCCTGTGTGTTCGGGAGACTTGAGGGTTTCCATATGCTTTTCTTCTGCTGTGCTTTCTGTTTGAACACATTCCCACTCACACGCTGGTAGCGGGCTCTACAGCATCACTTGAGAGATTTCCGAATCTCTGCTCCCGGGTCTCTCCTCCTTGCCTGGAGTTCTGCCATGTTGCTGTTGAAAATGCTGCTGTTCTGAGAAGTTTGCACACTTCTCCTTCAAATGGAGACTCTCCAGAGCCGTCATCTGCCAGCCCAGATGGACTGGCTTGCTGTTTACTGCGTGTGGAGACCGCAGAGCCGGAGCGTGCTACAGACGGACGGAGGGACACGAGCACCCAGGCCCGGGATGTGCAGGCACCGAGCGCCCTGGTGCTTTTAATAGGGAGCGAACAGCTCGGTCATCGCTGAGAATCTGGGTCATGAGTAATTTACTTTTCTGGTGACTAGTGCCAGAAAGAGAAGTGCTGATTTCAGGGTGAATATCTCAGCCTGTTAAGTAGGGAAAGCTAATTGTCAGGTGTAGCTGTCGGCTGTTTTAACCACTGTTCTCAGCTGCTTTTTAAACTATTTTTTTTTTTAGACCCTGGATTCAAGTAGAACTGAATTTTCCAATGACAGTTGCTATTACTGTAACCAAGCGTGCTCTTACTGTCCATACGTTTCACATGTGAAACACAAGAGTTAGTTTATGCAATCAAAATGGGTATATTATATATTTTTATGTGGAGTTGGAGGCAGTGGAAGGGATGAGGTGCCTGATTTGCCTGGATGTCTTTTTAGCTATGCTATGTTTGGGATGGTAGTCACTGGTCAGTGCTGTGCAGTGAAATTCCACTTTTTAAAATTATCCATCCAACTGTTTTGTTTCTTTTTTCAGTGCTGTGGCTTGTACGACAAAAATTGAACCGAGTCTGAGTGTTAGCCATTTTGTGGCTCGACAGCTCTGAGTGGGACCTGGCCTTATTCCTTGTAGCTATCAATATCTTGTTTAATTTGCCCTAATACTTTGGTGCTATTTTTCTTTTTCATTCTAGATCATTTGGAGAAATTTAATGTACTTATTCTATTATTGTGAACACTTGAGATACCTCACTGTTAATCTCTGCTCTCTTGGGAGTCAATTATTTACTCCTACATTTGTCTCTCTATCTAATTACCCACAAAATACCACCTTTCCCCCGTCTCCCTAGGAAGCCCTCTTGAACGAGATGCTGTAGCTTAGTTTCACTTTGTGAATTACTTCTGTGCTAAAATGTATTTGACAAAAGACAAACTCCCCAATGATAAATCAGTGTCTAACATACAGGTTTTAGAAACAGATTTTCTAGGAACTTTTGGTGGTAGTTTGATTTTTAAGTTTCATAGCACAGAGTGTGAGCAATGTGTGGTCCCACAGATTGGCAAGAGTAGGGTCCTGAAGTACTTGCTCTGCGTAGACCACATTTGGTGCAGAAGTTTAGCTCCCTGTTTGGTGAAGCATCTGGTCAAAACAGCTATAGCAGAGTTGCCAGACAGTGGAACAACAGGTACTTGATACTTGAATGCTCTAAATAGGAAATTAAGATTATGGATAAAAAAATAAACCTCCAAGACTGGTGGAACCTGAAATAATGAAAACTAAATCTCTCAAAGAGGTGCAAGGTCACAGATCCTTGGCATAAATTGAAGATCTAGAAAATAAAAAATGAAGCAGGGAGTCTGACTTTATATTTCTGTAGGGGAATAATAGGGAGATTTTTAAGTAGCTGTGATAGAGTTAATCAGATATATATCATAGTGGAGAAGAGACAACCAGAGGCTGCCAGACACTTCAGTTGATGTGGAGATACAGCTGAATCTCCTGTCAGACTTCCTACTTGTAGCCTGTGTACTGGTGAGTTTAGGCAGCCACTATAGCAGTGCCTCTTCTGATATTTGTAAGGGATTGGTTTCTTTTGAGGGTAGGAAGACTTTATTTTTTTTACTTAATAGAAGTTAAGAGTTCTTGAGAAACTGCTCTTCTAGCCATCTGACAGGAAATTATCTTGTTTTCTTGTGAATGTATTATCAGGTCAGAGTGTGTCTGAGAATGACCAACCATTGGCTTCATTTTCCTTACTGGGGTCAGGAACAGCCTGAATGTTAACTTGCATTGAAGTAGATAAAGAGAGCCTCAGAGCCTGTGCTGCACACTAAACTCTTTAACCCTGTGTTCATTTAGAGAAGCAGTTACCAGGAGGTAAGACCTCTGAATGACTTCAGATTATTAAAAGATTACTTGATGAAGTAGTTTAAGATTGCAACATTTTAATTATTTTCAGCAGTAACCAAGCTGTGAAGTAAGTACAGCCTTACCTATAGAAAGAATTACTTGCCTTAGCAATTCTGCCTTAACTCATGACCATCTTCATTTGGTTTTTGCCTTGCTCTGGCTTAAATGAACAAGAGTGGTTTCAAAGCAGTGAGAGAAAGGAGACAGGTTGGGCCAGTACCTCTGTGACATGTGATTTGTAGTCATTCAAATAACATAAAAATTTCACAACCAGAAAGTGGTATCTCTGTCTATGAGCTGAATGGAGAGCTGACCAGAATATGTGCCAGAGAAGTGTAACAAGTCCTGTCAGCCTGGCTTGAGGGGCTTTCAGATAATTGTGAGAGAAGTGACTTGCAATCACTGGTTCTTATTTATCTACAAAATGAAGTGTTCAAAGTACTGTAGTTGACTAGAGAAACAAGATTGTCTTTCCCGGTTGGAGACATGCTAATGTGCTGTCCTCTTATGTTTTTGTTAGTGGTTCTGCTCTCAAATACATAGATCAATTCAGCTGCTATTAGAAGTATTCCCAGCATTTCTTCCCCTTCCGGTAGAAATACATGTAAAATGTTCATGAATTTCCCAAATGATTGCTGATTTTGAAGATTACAAGCTTTCAAAACATACTTGCTTTTTCAGTTCTGCTTGTATTTTTGTGGATGGCTGCCTTTGTTCCTTATTTCTCAAATGGTTTTAGCATCTGTTCACTATGGATTTAGCCATGTATAGTTATAAAATGCTGCAGATTGTGTCTTTTGCTCTTTGTTTAAGGAAGTGAGTTACCTTTAGTTAGCTGTTCCTGAGAGTTTACCTGAGCGCTGCAGGGTTATTCACAGTTGTCAGTTAGTATAGTACACCATTTGGATGAAAGTAGCTTCAAGGAGTAAACTTCCTAGACTGGTAGTATTTTTTTTTTTTAACTTTTTTTTCCCTTGCTATGTGTGACAATGGTCAGTAAGAGGGCTCCTCATGCTGGGTGGCTTCTGCTTGTCATTAATTAGTTTATTAAGTTAAGACAGATTCTCCTGCAGAATTACTCCATGTGGCTTTGGGATGGAGTAAGAGGCTGAGAAGAGCAGAGAGAGTTTTGCCAAAGGGTAACACTAAATATTTTTTGGTATCAAATGCAAACGGATAACAATTTTAAACAAGTGAAATGGTTGCCAGTCTTGTGGCCTTTAGAGGTTTTTCAGTTGACACTATGAAAGCGTCTTCATAAATACTAAAAAAAGGTAGTAAACAGTTACTGACCTTAATTCAATCTCCTGTGTTTGAGCAGGCCAGCATGTGACAATGTAGCAGAAGAACTGGTAACTGGAACACATGAATATATTTTAATTCTGCATTTTGAGATGATCATGAACACTTTTTCATAAAATGATCCAATAGGAAATGTGTTTTAAAGGCAATGCTCATTTCTAAGTTTGATCCCAGTTACTGTTGAGGATGACTAACAATGCTTTGCACTTCAAACACATAGAAGCAAAGCATGTGAAACTGAGCTAGGCTGTGGAAGTGTTTGATTTTCCTTTGTGTTATCTTGCACAAATGATCTAATTAGCAGTAGTAAAGGGAAGTGTCTTGAAACTGATACAATACTGATCCTTGTGTTGGGGATGTCACCATGGCAGTCTTAGTTGCAGGAAGATGAACTGAGTGTTCCTCCTTTCTCTGTGTTTCTGGTCACATTCCAAGAAGTGTTTGATCTTGGGAGGATAAACTTCATCTGGTTGGTCTTTAAAGCTGGAACCAGCTTGGTAGAAACAGATACAGGAGGTAATGGCAGCTCAGTGTTCAACACCACTTGCAAACCTCTCCCTTGCTGGTCCTCTGTTCTTGTCCAGGCATCAAATCCTTGCTGAGGCTGCAGTAGGGTGTGTGAGCTGACCTAATCAACTGGCTCCTGAGAGCAGGCCAGAATTTAAGCTACGGTCCCTGTTGCTTGATAAGTAGAAGAAAAGAAACTTCCCAAACTTTCATGTAAATATTAGTGTCATCCTAGGACGGTTCTCTCTAATGCTGGTACCCCTAGTGCTTCCTTTTTTTAACCATCTCCCTTGTTCTGGATTTTCTTTTTGCATTGCTTGAAACAAAATTCTTTGGGATTCTAGGTGGAATTTGTGTGTATTTGCTGGAGTCAATAACTGTAACTCCCTTCTTTGTGGTGCACAGCTGCAGAGGGAGAGAGAGGCTATAATTTAGTGGTGTCACGCCCAGGTGGGAGGTCTGGCAAGGGCTGCTCCTGCTTTGATTTCTCCCTGCTCTTGCAGCACATCTCACTTCCTCAGTATCCCACTGTCATAAGAACCTGCTGGCATTGTCACATTGAGGTGCCAGCTCCCAAGGGAGATGATGCTTGTGCTGGCATCTTTTGGGTTGGCTGGTGGCTCTAATGCCAAGCCTTTGTCAAAGTGAGTCCTGATCTTCCTTGCTTGTGTTTCTGGTGATGCGTGGAGGTACCTCAGCACTGTGTGACATTCAGAAAGCCCATGCTGCTCACTTTCTGACTTGTTGCTGGTCTTTTGAGATATGATATGGAGTGCTGAAAAGATGATTTTCTCAAGTGGTTGCTGCGAAATTCAAAATTTATTTCTGCATTTTGTGTGTCCCTTTTTATTGCTAGAAATCAGATTAGAAGCGCTGTCACATTTGTTTGATATGCTGGAGGGAACTGGCTGAAAAATCTGGTGCCTGAATTTCTTTATCCTCATTTGACTTTTTGCTTAAAGAGTATATCATGCTCCTAACACTAATTTAGAAATTCTGCACTTCACATAATTTGCTCATTAGAATAGACAAGAAGCTCATATTTAAAATGATCAACCAGTTACATCCATCTCAGGATGCATTCTATGTTATTAAAATATTAAGGTCATCCTTTACCAAACTGATTTTACAGTTGCTAAAGCTTCAGGCACTTCTCGAAAGGCAGGTGAACCCTTCGTGTTCACACATGTATTTAAACTTGGAACGCTGGTCTTGGAGCAGGTGTGTTGTAAATTAAGAGAAGTAAATCTTGGTGTGAGGGGTAGTAAGTGGCTGCAGTTGGGGAAACAGGTTTGGGTGATTTCAACAGGAGCTTCATGTTGCCTAATGTTCTAGTAGGGAGTGTGAGCCCAATTCCTGAACCAGGTGACAAGGTCTGGGTTCCCTTCTCCAGCCCTGTGGCTCCTCAGTGAGTGACTATCAAGAGCACTTTCCCTCTCTTGCTTCTTAAAGCCTCTCCATGTTGGACAAACAAGGGTGTCACATGTGGGAGTTGGTTCTGGCATCCAGTGTACTTATGTTCATAATGGGATGTTAATTTAGAGTTCAAATTAAGCTAAAATGAAGAAGCACCAGCTTTTGGATAGTGTCTAAATATGAAATAACTTGTGCTGTCCATGGAATAGATTTCTGCTGGAGTTAATGGCTGTTACAAATGTCTGTCCTTCACTAAGTGCAAAGAGTATTTTTCAACTTCACCTTTTATAATGTAATTATGTAGCAGAGAGTTAATTAACTGGAGTACAACATTAACATCCTGCTCTGCCACACACATTCTCTCCCCAGAGAGAAGATGAAAAACAAACTGCATGTGCCTGACCTAATCACATTGCTTAATGCAGAAGCAGAAAGCAGCAGCTGCTGCTGTTATGTTACCCTGGGAGGGTTCCTGTGCTGTCCTCATCGTACTGTGAAAATTAAGGCAGAAGTGCAGTGACCCTTGTTTACTTACAGACCTTGCCTTGACATGCCCTCTGATCACCTGCCAGTGCTGATGAATTCTTGTAGGGGATGGCTGCCTGCTGGCAATGCTGCCAGACAACTTTCTTCTTAGGGTGCTTTCAAAGCTTGTACCTTTTCAGATTTCCTCTTCTGTGTGTTTAATGCTGAAATGGGAGGGGAGGGCAGGCTGAAGTTGGGTAGGAGAAATGCTGTTTCTTTGTGTGTGTTAAGCTGCCAATCTTGTATTTGACAGCCTGCTTTGGATCTTTTTGCTATGGGTAAGCATTTTTTCTTTTTTGCTTTCAGTTGTAAATTCCAGAGTTTTCAAGGAGGCTGGAAATCTTTAAAATCTTGGTTAATGTTTAGGTATTGTCAAATTAGTTTCCCAAAGAGCCTGGTTTGCACTGAGAAGGTTGGTTACTTTCATTGCATGGAGATATATCAGAAAGCAAGAGATCTGCTGGGCAGAACTGCAGGATGCTGTATAAAGGAGCTGGTTTCTGACCCTGGCTCTGACTTCCTTTGTGGTAATAGTCATATATTATTCATACTCATTTTCTCTCGTGATCACTAACTGTGTTTGTCTTTTTCTTGGAAGACTGGTTTTGGAACAGTTGGCTCTGATTTTGCAAAACTTTTGCAGGGTCACAGTTGCAGCTGAAATCAGCAGAAGCCAGGATTTGAATGTATGAATAAAATAAAATAAAAATTGGGCTGCATCTGTCTCAAAATTAGGGCAGAAAATTCATTGTGCCTCAGTTCCCTGTATGCAAATGAGATTAAAATGTTTTTGTCCTCTTAGTGTTCAGTACATGACTCCTTCATAAATGTCCACAGCAAACACAAGAAAACCACGAGGGAACTCATTATTAGAGCATGAGTGCCAAATGAATAATACCTCATACTCATTGCACAATGAAGAGGAGCACTTTTGAATAATTCCTTGTCTGGGAATCGCTGTTCCCTTAAAGCACCAAACAAGAAAGTGGTCCTGCTGTCTTTATATATGGTCATAATCATAGGTGGTTAACGTGTGTGCTTTCTTATTTAGAGTTAAAATCTTCCTGGTGTCTCATGCCTCAATTTTAATGTAAGAATATTCTTGCCTAATTTCTCTGTGTCCAAGACTTATAGAATAATTTGGGTTGAGATGGGCCTCCGGGAAATCTCTAATCCAGCCTCCTGCTCAAAGCTTGAGAGTTAGAAGGTATCATTCAGGGCTGCTGAATTGCACCACTTTTAATTGTTTGCCAGCTAGACTTCAAACTGTTGGCCATTGCTTCTTGAGTCTGGTGGTCCACACAGGTTTTTGCTTGTATTTATGAATATTTAAATAATATTCATTGACAAAGACAATTTAAGTATGTTCTTACTTACTTGAAAGGTGTTAATAATTATTATCCTCAATACTTAACCTGAAATGTTGCAAATAATATTTCAAAAATAATTAAAAAGCAAGAGGCTCATCTGAGGTAGCTGATCAGTGTATTTACACTCCATTTCAGCGTTTTATTGCTGCAGAGTCCAGAATGGCAATGTGTAATTGTTAATATAATCTTTAAAAATTCATAATCACAAATACATCTCAAAATTGCAGGGACATATGTGCATCTTTCTGATAGGATAAGAGCTATGAGACTAGGAGAGCAGAATGCCTTGGGATGGAAGGTGTGGTAAGCTGAACCACATTGGACTGTGCCAAAGAGTAACTAAACAATGCAGAGGTTTGCTCCACCAGTCTCTGTGGCTAATGCTTACCAGGATCCACTGCTTTCCCAGGTATCATAGGCAGCAGTTTGTCCAAAACTACAAAGATGCTCATTCATCAGTGTTTGCCTTGTATATCAGTACTGTTCATTGGGCAGAGCAGCTTTAATTTGACTGCTTGAGCTTTCTGAAACTAGATTTTGAGAGAGTTTTGGGTTTTGTTAACAGTAATGTGTGTGTGGAACTGTGCATTATGGTGTGCTGATGTAAACTGGTAACATAAATGGTAGCAAAGCTGCAGGCAACCTCTCCAGAGGTGTTAAGGGGAGAGTTCAGACCTTTTGGGGTGCTTGATTTTCTATGTTCCAGCTCTAGAATGTTGTTGGTTAAATCTACAATTTGTTTTCCACTGATATCATTGCAGCAAAATCTGCTGGGTTGGCTGCTGACCCTTGGGTGCATCTTCAGTTCTGTTCCGCTGACGCAAATCCACAAATAAATTGTCCCTGAGTGGAGTTCTTGCTGACTTGAGGTGTTCACCTGTGTGTGAGACAAATTGCTGAGCTGAATGTCACTGCAATTTTTTCTAGGCAGATGTAGTGTGAGAGCTGGAGAGCTCTGTAAATTATAAAGTGGTTAAATAATCAATTTTATAGTGGTTATGTGAGAACAATGTTTTGCTACTTATTAATTAAATATTATCTCTCTTTTTCTACTTGCTACAGTGCAAAAGTGTTACAGTAGTTTCATTTGTGTGTAATTGACCTGTGCCATTAATGCTCAGAAGAGGAGAATGGAATACAAATTTACTTAAGATGGTTTTTAAAAAAACCCTGTTAGCTTGATTTATCATTTTCCTTGAGAACTAATATTGATAGAACTTGAGGTACCAACACAATTATTGTATTGGGAGCAGGGACTGGGGAGGGTGAGCCATGGGAGAGACCCTCACCCCTGGAGTTGGGAGGCCGGGCTGCGTCATGCTGGAATCATGGACAGCTGATGGCTCATTTTGGCTCTGCCACACCTTTTTTTGTGGCAAGCCTGTGCTGCTCTTCCAATGCCTGTCTGTACTCCCAAGGATTTACAGGAGTGCATGTGAAGAGAAGTTTTTATATCTAATGAGGGGGTGTGTGTTGCTAGCATACTTGGAGCCAAGTGGTGTTCTGAAGTATCCTTGGGGTCTACTGTTGATGTTCTTGTCATGGTGTTGGACCTCTCTTCCTTGAACTTGGTTTCTAAATTTGTAATTGAGTAGTCAAACACACGAGCTGAAGAGCAGGAGCTTTGCTGCCACTTCACAGTTGGCTATAGGGCACTGCTGATGAGTTGTACAGCAAGCATAGTTTTTTTCCTTTCTTCCAAAAGCTCTTTGGAAATGCAGAGGTGATTTATGGATGCAGATACTCTGTAAGCAGCTGATGCTTCTGCCTTTCCTTGTTGGGTTTACTGGGGAACCTGCTACTGCACCCCAGAGCTGTGGAACTGGAGTGTGCTTAACTTGGTGGTGGTTTCTTGCAGTTGCAGAAGATATGCCTGCAGTGTTCAGTGCTGACATAGCTGTTTGGATTTTTTTTCCCCTTTCTCTTCTCCACTGCCTAGCCCTCCGTATAGGGAAAAGGACAGTCAGTGCACTGTAGATAAGCACTTTGCAGTGCCCAGTGAGGAAAAAGCAAGCCATTGCCAACAGTGAACCTGTGGGCAAATAGAGATCAACAAATTCAGTGAAAATGGTTGCTGCTTTTTCCAAACTGTATAGTTGAAATCACTCATTGGTTTGCACTCTTACAATCCTAATTTCTTTATTTTCTTTTTCTTTACACTTTGCTAGCCTTTAATATGAAGACAGTCTCTTTCACCAGGGGTTTGCTGTGAGCTCAGTAGAAAGGATCGTCTTCCCTTGGCCAGGAACCAAAGGTACTGTCATAACAGTGGTGGCAGCTCTGGAGGCTGAATCCCCCTTCAGGAGTCCTCTCTGACGTCTTCATGGGCTCCAGACTCCCAGTCATCCTTCCTGCTGGCAGCAAATCCACACATACTCAGCTGCCGCTTGAAGTCAGGCCTTACGCAAGTCTGTGGGGAAGCCTTTGGCAGCTGCGTTTTCTCTTCAGACAGCTGTTGGGTCTTCGGAGACTTGGCTGCTCAAAGCATCCCACGTGGTGCTGTCCAGGTCCCAGCAAAATTAAAATCATGTGAAGGGCAGTCTTGGAACTGTTCTGTAACTGCTTTCCAAATGGGTGTAATTTTCTGCCACTGCTAGCAGTGGGGTTTTTTTGGGTGGGGCTTTCACAGAGACCTACACATGAGGGGTATGGAACAAGGGTGGCGAAGCCTTTTGTGTTGTTGCTGCTTCTCAGAGAAAATGTTGGCCCAGCACTTGTCAGGTGTGAGCCTGGGTGTCTTGGCAGAAGCTCCTGAAAGACGTCATTATGGGACTACTGTTCCTCAGTATCTGTGTCCAAGGCTCGGGTGCTGCACATAAACAGGATACAGGGGAATTTGGCCTGGTTGTCGCTGTCGTCTTTCTTCCCTGGGACAGGAGACCACCCTGCAAGGCACTGACAGCTGCTGCAACTTAGGAAAGGACAAATAAAACTAGAGAAGGATAAATAAGCTAACAATGATCCTCTGTGACTCTTTTATTCCTATTGTTTTTTAGTAGCACGTAAATATGTATAACTCTGGCTTGTAAACATCTTTGATGTAGGAGAGGGATAATTTTTTGGGAAGAGTATGAACTGATAGGTAATTGTTCACAGACGTCTATCATTTGCTTACATGGACAGTTTCAGTCTATCTCACAGTATTTATAAACTAAGAAATTGTGATAAATGGACAGTCAAGTTCAAAGGTGTTCAGCCTTTGGGAAAATAACCCAGGTTTTGGGAGGTGGTAGATGTGCTGGGCTAGAGTTCAGATGTCGTATCATGTGTTCTGCATAATTTTTTTCTGGATTGTGACTTGTATAGTATCCTCACTTAAAATAGTCCAGCAAAAGCTGAAATCAGGGGTTTTTTATGTCCATAAGACTGTGATGTGTCTGTTGCAACATTTTCTTTCTTTGACAGGACATGTGAATTTCGACAGAAACAGGGCCTTCAGGGATTGTTGACTCATTGTTGCTGAGCTGTTGCTATTCCTTTGGCAATCTGAGACTGTGGTGAGCATTTTAAATAGCAGCAACAGCATCTTGGCTATGGAAAGACACACGTACCCATAGGTACAAGTACGTGCATGTAGGCAGCAGTGTGAATGCAAAGGGATTCTGAAAATCAGGAAAGATCCCAAGGGAGCCAGGCCTCACTGTCAGTGTTAAGTTGCTCAGTGTTTTGTGTCAAGTTCACTTCTGAAATCTGTTTTCTAGAAGTCAAAAACCCCAATGTGGGAAATTTTGGAGGCTTTTGAAGTACACTGGTGACTTTGAGACAGGTTTTGCCAGCACTGTTTCCAATGAAACAACAGTAAGGCTTACTCATATTTTACGAACTCTGGTTATCTGTGAGCAGAGCCAGTGCTTGAACCTCAACCTCTTGTTCTAAAGTCTACCAGTTTTCTGTAGTGCTCTGTAGAGCTTGGCTGTTAGTTCCATGTTAGTGAAAGATTACTGGGTTTTCTATGGGTTGGGTTTGTTTTTGATTTTGGTTTTTTATGTTAACTGCCTTACATCACTGCTTTAGCAACAACAAATGTCTTGGTTTAACTCTTGCTGTGGAGGCACTAATCTTAAAATTCTTGAAGAAATGCTTTAATTACAATCCCCGGCCGTGTTCATAAATAATACTGAGAATATTTTTTCTGTATTCGTACATGCAGAAGATTAGGAGGTTAACTGTAGTTCTGTTACGGATTTATGTACAGTTATATAATTTACTTTTTTGTGAATTGCAGTTTGCAGAGTGGGTTTAGATTTCTTTAGTGGATATAATTTTCACTTATTTAAAAATAAACCTAGTTCATACGTTGAAATATTAGTTCTCAGTCACTTTCACAGACTTCCATGGGGTGCTGTTCTCAAAGCCTTTCAGTTGAACCCCCCAGCTTTTGGGACTGATGAGACTAGAGATATAAATTATTGAAGAGGAGGCATTTGGAGAAGTTTCGGTCTAGACAAAGTGAAAATCCAAGTGGAAAGGAACATGCAGATGATGGCAAAATGGGATTGTCATTGGATGTGGAACTACATCACCAGAAGAGCTGCACTCCCTTCTACAGTGCCTTTTTCTGGATGACAAAATCAGCTATTTCATCTGTCACACCCAAAAAAAAAAAAAGCAGGTGAAATGATTTTAATCAAAGGCTGTTTAATTTACCCTTGTGTCAGATGAATGGACTTCCATAGGTCGTACACATAGGCCTGCTGCATTCACTGCAGCCTGAACTTACCTTTCTGATTTTCCTTTGGTTCTGTTAAAGGTACCTGTGATTTATGCACATTAGTTAATGGGAGAGTGCAGTGGCTGTAGCCCAAATGTGCAGGGCTATGTACAGTGTCTCACTGAAAAGCAAGGGTGAAGCTTGCATTCGCTGGAGCTGAAAAACAATTAGCTGTGACTAGGGACAATTTCCAAATGATTAAAACCCAAGCTCATACATTTTTATGACTATGCAATCTCATAATTTTCAGCTAAATTAAGACAGCGAGCAAGTCTAAACTGTACTTCCGTTGTATGCCAATAATAACAAATGAGAGGCGTCTGCAGAGGATGAGTTTGATTATGTCTCCTTTAGCTTCTCTGTACATTTAAAATATATGACACCCTCTGCTCTCCTTGGTTTTATTTTTATCTGTAGAACCACTTAATGAGCTATTAGAAATTGAATTCCTAGATAGTCCTGCTGGCTGCTCTCCATTGTAGGATATTAACTGAAATACTGATTGCTGCTGTAATAGCTAGAACACATATTTTTGCTTTTAAAAGTAACATAAAAAATCAGCAGCTTGGTTTTTTTTCTTCAAAAAATGTACATTCTTGTAGCTCTTGCTTGTGTTATATGGCAGCGATTTACTCTGTGGCTGTTTTCATTAGTGTCACCCTAAATGGCTTCCTTTAGGATGAAACAGTGTAACATGTTATATTTATCAAACTGTCAGATTTCTAATTAATCTGGTGATAGTATCTATAAATGAGGTGTAGACAGCAGCTTCAGCTTTTATTTGGAATTTACCCCAATACTTAGCCTAACTATGTTTGCAACCAAAACCCACTGATGGAGATGATCCCTTGGCTCTCACAGTCCTGTTTTCCCCACCTTTCCCCTTTTACTGACATGGGCCTGCTTTGTCCATTTAACAACCAAGACAAGTTGCTGCTGCTCCAATGGACTCTGAATAATTTCATTTAATCTTCAACATACTACAGCCTACAGAAGTTTTTATTTAAAATCTAAATGAGATTAGACACAAATTTCTTTGAAAGAAGCAAATAATGTCTGGTATTTGGGTCATTGTTTCAATTCGTCATTGTAATAATAGGAACTTTTTTCTCATGCTGGACCTGAATTGCCTATCAAGGATGTGTTCTTCAGTGTAGGATTATGTCCTGCTGTAAGAGATGAGGGCATTGAGGTGACATTTCTAGATTTATGGGAATGTACATCATAAAGTGGGTCTTTAAACTGTGGTCTTAAAGTGAGTAATTTGTAGCCGTAGTACTTGTAAGCCTTATTTAGGGCAATTGATTTTCAGAAGTGGTAATGTATTTTGCCTATAGTGATACTAAGTCTCCATGCCGAATGCCTTTGATGGGTTCTCATTTTTGGTGGGTGTTGCAAGTTGAATCTTTGAAGGAGAAACTACTGTATTTTCCTGTCAGGCCAGAGGAGGAGATGTTTTGGCTTCTGGTTTAGATTTCAGAATATGTTGATGTGAGCTGCACTTGCATGTTGTATTCTGTAGAACATCTGTTCAGGAGCATGACTGTGTAGGGGGAAGGGTGCTGGACAGGAAGGATTAATAACACCACACTGATGTAGGAGTAGCTATGGGCTGTTTAGGTTGGTAACTGTGATCAAGGGTCTGTTAAAAAGCTAGTGAAAATTAATTTTGTTCAGGAGTACGAAGTTTGTTTTGAAGAGCAAGCAGGAACCAGAAGCAGCATGGATACTAAGTCTTTAATTACCTGAAACTTGTAAAATGTGTCCAGAAGTGCCTGTTGAATTGGTGCAGCTAATTATGGTTTGAAATTATTTGGAATTCAGTAAGTCTGATTAAATTTTTGTAAAAAGCTATTTTAGGAACAAAGCTGGAAAATCTTTAAAGTGTAGCTTTATTAAATTGATAGTGCCATTCTAAAAATGAACATGAAAATTCATTTTCTGAGACTAGATAAAGATAGTCAGAAGCTGGGAAGTTCTAAAATGTGTTTGGTATGGTCTGATTGCTTTTTTCTCTCTTTTGATAGCGATCACATGGAAAATATTTATGGCTACTTAATGAAATACACCAATCTTGTCACTGGTTGGCAATATCGGTAAGTCTTTTATGATGCTTTTTAGTAATGTTGGTTTCTGCAGCATCCAAATGAACATGTTTCAGATTTTTTAAATAATGCTTAGATTTCCCTTTTTCTAGTAGGCAAACTTTATGCTTTTCTCAGTATAGATTAAGCTAATATGTAGATGAATAATATTTGTATTAAGGCATGAATATAAAAAAGGCACAGGCAATATAAAGCACTTAACTCATTTAGTGGTTTATAACTATGTTTGTATGTGTAAAGAGCATTAGGTTTTTTCTCCTTTTCAATTAAAAAATATCGTCTTTGTATTTTCTGCTGAGTCTTCCCCTTGGTGCCAAATAATGCTATCACTTAAAAAAATTAAGACTTCGTTACTGTAAATTCAAACTCAAGCAGGCTTCTCCCTTTCCCCAGGATGTCGTCTCCCCTGGAATAACTTGATTTTCTGTGTCAGGTGAAATTCTCTGGTCAGGTTTCTTGTTTAATGCTGTTCCTAGAGCAGCACGGTGCAACCAAATTAATGTTGGAGAGACAGGCCCTTAGTGTACCACCGAGTGCCACCTGTGCTGCCCCTGGCATGGAGTGACTCGTGTCAATATACTCATCATAAAACTCAAGTGAAAGTTGAAGCATAATGTCCACTTCCCTTTTTGAAATAAAAAATCTGGAATTGCTTCAGTTTCATGGTTTTGCATCTCAACTCTTTTGTATCTGGGGCTGTTTTACTCTTAATGAATGTAGTTTAAGGGTTTATTAAGCCTTAATGATTCAGGATATCATTTTTGATTCCCAGAATCTTGCAATAGTGTTCTTCTGTGGGCATGTTGTTCTGTTGTGCAATCCCTACTCTCTGAGAAAAAAAAAAAAAGCCAAGAAATTAATTTTTGTGCTATCTTGGGGACATAATTCACATGTTTAGGGTTGTCCTGACACAAGTCTTTTAGTCCTAATCCCATCTGTGCCAACTTGTAATGAAAGCATTGACTTCTCCCAGTACTACCACCTGCCCAAAAAAAAAGAAGAAAAGGAAAAGGAGCTGGTTTTATTTAGTGTATTTGCTTTGTTATCCTTGCAGGTTTTTTGTGTTAAACAATGATGCTGGCCTGCTGGAGTACTTTGTGAATGAGCAGTCTAGGCATCTGAAGCCCAGAGGTACCCTGCAGCTGGCTGGGGCTGTCATTTCACCCAGTGATGAAGACTCTCACACCTTCACAGTCAATGCTGCCAGCGGGGAGCAATATAAACTAAGAGGTAGGACCTGGATTCTTGGGCAGAGGATCCTTCCACTAGAGGACAGTCCTGGCTCTCACCTGGGGCTGCTTGGCTGAGCTTGGCTGCAGGGCCAAAGTGAGAGAACCTGGTTGGCAAAGTGCTGCCGTGAAAATTATGTGCAAAACTTCCATTGCACTGTTCAGCTAGAAACGGTCTGTACTTATGGATAGTTCCATAATGTTTGGGATTGATGACCTTCAGAAGACTGTGAACTTCATATGTGTAGAATGGGGTTTAATCTTCACGTATAGTGTCCTTAAATTGTACTGATTCAAAGTTTTCTAAATCAGTGTAGGTAGCAATACTGTGGTGATGCTCACAGAGAACTTAAATATTCCTAACATTCGGTTTGTTAGCCACCTTATGGTGGTTGTAAAAGCCCATTCTCTGATTTTGTAGGCTGCAGAAATCTAGGCTAATAACTTTGAGTATTTCTTCCCTTGAAGACTTGCTGTAATTTTCTAATTTGGGGTACCTTACTCTTATTCCAGGAAAATGTTTCATGTTGTTAGATTACAATATTTGTGAGAGCAGTTATGGTTTGTTGATGTTTTAAAATCAATTTTGTAATACTAAAAATAGCATACAGAACGAGAAAAGTGTACACTATTTATGTTGAACTTGATTTAATGTTGTAGTTATTACAGGCAAACGAGTTTTAGATTAAAAGTAAATTACTTTGCGCTGTTAAAGTCTTGTGCTTTTTAAGAATTAAGCAGTCTTTTTTGTCCATACTTTGAAATGTCTTCATTAACAGAATCTTTTTGTTTTGCTTTTATTAGCTACTGACGCTAAAGAGCGGCAGCACTGGGTTAGCAGGCTACAGATATGCACGCAGCATCACACAGAAGCTATTGGAAAGGTATGACTGATGCTCTCATGGGCAAAAATCATTTAGGCTGGTGGTAGAAGTAGTTGCAATACAATGTCAGTGTTATTGAAACCCTTCCATTTTGGGAGCTTTACTTTTTTTTTTCTTTTTTTTCCCTTTTTTTTTTAACTCCTTGCTTTTTTTCTAAAAACCGCTCAGCAGCCCACAGATAAATTTAGGATGAATTCCCAGGTTTGAGAAGCAAGTTCTCAACACTATCTGAGTACTGTTTTTGCCATTTGCTAACTATGTGGTGGGTATGCATTTAGTGTATTTTATAGAACCTCCTGGTTGCCATAACACCTGTTCTGATACTGGATTAAAATCTTGCTTTTAAGTTACAATCAACATCTTGTAGCTGGCTTTGTTGTAAGAGATAAGTTGAATTAATAGCTCTAAACAAAATTCCGTTCTCTTAAATGTCAGCTCTGTCCTTGCAGGATCTGCTAGGAGTCAGTTTCTGGTACTGTTGCAAATCAAGGATTCATCTTCAAGTCAGAGAAGTGATACTGATCAATCTAATTTCACAGATTGTTCTTAATTAGACTGTAAAACAGGGCAGGTAGAAGTAGACAGTGCACAATATTTAGCAGTTGCTACTAGTGCATTATTAGGGCTTTGCCATCTTTCCTTGCTCTATAAAAAATTAAAAATGGAACTGTTCTGCTGTATCTTTCACATTAGAACATTTGCTGGTTGTTAGAATTAATTGTAAATGTTTCTCAATATGCTTATTTATTCACTAGAACAACCCTCCTCTGAAATCTCGCAGCTTCTCTCTTGCATCCCAAGGAAGTGCCAACTCTCCTGGTGTGCAGAGAAGACCCAGTCAAAATGCAGTTTCCTTCTTCAATGTTGGACATCACAGATTGCCAACTGGAAAAAGAGTTCCCATTATGCAGCCAGATCACCTTGTAGATGTTAGAGAGGTTTGTATGCTTTAAATTGCCTTACAGTTTTTTGGGAGAGCTGTGGTGTTATTTGTAAGGTTGTGGAGAAACCTGCTGTTCTTAGTTGGGTAAATTGTCAGTAGCATGTCCTTAGCTATTACTGCACAGCTGTGTGAGGGTAAGTAACTTGCCCTGGCTAATTGTAGAAGTACATGGTGTATATTCTGTGATTTTTGTACTCTGCAGTAGTATCCTGGTACTGAAGGTAGAACCATGCTCTCATCCTTGCAAGTCGTAGCACTACAGGTGACAAGGGAATATCCTTAAGGGATGTAACATCACATACTGTGATGCTATTACACACTTTTCTTCCCATGTCAAGCCATAGAAGAACTGACTAAGCTATGCTTGTATCTCTTATGACTAAGGAGAAGTTGGTCATGACTGATATTTCAGAATGCTAATACCACTTTCTGGTATGCTGATTCATTTAGACAAATTGTCTAGGGATGGATGTGACTGAACAGAAAGCAATTCAGAAGCCTGGTTTTTTTTCACTGTATGTTCAGGTGTAGTGTATTTTGGGAGAAAAACCCAGAAATAATTACCTTTCCATCTTGACTGACAGAACAGACTGACTACTGGTTGATTTTAACTTGTGAATATTTCCAGGGTGAATCTTGCCTATCTGAAGAATACCTTGCAAACCTGTGTTACTTAGTGGTAGCATTGGTGTTAATAAGTATTTTAATGTTAACTGTAATTAACTGTGTGGTGTGATACTTTTTCCAAGAAATGTAAGTTCCTAATGGAGGGCTTTTTAATTTAGCAAATAAAGATACAGGAAGTGTAGCGTTCTGTTGAAGAATAGCTAGAAACTGAACTTTGACAAACTAGCATAGAAGAGTGCTGTGTATTGTGAGCCTCATTAACCTTAAAATATGTGGCTGAGCACTGTGGTAAGTTCCCAGGTAAATGGGTGTTGCAGATACTTTCACTGGTATGGCATGCTGTCATTGTTCCTTGATTCATATCAGGAACAATGATAAGGTGTAATTATTCAGTAGTTTACGAAAGGTGACTGCCTCTTTAAACCTTAGAGTCTCTGAATCTCTCTCCACAGCAGACTGTTCTTGCAGATGTCTTGCAAAAGGGTAATTGCTACCCTCCTGTTTTTATCCTCTTAGAGCAGTAAAGTCTCCTATAGTGCTAATGCAGAGACATGTGAGGTCCTGCCAGGTACTCAAGAAACTAAAAATGTTTCAGAAATGGCTTTTTCACTTTTTGAATTTTCAAACATCGTTATGGCATTCGAAATTTCAGGGAGGAAAGAGGAGTATGTGTGAGCTGGAGCACTGGAGCAGTGGCTTGCATCCTCTAATTGGGATAAAGTGGAATGACTTCTGTTGACATTGCAAAGAGCACAGGAAGCTATTAATGCTCTTTTGATTGCTCCTGAGTTTGGTGGCACAGCATGATTATTTATCAACTTAAAAATTTTCGACCTGTACAGATGAAGAATCCTCAGTAGTACTGGCTGTTCTGAATGTTAGTTTGCTTGCCTTTTTTAAGCTAAAATGCTTATTAGATAAAATGCCTACTTTTTTTTAGATATGGTTAAAGTACTGAAGAGTAGGTACATGCCTGTTACTTCTGAGCATCACACAGCTTGAATACTTAGAAATTCTTTTTGAAAAGCTGTGGGAAGAGCAACTTCTTTCAAAGGATCTGCTACATTGTGACCTTTTTTGATTTCCTCATGAATTGCACTATACTGGGTCTTCTGTCAGTCCCTTTCCCTTTAACTGCCCCTTGTTCTTGGGTGAACACGTGTCATGATGCTGACTTGGTTACCGTGCAAAGCAGGAGATTTAAGAATCTCTTTTTGCTAACTTGCACTAAATGCAGGTGTGTGTGTGTTTGCAAAGTGAGAACAATAGCCTATGTATTTTTCCTAGATTTTGAATTTTTAGTCACTGTGCTTTTCTTCTCCTGGCACTGTTTTTGTCTGTTTTCCAAAGGTGAGTGTATAAATATGAAAAAGCTTAGCACTGTTGAAAATGTGTTCTTTGAAAGGGAAGATGTGCCTATTTGAACTTCATAGCTAAGCGTAGCATGGGTTGTCCTATTGTCTGGCCTGATCCTGGAATGAAGTGCTTGGAGCCTATCACACGGTGAATTACTAACAGTAAAGGTCACCAGAAGGATTGTGGTGATTTGTCTACTAATTATCTGTGGGGGTTTTGTGTGGGCTTTTTTTTTAAGCCAACACACTTTTTCAAAGTTGGAAAAAAACTGCGCACAAAGGCGTGGAGAAAAATGAGACACATGTTGTGATAGCAGCTGGTGTGTTTGCATAGGCAAGGCTATATGTAACTCAATGTTTTAGTAGCTTTCTGCCCTGTTGCTCCTGGGATACTCTAAGGCTGACTCTGCACAGTTAACACCAGTTTTAAAGAGCCAATGCTCTGTAAATTCACACCTTCACATGACACAGAGCCAAGCCCTTAAAAGTTCCAAAGATCACATACCATGAACTTGGATGAATACGTGTTCCGTAAGTATTGCATAAAATCTTAAAAGCAGTTCCTGGAAGGGATTGCAGGTAGTAGTATTGAAAAAAGAGAGTCAGTCAGATACTGCTAGGATTGGGAATTAAATAATTGGAATGAAAAAGCTACATAGTGCCATAGCAGTTAAATGCATGATTCTTTAAAGAAATTCTGCTACCGCTCTGCTAAATCAATCTGTCCTTACATTTACCTAACTGCCAGAACACATAATGGTTGCAGAGTAGTGCTGTCCAGTTAGATGGATGCTGTTTGTTGTTCCTCCCCAGAAGGGGGACTAGCGTGTGTAGGAATTTATCTTCATCCCTGTGATTCAAAATCAGGTAATATTTTGTTTCTGTGAGTATAAAGAGGAAAGTGCTTCTTGTTGGCTGTTGTGCCCTGTACCTCATGTGGGCAGATGTGCTGTTGCAGATTCTGTGATTTAGGTGTGTGGAGCTCTGTGTGAAGGAGGAAAGGAGTTTGGGGGAGAGCAAGGGGAACACTTGACAACAGGGCAGGACAGCTGCAATCTGAACACATAATGAAAGTGAAAATCCTGCTGGCTTTTCTTCCCTCCCTGCGAAGTAAATGCTGAGATAGTGATAATCAGTGTGGTGTCAGTGCAGATCATAAATGAGGATCCTGTATGGTTTGAGCCAAAATGAGGAGTAGAGGTCTTTTCTGTTAAAGTGCTGCACCTCTGCTCATAGGGAGTGAAAAAGTCTTGATACTCACAGACAGTAGATCCTCTTCCAGGCTGTGCAGAGCGCAGAGCTTAATTACTTCTCACACAGAGTGCATGTAGGCTTCCCCCCACACCCCCATCCCTATCAACTAGGCACGAAAACATTTGATATTTACTGCAACAAGTATCATGTTCAAATTCTTTGCTTTTTATTTTGAAGTCACTTTGATATTCGTTGGCTTGTTAATAAAGTGCCGTGTATTTTCGTGGGTAAATTCATCGTTCATTTAATGACTCTGTAGTAGTAGTTCTCATAAGTACAGTTAATTTTATGTATATCTGTTGCCTTGTAGTTTTATTATTGTCCTAAAGTCATTTAGGATCCTCTGTGTGCACAGCTGAACATGTATCACACAACACTTCTACCACCTGATAAGTGACTGTTTGGTTTGACAGATGATGTCTCAGGCTGAGGGCCAGCAGAGAGACTTGATCAGGAGCATAGAATGCCTTCCTGCCTCCGGTCACCTTACATCCTTGGATCAAGACCTATTGATGCTCAAAGCAACTTCCATGGCAACCATGAACTGCTTAAATGACTGTTTCCATATTCTCCAGTTACAGCATGCTTCTCAACAAAAGGGAACCTTACCAGCAGGTGGGTATAGGTGCTCACAGAGAGCAGAACTCTGTAACAAATACAAACCCCTTCCTTCTTGCAAAAATGTTTGTTCCACTTAATCCAGTTTCACATGGGCAAGGGAAACTGCTGACTGCCTGGTTTCTTGTGAATTTTTCCAGAGCCCAACTTGTTTGTGTTGGGTGAAACTCTGTTCATGTTGTATATATTTTTTTTAATCATTTATTCTATCAAGAAGTCTGTTTCAGCAGCTGCATAAATGTAACATCTAATTGTTGTACAACGTCTCACAACAGAATAAACTGGATAAGGCAGCCCAACAAGAAGGCTGCCTTTGGGATGTAACTGGCCACTCAGGAACAGTAATAGTGGAGGGGGAATTGTCGGGGATTGCAGATTCTAGGACATGTAGTGTCCACTACAACTCTGTCAAATATCATGCTTTTTTTTATTTGTTTTTTGCACACTGAATACCTGTTCTAAGTACTTACATGTGTGTAGCTTCCATTTCTAGTTAAGCATTAAAATACAAAACTCTAAATTTGCACTGGTTGTTACTAATACTGTTTAAATATCAGCATTCTTGTTTTGAGTTACTGTCTTAATCTAAACCATGGTCTAAAGACAAGTGTTGTATTCTCTTCTGAGACCAGAATGGACTTGTAAGCCAATGAAAATTGGTTAAAGTTGAGAAAAACAGAAAATCTCTTAATAAACCACTGACCACTCCAACAAACAAACAAAAGCCCCCCAAACCCTACTGCTCGTGGGTGTGGAATCTGTGCCTTCACAGGCAGCAGACAAGTATGTTGCCATGTCTGCACAGTTGATCACTTCTGTGCAAGTAAGAGCTGAGTGGAATTGTTCTACCTGATTCATGTGCAGTGTATGGAGCTGAATGTGGCCGTGGTTGTTTGTAAATTCTTCAGCATCTTATTGTGCCTTTTTTCATGTGTTCACTTTGTGGCTTTTTGTGAGCTTTATAGGATTTTCAAATGCTTCGCTTGCACAACTGATCAGTAGATATAGTAAGTAGGTAACAAAGTACACACATAAGTTGTCTCTCCCCTTATCTGTCCCATATTCCTCTCGTATTTGTGATGCCTGCTTTGCAAGGGCATATTATTTCAGAGCTGTAATTAATTTAGCTTCAAAGATGAAAAAAAAAAAGTTATATAAAAGTATTAAAACTATATAAAAAGTGTTTGTGATTCTGAAATCACCATAGGCATTAAAAGAGAATACGTGAATAGATTGAATTAAATTTTTTGCTATATTTCAGTTCAAATTTTCATTTTAAAAACAAAAAATGGATGGCAACTCTTGAGCTATTTGTCTGAACTCTGAAGTTATGCTGAAAGAATTCTTCCTATTCTCTGTGAATTTTTTGACTGTTAATGCATAACTGTGGGAGGTGCACATCAGAAGTATTTTTGTTTTGACATTTTCACATATGCACTACTAAGATGGCTTTTCGACTTGTGTCTGGGGACATAAATAGGGTCTGATGAACACCACTGCAATAACTTAAGAAAATAGTTTTGGTTTGGGGTCTTTTTGACAAGTGGTGTAGGTTTTTAATTTTTTAAACCAGGCAGGGAAAAGCTTAATTCATTGCTGTTCAGTTGGTATCTGCTTGTTAATGGCCAAATCTAAAAATACTGCTTGAACATGTCCAAATCTTGAGGATTTCCGGTGATATCCTAGGGAGATGGATGGAGAAGAGAGGATCAGCAGATTGGATGATGCGTTACTGGGGCCAGAGTTAAAAAGAGACCATTAAAAGAACGCATGTGTCTTTCTGCAGCCTTCCGTCTCCCCCCTGCTGTGGCCTTTCTAGAGACACTGTAATACGTTTGTTCCTTTCAAGGGTTGCCAAGAACTTTTTTAAATTATTTTTTTTTAAATCCATTTAGCTTAGATTTTTTCTCCTGACTCAGGAGGGATCCTTCTGGTTCAAGTGCTGGAGCCAGGCTTAAAAACCAAGGATTAGAAATTATGTAAGAGTGCCAGTTTGCTATAGATCATTAGACAGCAAACCCCACCCCCAAACAAAAAGAAGAAAAAAAGCAGAAGACTGAAAATACTGCCCCAACACATCAAAGTATATTGGGAATCACAAACTTAAAGAGGAACAAGAAAGTTCCACCCATTAACTTTTCCTAAATTCAAGTCAAAAGTGCTGTGCAACAACAATTTGCAACTCTTGAAGAAAAAATGTAGGAAGTGAAAACTGAAGAGGTCTGCACTGTAGCAGAGGGGAAGTGCTGACAACTGTTTAAAAAGAATTTGGGTGAAGACTTTAGGGGAGGAAGAGGTCAAAAGTAAAGAGAATGGCTTGTGCCTATGCAAAATAGCTGAGCAGATTTGTATATGCTTTCCCAGTGGAAGAGAAGTATTAAGGTGGTATCTTGTCCGTTCACCAAGATTGAAACACAGCTGGGAGCTCAAATCTTTCAAAAATACCCTCCTTACAGCAAAATTTAAACAGAATGTAATAAATAAGGTTATTTTAGAGGTATCTGATAGAAAATATAAAAGGGAGGCTGTTGGTTAAATTCAAGATAATACAGAGGCAAGTGAGTGTGGATTAAATGCAGTTTAGAACATGCAGTTAGAGATTAGTGTGTTGAAATTTACAGCTTAGAAAGCAGGTGTCATGAAGAGGTTTTAAAGACAAGTAAAACCTTTTCAAAAAGGTGTGACAGTGACATTCTTGAGCGTCTTATTTTTTGACTTCTTTGAAACTTCTGTTTAAATAGCTTTAGTGTGGTCAGGAATTCTTGTTTCTTATGATGTAGTGGATTAATGAGTAATGGATGGTGAAAACAAGCTACTTTGCTGTGGCAAAGTTGTCTTGTCTCAATAGTTAACTTTTTTCCTGCCCCTGTGTTTTCCTGGTGGAAATGCTGCTGTTTATCTGAACTAAGCTTACTCTGCCTGTTGTGGTTGAGGATGTGACCTAGTTGCAGGTAACAGGGGTCTGGTAATAAAGGATTGTGTATCATATGGGAAGAGACAACAGACACCTTAGTGTAGGTGTCTTAGTATAGCACAGGGAACTGCTATTGGGTGGTAGAAATTCAGAATTCCCTAATAATTTCTGTGTTTGCAACCCACCCAAGATGGTTTGTCAGTTTTTGTATTCTTCGGTAAAAACTGATTGGAATCACCTGTACATTTATTACCCTTTGAAAAAGAATGGAACATTTGTATTATTAATGAGGAACCCGACCTGTTCTAATAAATTAACTGGGAGTAACTAGAGATGCTGGAATCATCAGGTGGGTAATAGCTTTCCAAACCCTGCAGCTTTTTTTTTTTTTGACGGCTATTATTTATTCAACAGTGTGTGCCTGCCTTCTCTGCAGCTGAGAAAAGACAAGCACCCTCTCCAGAGAACACACTGGCAACAAAACTTCTCCTTTAGGTCTTTTTAGTCTAGAACAGAGCTGAGTTTTAGAAGCTGATAAGTGGAAAGCTGCCTTTTTTTATTTTGGTACCAGTTAAAGAAAAGTGTAAGGGCTGCTTAACATTCCCATGATACTGGGTTCCTCCTGTAGTGTCTGATTACACCTTTCATGACACCAACTAGTTTCTCCAGTCCAAGTTGCATGTATTACAGCTCGCCAATCCCAGTGTTTGTGCTAATGATCACTGAAGGTGGTGTCTCATTGCACCACCTTTGTTTAGTGGCTGCTGGAGGCATTGGCTGCGGGAGGAATTGGCTGCTTTCGGCTTATTCTATAAAAAATAGCTCTTGCTTTGGAAACTGCCGTTTAGTGACCTTGCAGAGGATGAGCAAGTTTCAGCGCAAACTTTCCTTTGCTTCAGGAACAACGATCAGTTGGTTGGAACCGAAGATCTCTCTGGCAAACCACTTCAAAAATGGAGCAGCTCAGAATTTCCCAACGGAGATAAACAAGCCAGCATCTGTCAGAGAAGAGCAGTCCATTGCAGAGCCCTGCCAGCTAACAAGGGTAAGGTAATGTGAATGTCCCATTTCTGTGGGGAATTATTCGGAAGAATACCTGTAAACGTTTCAGTCATATTATGCGAAAATGATTTAATGACAGCTATTCTCATACTATTGGTTAGCTGTGTAGGAGGAGGAGTGAGGACAGTTGCAGTAGATGAAACTCTCTACCTTGTTTATTCAACAAATTTTTGCTGCTTTATGTAACTTGCTGTCAGGTGGAGGGAGCCAATTGGGGTGGTAATGCAAGGCATTGAAATAGGTTTTTTGCACTTCATTATTTACTTATTTTAGATAAAATGCAAGGGAATACTGCCTAACTGAAATTCATGACACTCTCAAAATAGGCCTAAGAAGAACTGCCTAAGCAGACAAAAGATGAAATTGCTGGTCTTCAGCTATTACATCTCCCTTTCTTTTCTAGGTCTTGTTGCATCTGTTTTTCTTAATCTGAGGCACTCTCATTATTTGACTGCGGGATGGCTTAATGCATTTGAAATACAGTTACAGTCTGTATCATTATCAGCTACAGTCTGTATCATTATAACTGACAAAATGGATTTGAATTGCAAAACACTGAAGTAAAAAACCAGCAGGGATTATGATGAACGTGTTTTCCTAACTAAGCTAGAAAATCATAATTACATCCTCTTTATGCTAGTTGGTTTCAAACAGTTGTTTGGCTGAGACTGTGTCACTGTGAAAAGATAATGTGCTGTTTTATGTCTCTGCAATAGCACTGGGCTGTCTTAGAGCAAAATCGAAATGGAAAAGATTTTTTTCGGTTGCTATAGTTTATAGATTTTTTAAATGGGTCAGAGTAGTTACTATTAAAAAAAGAAAAGATGAAACAAAACTAGGAGCTTTCAACTAAATCGCTTAATTCCTTCCTTTCAATACTTAAGCAAGTCACAGTTAGAGTACTTAACGTTATTTGAGGTATGAGTGGTGTTATCACTCCCCGTAGGTATTTTCGACTCTTATTTCTGAGAGCAGATCACCATAGCATCCTTGGAAAGGAGTCACCTCTGTGGTACTGCAATTGTCATCAGGATTTGAGCTCTGTATGAGGGCTTGGCCCCCTGTTTTTGGTGGTTGAGTGTTCATAAGTCTGCCTTGGGTCGGGGCAGCTGCTCCAGGACAAAGGGCTTTGCTTAGGCAGAGGCGTATTGCTGCCTTCCCATGGCATTCAGTGCCTCTCCCTTCTGCATCTGCCTCCCTCCAGCTGCTTGCCCCAGGAGGATGCAGCTCAGAGCCCTAGGAATGCCACCATCCCTTCTGCCTGAAGTGTTTGACTTTCTGCTTGTGGTGTGGTGGTTGTTAAAACATTGCTGATATAATTTCTAGTCTGTCTGTTTTAGTTACACAGACACCAGCACTTGCAGTGTGTGTATGCGTGGGGTTTTGTTGTTTTATGAAACTACTTCAAGTTACTTTTTTTCTTTCACTGTTACATATTTGCACTCTCAGCACCATGATAATGCTTGTGAGGAGCAGCTTGTAGATACCAGGCAGGCTGGTAGTCATGGATCTACAGTCTGATACAGCCTTTGGAGTAGTGACAGCAACAGTGGAAAGGCTGAAGTAGTGTGGAGGTGGAGGAGGTTACTGAGGTGGTTGGAATTGCTGCTAGCTTTTGCTTTGCTGTTTCTGTGTATGCGTTAGATGCTTGACATTCTGTGGACTCACAAAACCTACAGGAATTTCTTTTAAGCTTTTTTTCTTTTTTTTTCCATGACCCATGTGAGAGAGGGTGAGAAATCTGAGCCTGAATCCTCCAGATGGACTCTGCACTGAGTTATCTTCATATCCATTCAAATTCTTCAGCTGTTGTTTATCTTGGGAGTAGATTCCATTGTGTAGCTCTCTGCAGGGGTTTATTTAGCCTTTTTTCATGCATGGACAGTTAAATACAATTTTAAGTCCTTTTTGAATACTGTCTGGCCAGTTACATCTTTGAGCTAAGTTTATGGCTCTTATTCCAGGAACCTGAAGAAATAAATCCAGATGAGGAGCTGGAGGATATCTGTGATGATAAAGAAGATGATCTAGGAGCAGTGGAAGAGCAGCGCAGTGTTATCTTGCATCTTTTGTCTCAGCTGAAACTTGGCATGGACTTAACAAGAGTAAGTAACTAAGTATGAAGACTGGCTGCAGTAAAAGTGAAATATCATTTAAAACTCAGCTTCTGTATTGAACAGTATGGAGTTTAGTATGAAACTGTGGCCAGTAGCAACTTCAGGTCCCAAGATTTGGTGTCCCAGATTGAGACAGGTTTAGGTGAAATGTGCTGACTATCTTTTCTATTACCTTCTCTTTGTGTTTTCTACTGTGTTTTTGTTGCCTTTCCTGTAATGGCCTGTTTTCTTTCCTGTGTTTGAACCTTAGTCTTCTCATGCTGTTTTCTACAGCTTTCTCATATTTTTCTTTCTACTTTCCTTCCATGATCTCTTTTCTATCTTGATAATGCTTTTTCACACAACTTGTATACCCTACACCTGTGTGCATGCTGCTTCTGAAAAGAAATTTTCTTTTGGTTCCCCCCAATTTTCTTTTGGTTCACCCTGACTAACTAACTAACCCTAACCCTAACTAACTAACTAACTAAAAAAAAAACCAACTAACTAAACTAACCCTAACTAACTAAAAAAAAAAATCTATCTTCAGATGCCTGTTTAAGCCTCTTTCTTATTCTCATTTCTGTGTTTGTTCACAAGGAAGCAGGAACAAAGTTGCACTGGAGAGAATTGGATTTGGCACTTGAGTGCAGATCTCAAAAGCAAGCAGCTTGGGAAAATTAACGCTCAGATGCTATTAGACAACTTGGGCAGCAAATCTGGGAAAATCAGGCTGCTACCAGCTTATGTTCAATTCACTCTGGTAAAGACCTCTTGCCATAAGCACTAGGCACTTTGAAATCAGAAAATGGATCTTACAGTAGCATGGAATGAGGAAAACACTCTCTCTTGGAATTATGGATTATTATCTTTTTTTTAAACCTATGTTTTTTGAGCACAAGCTGCATAGCCCCTAGAAACTTGTGTTGTGCTGCTTATGTTTCACAACTTGAGAGGGAAAATGAAAAGGTGGTATGAGCAGGCCCTGCTGTCTGCGGGTCAGACTTAAACCCCTGCTGCTCAACCAGGAACTGATTAAGTGACTCTTTCACTTATGTTGAAGATTGGATTTAGGGTATCTTTTTCTCTTAGTTGGAACAAATTGTCAGGCCTGTTTTCCAGTTGTGACTTTTGGCTGTGTGGGGAGAATTGTCTTTATTTCAGAGCAGGCAAAGTACTGAAGTGGACAAACCTGACTTGATTCAAAACAGGTAATGAAGTTGTTAGAATTGTGCTTAATTCAATATCAGGGTACTGAAGTAAAAAGTCACTTAATACTCAAGGTTGGTGTTGCAACAACATGGCAAGTGTATTCAGTTTAACTTGAATGTCTATTAAGTCTTATGTCTGTGCTTTTTCTCTTTGAATGCAGCTGATTTAAATGGATTGTCTTGATCTCATGGTTGAGACGTCCTGTGTTGCTGTTTACAACAGTTATGTGAGTTGTGTGTGTTTAGTTAGTTATGTGAGGCTAGTTCCCACTGCAGAGAAGGAATACACTGATGATATCCACAGCCTTTCGCTCTAGAGGGTTGCCCTTGGCTCAGGAAGGACAGGATTGTTGGTTTTTATAGTGTTGAATGTAACTGGGAGAGTGTGAGGTACCTCTGCTCAGAGGCACAGGATCAACCCATACTATGCTGCTTCTCATGGATGCTTGTCCTAGTTGCTGTGTTGAGAGAGAGTCTCCAAGCTCTCCAGAGCTGGTATAGCTTCCCAGTTCTCTTCTCCATTAGACCATACCTTTCCTAACTTCTGCTCTGAACCTTCTTTGCTATAGTTTGAGTTCCTTCATGCTTGTTTCCTCTTCCACAGGCATATGGGACACATTATCTCTTTGCAGCTCTTTTATGTTTTTTGTTTTGGTTTTTTTTTTAACTGGTGCTCAGTCCCTTTCGACCTCTTTAGTCTTAATAATACTCATTGGGCTTTTATTGCCTTGTAAATTGCTTTTCTGGAACTTCCGATCACTGTCTTTTGCTCACATCTTCCAAGAGGGACAAGAAAGTGCGCTCTGAAAGTGTGGTGTCCCAAACAGGACAGAACCCTCCTCCCAAGGACTTCCCTTATAAAATGCCTGTCTCTGTTCTCCTTACTAGAGCCTCATGGCTTTTCTTTTATTTTCAGGTGGTTCTTCCCACCTTCATTCTAGAGAAGCGGTCGTTGCTGGAGATGTACGCGGACTTCATGTCCCACCCCGATCTCTTCATCGCCATCACGAACGGCGGCACCCCCGAGGAGAGGATGATCCGCTTCGTGGAGTATTACCTCACCTCCTTCCACGAGGGCCGCAAGGGAGCCATTGCCAAGAAGCCCTACAATCCCATCATCGGGGAGACCTTCCACTGCTCCTGGAGGATGCCCAAGAGCGATGTGGCCACCGATGCTGGCACCAACTCCTCTGCTCACTCGCCCTTGGAGCAAGTAACTCTGCCTAAAGATCCGGAAGGCCAAGCAGAGCCGGACTGTTACACAGTGAAATTTGTAGCTGAGCAAGTGTCCCACCATCCTCCTGTCTCAGGGTTTTATGCTGAATGTGTAGAGAGGAAGATGTGTGTCAATGCCCACGTCTGGACAAAAAGTAAATTCCTGGGAATGTCAATAGGAGTGACAATGGTTGGTGAGGGTAAGTGTAAATTCTGTCCTTTGTTCGTTTTAGAAATTTGTTAAAATACTGTTAATTTGATGTTATATTCAGAAGATACAAGTTGTCATTGTAAACAGCAAAGTTTCCTATGGGAGAAGAAAATAATTAGGTTTATGCTTTGCCAAAAATCAGAATTATGTTTGGAAGTAAAATTTTGGCTTTTAAACCTAAGATCAGTTTCTGCAATGTAAATTGATATTTATGAATTAATTTGCATCAGACATTCATTAAATAGAAGTGTTGTTGCATTTCCGTGTATTGCACTTAATCTTCCTGTACATGTTTTGATTTTCTTTAACTAGAAAAATTGGATCCTTTAGGAACAGAGAAGGGTAACTGCCCTCAAACTGTAATTTCCCTTTAGTTATTAGCATTTACTGCACAAGATGAGACAGCCTCTCCCACTCTGTGTCCCCTGTATATATTGCCCAGTACCTGGGGGTTCCAGGCACTTGCACGTAAATTACACATTGAACAAGGGAATGACCAAGGGAATGCCAGGGTATGTGAAAGGCACATCTTTGGCTGTACAGGTAGTCTCTGAAGTTGATATCTCTTGCAGGACCTTTCTTGAATCAGGTCATAACTTTTTTTCAGAATTTCCCATGTTGTTTGTGCTGATGTCAGACACCCAGGGGTACTGTGCTCCAGAGGCGTGGGCTGGGGCAGGCAGCAGTCAGATGTTGTGCTGTGTTCTTGTGAGGGCAAGAGGTAGATCTTGTGCTTTTGGTTTCTTTATAGGAATCAAACCCACTTATCTAAAAGCTGAAGAAAAATTCTAGTATTTTATGAGATTCCTGACATTTATTGCAAAAACTGCTGTCAGGAAAGAATTGGGTTTATCTGGGCAGAGAGATGCAGTAAGGAGAATTGTCTCTGCTACCTGTCTTCAGATTGGGTAAGGTGTATTACAGGAAGGGAAAACAGGAGTATTAGCCTTCCTCAGGATCTGCAGTTCAGGGGATTCATTTGTTATTTCCTTTTGTCAGCGTACGTCTTGTCTTGCCGTGCTCCAGAGCCATCAGTAAGAGAGTGACCAGCCCTTATACGTGCTACTGAAAAATATGTGCATAGCACAGTATTGTACTTTATGGAACAATATTATTGGGATAAATGTCTTTTCCCAAAAGAAACTTAAATGCACATTGCTCAAGTCAGTACTTCCAGGAAAATGTTTTTACCTATAATCTAATAAATGTCACTTTTGTGGTTTTGGTTTTTTTTTTTTTTCAATTTTCTTTTTCTGTGTGAGAGGCTATGAGGAAAAGTAGCCAGATGTAGTATTGGCTATTTGTTTCAACAACTTGTTCAGCCTTTTCTGAAGTGGTGCCAATTTACAGATTCTTGTATTTCTTCCCACAGGTGTCTTACATCTCTTGGAACACGGGGAAGAATATACGTTCTCTCTGCCCTGCGCATACGCCCGCTCAATTTTAACTGTTCCCTGGGTAGAGCTGGGAGGAAAAGTCAACATTAACTGTGCAAAAACTGGGTATTCTGCAAGTATTAACTTTCACACCAAGCCCTTCTACGGTGGCAAATTGCATCGGTGAGAACATTTTTGTTTGTTTGAAATGAGATTGATCTCACTGTCTTAAAGGGTTGCGTGTTGTTTGCAACGTGCATTGTAAGTGCTCTGCTGGCATCGTTGTCTTTGGATTTCTCTATAAGAAATGTAACACTATCAAGTTTAAGCATCTTATAGAAAATATGTAGGTAAAAATACCTTTTTGTAAGGACAAAAATGGTAATTCTTGTAGTGGTATTTATTCACCTGTATGCATGTTTAAAAACTAGCAGGTAAAGGAGATCCAGGGAAAGTTTGTATGGGGTTGCTTTTAGCAGATTCTAGGAAGTATGCACAGTTGATGCAAAAGAGGGCTGGTTTTTTTTTTGACATTTTATAGTAAGACTGCTGTAGATTAGCCTCATGCTAATATAGACAATTAATTGAGGAAGGAGAAAATTAAGTAGTAGTCTCACAAAGAATATGTTTGCAGAGCATTTTGAGCATTTTGCACTCAGCTATTTACTGAATAGAGTTTATTTAAATCTTTCTTAGATTAAATATCTTGCAGATTGTAATGAAATATGTAACAGCTTAGAACATCAGAATTTCCTAGATGTGGATTGCTGTCACAGGTCGCAAAAAATCAGCTGTCTTTTCTAAATCACTTTTCCTGAAGCAGTAGGGTAAGGCCATATTTGTTGCTCAAAGAAAACAAAAAAAACCCAACTTGCTCTTTAAATTTCCACAAAGGCTCTGAATTTAACTTGCAAGCAAAGCTCCCCTGTCCCAATGGCATTTGGAGAACTGAAGCTTATTAGTAGTTCTGTTTCACTTGGTGCAGTTTGAAAGTGACGCATCATTTGGGTTTTTTTCCATGGCTCACGATGTATCTTCCACTTTGCAATAGCTCCTCTTGCGTCATAAAAGATAAGTTAGAGGATGTAGTTTTAGTTCAGTGATTTAATTTTGGAAGCTGTTGTTATTTGTGTCTCTGAAGTTAGTCACAGAAGTAGAGGCTTTTTAAAGAGAGATCTGTTCAAGGTACTGTAACTATTGAAAATTTGACATGATGATGATTGGACATTGCCAAAAGAATCTCTTGATGGGAAGCAGCAGTGTTGTCATGGTTACCCAGAGCGCACGGGAGTTGCTATGGCAATGGTATGGATTTTTTTGTAGAGTGACCCTTGTTGTTAGACCTCAGCTGGATGTTGGCTCCTTGGTCCTGTACCTCTTTAGCTGGATGAAATAGAGGATAATGATAACGAAGAGCTAGACGTATATCAGGCATGCCAAGATTACAAATAAGTGCCAGCAGGTTTTTATCACTGATAGTGGTTCAGGCAGATACTGTGGTCTGCAGTGCTGGCAGTGGTTGTGTGTCAGAGCAATGCAACCTGGAGAAATGCAGGTAATGAGAGTTTAATGGAGCAGTTCAATACTGCACCTCAGTAGTGAGTGATATAACTTTGTTTACTTTCAGCTGAGCAGAGGCAGTAATTTTGTGATTGATAGTAAAATACTGGATGTCAGTATTGTCTTGTTACCACACAATGCTTGGAAAAAATCAAGCTGTTAAAATTGTGGGGAAGTAACTGCAGAGTGTGACCAGGCTGATCCCTGGCATCCTGTGGATTCAGGCTGTTCAGAGCTCTTGGGAGGAGGACAGGGACTCCACCATGTGTAATAGCTTTGATGAGGTGTGGAAGTCACAGGATGAGAAGCAGCACAAAATTGAGGCTGCTTGCTTGTCAGCTGCTCTTTCTGCTGTTTTCAGTAATTGTTAGTGCTTCTTAACTTCCACAAAAAAAATACTGTAAATGTGCTTTTATTGCTCATGTTTTTTTCAACAACTCTTAAATTTTTGTGATGAAAAACTGTGTGAGCAGCACATACTTATCAGTCTGGGTTTTTTAAGATACTTCTCATGAGGTTAATTTAGGTTCGAGCTGCTGGATCACGATGTGATGGAAGTCCTGGCAGCTGCCTCCTGCTCTGAGCTGGCCGTGAGCTTTCCCCCCTTGCCCTGGAGATTCCCTGCAGCTCTGCTTTGTCTGGCATCCAGTATCTCTGTGCTGGAAGGTCTGACCTGTGATACTCATTTCATTGCTTGAGAGATAAATTTCTCTATTTTGAGGATTGGGGAGGGCAGGTGGGTGCAGGCACAGTGGGAAGTGACCATTGTGGGTGGAAGAAGGGAAGTGGCACTTGTGTCCTGTGCTCCCTTCTCCTCTGAGTGTGGCACCACGCGAGGTGGGAGCACAGAAGTGCTGCTTTCCACTCTCCTGGATGCAGTTGTTCAAAGGACATCAGAGCAAGCCAGTGGTGTGCAAGTTAGCTGTTCTCAGCTGCTCACAATGGAAGTGTGGAAGGAGATGTAGCCTGTGCTTTGTGTGAACACTGGTGAAATGCAGGAAGGGGAGCTGGAAAGTGGTGAGTTTTAGGGAGGTTGTGTACAGGTAACTGCAGTTTTATTGGAGCTGGAGAAAGTATCCTTTGTGAATCCTGCAGCACCTTACAAGTAAGAATCTCTCAAGTCTGGTTTGCATAGTGCACAGACCCTTTTGTTTCTTTGTTTCTAGGAGAAGACTTCTGTTTAAGACTGGCAATTTGCTTGCCAAGCAATGCTCAAAAACTGAGTCAGGATGAAGTGGGTGTCAGGAGGTCTTTGTACAGGTCTTGAAGTTGAGAAGAAAAATATGCATCAGTGTGTGTAATTATGGTGATACTTGAGCATTATGCAACACTTTGAATGAAATATTGCATGTTAGAAAGGCATTTTCCATATCTTGTTATTGGCAGAGGTTTCTGTGGAAGAGACAGGGAACAAAAGCAGTGCTCCTGATTCCTAGTTCCCTACCTTGCTTTCTGCCTTTGTGTGTCTGCTGCTTATGAGAGCAACATGAAAATGAGACCACCTACATAAGGAGAATGTTGAAATGTAAAGATGCGAGATGAAGTGCCAGCAGGTAGTGAGATATATTCTTGCTAGAAAGTTTAATTTTTATTTTTAAAGTCTGAACTATGTATCTGATGTGATACTTCAAGTGGAAATGATCAACTGCTTGTTGTATGTGAATCAGCCTGTGTTAGTTTCTTTTTCATTTTCAGTTTCCTTAAGAGGCTTGAAAAAAGCTGAACCCAAAAATGGAGTTTCCTGGGTAACATGAAGAGAACTAGAGCAGCGAGTGAAAGCCACTTTGCTCTCTGAGCTTCTCCACACAAATGTAATTCAAATAACTAACATTTTTTTAGGCAGTGTGACAAGTTTGCAAACTCATCCAGGATTGAGTGATTATGCAAGGAATAGTCCTCAGGTTTCTTCAGCCATGGCTTTTTAAAAATAAATTTCTTTCCTAGAGTCACAGGTGAAGTGAAGCAGAACATGACGAACACGGTGGTGTGCAGAGTGCAGGGGGAGTGGAACAGTGTGCTTGAGTTCACCTACAGCAATGGGGAGACCAAATACGTGGACTTGACAAAGCTCTCTGTGACAAGAAAACGAGTCCGGCCCCTGGAGAAGCAAGGCCCCTTTGAATCTCGGTAGAGTACATGTTTGCTCTTGTCTGACCCTTTTTGTCGTAAGCAGCCTGGTGGGTGCCTTAGGAAAACCTGCAAATGTAGGTAGTATTTGTGGATAATGTTTAGCAGCAGTGATCTTTTTTAATGTTTTTTAAAAATAAAAATCAAGAGCATAGTAAAAAGTGCAAAACCCAAGTGCAGGCACATGGTTGTTTATTTTGTCTCCTATTTATGAACAGAGGGTGTTTTTTTGAGTTCACAAAGTGCTTCCCAGAACAGAAGCTCTCTATTAGTTTTGTTTTTACTCATCAGCTACACAGCAGGGCAGCTCCTGACATCCTCACAAGAAGCTGCTTGTTGAATAGCACTTCCATAGCAGTTTTAAAGGGTTTGCAAACAGACATTAGATTGGCACTGCCAGAACCTCAGAGCCATTCCTACATGCTCCCAGTTGCTGGTGTAGCTGTAAGACTCGGCCATGAGCCCTCACCTGCTCTGCAATGCTCTGACCTGGGCTGGTTTGTCATGTGTAAGTGGAGAGAGTGCTCCTGTTCCACAAGAACTGCCTGCAGTGATCCTGCAGTTCTAGGTGGCAGGCTGGGAAACCTTTGGAACAGTAAAGTTACCAGTTTATTTTGTAGGAGGCTGTGGCAGCATGTGACAGAGTCTCTGCGGGATGGAGACATCGATAAGGCTACAGAGCACAAGCGAGCCCTGGAAGAACGGCAGAGGAATGAAGAGAGACTTCGTGCTGAAACAGAAACGCCTTGGTGTACTAAATACTTCCTTAAAGATGTAAGTTCCCAAGCAGTTAGCTGCTGTTAATAAAGGCAGAAGCAAAGCTGTTATGCAAGCAGGTGCACATATGGGTCTGTGTCCTGTCAGAATATTTGGCCTTAGGTCTTACAGTTTAGCTCTGTGGGATCCACAGGAGTAAGGTGACATAAGAATTCCTAAGCATGTAGAGGCGTGACTTCATTCTCCACTTTGCAAATGCTTGGATTTTGATTCCCTTGCATCAAAATGTTTGCCAGTTTTCTGGTCCAGTTTCTTTTACCAAGCACTTCCTCAATGGCGCATGGAAAATAGCTTTGCATATACACATGTAAGCAGACTGTAACAGTAAACGCTCAAAGAAAATAATCAGTAGTACTAATTTTGCTGAGGTTGTGTGTGTTTGTATCCAACATGTTATTGTTAGCAAGAAGGAATGTGAGTTCATTCTCAACTTACACTTCTTTTGTTCTTCTACATTACATTTTGGTTAGAGCTTATTTGTTCCGTGTCTTAACCTGTACTTCAGTAATAGTACTAGTAATAATATAGTAAGACTTTTAACAAGGTGAACTGCAGCCTGCCCAGGAGGATTGGAGGATGCTGCTATGATAACTTTGAAATAGGCTTTTCTTGTGATCCACATGGTAAGACTTTGCTTGTGTAGAGACCTTTGCTGAGCCCTTTGCAACAGGAGAGTTCTTGAGTAAAATTTATGCTGTAGTAGTTTAGATTCTCCTTACTGTGAAAGCTTTATCTGTTACACTGCAGTAATGAAATTCCCCCTCTTCCCATATCTGTGACCTAGTAAGGGTTTAGAGCACAGGCTAAAAAGTTACCTTTTCTTGGGTATCTTCCAGGTTTGTTTTGCGAAGTTCAGGACTATCTGTTAGCTCCCATGACGGTTTTTGTTCTCTAAAGCTGTGTTAGTGTAATTAGCTCAAAGTTAGGTAGTTGCATTGTTAGTATTGTTAGATTTACAAAAGATGAAATTCTGTTGCTAGTCCAAGATACAGATGTACTCAGAAAACATTTAAACGTGATCCTGGGCACTTCATTTCTGGGTATGCAGTTGGGCTGTGTTAGAGCTGATAATCCTGGGTAGCTGCCTCTCTGCTGGCTGCTTATTTGGCTTCTTCAAGTAATTTGGATCACACACCTGAGAAGAGTGGCTTTTTGACTGGGTTAATTACAAGTGCGGTCAGCTCCCAGAGAGCATGGTGGCTTGGCAGGAGCCTGCACATGTTCTGAAGCAGTGTCAGCAGCCTGCAGTGCTGATCTCTGTGCCTTAATCTGTGGGAGTTAAAGATACCAGCTCTGTCCCTCTGCTGTTCACAGCCATCAGTCTAATAGTTTTGTGAAGGCAGTTCTCCCAGGGCAGTGTCTTTATTATAACCATACTTTCTCTTTAAATTGCAGGGAGATGGCTGGGTTTATCATAAACCCCTCTGGAAAACAGTTTCTGCCGCACAAACTCAGCAAACGGACAGTAACTAGAAAAAAGCTGCTTTAAGATGAGTTTTCTTATTTTCCTCTCCTTTTCCTCTGTCTCTCAGAACACAGTAATCACACTGAGTTCCCCTTTTTATGTAATCGTGCAAGTTTAAATGAGCATAAAGAAATAACTATACTAGGGCACTTTAAAGCTATTTAAAAAAAAAAGGTAAAAATCCAAGTTGTAGAGACAAACTTGCCAGGTACATTCAACCAACTTGGTTTTTTGTATGATCCCAGAGATTTTATCTGCATTGTGTAAGATTCTTCTAAGTAGATCAGATTGCAAAAGCTGCCTGAGAGAAGAAGGAACCTGTTGGATTTCGGAGTGACATAGGAACTCTTTTGGAATCCGTGTCAAGCTCTTTAATCACTGAAACCTCCTCAGTACACATGTAGACAACAGCAACAAAAAATTGCTGCTTTTATGCCCAGTAATTAACCTTCTTGGCGAAAACTGGAAGGGTGTTTGGAAGATGTGCCTGAAATCAGTATTAAGAAACAACTGGATCATGACGACCTTTTCTTCAGAGAGAACGCGTGCATGCATTGGAGGAATATGGGATGTATGTAGAGACTACTTTTCTTTTTTATGGATTTATAAAAGCAATTAGAAGTGTAACCATGGAGAAGTTTTTCCTCTGAAACATTTTAATATACTTGAAATAATTGACTTGAATTGGAAAAGTAATTTGAACACTTTTCAGCTCTAATTTTATTAAATCTCTTTGAGTGACTGTTTTTTCTCAAGTTATAATGTAATGAGATCTGGCCTGTTTTTTCTCCTCCAACTTCTCTTCTTGAGGACTAAGGCTTTCAAAATGAACAGAAAACGTACAATTTTGTATTTAAATTTCCCTGCCCGTCTAATCGTCTCAGAGATGAAGTATCCATGTTACAAACTGTCCTTTGGATTGTTTTGTTTATTCTCCTGTGGTGGTGTTCAGAACAAAGCAGTGAAATGTGACCTTGAATACATGGACTGTAGGTCCTGGTTTTTCATGTTACCATAAAAAAACCCGAACAACTGATTATGCTGAGGACTGGGTATTGATTTGAAACACAATCAGATATCAGGAAACTGTATTCAGGTACAAACATCCTTTTTTCTTTTTTTTTTTTCTCCTTTTTATAACTATTTTATTGAAGTCTAAGAATTGCTGGCAATTAAGAATAGTACTTACTATGGCTTTCGTTATTGTTGTAACTACAAGCTACCTTAATTTTTCCAACAGTGGTGCCTTAATCTGTTTTTTCTTCTGATGTAGTCTTCCAATCAGTGTATATAACATTATCTGCCACTTCCCAGCCATGGCAATGGCTGCACCTGATCCAGCATCATGAGAACTCACAAGTGTCTCACCTGGTAAGATGTTTTCCATAGAGAAGATTCAAGTGTAAGAATGCATCAGAAGGTTTAAGTAACCATGTTAACTTTCAACACAAACTGTAAATCATGCAAAAAAAAAAAAAGGCGTTGGGTTTATGCACAACTGTTTTGATCCTCTTGTACATTATTTTTTTTGCTGTGAAATGCACTGAGATCTCAATGCGAGTCATAGTCCATTTGTGAGAAGTAGGGGGGGGATAATAAAGCTACAAAATGATTCATTTGTTCTGTCTGCTTTCCTAGAGATCAGGTGACCAGGAAAGAGTAGGTGGTTGTTTTCTTTCATGCTGGAGATCTGTCTGGGCTTTCCTTGGTCCCAAAAGTGGGATATTTTGGCACTGTGTGCTTGAGTGGTAACTATTCTCCAGCAGAAGAATGTTTTAGGCCCTGCTTGTCTTGTTTGTGATATTCTATACAACCATCCTGTTGTGATAGTTTTGGATATCCATTGGGCATTTTCATGTTTAACCAGGAATAAAAATAAAAATTAAAATAGTGGGATTAGTTCCTCCTTGTTTCTGGGTCTGCGGCACATTTGGGGTGTGCTCCTTGGCCAGTTCCAGGATTTGGGGTAGGAATCATGGTGGCAATGTGTGAAATTCTTCCATGGTTCATCAGTACCTGCACCAAACTGGGGCTGGTAGAGAAACAAATTAACACTGCATACGTTTCGTGGTTGTTTTGTCTGTGTCACATGGCACATCTGCTTTAAACGAACAGCAAGGGCTGTGGTGCGAGATCCGGCTTTTAATATTGCAGTGATCAGAGCAAAACCAAACCTTTTTCAGCTGAGCATACTCCAGGGATCAAACTTAAGCTTACTGAAATACAGACTTATGACTCGGTCGCTAAACTCACCTTAAAATTTTGATTTGGGAATTTGTCAAGGTCATGGCTGTAAATGAGACTGAAAAGCTCCTACGTTGATCATAAACCCATTTGTGTTCCTCATAAAGTACTATTAGTAAAGTTACTTCTCTTCCTCCGTCATCTGGTATGCTTGTGGTTTCACACTGAGAAAGCTGTTACAAATTTTGTTGTGTAAAAATAGACCTAATGCTGAAGCAATATTTTGATAAAATCCATGAAGTAATTTCTTTTAACATGGAGATGTTTCTAGGAAAAAAGAAGGTAAAGCCTTTCCTTTGCTCAAGTGATCACCAGAACTGGAATGGTTCCTGATGTGGATTTAGTTATGATGCATATTTCTACTTCTAGAAACAAAGGACATAGTTGAAAACAGTTTAAAAAGAAAAAAGGCTTGCCACTGAATATCCAGCTTCAATTTTAATTGTGATTCTTTTGAGAGTGGCAAGCACCCTGCGGACTAATGGATGTATTTTTAACTCTGACCAGATCTGATTCTCTTGCATAACTGATGTTGTTTCCATCCTGTACCTTCTGGAGCAAAGGGAAGGGCTCCGTGCTGCTTCCTGTGTAGATACTTGCTAGAACCACAGTGTGTTCCAACAGGGAACATGGCAAAATAGGACATTGGCTTATGTTACCTTCTGTCTTCTTGGCTTGATTGGGCCCCACTGAATTTAAGAGCAGAATTTTCATTGATCTCAGTGGTTTTAGGCTCCCTGAATCATAAACAGATCTTGGGTCTTAGGTAAGTGGCTGTCTTTAGAGGTGCTGTGCAGCCTCCTGCTCATGGAAAACAGTGTGACAAGTCACCCCTGTTTAATGCAGGCATTCAGGTGTGTAATCCTGATGGATTTATGGAAAAAAATGCACTATGCAAATCAAGTTGTTCAAGATTTTAGGCATGGGTAGGGGAAAAGATGAAGTTTTTCAGCATATTTATAATATGAATTCAAGCCAAGGATGAAGTCTGTCTACCCTGGAGAATTTGGATTTCAGCCATCAGAATCAGAGATGCAGCCTTCAATGTCTAGTTTGCACAGGCTGATCCCCCTCTATCCCTGTCACCTGTGGGAAGAACAGGTCAGAGTGTCTTTTAAATCCTTTTGAGCTTGGAAGAACAAGTGAACACATTCATCAGTGTGTCCAGACAACTTGGGGCAGAACTTGGTGTGGAAATTCTGCACAAAATACTATGGGAATGAAAGATTGGGCAGTCAGGGGCAGGGGGAGTTTCGTTTGTTCCTGTAGATTTTTGTCTCCATGACAGAAAAGCTGCCCCATGCTCTGTTTCTCTTGTGCCAGAGGAGTGGTTAATACAGTCAAGAAATGAGACTGAAGTCAGGTGGGTGGAAAATGTGTGTTTGTGGGGAACTGGGGAGGGTGTGCTTCAAGAGAAGAGGGTTAACTTGAAAAATTGTAAGGTGTCAGGAGGTAGCAGCCAGGTGAAGATTACTGAGAGTGACAGGTGTGGTCACAGTTGCAGGTGTAATAAGTGGTAGCTAAGCAAATTTTTTGTTATTTAGATTTGATGCAACCTAATTCGTTCCCCTTCTGTCCTTCTTTGGAGTGTTTAGAGACAATTTGGTTCTAGGCTTTTAATTTAGCAGCTGTAAAAACAGTCCAAGGAGGTGGAAACAATAGCTAGAGAAGAAAAGGTTTTTATATGGGTTGGTGCTGTCATAGCTGAGCACTTCAGAAAACCAAACCAGCCCTGCAGGTCTGCTTCCCTGCTCCACATTGGGGAGCCTTGGCTGTAGAAAACTTGGAAGGTTTGCTCCCTTTCTGTCTTTCTGGGCTGATCCATGCAGCTGTGTGGTGGCAAGCAATGTATTCCTCTCGGGTACCATCCCGAAAAATACAGCTCTGTATAGGTGTCAGGTATGGGCTTGCAGGGCTTAGGAGCACCTGAGGTTTTTGATCCCAAGGGTGGAGGGATTTGCACAGTACCAGGGTTCAGAGTGAGGTGTGACTTACCTTTCCTTAACTGCTTTCCAGAATAGAGGCAGCCTAGGTTGATCTGGTGATCATGGGAATAAAGGTCTCAGTTCATTCTGATCGTGTTTCCCCAGGTGGGGTTACCCAGCAAGGGGGAGAGTTGCAAGAAGAATTGGCCAACACCTTTGTGTTGACGCTGTCACTGTGGCACAGATCTGGCTAGAGGTGGCTGGAGACTGGTCTGAGGGGGGTAAGGGTTGTCTGCATATCCTGCACGGAGAGTTTTTAGGGTGAAGCAACCATGTCTACACTGTGACTTCTTTTTTCTCTCTCAAAGAAGCTTCACACACCCACCTGAGCTATCAGTTAACCCAGGAATTCCCCAGTGAGGAAAGGTATGTCGGAGTTGCATCGTATCAGGCTTTTACAAACTGGATTATTGTGGATCTTTGCACAATGTTGAATGAGTGATTTTCTTGGATGTCAGCATTTCTTCCATTGAGGGTGTGGTATATCTCATGATGTCTTTTTTTTGCTGCTACAACAGATTGTGTGTCTGTGTATAGGCCATTAAAAAAGGAAAATTGTTTTGATTACTGCAGAATAAGTTAGAAAAGAAACTCATGATGACAATATGGAAGGACTTAAAAAAATATAAACATGGAATTCAGGTGCTTATTAATAAAAGATTAAACATTATTATTTTAAAAAATAATAAAAAGAATGCTTTGCATCATTATACATTTTAAGTAAGTACAAAGTCAGTTCATATAATAATGTTGCACTTTAACCAAAATATTGATTCCACAGTTCACTGTATCTGTGGGAGGAAACAGATCTTATAAATAATTTATGTACTAGATCTTAGTTCCATTTTGAAAAACAGTGAGGTTTTTTTCCCCCATGAGCTAAATGCTTCTCCCTTTTCCTCTTGTTCCTCGTGATGAGGACTTTTGCCTGCTGCGTCACTGAATGTTTCTGCTCCCGTCACTGTCCTGGTGCTCCCCACCTGGAGAAGCTGTTTTGCTGGCCTCGTTGTCCGTGTTGTTGTTGAGGATGTCATCACAATCCATCTGTGCCATCAGGTTGAAGCGCTCGGCCACGCAGTGGGCGGTGAGCCGAGCCTCGGGGTCGTGGTCCCAGCACTCTGTGATGGTGTCGCACAGAAAGCGCATTCCCTGCAGTCAGAAGGGCTGAAATTAGGCTCGGAAGGCTGGAAGGAGAGGATCTAACACAGTCTCAATGGTTTACCACGCTTCTGACAGCCTCCTGCATAAAGGCTGTTTTTGGCCAAGCTTAAGCACAAGAGGAGTCAGCCCTGGTAAGTTGTGGAAGTGCTGATGCTTCCACTGGCACTGCTTGTGTTAGAGCAGCAGCCTTGGCTCCCCCGGCATCTGCTCCCAGACATTCCCCATGCTCCCTGGAAACTGGCTTGTGTTGGCTGTGAGACTTAGAGCCTGTTTCCTTCCAGCCCCTATTTGTTTCCTGTCTCAACCTTGCCCATTTGGATCAGAGCATCTGAAATCGGGAGGGACAGGAGAGGTGTGGATGGTGACCTGTAGGCTGCTGGCAGAGCCCAGGCCTCTGGGTTTGAGCTGCGCCCTGCCTGTTACACCTGGAGGGAGGGGAGGTGGTTTTCAAAGGTAGGTTTGGAAATAATTTCTTAAATCTGGTTTCTTGTTTTAGTGGCATTCTGAAAGGGTGTGCCGTGCCAAATACTCGTTGCAGTGTGCAGCTGAACCTTGTTCTCTGATCACAGAACAGCGTTTTGGTTGAGATAGGATGAGGTGCTTCCCAGTTTACTCCAGAGCACACGGAGTTCCTCTCAGCTACAATGCTTACGTCTCCCAGAAAGTTATTTTTTTTTGTCCAATTATGTAGGGCTCTGAAAAAAGTCACAATATTTTTGGGCTTAGAAACAAAATAAATGGTAGTATTCAGCTGGTGCTTTTCCCACACTTTAGCTAGTAACACAGCTAGCACCAGAAGCTGTGTTGAACCTTCCCTCGCCCATGTAATTCCATCATGTGCTATTGCTCTTGGCATCATTGTCAACTAAAGTTGGATCACAGTGGAAAAATCATTATTCTAAATAAGACTTCGTGTTTTTCAGTGGGTTTTATGTATTTCATAATTTGCAATTAAGAGAACCCTAAAGTCTCATATGGACCCACACAGGAGGAAAATCCGAGTCCTACAGAGATACAGGGTCAGTGCCATCTGCCCTTCTGCACCTTACTCAGAACTCACTGCTCTCTGCTAAGGTTCATTGTACTAAATCTTCCATAATGGACACAGATTGGAGAGAACAGGATTGTACAGCAAAACTGACAGATGGTGTGTTTCAGCACCTCTGACGTCACCCATTTATTAGCTTAGTTGAAAGGATTTGAGGGTAATTGATTGCATGCAAAAATGAGCTAGCTTAGGTGAATCTTTTAAAGTCAACCTGTTCTCCAACAGGACATCCAAGATTTTCTGTACTTATTTTTCCCCGAAATCCTAACATTTATTTGCAGTTTGCCTTGTAGTGATGATGCTCTTTTGAATGGTGTAACTGGAACATCTTGTTTGGCTTACAAAATGGACTTAGTTTGGCTTTTATATTTGATACCTGTTTTTCCAAGATTCCAAAGGATGCTGAGTTGTACAAGTGTATTTTTAGTGGCAATATTGACTTAAGCTGCCACTGCTTCTTCCTGTCCTGCACCAGCCTCTGGTTGTGCCAGTGCATCAGTCTATTCAGCTGCTTTGTGAACCAGATTCAGGAATTTACCTTGGCCTAAATAAACTTTTTTTTTTTTTTTTTTAATGTGGTGGGGTGTGAAACAAGGTAGAAGCACGGACCTAAGGGGTTTGTAAGTTATCTGGAAACTGGGGATGAATTTCTTCAGCTGGCTTTGTCGTGGGGCTTTGCAAGCAAGTGCCCTGAAGCTGCTATTGGGTGAGTCAGCCCTGTCAGGGAAATCAGTGCTGACACTTGCTGAAAATCAAACCATGGTCTTCACTTGACTGAGAGCAGTCCTAATGGTTGAAACATGGAAGTAGCATTTGGAGCTCTGCAGCAGACTTATAGTCATTGGCGGGAACACCTGTGGGTGCCTCCCATTCAGGTGAGCGACTTGTCACCCTTTCTCGGTGTCACCCAGTGCTTCCTCCCACAGGAAGCCAGCCTGGACCCCCGGAGTGGCACAAGCCGGTGGCTTTCTGCTGCTTCCCAGCAGATGGTGCTGCCCAATTCCTCATCTTGGGGAGAACGGTTGCAAGATGCCCAGAAAATGCTGTAAAGCCAGGCTTGTAAGGAGATGTTTATTACACCAGCAGAGATTAGCCAGAGAAAAACTTTCAGCAACACAATGTGGCTTTTCTGTTCCCCTTCCCCAGTGACCATCAGATGGTCCAATAAAAGTTCCCACCTCACAAGCCTTGCTGTGTTTGCCTGCTAGGCCAGCCCAACTACCAGCAGCATTATTTCTGGGAGGTGACTGCAGTCAGCCTCCCTTCAGCCCTGGCAACAGCACAGTTACCCTCATGCTCTATCAAAATGTGATTTTTGACAACCCAAGCCTCTGTATATTTTTTCTGTGGTTTCAGAGTTTATCAGAGACCCTGGGAGGTGAATGTCTGAGGTGAATACTCAAAAGGCTTCAAATATGTGGCACTGCTGATTGAAGTTCCTGTATTTGCCTTTGTCAATGAAAAAGGCTGGGTGAGCTTCAGAAATGGACTCACTGACTGATAAACGCCCCGGGGGTCCCGCAGAAGCCACGGATTCATTTGATGCTGTTTGCAGTTTTGGGCAGTCAGGTCAGCTGTGAGTCTTTGGACAAATGCGGTTTTGAGAGGAGATGTTGTAGGGAACGTGTGGCCTCTTAAGGTCGAGAAATTTTCTCTTTCCCTCTGCAAAGCCTTCCTCTGTGTGCCAGCAGGGCAGAGTGGGAGCAGAGGCAGTGTGTTTTATGGGTGGATATTGCAAAATGATGCACTGAGCACTGCAAGGCTCTGAAAGCCAGCAGGCTCAATGTTCCAACTTGATTTTCAGTTGAATGGGAGTGTTGATCAGCAGATGGTGTTTTTCCACAAGACATGTGAAATTCAGGAAGTACCAAAGTCAGGCAAGGTGTGGAAATCACAATCAACATGCTTATTACCCCTCGTGTCCTTGGTGTGTGGCAGAAAGTGCTGGCCTGGGGCAGAGGACCCTGTCAGGGCCAGGAGGGAGCTCTGTTTCTGTAGCTGGTTGCTCTGGGTGTCCTTGTGGGTGGTTTTAACAGAGCACATTTGCTGAAATGCTCCTGTTCTAGAACACTGGGTTATGCCCTCTGTGCTGACACGCTTTGCTTTCAGACCCTCTGAAAGCTGGTGAAAGACCTCCCTTGACAAGCCCTGAGCTTTGCAGAGTCCCTGCTCTCAGCTTCACTCCCTTTTCCCGAGTGTTTCACAGGAAGGACATGCTTCCTGGTTTGCTCTTCCTTGTAGAAATGGAAATTTTTCTGATGTTAAAGGTAATTTTGAGCTTGAAACCTCCACAGCCAAGCAGGCAGAAGGCTGGACGCAGCTCCCTTGCCCTCTGTGCCTGCTGCGAATGGCTGTGTGTGAGGGGCTGTGTGTTTCCTGAGCGTTCCAGACAAGGTGCTTAGGGGAGAAGCAGGGTGAACTCCAATGATTTACTGTTTCATGAGAAGAGCTGCACTGAAGTGCTCCATTTTCCTCTTCTCTTCAGTGTAACTGAAACCCATCACCTGGCATTCACAGCTTCCTGATCATGGCTATTGATCAACACATGCTACTGTACCATGGCTGGTGGCTCTTGTGCAACAAGGAAATGAGTCCAGTGGGACTTGGGTGGGCCCAGCCATTCACAGTGGAGCTGGAAGTAGAGCCCAGGAGTTCTGCCCGCTTTTCCTTTGACTATAAATTTAATTTTTCAGGCTGGTTTAGTGAGGAGGGACAATGTGTGTTGCTCCCAGCTTACCTGGTGCACCAGCCAGCTGCTTGGGATCTCGGGCCGGCCTCTGCCATGCAGCACGATGTCCCTCATGGTGTCCACACAAGGCTGCTCCTGGACTTTCGACCCAAAAGGGAGCTCATAATTCTTTACCTCTGCAAGGAAGCAACAGCAGCATCACAGGGTGTTTCTAATGCATTCCTTGCTTTGTTTTGGTATGGCCCCAGTACTGGATGAGAATGGATTTGTTTTTAACAGGCTGCAAAAAAATAAGCCGATCTGGAAACAATTGAGAATTTGAATACAGAAATGTAGTGCTGGGTTTTCACATAAAGGTTCTTTTCAGAGACAGCACTGAGGAACCATCTGACCTCCTCCCTGAACCCTAAAGATGCAGTACAAAGGACATGGTTTGTCTTTGGGTGTGACATATTTTGAACAGGCAGAAAGTATTGTGCTGGTGAAGGATGGGAGGGGTGACTATAATACGAGATTTTCTAGATTTCTGCTGCAGGGATGGAATGGGTTAGAGCAGAAATGGCCCTTCCAGAAGAGCAGCCCCATGTTGTGGGAGACCAAGAAGAACCTGGCTGTTGGCAGAGGTGAGGCCACCCTGGTTTCTGCCAGGTCCTGCCCAGTTGTGAATTCAGGTGAAATACGAGTGGAGAGGGATGGCCTGGGATGCTGGCTTGGGAACAAAGGGTGCATGGGGCATCCGAACCAGGCAAGGGCCTCTCACTGCTGACCATGGAGCAGCTTTCTGGCCAAGGGTTGGAGGTTCCTGCAGATCTGTGGGCTTGTACTGTGAGTACGTTGGATAGAGAAGGAAGGGAAAGGGGAGAAGGGAGAAGGCAGGCAGGGCAGTTAACGAAATGTTTTGCTACATGCAATTTCAGATGCCAGGATGTGGCTCTGGGAAGTGACAGGGGATGTCACACTGTCAGGGGCTGGGGTTTGTGAGTCCCCATTGCGACATAAGCACTCTGGTATTGTCTGAAGAAGAAAATGGTTGGGGAGGGGGAGGCACCTTTGGCTCTTCCTGCTTGGGGTTTGCTTTGCATCACCAGCACAGGCTCCATGGGACTTGGCAGCTCATCAGCTTTGAGCAAGGGCTGGACCAGATGACCCCACGGGGTCCTGTCCTGCTCCTTGACCACTGAACCACCCCCCTTAAACCATGGCACACAGAGCAGGGGAAACTGTGACCAATTCTTGGCAGCCCTGCAGAGACCTGGGCCACTCCAAGTCACATCTTGTGCCATCAGTTGGTATGTGGCAGTAAGGGAGTAAAAAGGCACACAGCAACCCTGATGCAGTGCTCCTACCTCCTACCACTTCACATCTGGAGGCCATTTCCCACAAAACGAGGGCCATGGAGTAGACATCCATCTGCTTGAAAGACTCCAGGTCTTCCAGGTTCACTCTGGACTCCAGGACCTCTGGGGCCATGTACCTGGCGGTGCCCACCTGCCCGCAGAGAGGAGAGAGGCGTTAGCAGCGGTGCATAAGGACTTTGGCCACAGTACATGGGGGTGGCTGGCAAAGGCTCCTCCAGAGGGGGTTGGTGGGTCATACTTGCCTGCCCGCTATTGGCAAAGTCATCCACTGTCAGGGAGGGGTCGAGGCGTATGGCGATGCCGAAGTCACAGAGCACGCACTCCTGCTCGTTCTTCACCAGGACGTTTGTGCTCTTGATGTCGCGGTGGGCGATGGGGATTTTTGGGCGGCCGCAGGCGGTGTAGTCGCTGTGGAGGTGGGCCACCCCGCTCACCAGGGACCCAGCCATCTTCTGCAGGTCCATCCAGCTCAGCACGTGGCGGGACAGGTAGTCCTTGAGGTTGCCCCGGCTGTGGTAGGCGGTGATGAGCCAGTACTCCCGGCGGGGCCCCGTGCCCCGGTCCTCGGCAGTGAGGAACTGCAGGACGCTGTCGTGCCTGAGGCTGGTGTCGGTGAAGATCTGGCTCTCGTTCTTCCAGGAGGAGTACTCCTCGCAGGGGAAGATCTTCACAGCCACCGTCTCGTACTGCCCCGAGCGGCTGTGGCTCAGCTTGGCCCTCCACACCTCCGCGAACTGCCCTTTGCCCACCATCTCGTCCAGCTCAATGGGGAGCAGCTCAGCGGGGCGGCTGCTGGCGCAGCTGGGGCTGGTGCCGGCTGGGCTCTCATCCATCAGCACGGACAACTTCTCCTCCCGCTCGGTTGCCTTCCCTGGCTCCGGCAGCGCCGGGGGCTGTCCCTGTTTCCCACCCCACGCCTTGGCTCTCTTGCGTCGCTTCTGCGTGCGGCAGAGGTAAAATATCACCGTGATCATCACCGCCACCAGCAGCGGGGGCAGGAGGCTGATGGCAGCCACTGGGATGACCTCTTTGCTCTGCAGCATGGAGTAGCCTGAGGGGAGGAAAGCAAAGGTGAGGTGCTGCTGCGGGTCTGCCACAGCTCGTTTTCATCACGCGGAGGAGGAAAATATGCAAAGCTGTTAATGGAGCGCAGCCCTTTGTGGGGCCGCACAAGGGCCCATCCCGGCACAGAACCCAGATGCAGGCACTTAGCAAGGGGGGGGCCTGACTGGTTTTGGTCTCAAATTTAGCTCCATTTATCAAGAGAAGACACAGGCCAGCATCACTTGGATGGGGCACTGTGGCACAAGAGACTGCAAAGGGCCTTTTGGGCGTCCCAAGTGCTGCTTGTGCTCATGGCAAGGGGAGCTGGGCTGGAAATAACAGTGATAAATCCAAGGCAAGGCTCGAACACAGCAAATCTCTGAGGGGGCTTGGGGCTGGAGCTTTGCTGGACCCCTGTGGTACACAGAGAGCCAGGAGGGATGCTGGAGGTGGGCAGTGTGCAGGACCACCAGCCCAGGGGAGTCCTGGGATGCTTTGCAGGATAATTAGCACACAGGAGCATCATTTCAGTGCTTGTCTGCCAGTTCTGGCATCTCTGTCCTCAGCCTGTTACAACAGCAACCCCAACAATCTCCAGGACATGGCTGCATTTGTTTTGTTTCTTTTAAACCCCCTGTTGGCCTTCAGATTGCTGGGGGGAGGACACGCACACAAAGCCATAACCCTCACACAACATATAATTGTCTGATCCTTTGATGTTCGCGATTCCTGGAATAAGCATGCTGACTTCAGTAGAGATATTCAAGTAAAATCTTACTCAGAGGTTTTTCTGCCAAGTATAATAACCCAGGGGAAGAGGGATAAGAATCATTCCATAAGCAAAACTCTCGCTGCTTGACCTCAGTGTGTGCAGATCATAATTCAGGTTCTGGAAAAACAGAGCATTTAGCTATTTTCCTTGGCAAATTTCAAAAAAATGTGCTGCAGCTAATTTCTGCGAGGCTGTGAAAGCGTTTCTAAAGTAGGCATCAGGTTTAAACCACAAGATCAACCTAAACTGATATAAATCAATAACTAACTCAGGAATATGTTTGTTTTGGAAAGTGTTGGGCTTAGATATCACCTACTGCTTTAATGGATTTACCCGATGCTTTGGATCCCATCTTTGAAACTCTGAAGAAAGAGAAGATATTTTTGAGGGAGTTGCGTGCACAAGTCCCAAAAAGGGGAAGTTAACACAACTTCAGGGAATTCCTTCATGAGGATGCCGCTTCCTGATGGAAGTCTTTTGATATACAGGGGCTGCAGCAGGATTTAGACCACTTCTACAGAGAGCAAATGTAGCTGCTCTGGCAATAACCACAGGTCTGTAAACCCACATCTTGTTGAGCATTGCTGCCTGGATCTATCCATCCCTGCTGAGGGGACATAGACCTCCAGGGCCGGGCTCAGCTGGAGTAGAGGTGGAAAGAACTTGGCATGATCCACCCTACCCAGCATCTTCCCAAGGTGTCCACCGGGCTCCTGTGTGCACAGCTTTAGGAAATGATGGCTCTGTGTGTTCATTAGTGCGGTCTCTGAGCTCTGATGGAGTCCCCTGCAGCCCCAGTGTGAGGGCAATGCCTCCCAGCAGCCCAGACCTGAAAGCAGAACTTAAGGAATCAATAGGAAAAAATCTGCCTGCTCCTGCTGCTGGAGGAGTGCTTGTCTCTGTTAGATGTTTCTCTGCTCAGGAATTGTCTATACCATTGAATATGACCGTAAGTTAATACTTAGAGTGTAAATGATCCCTTCAAGCAGAAGAAAAGGAGGTAAAGAATGGGGTGTGTGAGCCTGGGGCTTGCCTCAGCTGGTCCTGTGGCCCATATCTAAGAGGAGAGTGCTGTCAAAGACCTGCACTGCTCTTGCTCTGACTTCCAGCGCTTTCCGCGCCGGCTGACAGGGGGAGGCTGGATATGGAGCCTTCGCTGGGGGCGGCATTTCCAATGAGCCAGTTGTCATTTTTGTGTGAAATTACATATCCCAGCATCAGCTTTGGGATTTGACTATCTCGGCCTAGAAGTGTGTGTACCTGTTATGTTTGGCTGGGGAAGCAGCAGAGAACCGCCAGATTTAGCATCATTTGCCTCCATTAAAGTGGCTTGTTTGTTCAGAGAATTTGCATTTCATGTGATGTTTTTCTTTTTTCCATATGTTGTAGGAGAAGCTATGCCACTGGCATGCAGGCTCTGCTCAGGCTCATCTTCAGCATCTCCTTGTTCTGTGATTATGGAAAATTGGAGGTGTTTCACTTTGCTTTTGTTACAGGTCAGATTCTTGATGGACACTTGGATAAACCTGGTCCATTTGGAGTTGGGGAGGTTTGGACAAACCCCCAAAGGCTCAGGATCTGGCTGGAAATGTTTCCAAAGTATATGACCCTCCTGAGGTACAGAAACAAGCTGCCTCTTAGTTTTCCCTCCTGTAGATTTACAGCTCCCGTTGGCTCTCCAGCCATGTGCAGCAGTGAGCCAAGCCATGCTCACGTGTGTGCTCAGCACCGGGGTGGCTCTGGCTGTCCCTTCCTGGGAGACACTGCAAGAATTCCCAGGAGAGCAGCAGGGGAGGCATTCCTGCATGCCAAGCCCTTTGCCCCAGCACCTCCACCTCTTCGGGTTTCAGCCGCAGGCAGTGCCAGCAGTTCCCGTGGCTGTGTTCTGGGGCAGGATTTGCTCCGGTGCAATTTATTTAAAGCTTTCAGAGCTTTTGACTCACACTGGGTTACATCAGCTCCTGGGTCCCCCAGCTGATTCACCCTGTGCTGAAGGTACAGGCCACTGAGAGATATGGTGGATTTTCCGTCACCTGATGTTTCCAGGCAAAGGCTGGAGGTATTGCTGGGAGGAACGTTTTGGCCACAGACAAAACGCCGGGCTCAGTAACGGGGTAGCGATTTTAACTGGCTTTTATAGAGGGAGGTCAAAGAAGATGGTGAAAGAGTCTCTTCTGCCATTGCATCTCCTACTCTGCAGGAAATACAAAGGATTTGTCATCGGCACTGGGTGCTTCTCCCCTATAAACAGCATTAACCAAAGCACTCACCATTGGTGTGGTTTTCAAAGATTAGTTTGTCGTTGCACTCCTGCTCATCCACACAGCCACAGATGTAGATGATGCCGTCCTCGCTGGGCTGGTGGCTCATGATGCAGCGTGAGGTGTTGTAGTTGGGGACCATGAGGTTTTCAATGGGGCGGTGGGGGTTGTGGCAGAGTGTGCTGATCCTGATGCTCTCATTGTCCTGTCTCCTGCATGTGCCAAATGAACCAACATAGCGTTAGCCTGGCAGCTCAGCCTTTGTGTCACCTGTGGGTCACCTTAAACCCGATTCTAAGATCATTTCTTTCAAGGTGTATAGGGAATGACTTGTTTGCTGTGGCTCTGGTATAACTCTACTTACATGTACTTATGGGACTGGTGATGGGGGATGACTGGCCCTGCACAGGCTACAGCATTGCAGCTACTCCTGGGTGCGTTCAAAGGAAATTACAACCATTAATTACTTTTCATTACAATTAATTACTTTTCCAGGGACAGCCTCTGCTTCGTGACCTGGTGGTGTAAAGCAGGAGGATGAAGGTATGGAGAGATTTCACAATGTCTTTGAGGTCAGCTGGGAAGTCAGACATAAAAGCCAAGGAAAGAATCTAAATTTGTCACCCTCTCCCTGGTGAAGTCCCCCGCTTTCAGTGCTCCCCACATTTTCTTGGGGCTACCAGGTAATTTGACAGAGGAGCTCAGCTGAAGTCCTTGGAAGGTGAGATCCGTTCTCCATGGGCTGCCGAGGCTGGGCACCTGGAGGACATGACCATGGGGCCAAAGCTGCTGCTGTGACTGAGACACCCACTCAGGACAAGTTTGGATGATCCACATAAGCCTCTGCAAGTGAGCAGCAAGCAGCAAGGCTGGCCTGGAGGTGAGCCCTGCCTGCAGGGATCTTATTCTCTGGATGAATCTTAAAATGGGATGGGAGATGCTGGGAGGGGTTGGCAGGTTATTTGTGACTGCATAGCTGCCTCACCCCATCAGATACATGATGCAGGATGCAGCTCCATCCTGTACAGTGGGATTGCTTCCCTGGCAGGGGGATTCCTGCTGCAGGGGCCTTGCTTTTTCCTGTAAATGTGAGCTGTCTTTGGGAAAAACCCAGTGACATGCTGGATTGCCTACCCAGGATTTAAGGTGGCTTCTCCATGTGTGTGTAGGAGAATTTGGGGCAGGGGGTGGATTTTGTTGTTTGTTTGTTTGGGTTTCTTGTTGTGTTTTGCTTTTTTAAAAGTCCATAATGCAACAATTATGTTGAGGCAAACTCCTACTGAAAGCTGGCATACTGCATTCACGCTAATTAGCAGGTTGAGATAAAGCCTAGCGATAAGTGCTTGGCTGGCTTTCACTTTGGCAGCCAAATTAAAAGGGAAAGTGGAGGAAAATCACTCTGGGCAGACCCAAAATGGATGTTTTTTTAGTTTTGCTCATGGGGACCAAAAAGCTGGGGGAGGCACTCTTCCGGGCCAAACCATGCAGTGTGTGCTTGGCCTGAAAGGCAAGATCGCGTTTCCTGTCCAGGCACCTCTCACAGGAGCAGAAAAAGGCTTTTTCCAGGGGATGGGAAAGAGGTGGGTTAAAACCAGTGGGTTAACCCCAGTGTGGTGCCAGCTCAGATATCCATGTTCTGGATGGGGACTGACCTTGGCTGCACCCCTGCATGTGAACTGAGGTTTCACCTGCCTGATGCAAGAGGACATCATAGGTTTGGAGGTCAGGGTTGCTGGTTTGCCCTTGGGTTCAGCTTGTAAAGCTAAATTCACAGGTTTACGGGAGTTTGTAGGTCCTGCAGCAAACTTGCCATGCTTTGTGTCAGTCACTCAAAAGCTTAATTTATTTAGAAAATAAAATGGTGCTAATTACAGGGCAGACAAAATGATTTTTTTACTGTGCACTGTAATTTTAATTATAATGGAGCCAAGGAAAGAGGGAGAGAAATCCTGAATTACTGCAATGATCAGTAATCCAAGCGCAGGGGTACACACGTGAACCCCTTCCTCCGCCCCGTCTCCCCTTGGGGAGGGAATTTCCTCTCACCATATGGCCACGCAGATCTCGTAGGGGTCCTCGCAGTAGGAGTTGAGGTTGCAGTTGCTGTAGCACACCTTCTCCTCGCAGGCCGGCGGCGTGGAGTCGCACCACTTGCACAGGTTGGTCTTGAGGCTGCGGCGGGCGCCGGCGCTGCAGGCTGGGGAGCAGAGAGGGGCTGCGGGTGAGCGCGGAAGAACAACCTCCGTTCCCAGCGATTCACACAGCCAGGGCAGAAGGAGCCTCAATTGACCCTATTTCTCCATAAGGTTTTTTTTAAAGCTTGTTTTGCTCTCCTTTGCCCAGTCAATTGTGCTTTGTGTTATTCCAAAGCCTAGAGGAGATGGGGGAATGCTGCCGGCAGGTCCCACCGGACAAGAGCCTGGGAAACTGCAGAGAACCACGTTTTCCCTCTGTGTTTCCAGTACCATTTATCATCAAGGGGAAATTCACTTCTTCCTCTACAACCTAGGCTCAAATTGGCATTTCCCCTCATCCCGAGTACATTTGGTGTTGGAAAAGGGACATCTCCAGTCTCTGTGTGCCTGAAGAATTCATTTATTCCCCGCTCAGCAGGAAGAGAGGTGCTGGGGAGGGACGTATGGCCAGGCAGGGACAGCTCCCTGCTCTCCTGCTGTCTCCTCGACCTCCCTCTTCCTATTCAATGAGGCCAAGCTGGGAAATGTGTTTGCTACCCGCTCCCCGAGCATCTGTGTATTTGCAGTAAAGGATGGGCTGAGACTTCCCAAGCTCTGGGGCAACAGGGGCTGCTCCCTCCAGGGCTCCACTGCCTGCTGTGCCCCTTCCCAGCACGAGATGCTCTCCCACCTCTGGAGCCCAGGACCTGCCAGAGCAGCAGGAATAACTGCTGTCTGTGGGGAGCTGCTCTGCCTGTATCTCACAGGCATAGCATTATCTCTATTTTTATAGAAAGGGTGCGTGAACCATGCTTGGTTAAGGGATAAATCCCAGCTAAATTTAAACTTCCTGTCTTAAGGCTGCTAAATGTCTTTAAAAAAATGCAACTGAGTGGCTTATGTAGAAATATATATTTATACTTTTTTTTACTTAAATATGTGCACTCTAAAGTGTTCAGGTATGAACTTGAACTACAGCAGCTAATTTTTTGAAATTTTGAGCCGTCTGTGATTCTCTGGCTGCCATGTCCCCTAACCACCTAGCCCACATGGCAGTCATGGCTCACTGTGCTGCCACAGCCCTCACAGAGTTTTCCATCACCAGCTGTTAGTCTGAAGAAAAAAAAAATTGCAAAATCCCTGACTGTGGCTTGGGAAGCCTCAGCTCCTGCAAGCAGGGCCCTGCTGATCCAGCACACCCGTGGGCACCCCAGGTCTGTCAGCAACATGCCGGAACTCCTGCGTTCCTTGTGGTCACCTCTGTGACCTGCCTGTGTTCCACAGCCAAGCCCATGGACCCTTTTTAATGCATCTACTGTCCCAACAGCAAAAATGAGTTTTTAACTTCTCTGCTCCGCAAATCCAGGGCATGCAGCCTGCTCTGACAGCATCCCACATGCCTGCTCTGCTTCCCTCACCGGCCGGGACCCCCCTCCCTGCGACAGCCATAAAGAGCTGCTGGAAGGCTCCCACACAGAAATAAACCATTTACAAGCTCCCATGGCCTCGTATGTAGGGCCAAGGTTAATGGTGGGGGGGAAACCTGGGTGCAGAGGAAAAGCCTGCTGCATCTGAAGGCTGGAGGAAGGAAATTTTGGTTTAAATGACCCATGCCAGGCTTAAAATGCATTTCAGCAGGGATTGTGTTGTGTCAGGTTCTGGGGGAGCTGGGAGCAGGGTGGGTGAAGATGTTGCCCGCAACCTCTTGCTCAGCATCCTCCCCATCCATAGGGCTGCTCTGGCCCTGCTGGGGTACCCTGGGATTTTGTGGGTGACCTCAACAGATCCAATGACCCACATCCATCTAAGGTGAAGCTACTGAAACCATGGCTTCAGCTGGGATTTGAAGCACCTGCATGAGCTACTCTCACCTCCCTGCCTTGCTCTGCCAGGGCAGGGCTTGCAGAAGCTCAGGCAAAACTCCACTGGAGGATGAGAGTTTTGGGTGTGGAACAGAAATCAAGCCCAGCATTTTTTGGGTGCAGCCTTCAACCTACAGCAACAGCCACCGCACCCTACAAACTCCATTCGCATTATTTCATGGGAACAGAGAACTGAAGGTAAACTGGTTTCTTGCCCCAAACCCAAGCCCTACCACACCCAGGCCTGTGCTCTGGAAGTGTTACTGCCATAGTTCCTCTTTCACCTCTTCAGCTCAACCCATCCATGCCGCTGTTCGTGCTGTGCTCACAGCAGGCTCGTGTGAGATTGGCTCAGCACCATCACTCCAGGGATACCTGGAGGCCTTGCAGAGGAGCAGCAAAAGGACAAATACAGGTTGTGGATGCTGCTGGTACAGGATGGGGTTGGTTATTTATGTACTTATACCCACCAGGTACATTATTTACTTATTTATGTCAAGGGTTTGCTTGAGATCTCAGAGCAGAACATCAGACTTGCCAGTATTGCACTGGTGTGTGTGGTGGGGATTTTGACTTGGCTGCGCTGCGCAGGGGGGAAGCCAGGACAGATGAAAGAGTTAAATATGGAAACAAGATCCAGAAATATAGCTGTAACTGGACAAAATTCTTTGGAGACAAATTGTTCTAAACTAACTCAGGCTGTGATTCTGTTATCTGCTCTGCAAGAAAGGTCAGAGCAGGAATATCTCTTTTTTCTCCCCCCCCTTCACCTCCTTCTTGTCCTAGGGAGCTAAAAAGAAGAGCACAAAGCCCCACTGCACATTTCTTCAGGACTGTGTGTCCTTGAGCCATCAGCTCCTAGGTACAATTTAACTGCCACATCACTCATCTTGGCCCTGATTAGACCCAGATGAACACTTTCAATATTAATAGTCGGATGATTTAATAAAGCTGCACAAGCAGTAAAAGTAACAATACACTTCCATAAATGGGTTCCAGATGTTGCCAAGGCAAATGCTAAACATCAAAATACAAACTTCAAAAAAAAAAAAAAAAGCTAAAAAAAAAAAAAGCTGGATAAGCAAAACTTGGAACAAACTGTAAACTAATTAAATGTGGGTTGAGTTTTCCAAAAATAAATTGAAGCCATAAGGATGTGATGTGAGCCAATAAATAGTACAGTTAGTCAAAGTTATTGTGGAACGACAGTTGGAAGGATGGTTTGAAGTCACCGATAGGTGGGCTCACAGCGAGCTTGGCTTCCCATCAATAGGAAGGCTTGTTCTCCTGTGCATGAGAGTGGGATCAAATCTTCTGGTATCTATAACTGGGACCCCAGAGAGGTTACTGGGAGAATGTGAGATGATTTTCAAGTCAGGGAATAAAGGGAAAACGATGCCAGAAGTGCCTGTGTCTCTCCTGCAACAGCAGCAGGGGTGATACCACCACCCAAGGACACTGGGATAATTTTTCATGCGTATCGGGGCAGCCCCCCAGCTTCTCATTGCCCACAGGGCATCCACAACCTCTGCTTGGCCACCTGCAAGGCCCATGGGAACACCACTGCTGTAGTCAGTAACTCACCCTCTTCCCCATACTGGAGTCATTGAAAACAGCTCTGCAAGAGAATTTCACCCCGGTCCCATGGCTGCAGCCGCAGAAGCAGCCACCCCCAGCAGATGAGCTTTCTGCCAGCAGTGACTGCGGCTGCAGGAACACGGAGGGGGATTTTGTGAGCCCCTCTCTACCACTGCAGCCCCAAAGAGTAGGTGGGTCACCCAGCACCTAACTCTGGCTCCAGCTTTCCCCACGCTGTGGTCCCCAAGGAGGGGGAACCACTAAGGAGCAGGCTGGGGGTGCAGGCACAGCACATTTGTTACAGGCAAGGAGAAAGCGCCTTGTAGCCCAAGTGATGGCAGGCAATGCATTTTCACTGAGGGGCAGAGTGAACACTTTCAGTTCTCAAGTATTCTCCCTGACATGCTGCTTTGGGACAGCTAAACACCAGATGGGCTTAAGGGAACATGTTTGGAGTGAGATGCTTGGGCTCTTATCCCTGTTCCCAGCTCTCCCCTTCCCAAAGGTGGAAGGGGACCAAGGCCTCTGCCACACAGGACCTCCATTATAGGACCTTCAGATCATGCTTTGTCTTGCAGTGATAACTGTCCTTACATTGCTTGTATTTCTCAAGGACAAAAAAAAATTGATAATTTTTAGGTCATAAATGCTCTACAGTGAGGTCTATCCCCTCCTTTCCGTGTATCTCCAAGCACCCCGGGATGGGGCTGATGCTATTTCAGCAGTCACAGAGGGCTGCCCAGCTTGCTGTTACTGTAGTGGCTCTGAGAGCTCCCTGCATCATCTTTTCCATGCAGGTCCATCAACCTGTAGTCCCCAGGCTTTGCACTGGCACAGACTAAGGCCAGGGAGATTAGTTGAGATGCTCCTTGCTTTCTCTAATCAGCAACGCTTTTAAACAGAGGACTGGGGAGCAGCTCTAACTCAACCCTGCAGCCCTGTTATTCCTGGAAACCCCCACATAAGTGCCCTGATAGAAACACAACCTGCACTGGGACCTGCTTTCCCACCTGAGTGATCCTGGGCTCCGCAGTGAGTCCTGCGCCTGCCGCCAAGTTTAGGATTAGGTTTTGCTTTGGGCTTTTATCCATGGTTAATGACACAACTACGCAGTAACAGAGCCTCTCATAAAATTATTATGAGAACAAACAAATTCCTTCCCTTTTATATGCAGTACTTTGTTTTTAAGATTAATCCAACAGCAGAGTTGATGGGCTCTGCTCTCTCGCTGACCCATGTGAGAGCACCAGGTGCTCCCCATCACCAGGTTACTCCTGAGCTGCCTCCTCCATGATGCAGCAACCAGTGCCACAGCTAGGCATCAGAGTAATTCCTATGCCCTGATTTCCAGGAGATTCTGTGCAGGGTCAGAAGTTCCCACAGCAGTTGTTCAGCACTACCTGTGTAACAGTGATCCCGGATTTCTTGCAGTCAGTTGGAGCTAGATCTGCCCTGTCGAAAAACGCCTGGTGTTGTTGCAGCATCCTGCTGTGCTGCAGGATCTCCCCAGAACCAGACCTCAAAGTGTTGTACTTCTATTTTGGATGCAGCTCAGTTTCCTCCAGCAGACTCCTGTTCTCCAGTGATGGGGTCTGGTGCTGCTTTCAGCTGCTGAACCAAAGACGTTTTTAGTATCAGGCTGCTCTTCTCCATCCATGTGTTTTACACTGTATCTTTATCTTCATAGGAGAGGTAGAGCAGACCAAATGAAGCTGAAAAAACGTATTATCCCAGTTTTTGCCTCTGCAAGGCACAAGCCACTGGCTCCCCCAGGAAATCCATCAGTGCCCAGGCTGCATTCGGATCAGGGGACCCAGGCTCCACCCTCAGATATGTGGTCCCACATCGTCCTGCATAATAAATACTGCATTTGGCAGAGTACAGTATGGAGCAAGGAATGAGCCAGAAATGTTTCCTGGTGCATAAAAAAGGACTGATTTTGATTGTGTTAGACACCAGTGCTTCCAGTGCCAAGAAGACATGCAGTATACATTTCTGGTTTGCTTGGACCTTCTTCAAACAGGCTGGCAACTGATTTATTCTACTACTTCTTTTTCCTTTGTGAAAATATCCCTTTAAATTCAGTGTTTAGCAAATACTGCTTAGTCCCATCACAAAGTAAATTGGGTATGGATCATACCAGCAAGCTTCTCCAGTCTCTTTTAGATGCTTAAATTACATCATGATCTAACTTCACCCAGGGGAGGGACAAGCTCTGCAGATTACCGTCCGTCCTTCCGCTTTAGTAATCTCCAGTATTTCTCAGGTGCCTTTCACAAGTTTTCTGTGCGTCAGCGCCATGACTCTGCTTTTGGGGCGTGGGGATGTTTCCTACTGAGGTACCCCAGGGTTGTGCCCCAACAGAGCCAGCAGCGTCCAGGCAAGCTGGAATGCCAGGGGCCAGTGAGGAGATGCCTGGCATTGGGCAGGGAGAATTTGGCCAGAGCACTTTCTCTTTGATTTTGGTCAGTTGATGTCTGGGTGAGGACAGGGGAGTGCGCCTGGGCCCGTGCTCCTCCGTCTGCACTCGCAGCCACTTGTCTCCTCCATCCGCTCTGACAGGATCTCGAGTTTCCTTCACAGATTTCACTTTCTGACCCCCAAAGCTGCTTCTGCTGGGACAACCCCCCTCCATCCCTTCGGGCCACTGGGGGTCTGGGTGCTGGTGTCCAGCATGGGGGCTGGCAGGGAGCAGCCTGTGCCACGGGACGGCTGGGCCAGCTGGGACGCCTGTGGCAGGGGGGTTGCAGGGGCAATTATTTGCCATATTGTGCTCTCACTTGTGTTTAAAAACAACAACAGCTCAACTGACTCATAGATCCTACGGCCTCTGAGTCATTTTTTATTTCTGGATTTCACTGCTCTGCCCTTTGCAATGAAGGGAGTCGTATGCTCTCTCTCTCTCTCTCTCTCACACACACACACACACACACATCAAGTTCACATTTGTTTTTCCCCTATAAAAACAAAACGATTTCCATACCATTAATGAAACAGAAATGATTTGACTTTGCGTACCCTGGCTTTTATTTTCCATTGTATAAACTCTGCAGATGAAATAATGATGGTTGTAAAGTAAACCTTTCTTTTTTTTTTTCCTTTCCCTTTCCAGGCAGCCTCTTTTCGAAATAGCAATAGGGAGTCACTTACAGGCTTGGCTTGTGCTGCGCCTGTAGTAATTAACCCCTTCATCCCTAGCTTTTCCTCTGTTGGAAGTTAGCCACGGCGTGGGTGAAGGCATCAGCAGGTCTCCTCTGGGACTAGAAGCAAAGCGGGGGAGCAGAGCAGGCAGGGAAATGTGGGAATGGAGGCCAAGAGCTGCTCCAGGCAGAGCAGTGGTGTGTGCCTGGAGCAATACACCCGTGGGTTGGACAGCTTTCCTGGGAGAGCCAGGGTTCTGGCACTGCAGGGCCAGAGGTATCTTCAGTCTTCCTACACCCCCCCTTTTTTTGGGTTTAAATCAGCACCACCGTTTCGTGTTTAGCCTGGCAGCCCCGTTCTGGGTCACCTCCCTTCCTTCTCACCCCCTTGGGGCCACCAGTGAAACGTTCCCTCTCCTCCACACGCCACTGCAGAAATAATCTGTGGTAAATAATTAATCACCTAATCTTGCTCTTTCTGTTTACAGGGCCGTTATGATTTTACGAAGTACTCCGAGGAGCATTATTAGGGTGAGGTAATACCTTACACAGCAGCAGCTCCAGCTGGAGCTGGGCGTGCGAGCACGTGCCTGCCCTGCCCCGCGGAAAGGGGTGAGCTGCCCTCCCCGCGAGGGTGTGAGCTCTGCTTCTTGATAGACCCTTACCATCACACACAATCTGTCTGTCCTCAAGGCCTCCACACATGCCACAAGCATTTTTCCTAATCACATTTATCATGCAACAGCACAACCCTGCATCCCCCCAGCACTGGATCAGATGCTTCACTGATGACTGGCCCGGGTGGGTTGGTGACACTGACTGAGATACTGTTCCTCTTCCCAGGCTGGGTGATGTGTTTTATATTATTTCTCTTGGATTTATTAAGCATTATGTAACTGGCTAACCAATCCCGCATGCGATGCAATCGTTGCTGATTTCATGTCAGTGGAAAGTAAACAAAAAAATTGCTCTGAAGTGGCTGAGCTGAAATTCATTTCCACATGCAGAGCAATTCCTGGAGGATCTTTCCCATCTCCTCGCGGTTAATTTGCATCCAAGCTCTCATGCAACCCGTTAGAAAAGAGTTATGGAAAAATTGCACATAGGATGTGATAGTGTGTTACGAGGAAAAATTATTAAGTTTATTTTACTCAAATATTTTTAAGCAAGTTTGTTGATTTCTGCTGTTCCTTGAAATGTGAACACTTGCCTATCTTTTGTCTTTTAGCTGGGGAAATCCTTCAAATGTGAAAATTACTCACCAAAGAAAGTTTGGAGTTGAAGTTTGAAAAACCAGACAAGCCAGCCCTGCAGTCCTGAGGTCCAGCAGGACCCAGCCCAACATGACAAGGAAGATGTTCTGCCCTTGCTGAGCTTTGGAAGAACTGTAGGTATCAGGTGAGGCAAAAAAATACACCCCCATTTTTCACCAGATAGCTTCTACTGTCCAGTTCAATTGAGCTTTAGAGATCTCAAGAGCTTTCATTTCTTCCCTTCAAATACAAACTGGTCAAGATGATGGTGGTGAAGGGGCAGGATGGGACAGCCCTGAAGGCAATGCTGGTGGGCAAGTTCACAGCTCCCTGTGGGTGTCACCACTGCTCCTAGCCTTGTCCTGACTTGCTAGATGAGGAAAGCTGTCCTAAAACAAGGAGAAAACTCACAAGTTAGGGGGTTGTCCCCTCTGCTGGTTTATTCCTTTGTGAGATGAGCAAGGATGATCTCTATCCTTTAAAAAGATGGCTCGAGGGAGGGTTGAGAATTAGAACAGAGGGTTAGCACAGGAATCCATCACATTGCCCAGGACAGCAGCTTAACAGTGGGGTTTTTTCACTCCCTACCTGCTGGATGTTGTGTGTCGTTGTGTAATTATGGCCAGTACCTCCACAGCCATTACCGGGCCAGGCAAAACTTCCCTGGCAGACAAAAGCAGGTGCGAGTTTGCCAGGTAATACCTGTACTTATCCCTTAGGCGTTTGTCAGCCACTGGATAAGTACTGGGCTATGAATGTCAGATGTGAGGAGCTGTGACACAAACCAACTTCTGCAGGCATCCTGTGTCTGAAAGGTGCAACCTTGTCTGGCAACAAGTCCCTTTCATTGCACCTATGTCCCCATTTCTTTCTTGTTCCTGTATTTTGCTGTCCTTTCTGCCCTGTGTTGTATTGGAAAAGCCCTGAGAGAGCAAGCCAAGCCAGCAGCACAGCCTGAAGTGTCTGGGAGGGAAAAAAACCCCACAGCCAGGGGTCAGCCCAAGAGAAAACCATGGATACAGTGTGGTGACCTGCACCAGCATCACAGCATGGCCCCACTGCCACAGCAACTCCCGCCAGCCCAGACAGCACGCGAGGGGAACGTGCCATTCTTCTTCGTCAGATGGAAAGCAAAGCAACTTATTCAAGGTCTGAGGAGGTGGGGAAATGCTGAGTTTCAGCAGTTCATTAGTAATTTTAGCAGCTCTGCCAGCACCTCTGCTTATCTGGGGCCTTGCAGGGTGAGGCAATGCATTATCGGCACATCACGTTCTGGGGTCTGTGGGCTGCCAGCGGGGTTTGCAGAGGGCTAAGCTGGCACATCCCAGGGGAACTTGCCTTCTGATGACTGGGGCTTTGCATGCCATGTTTTCAGAGTGCTCTGAGATTTCAGCCCTTTGAAGAGCACTTTGGTGATCTAGTTTTGACTAAATTCTTGTCTCAAAAATAAGTCCCTTCTCCCACCTCCCACACTGCCTGGGAGCAGGAGTCACCGCCTGGCCATGCACGGGTGGTTTGAGCTCATCTTGTTGCAAGTTGCTGCAGAAATTGCTGAGGATTTTAGAGCACTTTTAGGACTGGCAGCTGAATGGCAGAAGGCAAGATTCAACCAACTCCACAATGCTGTTGCCATAATTTTTGTTGCTCTTGTTTCTGCAGAGGCATCAACAGCCTATCCTATATCCCAATTAACTGCAGCTTCTGCAGCTGATTCTCAGATGCAGCAGCCATGAGTCTCCCCCTTTTACACAGAAAAAGCAGCAGCAGCACCAATGAACCAAGCAGCAAAAGCACGTGAGCTGCAAGTCGGTAGCAGACATTGCTCTGTCTAAACTACTGCCATTCAAGTAAAACTACTGTGCAGCAGTCAGGGTGTTTTTACTATTGTTATCTTATTATGCTCTGTAATTCAATTTTCTGTCTATTTTTCAGGCTCTGCAGGAATCCTGGATGTCTGTGAATAGATGGAATTGAAATTTAAGGATACCATCCAAGTAGGTAAACATGTCAGAAACATTATCTGGGTCACATTTGGGCAACAGGGTTCACTCTGTTTTAAGTGCAAATGGGTTACTGATGATTTAGATGAACTTCCTGAGGAGTGTTTGAAATTCCTGGCACACGTTCGGTTTTCCATCTGCTAGAAGGTCTTTGATGAGCCCACAAAGGGACATTAGACTGGAGCTGCTGCTCTTCATCTCTGGTTGGACTTCTTATGATTCAACAGTGTGTATTTTTTTGCATTTGTATTACTTTGATTCCCAAGGAGAAAAAGGGTTTGCAAGGCACTATGTGACAAGCAGCTGGGGCAGAGACATTCTGTGAATTCTGCATCCATGTGCTGTCATCAATTAGTTAAAACAATGCCAGTTCTTCTCTTCTAAAATTATTATGTAGAGTTGGATTTTGCCCTTGTTTAGGCCAGATCTAACAGTAATTAAGTAATTTGTGCTGTCAGAGGGAACTTGAGGCTAGCCTGGGTTACAGATGCTAAGAACTCTGCCCCTTCTCCTGAAGTGTCCCATGTTTAGTGCATAAATAGATGGTGTGTTCTTCTCTTTCATGTCCTTCTTCATCTCTTAAAAAATACCTTTTAAGGAGCTTGTGTTGTAACCTACCAAAAAGCACTGCCCAATGGGGTTGAATTCAAATTGAATATTTTCCATTTTTTAAAGCAGAAGAGAGCTATGGCAGGAGGGCAGGGGGAGCAGGGTTTTGGAAAGGAATTTTTTTCAGGAACAGAACCAAGAGTCCTGTTGACAGAGCCTGAAGTGCTTTTTCTCTGTGAGCGGAAGTAACGGGAGCTTGTGTGTCTTTGCAGTGCCTCTCAAGAGATCCTCGGAGAAGGAGAAGGAGAAGGAGAAGGAGAAGGAGAAGGAGAAGGAGAAGGAGAAGGAGAAGGAGAAGGAGAAGGTTCCCACAAGTCCCAGGTCCGGGGCAGAGCTGCAGCACAGCTCCAGGGAGACTCAACAGCTGGAGGAGATGGGGTTCAGGGGACAGAGCTGCTCTTCCACCATGGAAGAAATGACAAAGCGGGGAATGTTCTCTATTCACCATCTCCTGCTCCAAGATCTCATCATTTTGCAGTAGCTGCTTGTCTTTTCAACTCAGCATCCTGCCTCTGGACACCTCCTGAGACATGCCATGGTCTGGAAATGCTAAGCAGCACTTCTGCCCAAGAGCTGCCTCCCAAGCCACAGCCTGCTGCCGAGCTGATAGCCCTGGCAAGGGGGAAAGGAAGGCTCAGACGTGATGATGCTGTTCTGCAAACAGGTGAGCACAGGGCACATATACAAAACCACAGTAAATGTTTGCCGAGATCTCACCCCCAAGCTAATAGCTTCTGCCTCTGGTGGGAATGTCTGCATTTTCTTCCACTGAGTGCCTCTTGACATATTAAAGACATGTCAGGAACTGAGATCCCAGGGGATCCATCGGTCTTATTTCTGTAGATGCTTGTACCCTGGGTCTATTTGAAGAAGGATGATTCATTCAACTGCTTGAGCTTATGGCTCTGTGTGTCACTTCCCATTGTAAGAAGAAGGGTCTTGTTTGCTATCATGGGCTGGTTGGGGCTAATTTTGGGATAGATCTAGTATGGAAAAAATGCTTTACGCAGCAAGACAGTGGCTAATTCAGTTTCTTCCATGCTGGATGCTGGTGCTTAGAGTGTCCAAGGCAGGAAGTTTTATCAAGCAACATCAAACAGATGTTCCTCATCATGTTCCAGCTGCATTGACTGGCAACCTGCTCAGTCAAACACTTGAGGGGGACACAGGCATTCATTCTGCATGGACGGCAGTTTATTAAACAATCCACCTGGAAACAGCAAAGGATCTTTTAAAAGAAATATCTGTACCAGTGTTTATTGTAAATGCACCAGAAGCACTTGTAGTCATGGCACTCACAAGAACTGTTTCCAGGAACAGGCCTGAGTTACTGATTTTGCAGGAAAACCAGAAATTTTTCTCTGGATTTTCACTGCTGGGCACGGTATGAATCCCCATTGGCAACAGCATCTTTCTGATGGAGTACATGGTGAACTATGGCAATGCAGGATACAGCTAAGCACTCTGGTTTGGGATGCCTGAAGTGAGAAGGGATCAGTATCAAAATCCCAGGGTTTTGCACTGTTGATCTAAGGAAAAGGCCCCTCTTAGTGGCCAGGAGCTTCAGCAGATGTCTCTGGGCCTTCCAGATGCAAAGATGTAAGAGGGTTTGTCCCAGAGGGAATATTGTCACAGGGATGTTGGAGGAACTGAAGAGGTTAGGAGAGATTTGGATATTGGGGCAGTATCAGACATCAGTGGGTGTCAGCTCAGGTGATCGCTTCAGGGCTCTGCCCTGCCTGGACTCCAGAGCAGGGCGATAGACCAGCCCTGTTTGCTGGCTGCCATGGCTGTGCTGGTTCCCATTGCTGGCACAAACACATCTGTGCTGCTTTGTGTGCAGGGCATGCATTAGAGGATGTGTGATGGTCCTGGAGGGCTGAACTCTCCAGCTACAAGGCATGACCAGAGGACTTGCCATTGTGTGCTGCAGGGGCAGGACAACAGCTCTTTGCAGGCTGAGTGAAGGCAGTCTGGAATTTCCTTCAGAAACCTTCAGGCCTCATCAGAACTGAGTCTGGAGCTGTGGTAGAAGCTGCTGGGGACAGCTTTCTTTGGACACCTACTTATCCAGAAAGACTGGAGTTTTAGGTCCAGCGGAGAGTAACTGACATGGAGATAAAGGGAACATCTCCATCCACAGTATGGGAAGCTGAGAGATCTTCCTGCGGGCAGAATGTGTCCAATGTGGTGCTGCTGCAACTACTTTGAGAGCTGTGGCCCACTTTGAGAGAGGCATGGGTGGAAATGGAGCACAGGACCCTGCAAAGTGACACTCTGCAGCTGCCACTGCTGGAACCACGCCTTAGCCCCCTACTACAGCTGGAACTGCACATCAGCCCCCTATCTACAGCATGCTCAGGCTGATTGCCTCAAATCACTCAGCACAAATAGTGAAAAGGTTCTTTAAAAAAAAAATCTTGAGTCCAAATAACCCTGTGCAGTCCAGGGTAGCAGTTGGGTTTAGGCATGTCCTTGGGCTGCTAGAGTCCACATAGGCCATAGCCCTCTGTCCAGCACAGCCTGGCAGGCTGCAGTCACAGCTGGACACATTAATGACCCACATGCCACAACACATTTGCTGTAGTATAAATCAGCTCTCGTTTGTTCCTGGCTTATCAATGGGAAGGAAAACACTGCAGGGGAACAGCTCCATGAAAGGTTAAGTTCTGGAGCCACATAATTGGTAGGAGCATGGGCTGCAGAGGGGATTGCACGATAAGCAGGCTCTCCCACTTCTCCTAAAATTTTGACAGTTACCAGAAGCTGGCAGGAGAGTTTCAACCCTACATGGGCTGTGACAAAAAGATGAACCAGCTGAAGAAGAAGAAATATGACCCTGATGGATGCTACAGATCCTTTCCGGAGGCAGGATCACAACAGTTGACTGAATTCAGGGATGTGCATGCAAGCAGGGCCAAGACAGCTTTCAGCCACTCCTTCACTTCCCCCTGAAGATCCCTAAGGAAATGTTATCCCACAGTTGGGGTCTAGCGTGGACATAATGTAGGTTTGATAGGGCAGGCAGCCATCAGTGGTGTTATCTCCCTTCTGCGTGGAGGCCCCTTCCAGCGCGAGGCTTTCACTTGGCACACAGCACTGAACTCGGGATGTGAAAAGAGCAGAGTGTGTGGGAGCTGCTGATTTTGTCTCCTTGGTGGGACTGTTTTTTTTTAATAAAAGGATCAGATGTTGCGCTTCCTTGAAAACATGACAATCTATGGGAGAGTTCATTAGTTTATGGCAAGTTGCAACACTGTGGAGCCTGGCTGAAAGCAAATGTTATTGCAAAGAGTTATCACTAAGGGGAGAGGAAAACGATGTCCTGAGGAAATAAACTCAACAGAGCAAATCATGGAGCAATATAAAGCTGTGGAGTACAGGCAGTAGAGCGGAATTCTTTCTCAGAATAAAAGCCCCCAGTCACCTGTTTTTAATGCCAGTGTTTGCTTTCTGCATATTCAGTGAATACGTGGGATACATCTGCCCAGAACTCTGTCTCTAATGGGAGTAACAAGTATCATGATTGCAGCTGGCTGAACTTATTTACTACTAGTACACAAAAGTCTTTCTGACCATCATTAAATAGTGATAAAACCAGTAAAATACCAGTAAACATCAGTTTTGTGTTGGTTGTCTGGGTTTTTTTGTCAGGAAATTATGTGTTTTAATTTCAAGTTGTACGGAATATTTAAAAAAGTACTTCTTTCAACAAAGCCCCCTATTAAAATATAGAGTGAAGCTTTACTGATGGTCAGCTTTACTGATGACTAGCCTGTCTCAAGTTTGAGCAAAGCTGGAGGTGCAAGGGGAGAGGAAATAGCAGTTTTCATTCTAGTGACATAGCTATACACTGCCACTCTTCTTAACCTTCAGGTTATCTAATTTACACCAAGGACTGAAACCATAGCAGTAGATTTGGAGGTGGGTAAAGGTGAATTGAAAATAAGCCATCGCTTTCCTTGCTGAGTCTCAGGGCACTTGCAACACTGCAGAGGACTCCAGTTCTGCATCGCCAGGGTTTTTCTTGTGTTTTCCCTTTTTATTTCCTAACTGGAGAAATTGTTGCAGCTTTGTTCTTATTGAGTCTCATGGTAGGATGCATAAGTTTCTCCTTCAGGCAGTGGGATGCTGTGCCTTCTCCCAGCCCAGCTACCTATACTTAGCCGATGTGGGGGTCTTGCAGCCCGTTGGAGATTTTTGAGGGTGGTAATTTCTTCCTTGGTGTTTTGGCTGTCTTAAATCAACACTAGAGCAAAACATGGTGCTACTTGAGATGGATTGTCATAACCAGCCCTGCAGCCCTGTGTCCTGGGGTGGGCAGTGCCCACCTCCACATGCTGCATAGCCTGGGAGGAGAGGTTTGCTCGGCTGCTCTGGCTCATCCTTGGACCAGCAAAGCTCCTTTCTGCAAATGCCTGTAAAATGGAGGGTGACTCTTCCTTTGTCTTTTTCCTTCTCTTGTCCCCTCACCAGTTCAGGTTTGACCTGTTGTTCCTGAATTGTGCATCCATTGGTGTTGGGGTGCAATCCCAATATCTCCCCTGCCTGAGGAGCGGGCTGGCATTTTGGTGGCACTACAACCCCTGGTTTTAGCTCTGGTGACCTCAGAAATAAGAGGCCAACTTCTTGAACAAGCTGCCTGAGGAGCCTGGGATAGGTCAGAGATTTCTTGAGCAGATCAAAAGCCAGAGATGCTTTTCTGACAGCCGTGGAGCTCCCTGTCCTGATTTATGAATGCTATACGCTCTATATATTTAGCTGAAGAGGCTCACTGGGGGAACAGTTTTTGCAAGCAGGAAAGAGAATGTGACTTCAGAAAGCCACCATCTACCAGGAGATAACCCCTCAAAAGCACTCTCTGTAGAGCCATCAACCATGGCAAAGGGAGCCCAGGAGACTTGGCAAAAAGTGTCAGGATATTTTAGCAGACCAGCATTTTTAACAGGAGACCGAGTTATGGGGAAGCAGACTCAAACTCCAGGAACTGGGAGCTCTGGACTTAGGGTAGTAGACCTGCGACCTCACCTCATTTCAAAAATCTTCTTTCTCTTTCTTTGGAGCCTCATCAGAGCCCAAGGGGTATACCTTGCTCTCCCTCGGTAAGTGCTACGTGCCTTGGCAGATCTGGAGTTTCATATTCTCTTTTGGAGGTTGGATGCACAAAGACTCTGCCGGGCTCCTGGGGCTGTTCACAGCCCCAAGAGCTGTTGTCACACCAGTGACACTTAGCTCACGTTCTTGAGGCTGCCTCCACAGGTCAGAGGGTTGTGGTGTTTGCTGTCCCCTCTGCAAGATGAGACTGTGCTCAGCCCCATGTCTGTTTGTCCGGATGTGAGCCCTGTTCCTGACAGATGGACCACAAGCGATAATTTCCCAATATGCGCAGAAAACGGGGCAGGAAAACTCCTAATTCTTAATTTTAAGGCCAAAGTGTTTCCGTGTGCACAATACAGAAATCCTGATATCAAGTCTGTTTCTGTATAGGTTATAGAGGTCCAAGCAGGTAATCTTGCAGTCTTGAAGGCTTTGAGCAACAAATATCCACCACATCCCAAGCCTGAGTAATTACCTGCTGGAACAACTTTACTGTGTGGTGCTCTAAAATAAAAGTGCCCCATTTTAGCTTCCAGTGTGTACATTTTGTTTTATTTCTTCCATAGAAGAGGAAGACCTCCGCCAGAAAATACCTTCCCAGGACCTGGCTGTAGATGGCCAGCTCACTTCTCAGCTCTCTCCTGGTCAAACTAAAGACAATGAAAGCCTTCATGTCCCCACCCTGTAAGACAGTTTTGCAATTCTGAATGATCCTTGTATTTTTTTGTCCCCGCCCAGTTAAGTCCAGGACTGCACCAGCTCTCTGTCCTGGAGGGATTCTCTGCTCACCTGTGTGAGAGTCTGTGTTAGCAGTGGTGAAGCTACAGCTCCTGTCTGTACCTTCTGCTGAGAAAGCCATGTAAAAATGCTGCCCTCCAGCAGGCACTGACACAGAGGAGAAGTTTAAGGGTGGATATTTTGAAGCCTTGGTAGGGCTGGCCATGAAGAATTAGGGAAATCCAGTAGCTGAACTTCAGTGGTCTGTCAGAGCCCATTTTTCCACTGCATATGAACTGAAATGGCCGGATGTGCTGTGTGATGGCCATTCAGTCATGTTGGGGATTAAAGACAGGCAGCATGGAGCACAGGCTGGGGTCTCTGCTGCCCTGGGGTAAACTCCTAGGGACAGCAGCAAGGTCCCTACAAAGGCTCAGCTGGAGTTATTCTGGGGTAACAGAGACACAGTCTGGGCCATGTTCTCTATGGCAAGTCTTAAATTTCTGTGCTAAGAGGAGCAATTTTGCTGCTGTCACCAAGCCAGTGCTGTCACTCTTTAAAGAGAGGATGGATGAGTGGTACAATTTGTTGCTTGAAGAGCAGCTGAATGTGCATATTCTGTCAATTTGGGGAATTTGGGGGACTAGCTCTTCCCTTCTCTTTTAATGTCAATGGAAAGTGGGCTCCTTGGGTACTTTTACTTTCTCAGAATGACTGTAGGGTCGATCTTAACACTAAATGCAAAGGAATTGGATGTAGTCCCAGGAAACATCTATCACTGATGAGCTGAATCACAGAGAGCAAGCCCTGGTTTATTTTTTTACCCTGTGCAGAGGCAAATTTTGTCATCATATCACTCATATAACCTTTCAGATGAACTTAGTAATCATGATATGTTTTGGTTTGGCTTCTTTCAGATTAAAACCTTGCCTTTCAGAAAAAGGAAACCATAAGTTAAATAACTCCAAAATTAGGTATTTCTGAAGGATAATTAGTGGTCTTCTTTCTTACCGAAAACAACCCAAGACTGTGCTTTAAATAATAACTTGTAGTAGTTCCTGCTCCAAATGTGATTAAGTTAGCAGGATGTTATCAGTATAGCATCCTACATTTCAAACCACACTTTAGGGTATTATCTACAGAAATGAATACTGTAGATCTCCCTAACTTTTTGAAAAATCAATCATATTCTACTAAATTTCCCCATCTGGTTCTCTCTGCTTCAACAGTGGCACCCATGGTTTTGTTTGCCTACACACAAATTACTGACCGATCATTCTTTTATTCCCAGGTCTTGTAGATAGGGGGACCCATGTAAAGTGAATGCAGATACAGATCCCTGCCCCCAGTTATTTCATTTGGACGCAAAAATACTGGAGTTGTAATCCTCCTCCTTCATCACTTTGAGCAAAAAGTGATTTAGTTGCATTGAAATTTCTACAGCAAGGGCAAGAGGTCTGTGTTTGTAAGAGTTCACTTTAAAAAGTAGTGTCCACGCAAATATATAAATATGTGCTTTGTAGGGATATATGCATGTATACACATACACAGACTCTGTATATACAGAAAGACACACACACATACTTAGGAGATGTGTATATAACACTCACTTATACACAAATCCATTCCCTGTTATGAAACAATCATCAAGATATAAACAAGAAAAAGTTAAACCACGGATGGGCACATTTTCAAGTGCTGCTGGAGGGTTTTATCTACAGTATTGAAGAAGTGCTATCAAAACTGAAACAGGGCACTTATTACAAAGAAATCTTTACGTAAGTGCTGGAAAGGTTTGCCGAATAACCAGATGTTGTTGCAAAGACACTTCTCCTCCCCCTCTCCCCACTTCTTTCCTTCTTTAATAGTTCGATTAATTCTGCACATAAACCAGGGCTGATAAAAGTTCTAAGCTGCAAACTTCACCACATCTGGACACTGTCGAAGCCAGATCCTTCAGTGGTGCACTTCAGTTGCTTTTAATCTTCTCAATAAAATAAAAACTTCCAACAAGTAATGCTGACCTATATATATTTTTGCACTGTAAACACTGACATCTGTGAGCTGCTCCAAGTGAGCACGCAGCACTTTCCACCAAGCAATCGCTCGCCCTTCGCCATAAGAGAAATACGCAGCTCATGCAGTCGTAGCAGAGTATTCTACTAAACTCTCTGCTATTTCCAATCCTCTGGCTAATTGCTCTCAGGGGAGAAATCAAAGATTAGCTGTTTTGCTGGAGGAAGGAAAAAATAAACCACCTCTCTGAGTATGTTGCTTAACATTGCCTAACCAGAAATGTTTTTCTACTCACACAAGGAGAGCAGCAGTAAGGAAAGCAGACCCGGTCTCCTCCAGCACCCCATTTCTGGGTCCCACTGGCAAGCAGAAGCCCGGCTTCACGGCGTTGACCGGTTCATCCTCCCTCGGTGGAGCCAGTCTGCTGCGTTTCTGCTGTCAAGCCCGGAGCCCCTCTTTGCGAGGCTCCCGGCTCGGGCTTGCCGGGAAGGCGGATCCAGCCGCTAAAGCCCAGCTGTGCGTGGGGTCCGCCCAGGAACTGCAGTTTATGAACAAACTAAGCCTGACTCTCCTCTCGAAATATATACAAATATGAGAGGGGGGAGCTGGGGGAAGAAGTCAGGCTCTGAGAAAAAGAGTTTGATTTTTTTTTCCCGATGTCAATGCGGAGCTGCTCCTGGCTCCTTACGGCCCAAGGATCTTTGAAGGGGACCTAAAGCCTGCTGCATGCATCTAATCAAAAAGGCATGGGTACTCCTGCATGAGTCTTTCATCTGAATAAAGCACGAAAGGTAATGGCTCAATATGCTGAGCTGCCATTAATTCACTACTTCCCTCCTCTATTTTAGAAATTATCTTTTAAATAAGCTTCAATGGGCTGTATTTTTAATAGGGGTAATTAGAAGTTTTAGGGCAGCTTTTTCAGAAAGACCACATCAGTGTGAGCTTAGCCTAAAATAGGTGCTTGCGACCCATTAAAGCAGCAGGATTTAAACATATACTTATATGTTTTCCTGAATTGGGGCCTAAAATAATAACACAGAGCATTTAAATATCTGCTTTCTCCCCAAGATCTCGAACTGCTCTGCAAAAACTTGTAGGAAATATTATCCCACTTACAAAAGGGAAACTGTGAAATGTAGCAGAATTCTGACTTGCCTTGGTTGTTAACACAATCAGTCAGTGGCAAAAGGAGGAGTAAAATCCTCCAACTCTTGCCCTATGATCTACCCCAATCCTTCAGATCGGTGTATTTGAGTGTGGTAGAGAAAGAGATGTTGTTATTAAGGCTTTTTGCAGCCAAAAAATAAGATAATATTTTATAGTTACTGATAAATACATTGACTAATTTTTAATGCATACACTGTATTCTAATCCAGTGAATCCCCAGATTTTTATTTACCCCATTTTACAATTAATTTTTTGGTTCATTAATCAGTTTGAAGTGGATATGTGGTGTACCTACGTATGCTTGTGTGTGTATTCATTACTGTGAATGTTTTGCTCCATTGGAATTGAAGGCCCTTTCTTTGTATCCATCTTGCTGATAATCTGCCCCCACTTGTTTTGTAAATTATTTATATTAATTATTGTGTTAGGGTGTTAAATTATGGTATATCTTTTCCCTTCTTCTTTTAAGAAGGAAAAAGGCGAGATGTGAGATGTGGTACAGACACAGCTGATAAAGTGTGTCTCCTATGCCATGATGACACACACATGACTCTGCAGAGGGTTGCTTGGTCTGCTCTGACTTGCTTCAGGGTGCCCAGATGCAAATCAGCTCAGCATGTCTTCCATGGGGAAATGCCTGCATGTCCCAGGCCAAATATGGCCTTTGAGGACTAAGAATGACCGAATGTGCAGCAAACTTTCAGAAAGACGTTATTTTCCAAAAAACATATCGGAACTGCTCATATTGGAACTGCTTTGTGCATGGCGATTTCTTGGGGTGATCTGCCAACTCTCCTCTCTCGGATTCAGAGCATTTCAAAATGCCCATGGATTTCTCAGACTGCCAGTTGGATTTTCAGATGTGAACTCTTGTGTGTGTTACAAGACAACTGGATAGGGCTTGTGTTAGCAACATCACAGATTATTCATGATCCATGGGAGCCCTCTTTGAAACCAGGAAGAAACCCCTGCTGCCTATGAAACTTGGAGAGAAATAATGTCCCCAGCAGGAGCCCAGAGGGGCTTTAAACAATGGTGGACATTGACAAAACATGCTGTATGATTTGGAAGTGCAAGGGAAGCATAGGGTATTATTTTTTTTAGCAGCAGAACCTGGGAAGGCAGCAGGAAGCCTGCACAGTGTCACTGCAGCCAGGGACCCTGAGCTGCAGGATCTGCATTTTCCAAAATTCCAGGCAATCCCAAACAACTTCTGAGCCAAACTGAACCCTATAAAATGCTTTGTCCTGTCTGCAGAATAATCTTATGGAGAGATTTGGGGCCAGATCTCACTGAAATGAGAGCAAAGGCAGTAGCTGTCCCATGCAATGGCATCTCTACAAGGCAGCTGGATGTCTACAGGAAGCTGTGCAAGAGGAAACTTTTGGGGAGCAATGCACGTCCTGCTCTTCCTAAAGAGTTGTACACACTTATAGACGATGTTAGACCTTCTGTCTGGCAAAACAAGCTGCCATGATGACATGGGCAGGGGTTTGCTTTCCTAAACTGGCCACTGGGCGCTGCTGGCTGCTTTCTGTGCAGGAAGAACCTGCCTGTCTGTTCAGCCCTTGTGTAAGATTGCACAGAGCTAGATGCATCCTCCTGCAACCTGCCTTTCTAGTCCACTGAGCTGAGGCTATTGCAAGCAAACCTCATCTGAAGAAGAGGAGGGAAGTGAGACTGGGATCTCTTTTCTTCCCTAGCACTATGCCGTGAGTCACCCCAGGTCAACTGGGGAGCCCCTCAGCATGTGCCCCACTGAGATGGGCTTTTCTCTGACTGCCAGCTCTGTTCTGGTTATTTCTTAGACCTTATCCAAGGAAAAAATTCAAACTAAAAATCCACCAAAGTTACTTGGAGAAAAGTGAGTAAGAACTCTGGGGTTTAGCCTAAAGTGCCTAAACTCATATTACAGAGCTTTGCTTCCATGAAAGAACACAATGACCTTTTGAGTAAGACACTGGGGAGGAAGAAGAGATAAATGGTTATTTTTATTGTTGGCTTGTTTATTCCTTTCGGTGTAAATTCCCCTGCTCCTCTATTAGTGGTCTGGACAGCTTCATAACTCAAGACACACTGAAGGCTGGATTTAAGCTGAGGAACGTAGGTTCTCTGCAGGGTGATTTTTAAGTTGCATTGTGGGAGCAGTTTTCCCAGAGTTCTCGTTTAGGAGCTGGAAGATATTTACTAGAGAAGTAAAATAAAACTTTGGACACCTGAAACAATATAGCATATGTTTAAACGAAGGTTTCAAACAGCCTGGTTTCCATGGTGGGAGGCAAGGCTCAGCAATCAAGCAATAGATTTGAAGCTCCCAACATGGGCACTAAATACTCCTGCACAGGGTAACCTCATGATGGAAATGTGCCAGGCCCAGGTGAGTCAAACCTGCTATTATTCCCAGGGGCAAGGATCACCTTCATGTGACAAGGAATGTGAAGGGAGAGAGAAGGGAACCATGTAACCATGCCCCACGCCGTGCTCATGCAAGGGCCAATGCTCCTGAATTTCCCTGGACCTCCTCCATGCTTTCTAGGCCCCAGAGATCCTAGCAGGGGCACCAGGTTTAAAATGACTGACTACTACAAAAGGTGTTAGGTTTACTCGTTCAATCAGGATGTATCCCCTTGGCCCTCTTGATTGCCTGCACATTACGTGACTGGACTAATATTTGTTGCATCTGCATTGCTCTTTTTTAATCTGTTTATACCAGTAGTGATGTTGGGCTTCAGATGGGGTCCGTGAGTGTTTTTGTTGTTAGGAGAATTTGTTTTATACTTTGAAGTATTAAAAGACGGGTCTAAGGAAAACATCTCCCTGGTAGGATCAGGACTTAGCTTCTACCAGTGAGCACAAATCCGTGAGTATGGATTTGTTTTTATGTTGTGTGCTCATATTGAACTACCCCCAAGTTTTCCTGGCAGTTAATTAAACCCCAGAAATGTCACCTCTTCTGAATCTTATAAGCATGACCTTGGTTTCACTGTGCCATCAGCAACAGTTGCCTGAGAAAGATGTGCACCCTGCAGTGTGGATCCAATCCAGCCACTGTCTCCACCCTGCTTTCACAAGGACACTGGCTCTAGTCCTGGGAGCGTTGACTAAATTCAAATATCATTGCCTGCTGGCACTGAGGGTGCCCATCACTCTCTGGGAAAAGTTCTCATTACCTTGCACTGTCTCAGTTTCACAGGGTTTTGATGTTTGAGATCTTGGATGTGGTGCTATGGCTTGCGATCCCTGCTACAAACTCAGGAAAAATACCATGGTGACCTTTGGCATTTTCCATTCTCCAGCTACAGCTTGTCCCAGCAGTGGTGTGGTAACCTTTGATGATCCGATGGCATGACCAGTGCAACCAAAGTCAGCACTGCATCCTGAGGGACACAGCCATACCTTCTTTGGGCACAGGTGGCTTTGCTTTGCCACAACCTCTTCTCCTTAGCCCTGCTCTCCAGCCTCTCAGTCAACGCTCGTTTCAGTAGCCAAGCAGGAGAATTGCATTTTCTAAGTGTTGCTTGACTTTTACTGCATAGTCCAGATACACTGGCCTGAGTTCTAACTTCTCACAGACTGTGTGTAACAGGTTCCTTGACCAAAGCTGCATCAAGATTAAAGGTCTACCCATCTCTACCATTTACAATGTTATTGAGTTGGCTTGTTGTCTTTTTCTCTTCAATTCTGTCCCAAATTATCTAGCTTTCTTCCTTTGAAGTTTTCTCATGGCTCGCTTTGAGCCGCTTTCGAAGCCACTTCCAAAACATTTCCATTCATACTGTTGATATGTTTGTACAGATTCTTTCAAAAATGTGGATTAGTTTTGGTTTTCTTGTTTTTATTTGTGGACTGAGATATGCTGTTGCTGAAATGGATGGAAACCACTGCTACCAATTTCAGACTGAGTGAAATTGAATGATTTTCCCCACCCCAAAAGTCACTCATATCTCTTTTCCACTCTTTCTCTGGAAAATTAACAGCTGATTTTCCTACTCTTAAGTGATTATTTCACTCAGATATTTAGATGATAGAAATACGTCTATGACCAGCCTGAACTCACCTACTTTTCCTCCAGCACTCTCTCATGCTGAAGCAGCTACTCATGCATTTTACTGACAGTTCCTTGACATCAAGTCCTCTTCTGTATTTTCTTAGGGATCCTAAGCAAGCTCTGTTTTCTGCTGCATCCATCGCACCAAAGATATCACATACAGACAGATCAGATGCCAGGGTCTTCAGTGAGGATCTTTGAAGACCAACAGCACAACCTGGCATCACTTTGGCTGCCGGATGCCTCTGGAAACCAAATACCTTCAGTTTTGGAGGAATTACTCTGTAGAGGGAAGTAGGAGCAGTTTGACAGCCTAACTCATGATCTTTGTATTATTATTACCGGTAGTGAAACTATGATAGGATCCAGGAGCCTGAACCATGGATCAGGAATGTGCTTTTGAAGAGAAACTCCTGGCCTTCCTGCTTTGGCTTGTGTTACAAGGCAGTCTTAAGGCAGGCATACACAGGGGTTTTTTTCAATAGCAGCTAAACTGGAAGGTGTGAAGAGTGGCCAGGCCCTGGGAGTGGGCTAGAGGCAACCTAAAAATTATCAGCTAAAATATGTGTGATGCGGATGGTGGGTCCTCAGCTCCAGGACATTGCTCCATGAATCTACTTTGTCCTGAACCTCCCTGCTTTCGAGCACTGGCACAGCCAGATCCTGCACAGGATACGCAGTCAGCAGGAATATTGGCTGGTTTACTCTCTCTTCCTGAGGTTACTGAAAGGCTGTGGGTGTTGCAGGATAGATGCAAAGCAGAGCCCCTGCTTTAGGTGTTTTCATTCTAGTTCTCAGTAGCACGATGGTTGTTGGTGGTGGTTTTATTATCTTTTAAATCTAAATACTTCTAAGAAGTTGAAGGATGTTCATTTAGGAACTCTAAATGAAGATACTGATAAATAATGTTGTGAAAAAGGGGAAAATAACTAAAATATTTCCCATTAATATGGCATATATTTTTTTAAGGTGTGTTATTTGCTAGAGCAACACAGGCTGTCGAAAGATCCAATAAGAACACACAACATCACAAAAACCACCAGGAAGCCAGTTTATAAGGTAATATACCTTGCTTAGCTTTCTTCCATCAAAAAGCAGTTTATCCAGTGTAACAGTAGGATTAAAACAAATAGACTTACAGAATAGACAAGATGAAATTCCATGTTTTCCAGAGGCTCCAGTGGGATTCAGGGCGCCTTCAGAGACTGAAGGGACTTGTAGGTAGGAAGTTGAGTAGTGTTTGCCTTCTTAAAGTTGAGGAATATGGGACATGCTGCCTAGTGAAGATGCTGACGAGCAGGAGAGTGTCCTAGTCAGATTGACCTGCAGGAAATTGGACTCACATCCTGACAAGAGGGGGTCCAGGGAGACTCTGGCTGGATGAATGGTTATATCTAGTGAGGGGGGAAGCACTACAGCTTATTTTGACCAAAGTAGCACAAGTCCTGGAAGTTCTCCTGAGAGCAGCACCGTGCTGTGAGAAAATACTGTTATCCCTCTTTGCAGACTGAGGTAGGGAAACATGGCTCAGGAAGAGCACTTTGCTGGAGACTTTGGTGCTTATGGAAGATCTCTCCATTGCACCCTGTTTTTTTCAAGACATCTCACTCTCCTCTAAACTCTCCAGGCTATAATGTACGTGAGGGCTACCCAGGCTCCCAGTCATCTTGATTTGGGCACTTCTATCACTACCCTCATCCTATATATGTAATGTTTTAACTCTTCTCCACATCTTTTAGTAGTATGAAGAAAATTCAAAGGTGAAAATAGTTTTTGAAATCATAGAATGTTAGACCTACAATATATTACTGTACTTTATTGATAATGTTGTTTCCATAATAAAAATATTTAGTACAAAGTATGATATCCTGCATGAGTTCCACATAAATATTTCCATTATATCACTGATACGGATCAGAAAAATTTCAGTATGCACATGCTGCAAATGCAAGTGTAATTGATACAAGGTATGTATCTTAATGTACATCTTGAGTAAACATAAGAAAACCATAGCTTAATGAAAAACAGACTGTGTCTCACAACGTGCAATCGTGCTTTTACATCTAAACTGGACCTCGGGTTTAGAAAACAAATCTTAAATCAGTCCTATTCAGAGGACAAATCACAGTTCACATACTTGTAAAAAACTTTTGTTTTAGGAAAGCCTTTTGTGGAAAAGCTTGGGAAACTCCATCCAGCTACAGTGGTGGAGGGGTGGGAAAGGACAGATCGAGGTATCAGTTCAAACAATCTGAGGAAAAAGTTGAATAAACATTGAAGACAACAGAATAGAAACCAGACGCCAAATATTAATTCATGGGGTCTTCAAAGGGGATTTTGAGATTTATTTTAATTGTTGTTGAAAGAAAAAGATTAATTTTTGGATGAAAAATGTATGCAAATTCATCTCTGGTCAACACTAAAAAAACCCCATTTCCTACACAAAGCAGAAAAAAGCAAAGCGAAGAAACCTATAATATCAACTCTGTAATGCCCCAAAGTGGCCTTTAACCTGAGTTTGAAAAGAGTAGGAAAAGAAAAAAGGCTACATAAGAATAATAAAGAATGTAGTGCCTGAATCAAAGGACATGAATCTGGTGCAAAAATGGGAAATCTCAAGGGCTGATGTGATATGTAAACCAGGGAACAATGGCACTGTTCCTGAGTGTCCAAAATGGTATTTGGAGAATGAGTAATAAATAGGAACAACCTCTTTGTCCAGTTTGCCAGTCCCACAGTGTCTGTGTTGGCACCATGGGATCATGAGGGAATAAATCCAATAGTGAAGGTGTGTATATATATATATATATATATATATATAGTGTGTGTGATGTTCTGTAGGGGCTGCAGGGTGGACTTGCTGAATGTCTCTCTAAAAAGACAGACAAGGAATGACAGAAACGCACAGGGATGTTTGTTCCTGTTCAATGAAAAGAGATGGGACGGCGGGGGTTTTCATTATATAATGTCAGAGGCTTCCCCAGAGATGATCTTGGCAGATTTTACCTACTCCAAGCCCTCCTGAGGAAGCGTGGCAGGATGGCACATCCTTGGGTGTTGCCCAGCAGAGATGGTGGGCAGGCGAACGCACTTCTGGATGTCCAGCCACTGTTGGAGGGAGCTGGTGGAAAAGGCTGGCAGCCAGGAGGGTAAGGCAAAAGGAACACAGCACGACTGAGTCCTTACTGAGTCCTTCACTACGAGTGAAGGAGTGAGTGGGGCAGTAATGGGTTGGTGGGCTTTAAAAAAATAACCCGAGCTGCCTAATGCTAATAAACATCCTGTGGGAAAGTTAATGGCTGCTGAAAGAGACTCAATAAAGGAAAGTGACAAATCCTACTACAGACGAAAGAGGAGAAAACATCTGAAATATTTCCCATTAATATGGAATGTATGTTTTGTTTAAGGTGTGTTATTTGTTATAACAACACAGGGTGTCAAAAAAACCCAAACAGACCAGCAGGAAAGGTGTGTCAAGCATGGCACAAGAAACTCTTCGGTGACCTGAGAACTAAGAGGGGAACAACAACACAAACAAATCTTAGAAACAAACATTTACAGCTGTAAGAGTGCGGGTGAGGGGCCGGGGGAAGCTTTGTCCCAGACAGGGACAGTAGGCTCAAGGCTGCCTGTGGGCGAGCGGAGCACTGTCACAGAGAGGGGTGTCCGTGCACAGAGGCACGAACGAGCCCCTTTTGGGCACAGGGTGGGCAGGACGCCCTCGGCATCCCCGGATCGAACCTCTCTATGGGCACGGGCAGCGGCGGAGGGTGGCGAGGGCCAGGGCCGGGGCTGCCGGGGCTGCCGGGGCCGCCGGGGCCGCCGCCGCCGCCTCGCCCCCGCCCGCAGCCCCGCGCCCCGCGGACACACCCCGGCCCGGCCCGGCTCTAGGACCGGCCGTGGGTTTGCCCGGAGCCCGGCTCAGCGCCTGCGCGGAGCGCCGCGGCCGAGCCCCCGAGCCCCATGGAGAACACCGAGCCTGAGCCGAGCGACAGCCGCCCGGTGGAGGAGGAGGAGGAGGAGGAGGAAGAGGAGGAAGAAGAAGAGGAGGAAGACGACGGCGCCCTCCCGCCCCCGGAGCAGCCCTTGGCCGCGGTGAGGGTGCGGAGGGCGGTGGCGGAGGGGCGGCGTCCCCCTCCCCGGGCTCACGGCCTGCTCCGCCGGGCGAGCACCGGGCTTTCCTGAGCGCCGTGCCCGGGCCGGGCGGGGAGGGCGGCGGGGCTCGGGGGGGCCGGGGCCGGGCGCTCGCCCAGCGCTGCCCGCCGCGGCGGGAAGGGGCTACAGGTGGGACGAGCTCTTCTTCCGCTGCCTGGGGCCGAGCCCTGCTCGGTGGAGCGCGGGGCAGAGCTGTGCAGCACGACCCTCTGAGCTGCGGGGTTCTGTTTGCAGCCCCGTTCTGGCCGCTGTCAGAGAGCTTTGTGCACCCTCTGTCCTCGTCCCTAGCGTTAGATTATTATTTATGATTACCAAATACCTTTTTGTCTCCCCCTCTCCCCTTAACTTCACAAGTGACTCCCCCTCCCTTCTCAGTGCAGTTCTGCCTTTCCATGGTGGGCGTGTGGTCCTTACTGATTTCTGGCGGCCAATGTGTAAAAGATAACTATCCTCCTCTGAGAGATTAAAAGAAAAACATCTTGGTCCGGATATATTCCGTTTCCTGTGAAAGGGGAGAGGTGGCTACATGTGTCCCGGGTGTCCTGAGGAGGAATTCGCTGGTAGTTGGGAAGTGTTTGGATAGAAAGTACTGGGGTTAGTTTGTTTGTTTTTTTTTAAAAGGTTACTTTGTTACCTGTAAAGAAAAATACTTCTTTTTTCTGTATCCTCCTGGCTCAGGGTGGTTTTTGGTACCTGAAGTTGTCAGTTTGTTGACTTTTCTGTTTTCCCCCTAAAGCAGGTTTCTAGTTTTCACTTGCAAATGTGATGCAGAACATAGGTATAAAGCGAAGCCTTGTCAAAGCCTTTATCCCACAGAGACCTGTCTTATTTAAATAAATGTGGTGTAGGAGAAGGGAAGGCAGGGTTAGTAGCCTTTGCCTTGTGTGGTTAATGTTACACGAATCTTTATTTTCCTCTTCTAAAAAGATGGAAGACTGTTTGGCAAAGAAAATGGAAATCACGGTTTCAGAAGCTGAAAAACGGACTGGGAGGAATGCCATGAACATACAAGAAACGTACACTGCTTACCTCATTGAGACTAGGTGGGTGATGAGAGCTCACTCTCAAGAGTACACGGATGTGCCATTCTAAACAGATTTTCCCTCCTTCCACCCCTAAAAATAATCAGGTACAGTTGATGAGAGGTTTTAGCTGTTTTGTGCTTTGTTATGTGGTTATCAACCCACTCTGGAAGATCTTTTCCTGTGAAAATTTGGCAGCTGATCTCCAGTTCAGTACTAGCGCTGGTGTTGTGTAACTGTGTACTGTAATTCTTCGTTTGGAGCTAGGTGGAAAAATGTGTGTTTGAAAGTTGTTGCATTAATATGGTGTCAGCAACTGCTTGGTTATTTCTTGGACATAAGCTGGACAAATTTATACGTGTATTTGTGAGATTGTGTGTGAGAGAGGTCTTAAGTAACGGTTAGGCTTGATTGAGATGACAAGAAAGAGAAGTCTCATGACTTATGTCATGTGGTCAAAATTTATTGCTCAACTTATATTTGAAGTGTTTTGCTTGGTCTGATTACCACATACTCCTTGTAGATGGTTTAAGGCTTAGAGTTAGTGAACTATTTCCTTTCTTCACACTAGCTTGAACTTTCACTGGGGAACTTACTGCTCTCAGTCTTCTTGTGTTAACAAGATTGATACTACTGGTATGATAAACATTCTCAGTACCACAAACACAAAACTTCCAAGTATTGAGTAGTGAGCAAAGCTTTAAAATCTCTTCTAACTTCTTCTAACTTATTGTTACTTCCCAAGCAGTCTCAGATAACTCCTATTATGCAGGATTATGTTACTCAGCTGAAACAAGAATTTCAGCATTAGACTTTATTAGGAGTTTTGTTTTGCTCTTCTTTATATTACTAGTTTTAACCTTTGGGCCTTGCCTTTGGAATGATCTGCTGTACAAAGAAAACCTTCAGAAATGAAGCAGTTGCATTTTGCAAAGACTCTGAAGAGTTCAAATTTTAATACAGTCATGTAAGCCTTCTGTCTGCTAGTTAAAAGGCTTCTTCGCTTGTTTAACTGATGGACACACCAGTCACACCGACTGCATGCCTGCTGGTATAAGTTTATATTTTTGCTGAACTTGAAGAATGAAATCCAAAATAGACATGTATTTTTCAAATATTGTAATTCTTTGACAGTTGCTCAGATGCTTAAAAATACTTTTACAATGTATTGATATTAAAGATCACACCTTCTCATGTAAGTAGTGTTATTTTTATTGTAATGATATTTCTGAAGGAAAAGAGAAGAAAATTGGAATCATTGGGGCCTAACTGTGATATGAAGTGTACTCTGGGGGCAGATTTATGCAGCCCCAGAACATGCTGACTGCATCTCCTTTTCCAGTCATCCTTGCATTACTTTAGATTTGCTCCCACTGGTCTTTCCCAGTTGTTCTTTCGTAGTGGCAAAACTGTACTTTGCTGGCCAGATTGTGTTCTTTCATTAAGATTTATTTTACTCTGTGGTCAGCAAATACCAAGACCAATTACATGTTTGTCACAGAGCTATTGAAAATGTGGGTTTGTCACATCTCTAATAAAATAGGTTCTCTATTCCTTTTGCTGAGAAGGCAAAATTTCTTGCATAAATGTAATTGGTGGCTATTAAATGTGCTTCCTGCTGAGCCTGTAGCTGTAGGTGGGCTTCACAGTAATTTGTCTGTGGGTAATAAGATATTTTGTAGCTGAAGAATAAAACTGTTTATAGTAATATAAAGGGAAGACCACTTAATAATAGTTGCATTATGTTTATGTGAACTGGGGTTCCACCATTACTGCTATCTAGGATTTAATTTCAGTTTGAGTTGAGGAATTCTATCTGGGTGAATAAGAGACACAAGATGGATACAATTACGACCATAGTATTTTTGTTATGGAGCAGGAGCTGAGTGCTTAAACCTTTAACACATAAGTTTCACTGGTGCTGGTGAAAATGTTTTCAAAATGCAAGTGATGGTGTTACTTTTTCTTTTTAAAATGAAGAGATTTATTACTATGCTCACATTTTTGTGTGACTTTTGCTGATTTTTTTTTAATGTAATATTATACCTTGATGTAGATGTATTTCTTTGAGACAAAACAAACTTCACTGCTGTAGACTGCAGAGCCTCAGCAAATTCCGAAGGTTGTGCTTCCTGAAAGAATCTTCTTCTTGGTTTACACCTTTCTGCATTAGCTAATTCGATTTTTTTTGTGGTGAGCTATTTCCATTCAATCCATCGTGATGTCAGTTTGTTTCACAGCTTCTGTTAAACTATGCAGTTATTTAAAAATAAATCAATTTTTATATTCTCCTTGTGAGAACAGAGGTCACTTCTACCTATTTGTGGGAAATGGCATTAAGGCAAGTACAAATTCTTAGGATGTGTAGCTAAGTATTCCTTCATGAGATGTGCTCAGCATATCACTTGCTTTCTGTAAGGGAAGTAGCAAATATCCAGGACCTCACTTAAACCCAGACTTGCTTGTTAGAATTTTAGGGAGCTGTGTTTTATATCAGAGTCTGCATGAAACTACAAGAACTCAGGTAGAATAAACCCCTGAATCTGACTCCTGGCCTTGTACCTGGTATTTTTCATGACAGAGCTGAAAGTCAATCAGAATGCAGAGCATCTCTAAAGTGCTCTGTAGTATTGCACTTTTAATTATAGGGCATACAGGGAATGCCTTTTTTTCCTGGTCTCCTTTAGAGGAAACAATTTCTTCTGTAGTAGTAGGACACTTCCATTTAGTTCACTTTCCTTTCATCCCTGCTGAGTATAAGATCTCTATCCTGGTCTTCCTGATCAAACAATATGATGACTAGAGTGTATTTTTTTTGTTCTGTATTAAATGTGGCTTTAGGAAAAAGTAGCATAAGTTTGTGCAGCCTGGTATCTGACCACTTAATAGCAGGATCCCTTGTTTCCAGCCCTACTAGTCTTCACTTCCTCTTGCAGTAATTTGACAAGGGGTCTCAGTTTATTTCCTTTTTACGCCCCCAGTATGGCTGGGAAGTTACTAGTCTTATTTCTGTTTTCAGTATTTGGAAAGTTTTCCAGTAGTTAAATTGTTACATGAGTGATACCTGCTTCTCTGCTAAGACCTTGGATTGCCCATCCGAAGTGTGAGAACTTCTAAAGAAAGTTTCTGTGTGAGAAATGAACTTGGAAGTCAGTAGCTGACCAGGCCACAGTTCAGTGATAGCAGTACTGCATTGTGGGATTTCAGGAGTTTTTCCTTTTTTGCATTTTGTTTAGTACCCTTCTCAACGTTTCCTGTTTCACACTGGGTTAGGTGAAAAGCCCAGGCCTGGGTTTCCTGGGAAGAGGCAGAGGATGAACGCCCACAGAGGTATGTTGTATTCTGAAAAAACAGCAAAGGGCAGATTTTGGCCAGTGGGAGTCAGGAAGATTTGTCTAAAGTACTCCATAGGAGGTATGAGGGGAAAAAGTCTAAATTCAGCATGAGCTTTAAACAGGGGAGAGTGGGGAGGTGAAAGAAGACAGAGGATTTGAGAACTTAGTTTTCTGTTGGTTTTTGCTTGATTGATACTATGAATCATTCATCTGCCTAACAAATGTATGTTTTAGTTAAATACAGTATACTGTGTGACAGTGTAAAAAACCCAAAGAATCACCTGGCTTTGAAAAATCTTCTGGCAAGCAAATTGCCTCCTTGTCATACAGCTTGCCAGGTGAAGAGCAATTGTTAGACATCAACTGTCTGAGAGGCCTGAATACAGAGACTGTTTCTAAAGAGCTGGTGGAAAAAGTTGCCCATCCCTCTAAAATGGTGTTCCTCTGCACAGGGAGTGAACCTTGTCTGCTATAGGAAGTGTCACTTCTTGTACACTGGAAGGTCAAAGGCTGAAAGCAAAGTTACTGCTTCTGCCATTGAAGAGGTGATTGCTTGTACAAGGAAATAAACCTGTGTGTTTCCTTCTTGTCTGATTTAGTACTCTGCAGCCATTCGTCTTTTTATTGCATTCAGAATTGTTTAATGGCTCATTTAAGATAATTAGTTTTAAATGGGAAGTGAGAAGAGGTTAATTAGATGGACTAAAGTTTTCACATTGACACTTTGAATTAAGGCAAATAAATGAGACATGGAGTAATGTAATCTTTGAATTGGTTATGATAACATCAGTTATAAACGTAAAAGCTGAAGGTTTCAATTTTGTCTTTTTAATTTTTTCAGGCAGGTTGGTTCATTCAATGAATAACTTGCATTGTTAAAAGTGTACTTAAAGGGGAAACATATGGTTTTCCTGCCTGAAGACTGTACAAGTATTATATTGTGTTTTTAGAACCAAAACAAATTGAGAAGTTTGACTGAATGTCAACAAGTGATTATAATCTTAATTGAAACTGGTCTGCAATACTTGCATTTAATGGGGGAGTTCATAACGTGGTCTAAAAAATTAGATGGTAGTGAAGGTATTAAGTGTAACGAGTACCTTTGTGGATTTCTACTTCCTTTCTGAAATGGTGTTCCTGGGGAGAAATGCTCTTGTAATTGGTGATATTTTATGACCTCATATGTAACCAGGTGGAGACATTTTTGGTGTGACTTAAAAAAAAAAGATTTCTCTCATCTTGGTCGCCTGTCCCAAATCCATCCGTGCAGTTTCAAACTCTTATTACCTCGTTTAAAAGGTAATGGTGCTGACACAGGCTCCTAACTGAGGGCTGTGCAGTGCTTTCCCACCACAGCTTTGCAAAGAACTTTGCTGCTCCCCTCCTTTACCCAACTCTGCAGCATTGTGTGCTCTAGAGAGCACAATCTGGGAGCTTTACTGTAAGCCTGGGTGTTAGGGGGAATCTGAAACTGATATTAATAATTTCAAAATTTCTTAAATGTATTCAAACCAGTTAATTAAAGAAGCATGGCGTCTTTGTTAGGTGCTACATAGGTGCCCTCCTGATGAAGATAAAAGCTGTGAAAGGCAGTGTTTGCACTTCTGAGACAGTGAGAATAAATGCATGTTAGAATAAAGGAAACAAGTATGATCTGAGATGAGAATAATGTCAGGCTGCTTAACACAGACTACAGTGAGGAGTTGTATCAGATGCTGTCTAGTTAAGAAAGAATAAACTACACAGGCAGGTTTGACCTTCAAGATCCTCTGGTAGTAATTTAATCTTTTTCTTCAGGGTATAGTGTGAGGTTTTGTGTCCCTCACAAGGGTTGTAAAGCATGATTAACTTAGGCTGAGGAAAGCCTAGCTGTTGTCCACAGATCTGCTTTGTCAGAATAAATTGACAGTGGGCTTTAGATGTAATAAACTTCCTTAGTGTCTTCAGTGTGGGCAGGGAAGATGCAGTGAGTGGTATGAACTGGTCTGGCAATCTGCCTCCTTCCTCCTGGAGTTCTTGAGGCCCTGTGTGGGCCTAAAATTTCAAGTAACAAGGTAGTGGTTTGTGCCAATGTAGGACTAGGCTTCTCTATAAAGCTGTGGTCCTTTCTTGCTGGAGTGCTATGCTCCCAAGTGACTTTTTAAAATTTTTGATTAATATTTAGTTTTCTGCTTAATGTGTGTGGACTGAGATGTTACTACTATAAGGTTTTTTAAAATAACTGATGGGTTCTTATTAATTGTAACAAATACAAAGCTGATAAGCAGGCATGTTCAGAAAGGGCTTTTTTTTTTTTTGCAGTTAAGGCTCAACATGATCTTTGCGGCTCCTATTTTCTAATTAACTCTGCAAAACAATTACAGAGCGTTATAAGCATAATTTAGAGTGGACCATTCTCCTGTCAGAAGGCTGGCACAGCACCATCTGTATCTGCAGCACAGATGGGTCCTCCTGGGATGTGGCTGGGTTCTCAGGGCAGTCCTGACCTGTGTTTTTCTTGTCTCCCTGTTTATGTTTGCTTGTGCAGCCTGTTCTCAGGCAGGGTCTCCATAATATCATGTATTGATGGTAGCAGTCTTGCTTAAGGGTTTACGATAACCCGTGTGGAAGTAGTGCTCTTGAATCCCATGGTGTAAATCAGCACAGCTGGTTGGTAGGCTGCTGAAGCTGAAGATAAAAAGGATCTGTAATTCTGAAGTACGTTTATGTGTCTTGAATGGCCAGATTGTTTACCAAACCCTGCTGGGAGTTTCTCCTCTAGGAATGTAATGTTTGTGCCTTCAGCTTTTGACTAAACAATTAATCTTTTGAGGCATAGTAGCTCAATTCCTTATCTATTCAAATTTACCTCTACTCATCAATAGTTCAATCACTAGATACCTGCTTTGAGCTGAAGTGTTCCTGAAATATTTAAATGGTGCAGCAGTTAGTGTGGGGAGGAATGCTGCACAGCCTATCGTTCCAGGCTAGGCCGAGCTTACCCTCTTTAAAAATCAGTATTTCTGAAGCTGCAGGTGCAGCTTCATTGAATTAAAATACTCTAATAGGGAAGAATTCTGTGGGATGCTGGCAGTATGAATAGTGGCTGTCAGCAGTGTCCTCGCCTTTTTCTCTTGAGTCACTCTCAAATAGTTTTAATCTGCAGCAGTTTGTGTTGAATGCTATGAATTTATCCTGTTTTCTTCTTAGTTGTGAAGTTTCTTTTTCCCTACAAATTCAGTCACCTGGAATAAATGTTCTTTCCCCAAGGCATGAGTAGATACATAAATATATAGAAATATGTCACTTTGAACAAAAAAAGAAAATTAGAAGTGCTTTGAAATTTGTTCTTTTTCTAAAAATATCCTTTAAAATACGTTAATATTTTTAAAGTTGTATTTGTAACTGTTTCAACTGTTGCATGCAAGACAATTTTTATCCTTTGAAGTGAAGACTTTCCCACTGAATAGTAAGTTTTTTCTTACAATACTCTGTATCCTTCAGGTACTCATGAAATTTTACTGACTTTTAACCTAACACTGTTCTGAGAGAAATTGGGCTGTTTCTGTAATAGTGCAGACTAAGTTACGTGTGTGACTCTTTACTTGATTGTGACCTACCTGTTTGTTTTTGATGTGTAAGTGCATTGACTTTTCCTGTGTTCCTAGAAAATTTGAGTGCTATCAGGCAGAAACTATAAATATTTTTAAATTAAGTATGTAGACATGAAATGAATTAAGATTGCTTTAGGTTATGATCAAATCATGCAGTAATCACTACTATTCTTGGGGCCTTTGCTATGATTGCACTGATGGTTTGAGGGAGTAGGCGATAGCTCACTAATGTTCAAATCTGCTGCTTTATCTTTCAGAGCTGTTGAGTCCCAGACCGAGGGACAATGTGCCCCTATGGATTCTCTGTGGCGACGTTACAGTGAATTTGAGTTGCTGAGGAATTATTTGTCAGTTACCTACCCACATATTGTTGTTCCACCTTTGCCAGAAAAAAGGGTAAGGAAACTGAAACTGTGGCTTGCTTTGTTTTGTTTGTTTTTTAATTTACTGTTGACACTCTTCTGTTTAACTAGGCTGACTTTGTTTGGCATAAGCTATCAGCAGATAATATGGATCCAGATTTTGTGGAAAGAAGAAGAATTGGTTTGGAAAACTTCTTGTTACGTGTGGCTTCACATCCTGTTCTTTGCCAAGACAAAATCTTTTATGCATTTTTAACGCAGGTATAGTAAAGTTATTTCTAAATACATTATTTAGTGATGATTTATTTAAGATAATGTCTGTTTGATCTTCTTCCTTTCTATTGACCCATAGCTTGTTCTATGTCAGGAGGAAGGATAGACAATGTGAATAAACTTGAGGTGGAAAAGGCTTGTCCAGCTAAAAGCTTCTTAACAGCACACTGCAGTGGTACAGTTGCCCTTCTAATGTACCTTATGACTTTTTCCAGTCAAGTTGTAAGGCTCCTAAGAGAGAATTTCCACCTCTTTGGAACAGCCTATTGGGAACCTAATGCATGTTGGTTGGGAAAGCTTCTATAGGACTAAAGCTGAACTAGTTAGCATGCTATACTGCTGACTGCAGAGACAGCACTGGCTTCCAATTCACTCTTTGGATATCCGTGGTTTCTTTAGCCTTGTGGTTTGGATCATGATCCATTCATGTGTCATGGTCCAAAACCAGTACAATGCGTTGTCATGAAAGTTGTGGTCCAGTTGTCAGCTTAAGCATTGCATTCTGCAGCTTTCAACTTTAGGAGATATTGGATGGTTCTTTTTTCTGTGCTTTGATGAGCGATTCCCAAATACTGGACTGAGCAGCTATGTTTGCCATGGCACAGTACAGAATGTAGGTGAACCAATGTATGGGACCTGAAAACAGTGGAAAACCAGCCAGTACACCTGAGCCAGGTGATGGCATGTGCACTGCAAGCTGTTGTCACCTGCATGTTCTCTGCTTTCTGCCTTGAGCTGCACAGGTCCTTGGAGGTGCTGGTAATCTCATAGGCAACAGATGATAGCTACTCTTCTCTCTAAAGAGCTAAACTACTTTTGTAGTAGCTTCTGTAGAAGCTGTGTGGCTTCTGCCCCTGGCCAATAGATTGAGGTAATTAAGTACTGAAGAGAAGAGGGTTTTTGGGGGGAGACTAGTCTGTAAGCACAACATAATGATTAGTTATTCTTGACCCATATTCTTGAAAAGACATGGAGAGGGTAACTGAGGCAGAAGCCAGGCATACTGGAGAAGCTCCTTTGATATAGGCTCTCGTAGGGGCTTGCAAAAGCTGCAGCGCTCTTAAACCACTCTAACTGAGCATTCTTCTCTTGTATTTTTAGGAAGGTGGATGGAAAGAAATGGTGAATGAGACTGGATTTCAGTTGAAGGTAATTACTGTAATTGTTTGTCTCATGATTGCTGTGACACAGACATACTCCAGCAAACATGTTTTAGGCTATTTATGAAAGGATGTTTGCTGTAAGAATGGGTTAAAGGCATTGCTTTATGAATACTTGTTATTACAAAAACCATGTTCTTGGCATGTGATAGGTAGAATTGCAGTTAAGTTCTCTAGCAGGCTTGTTACATGCCTATGTAATTCTGCTGGTAATGTAGAAGTATGATCCTTATAAGCTTTAAAAAGTAATGAACTTGAGGCCGTACCAGTGGGTTTTTGTGTTTTCAGTTTAGTTTAGCATTTTTAAAGGTGGGTGTCAGATTTAGTCTGCTAAGAAGTGCAAGGTGTCAAAAAAGGGTAAGCAAAGAGGTCTGAATTGTAGGACTTCTTTGCAAGGAGCAGTTGGTGAAAGGGACTAAGACAGATGGATTTGGTGCCCCTTAACTGTTTAGCAGAATGTGTCTTGAAGTAATACTATCCCCATTGACATCAGCGAGTTCATGGCTGGGTAAACTGGTGGAAGACTTGCAGGAATAAATGATCAGAGGTCGTGTGTCTGTACAGGTCAAGAATCTGAGAAGCTGATAGATTGCTGGGCTGTGTCTGGAAGAATTACTGTATGGGGACAAATACTGAGCTTTTTGTTTCATTGTAATGTGATCTGCTCTCATGAAATCACAACTGAAAACTAGGTGGATTATGAAGAATTATTCTAAATAGTGAGAGCTAAAGAAAATCCCTGGTGCTCTTATCCTCAGTGTCCAAGGGGCTTTGATACTGACACTCACTGTTGATAACCTAAGTTGACGATAATTCTCTTCCATCACAGTTGGGTTTGCATACTCGTATTCATAATGCAAACAATCTAAAGCTCTGAAGCTTCGTACACTCATAGGAGTTCAGAAAATTTGTACTGGCAGGGTGTGTTCAGGAGAGCACACAGTGGTGTGTTTATGGAAGAAAACTCATAGCAGAATGCTGAGAATATTTGCCTCCCTGAAACCACATTGTAGATTAAATGAGAGACGAGCAAGTCTTGTTTTCCCTGTAGATTTGATTGTGTATGTTTTCCCTTTTACAGTTCCAGTTTCCTTAGGAAAGAAAAATAACTTTTTCAAAAGCCTGGTAAAAAGAATCTTCCCTTTATTCTACATCTGAAATATAAACCCTCAATACTTAGCACTACACTGGAAGGAAAACTTCTGTTCAGTGCATGTTTTAGACTGGAATCAGACCATTTGTTTATGTTTCTGCTGCCTCTGCTGCATTTAAGCAGGACGTGTCTTTTGTCTGAGAGGGTTTGAACCCTCTAACTAAACTTTAAATTAGGAATTAATGCAGTGTAGCATGCTGTAGCTGAATGTTGATGTTGGAGACTTTGTTTATTCTGCCAGCTGTATCATTAAATCATGCCTTTCCTCCCTCCCAACCCCAGCACTTAATTTTATATTTAAGGGATTTGTCACTTGGGATTTTAACCCTTCCTGTAGGAAAGAGAAAATTCCCATCTTTCTTTAGTTTACATAAATGATTATAGGATCATAGTAGGCATTAACTGTCTGAAAACTCCTCAGCTGTACCTCATTTGATAGGTGGTTCATCTCTAAAATGCTTGTGCATATTACTCTTAAATCAATTTTAAGACTGGACAGATGTTTTTCTAGAAGCCTGACTCTGGTGTAAATGCTCAAAAGTGGTGTGTGAGAGTTACTGTGCTGCAAGAAGGAAATAGCCCTAATGACATGGTTGAGCATTGTCAGGCTCATGCTTCCTGCCTGACAGTGCTTGTGTGAACTTACTGAACCCTTCCTTCAGAGCACTACGTGTGCCTGTGACAAAAGACAAAAACTTGTCCTGTAACTGTAGGGTAGGAAGTGGTCTTTTCCAAGTGTAAAGCTGTTGGATGTGCATGCTGCCCCAACAGACTCAAACAGCTTTGGTGCCTGCTGTTTCAACATAAATACAGTGTTTTGTGAAATAGCTGCCTAGAGGGAAGGACTCTGATAATGTCAGTGTATCTAGATGATGTTTGTACTGTGGGAATGTGTGAGGAGTACCTGCAGGTGTGTGTGAACAACCCAAAATGTAACTGGCTTGTGTATTGACTTGTTGGGGTATAGCAGTGGAGATTCAAGACTATACAAGCCTCAGAAGTGCTCTGAATAAGCATAAAGGCTGGGACTTGGAGCTCCTGCAGTGTTTTGTGTTCCTTGTGCTATCTGGGACATGCTTCCCCGTGCTGCCTTGCCTTCCCTTTGCAAGATACTCTTAGAGAAGTGTTGCACGCAGTGGTGGCAATGAACCTGCTTTCTTCCAATATTAGTCAGTCTTAGTCTGGAGGGTTTTGTTCCCTTACCTTTCGGTTTGTGGGTTATGTTTTGTTTTGGTGGTTTGGTCATTGGAAGAACAGCTAAAGTTAACCTGACTCTGCTACCAATCCACCACTAAACCATGTCCTGGAGTGCCACATCAGCATATCTGTTAAACACATCCAGGGATGGTGACTCCATCACTTCTGTGGGCAGCCTGACAATCCTTTTGGTAAAGAAATTTTTCCTAGCATCCAATCTGAACTTCCTCTGATGCAACTTGAGGCCGGTTCCTCTTGTCCTATTGCTTGTTATGTGGGAGAAGAGACCAACCTCCACCTCACTACAACCTCTTTTCAGGTAATTGTGGAGAGCAATAAAGTCTCCCCTGAGCCTCGTTTTCTCCAGGCTGTATGGGGTATCTTCTGCTCAGCCCAAATGCAGTGGGAGGTGAAAGAGTCTCAGACTGTGCCTGTCTTATCTGTAGAGGCTATTGCAAGGGCCCTAAAGGAAGGACTCTGTTCTTGTTTTGGGAAAACACTGTGTTCCCTTCACTGACAAATTCAAAATAGCTCTTCAAGCTCTGAGTTTTCTGTAACAGGGCACAAAATATTCTTTTGTCTTACACCAGCACTAACAAGTACTGCTGAATTAACTTACTGCTTGCAGCTGTGGCACAGCCTGTTAGCTAAAGGGGTACACTATAGGAAATCTATACACCTTGCAAGGTGTGCTGATTTATTTTCCTTTTACTGAAGAGAAGGATATTTTGATCAAAAGTAATCTCCAGCCATTTACCCACAATTGGAGTTTTTCTTTAGTATAGATGAGCCCTGAGTGAGCTGTGTGTAAAATGCATTATAGAACTGCAGAGTTGTATTGATGTGGACCTCTGTGGATGAGGCTGGGCTCTCTCATCTGTGTTGGTGTCTTATTAGGAGTAAATACCCATTGCACAGTTTAATATTCAATAAACTGGAAAAAACCCCTCCATCTCCTTAGAAACGTTCAATACTACTGTTGCAGTAATTGGTAAACCAACATCTCAAAAACTAAAGCAGTCAATTAGCTTTTTAATTAGGTATTGAACTTTATTCTGTAGAGATTTATATATGCTCTACTATAGAGAAGATCAATGCATTAAAAAGGGCTTTATTCTGATATACAAATTACATATTTTCTGTAAAGCAAGCCATAAAATAAGAGAACACCATATATAAGATTTTGATTTCACTGGGGAACTGTTCCTGGTAATAAAGAGCATATAGAGGTCACTCTACCACTGGTTTTATTTCATTTGAAAAATATAAAATAGCTTGTCCATATGGTCTTAAGTTACCTAATTGCTTCATCTAAAAAGAATGTGGGGTTGTGTATCTTAACTCCATGATTTGTGCAGCATTTTAAGAAGGGACTATTTTTGTGGGACTTGGATTATACCAGCTTTATTTTAGTGGTTACTGTTTACATCATATTCACAAAAATAGCTTAGTTTTCTGACTTTTTAATAAAAATATCTGACATTCAGGGCAGCTGGTGTCAACTTGTTCAATGTTTGAAGATTTAAATATGCCATGAAGGCAGGACTTTTTTCTAATGGTGCTGCCAGAAGGCTGAGATTTTTTTGTCACTGAAATTTAATTGCATTAAATTAACAAAGCTTTTTTTCCCCTTTTTCAGGCAGATTCCAGATTAAAAGCTCTTAATGCAACATTCAGAGTGAAAAACCCAGACAAGTAAGATTCCACATCCTTCTTCCCTCCCTTTCCCTTTTTCAATTACAGCTATTACTTCAGGTGACAGAATATTCTATCTCTCTAGTATAAATTCAGAAAAGAAAAATTATCTTTCTGCAGTTCAAATCTTAACAGAAGCTCAGTAAAGAGGTAGTGTGAAAAGATTTGATAAATCCTGCTTCCAAAAGCAGGAAGTATTCAGAAAAATTCCGTCACTTTATGTAAAACAAGTATTCCATTTTATCTAGGCTAACACAAAGGGACAAAAACCCCCCAAAACCAGACTCAGAAAAAGAACCTCTTAATATTTGTTTTCAAGAAGTCTTTCCAAGCATGAACAGAATACAGATTGATAGTAGGTCTTTCCAAAAGTCTGTTAGTGTACAGTTCTGGATGCATGCACCCTGGTGTTGCAGTTCACAGTTCTCTCCAAGCTGCCAATTTTCACAGATGCTTTTGAAAGTCCAGAGGTCATTTCAGCTCTGTTGCAGTTTACAGAGCTCTGGGACAGGCACTAGAGCAGTCTGCTGGATGGAGAAACTGCTCAGGGTTGTCAGTGTGTATAGTGGGAGGTTCATTACACCCTTGGTGATGTGGGAAGGGTAAAATGGGAGTTTCTGCTTGTGCAGTAGTTAGAAGCATCAGTGTGCAGCGATGGAGCCAAGAGATGTTGCTGTTTGCCATCCACAGGCCAAGGAGACCTGTGCAAAGTGCCCTTCTGGGTGCACCTGCTGTCCGGCAGTGGCACTAGGGGATGCTCCTGAGGGGGAGCCCCTGTGCCTGACTGCTTTCTGTTGTCTGTTCCCTTTGTACTTCCACAGAATCTGTGGGTATTGTATTAATGATGTTGGAGGGTACATACCTTTCTGAACCTCTTCAAAGACTTAACTTGGGAATTGGTCCAGTCTCTCCTTTTTTATTGTGCTTGTTTTTAGGGCCTTCTGTGGCGGCCAGGAAGCTTTTAGCCAGGGTTTAATATAAAGGCTAACATTCATGAATGAGATCGGAAGACAGCAGTTCTCTGTATCTGCAGGTGAAAATGGTCCCTTGAATGCTTCATCCTCAGTCATCTTCCTCTGTGGCCAGTAGGAGTTATCTTTTCCTGCTCTCACAGCAGGGAAACTGCCAGAAGTCTGACTGTAGGCACAGGTGGGCAAGACTGTTTAAGGAGCATCCTTATTATCTTTTGAGGTAACAATGTTTGAGAAAGCAAAGCTGTTGGGAGAAGTAGCTTGTTAAAAAGCAGGAAAAGAGTTAATACAAGGAAAACATGAGGAAAGGGCTTGTAACAAAAACAGTCCTCGAGTGCAGGTGCCTTGGTAGAGCCTTCACAGTGCTTGAGAGATGGCACATGTTTTCTGTTGTATTCTGCCAGCTACATAACTTCTAAATTGAACTTGGGGATACAAATTGTTTAATAAATAACCGATGAGCAGAAGTTGTTTGTTTGCCTTCTACTGTAGCATGTGGGGCTCTAACAGGAGGGACAGTGCCTTGCTCTGCCCAGCACACTCCTGCTTGAGCTGCCTGGAATGTGATGCCTGGCCTCTCTGCTTTACCTTTGGTGCTTTTGTGTGGCTGGCTGGTGAAGTGGTTCAGCAAGCTCACCTTGCTGAAACAAAAGGTGTGACTGCTGTGTGGAGTGTAGGCTTTCAGGTTCCTGGGCCAGCCGAGGTTCAGGTGAGGAATAGCTGCGGCTCCCTGTTGGGATTGCTTTGTGGTGCTGTGGAGCTGCATCCTTCAGCTTGGCAACGTGAGGAGCTTCATGCAGCTGAAACAAGGCTGCTCTTTGAGGTCAAATGTAGACTGGAAACTAAACCTTCTCCTGTGGGAAGCAATTTATAGTTTCAATGGTGGAATTAAATGGTGATAAAAATATGGTGTTCTGGTACTCAGAGGTAAATTTTTATCTGCTGCAGACCTCTCTGATTTGGCCTCATGGCACTCATCCTTTCTTTCTCTCTCTGGGCTTTAATCAAAACCATAGCTTTTGGTTTTTGGTGAAAGATTTCTTTAGAAAATACTAAATCCTTTCCTAAGGCAGGCTTTTTTTTTTTTTTAAAGTAGCTCTCTGGTATTTTTTTTGTCTGGTTATTCAGACAAGTGGCTTGTTTTTTAGTGAAGAGTTCTGTTCTTGTAGTATCTCCCTTCACAAAACAGGAGGATGGCACTGCCACCCCCTGATGCAGGGAGGAGTACTGCTGTGTAAAATGCACAAAGTAAACAACTTACATTGAAATGCTGTCTACTGTAAAGGAAAGTTTTTTTCTTTGCCAGTATCATAAAAGATATTTTTGAGAGACCTGCTTGTGTTCCTACAGCAATGTGACCCAATCAGTCCTTCATTTGTGTCTCAGCTTCTATTTAATAGCTCAGTTAAGTATCTAGACTGCTGGTAATGTCGCAGAACCAGTAAAACCAAGTGAAAAGTGCTAGTTAAAAAAGCCTCAGTTACTGAGTGCCAAAACTGTGTCTTGTTTTACACTTCTACTGTTAGGATACACTGGAAAGCAAACATCCTTTTGTGTGCCTCGCTGAGCTCTGTTTGGAAATGACTTTATAATTATGTAACTTTATTTTACATGAGCAGTGAGTAGGACTTAAGCAAATACTTGAGAAATAAACTTTTGATCTGCAACACCACCAGTCTCTTAAAAAGAGTTTTTCCTGAAATTTATATTTGTAAAATTATCAACCTTCACAGAAGACTGGGAAAAAAATAGCAGCACTTTGGTTTATGCTTTTATGAGACAAAATAGAAGACAGCTTGATTCTGAAGTAGTAATTTTTAAAAATTATTTTTTTAATTGAGGAGGAATTGGTCTGGGAGAAGATGTATTGCTGCTGGAGGCCAGGATGCTGAAAGTCCTCCTAGGTTCCTGACTCTTGCCTTCAGGGAGTACAGCATTCCTAAAAGATTTCTTGTGGCAAAACAGGATAAATAAAACTTCCCTTTATAAATTTCTGGACTGGAAAGGAGAGTCTTCCTGAGCTGGAGGCATGCTTTTTAATCTTTTGTTTTTAGTTCAATTATTTCAAATATCTTCACTGTACGTGTCTGCAGCTGTCTGACATGCAGCCCTGGTGCATATTTTATAAAGTGTAAACTGAAAAGATTGCTCTCTAAATCCCACTGTGCAGATCAGTGACTACATTTCTTTTTCCCCATACAGTTTCTCTGCTAACTTTTAAATCTTTTTATGTACTTTAACCCTGTGCGTATCATAATACTATAAAAAATGCTTCTTGGAAATCAAAAATATTAGAAGTCATAATAAAGCTTCTACTTCTTGAATGTAAGGATGGGAATATTTTAGGGGAAGACTTCCTGGCAGGGGAGGAAGAAGTGTTAAATGAAAAACCCTGGAATTTCATACTTGGTCACCCAAAACGAGTGACCCGACTCATTTCAGTAAGACCTCTTGGGTACAAGCTATTCTGAAATACAAAGCCTGACTGTGTGCCTGTGGTGGGAGGAGGGATTAAATTTTTTTTCATTCTTGAACATCAACCTGGAGCACTAATCTCAGTCTCCCATTCCTTAATTCTAGTTGCATTCTTCTGCGTTTATTTTCAGGTCATTGTTTAGTAATTTAGGTAAAGCTGTTTCTGGCTTCCCATCTGGATGAAATAAATACATTCTTGTGTACCAAAGTAGGTCATGAGCTAGACTTGTTTATAGTAGGGAAGATTTATGTGCACATAAGAGGCTGTTGCTGTGGTTTAATTGGTTACCTGTCAGTAGCAAAGCTGTGGTAAACGATTCACCTTTGTCATTAGCAAGAGCTAAAGGTATCAGTTTAAATTGCCTCTGAAACCTAACTGGGCTGGCTGATAAAATGCCTCTTCTCCAGAAGTGACAAGCCAGCAGTGTGCACATGTCACTTGCAATGGCTTCCGTGTCTGGTACCTTGTTGAGATGTAGTGATTTGATGGCCTTCAGCCACACATGGCTCCCGTGCAGGTACAAGTCTCAGTAGGATTTCACATGTGATGTTACAGTTACTGTACAAGGATTAGCCTTAGGGGAATTGTAATTGTGGATGCTTCCTTGAACCCCTGGAAAGCTGTGCCCAAAACTGGATAGAGGCAACTTGAAAGTGAAGTATCTTTGTTGGGTCAGAAATGTAAACATGCTTTTATTAAGAAATATGCTTCAGCAGATTTTGGCTTTGTATTTATTTGAAGCTTTCCTATTCACTAACCCTTGCTTTTATAAATCCCATTATAAAACCCGAACAACAAAACAGTCATGTAATAGCTTCAGCTAACTACTTTTACTTCATAAAATTTTATTTCTTAATTCAATCTGAGCCTTCAACATTTGCATTTAAAAAACCAGCAGTTATGCAAGTGTTGGGATGTTTGTTCACTTTGGGGAAATTAAACTCAGCAGTCACTTCTTTAGGAGTCTTCAGCTAATTCCGCTCCAACACAATCCAGGCTCCAATCTCGCTGGCCGCAGGGTTGTGCCTCTATTGTGCATGCTGTGAAAGCTTGCTTTCATGATGGCTAATGATGTACTATCTGTTTCCTGCTCCCAGGAGATTTACTGAGCTAAAACACTACAGCGATGAACTGCAGTCTGTCATATCACACCTTCTGCGAGTCAGAGCTGTAAGTATTTCCCATGTGTGTCGTGACAAATAGTATGATTTATTTATAAGGCAGTATTTCTTGTTTAGTCAAGAGAAGTGGTATATGTGTACTAGAATAAGGGCAGTTTTGCCTGAGGGAGTCTGTCTCCGGAGTGTGGAGCAGGAGACAGCAAGAGGTGAGGGCACTGACTTTGTACAGATTTGGGAGGGGGAAGGAGTTCCAGATACGATGGTTGAGTTGACAGTGCATGTTGCTAATCTGCCCTGTCCCGTGATGGTCACGTATTGCAGGGAGGTGTTTCAAAGAGGATTGAGGTGTCTGCTTCTCTCTACTCAGCAGACAAGTTGCTTTTGCTGGATGTTTGGTTTGGGAAGGGCCTCAAAACACAGTTTTCTGGTCAGACATATAATAAATTGTTTTCCTGAGCTTGTAGTATGAATCCTTTATGCTTCCCAGTATGTGTTTTCTTTTTTTGGCTCATTCATTTATCTGCAATGAATAATAGTCTTTTTAATGATGACAACAATTATGTCATGCATTAAGATACTCTGTGGGTTGAGAGTGGAAGGTTGTTATTTTTTTAAAGACACAAAAAGGAAATAGGAAATTAAAATCCCAATAATGAGAGCATGATACTTCTTTTTAGTATGTTCAACAGGGATTTAATTTTTGATGGACCTGTGCAGCAGAGAGGATGGTAATGGATTGCCCTGCTAAACTCAGGTTCTTGAGAGAATTAATCACTCTTAATAGTGGTGTTCTACAGACAGTCCTGTTTTCTCAGGGTTGTGTGTGTGAGATCTGTTGGGCAATTCGTTTATGTTTCCTTTTTACTACTGCTGTGACAGACATAATAATAACAATGGTAGCTCTTGCAGAACTTCACTCTCATTCATTGGTACATCATGATTCCAAGGGCATTGTCTGGATTACAACTCACACTTCGGAGTGTACATGTCTTTTTTCCTGAGGTTTTGCCAGCGTTGTAGTGCTGGCTGCAGCAGGTACTGGCACTCCAAACAGCTGACATGACCTCTAGCTCAAGCAATGAGTTCTGCAATGGATAGCTCATTTCCTTTCCCTCAGTTCACTCGGCTGAGTGGAAAAATCAAGTCACTTGTTAGAATTTTACTAAAGGTTTCCCTACAGTCTTGATGTCAAGATGGATTTCTGGCTTGCCATCTACAAATTAAATAAACAAGTGTGTGCATAAATTTGGCATTATTCGGATAAAGAATGCCTTATATTTGGTTATCAAAAACTGAAGGGAACTTGATTATGGTCTCCACAGACATATCCTATCAATGAGTGCTTCCAAAGATAGATTTGAAATGCTAATTTTCAACATAGCCTTGATTGTGACTTCAGTCTTCCAGGACTTAATGCTGTTGATTTTTTTTTTCTTTCAGTAGTGGCTTAGATTAGATTTAGGCCTAATCTTGTTTACCTGTGTAAGAACATTAGGGCTTTAACTTGGAGTATGTATGTGGGTTTTCACAAGGCAATTGCACTTAATGTTGATGACCAAAACCTGTCTCTAAAATGTTTTAGAGGGTAGCAGACCGGCTTTATGGTGTCTATAAAGTCCATGGCAACTACGGAAGAGTATTCAGGTAAGAGTTCATCCAGTTTTGAAATAAATACATAGACAGTTATGGGGAGAGAGAAGGGAATTTCTTGGTTATGTTGTTATGCTTTTGAAAAGTATATCTGAAACATTTCATTGTCTAGCTTGAAAAACTCTGTATTGCAGTGCTAATGAGATTTCTGTGCTGCATGCAGAGATCTCCGGATCTGCTGAGCTTAGTCTCTAGTGGAAGACTTCAGCTTTTTGCTTTTTATGCCAGACCTTTGGGCCTTCTGCTGCTGCGTTGGCATTTTGTTTCTTCAGAAAGTAACTCACTGTTCTTCATGTAGTTGTCTCTGAAAAGCTTCTAGGTCCTTTTAATGGATAAAAATCAACAATTATATCTATCCAATTTTAGTAGCTTTTATAAGTGAATTTGCCAATCGTTTTTTTGATTTATTTGAGGGAATTGCATGCTCAAGTTTTCCATCTCACTGGAGAATTCAAGAATCTAAACTTCTGGTTAAGGGAAACCTCCTGCTTCTACACACTGTTCAAGTGCTAAATTTAATTCTCTGGGTTAATGGATTGCAGATGTCTTTCTCATTGGGGGTTTTAAAATGAAATTAGGTGTAGTTCTGTAATAACACAAAGACAAACAAATATCAACATCAGCAGAGTGGAATGTGTATGAAAAAGTGAAGGACAGAATAGATGCATTACACATAAATTACGTGAAATATAAGGGGAACCTCTTTTTTCCTTGTAAAAAGAGTTGTGGGTGTAATTCTTGTAGCTATGTATTCTCATAAGGTTTCTCAAAGTTGAGAACACAATTAAAATGGCAGTGTACATACCAGGATGTCCAGAATAAGTCTCTTGCTATCTTTTTTGTAGCTCTCTTTCTTTATCTAAATAATCTCTCTAATGTAAATAGGTAGTTGAGACAATTGCAAGTTGGTATTTTTTTCATGAATAGAACTAAACAGCAGCCTACTATGAAAACAAAGCTACATACATCAAATAGTTTCAGGAGAAGTAAAATGCTTACGGAAGTCAAATCCCACCCTTTGGTTTTTGGAATGAGAGGCTTCTATCTGATATCCTGTAAGTCTGGAAAGCTTAGTTTCTTCTTGGTGAGACCAAAATCTGTTTCAGAAAGTTCATCATTGTTGTTGTCCCTCATCCCATTTATATTAAGTGCTAAGTGGTTTGGTTTTGTTTGTTTGATTTTGTTTTAAATTGAGTTTCAGCTATTTAAACAAGATTATGCTCAAAACCCATCCCAAACTATGTATATTTGTGAAGATGAGTTTAGGGACAATTGTTTTACAGAGTGCCATAAATGGCCTTGTCACATTGTCAGTGCTGTTCCTTAAAGAAAGAAAACAGTTTGACCAAGTCTGACTTGGAGGCAGTTTCCATTCAGGTGTCACCTGGAAAGAAACTATATACAGGATGCAGCTTATTAACTTCCCTTACCCTTCATGTGTGATGTTGTTTCTCGTTTGTTTTTCCTACAGTGAGTGGAGTGCAATAGAAAAGGAGATGGGGGATGGGTTGCAGAGTGCTGGCCACCACATGGATGTGTAAGTACTGACTGAATATCTGATAGTTTGATGTAAGCCAGATGTGGAACTCTCCCTCTTTCCTCTCTTTTCCCTCAACCCCAAAGTACATACGAGTACCGAGAAAGTTGGGGGTGCATTGTTTTTAGGTATACAGTGTTTCTGTGACTTGGATGCAAGCACAGTTTTAGCATCCATATACTGTATTAAGTAGCTCAAAAAGCCTCAGGAGAACCAGAGGGGTTTCTTTTTTATTATTATTTTGAAATCGTAGAAGTGTTTGGAATCCTTCCAGTTTTTCTTTTAAGCTACTATGCCAGAAACCGGTGGAATACAACTTTAATGTACTGCAGACCTGATGAGATCCATTTGGTTTTGATAGCAGCATTTTGTACCATGCAGTAGATGGTACACAGATTTGGACTTAATTACAGGGAGTTAAGAAATTTAATTAATCGGCACCAAAACTCCAGTGGATTCTTGAAACAAACAGTGACTGGATATAATAAAGTAAAGAATCCTCTCTCTCTTTGCGTCTTTAGAGTCATTTGGCAGAGTAGGTGAAGCACAGCCTTCAAAATAAGAGTCTAGCACTTGAGAATGCTCACAGAAGTAGTATTCTAGGCTCATGACTTCTGCTTTTCAGGTAGTCATGTATAGCAAGTGAAACAGCATTTCTTACCACTCTGATTCCTCTTCTGTGATCCCCCACAACAGATAAGTAACAACTCCAGCAAGAGATGAAAGGTGTTTGACACTTCATGCAATATTTTTACCAATAAAGTGTAATTTGTGTGGAAACAAAGTTCTCAAGTTTAATTTATAGGGCAGATTTACATACTGCTGCCTGATTGTTACCGGTGTTGTCAAGTTAACAGGTTGTCAATTGTTATTGGCCTTGTCAAGTGGAAGGGTTTGAAGAGCCATGCCTTTATCTTCTTCAGAGTAATTCTGATTTTATCAAATCTTTAAGAATTTGACCCCCTCTGAATAATTTATTCACAGTTCTGTGTTTTGGCTAATGGGGTGATTTCCATCCAAGAAAAGCTGTAGTATTTTCAAGGCAGAGGGCTCTGGTGAGAATAAAGCAACGGAGAAGGCACTCTGCTTTCAGAAGAAAAATAATTGAAGTAGGAGTGGGATACAGTGTTAAGTCTACTGCAGCAGGCAGGAATTGAAGAGATTATGAAAACTTGGTATAATATAGTGGAGTTAAGGAATCGCAAGTAGGTTTTCAGTGGTTCAGATACACCACACCATGATGTCAAACACCTGGAAATGCATAACCAATTAAAAGAAACTTGTCTCACTTCTCAATCAGGAGGTTGAACCCTCTCACACATCCATAATATTTAATATTTCTGTCTGTAACACAGTTAGGGCTAAAGATCCAGAGTAATAGCAGTGGGTAACTGCGATTCTGGGTAATTTTAACCACTGCATGAAGTCTGAGGTAGCTTTCATTGTCATCTCCTCTGCTCTGGCACTCTTGTACAACAGTAATCCCTCAGTGATGACAATCAAGCAAGAAGCAGCAGTTATGAGATTCAGGATCTCATTCAGTGACCCATGTGGTCTCCTACCAATAAGGTTCATATCTATGATCTCTTTAAAGTATAACTTACCAGTTCAGTTACTATTCCCATAACATCAGGCAGGAATTTATTGCAACAGAAAGCTACTTCTAGAAGGTTGCCTAATATAGATGTTAAACTTCAAAACTAATTTAATTATTCTCTATCTGCCCCATATGGTGTAGTCTTTACTAGATGTTTAGTTAAGCTTTTGAGTTGTTATTGGTTAGTATGATGTATAACTGCTAAATGTTTGGAGAAGACATCCCAAAGCTTCTCTGGCTGTGGGCTGTGTTACAAGATGAGGCTTGCTAAAGTGACAGAGTATGCTGAGAAAGTTGGAGTGAATGGCTATAACTAGCATTTAAAAGATGAAAGAAAAAACTGCCAGACCTTTGACTTCTGTCCTTTTTTCCATTAATGAGTGACCCTTTATCTCTGCATCAGCTAGACTGTCATTATATATTGAACCAGTCTAAACCAAAACAAAGGTTTAGTTGACAGCTTACACAAAGAGTGAGAACATGTCAGGTGCCTTTAGAACTTACTGCAGTGTTTCTCCTTAACACTTTCCCTAGTTTGCCTAAGTTAGGCAGTCAGAAATGTAGCTTGTCTTACTACTTTTTTTTTTTCCAAATTAAACGAATTTTAAAAACCTATCTAGGTAAGGTAGCATTTTGTTGGTGAAATTTTTTGGTTGTTTGTTTTTGGGGTTTTTTTCCTGAGAGTTGATCTGCCACAGATGAGCTCTAGCGCTGCTCTAAACTTAGATCTTACTTGAAAATGAAATGTAGTCCATCTGCTGCCCTGAGAAATCTAACCACTATACTAAAATTATTGCACTGCAGAACTTAAAATAGGGTAAGCCATTTATGACCTGTGTGGCTGCAGGATTTTTTCAGAACAAGTGTATTTTTCAGCAGTTACTTTACTTTGATTCATGATGTGAATTCTTGTTCTCTCTGTTCTTTTATCCCTTCTACTTAAACTGGTCTGCTGTTGCTGACCACTTCATATGTTATATTTATTCATCACCAAGAGCCTTGGTAGGGCTTTTCCTGGATGTGCCATGTCTTTGATTTCACAGAGCATCAAAACAACTCATCATACTTGCAAACTTTCCCAAATGCATGTTACCAGTTCCCTTTCAGCTTGAGACTCTGCCACTTCTTCCATAGAGCCTATTACTGGAGAGGCATAGGGAGAAAAGGGAAAATGCAAAGATTTTGCAAAAACTTGAAAGCCAAGAGGTGCTATAATTAGCATTTGGGTCACATTGTGCTGGTTGCTAGAGAAGAATGGACATATGCTCACTTCAGAGAGCCTGCAGATGTGTGAGAGATTGCCACATAGCTGAGAATCCAGACTGAGTTAGCAGAATAGATGAAGGTATTTGTGTGGGATCCCATTCATCCTGGTTATCTCCAGTGGCACATGCCCTGAGTGCCGGGCTAAAGTGGAATCTGATTTCTGTGGCTCTGCCAAGTGAGATGAGCAGTTACCTCTCAGCTGTAGGCCTGTCTCTGCAAATGTGTCCAAGACAGTCACCTTGGTTAGCAAGAACATACTAAATACTGTCAAATAAGCAATATCACCTAGAAAAATGAAGTGCTTTTTGCCATTTGTAGGAAACATCAGTCTAAATAACAAAACTCTTACTGAATGCAAGAGCTGCAGATTTAGTCCAAGCCGTTGTACTTCAGATTTCTCTCTAAAAGGAGGGTTAAACTTCCTGTTGCTCTGAATTAATATGCCTGACTTACACAGTAGACAAAGCTATAGACTTTGAAGGAGCTGAAGGGACTTAGTGTTGTGGTGTTCAGGGCACCACTGTGAGTTATTTTGTACTCAGGCTGAATAACGAGCCATGAAAGCAGCCTCTGCTTTTCAGAAGGTGTGATGTTCATATTCCTGGGCCTTAATGTTTTCAGCCTTGAAGGATTTCTTCTGCACTGTGTTTTTTTTTGTCTTGGTGCTGCCTATTGACTGTCCACTGAAGAAAAGGAATAAACTGGGGTTTTTTTCCTGTAACAAAAGCTGCCTCCTCTTCAGCAGGAGACTTATGATAGGTTTTGTACTTGTTGAAAGATTCATTGTAGCAACAACCAAAGAAGCAGGCCCACGGGAATGTTGACATTGGCTGATTCAGAGTTTAATTAAAAACAAAGGAAAAAACCTTTTTGGAAGTGCTCTTTGCTGTTTGTCATGGGTGTTTCTGTCAAACAGGTCTCCTCCCTTACTGGATGTGTATCCTTAAAGGTTAAATTAATCAGCTTTACATTTAACTGTGGCTGTTTTTCACTAGATATGCAGCTTCTATTGATGACATACTGGAAGAAGAGGAACACTATGCAGATCAGCTGAAGGAATATCTCTTCTATGCAGAAGCTCTGCGGTATGTGCAGAAGTCTAGAGCTCAAAAGGAAGCTGTAGTCCTTTTCTCTAATGTGATGTTGATGTTTAATTTAGTCTGTTATCCTCTTCTGTTCTCTGAGAAGGGGAAATTTCAGTGTTGTGGAGTCTCCATGTTCTTGTTTCTTATTCTGCTTACTTGTATTTGATTGTCATGTGAGTGGCAATACAAATTAGAACTGATCTGATCAGTAGTGAAAAGACAGAAATGTTAAAATCTGTATACTGTGGAAGAAAATGCTGTTTATTCCTTTGGTTCCACTGTTTCCTTGGCTTTTGGTGTAATAGTGCCCCAACGTGCTTAGAGCTCCAGCTCTCAAATGAGTTAGGCCAAACAGAGCTGTTACAGCCATTATAAATCCCAGGAACTTTCAAAGTGCCCAATATAACTTTTATCTGCTGCACAGTGTTACACATTTAAATACCAACTTTTTGTTTTGTTTTACGTTAGTCTTTGTCAAACAGTCACCCCTTACAAGCATGGACAAAAAAGCAAATTGCTTTATGCTGCAAGACTATGCCTAAAACTATTGTGCTTTGCAAGGGCTGGCTCTGAACCTCTTGGAGAGGTCCAGTAAAGGATCGGGTTGGCGAATGTGAGGGCTGCTGTGTGGGAGCATGGAGCACTGGTAGCCTCTCCTGGGAGGCGAATGTGCATCCGGCTGTGGAATACAGATGTAGCATCATCAGCCCACACAGGACTGGGACTTACTGCAGGTGGTCAGAGGAAACTCCTCTTTTCCAGATGAAAGGCACTGTATGAGTCTAGAAGCAGTTTCTTGTTTCATTGTTTAAAAAAGAAAATGTGATGAATTTTATGATTGACTGATAGATTGCTGCTGTGACAGGTACCATCTCCAGGTATCTTTTGTTAAAGCTGTGATATTTCTGTAATGTATTTGGAATTAAACTATTTTACAGTGGTGTCCTTAAGGAGATGGTAGGGCTTGTATTGCTGAGTGTATCTTGGATTGAGTCTAAAAAGAGGATCAGAATGCTGCTATACTAAGAACTTTATTTATACTTTGATTCAAGCTTGCTTAACTATGGCATTTGCAGAGTTATGCAGTCTTTGATAGGGCTGTTGAATTTGGGCAGGAGGTGCTTCCTGTCAAAAACAAACAAAACATGATGCTATTTGTAAAGTGCAAATGGAGGGAAACGTAGCAAAACAAAGTATTACGTGACAGATCTTTCATTACTTACTTTTCAGGGCAGTTTGCAGGAAGCATGAACTAATGCAATATGATTTGGAAATGGCTGCACAGGACTTAACATCTAAGAAACAGCAGTGTGAGGAGCTGGCAACAGGAGTGAGTCTTTTTCCACTTTCTTCTCCAAGATGCCTCTTTTTGAATTTATTTTTTACTTGAGCCAAGTTACTTAGAATGATATTGAAATGGCACCAGCATGCTGGCTGCTGCTTTTGAGAAGTGGTATCATATGAGCTGGAGACATGTGACGTTTAAAGTAACTGGTTCTTGGTGACAAAAGCTGTTTGTGCCAAACTTCTTTTATTGAATACTGAGCAAGTAAAGAGTTGCAGTAAATAAGACTGGAACAGAATAACACAGACAACTCTATCCTAAAGATGAAAATTTTGGGAATTCTGAAGGGCTTCCTTTGCCTTTTGAACAGTGGGTGTTATTGATATGTTGTGTTAGTCCATTTTATATGGGAGATAACATTACCTAAAATATTACCTGAAAATGGTAACTTACAGTTTTAGAATTTTTAATGTTGCTCTTGGATCTATTGGTGTTCTTTATGGAATGCCTGTATGGCTTTTGTTTCTCTTAGTTTCTTTCCTACTTCACTAGGAAGGCTGCTCTGAAAGTTCACCCTTGTTAGCCTTAAAGCATTCGAACGTCAAGTTACTTCCCCCCCCACTTTGCCTGAGTCACCAGAGCTACTTATCATTTAATGAAATTGAAGTTAAAGCAAAAAATCAGCCAAATAATAAGTAAAATGTTAATAAATGTCACCTGATGTCCTGTGGCTGTGCTCAGTAATCCCAAACCTAGAGTATCCTTGTTTTTTGTAGACTGTGAGAACCTTCTCCCTGAAGGGGATGACCAGCAAGCTCTTTGGGCAAGAAACCCCTGAGCAGAGGGAAGCCAAGATAAAGGTTCTAGAAGAGCAGATACAGGAAGGAGAAGAGCAACTGAAGTCTAAAAATCTAGAGGGCAGGTAAATGGGCTTGACTGTTTCAAAGAAAACACAGGGCTTGTCTTAGCAAAAGTCCTTGACTGGATGCTCTTGAAGGTGTTTGCATTTTATAAGTGTTTTTAATATATTCTTGGTGTTTATGAGCTGTCTATAAAAGCTCCTGTCAGCTGCAAGTTGTGAAATAAAGTGCAGTACATGCAGTTAGCTTCTGGTCTGAGTGTATGGCTTATGTAAAACCTGATGACTTTCCCAGTTCCTGAGCCCACTCTAATGGCTGACTTGCATGCTTTTATGTTCCACTAGTAATATATTTAGCAGGTGGGCTTGGAGGTCTGCAGCTGAATAGGCTGAGACTCAAAAGCTGATTTGCTTCAAATACAGTACTTAGTTTGGTTTATGTGTAAGGGTCCTGAGCCCATATTCTGCAGCTTCTCATATAGGGGACACCTTACTCCTGTTTGAAAGAGATCAGAAGGTCTGGGGAGTTGTGTTTGAGTAACTGCTTCTTGGTGCTCTAATGAAATTTTCTTTAGGTATGCAAAAATGAAAAATAGGAGCTAACGTTCTTAAAGCAGTGGGATTTTGTCAAAGCATGTCTGTCATGTAACACAAGGGTAAACATGGTATCTCCTGATATGTTAGCACTAGAGCTGGAAAGATAGGACTAGTTCATCAATAGTTCAAAACAACAAGACGTTCAGTAAATGCAGTATCAATAATTTTGGCAGATGTATTGGAGATGTGCTTTTGTAGCTCTGGAAGCAATTTCCTAGTGAATGCTAGTCCAGCACGAATGAAAGTATGAATTACAGATAAATGCCTCCATTTTAGTTAAGGAGACCTGACTACACATCACCAAACCAACAAAATTAATTTCTGAAGTGAATTAATTGTCCAAGTTAAACTTGCATTGTAAATGTTGATTGTGCTTGACTGTCTCACATCCTGACAAGTGAGTTTTCACGCTGAAGACATGAAGATTCTGGCTTGACAATTAAAAGAGAAACATGCAGTGTTGTGTGCTGAATGTTGGCATAAAGATAATTAGTTATACCAACAGAATCTGAAGGAAAAAAGTATATTCTGACTTATGCTAGTTCTATGGCAGTGATGCTTCCTGGGGAAAAAACACCAAACCAAACAAACATCCTAACGTATCCTGTGAAACTGATTCTCTAGGTTAAAAACCTTAAAAAGAAGGTGGAGAATTAGGTAATGGTGCCAGTTGTAAGATGAGGACACTGAGGGATGCGTAATAATTGCAGGACTGGATTTACTGACTGAAAGACGGAGCACTCTGTCATACATAGCTTCTCTGCTGAGTGTCCAGAGCTGGGGGTGGAACACTGTCTAACACTTTCTAACAGAAATAATTGCTTTTAATTTCAGAGACTTTGTGAAAAGTGCCTGGGCTGACATTGAACGGTTTAAAGAGCAGAAGAATCATGATTTGAAGGAGGCACTTATAAGCTATGCTGTTATGCAGATTAGCATGTGCAAAAAGGTACGTGTGGCTTGGGAAAGGCTGGCCCAGTGTGTTTGTCCTGTCAGCAGCGGGGAGATGCAGCCTGTCAGTAACTGGGAACATGGCAGTCACAGAAGATTGGAAGTCACTAGCGTAAAGCCTCCCACATACTCCATCCTACTTGAACTCAGTGACATGTTAATGTTGAGATATATATAGATATAGATATAAAATAGACAGTGTGGTCCAATTTCAATGTGGTCTCTGCCTTACTCTTCTGTGAAGTTCTATTTGACTTCTTTGTAGAGTCTTCTGTTGAAGAAAGTTGTGGATGAGGTTTGCAAATAGAGTATATTCCCACCTATTGATTTTTAACTGTTCTTTTAAAAGGGAATTCAGGTTTGGACAAATGCAAAGGAATGCTTCAGCAAGATGTGACTATCTGGAAATGAATTCCTCCTCCAAGTGCCAGAGAACGGAAGCACAGTGTATAACACCAATGTTATATTGCTACATGACTTACATACAAATCATGAAATAAATGTAATTGTTAATAAAGGATGAAAAGGACATGTTGTTAAGTGTTTAGCCCAGACTGCCACTTCTGTGGCATGTTTTATATGTGGTAGCAAATAATGCAGGGGTAAAAGAGTTACTGAAAACTACAGCTCTGTATTGGGACAAAGGTATTGGGAAAGTTATCCCAGAAAGTATGAACTAAACTGTTCAGAGACTTGTGAAACACCATGCTCTGTAATGTGTAGATCACTTCCAGATGCCCTTCTTTCCAACCCTTACTGTTAGAATTTTTAATGCTCAAGGGTGCTTTGGTTTTATAATGGGGCACACAGTCGTGTTCTCAAGGTCTACACCATAAGAGGACAAAAAATGAAATATTGTAATGCCTAGAGTTCATATTTAAATGCCTTTGCATGTCCATAGAGAAATATGTTTTTCCAGAGTTCAGGTTAAGCAGTCTCAAACTCCTGAGATGTTTGAAACTCTCTATAGTAGAGGTGTTGTACAGTGGTTTGATAACAATATTCTGCATTTACTGGTTCCCACTTCAGTTTTGATATGGACATTGATTTCTTACTAAACTTCTTCCTGCAAGTAAAGGAGACTGGTGATCCAACTGAGCAGAAAAACCAAAGTCAAAGCTGGTAAGAAGCAGATGCAGTTGGAACCTGTTTACACTTGGTGTGAATCTGGCCTGTGGCACCTTGTAACTGAAGTGGTTTGGTTCTTAAACAAATAGTTCTTAATGAAGGTGCTGAAATAACAAACCTGGTGCAGCTTCTGTCATACTTCAGAGTGGTGATGTGCAGAACACACAATGAACCAGGGTGTCTGTTTGGCCCTTGTAATGATGTTTCAGTGTGTGTGAGTGTGTGTGTATGTGTGTATGTATATACACACCTGTATAACATGATTTGCAGTTACAGGGTTTGCATTAAATGTTTCCAATTATGAAAATCTCTTACCACTGTCTAATATTGGGCTTTTTCTACATCCTTACTGAAAGTTCCTGAAGTCTTGTGGAATTTGTCAGACTTGATTGCTAGTCCTGAAGGAAGCTTTGTAATAATCTGTTGAAAAGTGTATTTAATTATTTTGGATTACAACACTACTCAGATTTTTTTTTTAAGAGATACTCCAGAAAGTCCTTAAATGTTCTTTTGATAAAACTATCTAAATGTATTTACTGGTATGTCTTAGGTTACTTTTGTCTCTTCAACCTTTCTTTTCTATAAAACCATTGTAAAGAATGCATAGGTCTGGTGCACACTACAGCTTAAAACTCTGAAGTAAAATGCTGGTACTCTGATAACCTGTGTTGGCTCTTTCAAAGCATATGACAGTGACATGTCTGGCTGAGAGATGATGTTGGGCACAAAGAGGTCTCTTCCTTTAACATCTGCAAGGAGAAACATTGTTCCATTCAGAGGTTGCAGTGTCTGGTTCTGACACAGGCTGAAGGACTCTTACATTCCAAACCAAGAAGTTGCACACTTGATGTATTCAGTAAACCTTCTAAAAGAGTGGTGCCTTAATACAATACCATGAGGCGCTCAGAGTAGGTATTTTTCATGCACTTTGATTTTTGGTAGATCTTTCTGGTGCCTCCTTCCACATGTCACTTGCTGTACAGCTCATTAAATGTATTAGTATGCCTTTTTTTTTCCTCGCTAGTTGTACTAAATTTAAGAAGGGAACAAAACAGTTCTTGTAAGTTTTGTGCCAAATAAGATAAATAAAATTGCTCTTTGATATTTTTGTTATGTTGGGTTTTTTTTGTAAAAAACTCTGTCTTTCTTATTCTGAAAAGTGCTGTTTGATTTCTTGAAAGTGGTTCTTGTCCATCTTAGCTCTCAAGTAGCCTCCAAATTTTGGTTTAAAATTCAGTGAATTGTGCACAGCTTTCCCTTTAGGTGAGGAACATAGTGCTAAGGCCAAAATTAGATCCTTGCTACCAGTCAGCTATCTGAATTTCGTGTGTGTCTCCATCTAGTTAAGAGAAGATGCTTTTGAAAATAGTTTGCATTATTTGACAGAAATTATATGAAAGGCAAATTAAGGGTAATTTGCAATAACTTTCTTTTACTTCTGTCTTTCCAGAAGAGCATTGCATGTGGTCTGTATACTTGGGGATCATAGCAACCAGTGAAGGCTTCTTCTCTTTTAGCTTTTCAACATTTTAAGGTGAAACCAGTCAGTTAATGGCTGTTTCCATGTGGGTAACAGAGCCCACATGACAGATGTACACTTGCAAAGTGTGCATTTTTCCAGTTACAGTGTGGATTTAACTCCTGTAACTTGTTCCACTTCACCAGTTATCCAGTAAACATCAAAAATTGGTGGAAGGCCTTGAGAATAGTAGCAGGTAGGAAGAACATTTTAATTTAATCTTGACAAAACACTTGTATATGAAAATGTTTACCTGCCTGGATCATCTGATCTGTTGATCCTGTTGCTTCTGTTGCAGGAAGCTTTGCTGGGTGGATTATCACTGCTCATACTATCTCTGACCTTCCCCATTAATAGCAGGACCTTGTCTTGTCAGTGCATTTTAGTTGCTACTGTTGTCTGTTCCTGAAATGTAGCAGGGGTGAGGGAGCCAACTGCAATGGAAAGATAGAGTTTTATGAACTCTCTTTTTTTAATGTATTATTTCAGTATCTGGCACGTCAGCCCAAGCAGTGTTAACCTGGCAGCCGTGTGCAGGGACTACCTTGGCAGGCGCAGAGCAAATCTTGGAGCTCGAGCCACACTGAGGAGCTTGCGTTGTGCAGGTGAGCCAGAGGAAAGTGTTGGCTGTGGCCAAACACACAGCAGAGCCAGCAGAGCAAGGCTGCAGTCCCAGAGCAGCTGGCTGGGCTGGGAGCACTGCAGCTCAGGATATCTTCCTGTATCACTCTCCCTACCACTGGAATTCCTTTGTTCATCTTGGTTCAAGAACTGAGAAACACTTTCTAATGTTGCCTAAAGGACTACAGGGAAGGCAGTTGTCTTAATGGCCTGTGCTTGCCACACAGTGGCAGGGCAGGGCTCTAATCCATGTTTCCTTGTGCCTCCTGTTCTGCCCATCCCTGGTGCCTCTGTCTTGTATTTGCTTGCAGAGCTCTGTGGGGAGGCACAATGTGTAACGAAAATCCCCACGCAGGGCTGCTCTAGAAATAATGCAAAGAGAGGAAGCAAGTGGAATGGGAGCTGGGAAACTTGGAGCACAGGCCTTGGTGTGAAATCCAAGTACTTGTGTGTCACCAATAAAAGCAGTCGCCTTTGTAAGCACTCGCTTTGCTGCTGCCATGAGTCCCTGTCTGCTCCTGCCTGGTGGGCTCCCACCTGCTTCCCCAGCAGAGCTGTGTTTCCTGGGACAGGGGCATCTCCCTGAGGATCCCATCTCCTGAGAGACCCTTGGCAGTGCAGGACAGAAAGCAGTGTGAGCTTCTTCCCTCTGTGGGCGGCCCCTGGGACAGGCAGGATGCTCACTGCAGCCATGAGCAGAGAGATGTCTCTCTTGAGTGGCAGAGGCTTGGTGTCCCTCCAGCTGAAACAAGGGGGTCACCTGTGTCCCCTTCACAATAGCACTGCCATGGGTACCTGGTGCAGTCTGGAGAGCCTCAAGTTCCTGCATAAGCAAAGGATTGTGACTCTCTAGCTGCTGTGTTCTGATGCTTCCTGGTGTGATACAGTGTTATCAAAACGATTTTGTGATTCTGGCTTTCTGAAGGGTCAAATGCAGAGGAGAAACTTTTTCTGGGTGGTGTTTTTTTTCTGGTTGCCTTTTGGTTGCTTTTGAATGGCTTACCTAGACTGGCCTTCCTAATGCTCTGTTTTCTTCAAAAAGAATCTTTTGCTCTGACTGGTGGTAGAACATACCTAAAACATGAAACAAAGACAAATTGGAAAGGATTTGGGGTTGTTTTGGAGGAAAACAGCTTCAGATAGTGGAAGTACAGAGTATTTGGAGGTAAGGAGAGATAGTGCTGTGCTCGGACAGGTAAGGATGGGGTTAAGCTGCACACGAGGGCAGACAGGTTTTGAGGAGAGAGGGTGAGGAGGTAAGGAGATGAGGCAGGGACGAAGGACAGCAGAGATGGAATGGGTGGTGGAACTGGAGAGAAGAACAGATGGAAAGCTTCTGTACCTGCAGGCTGGGCTGTGCAGGAGAAGGAAAAAGCAGCACTGTCGTCCTTGTTTTGGAGAAGTGAGGAAGATGAAAGCAGGAGGTAAAGGAGGTTTCAAGAGCTGTCAAAGGCAGCTATATAATACTAATGGTAGTATAATGATAGTATCTGACTGAAACTTGTCGTGATGACGGTGGTCTTGAAGCTGAGATCAACACTGATTATGGTGTAACATAGCTCAGAAGGAGATACTATGTTGTCTAATTTCTTGTATCTATATTTAATATGGTATTTTTCACCTTTCTGAATAAATAAAACAGGAGAAGCAGCTTCAGTCTTCAAAAACCCAGCACAAACTTTGTGGACACTCCAGTCCTATAAACACTAGCATAATCAGCCATGGGATGTGGGGGCCTGCTGTCTGATGCAGCTCTAAAAGAGGCTGTCCCATGTACCACCATCATCCTAGGGACTCCAATTAATAAATAGCTTCTTCATCTGTAGCAAACATGTTCTGCTATCTGTACCTATCTGTGGCATGTGATAACACCAATTATATTCTCTTCGGAAAGCAGCTGTAAGTGGCCGCAGAAGATAAAAAGCGACGTTGTGGTGAGGCTCCCCGGGCTGCAAAGGTGGAAAATGATGTAGTCGGAGGCAAAAGGCAACCCCGACCGCCCTCTGGTGGGTCTCCAGCAGGAGCTCGCAGGGCGCGGGATCCGGGATCCTGCTGCGGGAGGGAGGTCAAGGCCACCTTCTCCCCTCCTGCCCTGCAGAGAGGTACGAGAGCAGTGCAACAGCCATGGTGTAATGGAAGCCTAAATACAAAGGGATGGGTGATCTGGAGCAGTTTTCCATGCAGGATTTAGTTCTGAGCTCGTGTCCTGCTGTAGGTTGCTGTTAATTACACAGTGTGTTACACTGTGATTTGCAGCCTGAGTGCCTTTCATACTGCACAAACACTGCCGTGAGTTGGACTCAGGTTTCTGAGCTAGCAGTATTTTTTAAAATTTATTTGTGTTTAATAACTGCTTGGATGTGGTGCCAGCTGCATGGTCAGAAGGAATGATCCGTGACCACTTGTGCAAGCTGCAGTCCAGTGTAAGAGATGGCAAAGTCACCGTGCCCCGGTGCTGCTTTGAATGAGGTTTTCCTGAAATGTGTGTTCTCTGGTGGCAGAGAGGCCGAGTCTCATGATGGTTGTTTCTGGGGCCAAAAGGATAGACTTAATTTCCAGTCTCCTTTGTTTTGATTAGGTTCCAAGTGAGGTGCTGGTGACTTCTGCCTGCTCACCTCTGATTGCCCCACAGATACTGGATGCTCAGAGGGCAGCAGGGAAGAGCTGTGGGCTCCTTGAGCTGCAGCAAGATCCCTCCTAGGCCACGTGACAGAGCTGTACATCCCCCCCATCTGGCATTTGCCAACCTAGAGTGGGCATTGCAACAGCCACAGCAGCATTCCCACTCCTGTGTGACACTCCCTGCACTCCTCTGTGGATTGTGTCAGCCACCGAGGTCATCCTGCTCATTTCAAGCTACCTCTGGTGCTCCTGCTGTGGTTCAGAGCGGCTCCTCCCCCAGCCTGACCACACTGGGGCTGCCTGGAGCCGCGCAGGGCCTACCACGGACCTGCTCCTTGCTTCCGTCAGGTGATTCATCACTGCTTCCCAGCAGAACAGCCTCCTCTTCTTCCAGTGGCTCCCTAATCCTTTCCACCTCCATTTCACCCGTGGTTTTAGTAGTGCTCTTACTGCCCAGGCTGTCAGTAAAGACTCTGACCAGTACGGAGCCAATGGGAGAACATAGCAGGACCCTGCTTCCCCAAAGAGTTCCCATTTCCAGTTGCATCCTGAAGCCTTTGACCAGATTTTAGTTTATTTTAAGGAATGCTAGGCTGGCTTTCTGATTCAGAGCAGAACTGGCCCAACCGGAGTGAGGAGAGCTGTGATGTGGTGGATTGCTGCATTAATACTATTGCTCCATCAAGGAAACTGTAATCTCTTAAAATGAGAATTAATTGGACAAGATTTGTTTTTCATGAACGTGTTGATTGGCATTAATCTCTTTCAGCTCTGTATCAACTATTCTTTTCCCTGGGATTAGTTTCAGACTGACAGGCCTGTAGTAATCCAGTCTCTGTATTTATATACTTTTACAAACAGACAAAATATCAGCCTTCTTTTAGACTTATGGAACTTCCCCTGAAATCCAAGACTTGTTGAAAATCAACATCCATGGTTCAGAGATCTCTTATATTGAGACTTCTATAAGCTTGAGAAAAAGCTGTATGGATCTGGAGATACAGGCATTTATTTAAGCAGCCAATGTCTAGTGCTGCACCCTGCGTGTGTCTCAGGAGAAAATATCCACTTGTGATGGAGCTAAGGCACAGCCATGGTTGATGAAGAGCATGAAGGGAACATGGTTTGGTTTTAGCATCCTCCTAAATAAAGTGAAAAGCATATTCTTGTGTAGTTTAGCACATTATTATGTTATAACTCTATGCTGTTGCTGAAGTTTGACATCTCAGAATGAAAGTGAGGAATTAACCTTTGAACCATGTAAAGTGTCAGGAGTATTCACAGATGGAGTGGACACATTTGTGAACTAGGGGTAGCCAAACTATTAGAGGAGATCAGGAATCCTCCTTTCAAAATCTGAAATCATTCTCAGTGTTAAATCTTCCCAAAGTACATCTTGCTTCCTTATAGATAATTGATCTTTCCTAACCTCTAATTTCTCTTCATGGTTGGCTTTAGCATTCCTCCCCTCTGCCTAATACTTTACCTGGTTATATTTGTCCTATAAGCCTGGACAGAGATTTGAATATGTGCTGCCTTTTTCAGTTTCAGGGCACTTACTTAAAATATCCAGAAATAATTGCTGGTGATCATTCACTTTCTGTTCAAACTCCTTCTCCCTGCTGATGTAGTTACTGCTATTTTTAGCTTTAAAATGCTAAATACATAGTGCTTAGCTGGGCTTTTTCTGTTTCCTACCAACAAATATAATGATTTCGATTACAAGGCAATTTAGTGTTTGCTGGGTTTCATGTTACTTTTAAATTTGAAAACATTTCCTTTTTCTCTCTCATGTTGACATCCACTGTGGAGCTTCCTGGGCTGGAGTTAAATGAAAGTGATGATGATAAGTAAAATAAAGTGATGTTTGCCAGCAAATGTGTGAGTGGCAGGACAGATGCCTCCGTGCTGGTCCTTGGCAGATGGTCCTGGGAAATTATCCACTTGATCCAGGTGATGTTTCTCCTTTCTCCCTACGCTGTCACTGGAGCAGGATGGCTTTGGCACTGCGGTGCTGGAGATTCCCAGCAAACACACAGGGGACTGGGGAGCTGGGTCTGATGGAGGTGCTCCTGGAGGATCACAGGGCAGCAGGTTCCTGGTTTGGGGTGCTGACAGGATTTGTCTGGTTTCAGGGGAGCAGAGGGTGGTGAGCAGCCGTAGGACCCCGCCTTTGGGAACTAATAACCTCTGTATTTCAACATCCCTCTTTGAGTTGGCAGATAAGGATGTAGAGGGGAAATTAGCTGTTAATAGGAGCAGGGTTGGAGATAAGCACAGGGAAGAAACCAGAGCTCTGCAAGCCCAGCTGGAGGTTTGGGTAAGGCTTGGCAAACACACGCTCATCTGGCGGAAGAGCGTGTTTATAAATTTGGCCTCCAGGACTGACTTTCACATGAACCTGCCATGGTCAGGAGATGGCTCAGCTTGGCAGCTGAGTTGGGGTTACTTTTTCCATCTGAGGAACAACACATGGGATGCAAGAGCCCTGGTCTTGCGCAACAGAGCTCAGAGTTGGTGCCTCAGGTTAGAGTGGCCTGTGTGGGGTGAGGTGGCAATTTTTGGTGTCCTGGGCAGACTGAGCTGCCTGCTCAGCTAGACAGGGTTGTTGGTTCAAAAGTGGTTCCTGACGTCTTTGCCAGAGGGTGAATCTTTCCTCTCTTGTCACCTACCTTTCCATTGGTGTTGATGCTTTGGCATGTGAATCTTTCCACCAGGTATTGGTAACACCTTTGTGCTAAGTTTGTGCCTGCAAATGTGTCGTAACTGTTGATTTTATGTGTTACCCACTCCGTGGCTTTGTGCAGGCAGCTCGTCCATTTCCTTCATTGCTTTTGTTCTGAACACTCCAGCTCCACAACTGCTCCCCTTCAGCCTCCCTTCATGCTGGTTCAATCCCTTCAAACTTGTTTAGTCTGCCTGAGCCTGATGCTCAGAAAATTGGGGTGGCTCCTACTGTGGCCATCCACAGTACACAGCCTTCCCACTGGAAGAAGGAGCCACAAAACCTTTATCTCTCACTTAAAATGTGATTGCACCCATGATTTCTTTCTGTTCTTCCAATCCATTGGTTAAGGATGGAAAGGGTCTCAGTAAATGTTGCTGAGATATCTGCTTCTTCGTGTTGTGCAGAGTCCTTTAAGTCCTCACCAACACTCCCAGCCTCCTGGGATGTACATTGGCAGGGATGGCACTTCTTCTTTACAGGTGGCTCCATAATTAGCTGTCCCTGGAAATGTAAGCTTAATTACATTTTACATATTGGCTCTAGAGAGGCAGGAACTGTGTCCCTTGAAGGACGTTCTTCTGCTATCTAGAAATTTGTGGTTTTTTGCAGTGACCGAAGAGCTCTCGGGCAGCATGGATTGCCTTTTAGGTTGTGTTGAGCACCGTCAGCAGTGCTTCATCTCTCACCATTTGTGCTTTGCCCTTTAGTCCCATGTTTAAAAACTGCAGACACTCTTGCTTAGCTTTGATATGAACCATGTCCCCAGCAGTCACTTTTCCTTTTTTCCCCATCTTCCTTACAGAGCGAGTGGCAAGTCTTCTCTGGCTGGGTTGTCCAAGAGCTCTTCAACTGCTGCATCAGCGCTTGTCTTCCAAAGCATTGATTTTCTTGTAGCAAGGTGACCAGCACTCACTTCTGATGTACCTCTCCCGCTGCAGCACAGTGATGTGGAACACTGCAGCAGGCAGGAGGTGCACTTCCCACGCTGGCACATCCTTTTCATGTCTCACAGCTGCCCCTGAGCAGGGACATTTCTGGATCCAATGAATGGAAAAGCAAACTGTTGTGTGGCTGTTTGGGAGCTCTAAATCCAGTTATTAGATTGCCATAATCTGTGGAAAGAAAGGAAAATAAAGCACAAACCGTGAAATAGCCTCCTCTTGCAGACTGGTTGTGCCACTGTTGTAGTCCCTTGGGTCAACACACACCCAAGATGTTCCTTCACCTCCAGGTGTTCGAAGAGGCTAATATTTGGAAGGACAAGCTGCTCTGCTGAGCGTAAGAGTTCCGTCTGACTCGCATGTCCCAGAAGACAGGATCTGGAGTAATTCTGGCGTAGCATCCCTGGGTGCTAGGTGTGAGAGAGAGTCGGTCACATCCCCAGGTAGGTGATTCAGGCAGGTTGAAAGAATTGCTCCTTGGAGATCCCTCTCTGTCTGCCTTGACTGCACAGGGAGTTGCAGAGAGATAATTAGATTTGAGATGTAGTCTACCCTGAATAAGGAACAGAAGCAGCAGTGGATTTCTGTGGGTTTGCTTTTGGCTTTGGCCTCTTTTTGTTGGTAAAAATTAGAAACTCGGAATTTTACAGAGCCTTCTTGGATTTGGTCCAGAAACACTAGATTTGCTGTTCTCTAGGAAAATGAAATCCTGTCTTATAGGTGTTGTTTGCTCTCTCTGCTTAAAAAAAAAATAGTTTGTGGGTCAGTGTCCCTCCAACACCTGGGTTTATCTGCTTGGGGCGCAGGACTAACCCCAGGAGGAGCCAGGTGCTGGCTGGAGAGCTGGGTGTTGTTCGCCTCTCGGGATGGCTGTGGGCTGGCAGAGAAGAGTCATCCGGTGGTATCTGGGCTCCCTGCGCGCAGAGCTGCAGCTAATCTGCAGACGAATGTGTTTCAACAGGAAAAATAAGTCCTGTCCGTACCTGTGCTCGCTTGCTCCTGCCGGAGCCAAATCGCAGCGCTGGCTCGTAGGCTCCGGGCACGAGCAGCGCCGGGGCAGCGTCGCTCCTCGGGTCGGAGGCTCTTGTGCAAGCCCCGTGCAGCCGGGGGGGACCGTGCGAAGGCCGCGGGGTGCAGCGACAGCCCGTGCGTGGTTTCGCAACGCGAGCTCCGCTCTCGCGTCCGCCAGCGCTCGCGTCCCTGCCCCGCCGCGCCCGAGGCGCTCTTGGCTCAGCGCTGCTCTCCGGCCCGCCCCGCAGTCGTGCCGCCCGCGGCCGCCCCGCTGCTCCTTCGTCTCCCGGCTGCTTGCGAGCGCCTTTGCGAGTTCCGCCAAAACCCGGCGTTTTAGCACAAGCGCTCGTTGACGTCACGGTCACGCGCGGGGGAGCCCCGGCACAGCTTTGGGGACCGCGCGGGGCAAACCCACGCTGTGCCTCGCTCTGACAGGGGCCTTTGGATCCAGAGGGGTTCGGCAGAGAACCCCAAATCTAAACTAAAAAAAGCCAAAAAAGAGACACGGATTTAAAGCATGCTTTTCACAAGGGGAACAATTGTTTCTGTGTTTCTTCTTCTTTGGCTTTCTTTCCCAGCCTTTGGATTCTCTTTGCAAATCAAGCCACTTGTCGTGAATTTTGGGAGTGGAAATAAACCTGGAAGCCCTAGCCCCCCGAGCGGCAGTCGCTGTTATGGGTTAAGTGTTTGCAAATGACAGCTGGTACGCTGCACTCGGCGTGGTGGGGGACGCAGGGGAGGAGAAACCACTTCTGCTATTTGCCAGCACTCTCAGGGAAGGGATGCTTGCTAGACAGACTGGTTTGTGACATAAATGTAAAACAACAGCTAAAAAGAAACCCAAAAGAGCCATCTAAAACCCAAGAAAAGCCACTTGCTGTTGGCCTTGCCTTGCAAATTGATATATTGTCTTTGCTCTGATGATGAAAACAAAATCCTTCAGCTCAGGATTACTCAGACTACTGGACAGTGTCTCTGAGAGAAACTATTTCCATTTCTGGACCTGGAAAGTTAAAATCAGAGAAATAACTTCTTTGCTTATGGCTAACCTGTCAGAGAAGAGGCAGATCTTGGCCATCATGCTTTTACCCTCATCCAAACTTCCTCGATGCTTGGAGCAGACTGATCTGAGTTTTTTTTACAATACATGGCTCCAGATACAAAGCTTTGTTCTAGCTCCTCTGAGACTCTTTTTGGATTTCCCGTTTGGCTGGGCACCATCTCTGACAGGATCTTCAGGAGCAGAGCCTGGACTTGTACCTCCTGTTTAGAAAAAAAACAAACAAAACACCTCAGGGCACAGAGTGTGCAGTGAAGGTGCTCTGCACTCCTGCAGCCTCTTCTGTGCTGACTTCCTCCAGCTGAGCGGAAGATGCTTCTTCCCTTCCTCTTCTTACATAACCTCAGCTACTGTCAAGCCCTCATTTTCTTTGGTTTTGGGTTGTCTGGTTTTTTCCTCTTTTGATAATTTATCTCATTTTTCCTTGTGGCATGGTTTTTTGCTCATCCTTAATATTTCAGTCTTTTTTTAGAGTAGTTGAAGGAGTCAAGCTGTGGGTGAGTCTGTGCCATCCTGGCCATGGCACCGGTGGTTTGGATGCAGCCATAAATCCTGGGACTTGGAAGGAGTTCATCTACTGACAGCAACACACCCATGGGTCTGCTTGATGCAAATGATTTGTGATGTGTCACTGGGCCGGGCTGCCAAGATGTAGGTTAGGGGCAGATGAACTGGAAATTGCTGCAGAAAGACGAGGATATGGCAGTTAGCCACCTCCATCCTCTGCTTTGGGTGTCTACGGCACAAAGCAGGAAAAGAAGAGAGACGGATTTAGCTGCCAGCAATTCACAAAATGAAGGGCTGGTAGGGCTGTGGCAAAGGCTGTCCCTGGTTGCTGGGGGTCTCTGTGCTCAGGGGTAAGGCAGATGGGCACAAGTGGTACCCGTGGTGGCTGTGCTGCCCGCAGAGCTGCACATTCCCAAGGCTGTGTCTCCTCTGCTCATCCCCTGGACAGGAGACTGGCAGTCTCTGCCCTCTTTCAGTCATGTCTGGGTAATTTACGGCCACAAGTTGATGCCAATATGAGATTCACTGGGACTTGCTGGCATCCTTAAACACTGTTTTAAGAGGGGCTTAGATTTGTGTTCCTCTGCACTTCGAACAAAATCGGCTTTTGCTGAGTTTCCAAGAAGGATCCTTCTCCACAGGGGCTGCTGCTCCTTGGGTACCTTTCCATGAGGAATGCACTGGAGCATTCCTGAGGGCTGGGGAGATGCAAACCTCCCTGTTCTTGCAGAAGATAGGGGAGGGGGAAGGGGAAATGGAGAGACAAACCACCTGGTGCTGTGGCCACCATGGCCTGTCTGCTTTAGGAAATAAACTGAAGGCAAGTTCCCTCTGTGTACCATGGTCCCTTAAACTTGCATTTCATACCATTTTAGTGCCTGATGCCTGCTGATGTGAATTTGGAGGGAAAGAATCTCTTGTGGGATGCTTCTTTAGGTTGTGCAGCGAATCATGTGACCAGCTGACAATAATGAGATGGCAGATAAGGCTCTTTTGGGCTGAGATCACCCATATTTTGTTCTGTGTGTGGATTGCTCTGCTCTGTGACTGCCCTGCTGCAGATGGCAGCTACTCATAACCTCTTCCTCCCAGTGCTCTCCAGCAGTTCAAACAGCGCTCTCCAGTCATAGATATGGTAATTCTCAGGGTAAATGTGTGACTGATTGGAAAACACACCAGCTACCATGGGAGCCTCCCTTCCCGTGAGTGTGGTCAAATGCAACCCACAGCCCTGGAGGCTTCTCCTTCCCTCACCTCTCCATGGCTCTCCTGCTGTTTGCTGTAGCTCTCTGGATCTGCTGGAGAGCAGGAACTGCCACCATCCTGCTGAGGAGAATGTTGTGCCTGACTGGGACTGGAGTGCTGTTGCTTGATGGAGTTGGACATCTCCAAAGAGGCACGTGCTAGCTGGTCATCATTTTGTTTTCCCTTGGTTCCTCTGCTTTTCTTACTGCCTTGTTTCTTGCAAAATTCCATGTGCTTTGCTCCTCCAGGGAGCAGCTCTAGGCTGCTTTGTGCTCACTGTCAGCAATCCTTTATTTCACACCACAAAGCAGGTGCTGCAGGTGTGGCCCCGTGTCTCCGGTGCCTTGCTTGCTGCATCCTTGCTATTTGTATTCTCCTGTAATTGCAAAGCCAGGCAATCTTGGAAGGGGTCTAGAATAAAACCCAGCTATAGGTTAGCGTGCTTAGTGGTATGGCAGCAGGCAGTATCTTGCCCCACCTTTTCCACCTTGAAAAAGGTTCCAAGGGAAGAAATCTGGGTTGCTGTGGGAGATTTTGGTGGCCTATGAGGTGGTTTGAAATGTCCCTGTGGGGGGAAGCAGTTTAAAGAGTGACTTAAGGGCTTTAAGGCGTTGGGAGGGAGGCTGGGGACAGGCAGGACCATCTGCACAAGGGAGTGCCCTTCTTCATGGAGGCTACAGGGAAGGGATGCATTGCAGGGGACCAGTTCCCATCTGCTGGGAATGCTGGTGAGCTGTGGGGGGGGGGGGGGGGGATGACACGACATGGGAGGGATGCAGGGCCTGGGCACATCCAGCAGTGCACGGGGGGTGACAGCTGCTGTGGTGTTTTGGAGGCAGCTCAGGGTTGTTGCTCCTCAAACAGGGCTTGTGAGCACGTTCCAACGCTTGGCTGCTGTGCCAGCTCTGGGATCAAATGGGTCATCTTGTGTAGTCTGAGTGTTTTTGTGAACAATTAAACTGCAATTCGTGTCAGTGTGACTGCTCTTACAACGTGACGGCAATTACAGTGCAATGTTCGATGACCAGTATCTCATTTTCTAGAGGGTGATTGAGATTTCTTTTTCACACTCTGATGCAAATTTCTTTAAATTTAAGACCTACTGAGGGGAGAAGGGAACAATTTATATAAGATAAATCACCAAAACTTGATAAATCTTTTAGGTGTAGTGGTCTGTGTTGCTGCTGGGTTGCTGCTACAGACTTTAGGTCTGAAAAAGCTTCCACTGTGCAAAGAAGTTTTTTTTTTTCTGGACACTGAATGCATAACCCTTACTAGAAACTATGCAAACACATAGGGACAGCCTGACCGTGCAAGGTGGTGCTTTTACCAGCAGCTGCTGGTTGGAGTCAGGCAGATCACAGGGAAGGATCACAGCAGCTCCCTGCACTCCCTCTCTCCTCCCCACATTCCCGAGCTGCGGTGATTTAAGGTTAACATTCCTTCATTTGTTTGCAGCTATAAAAAATAGACATCTTACAGGGAATGGTGAGATGATGTGCAAATTCAGCAATGAGAGACAGAGAATGTTATATTTCTGTTGGTAGTTGTGTCTTCAGATATTTTAACAGACTTGAGGATGGACAGACATCTCGTGCTTTCGATGGCTGTGTCCAGCACAAGCAGGTCTTCAGTTCCAGCAGGACCTCTTGGGTGATACCACAATACCAATCAGTTAGGAATGATTTGAAGTATTAAAAAATTTCACAGGTTCAGACTATTAACAATTTCCAACAGTAAACATAATCTGTGATTTTTTGCTCTGTGTTTTAGAGGGCTGTACACCCTGAGCAACTACCTTTTGGGAATTTTGATCTGATTTAACTGTGAGCAGCTGGTCTTTGACATTGGCTTCAGGATATTGCTCCTGCAAGGGCAACTGAAATTTTTGTACCTTTGCCTTTTTCTATTTTAGCTTCAAAAGACATGTCCCTATATTATTATGAAAATCATCTTTCACTAGACTAAACTTTGAAGCTGCAATATTAACCATTTTATATGCCTATGATCAGCGTTTCTGTGGTGAAGACACAGCAACATCCTCTTTCTGTTCTAACCCAGCCTGTTTGCTATTTTTGCATGTGATATTTCGATGCTGCCTCACCTTATGCTAAACCCCACTCTTCTACTTATTTTCTTTATTTGTGATTCAGTTAGCTTTTGTATTACCAACATAACTTACTTCAATAACACATTCTATGGTATTTTGAGCTTGCTTTGTGGGGTTTTTTTCACTCTTTCTAACAAATTATTTTATTTGTCTACTTTGGCACTAAAAAGGCCTGGTTTTCTTCCTTTTTGAGGACACTGACTCGCTGATTTCTACATGAAAATTTCACCAGCATTAAGACTACTTGTTAGTATGCACAGCTACAGCAGAGGATGTTTTATTTTTTGACAGCTCCAGCTTCGTTAACGTCTCTGTAAACTGTGGAGAGAAAGCTGCCATTTTAGTACACAAGTGGGCTGTACTACAAACAGACACATTTCCCAAGCAGGAACCAATCCGCAAAATACTGCCACTTTGCGTACAATTAGAAATGAGTTGACTATCATATCTTTAATTAAATGTGCTAAGTGAGTTGATCAAAAAGTGGCCAAGCTGACAAAATGAAAGTGTCCTTGATCTACATCTAAATCTACATTTTTCAAAGGAAGTCGTAGCCTTTTATCATGCCTTCATATTCCAATAGCTGGCATTGATTTCAGCCTGTCAGCTTGAATCCACTGGTGTTGATAAGGAGTCTTTGATAATATGATGATATATTTTTGAATAAAGCTATTTTTCCCCCAGAGGTATATGGATTTGGGGTGACCTTGTTGGGTTTGCCCTTTTGTATTCAATGAGTTACCCAGAATCTCCAACTCCTGCTTATTTATTTAGTTTCGTGATTTTGTCAAGGTTATCAGCAAGATATTTTATGAGGGTCTATTTCCTCTCTGCCTCTGCCTTCTGAAAATTGAGATTTAACTTTGACTGGCAGTTAGGACCTACTGCACAACCACTGGCAGCTCTGCAAACCTTGTCAGCTCACCAGAGGGGCTGTGGGGAAGGGAAGCTGCTTCTTCCTTGAGACAGTGCTTTGACCCAGAAGAATATTCAGTGCATTACCTTGCAATCCACTGTCACCATTTGTCCTCTCCAGCTATGTGCTTTCATCCACCACCAGCTCCTTGTCCACCTGCCCTTTGAAGCACTGATGGGATATTTTATTCCACCTTCTACTGCACCTCCTCTCAGACTGGCCAAGACTCTCTCCTTAAACCCAGGGACCAGTTTTTCCTCGTCTGCTTGTCTGGCTTGGTGTGCATACATCCACCCAGCAAACAAGGGCAGTTTACTTTACAAAGAAATATAGTTTTACTTGCTACAAGCCATTTTAAACCATTTATTTGACTTTTAAATTATCCTCAGCATTGAACTCTCATCTGCTTTGCAGATGGAGAGCAGATCTTACCAAAGAGCCTTTGTTGTCTGGGATATCCCCAGCCCACACTCAAACCGTTCTGACGTTCTTCCGACCACTTTCATTTCACATTGTCCCCAGGGCTTAGCCAAGCTCCCCGGATTTCCCAAGCAGGTGGTAATTGCTGTTGTGGAGCTTTCTGAGCTGGTGTTACATGGACCAACCTCCTGACCGAGCTCAGGCTCTCCGAATCTGCCTGGGCACAAAGTGTGAGGGTGTGCTCACCTTCTGCAGGGTCTAACTGGCAGGATGCAGTAAGTCCTCACCAAAACTTTCTAAAGGCTTATGTCAGTGTGAAAGGGGCTTCACAAACGCCACACCAGATGCGATGTTCTAGGGGACCAGGAGAGATGGTGCTTCTCCATGGAGCTCGTTGGAAGCTGTGTACAGTTTGAAAACTGCATCAGTGCTGTTAGCTGAAAACACGCTGGTGTTGCTACATCACCGGCTCTAATGTTAAAAAACAACTGCTGCCACCCATGGAGAGGCCATGTAATGTGCAGCATCCCTTCCTTATCACAGTGGACCCACGGAGAGAAGCTGAGGAGGGACCTCTCCCCGTGTGTAAAATAGTGTGATGTATCAGCATTACAAAGGTCACATTTTTCTTAATGCCTACACACAGCACCACATTCCTTCACAGAAATTGGTCTCTTGATGTTTGTTTTGTGTTTTAAACAAATTTCTGGCAAATTTTCTGGTATGTCTCTGAGATCTCTGATGTCTCTATGTGTCCTTAAATGGATCCTCCTCCAAGTTAATTCTTCACAGGCACCAGCTGATATATTTGGATAATTGCAAATTTAATGGTTGGAGTTACTCAGTAATAAATAGGTTTGTTAAGTTAACTTTGGGTAAGACTTGGCACTGAAGACCTTTGCCCTTCTGTTTTTAGGTAGTCAGTGCTGTCATGGGGGTTGGAGATCCTTTGTCCCTGTTTGCTCATTATTGGATAAGCCAGACACACAGAGGCACCTCCTTGATACACACACTGAGTTCTCTTAAGATGACAACAAGGCCACGACTTTACAAAGTCTGTTCAAGTTACTGCTTTGGGGCAAAGCAGTGTTTTTGGCTCAGGGCATGTGATATATCTAAGCCAGAGAGTGCTTGGAACAGACTTTTCCTCTATTCTTTCAGTGATGAGCAGGCATGGCCAGCCAGTCTCAGCCTACCAGGATAAACAGCATCCTCTCGGAAACAAGCAGTTCTTCTTTTTGGCCCCTTTGCTGCTTTTAAAAAGAGAAATATCTGAAACTTCAGGTTTTTGGCTGCTTTTGCCCATTTCATGCCCATTCCATGGTAGTGTGGTACAACCACAGGGTGTGGTGCAAAGGGCTGATGTCAGGCAAGAGGAAACAGACTTCTTTATAGACTTGAACGTGCCTCAGGTACCCATGTTGGCAAGACATTTTCCTTCAGAATCCTTTTGGGTTTAGCACCAATGCTTTGGATGTGCCATAGCAGAGAAGTTCCTCATTTTAATCTCTTGTTGTATTCTTTCTTTGTTGATTTCTTTTCTATACCAGACATTACTTCATGTACTTTTATTCTGTCTCCCTTGCTTTTCTCTGAAGATAATAATCCAGATCTTTTCAATCTTTTGTGAATTGCCATACCCTTGATCCTATTTGTTCCTCTGAAGTTCCCAGTCTCAGAGATGGCTGGAGATGGCTGGACCACAGCAGCCTACTCAAAGTCGTACCACAGATCTATGTGAAGATATTTTATCTTTTTATTATTCTTCAGCCCATTTTATCTGCTTGCTTACATTTTGCACACAAAAAACAAAGCTGGGTGGCACCTGGTGGCAAAGGCCATGATCTAGGTTACTTCTTAAAGCATTCTTGGTATATTTGTGCAAACTGTTCCTAAAGACCTCTATTGATGCCATAGCCCCATAGGCCATCCCAGTGGTTTGTGACCTTTGCTATTAGAAAACCAGAAAAATACCTAACCTAAAGGTAAAAATTTTTATCTTACATACCTCCTGAGGGCAGGGAAACCAGCTTTCTCTACTTGCCTGTGCAATGTCTTCTTACATGTTTGAAGACCCTCATCACGTTTCCCCTTTAGCATTCTCCTTGGGAACATGTGCCTTTTTGGTCAGGTTTTCTAGATCTCTTTGGCATTCCTACTGACCTTTCCAACTGGGCCATATCTTCCCTGCCCAGCTGAACTCTCAGCTGTGCTGTGCAGACTGAATGGAAGTGATTCCCTTGTGTCTTACAAGGTTTAACCCAGGTCAGACCTAACAGCATGATGTGCACATCAGCTGATGTCCAGCTTGTGAACAACTGCACTGCCCTACTAAACCACCTTCTGAAACACTGCTGTCCTTTAGCTCAGCCATAGACTCAGGTCTTTTCTCCATCCTTACTGAGCTGAACTCCATCATCTTCTTCTCCATCCTCTTCCAGAGGAGGCTGGACCTGGACCTGGGCCATCTCCTGCTTGGTGCAATTTGAAAATTTACCTGTCCTCATCCTCCTGTTGAATAGTCTGGTACAAGTCCTGATCATCTCCATTCAATGCATCCTTGTGTTTTGGAAGAAAAATCAGTCATAACTACATTCAAGTAGGATTTAATTTGCTTGCTTTGGCCTTAGAGAGATTTCATCCAGTTCACTTCTCATTTTATGAGAAAGGCACATGAGAAAATAACTTATCAACAACTTCACCTTCTTGCCTTTCCCTGCCAAGACCCCCCTCTTTAGCTGTACCTTGGCCTTTTGTCATTTGTAATGGATCTTAGCAGTTTGCCTTTTCTTCTAAATTCAGAACTTCATGCAGTTACAATGAAATTTATTGGCCATTATGTTGTCCATTCATCTGGCTTTTTTGGAGGCCTCAAAGGTTTTGCTTAGTCCCCACTGGGGCCTGACTAACCTAATAAATTTATGGTAGCCCAGTTGGTTCAGCTTCTGACAGTCATGAACAGGCTCTCTATAATATGACGAATTTAATAGCCTGTCTTGTTCCAGCATTTCCTTATTCTGATGTAATTTTTGAGAGTAGTACCAGAGGAAACCAGTAATGGGAGAGCAACACTATGATTTTTATTATGTTTTTATGCAAAACCCAAAACCCTTCCTTTTTTTGCTGTGTTGAGCAATTAGCTTATGGAGTTCCAATTCCAGCCTTTTAGAATCTCTCCCTGGTCTTCAAGATCCCTTTGTGCTCTTCTCATTTCCCCTTCCTTCACTGCCAACTGAAATTAGAGATTTTACTGGCTTTCACAGATTCAAACTTCTATACTCTGTTGGCTTTCCAAGTGGCTCAGATAATGTATGGAAACATCCCATTTGGCATAACGGCTTGATCCTTGTAGCCCTGGGAATGTACAACCTCTTGGGCAAATATAAATATAAATATAAATATAAATATAAATATAAATATAAATAAAAGTTTAAATATATGTTTTCCCGCTTTAACTTTTGGTTGGTAAGTATCAATCTCCCCATCATCACCACTGCATCAGAGCCTGATGTCCTACCTGCTCTGCACATCTTGTGTCTTGCTTTTAGTCAGGTCAATGTTAGACTTGTAAAGAGGTGTGAATCTGGATTTAAAATGCTGTGCTTGGCTTGCACAAACTCTCAGTGCATGCAAGGTGGTGTGATGCAGCCTACAACACGATAGTGTAAGCTAAGAGCATTGACACAAAGTAGGTCTGAAGTAGCTGGTTTCTCACCACTGAGTAACCTCCCCACCTGGACAAGCCTTTAGCTAATGGTTCAGCTAATGCTGTCTTTCAAATTAGATCCACTATAATATTTCAAATTAAAGAACTCAGCTGCAGTGGGACAGACACATGGGAAAGATTAAGATGAATTAAGTAAAGGTGTGACATTAAATTGCAACAGTTAAAGCCCACCAAATCCCTGAGTGGATGTTCTCTCTTTTACAGATAAAATATCCCTCACTTCCTTTACATTTATTTCTGAAAGGCTTAATCCTAAAGTGTTCACACTGGGGTTTAAGGCCCTCTTGCTTTCCTATCTGCAGTTAATTCAACTTAAATGTCCTAGGTAGGCTGCCAATCTAAGTTAAGAGTAGATGGTTTTCTGCTCTACTTATAACTTGTGTTTTAAGGCAGAGAAATTGGTTCTTTAAGTTCTGTCTCATGTCATTTGACAATTTGTGTTAGGCAAGTACTACATTATCATCATTTTTGTTGCTTTTTCTGTCTATTAGACATCTCAGCATGGGACATTAAACATCCTCTCTTCTTTTAGTCTAGAGATTTATAATGCTAATTTTACAGGAATGCCATGTGGGACCAAGCCAGATGTACTACAGATATCTGAATGTCTCATGTCTACACAAACCCACCCTGACTGATGCTGCCTTGTTATCTTTCTTTTTTTCAGACAGGTATATCTCTCATCAAACTTTTCTTTTTTTTTTTCCTGGGATTTTTGTGCTCTCTTGACCTCAAGTTTTAAAGCACTTTAGGCTGCTGTATTATTGTAAAATAAATGACTGAGTCAAGTCAGGCATTTTTGTGGCATTAGAAACTAATCTTATATGAAGAATTCTTCAGGGCTCAGGTGGAAGTGGAACAGTGCTCTCCTGCAGTTTTGGGAACAGAAAAGATCCTGGGAATAAGGAAAAGAGCTGGGTGACCTGCATGCACCTTCTAACCAATATTGACTGTAATGAATTATTTTTGTTTGCAAACATCAGATGCCCAGGTGTTTTGAGCCATTGCATACCACCACATTTCCCTGCATTTGTGGTGTCAGGAGGAGCACACTGTGCCACTCTGTAGCATTGTGATTGATTCCTGATCTGCCAGCAATATAGGGCAAGGCAGACTATTGAGTCAGGCTTATGTGGGATCATGAGTTGAAAGCTTGCTAAAAAAAACATTAAATAATTAAAACACAAATTCCACCAGGGATGCTGAAATGAAGAGGAGCAATTTACAGACAATGCGAGTGGATGCTCAGACAATGGACTCATTACATTTCTGCATTGAATATGCGTGCTAGTTAAAGCCCTGGTGAAATATTCCAATTGAAAAAATGGATGGAAGGTGATTTTCTAGCTTTCAGTAGCAACTGTTCCCTGACTGAATCCACTGCTGAAATGTCAGGCATTCACCAAGGCATTTCTGAAGCACCATGCATTGTATCTCTGGCACATAGTGGCACCAACCAGGGCTACAGCGACCTTTGTGGACAAGGAAGGAGGGCAGGGGAGGAGGGAAACTGAAGAACAATAACGGGAGTGGGGTGCGAAGAACACATCTGTAACCTCTGAAGGTCAACTTACTCTCATCTTCTACCGAAGTCATTAACTTCAACTGTTTGATGATTCCACAAGTACAGAAAAGGTGGGTTTAGCATTGCTTGGGAAGATGAATTGTGTATTTCCACACCCTAACACCTCATGCTTTCTCTTGGATTTGAACTTTCTGTTTGCAAATACCTTCTTTTGAGAACATAAATGTTTTTCAAGCAGTGCTCTCCATATGTGAACTACTGACATGAACTCTTCACTGATCATCTTCAGTCTGTTTTTTCAAGACTTAGCATCATTATAAAATACTCAGTAAAAATATTGATTGCTGAAGTGCAGATTGTTTTTCACATTTCCTTTGGCCTGATCTTGTAACCACAAACAGACGTAAATAGTCCAACAGATCTTCATTTTTTTTACTCAAGAGAAGCCAACTGTATGTGTTGGAAGGAATGAGACTGTTAACTGTGAGTTGTGACATCTGCAGGAGGAAGTGGAGAAGAGGGACATGCTGTAACCTTGTTTTATATGACAAAGGACAGAGAAGCAGCAGGAAACTTCACCCAGTCACAGTAGGACAGGTCACATCACTGGACTCAGTACATCACTCCAAAGGCACAGATAAAAGGTTATGTGGATGTGGGTGGGTGAAAAGAAGCTGCACTCAATGTTTGTTGATTTACCTGTCTGTGGTCTAAATGAATGAGCAGTGGGCCCACACTAAGAGTATTTTCAAACAAACAAAACAGAATTTTTGAAAAACTGGAAGGGGATTTATAAAGAGTTACAAGGATAAAGCAAGACCTGGAGAATAGAGTTAAAAATCCTGATACACAGTCCTTAAACCTGATAGCTAAAATGAGTAATTAGAAGCTCAGGCTGGATGAATGCAGACAAATGTGAAGGCATAAATTTGAGAGCTAGGCTATGAGGCCATCTCAAAAGCCTACATAACTGGTGGACTTCTCTCTCAAATTCCCAGACTGGATCTTTCCAGATCAACAGCTGCTTCAGTAGAAGTTACTGGCCTGACGCAGAAATTTCTGAATTAAATATTTCAGTTTGTCATGCAGGAGGTCAAGTGTGGTGGTTCTGCTTGATGTGTGCAGCTACTTCTCCAGCCACTTTCTGTTTGAGACGTTTTAAAACACATATATTCCCCAGTGATTCCCCAAAGCCATTTTAACACATAAACTACTCATGCTTCCTAATTTTTTTTTGTTTCTAGATTTACACAGAAAAGGGAAGAAAAAAGAATAAAAAGAAGGAAGGTGAAGTGCTTTTTACTTTCCACTATTTAGCCCTGTTAAAACTGAAATGTACTGTGCTCCATGCTGCATACACATTGCCTTTTAGAGAGTTTCTCATGGGTGGGCAACTTTTGGAATTCAGAAGGGAGAGGAAACACTATATTAAAGACTGTTAATTATTTTACCTAGGGAAAAAAAGAGTTTGTCTGCTATTTACAGAGCAGTGTAAAGAAAAAAAATATAGGTCAAAATGCAAATGCTCCTTTAAGCTTCTCAAGCTACTGAGTTTATATATTTCTTTTCTATTTCGTTATGTCAAAACACTAATATTAATAAATAAACAGCACAGTATTAAATACGTGTCCAAACACTAATATGAACATCAGTGTCACAGCTGGGTGACCTGGTGAGGAACTGCCATCATTTGAAAACATGTGAGGGAGAGGTCCAAGGTCTGATGTGTCCCTTCACCACCCCTACCCTGGTGCGGGGGACTTCCAGATGAACAAAGCACTGTAAGAGTCTCACTGAACTTGACAATTTATAGGTGCTTAATTCCTCTTAAAACAACACAAAAACCTGCACCCTAACCCAAAATAACATTTGAAAATTGGAACATCTTGATTAAGGTCATAGAAGAATGATAAGAGTAATGAACAGCACTCAAATATGCTGAGTCTTACTTTTTTGCATTAACTACAAGACAGTCTTTCTTTTTTGTATTACACTGTTAATTGCCAAACAAATTTTTTTGAAAAGCAGGTTCCAATTGATGTGTCCTTGGAGAAAGACTTGTGCTCACCCTGCAGAAAGCTTTAATTCCTCAGTGTGTTTTAAAATAAGGTTTTAGTGCTGAGCTTCCCGACTCAGACTTAATGCAATTCAAGATATTTTCTTTGACAGGGAAAAATGAGTAGAGTCACCAAATTAATTGTCTTTGAAGGAAAAAAAAAAATCAAAGCTGAATAAATGTACGTCTTCCCTCAGTTTCTGAAACTCTGGTTTTGGAAATGAAAAAGTTTCCCATTTTATTCAATAAGCAGGTTAATGACACTTCTTGTATTCGTGTAAAATTGTAGAAGACTGCATGGAATGCAGCTACATTTTATTAACTCCTTCCTCTGTTCATAGAGATTGAGTACTCGACACCATCATTTTGAAATGTACTTATGGCACAAAGTCAGGGCAGACCTTCATCAGGGTCCCGGTGTCATTAATACTCTCTTCTTAATGCAATTTATTGCACTGTAACTTGATGGCACAACCTCTGACCTGCGTAAGGGTGCAGAACCTTATTAATGCACCTTGCTGAGGGAACTCGAAACCCTGCGTTCAGCTGACTCACCAGGCAGATGCGTCTCACTTCTAACAGGACCTGAGTGAAGGGCATAAGCCTCGTCACTGAGACAGGGTGATCCTGTAGGACAGCCTGGGAATAACTAAGCTTGTAGCAAAAAGCTTTGGGCTGCTGCTGATTGAATGACTCACAGAGCTAAGCCCAGCGAAGCTGGTAAATTTTACCCAACAGAGCTTATGCAGATCTTGGCTTCAATCCAGCAGAGCACTTAAGCACATGCTTAATTATACGCAAATGACATAGAGCAATTGAGGTACGCACGTGTTCAAGCGCATTGCTGGGCGAAAGACTTTATTTAGAGAAATGTGGAAAAGTTGGTAACCCCTGAAAGTGGTGAAGTTGAGAGGTGCAAGGGACACCGTGCCACAGCCCAGGCTGCAGAGCTGCAGCCAGTTTGGGTGGAGAGCCAGTCCAAGGAAGGCGTGGGTTTTAAGATTTGGCCTCTAGCGATTCTCCAAATAGTTTACTGTGTGGGGTCATGGAGAACATCATGATCATGGAGATTATAGTGCAGAAAACTCATCTCGGGACTTTCAGATGGAGTTGGAGGCCCTGAGAGTGCGAGGCACACCACCTCTGTAATGGCACTGGCAGTCTGCAGCGGGGCCTCACCCCAGAGATGCGTCAGGAGTGGGGAACCAGATCAGGCTTTACTTCTTTACACTGAGGGTGGCAGAGCCCTGGAACAGGCTGCCCAGGGAGGTCGTGGAATCTCCCTCTCTGGAGACATTCCAAACCCACCTGGACGCGTTCCTGTGTCACCTGCTCCAGCTGACCCTGCCTGGGCAGGGGGGTTGGACGGGATGATCTCCAGAAGCCCCTTCCAACCACATTAATTCCGTGATAGTTCAGCCTTCTCCCGGACACCGACCGCGGCCGCTCCGGCCTTCTCTCCTCGGGGAGGCCCTGCTGGGCATTAAGCCGCCGGCACGACACCGAGGGGCACAGAAGGCCATCCCCCGCCGAGGCCGATGCCCGAAGGGTCTCTCCCGCCCCGCCTCCGCTCGGGGCCGGCGAGGGCAGCGCTCCCACGGCCGCGGCGGCCTCCTGACCCGCGCGTAACCCGGCACCGCCCGCCCCGGCAGCAGCCGCAGCCCCGGCGGGGCTCCCGGCTCCCGTCTCGCTCCTCCATCGCCGTCATCCCCATCCTCCTCCTCCTCCTCCTCCCGTCCCGCCGGTCCTCCGGACGCGTTTCCCGTGGTGCAGCGCGCGCGCGGCGCTCTGGCCGGGTGTCGCTGTCACCGCCCGCGGACGCTCGGCGGAGCAGCAGGAAGGAGCCGCCGCCGCCGCCGCCGCCGCTCCCCCCGGGCTCCCCCCGCCGCCGCCGCCGCCCCGCCGGCCCCCCCTGCCCGCGCCCCGCCGCCCCCGCCATGCCCGGGGCCGCGGCACGGCCGCTCTGAGCCGCCGCCGCCGCCGCCGCGCCCCGGCCCGGCCCGGCCGCCTTCTCCTCGCAGCTCTGCGGCCGGTAAGTGCCGGCGGGAGCGAGCCGGGGCCGGTCGGGGCCGTTCGGTGCGCGGAGGGAGGGAGGGAGGAGGAGGAGGACAGGGAGGGGAAGGAAGGGAAGGAAGGGAAGGGGGGGCCGCCGCGCGGCGCGTCCCGCATGGGCCGCGCTTGGCCCCGGCGCGGAGAGGCCGGCGGGGAGCGGGGGATGAGGAGGCGGCGGGCGCCCTCCGCCCGCTGCTCCCGCGCCTCCCGCTGCTCCCGCTCTCCCGGCCGGGAGCCGCGGGGCCGCGCAGGCCGCGCCGGGGTGGCGGGGATGGGGCCAGCGGGGCTGCCTGACAGACGGACAAAGAGCGGACGGACGGACGGACAGAGCGTCCCCCCGGCCGCGTCCTCCCGGGCCGTATCCTCCCGCTGCCCGCCTCTCCATTGTTCCCGGTGTAAGATAGGTGAAGCGTGCCGACCTGCGAACAGTCATTTCGTTTGGTTTTATTTCTGCATAACCTTCTCAGAGTCTCCTCTCAGCTGCTCGGAGGAAGCTTTTGCAAGGCACCTCTTTTCCCCAGCGTCGGGAGCTGCTAACAAGTGCCAGGCTGGAAGTGGCTTGGGAGAGCAGGGGGGACCAGTAGGAGTTGAAGAGAAATTAGTTGGGCTTCAAACACTTTCACTCATCAACATCATTCCTCCCCCGGTTCCTGCCAAACCTCAGCTGGGGTGAGTGCAGCAACGTCTGCATTAAGCTGGCGCATGGAAAGGGAAGACATTTATGTTGCAAACGTAAATCATCACTCTGATCACTTTGTTTTTGTAAACTGTTTAGGGCAGCTGTGAGAGATTTTGCAGAATGATTAAAAAAAAGGTAGATATGTGGAATCCAGTGATCACAACTTTAGTCTTGCTTTGGAAGTCTTCTTGGAGCATGACCTATCTCTGTCTGCATACACGTGACATTCTGGTCCAAGAAGTTGTAGATGGGAGAGATGTCTTAGTCCTGATGAGCAGCATCTTTGCCACTGGCCAGGACAAATGACAGAAGACTGTGTTTTTTCTTTTGAATAGGATCTCAGTTGCTTTGTTTATTTCTGTACTTATTTACAAATGTCAGTAGTACTTTACAAGCTTGCTAGGAATGTATACCTGGGCCGACCCATCATGCTTCAACATTTTGGAGTGCCCATATCCAATTTCATTGTTGTAAGTGGTACAAATTTTGTAGCTGTTCTCCATGAGTTTGGTGAATATGCCTTGTGAAGGGAAGAAGTAGAAAAACAGTACTACCCTGCATCAATTCTTGCAGGTGTTCTTATGCTGTTCTCAAAATCAGTCCAGCTAAACCAATGGTCTGATTGAGACTTAAAATCTATCCTGCTGTGTGAAAAGTTTGCATACCTTCAGGCAATGTTAGTTTTTCAGTGTTCACTTCCAGTGTTTGGATTTGTGCATTGTCCAGTGACAGCTGTCATCTGCAGGAGTTTTGGCTGCACCGGAAGCTCTGGAGCATGTGAGGCATGCTTTCCTGTGGATCTCATGGGATCTGCGGGCTCTTGGTACAGGGTACAGACACATCCATAGGAGAGGCCAGAAAAGCCTGCTCTTGTTGCAGTAATTTAGGAAAACAAAATTCTTTTTCAATTGCAGTTTCCTGAAAACTGTTGTCATGGCCTTTCGTCATGAATATGCAACTGAATGTATGTGTGTGTTCAGTTTCCGAAAGTGTTTTCTGTGTAGTTTGTTCTGGATGTCTGCATGCCCCTCTTCCCCGAGTATACCTGTACTTTGTCAGTGAGCTCATATAAATGAAGAAAGCTAAAAAAGATGAGGGTGATACCTTGCATGTGGGCTGCTGTGTGCACGTGTACTTCTGTCTTCGCTCCTCAGGCTGAGACCTGAGAGAACAGATGTGTTTGTAATCTATGCTTCTGTTATTGTCTGTCCTGTCCATGTGTGCTTCATGTCTACTGTATTGCAAACATACTCTGTTTATGGAAAAATTCCTAATATAATGGACTATGAAATCAAACTATTAAGTGGGTAAGTAGCTACTTGAAGAACCACAATGATTAAAAAAAACTGGGAGAAAAATTATTCAGAATGTGAGAAGTTATATTGTGGGCTAAATTGTTCACCTGAAGGAACATGTACTTCCGGAATATTGTTATGTAGTTTTTCAAAAGGTGGTTTTCCCTCTGAGTTCAATGTGTACAAGTTTATTTGTATGAGGATTTAAAGTGCTGTGGAGTGTGCGGGTGTTCTAAAGACAGTTGGTGTAAAGCCATTGAGGTTGGAGGTTCGTACTTCCATCTGAGAATTTCTGTGTACCAATAATGTTAGAGTTGAGCTGTGAGAATGCTAATAATGTATTACTCTAGTGAAATATGGTGATGGTTCATCTTAAAGAGTTTAGCTCACTTCTAGATACATTCTTTGCACCACAGGTTCAGTAACGTAGATTTGCAAATAGTGGAGCTCAGGGTACCAGTTGTTAGTGTATGGATTTAGGTTAAACATTTAAAAGTGTACTAATGGGGAGGAAATGTTTGTTGTATTCTAGTAATTTGTGGAGGAACGTGGTGGGTTTGGTTTTTGTGTCTTCTGCAAGACATTTGTGATTTTTTTGTGACTGGAATCTCTAGTGTCTTCCTCCAGTGAGGATTGCTGTGTGGGCTCTTACAAATGGAGACCTGTCTGTATGGAGCAGCTTGATGGAGTGGGCCTTAATCTACCAAAACCCCTTTAAGTGTTTAGCATAATTTGGGATTAAGTTTGATTTAATTTTGGCTCTAATATAAAATACATTTTTCTCTGTGAAATAATGGAAGTTAAATAAGAAATAGTAACACTGGGGTAATGTCTTTCATAAATGAAGATACTGCTGTTACCCTAAATACGGAATGAAGCATCCAGGTTTCTTGTCCAAACTTAACATGTCTTGTTTATTAAATGAATGGCACAAGCATTGAAAAGTAAATACCAGTGGAAATATTTTTTTACTTTGAAGGCTCTTAAATGGATCTAACAGAGAAATAGATGGGTTTTATTTAAAGTAAGTACTTCCTGTGCCTTTGCCTGGCATTTTAATGATAGCTGCCATTCAAACCAGCATCATTTATGATGAAATAGATTCAAGCCTTCAGCTTGCAGTCTGATCTGAATAACTGAGTGTTTAAAGACAAAAGTCGTTCCACAAAGACTCCGTGTATATAACCAGGCATGGGTGTCTGCTTCTATCAGGTTGCAGGGCTTATGTGAAGGATCAGTACTGTGATTAAGTTCCACTTCAATTTGTTTAGGGTTTTTTGAAAGAAATACTTTTGGGAAAATTACATTCCTTGGAGTACTGAGATTCAATAATTTTTTTGTTGTTGTTTTTTCAGTTCTGTAAATTGGTGTCTGCGCAGAAACCCTTGTACTCGTATTGAGTTAAATGTACAAACTTACTGTTTTTTAATAGCTGAGACATAGCTATTGACAGGACATGTCAGCAAACCACAGCCATTGGCTATAATATGTAATTATATGCCAAGCACAAATTTCTGTCTAACAAAGGAAAATCCATTCAGATTTTCGTGAGATTTATTTTCATTTACACAAATGCTGTTAGTTCCTTTATTTCAGTACTTTCCAGTGAAGTTAAATACACAACCCCATCTGTTTAGCTCATTAGCTAGTACTCTATATACATTTTAAATATACGTTTTTTAAATCTACATAGAACAGAATGTTTTATACATCAGCAGTAATTCCATAAACTACACAAGTGATAAAATTTTAAACTATTTAACTTACAAATTGTTGTACAAATTAAAATACAATAACATATGTGAGTATTCAAATATTATATGTGATTAAATTATCTTCCCCTGACTCCATATAGAGATATTTTTTGTATATCATTCAGCATGTCGGATAAAATACCTGGAAAAAAATCTATAATATGTTCTCACAAAACTTGAATGTAAGTGTGTCCTTAGGGAAAATTCACTGTCTTTTAGAAAGACTGTGGAATCCACAACATGCAGAAGGGTTAGAAATCTCCTGATAACTTCTTTCACACTGTCAGAATGTTATTTTGGGAGATAATATAGAAACTGGTACTCCTTTTGCTCCAAAATAATTTTTCATGTACTCTTAGGGTATTATCAGTGTGTTAATGTATTCCAGGCTAGGATATCAAGCGGCAGCAGTGTGAATACTGTAATGTAGTTAATGTATTACTAACTTATATTACTTTATGATTTCATTGCACTTTTGAAAACAGCAAGCCATAGCTCAGTAACAGCATGTATATTGGCCTGATCCTGGAACTGATATACTCTACTGGCATATTAGTATCACAGTATCTGCATCTTGTCACGGTATGTGCAGAAAATCTTAAGACAGTGCTGTCTAATTCTTCCCTTATGACTAGGATGACATTTTTATAAGCGCAGAATTAAACAGTCTGATGATAAAATGAAATCTGTGTGGGAAGAAGTTCCAACCTGCAAACAGCAGTAGGGTATAATTTATGAACAGCCTATCAAATATAAACTGTCTAGATCTCTTGCACTGGAAAAAACCAAAAAAATCCAAGATAAAAACCAAAACCAAAAATCCAGGTGCCTGTAAAATGTCCATAAAACAGTGTCTTGATATAACATGCGATATTACTCATGTGTAAAGCTGTTGTGATGTCTGTGTGAGCTCAGCTATGTGACTGATAAATCCTGCTGCTCTAAAATTGTTTCAAATGGCAGCTACATCTACAAGGTTAAAAGATGCCCATTCATAAAAATTTGTACAACTGTCTTACATGTTTCTGTAATAATTTCCCATAAAGTCTCTATTAACTTTTGCTGCCTATGCACCCCACCATGGATAGAAAAGACTTCATTAGAGAGGTTTACAATGCCAGTAACATCAGGACCAGGTCGTGTTACCTTAGTGCAAGAGGTGAAGTGAGAAATACTGATGCTGTGCAGATGTGTCATAGTCATATGATCACTAGCAGCATTCAAGAAAAGGGCAAAACCAACTTTTTACATTCTCTGAATATTAACTGCTGTGTGATTACCCTGAAAATTTGTCACATCTCTCTTCTTATGTTGTTAGGATTATATTCGAATCAAGGGAATGGTGATAATGCTGCTGAAAAGTGTGTGCATGTGGATGTGTATGCAAGACACTTGTAGCATGTATTTATGATGATGTCTAGCCTAAAGCTCTAGTCGTGGAGAATGAGAAATGTTCATCATAAAGTGAAGTTTATTTTGCCAGGCAATAAGCAGCATATTTTAGTGCCTGGAATGTCTCTGGGAAGGGGCAAAGCAAGGAAGCAGCTTCTAAATACACCGGGTTTCTGCAGGCGTCCTTGGGTACTGAAAACTCTTTAGTCGTGCTTTCAACAAGTGATCTTTAGTATTGCACTGCAGCCATTCTTCAGTTTTGTAAAGGCAGGGAAGAGGGAGCAAAATGAGTAGGTAAGCCAAGAAATAAATACATTTCACAGGATCCATGGATGATTTTTTTAGTCTGTAGGCATTATAACAGTCAGAATTTCCAGGTTCAGTGGATGATTTCAGAGTGTCTCAAATAGGAGTACTCTGAAGCAAATTATCATCTCCTGAGGCATGATTCTCCTCTGGTTTTGACCACATACACACAGTGCTTTCTAACATAGGTCACTGTTACATGTCAGTCTCTATCAAACAAAATACATGTGAGATGGATGACAATTGTCAGGCTTTTTAATTGGGTCATTTATAGCACTGAGCAGTTCTTGATACAGCAGTAGCTATATACATAAATTTAAGAAATGTTCTCTTTTGTGTCTGTAAAGGTTTTTTTATCAAAGAAGCTCTTCATGATAGATTGGTAAACTCAACCAACTCCGTTTTTGCTAGAGTAATCTTGCACTGCTTACTTTGAAGAAAATTTTCGTTTCGACCACTGTAGATCAACTGCAGAGGGAGGTGATCAATCCTCAGGTACCAACATGTGATACAATTATTTTACCAAAATCACTTGCAGATTTTCCAGACATGCCCATGAAATCCTGTTTTTCAACTTACGCTTTGACCTTATAACTGGTTTTCTTGAAAGTAAAGTCTAGTGTGAAAGTGCCCTGTGTGAATATTTCTTTAACAATATCAAATAAAAATGAGTCTTTCATATGGAAGAGACTGCCGTCATCCCTCAAGGAGGAAAGCTTTATTAGGCTGTGGTTCTCAGGAGCTTCCTCTATCACTGGTGAACCTGACAGTTGTATTTCGTGATGAATTTTTGTCTGAGTCAGCAAAAAGATGTCAAAGTTATGTGATTGTGTTATGAGGAGCAGGAAAGCTCGTATTGTTATGGGGTGTAAGGAATTAAGGAAAAGCTACTTGGCTTTAATGTTGTTTTTTCCTGGTAGAGATTATGAAGTTGTCTTTTTAAATGACTTGTAGAAAAGAATTTTTATGTATTTGAAATGTGTTTTTTTTATGATCACCAGTGATGAAATTACGTTACTGAGAGGGGGATTAAAATAAGAGTTTATAGAAGAGGAGCACGCAGAAGATGATCATCCAGTTGTCACAGTATTTTGCTGGAAAATGTGGAGTAGGTGGCAATTTGTAGACAAAACCAGTGGGCTTGTTGTCTGAATCTGACAGTTAAAAGTAGATCATGCAAACCAGGCGTGTTCAGCTGGTGCCTGTTAGGGATCTGTACTCAGTGTTACATACACTATATTGGATCGAATGTAGTGCAGCTGTAAGTGTGAGTTTACTGTCACTTTTCAAGGAACAGTGATGTAAAAGGACAAACTGACAGAAAACCTAATCTCTCAATTCTTTGCATGATCGTGCATTTCACTGTCTAGTGTGCCTTTGTGTCATCCTTGGATTACATTCCTTGTAGGTCATAGGACAGGCAGGGGCCTTTCCGCAGTTGTGGTGGTGATCAGAGTGTGGCTGCATATGCAGAAAAAATGGAATCTTACATGCCTAAAATTTGCTGTAACATTGGACAGCTCTTCATTTCCCACGTTTGGTTGGACACAAGTTCAGCAGAGAAGTCTTGGCTCTGGGGCTTCCATCCTGAGTACCTGGACAGGTAGTGATAGGACAAGGGGTACTGAACTGAAACAGGGTAGATTTAGAGTAGTTATTAGGAAGACATTCTTTTCTGTGAGAGTAGTGAGACACTGGAAGAGGTTGCCCAGAGAAGCTGTGGATGCCCCGTCCCTGTCAGTGTTCAGGGCCAGGCTGGATGGGGCCCTGAGCAACCTGGTCTAGTCAAAGGTGTCCCTATCCATGGCAGGGGAATTGGAACTAGGTGATCTTTAAGGTCCCTTCCAACCCAAACCATTCTAGGATTCTTTTACAATTGTTGCCCTGTTACCTATGGGACACATCTTTGCATTGAGGGAACCTGGGTGAGTGCAGCTGCATCAGCGTGTTCAGGGCTTCAGGAATTGAGACTCTTAACATGGTTGGTTGAGGAAACAGTATCTGGAAAGCAGTTCATAAAGGCAGAATGTGCTGAATTTTTCTTTCATCAGAATCCTGTCAGAATATTTTCTGACTTTACAGATTGGTTTCCTGCTTGCTTAGTAATGAAGGTTGTATTGAGTGTATTTTACTAAGACTTGGCTTCGTCATGATTTGACTATGGGTTCTCAGAAATTTCAGACCTATTTGGAATGGTAGCCCTTAGTTAGTGGTCTGTGAGTTAATGGCATCAAGAACCTTCAAGATTTTTGTTCATAATAATTAATTACAGGAGTTGTTATAAACATGTATCATATCTTTTGATCATTCTGAATTCCTGTTTTAGTGTATTCTAGGACTTAATTAGTGAGAATTAGCTGCAGGGCACCAAAGTCATTGAGGTAGAATCCAATTTCCACAACCTTTTTATTCAAGAGGGCACAATCCTGAGGAGTCTGAGTTTTATTTTTTGGATCATTTTCACTGTTAGTTAATGGGCCAGGATATCTGTGTTATTATTGCTCTTATAAAATAGTTTCTAGACATCTCATGTTTTGGCTTGCCTCAATCTGAAAATGGGCTTAAGTGCCTGAAAATTGTTTGAGAAATTTAAAACTGTAATGAGGAAAGATCACCTTGGGGTATGTGGTAGAAGTCGGCGGGATTCCTTGTTCATACCATTTATGAAGTATCAAGGGAAAGAGTTACCTGGAAGTTCTTGCTGAGGTTGTGGATAGTCTTTTGAAGAGGATACACTGCAGAAGCACACTGGATTTAGTACTTGATTTGCCTTTTTTTTTTCCTTTTGAAGTGAGGATCATTCAGATTAAAAATGAATTTAAAAAGGCTGATTTACAATTCTGGAATTTTATATAAGTGAGATAGGAATAGTTCTTAGTTGATTTAATCTGACCACAAGTGTTGGTTAGCAGTATGGAGGTGGTGGATTTGTTGCATCAATGTGGAAAAAAAATCCTAACTGGAGACGAGTATACTCTTAAAAAAACCTTCTTTGTTGTCTTGGCAAATTTACATGGGCTGTAACATGACTGTGTTCCAAGAGGGGTTTTGAGAAAGTGACCTGGTTGCTCACTTCCATGATTTTAGAGTTTATTTCTACTCCTTCCCCCTCTGGCTGATTTCATATTATCTTTAAATACTAACACATGTCAGTTTATGTGCTGACTCTTCTGTTTATTCTTGATGAAGGTGCTTGATACTGTTCTGATGCTGTTGTAAGAGTGCTGTTTAGGCCACAGCAATCCCTGATTCCACTGATGAATGTTGCTCCTTGGTGGTGCTCAGTTTGTAACTGCTCAAATATTTGAAGAACAGTGATAGATTTTCTTTTTCTGGTTCACTGTTGGTCAGTGCTCTCCCTAATGTAGCATCACAACATTATCTGCTCCTTGTTTTTTATCATGCGTTAAAGGAAAGAAAGGGCTACCAACCAGGGTATACAGGTTGAGATGCTGCTTCTAGTGATACCTAAGTCATTGTCATTGCACTGATTTTATGTTCCTAGACAGCTGCCATCTCTGAAGGGTCCAAATGCTTTTTGGAAATGTCATGAGCATTTTGACAAGTAACTGCCACCTGTGATTATTTTTCTTACCTGATGAGATTATTATATGGGCTTATTTTTTCCATTGACCATGTTACATGTGTGTTGCCTTGTGTTTATGTTAGCAAATGTGAGGTAGATATGTAATTTTTAGTTGCCAGGCATATTAGTCTTACAGAATAGGTAGGTCCCTAAAAGCTCTTAATTTTTATGTAGGTAGGGTTTGAAGAGTGCAGCAGTAAGTAGAGATATATGTCTTTGAGCTTTAGGAGGGGCTCTTTCAGGTCTCCTGGCCCAGATTTTTGGCCCCATCTTTTCAAGTGTGCCACTGAAGGTAACACTGTGGTAGTTGAAAAACAGTACTGAAAGCACAGGATTTGCTTGGTCTGTCTGGAGTGAATCTTTTGCTAAAGAGGTATTCATTCTATCATGTTTCAGATTAACTGGATTATTTGAATTTCTGTTCCATGTGTAGATGAGGGGTATGTTTGAAACAGAGCTGAAATGAAATAAATATCCATTAAAAATGAAGTTACACTGTGGTATGACAATGCTTCCTCTGCAGAGGAGTGAGATGAGAAAATGTTCCTTGCCAGGTGGAAAGTTAATCTACATAAAGCCAACCATATTTTGTAGAATTTGTTTTGAGATGTTACGAAGAATGTAATCTTACCCTGAATAAGTTTGCTGAAATAAAGTTAGGGAAAAAGTGCCTACTCTGTGCATGGTGATGTGCTAAAGTTGAAATTGGAACTTAGGAGAATGGTTCCTGTATTCTAAAATACTTGCATTGCTTTCACAACCTGAGAGCCCGTGTTGAAATAACGTTTCCAAGTGCTGAAATAAGATCTAGATATCACCTGTGCTCTGTAAAATCTGTATTGTTATTCATGGCCTTCTCACCTGTGGTTTAGAATAGTGTTGTTTTTTTCCTGTAAGTTTTCCTTGTGCTGTCATGCATGTAAATGAGGAATGTCTTCCAGAATCTCTAAGATGGCTTTTGCAGCTAACTTCCAGGTTTTTTGAGCAAAACCTTGGTTATGCTTTTGTTAGCTTATTGTCCCATGTTATTTAATCTATGTGGATGTATTAAGTAATTGTCTTAAATTTTTCTGTAATTACTGTTTTTCTTTAGTACATGTAGATGGCCTTTTAGAAAACAATGAAGCTGAAGTAAAGATATTACAAGAAAAGCATGCTTTTAAAAGAGCAATTTTAGGTTTAAGTCAAGCATGCCAGCCTTAAAATTGCAGCACTGAGCTTTACCTATGCCACTAAATTTTACCATCCTCATTATATTATTAATATATTGTACCTTAGTACTATACCGTAGTATTTCATGGTATGTGAAGACACCCCAAAGCCCCTACCTTTTTGAATGTACATGAATTGAATAAGCAGCTGCTCTGTACTTTGCTTTCTTCTTGTTGCATAACGTGTGTTCTCTTACTGTGCTCTGCTTAATCCTGCTCTGAAGGCAGAATGAATATATTTCTTTGTGAAATTTCTGTAATGGTTATCAGTAGGCTTGTGAGGCCCTCATAGATAGTGTCTACTGCTTGCTTCACACCTAAAGCTTAGGTGGATCACTGCACCTGATTTAGAGACAAGAAGTGGAAAGATGGGTGGGGGAATGATTTGCCAAGATAACAGACTTGCCCCAAAAGCAGTGGCAGAGCAGAAAAAGAAGCCAACTCTCTCGTAGTTCTGTTACTTCATGGTGGTAAACAGTGTTTCTCTTTTCAAAGTCTTACTGTCTTGCTTATGTTTTCTTGATGGCAATCCCACATTGGTGTGCCCCATTCCTCTAATGATTCTGCACCAAAGCAGATGCTCCATGTTAGTTGGAAACCTACTGGTTGGTTGGGCTTTCTGGTCCGTGGTTAGGTCCTGGGAGAGGCCAAACCCCTCTTGCCCACCTTCTCACAGCAGTTATCCCAGTCACTGGTGCAGGCTTACCTTTCCACCTGAGGTGTGCTGCCTTCTCCCCTCAGGGGCTGTGCTGGCTGCAGGAGCAAGAGCACCATAAACTGATTAGTTCACCCTTGTGACCTATATTGAACATTGCTTGTTATTACAAGTATTTTACTATGCCTCAGGGAGAGGAAATGGATATTTCTTATTTTATGGCTGGAGAATTGGTGCCTGTGAGCAAGATGAAAATTTGTGTTTGGTGTGGATGTCCATTGAGCTCTTTAAGAGCTTTTTTAAAAATTAAAATAACAGCATTGCATTCATCTTTGTATTTTTAAAGTATTGCTCTAAGTGATGTGATTGCAGCCTTGAGTACTCAGCATTTTGGGTAAATCTGACCCAAATGTGTCAGAATAAGCAGCCAGAAAATGTGCCAAATATAATTATTGATCACTTATTTTTAAAAAAATTTGTTAGAAAGGGCTTGATCCTATTTTGCAAGATAGTGTTCAACTGCCTAAATGGTCATAGCTTTCTTTTCATGTGCTCTGTGACTCATGCATGTTTTGGCACTTGTGACAAACAGAGCAAGAATATTATAATCTGTCTGACTAGTTTCATATATTTATATGGAGCATTCCATCCAGTGTGCTGTAGAAAGCCACATATGTATATATATATATATACATATACACACAAACACTTGCACATATATTTATGTTATTTATATTTTAAAAAAGTACAGTACCAGTATTTGTGCTTGGGATTGCCCTGTCTCACTTGCAGGATCTTACACTCAGCCTTGTTGAACTTCATGAGGTTCACACAGGCCCATCTCTCCAGCCTGTCAGGGTCCCTGTGGATGGCATCCCTTCCCTCCAGGGCATCCACCACTTGGTGTCTTTGGGAACTTGCTGAGGGTGCCCTCGATCCCACTGTCCATGTCCCTGACACAGATGTTAAACAGCACCGGTCCCAGTACCACCCCCTGAGGGATCCCACTTGTCACTGGTCTCCACTTGGACATTGAGCCAGTGACCACAACTCTCTTGAGTGCAACATCCAGCCAATTCTTCATCCACCAAGGACAAGGAACATATGCACACGCATATACAGACCTTTGCTGTGTGGGCCAATTTGAGAGCAGCAGCAGGTTGTCATCTTCTGTAAAGCAGCACTAGCATAGTGCTTTTGATGAGTAGAGATGCATCACAGATACTTGCAGATGGTAAAGAAATTGTGACGCCCAAGGAGTTTAAGGGCTTGTAAAAAAAATCACATTTTAGAAAACCTGAGCATCAGAGTAGGCACCAATGGTAGGCTGGATTTTCAGGAGGAGGGATTGCCCCTTTCAATGACCTTTAGCTGTTAGATGACTCAGCTTTGTGATAGAACTGCACTGTTGTCAAAATCAAATGAAAAACCATTTGATACACTATCTGAAATATTTTTATAAAGTTTCAGCTTGAGGTGTGCATGAGATAGATGAAATTTCACAAGATTTTCACCAGTTGGACAGAAGTTATAAAATGCTACTTAGAAGATGCTGGGTAGCCTTAGTTATGTGTAGTGCTTGTTTTCCTGGATGTAAATGTCATCAGAACTCCCCAGGGTGAGCACTTTTGAGTGTCCAAGTTTGATGGTGCAAAGACAGAAATCCTGCATTGTTCTTCTGAGGTTAACTACCCAGTGGCAGAAATTCCCAGATAAATTCTCAAAAATAACTGTCTCCTAGTAGTTTATAACTTAGTACTACAAAACCAGTGGCTTTTTTTTCCAGAAAAAAAGTAGCATTGCCTGTGATTTTTGGACGATTTAAAGTATGTTTGTGACACTGGTGACACCCCTGTGGATTTTGATATGGAACTGTGGCTTTTTAAATACGGTATCACAAGCTTTTCCATATGCACATTAGATATTAAATTATGTTTATGCTGGTGATGACAGAATACAGATTTCAGGATAAGAAAGATGACAAAGATTTTCACGCATGGATAATTTTGTGCACGGTAAGGAGATTTTCTGTGAGTAATCCTGTTGATTGTAATAGGACTATTCACAGCTCAGTATGAGTGTAAATCTTAGTGGGATCAGGCCCTGCACTGGCATGTGTTCAGCAACATGCAGCACTCAGAAATAACTGTGCAACAAGTCCTAAGAGTGTATCATATGTTACCTTTTAGAATGTGTTGATTTTATGATCTGTTAAACTTTTCATGATGATTTATATTTGATTGCTTTCTTTTTGCAAGTCAACACATTCTAATTGATTCTTAAAAATACTTGCGTGTTAATTTAAAAATTGTTCTTTTAGCTGAGTGTTATTTTTCTGAGTAGGGAGAAGAGAGAATTTTATTTAATGTTCTTTATTTAGAACCATTAAGTAGGGTATTATTCTTTACTTTCTAGGCTTCTGCGGTATGGTAAAAATTGAACCTTTGATATTGTGAAAGCTAACTCTGTTTCCTTTTATATACGACTACATCCATATTTTAATAGTGCAACTAAATATATTTTCTGATGTGATGAAAATAGTCAGCATTTTTCATGGTTTGATAGGGATTTAAAGTGGATGTTAGGAACCTGTTAAGTTCTAATTTTTCTCTCTCTTTTGGAGGGATTTGCATTGATGGTGGTTTCATTCATAGAAATGCTTAAATGTTAGGAGTTTTAAATATGCTGTTAAGCCTTGTTGCTATCTCTTTCTTCATTAGCATTAGGAATTGCAGAATTATTGGTGACTTTTATACTTCCTTTTAGGAGGAAAGCATTTGAGAATGTAGATAGCCATTTTTCCCGTGGTCTGAATTTGGCATAGCCGTTGGGTATGTCTGGGTGGCAGCTCTGAGGTGTTCATCTGTTGTGTACACATTGCCTTTGTGGAGCAGTTTCACAATGCACTTTAATCTGATCTAACCACTGACCACTCCTGGAAGAAACAGTCCTGTTCCCTGCTCCTGCTTCCTCACTGCCCATCTTCTGTATCCTCTGCCTGCTCCATCCCCCTGATCCAAACGAAACCTCATGGCTTTTCTGTGGGAATAGTTTTGTCCAACTCCCTTCTCAGTTGCAGAATGCTGTGATCAACCCAGAGGAGGCCTGAGGGGGGAGAGGTGCAGGGCATGCCCTTTGGGCAGGTACCCCCTGTATTGGATTGTTTCCTGCAGTATCATTGAGAGTTGGTTTTATAGAAGTTTGGCTATTTTTTTACTACTCATGCCAGTAAACTGTTATGATCATAAAGTGATTGGCTTTTTAATTCAGAATAAACTTTTCCAAAGTGAATTCCACTAAATAGGGATGGAAAGAAATTCTGTAATAGAACAAGAATGTTCATTTAGGGAGTTTTATAGATTTATATGCACTATATTAATATATGTTTACAATCTAGCACAAATAATTGTAGCATGACCATGGAGATGAGCCCTAAGAAGCTGCGGGGTCTCCCCAGATTGCCTTTTGAAAAGTTTATTGTATGTGCATTTTGCAGTAATAACCTTTATACGTTTTGTGGTTTGGGCTCTGCATGCACTCATTCTTCCAAAGGCTCTTGAAGCAAGGATGTGGTAGGAATGTGCTCAGGTACACGTTCTGTAGCTTCAGATATTTGCTCATTAGGAATTTTGCCTTGTCTTACTCTAATGAAAACACACTTCCCAAAATGTAGAGTTAAAATAATGTCATCAGGATACTTCCAGTGTAAGGTTACCCTGAAACCATTTAATACCTTGGGCTGAGCACAGTGTCAGCTTTTGTGAGGGGAATCTTGGAGGTAGTTTTCATCAGAACAATATCAGGTTGCTAAAGGCAAGTTAGAATTGCTGTTGTGCATCCTGGCTGTTGTGTTTGGGTTGTTGTGTCTTAGAAAACGTGGTCAAAGAGAGCTTATTGCTATAGTGAAAGTTGTATTTGTGTTTCAAGTCTTTGCTAGAGTCTCTGGGCTTTGCTAGAGAAGGAGCTCTGTTTAAGCCAGAAGAATAATTACACTTTAACAACTTTCTTTTCCCATTTCCCTCAGCCTTCTTTCATTCCTTTTTGCCTTGTAAAAGTAGGGAGAAGGTAGTATAGGGGAGAGGGTGGGGTGGGATATGGATATAGAAAGTAGCAAATCCTGCTTTTTATCACTTAAAAGGAGTAGTAGAAGTTCTAAAACAACAAAGACATTTGCAGGACAATGTTTACAAATGCAAAAAGTCCATCTTACTTTCAAAAAAATAGCAAAAACATTAAACTAGTTCTGTTCTACAAATAGATGCTAAATGCACATGATTTTCATCTTTTGTCTCTGCTGTTAGTCCTTAAGCGTATTTTCTTTTCTCATATGTCATAAATAGTCTTTTAAATCCTACAGAATTTGTGTTTCTGCACATATGGGTTTTATTTTTAAAGTGAACCCAATTAGTATCTCTTAGTACTTGCTCATTAAATTAAATAATGCCTTACTGCTTGCTTAAGAAAAGAGGGGAGAAGACAGACTAGCCCTTACATCAATCAAAGTGGAGAACAAGAGCTGGACCATGTGTTGTACTCCGGTGGCTTACGAATTTTGCTGCTTTCCTTCAGGGTCTCTGTTCAGATCTACTTTGTAGCTGCCACCATCCCAGCAGACTTTTTGAATCAGTTAATGTTTTCTCTTGATGGTATTTTTATTTTTGATTCTGAATTGAAATGTTGTCATGCTTTTCATGCAGTATGTTTTTATTTAAGTGGTTGTTTCTTTAATTAGGAATATTGTCTTTACCACTCAGCTCTTCAGCTGAGCGCACAAGTCTTTGGAAAAGCTGATGTCAGGGTTCCTGAAATGAATAGTTCCGAAGTACAGCCGGAGGCTTTGGCGAAGCAGCGGTTTCTGAATGAGGTGATGTGGTTCACAATGGGGATGTGCTGCAGACAGCTGTGGAGCACCACGTGAAAAGAGAAGGTGCTGGGAGGGTCCTGTGAGACCTTTTCCAGGCAGTCCTTCCCCTTCCTCTCTCTTCCCCTGGGGAGCTCTGCCTCTAGATGTCTCTTGTGAGATGCTTTGCCTACAGTAAAGGCTTGGAGAATCTCTACCAAGCAAAGTGGATTCTTTAAAGGTTTTGTTGACAGCTCTTTTTCTGTCAGTTTATAGAGGAACTGTATACTCTAAGAAAAATCATGAGATTACTTGGTGAAGCTTAATAGAAGTTCTGAAATTCCATGGAAAACATCTCTGCAATAGGGATAACAATGTCTTATGCCAAGAAATTTGCTTGTGTGTGTGTATGTGGTTTGTATTTTTATAGCTTCCCTAGAGATAATCTCTAAGTAAGTTGATCTTTATTTCACAAATGCATCTTGCACTTAAAAATGTATTTAATCTTTTCAGGCTTGGTAAAGTGGTCTTGTTTGAATGCTTTTAACTTACATTTCTTTATCACACTGTCATTCTTCCAAGAACACTTCTCCTCATCTTCAATTTAAATGATAGGATTCCTTTTGTGTGAGCTGAAAGGTGTCACTTGACAAATTACATGTGTTTTACTGAATTAATTGCATTTAGGATGCTTCTTGCTTGGATTAATAGCCTGTTTTTGTTTGTGGTTCTTTGTTTTAAAACATTACCTCTTTGTTTTGAAACATCACCTGCGGGTCATGTAACTTAGGCTGTGTTTTGTCACTTCTTATATGCAGCCTAACATTATGAGTTCTCACTATTTTTCTATGAAAAGCCAGGTGTTTGAAAGCCTGATTTAATAAGCAGTGCGCTCACTGCAGCACTTCTGATATGACTCAAGGTCATGGCTGGAAGACAACTTGAGGGCTTTCAGTTGCATGACTATGCTAAACCTGCTAGTCAGGGTGAGAAAGAAACTGTTTCCATATCCTTTGCAACTGAGGGAGTCCGCGAGACCTATGATTACCAGTCCACAGCTGGCTTGTCCTCTGGGAAGTTGCTGTATCTTGCCAGCTGTCCCACGGTTTGGCATGTCAGGAGTCTTCCTGCTCTGTTGGTGAGAGTAGCAGGATCTTCTGCTTGGTTAAATGCTCAGCTTCTTAGGCTGCCTAACTTCCTGCCAGGAAGTAGCTTTAAATCCAGGATTTCCACAATTCCTACCTAATTTCAGAGTGATGTGGCAGTATCATCCTCCATGTGGAACAGCCTTCTGTGCTGTTCTTGCTAGTGGCCTAAGCAGACAGATTAGGGCCACCATGTTCTCACACTTGATGCTGTTTGTTCTCCCTTGAATATGTTTCAGCATCTTGAGTTCTTGTATTCTCGTACCTGTCCACGTCAACCCTTTGGAGAATCTGCAGTGACCTGATGCTGTTGTATTTCTGTAGTGTGGAACAAAAGCATAGTGAATGACAATCTGTGTCGGATGTACCCTGAGGACTGACTTCAGATAAAGGCTGAAATGAGTAGATCTATCTGTTTTACTTTCCTTGAAGTTTATCTTTCAAGCTAGATGTTTAGAATGCTCTACCAAAAGAACCGGTCTCAGCCTTAGGTCTTTTGCACCATCTCCTACCAAATGATGGCTTCATGGGAGGCAGATTCTTAAGGATTTCAGTTCTGTCTCACCTTTCTTGCTTGACACAGGATATTCCAAACCAAAAAGATGATAAATTGATCTTCATTTTCTTCTTTTAGGATGTTGTTGTAATATCTCTGGGAGATCTGCATTGGTGGGAAAAATACATCCTTAGTGCTGTGCCAGGTTCTGTTTGTTTGTTTGTGTTATTGCTGAGGAACTATCAGTATGGTTTCCCAGTTACATCTGAAAAATACTTCATGGATTATATAATGTCTGCAAGTGGCTGTGTGGCATACCAGACCTGCATTTTCCCTTGAAGACATCTCATTCTCTTACTCTAAACTGGTTTAATTTGAGAGTCGACTTGTCACGCAGTACTACCCGAGCTAACTCAAGGCATTAAGAAATTGCTGTCTGTATTTGAAGACAGATATTGTGAAAATCAAAAGCATGCTTTCAAACTTCCTTATGTTAAAATTGCAGGAGAACGAAAAAGGACAAATCACAAGCATAAATGTGCTAAACAGAATTTTTCCATGTTCTTCTCCTGTCATGGATGGTTTTGGTCCCTAAAATGGCCTTTTTATGTAGAAAGGAAGAATGTAAAAAAGATTGATGACACCGTCATATATAAAGACATTTAGCTGGGTGACTCTGTCCTCCTGATTTCCAGCAGAGCAAAGCTTACTAAAAATAATAAAAAAGTGTTTGACTGAAAAGCTTCTTCCTTTGGTGTGCCTCTTAAGTATTTGAAACTGAGAGAGGTCAGACCATCCTGGCTGTCAGCCTTTCTACGATGTATTCAGAAGTGTAGAGCCTCTCACGGTAGAGAATAGGGACAAATGTTCTTTCACTTTCGAGTTGTAAGACATGAGTTGCCGTTAGGAGGTGTTAATGAACTTTGTACTTTATTTGTTGAGGTGTGTGGTGAGGTTTTTTTTTTGTCTGTTTGTTTGTTTTTTAAGAAATTGAGTTAATTTTACTTTCAGAATCTTAAGAACCAATAGTAATATTTGAAATAAGGTACAATGTAGGAGAACCTCATGAGATTTTTCAGCTCTTTCAGCTCTTTCAGCTGGTGGCTTCCATACCTATCAAGTACTCTAGGATCTCACCTAAAGAGAAAGCAGTATTTCTTTTGTAAACTTGGTGTAGCTTGGTATAAAGAAAGCTTCACAAATGTTTAAGATACATTGAGAATTTTCAAAATATTTTCCGGGTGAAGAAAATTATTTAGGAAGTAATCAAATGGAATGTCTTGGGGTGACTCTATCATGTGTATCCCCTATCATGCTCTATGCCCAAAAAGTAATATTGTGCCTTTTCTGTGCTAAAAATGGAAATTTAGACATTTGGTGTGCATTTGTTTGATGGAGTGTTTTTGCATGTTGGCAGGCTGTTAGACTGGCAGGGGGCTGCTGTGCTGCAGTTCTGCAGAGTGACAGCTCTGCTGATTTTAGGCAGAGACCTGATTTCTGTAGACCTGACCTGTAGAGAGACCTGATTTTTTGGTTATGAATTGTCATTGCGAGCTGCAGGGAAAGCAGCATCTGACTTTAGACTTGAATGGAGATGGATCCTTTCTTCATGCTGCACTCTCAGGAGAACAGAATTTGCAGCTGATGTCTAGCAATGTGCCCACGTCACACCTGTATCCTAACTCTGAATGCATCAAAGTTGAAGATGCTGTTGCTGTTGCGACGCTGCCCAAGGTCTCGTCTGGTGCTTTGGCTGGGCCTGCTGCATGTTGTCCAGCTCCACTGTGCCTCTGCTCCCACCCCTGTGTCTGCTGTGGCCGCTGTGTGTATTGCCTCTGCTCTCTGGCTGTGGGAACATAGAGGGATGGAGGAAGGATGTCTGTCTGTCTGTCTGTCTGTTGATGTGTCTGTCTGAAGGAGCACTGAGGAATGGGTTATGGGCCTGCAGAATAGGGTGAAGGGGACTGACTGCTCTGACTGGACATCCAGTGTGCCAAGGAGAAGAAGAGTCCTAGAACTATCTTGCATATATAATAAAGAGTAGAATGAGAAGATACTGCCACTTCCAGCTTCACAAAAGCTTGCTGCTCTGTCTTAAAATCCAATTAATAATGTCATGACACTTGTTGGAAAATTGTGAATTGTATTGCTTTTCATGATTGGAATTTGTGTTTCCTCACCAATGCTCCTGCTTAGTGGGTGTGAAAGTGAATGTCTTTTACGAATAGTTCTGACCCCTCTATAGTCCTTACTTGATTTGTACCTTTAGTTGCTATAAAGTTGCATTTTCATAGAATCACAGAGTAGTTTGAGTTGGAAGGGACCTTTAAAGGCCATCCAGTCCCACCCTCTGCAATAAGCAGGGCCATCTTCACTTAGGTCAGGTTGCTCAGCCCCATCCAACCTGATCTTGAATGTTTTTCTGGATGGGGCATCCATCACCTCTCTGGGAATCTTGTGCCAGTGTTTCAGCACCCTCATTGTAACAATATTCTTCCTTATATCTGGTCTAAATTGACCATCTCTCCATTCAAAACCATTACCTGTTGTCCTGTTGCAACAGGCCCTGCTAAAAAGTTTTACCCCGTCTTAAAAGCCCCCCTTTAAGTAATGAAAGGCTGCAATAAGGTCTCCCCAGAGCCTTCTTTCTCTCATGCTGTTGGCATAGCAGAGATGCTTCAAGCCTTTGGTAATTTTTGTTACCTCCCCTGGACTTGCCCCAGCATATCCACGTCCTTCTTATGTTGCGGCCCCAGAGCTGGATGGAACACTGCAGGTGGGGTCGTGAGAGAGTGCAGTGGAGGGGCAGAATCACCTCCCTCAACTGCTGTTTTGGATGCAGCCCAGTTTTCTCTCACTTGTGGATATTAAGATGTTCCAGGAGCTACAGTATGCCCTGGGGTAGCAGCAGTGAAAGGGCACTGAAAGGACAAGGAAATAGGGAGAACAGGACCAATATGAAAGAGGTGTTTGTAAAAGACAGTCAAAATGGAAAAATGGAAAAAGAGAATGGAGTAAAGAGGGCATACAGGAAAAAAATGAAAAGTTTTCTAAGGAACGAGAAGGAAGAATTAGCCATCATTTAATTACCAGAATTTTGCCAGTAGTCAGAAGCACTTTGATTTGAAACCTTTTATTTGAAAGTGTTCAAGTGTGTACACTCGGATGTGCGTGAAAGGAGAGCCTTTTCATGTTCCTCCAAGATATCCAACTTTTGGTTCTTATTCAGTATCAATTTTAGGGCTGCATGTGTGTTTGTTGAGTACACTGACTTGAGTTCTTATAAAATGTTTTTAAGTAAAAAATTTTAAGCAAGCGCACCAATTGTAGATGTTTACTATTAAAACTTTCTTTGTAGGTAATTGCACTTAAGAATGAACATTGAAGACAAGCTGGGAGGATTATTTCTTAAATGTGGTGGCATAGACCAGATGCAGTCATCCAGGGCTATGGTAGGGATGGGTGCAGTATCTGACCAGTCTGGAGTATCGAGAGAACGGCAAGAGGCAGTGCTTCAAGATCGGACTATGCCGCACCAAGAAATTCTTGCAACAGATGAAGTGTTACAGGAAAGTGAACTTCGACAGCAAGAGATGATTTCACATGATGAACTCATGGTCCATGAGGAGACGGTAAAAAATGATGATGAAATGGATGCGCAAGATAGACTTCCTCAAGGGCTGCAGTATGCTGTTAATGTCCCTGTAAGCAATTTCTTTGTGAAGTATTGGAGAGATTGCTAGGAAGCTTGATCTGGTAGTCTAATCCTACTCTGGCAAGAATCTATTAATTGCTTGTTTGGATTTTGATTATCAAAATATTTATGTCATTTGCCTCTGGCTGTGGATAAATTTTGCCAATTAAGTATAATCTTTAAGTAGCTGTTTTATAAATATTTTATAAGCAGGCTGTTACCATAGAACTAAAGCGTTAAGATGTGCTCCTTTAAGTATATTTAATGTTCAAGGGTAACTACAAATCGGAATAAATAGTGTTATTAGAAGGTGCATACTGTTTATGCTGTTCATAGTACTGTTTAGTTGCTTTTGCTATAGGAAGCATCTGGTATGTTTTTAAGGTATGTGGACGCTTAGCAATTGCATTCACACTGCAGGTTGGACTGTGACACTTCATACATGACCATAAATATGCCCCTCCACAATATCTCATAGAAGGCATACCTTGGCTTTCCTAGAGCATTGAGATGACTTCCTTTGGAAAACAGAGCATCTGTCTGTAATGCAGCACATCATCACTGTTACCCTTCAAACATAAAGGACAATTACCAGGACTATAAAAGTAGATAGCCTTACACACGAAGAATAATCTTCAGAAACACAGCACTGTTAAAACACTACTCTGTTAGCTGTAGATCAGGTGGCTCAGGTGTTAGAAAAATGTAAGAGTATCATGGTCTTTATTAAAGTTCACATTAGATTGAGATTTTTAAATTTTTTTTTTCAAAAACTTCATTAGAAGTGGTCTTTTTTTTTTTCTCCTTAAAAAATACTTCTGTCTTAAATATATAATAAACTATTCCATTAAATCTTGCCTTGACAACAGCACGGACTAAAGTAAGATAGGTATGAAAAACTGAATGGTTTTATAGATGGAAGTGATTTTAACGTATGAACTGATCTCAAAATCACTACAGGTCAGGAAAAAAGACCTTGGGAGATGAATGAAAGGATACATCAAAATGTTACTGAGGAAATTAACTGTGCCCTTTTTATTTAAGATACATATTAATTCTTTCACTTAAATTTCTGAAAGAGTGAAGCCAGAAGATAATTCCCTTAGGAAAAGGTTTTCTGTTTCAGCAGTTTGTCATCTTCTAAAATTGAAAAATTGCTTTTCTGTAGTGAGAACCTTACCTGAAACTGGCACTTGGTATCTTAACAGATCAGTGTAAAGCAAGAAATTACCTTTACTGATGCATCTGAACAACAGAAACGAGACAAAAAACAAATACGAGAGCCAGTAGATTTGCAGAAAAAGAAGAAAAGAAAACAGCGTTCACCAGCAAAAGTAAGACATTGATTTGGCAAAACCAAGATTAAAAGGACCTGAAGATTTGGTTGACTATGACTAATTTCATTAGCATTTGAACTAGTTAGGCTGGAAATTGTTTGTTTGCTCAGTAAAGATGCAGTTCTGAAGTTCACCAGAGACCCAAAACAAAACTGATATAACAGTGTTTTTCTTTGAACTCTTTTTAGCAACATGAACTCTTGACATATTTTAACATCTGTCTCTCCAGGCAGTTCTCTCTCCAAATATTTTTTTTTTAAATTATGAGTCAGTAGCTTTGTAGACCATTTATAAATCATTACTCTGTATCTATCTAATAATAGTTGTGCTTTTCTGTGAGCCTGATACTTTTATATGCTTCATGCATAGTAGTGAAAAGTTTTTAAAAAGAAATCTAAAATGGTAGTTTTGAAAATTCTAAAAAGTTTACTAATATATATAAAATAATTTACTGCTAGGGAAAATTCCTGTGGTCATAATCATCTTCATATATGTATTTATTTATATCAAAAATTCTTACCCTAGCTGCTGGTTTGTTACTTAAAAATTTGTTTTTTAGATCCATTCATGAGGAGTATGTATCCCTGTATGTCTGAAAACAATTTTCTTCTGTTGAGAAGCACTTCAGATAAAACCAGAATCATTTCACCTCATGAGGTAGCAGTGTTATATCTTCTAGTAATTCCCCAAGTCAGTATTAATCTTCAGACTTAAAATAGAACATATGCAGGCTGCTCTGATAGAAATAAATCAGTTATATGTTATCACACAGCAGCATTAAAATAAGCCTACTCAGAAATCAACCCAGACTGTTTGTACATCAAAGGAAAACTCACCATAATACAAAGAAAATCTCCCAAACCTCCTTTTTGTTGCCCTGGGAGCAGGACCCTCCAGTCCTCAAAGCACTGTCAAATAGGGTTGCACCTGTGGTATTCTTGGAAAGCTGAGTAATTGCTTCAGATTGGGTGTGGAAGCAAGTTCCAAATGCTGTGCATTTTTTTCTCACTTCTCCCTTTGGGAGAAAAAGGAGGTCTAGGTTGAGTACATCCAGAGATCACTTCCATGGAAACATGGCAAGGTAGAAGAGGCGTGTGTCCCTCTTTCTACAGACGTGTACTTGCATGCTTCCTTTTTATTTCCCAATCTGCCAGGGTTAGTCTTTTGAGATGACAAAAAGATTGAAAAATGATCAGGAGAATTGTTAAACAGGTTCTTTTTCAGTCTCTCTTCCCCTTTTTCAGACCTGTCAGAGTAGAAAGGCAGAGTAGAAAAAAGCTGAAGGACTGACCTAGGTGAGAGCCTACTGCAGTTTCAGTATTTCCAGAGTAATGGGGTTGATTTTCCACCCAAACAGCAGCTGTAACTCTGGCAAATGGAAGTCAGTTAACATTCTGAAACGTTATAAATTCTATTTTATATCAATGCAGTAATCAGATAACGAAGAAGTCATTAGGTATTGTGACTCCCATCTCCTTTTCCCTCTTCCCCGCACACACACACGTGCACACACGGACACACACGCACGCTCACACACACACATGCACAAGCTTCTTTGTTGCTTTTATTAGGGAAGCTGCTCTGACAAAGTTAACTCTCATCATTTAAGAGGTGGTACAAGGAGTAGGTTAAGTAGAAGAGCACAGGTTTAGGATAACCATGAAATTAAGTGTATTTTCTGCACAATTATTTTAAAATCTCAATATAATATATGAAAAGCATTTCATAACATGTATTTAAATTTGTTTTAAAGACGCAGTTGGCTTCATCAGCTGGATAATGTTACAGAGCAGAGTCTTTATAATTGTCTCTATCTGTGACTGGAGCTGTAACACACCAATCTTACAAACGTATGAATGTGCTTGTCCTTCAGAGTGAATGCACAAGAATTTGTTAGTCTGAGACTTTCACTCTTGTTTTGATGCAGGAGAATTAAAAATTAAGTAGATCCTACAGTATTTGCTAGTGTTTCAGAGATACTGTTTCCGTTATTGACTCTCTCTTTCTCATCACTGTCATTATCATAAAACCTAAAATGCTGTAGCTAATCAAATTGCAGATGTGTTTTCCCAGCATACTTTTATTTTTTGTTAATAACAAGGGACTAAACTGTATTATTTAAAGTTCCTTAAGCTCTTCTTTATAGTTTCGTTTGCAGTTAAGCAAAACTTTTGTAAATGTAATTTGTTTACTGGATTTCTTATTCTCTTGCCAGAGATAGTAGAGATTTTGGGTTTTGGTTTAGTTTTCTATTTTTATTCTTTTTTATTATTATTTTTGATTTTATTCTTTTTGATTATTAAATTAGAGAAAACCTGTGATTAGCTTTATTGAATAAGGTAGATGTGGTGCGTTTTTTTAAATTTAAGTTTTTTTAACTTTATATGAAAATAGTTGCTTTGTTTGACAGCAAAGCAATTGAGTGTGGCAAGTTGAAGTCATCAAGGAGATGCTTTAATATGTGTATTAAGTGAGTAATACTTTATTGAGTGAAAAACCTGAAAGGGGAGAAGAATAATACTATTCTCTTGGTTGTTTGGCTTTGGGATTTTTGTTTTTAAAATACAATTTCTTCTTTGAGACTATTGGTATTATATAGATGTAGATAATATTTATCACTATTCTGGTTAAGCTTTAATGACTTTTAGCAAACATTTAGAGTTGTGATTTGAAAAAAAGAATATAACTTCTCGCTTTTGCTTTAAAATATGATTATCCATGGTTTAGTGCCCAGAAGTGGTTTGATTACTTTGTATCCTTTCCAACAGACGGACAAAATAAACAGTAGGGTATAAAGCGACTCAGCTGTGCCTAGGGAAGCTCTAAGCTGATTTTCCATGAGCTGCTTTTGTCTCTGTCCTGTTGAAGTATCTCTTAATGCACAACGAGACACAAGTTGGATTGGACTGCAATTGGAAATGTGTATTAGAAGCTTTTCGCATAGTTTTGTAGAAATTAGCATTGTTTTACCTGAAATATTTGCATTTTCTGCATCGAAAAAATTAATGTTTTTTTTTTGTAGTTAATAAGACATCTTTAGAGGGTAGTGTGAGAACAAATTTTACTCTTTTTAAAATAGATCCTTACAATAAATGAGGATGGATCACTTGGTCTGAAAACCCACAAATCTCATGTTTGTGAGCATTGCAATGCTGCCTTTAGAACCAACTACCATTTACAGAGACATGTCTTCATTCATACAGGTACTGCTTGACTTCAAATTTGTCTTTTCTACTATATAAAGAGTTGTTTACTTTTGTTAAAAATGTTTTCAGCTCTATGCGAATTTCAGTTTTAAGAGTGTAGCTAACTTGGCATCTAAGCTTAGAGATTCCATGCACCAAAGTGTCAAAAGAATATCAGAAAAAATAAATCAACATATATTTAATAAACTGAAGCGCTAACTGTTTACAAGGTTTCTTTTCTTTCTTTATCAGAAAGTAATGGGTTGACTTGTAGCCTAAGTGCCAAAAATTGACCCCTTTGTAAAATGTGCTGCGGCTTCTTATTTGCCTGATGAGGTATCTCTGTTCGGAGAAGTGAAAAAGGTACTTGCTGTTATAATAGCTTGCCAGTATCCTGAATGCAGTCTATGCCAGCATCCTGATTGATCTTGCTCATGAGGAAATGACAGCCATTCCAGATCACTCTTCCGTGCTAGTCTTAATGTGACCCTTAGGATCATGGAGAGAACTCTGCAGTTCATATACGTAGTAAGGCAAATGTTTTTTGGTTCAGGGTATTTTTGGAATTCGCTCAGATGCTGGTTTTCTTAATAGACATTTTGATATTCCTCGACAATAGTTATCAGAAACAACAGTGTGTAGTTATTAACTTATGGATGTGGAATTATATTGTTCAAGGTGAAAAACCATTTCAGTGCAGTCAGTGCGACATGCGTTTCATACAGAAGTACCTGCTACAGAGGCATGAGAAGATTCATACTGGTGAGTATAGTGCCTTGAGTATCTTTACTGGCGTGCTTAAAAACTGTTTCCCCACTCAGGCAAGGTTTCTGGTAATAAATATGCAGCCTAAAACCCTGTTGTAGTTTGTTTTAATTTAACACATGCTATAAAGTTATAAAACTTTTAAAAAGAAACCAGTTTTGTGCTTTCAACTTGTTCCACTTTCCTTTGGCTGTAAAATGAGTATGAACTCCAGTAAGCAGATCTGAAAGTAGTTTTCTATAAATAACCCCAGAGCTGCAAATCCCGAAGTTTGTGCATTCATAAAAGTCAAAGTTCATTAAGCAGTTCTGTCTTTTGTTGTATCAAGTTAATTCAGACAAGGGGGACTTCCAAATTACATTTCCATAGATTTATTTGTTTGTTTGTCTGTTTGTTTGTTTTGGAATTTGATGGAAAAGTGCCAGGACTAAAATGGCCAAAATGCCTAACCCCAATAGGTATTAGTATCAGCTTTTCGTTTCGCTTCTTTTCTTCTTTTAGGTTTAGTTCAGAACTGTTCTAAAAATAAGAATCTTAGTTTAAAAATATGCGATATAGGTCAAATAAGGCCTGAAGCTTTAAGCCAAAGAGAGTTAAAGTTTATATATGTTTATTTTTTTTATCTTGTTGCACCACACAGAACCACATTCTTTAACAGGTTTGGTTTCATTGGGTTTTTGGCATTTTGGTGCATGGCCTTTCAATCCCTCTTTAAATATTTTGTAATATGGTCCCTTTTGGACTAGATGCCAATTTCTCAGCCTCTTTTTCAGAAAAGCAGAGCTGGTGAATGTGCACAGTGTTTCTTGGCTGTAGCATTTAAATGGATATGAAAGCTACTAACCCGCAGTGCAGTGTGTGCATGCGTAAGGGTCGAGAGGGAGAAAAAACTCTGCAAAATGAATTTTCAGAGCAGTGTACAGGGAGTTACATGCACAAATGCCCTGTTGTTGATGGGATTTTTGTATCCTAGGTTGCCATGAGTCCAGACTAAGTAGGTTTCCTTCAGCCAGTCAGCCACAGAAGAGTCTTCCATTCTTCTGTCCAGTGTCTTTGTTCTGCTCCTAGTCTTTCCTCTGGCTCTGAATTGGTGAACCATGCTGCCTCCACTTTGTGTAGATACTTATTCTTGAAAAGAATGCTCATTCAGTCTCTTCCATCTATCTGCCCCCCAAGCCCCCCAAAAACGGCAAAAATTTAAGTGCAGCCTTCACATTTTTTAGAAGATTTTTCTTTTTTTTTTCAAATGAGGGTTATTCCCTGTACGTGGCTTTGAAAATAAGAGTCTGGGCAATATAGTTAATTAACACTTGACTGCAAATATTTTATAAATTGATTTAATTATCTTTTTAAATTTAGCTTCTAGCTCTAATGAGAATTCTGTCTATTGTAAACTTTGGAGGGAGGGGGTGGATGTGGTGGGATTGTAGGTTTTTATGCCAGTTCTTACATATGCTAGTCTTTGTTTAGCAGAGGAAAAGGTGCCATTTAACTAATTAACCATATTGTTATCTGACTTTTTTTAGATAACTGTGTTTTCCTCCTTTATGAGTATAGTTTGGTTGTTTCTCAGAAAAGAGAAGGTGGTGCTTGTGTTTAAATTGTTGAATCATGGATGTTTTCCTAGGTGACAGCTAGTAATGATTAGGAGAAAATATGTAAAACCCGGCTTTCGGAAGTGGCAAAATTTTTTCTGAAGGCCGTTTAGTTAACAAGAATTTATCTAGAGTTTAATTTTTGGCTTCACCCAGTTATAGTGTAGCTAATTGGCACTCTGCATACCTGTCTGTGCTTTCACCTCTATATGACAGTGTTCACCACTGGGCCTTAGCTGTTTGTGTAGTCACCCTGTTGTTCAGGGCTGCATAACCAAACCCATTGAGAAAAGCTGAATTTTCAACTTGCTTCTCTAATGAGAAGGTGAGCAGTGGGTCTGTGTTACACTTTGATGAAAGTAAAGATCTGTTTGTATTATTTATACTCTTTTAAAAACATTTCTTAACTTTATTCAGTACTTTTTTTCTTTTTATTTTGCATTTTTATCTCCATGAATGACCACGTTTAGCACCACCTTTTGTACAGTGCTCAAAATACTGATGAGGAACAGGAAATCTCTTACTCTTTTAATGATGTTTATCAAATTCTCCAGTTTATTTTAAGCCAAAGAGAGTAGTAGCAGGTAGAAGCCCCATTTTATGCCTGTTACAAGCCCCCAATTTACAGGTGCCCCAGCTAGTTCCAGTCTGATTTGACTTTGGCTCTCTGAACCACTCCTTCAAAGGAAATGTTGTGAGGGAGTTAGGAAGCAATCAATGAACAGCCTTATTCTGTGTAAATAATTGAACAGTTGTATCTAAAAGCAGACATTGCATTAATACAAAATTTGCTTATAATTGTATGTAGAGGAGGGCAGCAGTGTTGGAACCCTGCTGCTAAACTTGTCCCTAATGATACAGAAAATTGCTATTTTAGTTGCAAGAGAGGGAAGAGTCACTGGTACGCCAATATTTTCAGTTTACGAGGTTGGAGAAGATGCTGAATGTTCTTCTTTTTTTTTTTTTTCCCCAAATATGTCTGCTTACTTTTTGCTTAGAGATGTTTCTATATACCTTACCCACTCATGCATTCGTGTGTCCTAATTGTGTGAGCCACCCTACTTTCCATTTTAAACACAAAAACTAAGATTACATTAAAAAAAACAAAACACCATTGGGGCTAACAATTCAAGTGCCTTCTTATTCTTCAGTCATGCTGATTTTTTATTGCCTTCTTTGGTATTTTATAATTTGTTTTTTGTCTGTTTAGACTTTAAAATGCCTGAGTTTATAATTGTTGCAGCCTTCATACACATAATATTTGTACTACGTTTGATGAGTAGTTCTGTTGCTTGGTTTTAATAGATTGCCAGCATAGACACAACATATGAGCTGTTTTCATAAATAATGCATTGATTGTTGTATTGTATTTTTAAATTTTGACCTTTTTTTATACATCTGATTCTTTCCCACTCACCAAGACATCTCAGAAAAATGTGTCCTGGATTCTCCCTGCATTAGCAAAAGGCTGTTATTAATGATCTCCTCCATTTGCAATAGATCCTGTTTGAAAAGTACAACAAAATTGCGGAAGGCATCTGAAGTTTTGGGCTTCTGCTAGGATGAAATTATTATTGGAAGCCTATCTTCATATTAATTTTTAATCTTTTTCTAACATTATCTTTCATATGAAGATTAAAGCCAGAATTAAGTATGGTATCAGTTTCACAAAGTTTTTGTTAATCTTGCTTTCAGAGTGTTCTGGAATTCTACTGAAAAATATCATTTTCTGTATTGTGCTGAGTAACTCCAGGGCAGTGTCCCCAGATTTTTCTCCCTGTTAAGGCATGGCCAGCAGTGCATTTATATGTGCCCTGAAAGTCTCCAAAATAGCTGGTGGTTGTAATGCACCGAAAAACCACAGACCCTTGTTTGGCCCTGTTCAAGCCTTGAAATGGGAATAGGTAGCTGGGGAGTCTTCTGCCAGCGAATAGCCAGCTTGAGTAGGAAAATGATAAGGAACTCTGTGTCCATTCATTTACAGAAATGAGTGTAAGGCTGCAGGTAAGTGTATTAATGAAGTGTTCTGCATTTCCTGGGATTGCAGGATGGCTCCTTAGAGGGCTGTTCAAGGCCAGAACAGGACTCAGCTGTCTTGCTTTAAGGCTCAGGATAGTTTTCAACCCAAACAGCCACTCTATTCTCTTAAAAAAAAAAAAAAAAGTAAGGTAACATGAAAGCAGGCTTCGAGACACAATGTAAGGAGAGTTGTTTGAAGGGGCAATTAAAAAAACCACAAAGTAGAATAGTGGAGCAAAGGGAAAGAAAACAGTAAGTAGCAAGGACTAAGTAGTAGTCTTCAGGAATGGAAAGTTCCTGTGTCTTAAACAAGAACAATGAAGTCTAAATGTTTTGCCTTAGCTTCCTGAAAATGGAAGGCAAGGATTGGAATTTGATTCAGAAAGTCTCGACAGGCTTGTTGGGAGTAAAGCACTGTAGTTGTGAGGGTGCCTAACAAATAAAGAGAACATGAAGAATGAGACTGGAGTTTGAAAGTTAAGAAATAGGCCAGAGAGGAGGATTTGCATATAGGCAGTATGAGAGAGAATGGTATGATAGGTGTTAGGACTTACAAGGGATGTTGATAAAAAAGCAAAATTTTATGGTGCTTATTAACAAGCAAGAAATGGTGAAGTTCTCTAACTCAAGTGAAAGAAGAGATAGGGTGCTGAGGTTATGAGCCTGTAGAAAAAGTACTGATGGAAGCTGAGAGATCTGAGGAGAGGAGATAATTTGATTTAGGAGAGAATAAATTGGAATAATTTCATCCAAGAAAGAGATTGGCTGAGAAGCCACATGGAGAGGTAAGAATTAATAATTGGAAATAGGACATAGGCTTACAAAGAGAGAGATTTAGAAATTGCTTGGAATTAAGGAAGTTGGAACTCTGGGCATTAATGATCTGACTAGGAGCACATGTGTGGGCGATACAGATATTTTCCATTCTAGTTTCTATAAATACTGGAACCTTATTTTGAGGTACTGTATTCTCATTTGTAGAAGGATGTGGATAAATTTCTCTATTCTAAATGGAAAATACACATTCTGACAACATTTTAAATAATAAAATCTATTAATTTAAAGTTTTAAATTTTAAAAATTAATTGTTGGTAATTTAATAGTTCATGACATAATTAGTAAGAATAAAACTACCTCAGAAAATAGCAATAGTCTGAATATTTCGGGAAACAAAACATAAATGGTTTATATCCCAAAAATCAATGCAGTGCAGTATCCAAAACAAAGAGGGTCTTGGCAGATGTTGCCAAGGCAATCCATGACTTCTGTATCAGTCTAAAAGATTTCGTAGTAAATACTAAGAGGAGAGATCACTGTTGTTCAGGGTGAGTTCTAGTAAATAATAGTGAACTTCTATAAAAGCAAAACTAACTTTTCAATGCACTTGGAATTTTTAGGTTTTGTCAGAGAAACCTAGAAAAAAATATCAGAGGGAAGATGTAAGGCAAAAGTTAAAAGAAATAAAAATAGTGTTACTCCCTGCTCAGGAAGGATCGTTACAGGGTTTCTTTGATAGGAAAAATAAGGGCAGAACTGAAGATGAATTCAGGGCAGTGCATATTGTCTGAATGAGTATTTTGTGAAAGTAAAGAAAAAAAACAAAAACCAAAACAAGCAAACAAAACAACCAAAATGAGAAACTTGTAAGTATGCAAATGCCAGTTCTGCTACAGAGGTTTCTTGGTTTTGGCTTAATTTTAAAAATATTTTTATATTAGTTTTTGAAAAAATAAATTAATTTGGGTTTCAACCAAAATAGTAGGACTTTTTCAAAGCAGTTATCTCAATTCCACATGCAGATAAGGGAAAAAACGTGGAATAATAGAAAACACCCTCCAAAATGTTATATTTGGAGTTTGGAAATGCATTAATTCTCTCCTAGAAGGGATGGGTTTGAGTTAATGAGTTGGTGAGAGGATTGAGATATTTTATACAGTCATCTGCCCTAAAAAATGCATACTGTAGCAACAATTCAGGAAGACCATCTTTGCAGTTCTTAATTTGTTATGTGTAAGGCATACCTGCACCTCTGTTAGAAAGAGGAGTAAGGATTTAGTTTTAAAGGTGGGGGGTTTTTTTAGCATAAATGCTTAAAGTAATTTGAGGCATCAACTGAGTATTGAAAAAATAGTGATGTAAGCAAGCCCTATGTTGTTTTTCAATAGCAATAGACTAAATCCTCGTACTGCTTCTAATAGAGAATGTAGTATTTGACCTGGTAATTTTATGGAAAAATGTTGATTCATTCTTTTAGATTAATATTGCTACGTGTTTTTTATCAGGTGAAAAGCCATTTCGTTGTGATGAATGTGGTATGAGGTTTATTCAGAAGTATCACATGGAAAGGCACAAAAGAACTCACAGTGGAGAGAAGCCTTACCAGTGTGAATATTGTTTGCAGGTAAGAAGACTTAGTGAAATCTTATGTGATTGAAAACCAAAACACCAGTCAATTCCCCAGTGTTGCAGATGGGGCTTTCTCCATTTTATACAAATAAATCTATAATGAATGTTTTTTCTGTTAAGATGGGCTATCTTGGTGCACAGGCGGAGCAGAGTCACAGCTGGCTGTGCTTGATTTTATTGACTGTGTGGTGTTGTTTGACACTTCATTAGAAATTGGTAAAGTGGGTGAATCATCAAGTAAGTTTGTTAGAATGCAAGCTTTCTTTTCTTTCTGATAATATATTTATTTCTTTGCATAATAATAATAATCCTAATCACCACCATCATCTTTTCCAGTATTTCTCCAGGACCGATCGAGTGCTGAAACACAAACGTATGTGCCATGAGAACCGCGAGAAGAAACCCAACAGAAGTGCCACCAAAGTTGGCTTTTTGCCATCGGAGGAAGATTCTGGTTTCTCTACGCCTCTGAAAGACAGCTCCTTGCCAAAGAAGAAAAGGCAGAAAACAGAGAAAACAAAATCTGGGGATAAAGAAAGTACAGATAAATCAGAACACAAGAAGGACAAAAATGACTATTTGCCTTTGTACTCTTCCAGTACTAAAGTAAAAGATGAATATATGGTAGCGGAATATGCTGTTGAGATGCCACATTCTTCGGTCGGTGGATCGCACTTAGAGGAAGCAAATTCTGGAGAAATACACCCACCGAAGCTCGTTCTCAAAAAGGTCAACAAGAGGAGTGTAAAGCAGCCACTTGAGCAAAGTCAAACCATTTCACCTTTATCTACGTATGAAGACAGCAAGGTTTCAAAGTATGCCTTCGATCTTGTGGATAAGCAAAGTTTACTGGACTCTGAAGGTAATGCTGACATTGATCAAGTTGACACGTTACAGGAAGGGCCCAGTAAACCTGTACACAGCAGCACTAATTATGATGATGCAATGCAGTTTTTAAAGAAAAAGAGGTATCTACAAGCAGCTAGTAACAACAGTCGAGAATATGCCTTGAATGTAAGTACCATAGCATCTCAACCTTCAGTAACCCAGGCAGCTGTGGCCAGTGTCATTGATGAAACTGCTACAGCCTCAATACTAGACACACAGGCACTGAATGTTGAAATTAAAGGTAACCATGACAAAAATGTCATTCCAGATGAGGTACTGCAAACTCTGTTAGATCATTATTCACACAAGGCTAATGGACAGCATGAGATCTCTTTCAGTGTGGCTGACACGGAAGTGACCTCCAGTATATCCATCAATTCCTCTGAAGTATCTGAGGTGACCCAATCTGAGACGGTTGGAACAAGCTCTCAAGCTTCCTCATCAGATAAAGCTAGTATGTTACAAGAATATTCAAAGTTTTTACAACAAGCTTTGGACAGAACTAGCCAAAATGATGCCTATTTGAACAACCCGAGCCTTAATTTTGTGACTGATAACCAGACTCTTACAACCCAGCCAGCATTTCCTTCCATGGAGAAGGTCTACACGTCTATACCCGTCAATAGCTTTCGGTCGGGAATGAACTCTCCATTAAGAACAACTCCAGACAAGTCTCACTTTGGACTAATGGTTGGTGATTCTCAGCACCCTTTTCCCTTTTCAGGTGATGAGGCAAATCATTCTTCTTCCTCCTCTACACAGGACTTCTTGGATCAAGTAACTTCTCAGAAGAAAGCAGAGGCACAGTCTGTTCATCAAGCATATCAAATTAGCTCCTTTGAGCAGCCCTTTAGAGCTCAGTACCATGGGGCAAGAGCTGGAATATCATCTCAGTTTAGCACTGCCAATGGACAGGTGAACCTTCGGGGACCAGGGACAAGTGCTGATTTCCCAGAATTTCCCTTGGTGAATGTAAACGATAGCAGAGCTGGGATGACTTCTTCACCTGATGCCACAACGGGCCAGACTTTTGGCTAAGAAATCTTTGTAAATAATACCGGCACTTTAGAACACATTTGTCAAAAGGGGGTTGCTCTGTATAAGATGGAGTTCTGTACAGCTTTTAAGAGCGCTATGTTAAAACAAAAGTAAGCTGATATTAGCAAGACCAATAACTGCTTCTTTTTTTCTTTTTTTTTTTTTTTAAATTTTTTGGTTAGCCATCAGTCATTGAGCTGCCTGATGTTGGTGCCCCTATCAAAGGCAGTTTATTATTCACATGTTTGAATCCAGAAAATATTTTACCTTCTATGAAATTTTAAAATAAACAAAATCCCCAGGTAAGACTTTCCCCCATGATTGTTTCCTTGCTGGTTTCCTTGTATGCTTTGGGAGGACAGTTTATTGTCTGATACTATTCACATTGTCATTTCTAAGCTTGTCAGCATAGTCATTGCTCTTCAGCAGGGAATCAACGTGTACTAAACACACAGAATAAACAAGTAAGTTTCAGAAGTCAAACAAATATGGCTTTAAAAGAAAGCATTTTCTAGAAAAATCTTCAGTCTCTCAAAAATGATTTTAGACCATGTGCCCTTTATTTCTGCTTTGCATTACCTTGAGTTGTGTTTGGAGGGAAAGAAAGTGAATTCTGATAGACTAACTCTACTATTTAAAAGTCTAATTAATTTAAAATACTTTAAACACTTTTTTAAGCAAAATGCCTAACTGCTAAAGCCTTTACTTCATTCCTGAAGTAATGTGTATTTCTTTGTACAGCTGAATCTAGATGTAACTTTTTAATGACTTTTTCATATGCAGAAACCAAGATTTTGAAGTTTTAGTTAAAATACTCTGTAGACAACATTCCCAATTGCAAAATGCTTACACAAACTGTGTATTCCAAGATTTAAAAGCTTAATTGTACCTTACCCTACATACTCATAACGATTAACATAGAGCACTTAGCCAACTTTATAGTTTTTGATTTATCAAAAAATAAAACCATTTTTAGATTTTTAGGTTTGATACGGTTGCATCATTTTCATCTCATACAGCAGCTCCAGTAACTCTTTTCAATATACTTGAGATTGGGTATTTTTAGCTTCTGTAAAAACTGTTTTAATTCTCTGTCTAGAATTTTGACAATTCCAATTGTTAAATTTACTGAAGTATCCCTGAAAGCTGAAGAAGTGGGCATTCAAATTCCCTATTTTTTAGTGTTTGCTTAGTGAAAGTCACTACAATTTTACCAACCCAAACTGGTGAATGATGCTAGTGAACGGGATTTCTTTTTCCAGCCTAGGAGAGTGATCAGAAGTTTTTGTTGCATTTCACAGTATAAATAAACTGCAAAGTTTATCCCTGTACCACGAATATGTTTTTTTGAATAGTACTTTGTCTTGAAGTATACAGTATGGTACGATAAGTAGTTCTGTGTGCATTTTTAAGGTGGTAAGATTTGAGTAGCCTAACTATTGTGTAGTTTAAGTTAACAAGTTTCAGATTTTTGAACTGTATGTTCATTCTATTGCACCTTCCCTAAAGGGACACTGTCTGGTAGTTCAAGGGAGTTTAGGCCTCATGTAGGCTGATTAACCAGGGAAAAACACACACACACACACACACACACACACACATATAGGTAGGTGTGTATATGGTGGTTTTTTAAATAGGATTGCATCCATGCTTTTACGGCACTGTTGCCAGCTGGTATCTCTCAGACAAAGCCATCAGGCAGGAGAAAAGGCTGCATCTCAAGGGGCTAAAATATATCCTGTCTTTTAAGAAAGGACTCGAGCAGGACCTAGAACAGTTCCCACCTCTTACCAAAGCAGTAGCAATATTTTCCTGAATTTTCATTACCAGGAAACTGATCCCACTTTGTCTTTTCCTTTATGGTAGCACTACAACAGCACTAACTTCACTTGGTACAGTTGAGGGAGAAAGGGCATTTATTATCCCTAGCCTGCTTCTTCTATTGGCAAGAATACAGTTTATATAAACTAACTTCTTAGTACTTTTGTATAAGAAAGCAGGCTCTTTTGATTATTTGACCCTGTGTGTAATACAGTAAGGCACTTCAGCATGCTATGACTTACCAGTAATTTTGTCTGAATATTTGGCCATGACTTAAAAAGAGTGGGCATCAAGGGAGAAAAGTAAATTCCTTATGGATTATTAATGACACATGTAAAGAAATTTCTTTGAAAGAATATTTTTAAACTGATTCACGGTCTCTCTGTTTTTCTTCCTTTACGGTCAGTTTGGTTTTTTGACTTTCCATTTTGTGTTGCACAGAAATAACATAAACGGTCCCTATATCCCAGGAAACCACCTCTTGGAAGGCATACTTTGTTTTCAGTGTTTCATTTCCATGACATCCTGGCTTGTGGTGCCTGAATAATACTGTGTTGGCACTTTTGTTCCTATGCCCTGATGTTGCAAGGAGATGGCAGTTAATTGTACTATTTGTTAAATATAGCAAGGAACAAAAGGAAAAAAAAAGGCTGGGTTATTACTGTGTTACTGCGCTGCTGTGGCCCCACAGGGAGGTAAGAGGAATGAAGCCTCCTTCTCCCTAAGGGGACTGACTCAGCTTTATTTAAAAAAAGTTACTGCGTTGACACTCTGGTGTGAGAATGTGAATGAGGACTCAGAGGGAGTGGCTCTGCCGTGCCATCGTCACACTTGGGAATCACTCTGAGGGTGTGTGAGGGAGCAGGCTGCTGTACAGAGTGAAGGAACTTGCTCTTCCCCACAGCCAAATGGGGATCGCCAGAGGTACTGCTATTCCTTACATCACAGCTCATTCCCTAGCCTGCTGCTGAGCCATTCCAGCTGCACTCTGTGCCTTAGGACAGGCTGTGAAGTCCTGTCTAAGCCACAGGGACTGTCTTGCAGGGCTTTTCCACGTGTACAATTAAAGCAGTGAGTAGTTGATCTGCTGATGCTTGAAGCTTTCTGCACTGGAGGAGTTAGCCAAATATACTGCTGTGATTTCCTGAATACATCCCCTTTTATTCTGGAATAAGTGTTTATGTAGTTTTGGGAGTTTTAGCTCTGTAAAAACCTCTCGCTTGTTTAATAATGGCATTATTTAATAATGTTTTTCACTGCTCACGTTTTGCTACTTTTAATCTGGTGCAGATGCACACTCTTCATGTTGATCTGGTCATTTTTGTTAGTTTTCCGTGTATGTCTGGAAAAAAGCAGCTTTGGTTGTCTGTTCTGTTCTTGTGCTGTCAGCATAAGGCTGGGGTGAGGTGGAGATTCCCCTGAGCTAACAGCAGGCATTCTTACCGAAAGGTCATGCAAGCACCGGATGTGTGTGTGTGTGTAAGGTGGAATTTTTGGGGATATCTACTAGTGATAGAGCAATGATAATTTTGAAAAAGAGGAAATTGATGACATTCATTACCAAGTGCGCTCTCTCTCTCTCTATATATATATATACATACACAATACATATATATATATATATACATGCACTTATTAATAGGCCATATTTTGGTCCTAAATTACTTGACAGTGTCCCTGTTAGCATGAATCTTTTTATATGTTTTACCATTAATATAACAGACAATGAAGGAATCAGCTTGTAATGGTATACTAATAGGCATTTACATTTTCTTCATTTGATTTGAGAATGAATTAATCATAAATGACAAGTTTTGGGGAGAAGGATTAACCATGTGTATTACTGTATGTTGGTTTACGAATAACAGCATAAACAATTTAAATTGGATGATAAAAGAACCATGTTTATGATCTTGTGTCTCCTAGTGTTGTCTTTAGGAAAATTGTGTTTCAAGAAGAAAATAGGACAAGAAAGTATTCATGTGAAATAACACTTGTATTATTTTTATATTGTACTTGTCAGGTTTTTTGGATGATGGGAGCTTTTCATTGTTAATTGAGAAGTACAGTAAAATCTTGCTAATTCGCTGACCTCTAAACAGAGCATCTGACAGGTTTCTACATCCCTCATGGTCCCTTCCCACCTCTCTGCAATGGTCTAAAAAGTACTGTAGCAAGGTCTCACACAATAATACTGTACTACTTCACCCAAGTATACTACAGCATCTATATTAGTATACTGGGAGGTAGAAGGAGTATTGCAAACTAAATTGCAGTTGTCAAAATAAATGAACAAAGTACATTTTGTGATGTGACATCCTTGCTTTTGTTGCCTGCTTCTTCACTGTTTTCAAAATTGTAATTTGTAAAGGGTTTCTAAGGCATTGCTGCGAATTATTTGGGTTCTACTGTAACTTTTGGAGTTTATTCCAAAGTATTCATGTTCTCCTATGAAAACTTTCCACCTGAACAGATACGTTATATTCCATGCTTGATCAGAGTATTTTTATAGTATTTGTATCATATGTAGTAACTATTTGAAATGAACCAGAATATTTGGATGATTTCACTCTGAATTTTGCAGCATTGGATTACATTGTGTATGTATATTTGCTAACTAAATTTTCTTGGCTTTGAGAGCTTTGATTTTCATTCTTCTTTCTTTGCTTGTTTTAATACCATTATGAAGCGCAGGGAAAATCCTAATAGTCCTGGGAATCCGTTTGGAAATGTTAACAGGCAGAAATGTTTATGCAGTCGGTACCAGTACACATGTGACCTTTCAAATTACATGGTTGGTACTGAAGCAAATGAATAATGTTACAGTTTCCTAGAGTTAAATGTTTTACTAAAATGAAGCCTTGTAACTTTGGAAGTTCATTGGACTTACAGTAATGCATGTTTATGTTAGGCATGTAATGCATTTAGCTGAAACTCACTTTGCAAAGGACAAGCACTAAGAAAGTATTACTGCTAATGAAAAGACATGTCTTTAATTTGAAATTTAAACTTCTGTTCAATTTGCATTGTGTCAGGGAAATAAATTTATAGTCGCTTTTGCTCTACTCAACATACAAAACCTTCTGTTTCCTTTTTAAAATTACATCTTTTGGTAGGAAACACAAACTGAGGCAAGCAAGCATTTCTAAGAGTTGTTTCTTGCTTTCCTTAATCCAATGGATGGAAAGGTAATATTGTGTAAACAACATTATTTTATTTTTTTATGCAATATCATGCTGTAAATATGATTTATCAAATAAGGATGTACCTATGATTGAATCTTTGATTCTGCACAGCTAGAGTTTATATATAAATATAAATGTGTCTTGACAATCAAGGACTTATGTCAGTCTTCCTTTATGACGTTTCTTATTGTTATGCATTCCATTTGTTTGACTTGAGTATTTGTATTGTCTGTAAAGTATGTAATGTTTTTATAGCTTGTTTAAAAACAAACAGAAAAGCCTGTAAATATGAACTGATCACAGTACTGCTCTGTTAGAAGGCATATGATGATGTACTGTTTGTAAGCAATAATACATGATAGTGCTAACTTGACAAGTAGCATAAGGATAAGTTCCCAAAATACCTTTGGGAGTTAATAGCCCTATTTGAGTTAATGAACATTCTTAATCATTTTTTAATAAATAAATTCAGATGTCCTCCTGCTGGAATATAAAACGTTGTTTACAGAGCACAATTTCAGTCACAGAGAGGACAGTCTTTAGATCTATGGCTTCATCCACTTTGAGTGAGAAATGAATGGCTTGGCTGCACTTCTGCGAGACGAGGAAGACTGCTAAGGTTGAATAGCTGTGTCTCTAAAGGATCAGAGATACTATTCTGCTTCTATGCTGATTCCTGCCAGTTCCTCTACATAAATTTGGAGTCTTTAAGTCCTGATATTGAACTGATGAGACTTGGGCCACCCATAGAAAGGAGTAGTTCTCTTCTTATTTCATATGCAGATAAACAGTGAACTTTTGAGTCACCTCTTCCTTTGTGTTGCATATTTTTCAAATTATGAGCTATGAGATGATGAGATGGGTTTATTCTGTTAAACTAGATGTCAAACTTATAGTTTGAATTGAATATGTATTAGACTGTACAGAGCAGCATATCTATTTGAACAGTCATCACTGCTTTAGAACCTCCCCTCCCCCAATTTATAAATGTATATGACCTACATTTTATAGAAAAAGAAATGTTTTTAAATGCTAGTCATTTATATAATATGTGCTTTGAAGGATTTGCTAGTCCACTTCTGTCACTTTTAGTACACTGGTATCTTTTATATGTAATGTATGCTTTTTATTATTATAATTATTATTATAATTATTATTATTGTAGACATTTCAGTAGGAGGAATTTTGCAACAGTATGAGGGGTTGAAATTTTCATTGTCAGAAATGAATTATACTGGACTTTGTCTGTGTAGTCTTGTCTTTCTTTAAATACTGTCTGGAAGGGAACTTGGTATTCAATAAAGCAAGTGACTTTCTTTTATTTTGAAGGCATACTATATAGTGCTGAATTGGATCTGAAAATGTAATGGATTTGAAGACAGAGAAATTAGTACAAAATCTAGTGTACAGAAGAAATTGTGTTTTGAAAGACCTGATGATATATATAGTGAAACACTGTTACAGTGAATTTCTGATATAGTGCTATTTTCCTGAAGTCAATATGCCTTCTTTGTATTTCAGTTAATTAAAAAAAAGATAATTTGTATAGATAAATTTAGGACAATAGGTTTATTTCAATCATTATACAGTATTTCTTTATCCTACAACATCTATTCCGTCCCTTTATTCTCAGACAAAAGACCGTAACCTGAATTCCATCAGTTGAAGTTTGTATATATAGGTGAGAGATGGTTTTATAGGAACCTGGAAAGTGTGAATTTGCATATTCCTTATGTTTCTGACAGAAATCAGTATGTGAGTCTTTCATTATTCCTGTGAAATGAGGAATTTCCTGATACCAAGAAGAGAGTGAGAGAGTGTGTGTGTGTGTGTGTGTGTGTGTGTGTGTAGGTCCGTGGAAGATGTTTGGGTCTCAAGGCCAAAATGATAAAAGTATAAAAGGATTTAACATAGCTCAACACATGACTTACATTTAATATGTAAGAGAAACATTTAAATTTCATAATTCAAAAAAAGACAAAAATAGTTTTGCAGGGAACAAAACTATTTGGATAGCAGGCTTGACCAAATGAATTTTTTTTGGTTAAACTTGATATATTTTAAATGATTCTATTTCTGCCTTTATTTCTGCCCTAAAAGCAACTTAAAATATTTTGGGAGTTACTCTTCCTGTTCATTTGACTGTGAGTGTAATTTATATCATGGTTTACAAAATGTGGCATGAAGGATTGGATTGTTTTATCTGTATAATACAATGAAAGTTTGCTCTTTTTTTTACATTATCATGGTGAATGGTATTGTATTCTTAGGACTGATTTATTCATTAAGTGACTTAATGAGTTTCATCACTTTTGACGTTATTGTTTTCTTATGGTTAACTTAGTCTTTTTGGGTTTATAATACCCTTCTATGTATTGTGATACTAAGGGAAGTTATGTTTTTGCTTTATTTTTAATTAAACTAATAGTTTGATAATTTATATTTGCAAATGATGCATTTTAAATGTGGTCACTTGCTGTTTGAAAAATAAAAAATATAGAATACTGTTTTATGAATAGACTTAGCAGTATTTTTCATGTTAGATAATTTCAAACAAAATCTGCTTTCTTAATGAGACAGATGAAGGCGTGTAAAGATACATATTGTGCAAGAACTGAAGTGGATACTTTTCAACAATTAAATGAAATATTTCAATATTTTATTTGAAACACACATAACTTATTTGGGTTTTCTTCTCCTTTGGATCTCCTTGCTTGCTTTGATTATAGAAAACAGAATGTCTGACCTTAACTTTAATCTGGTTGTCTCAGAAGATTGCACTGGAATCACTTTAATAGAAACACCTAGTGTTAGACCAGCTTTCCTTTTGTGATTTTTGTTTGCACTGGAGCAAGTTTGTTCAGTGCCAGCAGCTCCTCACAGAAATGAGAATCAGGTCTTTGTTTTAATCTCAGTTGTAAGAAAGATGAACTTGATTACTCAAGATTTCAAGTCTGTTGGATAACAGTATGCCACGTGTGCACTACAGCATTTTGTAGCATGTGTAGTATATGGAGTATTTGTTACATAGATTTTTCTATTGTTAAAGCAAATATTTTAAAAAAATATTGAGGATCGTAGTGTTTATGCACCTACAAAACTAGAAATATGTCCCATAGCATTAATTACTGATAATTCAGTTTTCTTGCCTTTATTTGTTCATGTATGTAAGGCATAATGTTTCCCTGAATCTTTTGATAGGGTCCCTCCTGGTAAATACTTGACTTCTGTGAAATGCTTGGCTGTGTTGATTTTACTTCATGTAAGAACAAGTTTTATGTAAGAAGGTGTTAAAAGTGGCACAGGACCTTAAAAGAGAAAAAAAACCCTAGTGAAGCAGAATGTGAAGACTGGAGCTGTGATCAGATGAGCGCGGCAGGAAGAGCTGGTGGGTCTGGGATGTCACCAGCCCCTCGCCCGGTGGGTGCAGCAGGGCCACTACCTGGGCATCCACCAGCCACCTCGGGGAAGCTCCCCGGGGCAGCGGTGGCTGCGTGAGAGGAGCTTCTCGTCTGGCCTTAGCCTGCACCCTGCTGAGGAGGTTGGCTCAGCTGGCTGGATTTGGCCGTAGCAGAGAAGGGCACTCGGGTTTGCTCTCATGTCTTACCCAGGGACAGCAGCCCTGGCAGGGGTGGCCACACACAGCCCAGGCTGGTCACTGACTGCACCAGCACAGACTGAAACTGGCCGTAGGAAATGCCCCTGCTCAGTCCCTCTGAGCCATGGGATGCTCTGCTGTCTCCAAGTGCCTTTGTGTGCCCCTGGAGCAGGGTGTGAACACAGCTCCGGGACTGGATAGGACTTGGTTTCAATCTTACTCCAGTGTGCAAGTTATGGTATTGCCTTTTTAAAATACCTTATAAACTTCACGTGGTGTGTTAACATCCAGCCAGTGTAGTAACTGCTTTTAATGGTTTCATGTTTAATAGTTTTAAATTGTGGGTGCACTCTGACTCTGCAATGTGCCTGATGACGTAGTGTGTGTGTACTCAGCCACCCTGCTTGTCTTTATGTTTGCTTACATTAGTTATACTGATTTTCATTTGTTTTAATTATGTGGTGGGAATATGAAATCAAAACTGATCACGTCTGCTTATTGACTTACATGATTAATACTGTCAAAGAGTAAAGTGATACTGAAAAGATACTTTTCAACATTTTGATATTGAGAAGAATTGTCAGAACCTACATTTTGTGTTGAGTGAGAAAAATAGTCCATTTAAATTAGCGTGCTTTTATTTTTTGCTAGGAGAAGGAAACAGTTTTCTATTAAAATAATTGGTTGTTTATTTGGAGGCATTAATAATAACTCTCTGAAATTAATATTTTTCTTGCAGTGCACAGGGTAAACTATTTTGTGGCTTCAGGATAGACAGCAGTTCATGAAAGTTTGGAGATTTGGAGGTGTGTTGGCTTAGGGAGGTAGTCTCAAAAAGTATCCTGTTTGTTGGTTATCTTCTGCATTGCACTTGCCAAATCAACAGAAGATAGTCTTCTGTAGAATATTGTTTGCTTTTTTGTCTACTTTAGTTGTCAAGACACAGAGTTTAATGAAGAGAGCTGTTCACTGGAACAGGGGGTTAAAAAGAAGCCCATCTGTGCTGTCCTTTCCAAAGCCAACAGCTCTGCCCTGGTTGCTCAGGTGAGTTGCCTCCTTTGCAGTGCCCTTCCCCTTTCACACCAGGGCTGGTCTTCAGGTTCCTGACATCCCTGCAGCACCACCTGCTTTGAATGCATACAGGTACAAGTAACTGGCAGAGATTAAATAGGATGATTTGGTGAGGTTCCATTTTAAAATGTGTGCGTGGGTCTTTTGCAGTCCGGCCAGTCTACGTCACTTTTGCCGGTGTCAGCAGCCATGCACTTCATGCAGAAATCATGGAATCCAGTTCCTACCTCTGTTATTTAAACTCACTTTTGATGTTTGCTGGTCAAAAACAAGTCACTTATTCTTTCCACTCGGAGTCCATCTCCCTGGGCAGCTCTGCCTGTCTTCCACAGGGGATCCAAGACATGTTGCTGCGTGATCGCTGTTTGTGTGATTTCATTGGGCCTGCGGCTGTGTCTTCCAGGCCTCTTGGCTAGAAATGTGGTGCCTAGTCCCAGACCAGGCTTTGTGCTGACATCTTATTAGATAGATCAGTGCCTTGGCAGTAGCTTGTACATAGCTGCCTTCATTTAACAGAGGTGATACCTTCTCAGCAGCTATGGAAATACAAGTAGTATCACTGAACATGCTAATTTTCACTTTTATTCACATAAAATCTTTGTTTTCATGGTCAGATGTGATCATTAGTGCCATTTCACAGAGGCAGAAGTAACAGCTTTTGTTAGATCAAAAGCGCTAGCCTGGCCCCAATGAAACCAAAAGGATCCATTATTTTAGCTGTGTAATTTATAAAAAAATGTTTCTCTGTTGTAATATGAATAATGACTGTTCAAAATGTGTAAGTGTTATACTCTGAAAGCTCTTGAGGAGCAGCATGTCCTTAACTGGTCTTGTCACAAGATAAACTGAGTCATGAGAGATGGTAAAGCAACGACTGCGAGTGCTGGGAATGTTCAGGGTAATTGCGAGGTAATCTCAACCATGCAGTGATGTGCAAGAACAAAACAGAGGATGACATCAGAAGCTGAAAGGATGACTTGTTTGTTTTCTCTCAAGTCCTGCGTTTTCTTACATTTCTCTTGCCATTCCTGAAATCATCTTTGTTATAAAGCTAATTATAGACAGAACAGCCTAAGGAAGATACAGCTCAGACAGATAAGGAAGTGCAGGGGTACCAGTGGGACACAGTGATCTTTTCCTGCAAACCAGGACTCTGAAAGGGGGATTTTCTTTAGGACAACATCTGTTACCTTAGAGGAAGCAAATAGGATGATTGATCAGTCTCCAAGTCAAACACGTAGCTAGAGCAATGGATGTTGCAGGTACTTGAAAATGAGCCATAAGGACAGCGTGAGTCCCCACAGAGGGTGTGGAAATGCGCTCTGGCAGTATTGGCTCTCACAGAGTTGTTGCCTGAAAATCCATTTTAAGAAATTGTAACAAGAGTGTTGTTTGTAGTGATGCTCAGGTATTACACTGATAGCTGCTATTACACACATTGAACAACACCAGATAAAAATCCATTTTAAAGGCAAAGTATTTTACAGTTTGCAGCTGTGAGTGAACTTGAAAAAGATTGTCTCTTCATTTAGTCTGAGAACGTACTCTACGTGTCACAGCCCATTTTACTGTCAGTCTAGGGTTTGTAGGTCATTAAGTGATGTGATTAGCTAAACCGGGTAGTTTATTCACAGACTGTGCTGTGTGTGTACGTGGAAATCACACATTGCTGTGTTGTAAGATGTGTACATCTGGCAGCTGAAGAAGATGATTTGGTAGGTGAGAATTAATACCCATCCTATTAAGAATCAATCTTTTCCATATTTCACAGGATGGCTCAGACTTACGGATGTTTCAAATTCACATCCTCTCTCTCTGACCGACCTCTGCGCTGCTGCTTTCCTTGTTTCTGGAGGCCACGTTTATATCTTTGACACCTCTATTGTTCCCGTACCTGTTCCATGCCACATAACCTTTTGTCACCCTCTTCACTCTCAAATCCATTTCCAGACTCCATTCCCTGGAGCAATTCTCACTGAGTGACACCACATGGACCATCAAAAGTCTTCTCAAATTGCAGTTCAGGATATCCGATATGCCAGGCTTTGGATGGTTCCGTCTGCCAGTCCCCAGGGCCTACGTAACTTGAGGGAGAGGATTCCAGCTGGTCTGTGGAATTTGCAGTGTCCTTTGCTAGCCCTGAAAGGACTCAAGAATTGGACTTTCAGAAAACAATTTTAACTCTTAGTTTCATTTTTCCCCCCTTTTTATTCCATGTAGAGCTAAGGTACTCAGCATAACGAGAGAGAATAAGCAGCATTCAGCAGCAGCAAGTGGCAGTAGCACCTGGCCCAAGAAACTTCTTTAGCACTTGCCTGGTGCGCACATGTGTGCGTGGGGGCACAGAAGTGCCTGCAGGCAGGCTACAGGGCTTGGTCCTCAGGGAATTAGTGACTCTTCATCAGTTCTGCAACAAATTCAAAATATTCATATTTGTCACTGGCCCTTATGATGGGAGAATCTCGCTGAACCTGTTCCCTGGTAGTCGTAGCATGTAAAGAGAAGGGAGTGGAGGAGAGCTTCTGAAATATTTCAGGAATGGGATATCCTGGGCAGATATCCATAGAATTGGGATTGTTCAGCCTGGAAAAGATGCTTAGGGGTGACCTAATTGCAGCCTTCCAGCACCTGAAGGGAGCTTAAAAGAAACATGGAGAGAGACTATTGACAAGAGCATGTAGTGACAGGACAAAGGGGAATGGCTTCAAACAGAAAGAGAGCAGGTTTAGATTAGATACTGGGAGGAAATTCTGTACTGTGAGGGTGGTGAGGCACTGGAGCAGGTTGCCCAGAGAAGCTGTGGATGCCCCATCCCTGGAAGCGTTCAAGGCCAGGTTGGATGGGGCTTTGAGCAACCTAGTGAAAGGTGTCTCTGCCCAAAGCAGGGTGGTTGGAATGAGGTGATCTTTAAGGTCCCTTCGAACCCCAGCCATTCTGTGATTTCTTCAGGATTCATCCTCCTTTGAGAAGTCATCTGTCTTCTCTGAACTCTTGCTTTCCTTTTCTGTCACTCTCAGAAATTTGGTGTTTCTATGCAAGAATAAGGGCTTGTTTACACTTTGCAGGAAAATCAAAACGTCCACTGGATTACATGGATGTCTTGTATGGATCTTTTTTGAAAATTGAAATGGCTCTCCCTCATTTTGGAAGTAAATTAAATCAATGTGTGCTACACGAGCTCTAAGGAAGGGTGGCTGGCTCTAGATTTGACCCTCTTTATATTGAGACTATCCAAAATTCGTGTCTTCAATTCAGATGGAGCTTTGCCTGTGCAGGGTCACAGGATTTCTTGGCAGCCCAGGGCTGGGAAGCCAGACTGGATCGAGTTCCTATCGAAACGTCGCTGCAGCCGCTCCTGTGCGGGATCAGTGCCCCCTTTCCCCATGGCCAGCGTTTCCTCGAGCAGCTGAGAATTTGCTTATTTATTCACTTATTTTGTCAGGCTCCTGATTTAGCAGATTTAGCGGCAATCTGCTCCCAGCCCCCCATGATTTCGGTTTCCCACGCTCGGCGCTGCGGGGTCTCGGCGCTCCGGGAGCCGGCGTGTCCCGGGCACGGGTGGGACCGGCCCGAGCCGGGCAGATGCAGATGCCGCTGCGGGGGCGGGCGCGGTGCCCGGGCAGACGTGGCAGCGCCCGGGGCCGCCCCGGCGGGAGGCGGTGCCGCGGGACCCGGCGGGAAGGAGGGAGGGAGGGCCCGGGAGCTGCCAGGTGAGTGGGGTCGGCACCGCGGGGACACCCCCGAGCCGGGATGGGGGACCAGCCTGAGCGGCGGGGGCCGCCCGGGGACCGTGCAGGTAGCGCCGGGCTTGGCTTGGCTTTGCCCGCTGCTCCCTCCGGCGTTGCGGCGGCTCGGTCGCGGCGGAGGCGGCGGAGGGAGGGAGGTGAACGGGGGAGAGGAAAGCTAAAAAATGAAAACCATGGCGGGGGGGGGGGGGGAAGGTACAAAAGAGGCCCCCCCAAAAAGGTAAAAGAAAAAAGAAAGGCAAATAAAAAAGGGCGTGGGAAGGAAGTTAAAAAAAAGGTAAAAGAAAACCAGAAAAAAAGGAAATAAAGAGAAAAAAAAACACCCAAACCAGGAAAACAAACAAACAAAAAAAAAAAAAAAAAACAAAAAAGGGGAAAAATGGGAAAATTTAGGGAAAAAATGAACTAAAAAATGGAAAAAACAAACAGAGGGAAGAGGGAACGGGTAAGTCGGAGCGCTGCCCGGGCAGGGGTGGGCAGCCCGGTGTGGCCGTGGCCGCAGCCCGCGGCACGAAGGTGTTGGCAACGCCGGGGCCTCTGCCAAACCGAAGCTCTCCGGCCACACCGGGAAACTGAAGCAGCTGGGGAGAGCCCGAGCTCGTTTCCCACGTCTGGTGTTCCGCAGCTTTCGTTGCACTACGGAGAGGTGTGAAAACAAAACGAGATGGGTAATTGTCGTGGCTGGTGCAGTAAATGAGTAACTGGGAATAGCTCAGCGCTGCCCTGTGTGGCATTACCTTTGTTGCCCTGATGGCTGCTTCATTTCCCTTTAATTCCGCCTTCCTAAAAGTCGCCTAAATTAGGTGTTTTTAAGAACTTGACCCGGAGAGGAGTTGAAGGGATTTATTAAAACTAAATTGCTGTTGGCTGCTGTGTCCCTTGGGGGAGGGAGGCTTTGGAAGCACCTCTTCTGGCTAGGACGGACGCTTCGGAGGTCGTGGGACCACACGCAGTTGTGCTTGGGAAGGCGTTAACCTTTCCTCCTCAAAATCAGCCAGCTGTTGAGTAGCTCAGAGCAGCGACGCTTAGCTCAGAACTAGCTTTAATGTGATGATTAATAAAATGGTGCTTTGAAAGGATATGGAGGGTACAGAAATTTAATCTATTGGAATCTGGTTTTGCAATTAAATATAGAAGTGTTGCAGGAAAAGGAGATGAGCCTTTGTAATGTTTCTGCGAGGTTTGCTAATGGTCTTCTGCTCTCTCGAGTGCTAAATGGTATGGAAAGATTAAAACAGACGTTCGTCTTTAATTTATAGACTGGTTAGCATATTTGGCAGAAACTTTAGGAAAAATAACATCAATTTACTTTCAAGTTAGAGGCTCACTTCTATTAGAGGAAAATCGTGCCTGTTTAGTTTATTTATCCCGCTGGTGTGTATAGCAGAAAAGGCTTCCTCAGGATTGGTGACCTAGATACAAAATAGCACCCAAAAATACCCCTGTGCTGATAGAGTGCTGCCTGGGGCAAGAGGAGGGTTCCTGCCCCAGGGACTTTCCACTTGCAGACCCTAAACTGCAGAAATAGTTGCATGTCCATGGTTTGGGATGCAGCTGTGTGTGCAGCAGCCGCCCTGGCATGCTTGTTCCACTCCAGCTTCTGTGCTTTACACCTCCTCCTGTGTTTGCTTCGGCTGCCTCGTAGGGACCAATGGATCCATGAGTTGTGGTGGGATGTGAATGATTACAGAATTGGGTAATAAGATTTTAGGCAGTTGGGAATGCCACAGAGGAGCAGTAGTGCAGAGACAATTTCTTGTGATTGTGGAGGAGGAAAATCTTACACCAAGGTGGGCAGTAGCTGAGCAGCAAGGGCTCTGGAGCACAGGGCAGGAGAAGGGTTTTAAAGAAGAGAAAAAGGAAGGAAATGATGAGATAATGGGATTTAAATGTCTAGGCGGGTAACATTTCTAACATTCAGGTGTGCTTCAGGTCTAAAATCCATGCGTGCAGCCCTTCTTTCTGCATCTTGCAAGTTTCACATGAGTGATGTGGGTGCATCAAACCTATCCATGTAACGTTACACACCAGACTCACTGAGTCACTTCAGCCCTGAGCTACTGCAAGAGGTCGGAGTCATCTCCTTCTGGCTCACTTGGTGGAGTGGTTTAGGAGAGCAGGGGGCCACAAGTCTGCATCCTCCCTGTTTTTCTACATCTAGATGGGACTGCTGTGGCAAACTGGATTTTGGATGACCCCAGTGAGTGTTTTACTGAGTGGTCTCTGTTGAGGAAGGACTGCACTGGGGATTCTTTGGAGAATACGGCTATTCAATTGTAATCTTGTTTCACGTTGTGTATTTTCTTCCACTTTTTCTTACTGTGACTATTTGAATAAAAACATGAGCTTTGTTTCTTTGGAGTTCATCTGCTCCTGCTGCTTTTGCCCTGCTTGAAGCCCCAGTCTCCCTGTAACAGCAGCCATTTGTGATATTGTGAAGGGTTATTTGCTTCAAGAAAAGTGGAGGCAGCAGCGGGGCATCAGTGAACTCTTATGGCTTTGGTGCTGCTCAACTGGCCATGTGGGCCGGGTAAAGGAAAGCCTCCCGTGCTGGCCATTGTACCCCAGCTGCAGGAGACCTTCTGCAGCTGAAACACCGTGGTGGAGCAGCATCTGCTTTGGTTTTTTATTATCGGGTATTTCGAAGTAGAGCAATAAGGGTAGGATGGTGAAAGGCATTCAGACCCTGGTGCAGAAATCCTGAGTAACACAAAGTAGTTTCTGTATGTCTCTGTCCCTGTGCAATGGGCAAAGCACATTTCTGTTGGTTGCTGTGTCTCCATAGTTTGTAGGCTTGAGGAGTCAGAGATTCCTGCCCTGTGCCTGTGATTAATTTGTCTCAGGTCTCAGGTAAGGTGTCCAGCCATTGGTACAAGCTTTGTGTGATCACGGTTGATCCTTGTAAGCATGTGGGCTCAGCTGGCCAGCAAATTACCAGTCCCAGGAGAGCCAATGATCCAGACAAACTGCCCTCTCCACATTTGCGGAGCAAGTCTTGCTCCCCTCTGGCTGCCGCCCTCTTTGTCTTACCTAGGCATGGTGTACTGTACTGAGGAATAGCCAAAAGGTCTCTCTTGACAGCTGGTGTGGGAGACTGTGGGTAACTGAATACACTGGCAGGACCCTAGTTTGCAAAAGGTACAGCTGAAGGAGACGTGATCAAGGCTGTGAAGTGATGAGTGGTGCTGGGAAGTGAATAATCCATGTGTCCTGTGTCACTGGAGAACAGGAGCATGCAATGACATTACCAGACACCAGATTTAAAACCAACAAGAGGAAATGCCTTTTGCAGACAACACTGTGGAGCTGTGGAACCAGTGCTACAGGATGCTGGGGATAGATTTGGAAAAGGTTACCAAGGGCTGTTAAATGTGTGGCTGATGGTGGAGCCTGTGCTAGGAGCAGGGCTTGGGAGGGTGCCGGGGGAGCATTGCTCTCCTCTTCCGTGGTGTCACTCTGGTTCAGCATCTGCTACGAGCTGCTCTTGACTGTGTGGACAATGGCCTCGTGCTTTGGCAGAACGAGAAAGCAGCAGTCGTGTCTTTCATCTTTCCTGCTTTCACAGTAAAGCTGGAATAAAACCATGAATCTTCTACAACGGAGGACCCAGCACTGCAGGAATTTGACCGAGCTGACCTTCCACACAGAGCAGCTTCGCCTGTGGTTGTGTTAGAGCCGTGCTTTGGGCAGGCGGAGGTACCGCGAAGGAGATCATGTTCAGCCGGAATGGTGCCCGAAGTGAGGGATATGTCCAAGAGCTCTTCCATGAGGAGGCACAGCAGGTATGTCAGAGAGCCATTTCATTTCCCAAATTTCCATCTCCATGGTCTTTGCACTCCTGGTCACCTCTGTGACAAGGGAATAGGACCGAAGTAGCAAAACTGCTCTTTGTTTTGCTATATAAATCTGAGGTGTATGGCTTAGAAAGGGAAAGAGATTTCCAGAGGGCAGGAGGCAGCGGTTGCCACAGGAAAACAGCAGTTTCCCTGGAGTTTCAGATCTTGGTCCCAGCAACTCTGGAAACTCACTGTGCCCCAAGTACCAGAGTCCCTGGAGAAAGTACCCTGTCTCCTGGAGAAACAAAGGGTCCTGATGAGACATGACTGTGATGGGAAGACCATCTTAACCTACTCTGTTGGTCCAAGCTGGTCGAACCTGGTTTGTCATATCCTCTAAGAGTCTTCTCCTGTGCACTGAGGACCTTGCTTGCCTTGGTGGGGTGTTTGGTAGGGACAGGAGGAGAAGCACAGTGTGTAGCTGCAGGCTCTGTGAAGGACTCTTGAATGGTGTTTTTAGTTCATGCATCGGGGTTAATTCACTGAGGCTGAGTAGGGTTCTGTTGCTGCTTATCCTACAAGAATATAAACAGGGTATTGCAGAGAGCCCTCTCTTTCAGGGCCCAGGGATCCCAGCAGCCCGACAGCCCTTCATCTTAGGGACAATTTGCAGCAAACGGGTGTCTTAGCAGCTGCTGGTGGCCATTCCACCACTGGTGGCTGGTTGTGGCACCACTTGTGCAGCCTGCCCATAAAACACGAGAGGTAAACCCCAGGCTTTGCTTTTCTCTAGGTATCTCAAACGCAGACCAAGCCCTGGTGGAAGATCCAGTTGTTTGTATGGGAGCCGGTGCTTTTTGGAACGTGGGATGGGGTCTTCACCTCCTGCATGATCAACATTTTTGGAGTGGTTCTTTTCCTGAGGACAGGATGGCTTGTGGTGAGTGAGTGCTGACTTGGCTGAATGTTTGAACAGACATTTCCCTCTGCCCCTCCTTACCTTGTATCTCCATCACCACCCAATCATTTTGGGTTCTGTGCTCTTCGTTATAGATGTTGCTCATGCCCTCTGGTAATTTGTAGCCTTTCAAAAAGCTCCCCTAAAATGTGTAGCTGAAGAGGTCCTTGTGAATGATTTCCTCTTTTAGCTTTCAGAAAGAGAAAGGAAAACAACAACCAATCTTGACAATGAACAGGGACACTCTTGTGTTGTCTTGTTGAGGCAAAACAACCACTTTTCAGGTGAAGTTACAGCTACTCATCTGTCTTCCCAACACCACTGAAGGAAGTCTCTTCCAAGCATACCAGGGTTGGAGTCCCTGATTTTTTGAATGGGGAATCCTCAGTCAGGTGAAATTGTCATTGCCATAAAAGGATCTTCCACTGCAGGGTCCATAGTAGTATCTCACTGAGGATCAGAGCCTGGAATACTGTCCCCTCCTGATGCAAAACATTGTATTTGCCCCAAAATTTCCATTGGAAGAAGGAATGCTTCCCCAGGGATGGGTGGGATTTCAGCTTCAGGCAGAGTTCTTGTCACAGGCATGGTGGACATCTTCCAAAAGGAGTGGGAAGATGCTTGCACTCTGTACGGAAAATCGCTTCGCTGGAGGTGCTGAGGGGAGCTGCAGTTGTCGCAGTGGAGAAGTTGGGATGGTTTTCTAGCTTCCTTTTCCTTCTGATTTTATTTCCTCCACATCTCCTTTGAAAGCAAGTTACTGCTGGAGCAAACACAAATATAAATAAAGCCAGTAAATAAAAGAAAAACTGAAGCAGCTGGAAGCTAGCATGAAAGGGAAGGGAGGAGAAGTCGGGGCTGGCAGAGAGATCCCCTGGCAGAGGACAGTCATATGTTGAGCTATTCCCAGAGTCAGGCTTTTGCTATAAATTTCCAGAGCTGGAGCTGGAGATGGTGAAGCTTTGCAGTTCCAGGGGACCTAATCTTGCTGAAATGTTCAACAGGGATTGCTGCTGCACTAACCCCTTCCACCACACATGCATAAATAAGGATCAGTGTTTAATGGGGGCTTTTTCTTCCCACTTTCTCTGCTTGCTATTGTTGCTGTGAGTCCTGCATTTCCCCTCGGTCTTAGTGTTAACCCTTTCTTCTGTTGGATTGCCCATTAACTGCTGCCATAGTCTGGTACCACCTTTCTGGAAAAGCCCAAGGCTAAGTGAATATTTACATATGTTTGCTTTTTTTTTTTTTTAACTGAAACGTACCATGTTTATTAACCATTTAACCTGGGGTAAGCAGCTGAAGAAAAAGAACAATTGTCCTTTTAAAAAGAAGTATGGGGTTGGAGTGGGCTGTGGTGCTGACCCAACCACAGCTGTGTTTATAGCAAGCCTTGGCTCTGTTTCCCACTGACCAGATAACAACCCTGTCAAAGGCAGCAGGATGCTGAACCAAAATAGGATTTTATGATGATAGCAACATCCTGGATATGTTTTTGTTTTTTCACAAAAAAGAGAAAAGGAAAAAAAAAATCTGGGATTTCAACCAACCCCAGAGCAGGGAAGCAGCCTTTTAGTGCTGGTGATAAAAACCCCATCATGGCTAGCATGACCTCAGAGGTGAGCATTGCTGGAGCAAGGTTGGAAAGAGGGGATGTGGACATGGCCTGGAATATGAGCAAAAGGAAGGGAAGCCAGATGTTAACGAAGCACTGGGCACTGGAGGAGATTTCTGATTGCTGTGCACCGGCCTGAGCGATTTGTCAGCAGGGGAAGGTGGGCTGGAGCACAAGGGAAAACTCCTGACCCTGGAAAATAAATTACAGCCATGTGCGAGAGAGTGGGAAGGTCCTGAGCTCAGAAGAGTTCTTAAATGCTTTTGGAGGTACTAAGCACCTTCTCTTTCTGAAAATCCAACCCTAAATGTCAAACTGAACCCCCCAAAAAGGGGTTGTGCTGGCATTTAAAGCTGCCAACGGGGACCTGCAGCTGTGTTTGTTCAGAGGCTTTTGCTCTTCACCCGACAGCGAGACCGTGGCGGGTGCAGCAGCTCCTCCTGGGGCCCTCCCTCCACCCCAAGCAGGAAGGGTTGTTTTTTTCCATGGGGCTGAATTCTCTCCAGAAAACTCCCCCGAGTCCTGGCAGAGCGAGAGCCACCTGCCTCTCTGCGTACGCCCCGCAGATAAGGGCCGGCGCACACTGCTTTATGTGAGTGTTATTTATCTTCCACGCTGCGTTGCCTTTGGGGTTTTGTTCTTTGGGATCTCATTGTTTGGAAGGATCAGAGCTTTCAAAGGTAAATGTTCTGAAAACTTAAAATGCAAGCTTGATGCTGTTAATAAAGCAGTTGTTGCAAATCCCAGGGGTTCAATTTTGAAACTACTTTTTGTTATGAAAGTGTTTTGGGTTTTTTTAAAGCATGTCTTTCTAAACCGTGCAGACAGGCAGTGATCCCCTGACTATGGTGGCTGAATCATTGTTTGACCTCATTCCTTTTAAACCAGAGGACAAAATCAGTGATTCATGGAGGAGCCCATTGACAGAGCACAACCTGCTCATGCAAAGGTCTGCCCAGCCCCAGGCTCAAGGACAAGACAGGTTCTCATCAAAGGGGTGCTAATAAAGGCTGTAAATTTGGCAATCAATTACGTTAATTAGACAAGTAGGGGTGTCTCTGTGTGTTTCTTTTAATCTGTAATGACTCCAGATTCACAGATCACTAGTGACTAGAAGTGGGTAGGTCCTTTTTCTGTCCCAGCAGATTGGTGTGAATTAATCTTAATTTGATTATTTTTTTTCATTCCAGGGAAACACTGGCATTGTAATGGGCATGTTTCTGGTGTCCTTTGTCATTCTGGTTGCCCTGGTGACAGTCTTGTCTGGAATTGGGGTGTGTGAGAAGTGCAGCATTGGAAGTGGAGGAGTCTACTCCATGATTTCTACTGTTCTTGGAGGTCGAGTAGGGGGCACCATTGGCCTCGTTTACATTTTTGGCCAGGTAATTTTAAAAAGTTATTCGAAGAAAATTTGGAAGCTTTGCAATGCAAATATTAATCTTGTGCTGTCCCACTGCAGAAAGTAGTGTTTCAGGTAAAATCTGAGTAATGCTCCACTATGCTGGACAACATGGGAGAGCACCGCGGGGAGCACTCAGCCCCACGCTGCTCCCCAGGAGCAAGCCTGTGCATGGGTCACCCTGGTGGAGGAGCTGAGTGTCTGGACAAGCCATGCACCACATGTCTTCCCATCCCAAATTACCCCCATTGCCAGGACATGCCCTTGCTGGCGAGAGACTGAAATTAAATGAAGCAGGAAAGGTCAGGGTGGCCAAGCCAAGCTCAGTGAGTGGCTGTGGACTGGCAGGTTGGCCTTGGCATGCTCCACATGCCCTTAGGGATCGGGCAAGCCTCGGCTGCTTCGCTGTGGGAGCCAGCAGAAGTGGAGCTGGTGTGGGAGGAGAGCTGGGCAGGGGTAAGGGCCACAGCTAATTGACTTCTTGTGAGCCAAAAGTCACAGTTCTGGGTTTTCTGAAAGATCCCAAGGAGCTGTTGTGGTGGTGAAGCACAAAAATACACAAGTAGTATGCATAAAGAACGGAAAATAATCACTTAAACCTGCAGTAACTTAACCCTCTCCCCCCATAAAGATGTTATGAACAGTATAAAATGTGGTGAGCAGAGAAGCATTTTTATGGAAGTTTGTTTTTAACTGACTGGCTTGCAGCAATCTCCAAAACCCCTTAACAGCCCCCAAACCAAAAATAATCCCCTCTCCTCCTTTCACTCCAGATTAAAAGCAAGTGTCCATAAAATACAAACCGAACCCAGTTACAAGCCAAGATATGGAAATGGGCCACACATGAGAATCCTTCCTGTCATATTTTCCACTCTTGCTCTCTGAGAGGACCCCATCTGGGAAAGCAATCAGGTTGCAGCCTGTCCTGAGGGTCGTAAAAGCTGGGCTGCAGCAGCCCAGGCCCCTGGCTTGGCATCCCTTGTGCACAGGGGCTGCAGGCTGGGAGCTGGCAACTCACTTAAAATAGATTTGCCTGCTCCCAAAAGCTGCTGATGCCTTTCCCTTCTCAGTTGTGCTTTCTGCCCAACGTGCTCTGCACCAGCTGCAGGCTGATCCCCTGCTACAGGATGCTCAGGGAGCGCTGTAAGCTCTGTCATAAGGCAACTACTGCCAGAAATGGGGTATTCCCTATTCCCTGCTCTGACTGGGGCAAGTGGGGAATGGCTGGCCACATGCTGCAGAGAAAGACTCTGGCCGTAGTTCCCTGATCTAGGTGTCTGCCTGTGATGGAAGTGAATCCTCCAGGATCTCCAAGTTGTAGGTGTCTGAGTCTGAACAGATGAATGCCATGAACCTTGCTGAAAACCACACAAATCCTGCAGCTCCCGGGTATGAGCCAGGTTGTCCTGAACACCTTCAGTGGATCAGTGCTGGGTCTGTCCAAGGTGGGGGATCTGCAGTGAATGAGGGCTCTGCTCTGCTCTTGCTGTCTTGGGTGGGGGTTTTGTCCCTTCCAGGCGTGTGGGAGCTGCACATCCCTCCTCTGTGGACAGGGATGGTGGGGTTGCAGGACCCAAGGTCACAGCAGCCATATCAAATGCAGCTGTCTGCCCTGTCCTGGTTTTCCAGGGATGCCATGCACTAGAAAGGGTTGTTGCTGAAATATCAGCTAGTGGGAATTTCTGCAGGGAAACGTCCTGGTATTTGGGATTGTTGCCCTGCAGTGGGGTCTGAGGCCTGAGCCATGCTGCAGATGTCCTGTCCTGCAGGCTCTCGGCCAGCTGGGGCAGAGCGCGTGTCCTGTCCTGCTGCAAGGCAAACAGGCAGCTTTCCCGGGAGCTCAGGGGGGCACGGCTCACACAATATGCTCTCCTCCAAAGTGCAGGCTCCACTCCAGCAACGAGATGGGGAGCCGGTGGAACGTCAGAGTTTGCATCCAAACTAAACACCGAGTTAAGAATAACCCCTGGGAGGCAGTGAGGGGGGAAACAAACTGCTGTTCTTCAGGCAGGTGCCGAACTGGGACCCTGTCCTCCAGAGAAACAGGAGAAGGGAAGAAACACAGAAGTTGACTCATCCTTTCTACTCTCAGAGAAGCCAGTGTGGTTTCTCCTGGAGCGTTAATAGAGGGGAGATGTTACAGTGCAACGTTGCTGGGCTGCCGGCCCTAGCACCCAGCCTTCCCTGTTTGCCCGGGCAGGAGCTCTGCTGCCTGGCAGCGTGCTGTCTTACAGCAATAAGGCTCAGTCCCTGCAGGCCAGAGTAACACTGGAGGTTGTACCGTAACACAAATGTCTGTCTGTCTGCACAGAGGCCCCCACAGCACGGCATGGGGGCTGTGGATGGGGATCCCTTTTTCTCCTGCGGGGCACTGACAGAGCTGTGTCCCTCAGTGTGTTGCAGGGGCCATGTACGTCACTGGCTTTGCAGAGTCCATTGCAGATGTCCTGAGCCTCAGCAACACCTGGGCAGTGCGTGGCATCTCCCTGGCTGTCCTGCTTGGCCTACTGGGGATCAACCTGGCCGGGGTGAAGTGGATCATCAGGCTCCAGCTCCTGCTGCTCTTCCTGCTGGCTGTCTCAACACTGGACTTTGTCATTGGGTCCTTTACACACCTTGATCCAGGTAAAACTGGGGGTTCATTGCTTTGGGGTCAGGAGCCATTAATTCCCTGGGGTTTTCTCCTTAGGTGTGATGGTGAAGTGACACACACTTCGGCAGAGGTAGAGTTCAGAGCTTCCAGATGTCTCCCCTGTCCTTTGGTACTGATCTTTTAGAGACAAGCCACAATTTTGCAAGGAGTGTTTCCAGAGCATGACTGAAGATGCTTTATTAATTTACGTGTTCAAACCCAGGGATTGAGCTCTCAATCTGTGCTCTTGTTATGTTTCACTTGGAGGTTTTCTAACAACAGAGAGCATCTGTGTTTGCAGCGTTCTTTGCAGCCTTCTGCTGCCTAACTCCGCATTAAGCATTGTGCCCATGAAAATGGAGAATTGTGACTTTGGGTTAAGGAGATCTTGTCCCAGAGACCTGAGGTCACTTAGACCCTGGCTGTGCTGAGCTGTGCCATCCACTCTGCTGGGTCTGCTGCCCAGGGCTGTGCTGGGGATCTAAGGAGGGAGCTGGGCGAGGGCAGGTCACTGATGGGGTTTCAAGGAGCCACGAGTGGGGCTTCTCCCACTAACTTTTCCCAGACTGAGCTCAGCCTGCAGTGGCAGCTCCAGCTCAGGCAAGGTGAAGGTTCAGAGCTCCCACCGGCAGCCCTGCTCACACCTCAAATCCTGTTCCCTTCCCTCTGTCTGTTTGCTGGGAAACACATCTCTGGACGCCACAGCGGCCACTCCAGCAATAATGAAGTGTAATTAGCTGTGTAAACAGAAGGTGTCACCTTTTTCTTGGCTTCCTCTGTGTCCAGCAGCACACTGGGGGGTGGCAAGTGGCCCGCTAAAGTGAGTTTAAGGGAAGATCTTCAGTTTTCCTTGACAGCTGTGGTTCAGCTGCTGGGCCGGGTGGCAGGAGGGTCATGTGGGTACTCGTAACACTGATAAATGTCATTCATGCTGCTGTTTCATTTTGTGCTGCCGGCGTGGTGTGCGAGGACTGTGGCGTGGGGACAGAAGCAGCTGCTCCCCTGTCAGACAGAGCCTTACAGAAAGGCATTTGCGCTTTATATTTAGCATGTAAGAAATGCCCCAAATGAGAGCCTGTGAAAGTTTCAGCAGATACTTGTAAACGAGAACGAAGCAAGGGCAGTCGTGCTGCTGTGGCGTGTTTTGCAGAGAAAGCAAACCAGTGACCTGCTCCAAACAGCTGCATTTCGCAAGAAGTTGTTTTCTAAAGGAAACGGGGCCGGGGGGGAGTGTGGGTTGTATTTTTGTTGTGCTCGTAGTAGACCTTTCTAATAGTAGAGAAAAACGAATACTCGAGGTGAGACCTGGTGGTAGGAAAGTGAATACAGGACCAGGAGGCAAGAACTAGAGGAACACAAACATCAGCAGGAAACGTGCCCAGGTGGAGGCCAACGTAGTTTTGATTTCCTCCTCTGCCGAGCACTGTCATTTTCTTCTGACAGAAAATAGAGAAAGGAAGGGAAATGAGGCGGCCGAGCCTCGCAGATGCTGCAGTTTAGCCATGGCTGACTGAGGAGAGGAGGGCTTCCAGCGGATGGAGGGACAGCGGGCTGATGGCGGCCGGATGCAAGCCCCGAAGGCCAGTGCCCCAGAGCAGCGCTGCCCTGGGGTGGGACCTGCGGCCCTACAGCTGGCAGGGGAGAGCTGTGGGCTTCTCTGCTTTCACAGGCGCTTCATGTGAGAGTGCGGTTTCCCTCCAGGCTGGGCGGGGGGATCCTCCCAAGTCCTGCATTTCCCCAGAAGGCCTCTGAGTGGTGTGTCAGCACCAAGGGTGAGCGCTGGGCTCCAAGGAGCCTCCTCACGCTGTGTTGCACGCTTTCTGCGCCGCATGGATGGATGGGTGCGTGTCTATTGGGATTGCACCCACCAGCCAGGCATCCCTCCTGCAAGGAGCCTGCGGGTGGGACACGCAGGTGGTGGTGAAGCTCCACCCTCCAGAGCCAGCTGATGACAGTGGCAGGGTGCAGTGCATCAAAGCCCAGCACCGGGGGAAGCATTTGAGACCCCTTGGGGGTGGGCGTTCCACTGGTGGGCTCCCCACAGCCCTCAGGAGCGTGCGGTTGTTTTCAGTTTGGTTCTGTGGCTGCAGCAGGGACTGAGATGCAAAGGCAGTGTGCAGGGAGAGGTGGTTTTGGAGGCTGGACCTGTGAGCTGGATTGTAGCTGACAGCTTGTCTGGGTCGTGTCCTTGTTTTATGGCAGGTTTGTGGGGTTTCAGTTCACAGCCTTGGGTCTCAGTCTCTGACCCTGTAAAATGGGCCTTGTGCAGTCATCCGGCCTTTTCTGCTGCTGCCATGGCAGCCTTTTCCCTCACTTAACATTTCCAAGTGCTGCGCACATACCAAAGGACTGCACATCTGCCAAGCAGCAGTTACTTGAATTTAAATAATCTCCAGGAATGCCTGTCCATCTTGAAGGTCTTAACCGGCTGCCTTTGTGTGGTTGCGCTGGGTGGAGTCCCCTGCTCTTCTCCCTGTTCCCGCAGCTCACACCCAGGCACACACCAAATCGGATATTGTCCAAGCACTCACTCCCTTCCTGTGGTTTGCCTTTATTTTTAGTCTGAGGACGGAGCATGTTTACACAAAAGGGGGCTTCTCAGCAGGGCTTCCTGCTGCTCTTTCTCCTTTTTTTTCCTCTCTCTTGCTGTGGCTCACTCGTGCTCCAAGAGCCAGCCGGGCTCCTGCAGCCCAGAGATGGGACTGGAGGAGCTGAGTGGCTCCAGCAGACAGGGAGTGCTCTGGGTCACTTGTCCAGATGCTGCTGACCCCTCTGGGCCTGCCAGCCTGCCTGCTACCAGGCTAGCCTGTCCCTCTGCCTGGCCCCCAGGGCTTTTGCTCCTTTCCAAAAGCTGCCTGCAGGGTGGGGTGGGACTCGCTGATTTTTTGGAGTTAATCCTAAATCCTCCCTTGGCTCCAGCTGGCACTTCCCCTGGGGCTTGGTCACAGTCCCAGGCTGGGATCTTCGCCAAGGGTGGGTAGTGAGGAGAGGGGCTCCCTGTTCTGTCTGAAAACCAGCCTCATTGAGCTGTCTCTGGCCACTCACCTTAAAATTCAGTCCCTCCTCCAGAAACAGAGACCCCTGTGCTCCTTACTTCAGACAGAAGACACCCTCATTCCCATTCTCCCTAGGCAGAGGTTAGTGTTTTCAGCAAACCTAGCGCAGGTGAACAGAAATCGGTCAGCGCTCGACTTCTCAACCCATAACTAAGACCCAGCACTTGCTACAAATTTTCATAGTAGCAGTGCAGGGTTGTTTTGGCTTGTGTATGTCTGCATTTTAATGCTGGAGGTCCATGCCTCAAAATCAGCCTGAATTGTTTTGGGAGGAGCAGTGAAAGTAGAGGAGAGGATGCTCCTCTCCCTGCCCAGCTCCTCAGAACAGTATGTGAAACTTTTTGGCCTTTTCACGTCCTGAGCATTAGAGTCACGGAAAAAAGAAGATAAGCCATCCGTTAATGCCCACTCTTTTATTTTCCTAGCATATCTCTGCTAATTTTTGTGTAGGGTGACTCCCAAATACTCCCTTTCAATTAGGCGCCTGCTTTCCTGTTTTGGCAGTGGCTCCCAGGTGCCCTGTTAAAGCAGAGCGGCTGTGGGAGCTCGTGGAAGGGGGATCACTGGGAGGAGGGCTGGTGTTAATTTGGTTGTGCTTTGATGGGGAGATGAAAGGAATCACAACGTGAGCAAAAGGGGCCCAACAACAGCCTCTTAAATGCCTGGCGGGGGGGAAAAAATAAATTATCTTGTTGATAATTCAGTAATTGTGTCCCCTTGGGCTGGGATTCCCCTGTCCTGCAGCAGATGGTACCACGTGGCTGGGGTGAGCGTGGAGCTTGGCTGTGTGGGGCTAAACCCCTCTCCTCAGGCTGGGAAATCTGGGTAGTTCATTTCTCAGGGATGCAGGGAGGTTTGAAAAGCATATTGCTGTCAGGGTGCTTCTGCTTGGGATTATTTTCCATGCAAACCACATCCTTCATGTCACCCGCTTGGGTTTTAGCTTCTCAAAACTGCTCACATGGAGCCCAGAAAACTCATTTATCATCTTCATTTATTCCTCTGAGGGCAAGTGCTTTGGAGGATTCATCCCCCTCCAATGTTCTATGGCCGAGCCGGGGAGCTGATGCTCTCCTGTGGGTACCAGTGGTGAGGAGCTATGGGAGATGAGCTTTGCCTGGAGCTGCTCTGGCAGACAGGGAACCTGCAATTGTTGAAGTGATTTATGTATATAGACACTCTGGTGTTGTAAAGATCCCTCAAATGCTGCCTCTGGGGCTTTGATGGACTGAATTAATTAGAAATATTCCCACAGATTGAATATGAAAGTGATCAAAGCATCCTAATCAGGGGCTTCTGCTTGGCTCTAGGTTGTTTTATTTTATTTTTGGGCACAAGAGGTATGCTCCAATATCATAAGAGAGGGTGCAGGAAGGATGTGTGTGTCAGAAGATGATCTGCAGCAAATCCCAGAGGCTTTATCCAGGCTGATTGCTGACTTCCTGGCCTGAGACACATCTGGAAACTGGCATCAAATCCCAAGTAGAAATCACTGTGCAAGCAGCAGCAGAAAAAAAATAAAATCCCACTTTGCTACTGAACAAGGTACACACCGTGGTGAATAAAGGCAGGACGCTGCTAATACACTCTTTATTTATTAAAAAACATGGGATTGCTTTTCCCAGGTTTTTCCAATTATAGTGCATTGAATGGCCCTGACATCACTCTTGAGCTGGGGCCAGCCTATTCAACAGTCTGGCGAAGACATTTATTAACTGGTTACCTGCCAATTGTCTGGGCTAGGAGCTGTGGGACAGATGTGTTTTGGAAAGTGATAACATTGTTAGAGGCCTTATTTAGATAGTGAGAGGAAAGCTACCCCACTCTGTCCAGGTTGTCTGAAGTAGGTATTTAAAGCAGTTTATTTAGAAGAAAAAAAAACCAGCCCATTTAGGCTGAGATGTAACTCTGCTGCCCTGTTTGTAGGTAGGTTTTCACGGTGTTTCCTTGCTGGAGCACATCCAGCAGAAGGACTGTGTCAGGGAGCAGCAGTCCCGAGTGCCGGTAGATGCTCAGGTGTCAGCACAGCTGCTGCACCCCGGGGCTGGGACTGGCATCCTTGTGACCCTGCTCTGCCGAGACCAGGCAGGATTCCCGAGCCTGCCGCCCCGAGGCGTCTCCCAGGAGGTGGGTAAAGAGGGGAGGAGGGCTTAGGGTCTGCGGGTCCCGCCCTTCTGCACCTACTGGGCTGCGCTAAGGATGGATGCCATGTGCATCCAATCTGCTCCTAAAAATTGCCAGTGATGGAGCCTTTCCTGCATCCTTGGGGACCCTGCTCTAGTCACAGCTATCTCAGGTGTACCCCCCTCTTCCTGCAGCCTAAACTTGCTGTTTTGGGTCTCTTGAGGACTTGGCACCATCTGGTGTCCTTCCTTTTTGCATTAAACCACCTTGCTTGGAAGACCCCTGGTGCTCTTCTTCAGTCTTCTCTTCTCTAGGCAGCTCCATCTGAGTGGCCATGGGAGCGAGCAGCCCTCTGCCACTTGCTGCTGAGGATGAGGAGGGTCCTGGCCTCCCCTGAAACCCTAAAATGTGCCACTGAATGGTGCTGTCAGGGGCTGGCTGGTCCAGCTCCGTTCCTGGAGCCAGGAGAGGGTTTGCTGAGGTTGTTACAGGTTTAAACTCACTCAGTAGGTAACAGAGCTCCTGATGTACACAGGAGGTTTTGTACACATTGATTTAACCTTTAATTTCTTCGCTGTTTCCCTGCAAAGCAATGCTAAGCTCATCTTCCTAGAGCTTGTAAATAAATCCTGAAATGCCTCACCTGGCTTTGTTCCCTGCTAGACTTTGTCTTCATGTGGGCTTTCCCTATCCATTCCTCCCATAAAACCTCCTGGGCAGGCTCTCCTTCAGCAGCAACTTGTTTAATGCTAGAGAACTAATAAAACTCACTGGTTTGAGGAGGATATATTTCATCCCACGATCTCTCCCGCTCTCCCCATTGCTGTGTTTAGATGGGACAGCTTTATTTAATTGCATTGATTTTTTTCTCTCTTTTTTTGGTGCCACCACATAATCGTTTTCAAATGATGGAGATATTTAACCTCCTCTTTTTTCATTCCCCCGGTGTTTAATTCCAGTCACAGTTCAGCTGTGCCCTGAATCAGCTTTCCTTATTTAGGGATTTAATTTATTAAGATAATTTCTGGATATTAGATTCTTCCTCCAGCCGCTTCACTTCTAGTTTGCAATCCTCTCCTAGGCTAAAGAGAAAAGTTTGTGTGGGAAATAGGTCCTTATCTACTGTTCATCCTCTCTCCTGGTTTGTGTTAACAATTTTTGGCCTTTTTTGGCTGTAAGTACGGCATTTTATCCTGGTTGTACCTTTACTAATTTGATGGTGGCTTGGTGATTCTTTTTGGGAAAATGTATTCCATGACTTACACAGAATTCAATTAATAGTTTCAAACAAACAAACAAACAAACTAATCCTTTTAGGTGACAGCATCTTGCTCAACCTTTCCGAAATCAAACACTGGTTTGATTTGCATTCTGAAGCCAGACTTAAAGCTGTAGCTCTGTGTGTGTTGTATAGAGGATAATGAAAACCTTCCAAAAACAAAAACAAACTGTCATTTTAGACACAAAATCAAAAAGCTAACAAAAGGAATAGTTTTCTTTTGAAGTACCACTCTCATGTGGATAATATATCCATAATTTAGTGTGGGAAGCTGAGAGTATAGGATACTGTAGTCATGAGGATAGCAGAAGACTCACGGCAGGATTAAGTTGTATCATCTTTCCTTTGAAAGATGGGGATTTGATCAGCATGGATTGGTCTTTGTCCCAAACAATACACGAAGTAGCTCCGAGATGGAGGGGAGGTCACTCCGACGAGTCCAAAGGATGTGTGTCATTGCTGCTGCTGCTCAGCTGCCACTCATTTTCCTCCAATTGTTATGCCTTGACTCAGCCTAAATTCTGATCTCTTGAGCCTACGGCTTTTTGCTGGAGAACTGTTCTTCAGAGCCTCCCACAGCTGGGCACTCTGGGCATGACTTCCAAGAAATACCATTCTGTAATTGATAATGATACCCCATTAATGAAAACTATTTTCCTAGAAGAAGGGTGGAACAAAGGACACTGTACTTCCTGTCCTCTTTGTAATGAATAAAATAATTTTCACCAGCTGCTTTGAATACCACTTAACAAGCCAGTCTGCAAATACCACATAAAAAAATCAAATAGTAATGGAAGGATTTATATATTACAGCAAGTCTAGTGCTTAGCATTAAATAATGTAAAACATAAGTAGAATTTATGAAGTTGAAACACCTGTGTTAAAATCTCTTCCTTTTTTTTCTAACCAGCATTTCAGCGTTTCTACCTGCAGAAAATGTTCATTTTTTGGCTTTTTTTTTGGAAGAAATTATCAAACCCCACCAACCTGTAGAGACAGAGTAAGTGCCAAACAGCTCCACTAGCTACTTCCACAGGCACATTCCTAAGTTTTCCTTTACTTAAGCAGTGCTTTTGTGATGAGGAGCTGCCTGTGCAGGCTCCGAGTGTGCTCTTGTGTACGTTAGTGGTTTTCCACTTTCCCGAGAAGCTGAGGCAGAGATAAAGCAGGCGCATGGCGCGTTGGGCAGAAATTAGCGTTTCCTCCCGCCCAGTCCAGTCCTGCAGGAGATGTAGTGTGGCCGGGGGGAGCTTGGGGGGAGCGTAGGCTACCTCCTGATCTGAGAGAGGTGACAGCATCCTGCAAATGAAAACTACTCCATTAGCTGAAGACAAACATCGGAGACAGATTTAAGCAGCTCCCTTTGTTTATTCTGCCTTTTGTGCTATTTTTAGCTGTTGGCCAGCACCCAGTACTGCAGGTCCATTGACTTTAGGGAGAGGAGGTGCTTGTGGTCTGATGGCTCCCGTCGCTGGGATGCTCCGCGAGGAGACTGGGGCTGCAGTTACCAGAGAGGGTAAATACGTAAAGGGATGATGACCCTGAGCAGGCTTTTTTCGGGTTTCCTCAAACAGACCAGCCCTGGCACTTCTGCTCCGGTCTTTCTTGCTCGCCTGAGGGCATTCAGTGCAGAGATCCCACGTCCCCCCATGCCTCCTCTAACACAGCAGACCATTGCACTGGCTGATGTTAAACCTCTTTCCAGGAGCATCCCGCAGCAGGCTGGTCTGCAGGACGCGCTGCCGAAACCCCGAGCGCCTTGAGAAGAGGTCGCCCGGAGTGCTTTCCCTCGACAGCGCTGTCAGTCTCCGGGCTGGCTAATTTGTCTGCTCGCCTGAGCGGTGTTTATGCACGGGGCTGATTCATCGCCCTGCAGCCAGACCGCTGGCAGCTGTCAGCGTGGCTCCTGTCCCCGGGCTGCTCCTGCTCCAAGTGACATCCAAACACCCCCGGTTTGTCTCCGCCGGTGTTGGGGGGGATACACAGGTGCGGTGCAGAGTGGTTTTTGGGAGAGGGTTAATGATGGGATCCCCCGGAGCCCATTGCAGCAGGAAGCCGTATTGTGTGTTGACTTTAAACAGGAGGTTTGGGAGATCAGCTCTGGAGCAGAAAACAGGGACTCGGGAGGAACAAACACTCACTGCTTCAGAAGGGCGGCGATTTCCTTTCGGGTAAACACGTCATTAATCTCAGGGAGCACATTCTTTTCCATCAAAAGATAAGGGATTCGAGTTGCCTTTCTCAGGGCTTGGCCTTTTTAGATTGTTTTAACTGTGGCTTTCGCTCCAATTACAGACTGTATATATTCTCTCTTTTTAGGTTTGCCAGGTTTATTGTGGGTGCGGAGAAAGTCTTGGGCTAGGGAACTCCTTCCCTGCTTTCTTTAAATTTGCTCTGATCCTTCTTCCCCACCACTCTCTTGCCAAGTTTTTTTCCCACTAAAACCTGTCTATTTTTTGCTACTTGCAGCTCTGACGAGTTTGGAGCGTAAGTGTGGTGTTCGTCCTGATTCATGAAGCAATCTCTCTAGTGCTGATGATAAAATAGGAGCTTATTTGTTCACAAGTGGAAAAATAGCAATGAGCTTCTGTCCCCACCCCGGGCTGCCTCTTGCTGCTCAGCTTTGGTTTGGCCTTTTTGAGGGTGTCACTTGCTGTGAGGCGTGGGGCGATGCCGGCTGCGGCAATTTTCAGCTGGCCCCGTTCTGACACACGGGGTCACAGCAGTGGCAGAGGTGCTGCTTTCGCTTCTGCTCCCTGTGGCTTGGGGTCTGTGGTCACTCTGAGCTCTTTTGATAGTAAATGTGTTTAAGTGGCATTTAGGGATGAAATTACAGAGGGAATTGAGTCCCTTTGCATTCTTACCTCCTCTTCTTCCCAGCCCTTTCTGCTAAGGGCTGCCAACAGCAACATGGGTTGGGGCGGCGTAGAGCGAGAGCTGAGAAGCTCCCACATCCTGCATCTCTCAGTGCCCTGGCAGCTCAGGCAGATGCTCTGCAGCCTTTCTGCACTAATCTGTCAGTGTGGCCACATGCTGATGTGTTAATGGTGTAATAGCTTCGTTTTTGTCACTGCATAATCATTGACCTGCATGTATTCAACACAAAAATTCCTCTGTATTTTTTCCCTTTCCTAGTTTAAGATTCTTAAAGCAGAAATGCTGAGAATGTGGGAGCTGCCAGCAGGCAGGATGTGGCCCTGAGGACTGAGATGAACCAAAGTCATGACATCATATTTGACATATGGAAAGGGAATGATCCTACATTTGATCTTCTCCACCTGGGCTGGGCTGCGCATGCCCCATCTCCAGTTATGGAGCTGTGCTGCTGCCCACAAGTCCAACATGGAGCTGACGTGCTCCTGGCTTGCAGGAAATGTGCACTGATCCATGCTGACTCACATGGCAGAGGTGTTGCACTGGAGCTGCAGAAAAGGGCAACCTGGGTTTGATGCATGTGGTCCCCTGGGTAGGCGAGTCCAGCCGTAGCTGACAGAAGACAGGGGCATCAGGCTCATCAGTCTGTCCCATCTCCTCAAGCTCTGCTCCCCTGCCGCTCTTCTCATTTCCTTCTGCTTCTTCCCAGTCTTCCAGCCAAAACCTTTCTATCCAAAGGTGAAGCAGGAGATGTCCTGGAAGATGTTAAAACATTTTTGTATTCCTGTACGGGTTCAGCAAAGGTCATGTTTATTCTCTGTTCTTGTCAGCGCGGCTCTGCTGCTCAACGCCCTCTGCTTCCGTGACTCGTCATTCTCTTAGTACCCTCACCATTCTCTTAGAGACCTGGGATGTTCTGGTGAAAAGCTGTTCATGCAGATCGAGCGTCAGCCTGCAGCAAGCGGAGCAGTGGACTGGTAGCGTGTGAAAACCACCACACTGTCCTCTCTCCACCTCCAGCGCTACTTCCCTCTCCCTCTTTTCCTTCCCAGCCTTTCCACAATTTTCTCATACATTTCTGCCTGCACCTGACCCGTACCAGGCTGGCAGCAGTAGGGCAATGCCTGGGAATAGCAGTGGTAGTGTTGGACTTGCCTGGGAAAAAGTATTGGGAGGACCTCAGGAGTTGGGTAGCTGTGAAGGCATGGCTGCAGAAACAGCCTTGGAAGAGCTTGGAATGGGATTGTTAATGTTGATGTTAGATGAGCCCAAACACAGGAAGCCAAGTGTGTGCATGGAGGGATGTGAGGCTTGTGACTGCACTGCTTTGATTGATGTATTTTCGTTCTGCGGGGAAAGGTGATTCAAGTGTTAGGCATGACCTTGGTTGCCTCTTCGTGCCTCTCAGATTATGCCAATCCACTGGAGAGGTGCACTATTTTCAGTGCCCATCACGGGGTGTTGCTGCATGGCATTGCATGGCTGTGGTTGTGGTCAGCTGGACCCATCCACATCTCTGGCACACTGAGAAAATCCAGAGCCCCCCAGAACGTGTCTGTGTTGGTGCAGAGCATCCTTCAGAGCTGTTGCATCAAATGATCCTGTGCTGTTTGTTGCTTGAAGTTAAATTTCAGCGTTTGCATAGGGTGGGGGTGAACACCAAGATAAGTCCTTGGGGTTTTGGCAACATTAATGGCTTTGCACCCATCTCTGCACATCCACAGTTTCTGTGTGGATGGTTAATCCTGTGTATCTGCAACTGCACACTGAGATGCTGAAAAACCTGTTGCTGGTGGGGCTTTGGCATCCAAATTTTACTTAATTTAAGCCAGGCATGCCTGACTTTCCTTTGACAAATGAAGGTGCTGTTCTGATGTGGTAAGCTATGGGTAGTATGTGTGTTTGGGGAAGTTTGGTTATCACCAGACCATGAGTGAGCTTATTCTGCAGGCAGGAGAAGAATTTGTATTGCAAGGGCTTTATGGGGGAGAATTTCACTCCTTCCCTGCTGTAGAGCACTCCAGCCTACATAGGAATTAATTTGGTTTAGGCCACCCAATTGTCATCTGATAGACCACAACTCCTGAGAGTTACCAGCCTGACAGGGCTTGACTTGCCCATGGGGGAGTCAACAGCTCAGAAGTTCTGGGCTTGTACCTCGTCCTCGGCTAAGAGTTTGGAGGAGGAAAATGTAAGCATGTGGTTGGTGAGGAGTGAAACTTTATCTCACTGCAGAGGTGTGTGTCCAGATGAGGATGGCAGCTGTGGGACCAGGCGGTGAGGACCGTTCCTGTTTTCTCCACAGTGGCGTGCCCGGGTATCTCCAGCACCCACACCAGGACCTCGTTCTGGGTGTGCGCTTGGGCTGGCATCCAAGGGGAACAACTGGATTTCAGAACTTATGCCAGAAGGGTTTAGTGGTAGAAGAAGAAATGGGAAAAAGATAGAGAGCAGAGATAATTATGCCAAGGATATATAATTACTCTTTGGCACTCCATGTCTTACATCACACAGGATCCTGAAAATGCTGAGGTCAGACCTGGGAAATGTGCTGCAAGACAAACACTTCCAGCTGTTCCTCTGAAAGCAAATCTCAGCAAGTACCTTCCAGGAGAGAATGTGTGGGCTCACTTATTTTGGAAAAGAAAAAAATCTCACCATTTCAAGCCTTCAGTATTCACCTTTGTAATTAAAATCTCTAATCACAAGCAGAATGCAATGTATGACAATCTTCAGGGAGCTGTTTCTTAAGGTGGTTTTCCATTTTTGCACTATTTAGCCCCTGCCTCGGTGCCAGGCTTTACTTAACCTTAAGCTTGTGAACAGGCTTATTGAATTTGGCCAAGACTTAACTAATCTGTAATGAGCTCCAGGTTGCCTGGAACTTGGCAGCGCCGCCGTGCTCTGTGCTGTTGCATAATGGCCTGACCCTGTGTAACCACGGCTTCGCCTTGCACCCCTTCTCCAACCTCTTTGAGTTCCCATTCTGGAACCCTGGGCTTCATGAAGGGGCTGCCCTTGTAAGGGGAGTCCTGAGTGCCAAAAACCTCCTGCTTTCATGCTCTTCCACAGGGTGAGAAGTGGGAGAAAGTACAAGAAAAGCCCAAACATGGAAACGCACTGGGAAAGAGAGGGGATGCAGGAGTGGCAACCAGATGGTGCCTCCTCTCAGGCATCTGTGGTGGCTGAAGAGACATGAGAGTTCTGACCATCTTCCTCCTCCTCCTCTGACTACACCAGGCTGGTGTACAGCCTCCTGTGGTCCCCCTGCACACGACAATGGAGGATGCTCATCCTGAAAGCTTTTCCATTTCAAACTTGCTAGGTGGTTTTTACTGTTTATTGCATCATTTTAGTAAGAGCAACTGGAAGGACTTGATTTGTGAAGAATCACAGGAATAATTCAGATGTTGCTCTAAGTAATTTTTTTCCCTATTGTTGATTTAGATCAGCTCAACCACTTGGGAAACACATTATTTTCTTTCTCCTTATTGAGTATCTAATGATGAAAATAAATTGTTGCTGCTCTTTATTGTGCATTTCCCATAAGGCTGACACGGCAAGGAGAAGAAACCGGATTCTTTTCTTCTAGCATGACACAGGGAAGATTGTTTATAGCACTTCAGCTCCAGCCCTCTGCAAGCCAGCTGAGAGCAGGATCATTAAAGGCAGGATTTAGAGGCTGTGGGGTTGCATAAATTGATTGAGAGCAAAATTTTTCAGACAAATATTTTGTAACGAGCAAGGAGGGAGGAATCTGGTTTGGATCTCATGTACCCAGCAGTAAGCTGGAGAAAAAGATCTCCTTACAGGAAAAAATGTATAAAATGATCTTGCCTTGTTTGAAGATCAGAGTGCCAAATATAGACCCTATCGCATTTCCTTCCCTCCTCCTTCCGAAGCTCGTCCTTTTGAAGTGCACTTTCAATGGGATGTGGATAATTGACTCCACGAACAACTGACCGAGGACTCTGTTGGTTTAACCGATTGGTCTCAGTTGCTGATTCCTGTTTTGTTTTGGATGATTTTCAGCCCAATTGCCCCGTCAGCTACAATTAGTCGCATTAATGTGACAGCTGAAAGGTCACAGATGACTTGCACTGGTCGCAGGCACGAGGGCAGGCAGGAGATGCTCCCAGCGTGTTTTCCTCAGCCCCATGCTCGTGTGCCCCTAAATTGGTGGTGATTGCAAATTCTAGTCCGATCAAAAGGGATGCGAGGTTTGCTTCACAGGAGGGTGATTGAGTGAGAAACGAGGATGCAATGACAACTAACATTTGGATGAACTTCTCTTTAATTAGTCAAGAAGGTTCCTGGTTCTGTATACAGGGGAAATGTGGAATGGCCTCTCACCTGCCAGAGCTGTGAGGAGAGGAAGCAGAAGTGGGATGGAGTTGTAGGCACATCCTGTGGCTCTTTTAACAAATCCATGGCTGTTTTCTGTGGTTCCAGTGACATCTGCCATGGCTTCAAGCTTTTGTCTCTCCCACTGAGGATTTCCACTAAGGGGAATAAGGTCGGAAAGGGAACAACATACAAATGAATGGAGCACAAGGGGATAATTGAATTTTTTAAGATCAATAGGGGTCAGATGCACACAGGTGCAGGTCAGACATCGGACTCATGGGTCTCATGGTCAGTTTGTGGCCATAATATGGCCAAAAGGGTACCACAGAAAATATAGTCTGGTTGTACGCTTGGCCTTTTGTATGAGGAAGGAAACAGAAGGCACCCAAAGTGCCTCATTTGAATTATATAGCCCCAAAACACCATTGGGAGACCCCAGCTGGAGATGGTTTACTTACAAAGCAGGATGCTGTGCCTGGTGAGGTTCTGCGGTGAGGTTCTGCAACAGTCTGGTTTTGGTTTGGTGTTATTTGGCATTTTTCTTAACTTCCTGGGTGGTGGAAAAGGGAATGTGCAGGTTCAATCTGAAGATGACCCTCAGATGGGAAGGGCTCGCAGCAGCCTGGCAGAGAGGGTCAGGCTTTCAGATGACCTCCACCCACTGGGCAAGTGGTGTGAAAAGGACAATTTGTGATTAGGGAAAACCTGAAGGATAGGAGTATGTGAGAATAAACCATCAAGAGAGGCTAGAGTTCACTTCACAGGAGACTTTTATGAATCAGTGTGGCAAACTTTTGTCTAGTGACATAGATGTACGTGATGCTGCTGCTTCAAAGCTCTGGTTGGAGAAGGTCTGCAGATGTTTGTGGGGTGAGATGAGTATTTTGTTCACTTTTCTAATGGAACATTAACATTTCTATGAGGAGCACATACTTGGTGAAAAATCCCTTGGCCAAGCACCAACTCTTCCCTTGAGCAGTTTGGTGGGAGCTTTGCAGCCAGACCATGTACTGTGCTGTCATGAGCATCAATTCTGGCTGAAGCCACGCAGGTCTGGACCTGTTGGAAGACACAGCCTACACAAATTCCCTATTTCTCCAGAAAGTGCACTTTCTGCGACATCTGTGAGGTGCAGAGGTCAGTGTGCTGCGCTGAGCTCGTTCCCTGTAAATCTCATCTGGGACTTGTTCCTAGTGAAGAGAGCTAGTGCTTTTACAAAGCCTAGCAGCAGGAGACCTCTTCTATCAGTGTGCTTCCATCCATGTTTGGGCAACACAATGAATGCAGATGTAGTAGGAAACTTTTGATTATCTATAGGGTTTTTCTGTGAAAACTTCAAAGCTCTGTGGTTAGTTATATTCTGAGACTTTAAATGGATATGTCTTGTGCTCAGAGCTCTGATTTAATGTTCTGGTTTAATCTATTGTCCAAACATCATTAAAGTCGTCTTTGAGGCATGGGACAGCTTTGATGGAGTCTTTTTTTAATTTCTGGCCATCACCCTGTGCAGCCATAAACAACATCCTGCCTGCTAATGAGAAAATTCAAGTTATTGCAGTCACATGTCTTGTGGAAAAAGATTGTAGTGGCAGGAGAAAAAAAGGAACCGACTTTGCTCACCTTCCACCCCCAGCTGGCATAAGCATTTGGATTACTGACAGGGAGGAGAAGCTTCCATAGATTAAGATACTCCATTAAAAAGCAATGCTGCCTGTTAAAAATGAAATTAATAATTTCATGGTCATACCCATTAATTCCTTAGCCTGCTTTCGTGAGTTATCTTTTCTATCTATAAGCATCTGAAACCTTTCCTAATTAATGCCTTGCACACCAGCTGTCAGGCTTAGCTCTTCCTAACAAATTCAGGTTTGTGGAAGATTTTGACCCATCCTTCAAGTGTGCAGTGAGGGAGCAGGATCCTCCATCATATACTCAGTAAACCAGGTGCATGACATTGGTGTCCTACCCATCGCTTTCCCCTCTCCTCCATCTTCTGAAAAACTTGTTTGGAAAGTGAAACTTGTGTGTGTGTGACCTCAGAAAGATGGGGCAGGAGTGGCAACCCTGGTTTCTGCCTTCTCCCCCACCGTATAAATTGACATTCATCCTTTCAGATGATCCTTGGAAGCAGCCTCTGCAGGCCCATGTGTTTAGAGGGTGGGTGGTTGCTGAGAGCTGCTGAGGGGCTCCTGGAGCCCCGGTGGTTCCTGAGGTTCTCCTCTCTCCCTCCATGTCTCCCCAGAGCACGGCTTCGTTGGCTACTCGGAAGAGCTGATGTTCAACAACACGCTGCCAGACTACAGCCAGGGGGAGTCCTTCTTCACTGTTTTTGGAGTGTTTTTCCCAGCTGCCACAGGTACAGTAAAGTTTTATCCTCACCCTTTTTTCCTCCACAGGAGCATCTTGGAGACGAGCAGAAGAAAGGGGAGCTCCTTTGGGCTGCGAGGCGAAGAGAGCAGAACTGTACTTGGCCATAGCAGACCCAAGTGGTCAATTCAAAGGTTCAGGCTTCCCTCCAGCATCTAAAATTTTGTGCACTCCTGTCTTTTTTACTTGAACGTGCTCTTCTGTCTCTGTGGTCAGAAACGGCTGGTGAACTCTAAGGGTTGGTGTGGTGGTGTAAATCCTTCCCTGCCAAGGACAAGGCTCAGGCACTGATCTTGGCCAATGCTGTCAGGGCAGAAGGTATCAAGCCTGTTTAAAAGGGCTGGCTGTGATTTATCACATCAGATGAACCTTATGACTTGATTGCACTGGGAGAGTGGGAAGAGCACGGGAGGACATTCTCTCCATCTTACCTCAGCAGGTGGCTGAGCTGGGCTGATGCCTTTGCCCAGGATGGACCCACCACTCGCTGTGTGGTGTCATAGGTTCATCCTTGAATGTCAGCAGAGCTCATATTTATGAGCTTAATTAGATAGTTTATTATTATTCATTCCCTTAAATTACCAGGAAGATGCATGTCCCCTTTCCAGAGCTGACAATCTCCAGTGGGAATGCAGTAGCTATCAGTTGAAGTTACAATACCTTTTGTTGATGCTGGGTGTTTTAAGCTATAAAAAGTACTGATTATAAGCAGTTTCCATAGCAATGAATCCTTGGATTACAGAATGAATTTTCAGAGGATTAGCTCTAAGCAACTCACTGGAAGTTGCAGAATTGCTGCGGTACAAGGAGACAAACGAAAAGGTTTTGTGAAACAGATGGGACTGGAGGAATGGTCTGGCAGCAGAAATCACTTTGTCAGGTGCGCCTCGTGCAGGACTTCAAATTTTTCTTTGAGATCCTCTCTCCCATCTCATCAGGCTGGCTATTGCCTCTGTGTAGACTTCCTCCTGGAAAACTCACCTTCCTGAACTATTGGCACCATGGAGAAGACGTCTTCTGCCCTCTTCTTTGTTGTCAGTTTTGATTGGCCCAAGTGAGTCCCCAAGAGAAAAAGACCTTCCTCATGAGCTCTGCCACTGGTGTAGGAAAGCAGGTTTTTTTTCCAGTTCCTTGGTTGTAGAAGAAGGAACAGTTATGACAAAACTGTACAGAAAATTACCATGATTAGCCGTATTAAATGATTCTTCATCACTACTAATGCTTGGCTGCTAGGAAGAATGCCAAAGCTAATAGATAAAATTTGTTTAAAGCCCTGGCAGCCTGTTGCTCTGTTTAGTTAGCAGTAGTAATACCAGTAGTAATGTCAAACATTCTCTGAAAACACAGTTTGGGATGATGTATAATTACTTTGGTTGTTAACACAGCTTTTTCATGTGTTCTTTTTAATTGCTTGGTTATTTACAGGATTTAAATTATTCCTTCGGAGTAGCAGTGCCAGTGGTACCATATAACATCGCTATCACTCCTGTCATTGCTGTTGGGAGCACTGTGGAGTTCAGGAGCCTCATAAAATGCAGGGTTTGGTGCTCTGCATGGAAGAGCTTGTGGTCTGATTAAGAAATTTCTAGGATGGGAGTCAAGACTTCTCTGCTGCCAGTGCTGCAGAGCAGGCAGCGTGATGCAGACTGCGAGCAAGTGGCACTGAGGAATGACAGAGACAGGTTAGCACTGCTCCCAGGCTCTCCTCTCCAGCCTGCGGTCCTCCCCAGTGGTACCCACCTCTGCTGGAACCCCCACAGTGACCCGGCTGAAGCACTGGAAGCAAAATCCTTTGCCTTAAGATGCAACAGAAATTTGGGGAGAAATTTCAGCAAAACAATATGCTGTTTAGTTTTGAGGGGTTACATTGAGCCAGTTCGAAACAGTTCTTTGACCCAGAGCAATGTTCTGTTTATCTTTAATTATTAAATGTTGTGTTTACCTTTTTTAATTTTTAGCATATGCTAGTTTACAATTTAAGATGCTATTTTGATAACAAAATTTTTAAAAAAAATGTTTTGGAAATTGTGAAACAAATTGTTTGGGCCTTTCTGAGATGAAATGTTCCTCTTTGAAGTGAAACTATTTTGATGTTTTCGGGATAGGCTTTTTCCTCTCTCTCTCTGCAATGGCTATCTGAATTCAATCAGTTTGGTCTCTGGGATGTACTGAAAAGTGGCTGTAAGTTGCCCAGACATAGCAGTGAAACAGAAATGTCTGAAATGCAGGCTGGTAGCTGTAAAAGCAAAGAGGGGCAGCCACTTCAGGAAGGGGGAGCAGGACCTGTGGAGAGACCCTCGCCAGGACCAAACAGGCAGGAGGAGCAACTGGGGACATGCTTCAGCTGATGGGCATAGGACAGTCATCCCAGCCTTTGGCAGACCAGTAGCATCATGCTGCCTCCTATGAGCATCCTCCTTGGATTGTTTTGCTCCAGGTCAGGTTGTTTTCTCTGTTCCTCTGTGTTTTATTGGTACGACTCCAGCAATGCGAGTGAAGTTACCCCAGTTTTATGGTTGAGCGCTGGTAAGCAGAGGCTGGTCTGTTTGCTCCCTGTGCATTAGCTGTTTAAACCATTTCAGCTGGATGTTCAGTGCAGCTGGCTTTGTTCTCCCAAGTTTGTCATTTAATCATAGAGAAGTAGCCAAGAGATCCAAAACATACATCTAGAGCTGGCCTGAATGGGAGAGCATGGGCATGGAAGACTCGGATTTGCTGGCTTCAGTCACAAGACTGAAATACATGCTGTGGAAGATGTGAATGTGCCCCTATAGAGATGCTGTGCACTAACCAGATGTTTTCCTACATGTTTGTTAATACCTTCTTAACGCACATATTTTGCTGCTGTGCTGTGATAGGTGAGCACTTGGCTACCCACCCAGCCAGGGAGGGAGTCTCGGGAGCCGCCTGCCCACAGCCAGCTCCCAGCAGCAGCCACCCAGCCACCAGTGCATTTTTAAAATTAAGATAAATGCCATTTCTGTTGTGCAAAAAGGTTTTTCTACTAAATCCCTGAGGTTTTCTGTCTAATGAAAGAAGCGTGTTGTCTTGTGATACAAGAAAGTAAGATGTCGTTTGAAGCAGTGTTAGTGGGAAATATCATCGCACAGAAACCAGTTCTGAAATAAACCATATTTGGCACTTGCAAAATGACAGCAAATAGATTTAGAAGTTTTGGTCTAAGTTATCAGATGATGTAAACTGGCACAACTCCATAGAAGTCTATGGCGAGGTGCCAGCTTACATCAGTGGAGAAGCTGGCCCTTTAAAAAAATTAGCCACAATTCTTCTCTAAGATTTTCCATTCTTCACCTCCCGGGTGAAGGAAAAAAAATCCACCTTTTATATTTTATAGTATGTTCACTGAAAAATGCACTGGGCGTTTGCAAGAGCGATCATATCTGCGGTCGTAAAGCATGGCTGGTGGAGCTGATGGTTGTGTCTGACACACAATGTAGGTGGTCCCCTCACGCACGTATCCACCGCCTGGATGATGCCCAGGACCAGATTACACTGGGAATAGCAGCAATGTACAGACTGTCTCAGCCATGATTTCCTGGCTGGGTTGACTGTGTTTTCATGCTTCTTTGTCCAGAAGCTTTGTCACTATCTGCTGCTCTCTAAGATAATAGCCAGTGTGGAAAATCCAGCCTGCTATCTCTTTGAAACAGAGAGGTGGATAATTTTCTCCATGGACAATTTGCAGATATGATTGCTTAAGTTCAGAAGGGATTGGCCATTTCCCTAGGGATAGACCTGTGTCTGAAGGAAGGAACATCCCAATTTTTCTGTGTTGCTGAGTTTTAGATGCAAGTGTGGGGTTTTTCCTCTGTCGAGCAGCCAGAATCTCTGACAAGGCTTTTTGTGGCTTCTTGCAAGTCAGATTAGTTCTCTGTCAGGGGCTGACTGAGGCTATGGATGGTGGAGATTGTTTAGGATGTTATATTTTTTTTTTAATTAGTCAGGTTGTCCTTTCATTGAGGAGTGGGTTGCTTACTTAGCTGCTTGCAAAAGACCCTCTCAGATCTGCTCTTTGGCAGCTGTCATCCTGTCTGGAAAATTACTTTTTGGATGGTGGTGGAGAGGTGGCTTTGGCTTGTCCATACATCTGCACTACCAGATTGTCCATACTTTTGCACTAGTCGGGTCAGAGTCATAATTGCAGCACGGAGGAGATGGCTTTGGCCCGAGTGGCTGAGAATAGCTGAGCTGGTTCCCTCTGTGGTGGCCTTTGGTTGCGGAACCCATGAGACTCTGGTGACCTCCTGGGGGCCCTGACAGAAGCTAGTGGTGTGCAGTGGCCTGGGTGTGACCCCTGGTCACTGCTGGGCAGGAGGTCAATCATCAGTCTCAAGATCCTCTTTATGCGGGCTCTGGGAAGTCATGTCCTGGCTGCTCCTGAGCGTGCGTGGGTCTGTGGGAGGGAGGCAATGAGGCAGCCCAGGCCGTGCAGTCATTGCCGTGCCGATGACTCACGTCTTCAACTTTTTTATGTTCAGTCCAGAAAATGCCATTTTGGTGTTTCCCCAGTGCTTTGCTGAGGCAGGACTTTGGATGAGGAAGAGGTGACTCAAGCTGGAAGATTTAAAGGTGGTGCCAGATGTTTGAGAAACTTGGCCAAGAAGCACATGAGATTAATAGCTGTCCTCCTGACAATACTTTTTTCCCTTTGGAAGAAAAATTCAGAGAATTCTGTTTTCTGCTTTATCTCTGAATTGCAAAGTAGCATGTCATCAAAGAGTGCTTCATAGAGACTTTATTTAGCGTATTTGTGACCATTTCCATGGACTTCTGCCTTCCTAACTTTTCTCACCTCTAGCTAAGCCTGTTGTGTAGCTGTTTGAAAGGAGAAGGGCTTGAACTCTGCATGGAAGCTTTATCTAGAGAAAACCAGAGCAGCTGACAGGCTTTTAGCTGTGCTGTTCAGAAGTATATCCACAAAATAGTCTTCCCGGAGAAAATGAAGAACTCGATTTGTAATGCTTTCAGTATGGTGTCAAGGATTCAAATCTGCTCTGAATTTGGAAGAAAAGCTCTTCCAGGAGCTGAAGAATGCCAGGATTCTGTGGAGACCAGGCAATGGTTGTCAGGGCTCTGGCTCCATGGTGGAGATGACAGGAAAAGATGGCTGGTGAGTGGACTGACCAAGGGGGAAAAAAGAGATGATCAAGGAAAAAGCATTAATAATAATAAATAAATAAAGCCCTGGATGTGTTTGGCAATGTGAGAGTGCCTTGTGCCCGTTTATGTGCTGTCCCCATGGCAGGGCAGTGAGGAGAGGAGGTGTTACAATTCCATTTGAGCAGATGTGGAGGTGGTGCTGTGAAGATGCACAGCAAAGCCTGGGACAGAGCAGAGCAGAGTTCGTGTTCCATGATTAGCAACCCAGCCATTGCTGACAGCCCACCAGCAGCCAAGGTCTGTAGGAAATAGGGAATAGGGAAGGCATCCATCTGGCTGATTTGGGTTTGTCCCCTTTACCCTGAGATTGGTCCCACGGCTTGTCTATCCTTCATCCTGGGAAAAAACCCTTCCAAGCAGCAATCAATGTTTGAGCGTTAAAATGCAACGGGCTGTTGCTGATTTAGAGCTGTAGTCACTCAGATTTGCAGCTGCAGAGGCTGACTTTGTCATTCGTATGCCCTCTGAACCCGAGGAACGGCTGCTGGGCTTGGCAGCCGTGGGGGACCGGCGTGCGGTCGGTCCCCTGCTGCCGGGGCTGCCAGATGCTGTGAGTGCCATGGCGCTGGTGTCCTCCTTCCCGTTGTTCTGCGGTGATCTCACCCTGGCTCCAGGGACCGTGCCATCAGCACTGCTGCCTGGCTCCTGGCCCACGTGGCCTTATGAAGACAGTAGTCTGACATCCCAGTGGGAAACAGTGATGGGCAGAAGTTAGTGTCTTAAAGTCTTTGGTTCTGCCTTCAAATTGTCCAAATTCCCATCAGGATTCTAAACCGCAGATTTTTATTTATTTATTTTTATTTATAGCAGATACCTGAAGTCTTCTAAGAAAACTTTTGGCATAACATGACAAGGGAATCTCTGTTTTCTTGACAAGTCTGGTATGACTCCTCCTTCAGCTATGGACAAAGCCCCTTAACCAATCCGTACCTTGGCTTTCTAGCCTTAATGTGGAGATTGTAATCCTCTGCTTCATCCTGTTTCCCTCTCTTGCGTCTTTAGATGGTAATTTTTTAGGCTAAGGAGCGTCCCTGATTGTATAATACCCTGTACTCTGGCCTAAAATAACAGTTCAGTATTTTATTCTTAGCCCTACCATGTGTTTTCGATGTGACACTGGGACAATCACTTGCTCTCTCAGTGTTTCTGTTTTCCTGTCTGCAAGGCAGAGATAATGCCTACTTCCAAAGCAGATCCCTTGGCTGGAAGGTGCCACCTACGTGCCGAGAGCACTGTTACTCCCTCTGCTAATGCGATCATCACTTAATACGGACAGGACAGGCTGTTTTGTAGCAGTGGCTGTCCCCTGTGAATGCGGGGACCTGTAATGGATCTGCTCTGGGGGTTGTACCACCTGCTGCATGTGCTGCCCTGATGAACAGTGGCATTTCTCTTTTCAACAATTGGGCAGCATTGTCTTCTGTTAGGTTTGTATGAAGATAAGATGGCTTTTGTTCACATACTGTTTCTTTTCCCCCCAGCATTGTTCAAACTGGACAAAGGTTCTTTGACATGTTAGTGGTGACTTGCTTCTATTAAAGACATGAACAGTTTTTTACCAAGCAGTTGGTGGGAGCCAGTATTTGTCTGTGTGGCAGTGCAATGAAGTGATATAGTTACTGTTCTGAAGCAATCAATGAACTGATTGATTAAATTATATTACATAGTGCAATGTGTGTTGTATATACTATAACTTAGATTGACTCTAAATTGCACTTGTGTCTGCAAAATACAGGTGTGATGGCTGGGTTCAATATGAGTGGAGATCTCCAGAAGCCTTCTTCCAACATCCCTCTGGGGTCTCTGGCTGCTATTGGCACCTCGTAAGTCATTGATTGGGGAAGATTTGCTCTGCAGACTGCCCTGAGTGTGACCAATCCATTTCATATTCCCATCAACCTTTTATTAGTCAGCCATCTGGAAAATTGAAGTGTGGCTCTCGTTCAAATTGTCATCCTTTACCACCATGTGCTCTGGGTGGGTTGGAGGATGTTTGCTGGTGCAGATGTACTCAGTCCTTCCGCTGCTGGGTGGGATCTGTGCTGCTGCTGGGGTGCTTGTGCTGCTGCAGCCTGGCTGTCCCAGAGTGGGATGCAGAGTTCTCCAAGGCTTGGGAGGGGGGTCGTTCTGTCATTCACTGCTGTTGATTTCAAAGAGGGGGGGGAGTCGTATTTCTTTTTCTTTTTTCCCTTGCATTCTTCTATATAAATAGAAAAGGAGTATCAAAATTTTGTTTGGAAAATGGGGCCAAGAGAAGTGAGATGACCTACCCACCTGCAAGACCAGGGAAACAGAGAAGCCCTGCATCACCAAATAGTGCTCTTCCCAAGGGAATGCTACTTTCCAGGAGAACTTTCCACTGCTACATATTAAAACAAAAAAAGCCCTCAGTAGGGTTTTCCTGCCTTCTTTCATTGCCATCTAAATTGCCTTTGAAATTATCACTTTTAATCATGTACCAAGGTTCAGTCAGGAAGGAAGAATCTTCACAATTTGGAGGGATTCCTGTTGAAATTGGTGCTTGTTTTATGAGGGGGGATTCCACAGGACACAGAAGTATCACATGTACCCATCTATCCAAGGCTGTGGTCGTTCCCTTCTCTGCTCTGGGCTTCACAGACAAAATTATCCCCCAACCCGAGTACTGGAAAGGCCAGAATGCCAGAAGAGGATCCTGGCTGAGGCTGCGGAGCAGGCTGGCTGTGCTGTTAATGTTACTGCCAGGTGGGGGGACCTGTGTACCTGCAGAACCACGGAATCACAGAATGGTTTGGGCTGGAAGGGACCTTTAAAGGCCACCCAGTCCAACCCCCTGCGATGAGCAGGGACTTCTTCAACCGGATCAGGTTGCTCAGAGCCCGGTCCATCCTGATCTTGAGTGTTCCCAGAGATGGGGCATCCACCACCTCTCTGGGCAGCCTGGACTGTCTCCTGGCTCTCCTAGTGGCAGAATTCTCAATGGTCTTTTCTCGCTGTGAAGAAATTGGTTTATATTTGTTGTTTGCAGGTGGTTTCTGTACATGGTCTTTGTTTTTTTGCTGGGAGCCATTTGTACCCGTCAGTCACTCCGCTACGACTTCATGATAGCAGAGAAGGTAACTTGTGCTTTTATATAATGGTGCTTTGCCATCTGCCTTACTGAATGCTTGGGTTTTCCAGAAGCCTAAGGAATGTGGGTACACATCCCTCGTTAAATTTCAGGGGATTTCCCCATTGCAAATCCCAGTGTACAATTGATTTGAATAGCTTTGCGTTCACCAGCATCTCCCGCAATGCTAAATCCTGGCATAATCACCCAGCAATAGCTTTAAGAGCTAAAGTACGCTAATGTGGTCTAATGATAAATGCTGTATTTTATTCAGTATATCCTTTCTTGTTGATGAAAGCTTAGACCAAATTGAAAGCTCTAAAGAACCGCCCTGCCTATCTTTGCTAAGTCAAGCGAAGCTCACATTTCCATATCTAGCTGGCTGTAATTGCAGGGCGAGCAATAGGATTATTAAACTCGAGGCATTCCACGCAGAGTATTTACATGAGGGGGGTTTGTAGTATAACACACAATGAACCTCACCACTGCAGGCCTCTAGAAAGACGGCAAGAGATTTTGGTGTGTCCCATTGTCTTTCTTTGGATGGGATATAGAAGGGCTAATATTTTGTTATTCGGTGCTGTCCAAAATCATGGGTTCACTGTATTTGACACTATTTCTTGTGATCCATTTGAAGTTGAGAAGTTTACATAGTTTGATCTGTAACATGGTTTTAATCTAAAATATCAATTTGAAGCTCTGGCTTTGTTTCTTAAGTAATTTCGGCTCTAAACTTCTTTCACCCCCCCCAATAAACTCCCAATTACTAGTGGGGCTCTGCCACTTCTTTCTGAGGTAAAAAAAACCCACTTCTGTTTCAGGGAAGAAAAGAATGATCTTGCCTTCTGTAAGGCAACCTCTTTGTATGTCAATGACTTAATCAGCAAAAAGTGCAGCAACCAAAAGAATCAACTTTAAATGAATCTGCTGAAGAGAAAGAGATTGTTAAAGCTGTGTTTTGAATTCAAAACCCTCAGGGGAGAAATGAAAAATCCCCTATGAAAATGAATGAGAAGATATTTAATGATGTCAAATATAAAAAATAAACAAGCAAACAAACGCCCGCCTTCCCCCCCAAAAAAAACCAAATTCAGTTTTCTTTCCCCTAATACTGAACAAACAAATGGTGCAATCCCAATATTCATGTTTCTTCTTTGAGTTATTAAAAGATGCGTTAGATTTTAATGACTTTGGAGAGAGAGAGCAGGGAGAGATCATTACTCCTCCAAACTCTCCCTTTCTATCACAGGTGAGCAAGTGCTTGCCTGCTTTTCTCTGTTACAATATTTTTTTTGCTTTTTAAACATAAAAATGAGGTTCAGTAATTTCATTTCTAATGAGCTCCAACTGCCAATTCCTTGCAATGTATTCACACTCTTCTGTGTTCAAAACCCATAGCAAAACCTTTCATCAGCCTCAGTGAGAGGGACTCTTCCCCTCTAACCCTGATTTGAATGTCAAGTAGCACATTTAAATGCAAGCATTTTTGGCAGCTAAAAAAATATATGATGTCTGGCACTACTGTTTGTTTCTTCTGAGTATTTCTCAGAGCAGGGTAGGATTAGAGGAGAGGGAAGGGAGGATTCCCTGCTGAGTGTCTGTCTGTTGGTCTAATGAGAGCTGGTATCTGCTCATCTTTGCCTCAGGTTCCTTCTGTCCCACAAGATACCATTCACAAGGCCAAGTGGATTTTCATGGGGAAATGTTGTGGTAGGACGTTTGAACAGTCCTGGATCATGACAATAATTTCACATGCCTTCCCCATCAGCAAGCTTTTTATGGCTTTTTACCCAATCTCCTTTTTGCTGCCTGCAGATTTTGTAGACAAGAAAAAGTCAGATGTAGCTTGAATCATCTTGAGCCACGGAAATTTTTGTAATTCCTTCTAATAAAACGTGCCACCTGACTTTAACAGGGGAAGAAGCTGGGAGGGCCCGTGTTCATTTAGACCCTCTTTTCCACAGCAGGAGGGGTGGGAGCAAAGGACGTCTGGGATGCAGGGGACCTGCATTTGGTGACATCCTCTGCCACAGATGTCTGTCTGCACCTCCAGCACTCGCTCCAGAGGAGTATGGGCATGTTGGATTTGGACCAAAATGTGGGGTTTTCCTCTCTGCCTGGCCTTTGTGCTGGAGTTACCCCCATGCCTTGCCATTCTCTGTGCCTGGCTGCTGGCTGGCAGACTTGTGTGGTCTTGCAGGACTTAGGGGTGTCTCAGGTGACCCTAGACCTTGGTTTCCTTATTTTTTCTGTCCATGTCCTTATACTGCGGTGCCAGGAGCACTCCCATTTCAAAGCTTTCTTGCACAATGTTTATATTGTGGGGTTTTGTGTATTTGGGTGGGGTTTTTTAGATATGCTGTCTGTGCTTGCAGCTCTCAAGAGTGGGGACCTGCTTAGGGGGACCCCAGTCCTCAATTCTGTGTGACAGACCAGGAGCTGCCCTTCCTTTCCCTCCACACCTGCAGGAGATGCTCCCAGCTTGAAAGGGTGCTTCAGAAACCAGTTCTAAAACCAGCTTTGTTAGCACTGTGGCTTTAAAATTTTTTTTTATAAGTTTCACATTGGCCAGAGGAAATTCTTTTCTCGTTGAAGACAGGAAAATAAGGTCATTGTATTATATCCTTTGGAGTGTGTTTTTTGAGATGCCATTTACTTAAGTGGCAATTTTGATTTGGTTTTGCTGTGGCTTTTCTTTCAGGATTGGTTTTCCCCTCTGAGACACAGGGGTTTGTCTTCCTGTTTTGGATGGTGGGAAGCCTGACCAGCTTTTCCTGTATGATGTGCTCTGTATATAAGTGATCTCGCCTGAAATAAACTCACTTCCAGTTACTTAAGGGGAATCTAATAGCTGCTGCTTTGCTGCAATTGCTCCAAGTGACAAAGAATTTCTTGGATGTGAGCTTGTAAAATGGTTCTGTCGGTACAGGGTGTTCAGTATTAAATTACGTTTATGGGATAATTTTCCTGTATTAATTGCTTGTATTTTATACCACAGACCAATCAAATTGCTGCTTTCCCAGGGCTCACTCTGTTCATTTAATGATGTTACAAAATACGTGGTCTCTTAAAATACATGTATTTGAGACTGCTTGGGTGTCATTAAGGCACAATATAATGAACTTTGCATTCTCTCTGCTTCCTCCAGGTATCCTTGGTGGGGTTTTTGTTTTTGCTAGGGCTGTACATCTCATCCCTGGCCTCCTGCATGGGAGGGCTGTATGGAGCACCCAGGATCCTGCAGTGCATCGCCCAGGAGAATGTGATCCCCATGCTCGCCTTCCTTGGACATGGGGTTAGTCATCCTTTCTCCGGGATTGCTATCAAACCTTCACCTGAACTTAAGAAGCCAAGATTTCTGTGTGTCTGTAGAGTGAGATGGGGGATGCATGAAATGTGAGGAGAGGAAGGCTCAGGATCTGGTACCCCATGCATAGGCAAAAGAGCCAGGAAATGGGTGGTTTTATGAAAAAAAACAAGCATCCAACTGCCCATGGTCCTTTCCCTGCCTGTCCACTGTCTGCACTGCCTCTGCTCCGAGCCCTCCCACGGGGTTTGGCACTGTGCAGGAGCAGCCCTGCTTCACCATCCCGGCATCTCTCTCACCCACCTCTGTGCCCTGCCCTGGGCTCTCTGTCCTGCCCCTATGCACACACAGCCCTTCCAGGGCTGTCTTCAGTCCCCTCCCTCCCTCTGACCCACTTCTTCAAGATGTCCCCACTAAAACAAGCACTTATGATATAGCTTTGTCTGTGGGGTTTTTTTGCAAACACCTTATCCATGCTGGTGCTGATCCTGACCATGACCAAAGGAAGCACCTACCTCTCCTCTGCCCTCCTGTCCAGGGCAGAAGCCTGAAGCTTTTGTTCCAGCACTTGGTGAAATGGATGGTAACTGTCTCTTTACCTTTTATCTGTTTTCTTTCTTCTTCTTCTTCCCTGCACATTTCCTTTGATCTGTTCCTATCCTCTGTGGTAACCTCGTGGCTGACCAGCTGTGATGCTGTGGATTCAGTCTGTGCGCAATGGAGAAGAGGATGCTTCTTTGTAAGATAAGGTGCCTTTTGGACACTATTAAATAAAAACAAAGAATAGATTTGAAAGGTCAAGTTAGGTGGCTTCTGAGCTTCAGATATGCCTTGAAACAGAGTCTTGCTTGGAATATGACAAGAAGTTTTTCCTTGCTTTGTGAATAATCTTTATGCATGAGTCATTCTACGGATGCCAGTCAACGTATCGGTCACCAAGGACTCTGTAGTCTTGGGCTATTCATCTATACATGATTTCCCCTTTTTCTGAATAGAGAGAAAATAATTCCATCACTCTCAGTAACCTGCAGCACCTAACTGTCTGAACAGAGTGTCTGGAAAATCCTTATGATGATTTGCTCCTTCAGAGCAGCTTGAGAACACAGAAAAATATTTTTCAATATTGGTATTTATGAATGTTTTAAAATATTTAAATGTTTTGTAAGTATAATAATTTTCTCTGTGTTGTTTTATGTTTCTCAAAGTAATTTTCTAAATTAAAAGTTATAAGAATAACAAAAATAGTAGTAATAATTGTAGGGAAAGCAGGAACAAGGATGACTGCAAAAACTTTCAGCTCCTGAAGGCAGTTTTCAGGTGATCCCAGAATAGGCTCCTCTTGGCAACCCTTGTGAAATTCTCAGTGTTTTAGCAAAGTTGATTCCCTCTTTTTCCTGATAGTTTTCTCTCTTTCTGTCAAATTTTCTGCTCTGAACTCCAGGCAGAGTGCCATGATGCGAAGGGCTCAAAAAGAGGTGAGAAATCAAAGGCAGATCACTTTCCCCCTCTTTCTTCTCTCTGCTGCCTTGGGAATTGTTTAGATTTGGTTCGTGGAGAGTAAATACATTTAATTTGTCCTTAGCAATCTACTCCACATGAGTTCTTTTTTTCCATGGGTGAAGAAGGTGGTGTGGTCACCATAACCCCAGCTGATGGGAAGGACACGAGTGTTTTCTGTAGAGTTAAACCCAAGCCAGGTGCATCCTGAGATCATCCCATCTGTTCCCCATCTCAGTACATCTTTCTGACACTGAAGATGCTTTCTGAGATCTGCGTTCCTTTGTCCCTGAGATGTATTTTTGTTCATTCTGAAAAGATGTAATGGTCCAGAACTGGTCCCTTTTTCTATTAATAAATAAGAGTGGAGGAAACAGAAATAGTTTCCATTTGAGCTGTGTGTTCAGTAAAGAAGTAAATGCAGTTAAGTGAAAACCTAAGATATTTTGTAAGATATCTTGTGAGATATTTTTCAGCAAAGTCTTTACACAGCTTTCACTGGCTTGTCAGGTGGCAAAATGGCCAGATGGTGCCTGGTCCAAGGAAGGGCAGTTTAGGCCTGGGATTAAAGCTCATGAGCTGAAGGCTCAGGTATTTCTGCTCCTGATGCTCTTTGTTTTGTCCCTCTTTTCCTTCTCCTTTCCCTGCCTTCACCCAGTCCCAAAGGAGAGGAGCCGGCGATGTTTCTCCTGGCTGCCTGCCCTCCTGACGCATGCCTGGCATTGCTGGGGCTGACTGCCACCCCCAGCCTCCTCACCTGCCCAACCTCACTGCTGCTTTCCCTCTGCTGCTGGGGTGGATTGAAGGAGGGGAACTGCATGTGCAGAGGCTCAGCATACCATGGGTTCAGCTCGGCTGCCTGTCAGGGCAGGGCCAGAAGCTGCTGATGTGAAGGTGGCACTGCTCCATGCAGAGCTTTTCCAAGGGCAGCACGAGGGAGCCTTTTGGGTAGGCAGTGATGCAGAGTCCTGTAGAATAATTAGAGATGAACAGTTAACTCTAATTAACACGTTTTATTGCCAGACTTCCCATAAGCCCCACAAAACTCTCTGAAGGTTTATTGCTGCTTTAACGGCATTGTTTTACCATGGAGATATGAGGGAGAGTGGATGAATTTACCAAAGACAAAGCTTGAGTAAGGCTTAGGGATGAGGTGGGAGCTCAACAGCTTTTGCCTTCCAGCCTATTCTTTAATTTATTAAGCCTGTGATCTTCTGTTTGCACATGCATGCATGTATTTCATGGCTAGGGGGGTAATGCAGACAACCCAGGTAATCACATATGGCAGCTGAGCAAGTGGGGAATCCTCATGGCAAGGTTCATGGTTATTAATTTAAATGTAATTTTGTTTTATTTATGAACCAGAAAGGCCCCAACAAGACTCCAGTGGCTGCGATTTGCTTAACAAGTCTCATCACCATGGCTTTTGTCTTCATTGGGCAAGTGAACGTTCTTGCTCCCATAGTCACCATCTGCTTCATGCTGACATACATTGCTGTGGACTATTCCTATTTCTCGCTATCCTTGAGCTACAACATTCAGCAGAAACCTGACGAGACCCAGATGGGAACTGCTAGACCTGCTCACTCTTCCCAGCCTTTAATTTTCAACAAGCCCCCCAGCCGTGCAGCAGATGGAGTAATTCAAAGCAGATCAAATGGCACCTTGCTGGAATTCAAAAAAGACATGGACCAGCTTTTTAAACCATTTTTTACTGAGCCAAGTACTTGCAAAAGAGAAGGAGCTGAGAATTTAACCGAAAAGGTCAAACGAAAGAAGGCAAAGAAGCCAGCCAAGCAGACATTACAAGACAGCTTTCTCCTGGAACTCCATCACGATGCTCCCCCGGCTCAGTACGGCCAGGATAAGACCCCGGAGCCCCACGAGAGCCAGCAGGACGTGGATGAGCAGGGCGGGCAGCGGGATGCAGGTCTGTGCTCACCACCCACTGCGGATGCCCAGCACACACCCAGGATGCTGGAGCAGAGGGAACAGCTCTGCAGTGAAGTGATGATGCTCCCTGGCCCGAGGGGAGAAGGTAAGGGCTGCAGGAGATGGACACCTCCATGCTCAGAGGAAATTGTTTATAACCTTGGTCCTCCCAGTGCTTTCCTGAAGGCAGGCGTGAAACGAGCTTTATATGGGGCTGTCATTCAGTGATTCACGGCAATAATACCATTTATTCCAGGTGAGGGTAGAGTTCATTGCAATGCATCACAGGAGAAGTTCCAATGCAATTTCCTACAGAAGATTAATCACAGGAAAGCAGGCAGGACTAAATTTAGTGTTGGGTTGTTTACAATATAGTCATAATTCTTCACAGGCATGCTGAATGCTGTGCATTAAAAAGGGCTTGGGTGTACCTTGGGATTTACTTCATGCTGGTGTGGAGTAGGATGGATGGTTGGATCTGTGTGAGTCTAAAACTCAGGTTATCAAAGTGCAGTGGTCCCCACAACGCAGGTGGAGTCTGTAACTCAGCATCCATAGGTGAAGGTCTGAATTTGTTCTGTTGGTGGTGTGGGTATTTGGTAGAGTGTGTGTGCATGGAGTTTGTCATTCCCAGCGCTGTAGTGTTTCATCAGCATTAGTCAGTTAAGCTTCCTAAACCCCTCTGAGGGAGAAAAGTATTATTTTTCTTATTTCATGAATTGTGAAACTGAGGCAGAGATAGACAGATGCTGCCTTCAAATGGACTTAGTACCAGATCTGGCAACTTTTTGGGTTTTTTCTTGCACTTCTTGTCAGTTTTCATTTTAGAAGTTTTGGTTTAACTCTGTCGTACCCAGCTGTCAGCTAGAATTTTTGCTTTGGTTCCTAGAATCTGGTAATGTAAAGTAGAGGAAAAAACTCCACATTATAGCTCCTTCCTAATTATCTTTTTTTTTTTTTCCTTTTCTGTAGAAACATCTATAAAGCAACAAAATCCAGAACTGGGAATTCAGCAAATACCAGAATCCTTCTACTCCAGATTTTTCAGTCACTGGATTTCCTTTGCTGGTGTAAGTAATTTTCTTTTATTTTGAGCAGTGGTTTGTGATTGTAGAAAACAGAAGGAAATTAATCACATACTGCAGCATAAATACTCCAGTACTTTAAATAATGGCTTTTGATTCTTGTATTCCAGGTCACCTGAACTAAATTCTCAAGGTACCATGCATCCAGCAGTTCAAATTCAGGGAAATCACGATGGCAAATTAAATTAAATAACAACAGGGAAAAACACAAACAAACAAACAAACAAAAAAGCCCCAACCCAACTCAAAAGTACAAATTCAAAGTCTGGAGTCTTAGGACTTTAAAGATGCATGGCTGAATGGGGAAAAAAAATCAGTGTCCCTCTTTTCACCACATGCCAGTCTGCTTTTTCTTGCTGTGAGATGGACTGAGACATCACCTTTAAAGCTGTGTTGATTTTATTCATGGGCCAGTTTCTGCAAGCTTGGGGTGGGGTTTCATTAATGCTGACCTCCTGATACCAGCAGCCCGGCTGTGAAATTCCATCTTTTGAGGGAGGAAAGGAGAGCATTCCTACAGCACGTTACTTTAAATAACTTTTAAATAGCTTCTGCCTCAAGCTGTTGAGAAGTTTAAGACACTTAAATTCATCTTGGAAAGATGGATTATTGGGCAGATGACAGGGAAAGGGTCAGATATGCATAATGAATGAGCCATATGGCTTTGCTGCATGGATGAGGATTTCATAGCTGTGCATAAAATGTAACAAACCCACTCAAACAACCCACCAAACCGTGTTAGTTTAATCCTCAGATGGAGTTTGACACCTACTTTTCAAATTCACTGCTGCTGCTGCCAGCAGGCAGCTCCTGGTGAGGGGTTCTCCTGGGCTGCAGTGCCAGGGGTGGGCTGGGAGTGGTGGCCCCTCTTTAGGGTGACATCTTTAGGAGGTTGTGTGCTGATGCCATCTCTGGGCTCGTGTCTAACGTGGCTCCCAAGTGCACATCATGGCAGAGCCATCAGCTCTCTGCCTTCGCGGGGGAATTTTCTTACAGAGGTGACTGATGTGCTCATTAAAGCAGATTTGGTTTCCTGTCAATAATCAGACTTGGGAGGAGGTTGCAACAGAGCTGGGATGGGATTGACAATGCAAAATAAAATCACAACAGCAAAAATTTGATGTGTTTCTTCATCCTGACTCCTCTCCCCTCTGCCCTCTCTCTTTGAGCTTCAGCGATTGTGTCAGCTGGGACCATTTTAGCTTTCTTTGTGTGCTGCCCCTTGCTGTTCCCAACCTCTCCCATGGAGATGCTACCTCTGCCCCTGTTTTTATGCAACTTGAGCCAAATCTCCTCCTGAGCTGCTGAGCCTCTGGATACTCCTCTTGGAGAAGCCCAAGCAGAGACTCACGCTGCCTCTGGGACTCAGGGTAGCTCACTGGAGCTACCCCCATGCTGCTGAGGGTGACACTGTAAACCTGTGCTGTCCCTCCTTTTAGGAGTGAGAACAAACGAGGCTCCATAACATGGAAAACTGGGCTTTGCAGAAAAATGACTGTCAGACTGTCACTGTGGTCTTACCTCCCAGACTCTGGGGTAACCCCAAACCGTGTCTTTCCAACAGGCAATCGTGTCCCTCATCATAGTGTTTGTCATTCAGTGGATCTACACCCTTGTCAGCCTGGGAGCAGCAGTTATTCTGTATTTCTACATCGGCCAAGTGAGCCCAGGACTCCCTCTTGGTGAGTTTTTTTCCTGTATTATTAAACCTGCTTAAAAATTCATTAAAATTTAATTTAACTTAATTAGGAATTGAGACTCTTGTGTTTAATATGCAGGTGACGCAGTGAACGATGAGGATTTGTTTCATTGCTAGTTTTAATACATTTTCTCTCGGAGTCTTTAATTTTCTGGTGGATTGTAACTGTGACTAGCATTGGTTGGATAGTTTGAACATAGTGCTTATTGCTTTATTATATTGTGCTTTAAATGGCAAAACCAGATACAAAGACTTGATAGGGATGGCAGTTTGTAAATGTATCCCAGCAATGAGAAAAACCTGCCGTAAATAAGTTTTAATAAACCTAATTAATCTAAACCCACCTGAGAGAACTTTAAGGAAAATGGGAATTATGGTGAGTGTTGCATCAAATCTCAGCATTCACAACTGTGGAACAAGAGAGCCTTTTAATTCCAGAGCTAAACACCTTGAATATGTTGGGAACATAATCTGGGAAAATACTGGGCATTAGAAAGATCTGTGCATGTGATCAGCTTAAACAAGTTCAAAATTAAACATTGAAGAACGTTCAGCAAGCAGCTCATGAGAACTCACAGCTGCTTGGCAAGGCCAGCGGGGGGGTTTGCAGTGCTGTGTGTCTCTGAAGGGACATGGTGTGGGCATCCTCACCTGCTCATGAGTGTATCCATCCATCCATCCATCCATCCATCCATCCATCCATCCATCCATAGGTATGTGTGTGCATACACAGCTGAGTGCATGCCTGGATGTGCAGTTTGTTCTCCAGGATGTGAAAAATCAAGAGCCTGAGTTCATATGCAATATGTGCAGAAATAGCTACCTGGCTTTATTTAGGTGAAAGATCATTAGACAATAGGCAAGCAAGTACTAGATTTCAGAAACGCAGACGACGAGAAACCAAAAACTAGTTGTCACCATCCAAACATTGCTCAGCTGTTCTTTTTCTACTCGAGTGGCTTCCTTTCTATGTATCTGTAGGGGATAGTAGAAAAGAGCTGAGATTGTGGATAGTAGTTGCTAATTTTTATATTTTGAAATATATATATAAGTTTTAACAAAGTTGTTTATGGCCCCCATACATTAAACAAAACACAAATAATGTTTTCAGGTGTTGGAATATTTTTTGCCTTTGTATACTCACTGTATTATATCTCTGTAGTCTGCTTTTGAACTATTTACCAAAAATTACTTTAATAAGAATTTCTCTGTCAGTGTGTAGACTTTTGGAAGCTGATCTGAGAAACAGCAGCATGATTAGACATTTTTTTCTTGGTTTCTTTTGCACATGCATTTTCATGCATACAGTAAAACAATGCATGGCATTGAAAATGTTAGAAGTGAATGCTCAAAATTCAGCCTGATTTTTACTTGCCTGTGAGGGCATGTTATTTTGTGGTCACAAGGCTCCCACTGATCTGTGAATTTGTTCTTCAGAGGATCAAACAGCCCTTCTGCCTAGAAAGGTTGGGAGACAGTGGCCTGAGAGATGCTCTGGATTAGGGGCTAGATGAAGACCTTGGGAGGAGAAATGCCCTGTGATTTACACATCCCTTCTCTCCCTTCCTCTCCAGCAGCCTAAGCCAAATCCAGCAGGTGCTGACAGAGCTCCATTCTCCGTCCCTCACCATAAACTTCTCCTGCTGCTTTTGCTTCCAGCTCTGGCACTTCTCTGCCCCTGCAGGGAGCCAGTGCAGGAAGCTAACTCTACTGGGAAATCAGAAAAGAAATCAGTGTTGGTGTAATAAGCTCAGCCAGCTCTCCATGGGGTCAGGCAGGAGGGAATGAATGGTGAGACCACAGCCACACTGGCTGAGGTTGGCTGAATGGCTCCTCCCATCTCCCCATCCCTGCAGTGGGAATGGTTTATGCAGTCCAGGGAGTGAAAGGTACCGTGGTGGGTGTTTGTGCTTTGCTCATGCTTTACTGGGGTTTAACAAGCTGTCGGGCTGGGAACGGACAGCTCTTCTCCATAGGAAATTTGGGTTCATCTCTAGATAGTTGTTTAAAAGCCACAGCATGTAGGAAGACTGCAGGAATGTTCTCACTATCACAAAATCTTTGGGTACCGCAGGCTAATAACAAGCATGCTGGTTTGAGATTTTATGCAAAAATTCAGTGGTGTAATGCTATTATGAGAGAATTAGCAGCATACTGACTTCTCGTGCCTTTTCTCCGTAGGAGCAGCAGCAAATTTCAGTTTCTTTGGCTGGATTAAGTCCGTTTTGATCACTTCATGCAGGTTGGTACCAGTCACTTGGCAGTGACCAACACGCTGCTCGTTGTTCCCGTGACCCACTAATATGCACAGAGAGGGCTGGAAGAATTGACTTGCTTATCACCTTAAGCAGTCTTTCTGCCCCTTCTCGCATACTCAGGGTTATTCTTACCTAATGGTGAAAAGAGCTGTTTGCTCCCATTAGCCTGGCATTTGGTTGGCTGCGCATGTGGGGAAGCAGGAGTCCCTCTGCTTTGTGTGTGGGAATGTCAGCTGATAACCGTATCTTAGTGCCTGAAGCTTTATCTTACCCCAAAGGTCTGTGCTCAACCTTTATGGCTCAGGTTGAACTGGAAAATCTGAAAGGAAATGAGAAATCGGAGACTCCTCTTTTACCCACCATTCACTGAAAGAGAATTCCCCTGGTATTGTGGAACAGGCACACATGGCAGCTGTGTTCAAGTTTCAGAGAGGAAATCTGGGGGCAGGGAGCTGCAGTAACTTCAGGGCAAATATGATAAACAGGGTCTTTGTTGAAGGAACCATTCAGTATTGAGTTTGCATGGGACTGCAGTAGCATTGTCTTGGGTTTTGATGCCCAGAAGACCTTGAGGGTTTTGTTTGGTTGGTTATTAACTAGCTTTGTTAATCTTCTTTGATGCGATTAATTATTAATTCCATCATGTTGGGTTTCCTATAGTTGCTTATGAGCACCTCTCTGAGCAGTGGGCTTTGAGTTTCCCAGTCTGTTGGGTTCCTTTTTTGTTGGGGTGAGTGAACGCTGTAGCGAGGGCTGTGCAACACCAGCTGCCATGCATTATATGTGCCAGCTTGGGGGCTCCTTTAAAATAAATGAAAATCCAGGCAATTAAGCACATTGGTCTGTCTTGCCGGGTCCTGTCTCTGCCCACAGTACCTGTAACATGACCACATGCTTTTGGTAGCAGAAGTGGTTGGGAAGAGAAGCCAGGAGTGAGGGGTCTCTCTGAGGTCCCCATGGCAGGTCTTAGACATAACAGCACTTAATTTATAGCTTAATTTAAACCATTTAACAAAATGGCTATGGTTCTTATGGAATTCTGATGCCTTTGCATCTTCTCAAGAGGTGAAGGGTTGAACCTTGAGGAGCAAGGGAATCAGCCCAGGCTTTGTCATCGGCACTTGTTGATGATCCTCCAAGTACAGAAATCTTGAGAGTTCACTGCTCTGAGAGGCCCCACTCAGAGGGAGGTGCTGGTCTCAGCCCACTGTGGGCCAGGAGAGCTCAAAGGGTCTCACTTTGGACTACTGCTTACAGTGTAGCAAGAGAGTTGGCTTTGGTCATAGTAATTTTCCATCCTGGCCACAGTTTGGGTCAGTAACTTTCTTTGAACGTTCTGTAATAAAAATGTTGTTCCGCTTGGGTTGTTACTCGTGCAAGAAAAATAAGTTTCCAAGGATGTTCATTAAAAAATGGGAGCTGTTAGACAGCATAAGTTCCCTGGAGCAGGCAGTGTTTCTGATAAGCTCAAGAGGAGCTGAGCCCAGGTGCTGTTTGTCAAGGCTCAGGCCTAACATTTCTCAGACCATGGTGCAGCCCAAGGGCCAGGGGGCGTGGGATGCACCACCACATATGTTTTCTGCTTATCTCATTTGGAGTAAGGGATTGTTCCCTGTCCCTTCGCAGAACATCTGCTGGACTGGTGACACGAGCCCAAGCCAAGGGTGAGGAGTTGAGACTGGGAACAGGGTGTGTGGGGCCATGCTGAAATGCTGCCAGAATTACTCGTGGCACAGTGAGCCAGATCCTGCTGCTTCATATCCCGGGCAGTTCTGTCTGCTTCCACCCCAGGCAGATTTGTGGCTGGTCATTTCAGCTCAGTGCCTCTGTGATGATAGAACAGCATTTTCCTCCCAGTTGTCCTTTGGTGCATCTGAGTCGTGTCTCCTGCCTGTTGTCAGAAATCCCCATGGGAGTCTGGTTGAGGTGTGAGGCTTCATGGAGAATTACCGTGTGTGGAAAGGAGAAACCTTCCCTGCCTCTCGTATGGAGAGGTGCTGCTGTCACACGGGGATTTTATCTCTGGGTTACCAGACCAACAGAGTCCTTGGTTCTTTGGTCAGTGCAATTGATGAGCAAGGACCCTGCCAAGGAGGGCTGAGGGGAGATCTGGCGAGTGCCCAAGGTAGAAATTGATCCTGTTCCTCTCTCCTCAAAGAATGCAATCTCTGGGTCAGCCAGCCAGCTTGGCCACCTTATCCTAGTGCCAGGGCTCCTGTTCGTACTGCCACAAAGCCAGCTTGGGCTCTGCTTGGGAGTTGGGTGGGTCATTTTGAAGCCCATCTATGTTATGCTGCAAGAAATTGCATTGAAGTAATTTAGAGGTTTTTTTCTAAGCCCTGAAATCCAGTCAAAATATTTTAATGAATTGGAGAAAAAAAATAAATCCCATTAGACTACAAGGGAGTTGGAGGCAGCCAAGGGTTCTTGACACCTGTAAGGCTCTTAGGTGCTTGATGAGGTCTTAGTCAGTGCTATATTTTTCTTACAGTTTTGATTTAAAAATGCCAATAAGGTTTTCTTAAAATCAGCTTCGGGGATAAAGAGATTGCAGGAAAATCTGCCATTTTATTTAAAAGTTATAAAAATTATTGTAATCTTTGTTTTGCTTAGGAAACTATAAAAATGGTATTTTTCATTAGAAATGGTTTGTGCTTCTTCTTCTCCTGCACAGTGTGGAAGGTGTTCGCTGTGGTCAATGTCCAAAGAGGAAACCCATTTGTTAAGAAAATGTATATTTTGCAGTGTTTATTTGGGGAAAGGGAGTACATTTTCTATGTTCCTTCTAAGAAGAATGCTTTCAGGTTAGCTCTGTGCCTCCAAAGGGCACCGAGAAGGATTTAGCCTCTCCTGGAATCACCCTGCCTTGTTCGCACAGCCAGGAGCATGGCTGGTAATGGATAAAAAGCAAGGGGTGTGATGCAGGCACCTCTGCTTCTCTGTTTGCAGGAAAAGGCCATCTCCCGAGGAGCAGATCGTGGTGACACCGTCCTTTGCAACAGTCGGCATGGAGACCCGGCAGCTCACCGAGGAGAACGCCGACTTCGCCTCACGGGACCGCTATCACCAGTCCTCGCTCGTCAGCAGAGAGGAATTTGGGAGCCAGTTCCAGTGAAGGACACACACACACACACACACACAAAACCAATCCGTTACTTCAAAAAGCATTTAGAAGTGCTAATGGCTGCCACGGGTGCCTCGTGAAATACTTGAATATACGCACAAAGGATGTGAATAGCTATTTATGTATTTGAGGCTTGGTTGTTTATGCAAACTACAACATCGCTGGGCTTCAAACCTTGCCCAAACTGAGGGGAAAAAATGGAAATGAAAGGGCCAGTCCAGGGAAGTGATGAGTTACTGAGGACAGTATAACCCTCTTAAAGAATTCAATTATAAGCCCTATTGAGTTCTAAAAGAGGTTGCTGCTCTAAAAGCTTACAACACCCCATTTCAGATGTCCTCTGGGTGACTGGGGACGCTCTGCCTGGGAGCAGTGACGTTGACAGCAGGAGCCAGTGCCCCACTCCCAGCTGTGCCACGGATGGATGCGACCTTCCAGGTCAATTCACTTCTCCTCTCGGCATGAATTTCTCTGCTTGTAATACAGTAATTTTCTACCTCAGCATTTCAATTACCAAGGTCTTAGAAAGTACTTTAAGGCATTAGACAATAGGCCAGAATCGGTGGCAAGTACGAGAAGATTATGAAGTATATCCACTACTGAAATCGCACATTTAAATGCAGTAGTGCAGAATAATGACCTCTTCTGTAAAACTGTGAAATTATGTCTTAGAAGCTGTTTATAGTTATTTCCCACATCCTTTCTGATGTGAGACCTGAGACCTGACAAAATAGCTGGGCCCACTTAGAGTGTCTCCTGGCTGAAGGGACAGATGATTCAGAATTGCTTTAGCAAAACAAGTTTAGCCCCAGCACCATACATCAGTTCTGACATTATGAGGATGGGGAAATCACTGCCTTTCACTTTGTTTCATCTCTGATAATTCCAGCCTTTAGATTATTTATTTCTCCTTCTGTGCAATAAAAGTCTGAGACACCAGGAACTCCTCTCCATCCTTTCTGTGGGCATCCTCAATGCCTTTGAGCACCATTCCACTTGCCAGTGCTCAGTGTCCCAGCGTTACCGGGTGGGGTGGGTCCCATTCCATGGTCTGGCCAGCTGCAGCTTTGGCTCTTTCAATTTTGTTTTCAATTGACAAAGGGAGGCACAGGAGGCTTTCTGCTGACATGGAGAAAAGAGCCACCTTGGCACACTGCAGAAAGTGTATTCACTTTTCAAGGTTGCAGGTCTTTGACTAAGTGCTTTTAACCTTAATTATCTGGATAGATGCAAGAGGGAAGTTGTGTTTGTGTGACCAGCTCTGAGCCACCTCAAATCGGTCATTTAGTGCTGGAAGCACCCTTCCAGGATTCATTCCTGCCTGCCTCTTGCTGTTGGTATCCAAAGACTCTGGATCTGTTGTGTGGATTGTGGGTCCGTATTGAAGCTTCCCCTGGGTTCCCTGGGGCCAGTGGCTCTAGAGAGCCCTCCCTGTGCTTGTAGCATCCTTAACCTTGGCAGATGCCCCTGTTGTGCAAATTCCAAACACTCCTTGGTGCTGCTCCACTGCTGGAAAGCTGCTTGGAGCTGTGTTAGAGTTTCATACCCAACCATAATGCCATTGCTGTAAAATCTTGTGTTTCATAAAGTCCGGTCACATGCGTGGTCCCTTTCCTCCCAAGTCGAGGATTGCTCAGCCCGGCATTTCTCTGTAGCCTGAGCAAAAGAAAACCCCAGAGCACGGCATGAAGAGATTTATAGGCAGAAATTCCTAGGTAGCTTCTTTTTTAGCTACTAAACAATTTAATTCCCTTCTCAAAATGAGACGTGAGTTAGAAGATCCAGAGAGGGAGGTTGGAGAAGGTCCTTGGCTGTGTGTCTCACTCGCTGAGGAGTTGTACTGGTTGGAACCAAATGATTTGGTGGACAATGTTTGCCTCTTCAATGCTGCTCGTCCCCAAAACTGGGATGTGATGGGCCCCTTAGTCTCCCTTGGTCTAGCAGTACTGGGAGGAGGTCCCACAGCTTTGCTTTCAGCTTAGAGCGCAGCAGCTGTGCCCTTCTCCTGCCACCACTGTCCAGCAGCCCTCTGCACCTCAGCATCCTCTGGAAACATTCCCCTTGTGTTTGTGTGCTGGTGAAGCCTTTGCTGGCTGCCAGGGAAAGGCACCGTGCTGTGCCATGCAGGGGCCTGGTGAGAGGACATCTGGAGGGCTCTGGGGTGCGGGGATGGGTTGTGCCTTGGTATTCCTGGAAAAAGACAGCAGCAGTTCTGGCACCAGTGCTGGATTGCTGCTCTTGAGACCTGGCAGTGGAGGAAATACTCTGCAGAGCACACTGTCCCAGGGGTTCTGGTCTTTGGGCTCCACGTGCTGCTGCTGGAGAAACTCTGCCACCTCCTTCACTGGCACCTCCACCACCTCCACAGCAGGAAGCAGCTCCCTCCACCACCTGGTAAGCACAGGCACCTGGTCCTGCCCTCGTATCTGCAGGGAGAAACGCATCGCACAAGGCTGATTTCCTTGCTGCTCTACAGGTGGTGAGTACAACAACCTTCCTGGGTAATGCTTGGAAAGGGACATGCTGATCTTCTCCGGAGCATTAGCTCTGGTGTAGTTAATGGTAAGAGCGGCAGGAAGCCTTGTTTTAGCACCAGTAGTCCTGCAGTCTGGGTAACATTGGGGACTCCACAAATCCAGGCCCTATGGGTATGCAGGGCTTTGCACATCAAGGACACTTTTACAGCAGGAAAGAAAGAAAGAAAGCAGTTGTACAGCTGAAGATCATGGTGTCACGTCAAAAATGGCTGTAGCTTTGGCAGCACTCTAAAAGAAATGGGTGAAATTAGGAGGGCAGGAATCTATCAGCTTCACATTTAGTGGCTGAGGGGAAGAAATGTGAGTGGGGATTGCTCCTGTGAGTGGTAATGTGCTGCTTTCATCCCCTGAGAGCCAAGCTGTGCCTCCACATGCTGGGGCTTTCATGAGACTTCAGGTGCCCTGAAGGTGAGTTTGGGACCCAGCTCTGAGCATCATATGCGCTGTTGTACATCAAGGTTGCAGCTTGGCTGATGTAATTATGGCAAGGCCTTGCTGTTTTTTAAGCCATGTGAGCTTTTTTATCATCTATAATTATTTTCCTTTTGGTTTAAAATTTGATTTTTAAATGATGATGATGATGATGATGATGATGATGATGATGATGATGTAAGAAATCAAAGTGTTCTGCAATGGGTCAAGGTGTGAAAACATTTGTTTTCGAGAGAGATGTGGATATGGCACATAGTTTTGTTCCTTTTGAGGACTCCAGCTGTAAATTGGTGGCTCTACTTTTGATGGTTTCCTTTGCAGAGCATACAAGCACAGAAGGAGGTTGAGGATAAATGTTTTATTACTTGCCTTGCAGTACTGCCTGGAAGCTCATGCTGCATTTGTGATCCCTTAGCACTAAGCGGGTCCAGAAATTGGAATTTTCTGCCTCAAAAAACTTGCAGCACAAATAGTCAGGACTAAGAATGGGCAGAAGAAAAGTGAAGTTTTGTTGTGATATTGGCATTAAGAGAGTTTCTCGGTATAAATTGACATCCACCTGGATCTGTGTCCCATTAGCAGTCTGAACAGGGAGAATCAAGCTCATTAAATCCATATCTTAGCTCAAACTTCTCTATTTTGTTTCTCTCCTCTTGGCTTCTCTTGATCAGCTTTGAGTTTCCTTGGATGATTATTGCTGTGTATGGTGGCCAAAACATCACACACCTGCCATGGTCACTTATTCACAGCAGACAGTTGTGACCACAGTGTTGAAGCTGCAAAGAAAGGTGACAGAATATGAAATGGTGCTTGTGTGCGTGGCTGAATTTAGGCTCAGGTGGCACTCTGTACCTTATGAGGTGGTTTGCTCTCACCCATGTGCCTCTGATTTTGGTTCAGACAGGCAGAGTTTCTTAAACAGCATCATACTTACATCTGCAAGGTCAGAAGAGATTTGCTGAAGCACAGGAGCCAGCCTAGGATTAACATTTAGGTTAGTGGGAAATGGAGGTTATTTGAATTACTGCCCTTGCCTGGTGAATTTTAGAGAAGGTAATTACAGGGATAAAAGAGAGAAGATTTTGTAGACAACCTATAAATTTGTTAGCTCTGTATGAAAGTGGAATATAATGCACTTGTTATGTTCCACAGTGGTGTCTTGCTGCAACCCAGATTTGGCATAGCATCCCTTAAACCTAAGACAAGGTGAGACCTCAGCAGTAACAGCCTTAAAAGCTACGGATGAGAGGCTCTAGCAGCAAACTGCAGGCTAAAAATAAATCACTTTAAAGCCCATACGGCACAGGAGAGGTTCCTTTCCTTTCTGCCTTCTGCTCCTCGTGGCTTTTTCACATGATTTTTATGCTCATATCCCCCAATACCTGGGATTTGCCCCCTTCTGCAAGAGCAAACAGAAGCCTGGGTGCTCCCAGAAACGTAGCGGTCAAGGAGCACACCTGTAACTTTATTGGATCCAAGTGTCACTTCTAAATTTCACTGGGGGCTTCTTTCCAGATTTAAGGGCACTGCTCTGAAGTGTTTAGCTCAGCTCCAAAATGTCTGGGTGTGCTCCAAACCAGAGCTGGCTGAAAAAGGTCCTAAAAGAAATAAATAAGAAATTTAGAATTGCTGCTTCCCAGATAGATTTGGATGGCTGATTTATTTTTTTCCCCCCAGAAAATAAAGGATATTTTTTCCAGTGACAGGATTCAAAATGCGACATCATTTCAAGTTGTGCATTTTTCTGTGAGGGATGAAGAGAGATCACAAGACCCGTATCCATCCTGACCTCCAAATGTCAAATATCTGGAACAAGCGGCTTCCAATGGAGGTACAATTCAAGCAGCTCTTGTTAAAATAAATCAATAAAATACCACCACCCCCAAAATTTCAAGAAAAATGGTCAGGTACTAAATGCCTTTTGGATGATTGGTATCCATTAATGGATGGCTTGCGGCATCAAGAGGAGACGGGAAGGTAATTAATTACTCAGTTAGGAACTATTTGTCCACTTTGGAAACTCAGGGCTTTTAATAACAAATTCCAGGAGGAGAAAATATGCACTTTGTACCTTAATTCATCATCAGCTTAAAACTTGCCTGAGGTTTATGAGCCTGATCCAAGTTTTGGACAGATCTGGGATGAGTTTCAAGGGAGCTGCAGGAGTTTCATGACATTGGCTGTGCCGTGGAAGGCTCCTATGGAACCAGAGGGAAGGGACCAGTCACTGTAATCCTCACAAAGTGCTACAGAGATGCCTCTCCTGTACAGAATCCTGTGGTTTTTTGGTGATTTCAGACCAAAACAATGTAGAACCCAGCAAATTTGGTCATATGTCTCTAGCCCCTGAATCTGGAAAATGGAAGTCAAGGTGAAATAAAAACACACTGTGTTTTTCCTCCCCCAGAACAAGGCGATGGGCAGGTTTCAATTAATCAATATCAATCATGTTTTATATATAGCTTTGTTAGAGGCTTCCTGTGTTGATGAGGTTGTTTGTTTGTTTATTTCCTTTGCTGTGTGCAGAATGTGCTGGTTGCTTTCAGATGGAAGTGTTAAATGTGTTTTGTAGATAATTTGGGGAGACATCTGAGGTTGCAGCCTCTTTCAGGAGGATGCTGCGGCATTACTCGACATCAGGCTTTGCCTGGCCCATCTGGCTCCTCAGACACGATTTCATGCATTTAAATCTCCTATTGGTTTGTGCTCCCAAGGAGGGAGGGGAGCAGCCCTTGGCCTGGAGCTGCCCTGGAAGCAGCATCAGCAGGATGTGGCAGCGGGGCGCGCAGTTGTGCCATGGGGATAAACAACTCCAGCACCACATGGGGAAAAGCCAAGTGCCAGTGCCCTTCACTGAGTGCTTGTGCTCCACACAGCCACCTTCATCCCGCTGCAGTGCTTCCTTCTCCCACCACTGAAGCGTCTTTCCCAGCCTCCCAGGAGGGTGTCAAACCCATCACATGGGTGGCAGGGTTGGTATCCCCTCCACACTACCCTCTGTGGCTCCAATGGGTAAACCAGTATTTTTTAAATAAAAACCAACAAAGTGAGATTTTTTCTCTGTTGTTTTCATGTGGCTGTTGAAACTGGAGCTCAAAAATATCAGTCATAAATTGACTCCTTTGATGCAGTGATATTCCTTACAAAGCCCTGAAGGGAGCAATAAAAAATAAGATGGCAGGAAAACACAGTAGCTTTAAATTTACAGGCACTAAACCTTGGCAAATCCGGCACCTGCAGGGGAAAGGCCTGCCTTTGGGAAGTCTGAAGCTGCCTGAATATTGGTGTTTCCTTTCCAGGTGCTTGTAAATAATGTGCTGCTCGTGACTGGAACCATGATGGAGAGATGAGAGAGACTATTTTCTGATGGTGAGTACTGGTTTAGGCTCACGGGTCACAACCTGTGGGGCTTTTGCTGGGGCTGGTGGAGACGGCATCCTCACCACTGCCATGGGCTTCAGAGGCTGCAATGGCATTCCCATCCCACCAATACTAAGCCCTGCCAGGATGTGGCTCATCCAAGGGCAGCACGGGGCCCTTTGGCCAGCGTTTCCTGCTGCTGGCTCTGCACTCGGGCATACGGTCCTCGTGGTCACGCCTGTCACGGTCACAAGTGCCCTGTTTGGTTCAGAAATACAGCAGGTCAGGCAGGTTTAATGGCAGTTTTGGGGAGGACATCAGCTACCCCCTTCCCCCCACTCCCAGAGGGGGTTAATTCAGCCTTCCCTGCTTTCCTAGCTAGTGGCACTGCGTGGTGGGTCGTGCTCTGGGGGCATCACGGGGGAATGGTGAGACGGAGCCATTCGATACGGACACGGGTTGTTCTTGCAGCAGTGTTTGTTTTGCATTTGCCTGTGTCTGCTATTGCTCTCGGTGGGCCTGTTGAGTGAAACAGTAGGAAGAATTTACTGAGACCTTTTTGGAAAAGCATTTGATACTGTGCTTCCTGCTTGTTGGATTTACAGCTTGGAAGGATGCAGGAGTGGGGAGCTGCTGTGTGGCTGAGATGTTGGGGAAGTCTCTTGGAAAAGGCAGGGGAAAGGGTGTGAGCTCTCGATTCAGTATTAGGGCCCTTAGGCTTGAGAGTGAGTGGACAGGAGAGCATCCATTTCATGTAGGGACGAAGTGTGGCTTTAATTTGCCCCCTGTAGCTCTGAGGGTGCATCACTGGCCTCAGGTTTCTGTGCCCCTGCTGCCTTACCTGTATTGCACAGTTAAAAGTGTCAGATTTGCTGGCTGGCAAGGCTTTCTTTCCAGGGACTAACAAAACTTTCTAAAGAACCATATTTATTAAGGACATTACTTACTATCTTAGGAATTGGTAGCATGGAGTCCTGCATTTCACATATAAAGATATCCCCAAGTGTTTGAGCTGCTGCATTGCACTACCCGTGCCATCTCCCAAAGTATCAAAATACTTCACAACTCTTCCCCTGAGCTTTAGCTGTGTATTGGTTTCTCTGTCTTATCAAGAAGGAAGCTTTGTTTTGCACAACTATTCCATACAGAACGTGTAAATACCTGCACATAGAATGAAGGAGCTCAAAGATATCCTCTGTAGATCAGGCACCTTTGTGGTGACTGCCTGTGGCTTCTGGGTCACTCAGGTCACCCCATTTGCCAAGACTGGGGTGCTTACTTGTATGACTAAAGCATAATCATGACTGGATTGTGCTTCATGTCCCAAACTAACATGGCTTTACTTGTTCCTTGGGTTTAGGCAAATTTGAAGCAAGAAGATGGCAAAAGCTGTAGGGAGCAGACTAGAGCATGGAATGATAGAGGGATGCCTCAGAGGTGGCCTTTCCCAGGGCTTTCGTCCATAGTTATTCAAGTAGCATAATGAGGATCTCTGAGTGTGCTTCACGGTGAAGTGGTGTGGGAAGAAACACTCGCACGTGGAGAGAAAAGCCCAGCAGCAGCGGAGAGCAAGTTCTGACGGGCTAACGCCAAGGCCATTAACGTGCTAGTGTGGGCTCATCAGTGCCACCTCTTGGGTGGAAAGAGGCTTTCAGGAGAGTTTGTGTACATCAGCCACCGACTTCTGCTTTTGGTGAAGGGCGAAACGGGCAGTGGGGGGCTGTGGCCCAAACCCCGGGTTTGTCAGAGGCTGCAGCCGTCTGGACGCGGTGAGTTGTCACCTGTCACCCTCCCCTTTGGAAGGTCGGATCCTGCTTGCCTTGTGGAAATCAAGTCTGATTCTGAACCAGCTCGAGGGCAAAGCATAGGGCCCAGGAGCGACTCGAGGGGAGAGGTTGGCCAGGACGGGTTTGTGTTCCCTGGGGAGGGAGAGCTCAGCGGGGACCCCAAACCTGGCGCATCGGGACGCCGGCAGCTCCGGCAAAGCCCAACCCACTGCTCCGCGGCGTGCTCTCTCCCAGAACCAGGAGCATGAAATTATGAAGGGGAATTTCAGAACAATGAAGGGAAATCCTTTGCCTCCCGTACAGCCCGGCCTGGGAAATTCACCACTGCAAGAAGTCGCAGCCTCAAACGCTGCTGCTGGCGTTTAAAGAGAATCAGCTTTACAGCCAAGGAAAGGGTTGAAGTTATTTGTCAAGGACTTGATTTCGGTGGGAATTAAGTTCGGAGCTATCCGGTGCGGGAGGGGGGTGACCCTGCCGGAGCGGGGGGGCCGTGCCCGCCCGGTGCCGCTGCGCGGGGCGCGGGACCTGCGCGCTGCCCGCGTTTAGACGCGGTACCGGGGCACCTCCGCGGCGGCTGCGGGCGGTGGGCACGGGGGGTCCTGCTCGCCCAGCGCGGCTGCGAGATGCAGCAGGAAAAATAAAGTAAAAGTAAAACGAAGCGTTATTATTACCATTACCATTATTATTATTATTATTATTATTATTATTATTATTATTATTACTACTACTACTCCTACTGATGCCGCAGCCAGCCGGGTGAGGGAGCGGGCGGCCCGAGGCTGCGAGGGGCGGGAGGGGGCGGCCGCTGGGGGCCGGGCCGGGCCGGGGTTGGGGGGGCCGTGGGGAGCCGGGCCATGCCGAGCCGAGCCGAGCCGCGGCTGGGTGATGTCAGGCTCGAGGAGGAGCCTCCGCCGCCTGCCCTTTTACTTTCGGGCGCCGGCACTTGGCCGCAGGCTGCTGCTGCTGGCCGGGCCCCCCCCTCACCCCCTCCGCTATGGGCACCCCACACTTTTAAGGCGCCGCCCCGAGGGGGGGGGCACGGGGAATTCATTAAAAATCGCTGTTTACGTGGTTATTCATTGCCCCACTCCGGGTATGTGAACAACCACCCCCCTGCCCCCCCGCCTCCCCTTCCATCCACCCCCAGCGCCATGCCGGCAGCCTGCACCCTGCTGCTGCTGCTGGGCTTGGGGCTGGTCCCGGTCCCACCGGCCGGGTCGCTGCCCCTCGCTTCCCCACGGCGTCTTCCTCCACCTCCCCCTCCTCCTCCTCCGTCCCGAAACCGTCTCGGCCGCCCTTCCTCGCCTCTCGCCGCGGGACCCGCCGGCAGCCCGGGTGAGTGCCCCGCGATGGGGATGGGGATAAGGGCAGGGACGGGATTTCATCCCGGCAGCGGTCGTGGTGCGGCGGAGAGTGCGCGGGGTCCACGTCGTGCGGGTCTCCTGTGGCGTGGGACCCCGCGCGCTCCCCACCGCATCGCGACCGTGGGTTGCTGAGCATCCCGACATCACCCAGAGCCGATTTAGCTGCGAAGTGTAACACTCCCCCCGCAATTCCTTTCCCTTTTTAACCTTGCCCAGCTCATCGTGCTACAGGCAACTGCTTCAGTGGGTGAAGGTTTGGGATGGGAATGGTGGGTGGGAAAGTGTAAACACGTTGTAGCTGTGTGGACTGATTGGAAGGTGGAAGCAGTGGAAACTTCGTAGATGAACTTGAGAAAGGTTTTGGGGGCACCAGGAGTACTATCCACACGTGTCTACCCATCCAGGGGGGAAATTGGTGGCTCCTGTAGGTAGTCTTTGGGATCTGGGTTGCTTCCTGCTTGTCTCCAGAAATGCTCTCATCTCACCTTAGGTTCTGACCCCCATCAGGTGTGGGGACAGATGGTATCAGCTCTCTCTAAATACCCCCTCTCTCTGCATAGCCTGCAGACTGTCAGATTAGTCATGTATAAAGTCACATTTTTGCTTGCGTGCCACATCTACAGTGCTGTTATCAGGAGCAATGCCTAGTTTCGTGCTTTACAAATTGTGCTGAATTTGGTTTCAGCGCAGGATAAACCTTATTTTTCCCAGAACATGCAGGGACATTTCAAGTGCCGTTCAGTAAACTGGCTCACTTACTCACCAAAGAAGGCACATAGCTCTAAGGATGACTAATTCTCAATGAGCTTGGAAAACATTGGGTGTTTGCAGGTGGTATAAGGAATCCAATATGTCAAATTAGTCCTGCGTAGGTTTTAAGTGGGTTTTAGGATTCATTGCCTGCCTGAGCTGGACCGTCAAATTTCATCTTTTAACTTCTGATGTGGAGAGAACATCATGCTTTGGAACTTGGGGTTAAGTTTAGTTGCGTGGAGCTGTAAAATTTCAGGAAATGTGACAAAACTACATTTATAACATTTTAGTTTTCTTCACAAGCCCAAGGCGTGCCTTTCGTAGGACATATCCACGCTAGACCAAATGTATAGCTGGGGATATCAGCTGGAATGTACCCTGCAGTGGATTAGAAAGCTCCTAACTAGCAGTGCTTGTGTGAGAGCAGCTTTGTGACTAGGATACTGCATGGAAATGAAGGAGATTTGGGTCTGTTCCCAGCTCAGCCACTTCTTTGTGCCACTCCAAGTATTGGTTTGCCCTCCAAACTGGGAGAGAATAATGCTGTCTTACCTGCTACCAACCTTGTGAAGATAAAATCTGCAACTTGCCAGAGAAGTGCTCACCTATTACTTGATGAAAGCTGTGCAAATTCCTTGGTGGACAGAAAAAAAATACTTAATTTCATCTCAGCTTTCGGTCTGGCATCTTTTCCTGTGACCTTGATGACTCCTGAGAGTCAGTGGAGGAATGCATTTCCTTTGTTAAGAGTCTGAAAAGCTCGAACTATCTGTCCACATGCTGGAAAAGCCATTTGTCAGGCCACCAGCGTCTGGCTGCCCATCTCAGCAGTGGAGGGCTTGCTCGGTGCAGCCAGTGCTCAGCAGCTACAGGTGCTCATGAATTATGTCAGCCCCAGCCAGAAGGAACAGGGGATGCATCGTGAAGGAGTGATAAATAGCCCAGCAGTAGCTCGCTCCCCAGCAAACGGCATCATGAATTATGCTGGGTCCTGACAGCTGCGATTCACTCGCTGTTAGCTCCAGCTCTATGCCTGTCAGTCAAGGGAATTGTCTGGCGTCATGGGAGCAGGCTGGGGGGATCTCCTGAATTGCTCTCAGGTTGAGTTGTAGACTCCTGAGAAACCCCTGTTTGTGTCGCCACTGCTTCTGGCCCTCGGAGGCATTTCCCACCTTTGAAAACGCTTGCTTGAAGCGGGGAGAGCATTTCTTGTGAACCCATCACCCCGGCACTACCAGGAAATGAAGATTACATCTCCCTTTGCAGCAGTCTGAGGCTGGGCAGTAAAAGCCCTTTCTCAGGCAGGGCTTAGTGAGCAGATGGTGAGGCAGTGGGTGTAGAAATGTGGCTTTTGAGTCTCTCACAAAGTGTGGGGCAAGGGAGTGGCGCGGGAGCAGGGCTCCCCTCGGAGCCTCACTGTCTTCCTGGCCAGCTTGTGCCTCAGCCTGCATCTGCCACCCTCCCTGCCAGACCCTCTGTGGGCTTGTCTGCTGGAGAGATGAGGACAGATGGCTTTAGCCTGTGTTTAAAATATGGTCTGAACCCAAGGAGAGTAACACAGGAAAAAAAAAATAGGTGAAGTAGGAAGCAAGAAAGCTGGTGACAGTAAAGTTAAAGCATTATCAAATCCCTCCATGAAATCTCTTCCGGAAGCTGCTTCACATGGGCACTGAGTGAGCTGAAGGGCACTGTCTGCCACCAGCCTGGGTCAGGTTGGGGTTTGGTTACAAGCTCTGTCCTCCTGCAGGTCTTGGTATTTCAGGTTTCCCATCTGTGAAATGGGAATAATTCCAGTGACACCACAGGGATGGCAGAGGTAGCACTGAGCCCCTGACAAAGTCACTATGGCTGGGGTCTCCCTGTTTCTGCCATGTCCCTTTTCCTGCTACTTCTACCCACACAGGTGCCCTGCCATGGTGCCCAGCACAGCACGGAGCCGCTGGCAATGGGCTATCCCTGAGAAGCTGATCTGCTCTTCTGCCATCTGTATCCGTCCTTCTGTCCCTGCTCCCTCTCTCCCATGGCAGGTGCCACCTTTCTCTGCGGCTTCCCTGGTGGGAGCCCTGGAAATGAGGTGTGAAATCACCTGGGAAGGAACTAGCTTTAGTCGCAGCAGAGATTTAGGCTGGCTGCTGGGAGAAAGTTTCCAAAACTCTTAGAGCGGGTGAACAGTCTGTATTTATTTATGTATATTTTTAACTCTCTGTCTGAAACTTTCTGTGTGAGGAAGAAGCAAAGTTAGGAGCGAGGGAAGAAGATGCTGAGGATGTTTGTTTGCTCAAAGGTATGGTGTTGCCTCCAAACCTGCCTCACATTTTGCAGTATGTATTTTGTGGCTCCTGGGGGCAGATGCCCGGTTCTCTCTACAGCCACACTGATGCAGAGAGGTGTAACATGCTGCTCTCTAGCTTTGATGCAATTTCAGGTGACCGTGGGTGGTGCAGGAAGGATGTGTCCTCCCCCTGTGGTGCAGGGACAAGGAAGGATTGCCTCCTGTGCCTCCACGTTGCTATCAAAAGCCTGCAAGGTTTTCCTGTCTCAGGCATCTTTGCTGCTCCTCTGTGAGCTGTAAGTGGATTTGGTTGGTGTGCTGTGAACATGAAGTCCCGGGGGTTGTATGGATTTAGCTGTGCCCCTTTGGGGTACATAATTTAAAGCAAAAAAGAAAAGAGAAGGAAGAAAAGGCATTTCAGAAAGGAAAGAAGATTGGAGATCAGCTTTCCTGCCTGTTCCCCGTCCCAAGCCCTGGATGGTAGCAGGGGTCATGCACTGACCAGCTGGGTTCGCATCAATCTGTGGAAGCACTTTATGTGATATTTAAGTGCTAAATGAATACAGTCTGAGAGCTAATTGTGTGACCTGGCTGGCACGGAGCACACAGGGATGCGTATTGATTGACATGGCCGTGCGCGGTGACCGCGCGTGCGGGGCTGTGAGCGGGGCAGTGGGTAAGGGGGGAGCTGCTGCAGCTGAAGATCATTATTGGGCTCTCCACAAGGTCTGATTTCCCAGTACCAAACCACCAGCGCCAGTCCGTGCCCATTCAGCAGGTGTTGGCAGCGTGTTCTGCTCCAGCAGCCATCACCACTTGGGAAGGATAATTTAACTTGCTCTGTTTACTCGTGGCTAGGGGGACGAGGGAGATGGGCTGTTGCTGCCGTATTTGCAGGGGCTGATGCCAGCGTTGCTGCTGCAGGGGTGCCTTCCTCAGCAAATACTTTTTTCAGTATCAAAAGTTGCAGATATTGATCTGTTTAGAGGAGGGTGGAGTTTCTGAGACAACTTGTTTCCTTCACCTGCTCTTACAGATACCAGTTTTTGGGCTGGCAGTCAGAAACCCTCTGTGACTGAACTCTCAAGCTGTTATGCGTGCTCCATCCTCCATTCTCCCCACCCTGCTCATCTGCAGGGAGCATGTCACAGCTGCTGAGACTGACAGCTCCATCACCATCACATCTCTCAGAGGTGGCAGAGGATTTTGCTCATTTAGCAGAGGGGTTATGATGCCAGGTTAGAAAAGCTGTTGGTTTTGGTGGACGTAGTGAAAATGAATGGACGCTGCTGACTGTGCCTGTGCATCCAAAACATGAAACTTGGTAGCATCAGTCTGGTTGTGTTGGTTTTCATGAGGCATTCATCCATGATAATAAAATAACCTCAACAGAATAAAGAACGATTTCAATTAACAAGCTAATCAAGCCAATAAACCCTGTCAGCACAGCGATAGTGTTTCAGTGCTGTGGTGTAGAGATTAAGGCACCACCAACGTCCACAGCTCTTCTGGAGCTGCTGCCAGAGGGACCTCCTGGCTGGCGCTGTGGGTTCCCCATCCATGGGAGCTGTGTGCCGTTTCCAAGATAAGGATAGCTACAGAGTGGTAAGGTGCAGCTGTGGCTGAGCCTGCTGACTTTTTGCAGCACAGAAATACTGTCTTTCTGCCTCTGTCTGCACCCAGTACAGCCACCTGGTGTGCTCCAGGCAGGGCTGCAACCCCTCAAACACCCCCAGAGAGATGATCTGGAGCTGGATAGATTGTAGACAGCCAGTGTAAACCCTCTGGATTCTGGCTTTCCTTCCTCACGTAGTTTCAAGAGAGTTTCTCTGGTATGGAGGGCTGAGGATTGTCTAGGGGTGTCAGGACATCTCTGGGCAGACAAACAGCACTGCTCAAACCTGGGCTGATCCTCTCAGATGTGCAGAGAGCTTCTCTGGAAAGGGGCAAGGCCAGATCCTGGCACCTGCTCTGGTGTCTTTCTGCTGTTGAAATGGTGCAAAGAAGCACTGGGGCAGTTTGACCCGCCGGAGTGTCAGAAGGTGCTCCAAGCAAATCAAAGGTTGGTCGTTCGGAATATTCCCTTGAAAATGCTCAATACTAAATCCATAGTCTGCAGCTTGTGAGCAAGCTCGTCACGAGGCCTGAATGCCCCAACCACAGGCCCTGTTATTTACATTCAATTGAAGATGTAGGTCATACAATAGGTTTTTTCTCTTTCCTGAATGGCTGAGCACAGAAGGCAGAATCCAATTTTCAGTGGCAGCAGACCTGATTACAAATTCAACTTTTTATTTCTTTGAGCAGTTTTTTCAACATTTGCATTGTAATTTGCTGTTTCTGTAAATATGAGAGGTTCATTTGCTGGGATATTCATCCAGAGGAGATGCAAGAGGGCTACGAGCACAGGCTTGGTGAAAGAATGAAGTCTGTGGGTGCCTCTCAGGAGAAAATGGTTTTGTCACATCTGGCAGCTCTTCTCTCTCACTGTTTTCTGCATACATGCAGCTGATGTGTGTGCACCCATCACCATATATTTTTTAATGCCCAGGTGTTATATATATATAACATCCTGCTGCTTCAGCAAGGGGCACAGTTCATGCAGAGTCCGCGTTCATCCTTTCAGGCTGAAATCATTCACATCTGAGGACAAGGAGAGAACTTTCCCACCCAAAAGGGAAATGATGTTGCATTACTGAGCGACCAGCCCAAGTAATAATATAATCTTAGAAAAATGCAGTTCCCTTGAGTAAAGGAAGCTCTGTAAACTTCAGCTCCTCCAAGCTGTTAGTGTAGCTGTTGCCTGTGCTGTAGTAACGCTGCTGTCAGACCCAGTTTGCTGAAGTGCTCTGGAGAGAACAGGGGAAAAAGGGACTAGGAACCGGTTCTTGTATAAAATGAGGACCTCCTGTAGGATCTGAATACTGTGAGGTATATAATACAGGTTTTAGGACCTTGGGTTACATCCCTTACTTGCTGTTAATTTGTTTTTTATCTTGGCTGGGTGCTGGAGAGGGTGATGGCCACTCATGGTCATGAAGACTTGGAGAAGGGGCAGGCAGAGCCAGGGTGAGCAGAGGGATCAGCTGGAGGAAGGTAAAATGATGCAAGGTTTCCACTCACTGGGGTCAAAAGCCTGGCTATATAAAACCAGGGGAGAAAGAGGCTCATTTTTGGAGCTGTCAGTGTATGGGCAAACCCATGGGAGAGAGAGGCATTTGAGAAAGTCACTCTGTGAGTAATACCTGTGGTTTGTTCTCTTCTGCTCGCCACAGGGTGGGTGGCATTAGCATGTGCTGTGGTTTATTTGGGGCTCTGTGGGTGCCAAGTGTGTACAGGTCCCAGGGCCAGGGCATGGACTGAGCCATGGGGATCCCCCTTGCTCTGGGTGCAGCAGCTCCCCAAGTTGGACACACACTAGAGTTTACTAAAATGCTGGTCTTCACAAAACCTGTAAGAACCTGCTGTCTTGCAGGTCTCTGCCTTCCAGGCTAATTTGTTTTAATGTGTGAGAACAAACAAAGCTGTCTCAGGAGCTTCATCCCTTCAGAAACCAGTATGAAATGCATGAGCTATAAAAATACAATTTTAAAAGTGCGTGAAATGCAAAACCAGGGTGTAATAACCTACAAACTGTTGCTGCTCCCATGCTGCTGCCCCCATCCCACTGTGGCTTTGGATAGAGCTATTCCCAGCTGCCTGTCCTCTGTGCAGGCAGGGCGGTTGAGGAGGGTTATATCTGCTTTTGCATCTGCTGTGCCCTTGACTTGGAGTAATTTGATAAATAGGTTTGCAGTTGGTTACTTAAGCATCTCCCAAGCTGCAGTCAGCATCTCAGCTGTGGGCGAGGGAGCACTGCTGCCAAAAGTCAGGATCTGTGTCAAGAGCCTCCTAAGATTTGGCTGTCTTTCCTTAAAACCCCAACTCCTGGAGTTGTCATTACAGGAGAATCACTTAGAAGGGTAGAAAAAGAGCTTCTGGCTGTTGAGGTGGTAGATAAAAAAGCCTGGAAAACATTAGCTACAAATCCAGGAGTCACAGAAGAAGCCCAGGTTGGGTGTATTTAAAAATACCACTAGCTCAAAGTTGGTCTCCAGAAGCTTTTGTGTCCAGACAGAAGGGTTGTTTTGGACACCCTGGCTCGGCAGGGCTCTGCCAGTGCATCTGCAGAAGTGCAACCCTCTGCATTGTGCTGCTTTGCTAGGGGAAGAGAAGGAACAGGGAGATGTGCAGGGTAACACGGCAGGAATGCCAAGGGCAAACCCAGTTGCTCTCTTTCCAGCTGTCCGAATACCTTGTGCAAATGCCTTGACCTTGGTGGATTGCCTCTCCGCTGGGAGAAACAAGCTCCATCTGCCTTTTCACTCTGTGCAAGGACATGAAGCTGGGAGGACTTTTAAAACAGCTTCTGCAGCATTCTGACTGTGGTCTGGCTGAGGGTGATGGTGTCACTTGTGCTGTGACCAAATGCTGCAGGTCCTTCCCTTTGCCTTGCAGTGTGAGCACCCCTCCTTGGGCTTCCAATTTGGTGCTTGGAGAAAGTCCTCTGGAAGTGCCATGACCTTTGCAGTTCTTTTGCCAAGGCAAACAGGGAGATGTTTGAGGGACCTTTTACACAGTGGTTTGACGGCAACAAGGCTCTTGCCACTGAAGTTTGGGAGAAAAGAACCTTTTCTTTTGAACTCTGAGATGAAGTCAGTGGGATAGGAGCGAGGAGGAATTTTAAGTGGTCTGATAGAAAGGCATGCAAACTGTGCACAAAGGGTTAAGTCAGCAGGGTTAGTTGTTGTCCCAGGGGTACAGCCCAGGCTGCATTTCCCAGAAGACATCGAGTTGCACACACACATTTAGGGCGTTTTTCTCAGCATTTTTTAGCACGCTGTGATGGCAGAGGTTTTGAAGGCTGTCACAGGATCAGTCTGACCTCTCTCCTCTATAACCAGGCAGACATTGTGGTAATTTCTGCTACCAGAACCACCCTTAGATTCCTGCAAGGTCTCCAGAGCATGGAAGAAATCCTGTGCAGGCATTGCGGACTGATGGACAGGCTCCTTTGGTTACTGGTAGCAAAGGAGAGTTCTCTTTTTCCTTGAAGAGCATGCTAAAAGGCACTTCTGCATCTGGAGTGACAAGAGGAATTTAGATCTATGGAGCACAATTATTCACGTCACTGCTTGTTAGGATGCTGGTGTTAACACCCTTCCTCTTGTGGAAAATCTCTAAAGCCCTGAGGACTGATGTGAAACGTCATGCTCTGGTGAACTTTGCTGAAGCGGGGATGAATCACACTAAGTTTGGCCTCAATATATTATCCAAAAGATACCTTCTGTGATAGCCTAGCAGAGGGTGCTGCTGCCCACCCACCCAGGGTGTCAGGATCTATTTTGGGGGGGGACAGCACTTTTTGGAGAATGCATGAACTGGGGGGGTTGATGTGGGAGTTTGGATATTGAGGGTTTTTTCATTTGGCTTTGGTTTTGAGTGCTCTATAAAAGCAAAAGGCAGGTCTGTAAGGGATCTCAGGACATTTCCCAAGGGGTCTCAATATATCTCCCCTTGCAGGACCACCCCAGAATGGTAGAGAAATGTACCACTTTTTTAAAAATGAGAAGGGTTTCACAGCATCTCTGAATAACTGTCCTGCTACATCCGTGCCACTATAGGTAAGAAAACACTTTCTTATCAGGGAAACTGTAGCAGCTGGTAGTTAAACCTTCTGCAAAGAAATACCCCAGGCAAGTGTTGGCCAGGTTTGACCCTGCATTGCTTGTAAGATCTCACAAACTGACAAGGTAATTTAGCAATTTGGGGAGGAAACGCAAAAGGTAACCCTGTCTATTGAACTCATTTCTGTCCTGTGATGGGAATGATTTCCAGGAGTGGAAGCATCCGCAGACCAACTGCGCATGATTTGCTTCCCTTGTCAATTGGAATCAAGGACCCTGATTGTGGAGCATAATGCTGCTCTTGTAATTCAGCCTTTATCTTTGTGCTGGAGCTGGGTATAATTGTATCTGTGTCTGGAGGGACAAGGAGAAGGGTTTCAGTGGCTGGTGCTCACAAAGGCATCTTTAGAAACCTCCTTACCCCTGGTACAAGCTTGGTAGGGCTTAAATGAAAATACTCCTGAGTAGCTTTAGATATTTGAATAGTCATCATTGTTTGATTCGGATTTGGTTACAGGACTAACATCCAAATGTTAATTCTTTTTAGGACATTATCAGCTCTTTCAGCAAATGCAGAATGGGGATGCAGTATTAGACTGGCAGCCACCCCTGCAGATAAAGGCCCTTTGAAAGGATGTTTCTTAGGAGGGAAACATAATCAGAGAATGCAGAAAATCATGAAGATGGTCTCTTCTTAGGAACAGGTAGCAAATATGATGCATGAAAAAAGCTAAATGAACCAGGAGGCTTTTAAACTGGGGAATGGGAGTAACAGCAATTTTGTAGACTCTGAGGACAGTCCCCAGCATGCTGACAGAGATCCTCATAATCCTGTCCTGCAAAGTGCTGGTACACCTGGAGATCCTATGGTGCTGGATAAGCTGTGTCACACGCTGGGTTAAGACTGAAGTCGATGGTCACTTGGTGGCATGGATGTGCCAAGGCAGTTGCTGTGAGGTGGCTCTGTGCTGGGTAATCTGGGTCCGTGTGTGGGCCGATGGGTTTTGGGCACAGATTTCTGTCCTCTCGGTCCTCTGCGCTGCCTGGCTCAGCACACCATGCCTGCAGGCAATGAGGTAGGATGTGGATTGACCCTGACTCCCTGTGAGCCCTCAGTGACAGCTCAGAGGGTGACAGCTCAGAGGGTGACAGCCCAGTCCTGCCCTCCTCCAGCACCCATTCCCGCTGCTGACCACATCTAAAAGAAGGTGTCTATTTTTCAGCCTCCCCGAAACTGCGCAGAAAGGCACTGGAAGTGGTAAATCCCTTCCCCCGTTCTCAGAAAGGAAACGTGTGACTGCAGAGGCAGTGGCAGAGCGTGCAGGGTGTCCGGGCGGGACCTCTGTTCCAGCTGCCCCGGGCAGTGCTGCTCCTCTGCTTGTCAGTGGTGACCGGCCCGCCAGTGCCAGGGGGAAGGACCTGGCTCATCCCCTGGAAGAAGGAGGTCCGGCGCCATCCTGAGCGCTGCCACCGCCGCTTCCGGCGGCAGATCGGCGCGGTGTCATCTAGGAAATGCGATTTAGATCATCATCCTTTCGCAGCAGATGGGGGAAGGGACGTGGGGGCCCTTATCTCTTCTGGGGATTCATTTCTCTTTAAGCTGCTTTATTTTTTTGCCTGTTTGCTTTTTTCTCCATCCCGTCACAAGCCTCACTGTCCCTTGCTGAAGGGTAGGAGCCACGAGAGCATCCATGGTTCCCGCTGCCATGACATCATGCCCTGCATCCTGCCTTCAGCTGGGTGTCAGGCTTGGGCTACCTTCAGTTTTCCCCTGGGATGGGGTTGCATTTTGCTGGTCTACATGGAGGGAAGGATCCACTGAGCCTTGCATGTGCATGTCACCAGATGGCATCTACCACTTGGCCGTCTGATGATTCTCCTGCATCCAAGAGAGCTCTTCATCCTTCTCATCCCCACCATGTCCTTGAGAAGTTGCTCAGTTCCCAGGCTGGTCATCATCCCTGGTGTGACTGCCAGCTAGCAAAGCTCTGTGGCATGTGCTTAATGTTAAGCACAGGGAATAGTTCCCTGGGGAGCTCTCCTTAAGTACATTGCTGGAGTGAGGATCTGGTCAAGACACCTGGACCAAAGCCCACCTGCATCAGTGAGCAGCATGGCTTCGCCCCCAGGGACCCATGGCAGCCCCTGGCTGCTCCCAGCATCACGTCTCAGCATTGCAACACCTTTCTTACTCCTTCCTCTATTTTCCCAGTATTTATTGTCCCCTCCTGGGTGTGGGAAGCAGCTCCTGGGCTCAGACCACTTTGCAGCAGGGACCTGTGGTTTTGTTTCCAGAGTGGAATGTGAAAATACAACCTTGTTTTCACCTGGGTCTGCAAAGCGCTGAGTCCTCAGCCCCTGTGGCAGATGTCATCTGCTTCACACTGCCTGGCATCACTCTTGGATGGGCATTGAGGTTTCCTGCAGACAAATCTGTGCTTCAGCCCATAGTTCTTGTGGTTTTGAGTAAAATCCCAGATGATCACAGATGCCAATAGTTTGGGTTCTTTTCCCCTGCAAGATCTGTTTAAGTCAAATACAAGTCACTGAACTTACACTGGGAGTAAATAAGCTACATGGAGTGGCTTTGGTTATCATGAGGTCACACAGAATGAGCTAATGCTCCCTTCTGGCCCGGAAATTAGACTTCTCAGACAGCAAAAATTTCATCCTGCAGGTTCTAAGCCTCTAGCACCTTTCCTTACAGGGCAGCCCGAGCCCCAGGTCTGCGCAGTGCTCAGCTCCTCGCAGAGATGCTCACCCCTTATCCCCAAAACTCAGCCCTGCTTGGGGGCGGGTGTCTTATATTGCCAGTTTAAGTGAACGTGGGCAGCTGCTGGGGGCCGAAAGCCATCGGACGGATTGCGATGCCCGGCTGACGTGCAAAGGGCAACGAATCTCTCCGCAGCAGCAGCGAACTTGCTGCCCTGGAAATATTGTCCCCTGCGATACTTTCACCAGCTGCAAACCTTGCAGGCAAATTCCAGGTTGCTGGAACTATTCGTGTGAGAGGTGTGGAGAAAGAGCCATGTTAGAAATGAAGTCGTGTGCTTGCAGAAGCATGGTCCTGCTCCCTCCAGCCTCTCCAGCCTGTTTCTTTCCACTTCACCAGCACTGTACACACCGCCATGGATTTTTCTTTTTATTTTTTTTCCCCCATCTTTTTCGCAGCCAGGATGTTTTTTCTTGCCTTTTTATTGTTCCAGTGACCTAGCAACTCCACTTTGGTGGAGTCCTGCCAGGAGACTTCCTCCCCAAGCCGTCTGATAGTCTCCAGCAGCACTGCCCTCGGATGGGAGCAGAAGTTAAAATGACACCAGGCTGGGTCCCTGTGTGGCTTTTGCTCTGGCCTCATGAGTGCTGGTGAGGGCAATGTTGCCTTCTCGACTAGAAAATCTTCTAGGGGACTTAAAAAACCCCAGAAAAAAGAAGGAGAACTGATCAATGGGTGATATTTTCTGTAATATTTCTGCAGGACATTACAGAAAAGCCTGGAGGGTTTTAGAAGTGAATTTTCTGATGCTGGGATTTAGCATTTGGGATCTATGGTGCAGGCAGGATAGTTGGGGACATTTCAGCATTGCAGGGTTGTGGGAGAGGGGATGGAGAGGAGGTGTGAGTGCTGAGAGAGCTGTGCAGATCAGGAGATTTATTTTAGCTTGGTTTTATTGATGTTGACTAAAAAGGGTAAGAAAGAAATCCCTTTGGTAAGTGCTCCTGAGACCCGTCAGCTGGTGCTGCCTTCATCCTGCCCTGGGGCTGTGGGGGCTTTTCCCACATTAATGCTGGAGGGACACTTCTAGGGCAGAATATAAACGAGCTGTCAAGCAAGAAAATATGGCTGAGTTTGGCTTTCTGCTCAAGAAAGGCAGTCAGGACATGGGGCCTGGGGTGCTGGAGGTTCAATCTCCGCTGGCTGGATGGATGGATGGATTGAGATTTTACTGGAGCCTCAGCATGGTTATGGGTTTTTTAGCAGTATGGTAAGTCATGGCTTATCCCTGTTGTAGGTGGAATTTTATATAATAATAAATCATATAAATGTGTTTTTCAAAGACTTGATGATAAACCAGGACTTTTTTTTTTTTTTTTAAATTCAGTTGCTAAAAGCTGTTTAAAAACAAAAGTTCATGAAAAGAGGTTCAAGGAGCTGCCCTGAGCCCTGGGCTGGTGGTTTTCAGGCAGCACAGGTGGTCCCATGGATCCCTGTGGTCCCTGGGATCTGTGGATTAAACCAAACTGCCCGAGAAAGATGAGTAAGAAGCTTAGGATTTCCTGGGCTTGAGCTGGTGTTCTGGGAGCCTGCACCTCCCCAGGGAAATGTTTAGGACACCAAAACTAAGAGGCTATAAACCGCTTGATAAGCAGAACAATATCCTGTCCCTGCACTGTGCAGGTTTTATCCCCAGTTGTGGGCACTCCATATACATATATCCCATACTTTTGGAAAGGATCACAGATTTCTGTGTACTCTTTATTTTGGAGAACCTGTTTCCCTGATTTAGGGTACTGCTTTTAAGAGCAGTTATTAGATCAATTTTTTTTTTTTATTGTAGCATTTCTGAGCATCAGGCTATGGGATAATGAAAGAAAATGTAGGAAGCAAAAATGGCCTTTAGCATCCTCTGAGGTTTTACAGGTCCTGGAGGGGAGGTGGTGTGCAAGTGCAGAGTGTTTTTGTGTCACAAAGCAGAACTGCAAGCAAGGTGCAGTGGCCTGGCACTGGAGTGACTGAGGATGATGCTGTCCCCAGCCCTGTGGGCACCCATTGCTGGAAGTGGCCAGGTGGGCATTAACCATGTGGACCTTGGCACTCAGAGCTTGCAGGGGCTGCTGCTGGCATTAACCCCCATCACTTTTCTTGAGCTGACATATTAAAGCTCCAGACACCTTCGTTGCCTGCATAAATCCTTCCTATTATTGTTAAAATGACTGAAGGTCCTATGAATTGTTGTCCTGCTCTGCCTGGGGCCCAGCGGGGAGAGGATGAGGAGCAGAAGGACCAGAGCAAGGCACTGCCATGGAATGTGTCTATAGGATACCACATCCAAACCAGCCCCCACAGAAGGGTGAGAGGCCCTGGCAAGGCTTCTGCACCTCTTCTCTTTCCCATACACCCTCTCTTGCCACCTTTCTTAATCCAGACAGAATAATTCCTTGTATTGATTGAAAAAAATGAGCAGAACAGGGTTGACCGCATGTGGTTAGAAACCTCTTGCATTTTTCCTGCACTTAGAGCACACGAGGGACCTTCCCCGAGCAGTATTATCAGCGTGTTTATGCTCAACTGACCCATCTCAAGTATGAAATTTTTTTAAGCTCCATTTCAGCCCCCCCTGCTCACCCCCCTGCCTTGAACTGCTTCTTTCAGAGCAAGAACAAGGAAGGAAATTGAAAATCCCAGAGAGCCCTGGACGGTCCAGATTTAGGGCTCTAGCTTTTGTTCGCACAAACTCACTTGGCTCCCAACCGGCCTCCACCCATGATCCCGACATCCGCAGCAGCCGTTCAAAACAGAGCGCAGAGCCCGGCCCCGGCAGGCACCGGCAGCCGCCCCCCAGCCACCGCTGCCCCGGCTCTGCTCCCCGCTTCTTCTCCCGTGCAGCCTGCCTTTCTTCCTAACCTTTTCCTACGGCCAGCAAGGAGTTTTCTAAGTCGAGATGAGTTTTTTTCTCCCCTCCGCGAGCCTCGGATGATGTTAAGATTATGCAACGTTAACAGATGTGGGGTTTATAATTATAGCTGCCTGTCCTCGGGAGGAGCCTGCTTTCGCTCCACGCGCGCTCCGCTCGCCATGCGATGCTCCCGGGGTGGCCCGCAGCCCTGGCAGAACAACCGCTGCATGGGCGGCCCTGCCGGGAATGGTCCCCCGGGAATCGCCACCCTCCCGAGGAGGCACTGCTCCGGGTGAAAGGTCACTCTGGACAGCCAATCCACTGCTCCTGGCTCTCCTTCTGTGCGAACGCAGATTAAATTTGCGTTCTCCAGTCAAGAAAATATTTTTCTGCACTTCGAGGGAAAAAAAAATCCCATCTGCAGGGAAGCAGTGGGGCTGGGATAGCTTGTGGTGTGCCTTGGCTGGCTGCAATGCTCCTGACAAATGCTGCCTGTGGGAATGCTGCTCTCCTGGCATTAGCAGGATACATCCGTGCTCCCTCCCTGCCCTAAGATGTCTGTGTGTGATCACGGTCACTGCAGAAAACTTGCATTATTGTGCTTTTTGGTGGTGTGCTGACCCATGGTTGGGTTGTGAGCATCACCACAATCCTGCCTTGGTAGCAGCCACCTCTGAAACGGGGCAATGCCTGTGCTGTGTCAGGGATGAATAGAGAAAATTGTTGGCCCAAAAGGGATTTTTCAGGAGTCTCACAAGGTAGATATCCAGCTGGGCTGCCAGGGGCAAGCCCAAAGCCTTGAGAAATCAGCTGGAACTTGATCTGTTTGTCCTGGCTGAGCTGTATAACTCGGCTCACAGCAAGCCACAGACTTGTTATGCTTGCAGAGAAAAAGTAACTCCGAGCCTCGACCTGTCTGGTGAGCATCACTGCTAGTTTTAACTGGGAAGGAAAACACCGGTCCAGTGGGTGGCAGGGTTTTGTGCTGGAAGTCAAATATTTCTCACTGGCTGTGGTTATGTGGAGTTAAACCACAGAAAGCTGTTGGCAGCTTAGGATGTGACAAAATTGTTAGTGGCAGATCGGTACCTCAGCTAAAGGACCACTCTGCTTTAAGCCTTTAATGCATCAGGAGAGGCCAGATGGTCCCATGGGGATGTTTTTGGAAGAAGTTTGATCTGGTCCATCTGATCCAGAGGAGGGTCGTCTTTGAAGTCTTAATTTCTGCAGACAAATCAAAGAGGATGTTGTGGTTATCTTGGCACTTCTGGCAGGCTTCATAGATGTGACATTTCACGTCTATTTTGTTGAATAACACGTTTTTTTGGGGTTTCCTTACTACATGCTGTGGGTTGGATTTTCCGGCGTGGCTCGGTGCACCCACTGAACTGGGGAGCTGAGCCCATGCTGGCATGAGGTTTTCCTCCCTGCACCAGGACCTGGCATACCTTGCAGGGCAGAGTTAAAAATGCCAGATGACTCTAAAAAGCCTGTGTAAATAATACCTTCTTATTCAGCCCCTCCACTCCCTGGCTGCACTCAAAGCCAGGTTTGCTGGCGCCCACAGTAAGGGGAAGGGTTTTGCTTCAGTTTATTCCCAGCAGCTCTGCAGAGCCAAAAGAGGATAGAGAAAACGCCGAGGTGGATTTGCAGGGCAAACAACAACCAGATAAGCAAACAGCAGTGTTTTACTTTTGAACTGGTCTCATTCAATCAAGGAACATAGCTGAAGGCCCTGCTTGCTGGCATTTCCAGGATTACTTTTTAAGAAGTGGCAATGAAATGCCTGCTGCAGTGTCATGCTGTATATTTTAGCCTGCCTGTCTGGAGCCCTTGTTGACAAATGAGTTGGCAACCTGAGAAAGCAGATTTCCCTCTGTCTATCCTCAGCCCCTAAGGGTTTCTTTAAGCATCTGCTGCTTTGACTTCTCCCTGTGCAGCAAAGCTGGTCACAGGCTTTGCAGGCAGCACGGGCTGCACAGCTGAAAGCTTTTAGTGAGAGGGGGATGAAGAGCAATTCAGAGTGCTGCCCTCCAGCACAGCCGCATTTTTCAGGGCCGCTATAAATGGACTTGTGGGCTACAATTACAGGCTGGGTATTGGCTTGCAAATGAACATAGCAAGCGTCCCTTGCCACTTCCCATCCCCTTGTCCATCTGGTGAGGACCAGAAGCTTGTCCCATGAGACAGGAGGTGGCTCACAGTGGGCTCTGGGTGGCAGTGGCTGCTCAGTGTGCTCGGCATCGCAGCCACTGTGAGAGCTGCCTGGGGCTCTGCTCCACAACAGCTCTTGTCTGCTTGGCCCACATGGGGCTCAAGCTGCCAGGATGAAATATAGACTGTCCTACATACCCCTCTATTATTTGGTGAGTTCCCACTGAAGCTACTGCAGATGGATAGAGGACACCATTTCTGAAATTGCCACCTCTGTTGTGGCAGGTGCAGCAACTCCAAAGAAGACGTACAGGACAAGGAGGAGATGTCCCATAGGTGTTTCTCTTGAACACACAATTTTCTTACAGAAAGTGTTTGGAGGCCCAGAATAGGTTTAACTTTTGACATCAGAGCTTTTGGGCAGAGACTGTCTGCCTTTAGCTGCTGCCTGTGGATGCCATTCTCATGACAGAGACTGCATTTTGGTTATAAGGAAGATGGACAAAACCGGGACCTTGCCGTTTCAGATTTGGACTTGCTTTGACTTGTTGTGGGCTTTGAATGTCATCTGAGGCTGCAGTGCCAGCCAAGCCTTGGGACTGTAACACAGCGGGTGGCTGCTGGTTTTTGTGTGGACTGATATGCAAGGAAATCCTCACAGCCCTGGGTGGTACCATAGGCTGAAAACCCTGATTTCCCGGACCACCACTCATGCACAATGTTCTTCTCCATCTTGTTTCTCATATTCTGGTAGACATTAATGTTAGAAATGCCAAAATATTTCACCATCTTGGAGTGCTGGGTTGGGCTGTATAATCTGTATACAGCTGGGTGGGCTGTATAATCCACACCATACATTGATCTCTTCTGTCCCCACTGCCTCATGGTGTCTGGATGGGTTATGCTGATCCTCCTGACTGCCCTGCAGTTCTCAGCCAGCTTTGTGCCAGCTCTCTGGAGGTGATGGGATTCGAGGTCAGGTGTCCAGCAAGCACTGGTCAAGTGGAGAGAGGGGAGGAGCTGTGGGGCCCTCTCCCCTCGATCTTACATTCAGGATGGGGCACATGGGCTGTGCTGGGCTGTCAGCCCTGGAGACCTTCACACTCCTCCCATGGACTCTACACTGAGAGTATTTCCATCAGTTATTTAAGACTTTCTTTTTTCTCCTTTCAAGATTTATTTCTCCTAACACAAAAAAATCCTGAGGGTGCTGAATTGAATTAATCTTGTGCACAGAGGTCGGTTTTGGTATTTGGTCCCATAGACCAATCTAATTTCCACTGGTGCAAATCAAAAAATAAATTTCACGTCTGTGTTTTGATTATGCAAAATTTTTCTCTAGTGTGAGTAAATGAGCTCAGAGCTTGGCCTTGGGGTTACTGCAGTGAGCTGAGCCTGCACATCAGTGCTGATGGGATCTAAGTCTTTTTCTTGTTTCTCCTTTTAGTCATTGAAAGCAGCCATCAGGAGAGAAGTTCAAGCACAGAGATAAGGACTCCTGGTGCTCCCCTGGACAGCGTGGAGCTGGTGACGATGCTGGCTGGGAGCAGGGAGTGGGCATGGCTGCCTGCCAGGCACGGGGCAGTGCCAGCAGCAAGCAGGGTCATGGGGCACACTGGCCCCCCTGCCGGCAATGGGGACGTCACCCCTCCAGGGGCAGGATCCCCGGGGAACCCATCTGCTGGGACAGTGACCCAGCTGCTCACCCACAGCCATCCTCCCGGTGAGTTTAATGCATGTGAGAGTCCCTGTTCTGTTCCCAGCCCCTGGACTGAGCACAGCCACTGGGTTAGGAAGAATTCCTGCCCCACAGCTAGAGACGTGGATTTTTGAGGGAACTCCAACCTCAGGAAAGCTGGGTTTGGTTTTTTTAACATTACAACAAAGATGATTCTCAAGAGCTGCCACTGTTTTTCACCACCCAACAGTACCCAGAGTCCTGCCCATCCACTGAGCTCAGGGGCTGTGCAATGATTGGAGACCCCTGGGCGTCCCCACACCTCCTCCCAGCAGGAGCTGAACACCATCTCAAGCCCAGCCTAGGTTAAAAGAACTCGTCTTAAGGATACCTGACCAGCTGTGTCAATGATTTGTAGCCCAGGTCCTCATATGGAAATCCTGCAAGTGAACACTTACCTTTGGGCTTGTCCATAATATTCGGTCATAAGTAAACCAGTGTACTCTTTTAAGCATGAACTTAAATCAAGGCCTGTTTCTCACAGCAGCAGGACAAAGCTATGCTGATTGCCCTGTCCCCACATCAGTTTTTTCCTTAATATCCCCAGCTGAAATAAGATATAAGCATAGAGGTTTTCTTTAACTTTTTAATTCCTTGGGCTTTTTTTCTGCTTGGGGACTAGAATGTGGAGTTGGCATGCCCAGGCTGCCAGCTGTGGGCTGTTCTGGCACTGGCTCCTTGCTGCCTTCTGCATTTTTGATGTCTCTAAAAAAAAAAAAATCTGTTTCTTTTGCCATGAACAAATGAAGACAATGTTTAAAATGCCATTATTTTTTGGCTACAGAAACCCTCTGTTCCCATCAATCCCTCCTGCAGTGAAACTGTGCTCTGTTAAACACAGGAAACATGAGGGATGCAGCTGTGACCCTTCCTATGGCATGTGGTAGGGCTGGGTACCACTGCAGGTGATGCTGCTGCCACCCAGCTGAGACAAAGGAACTTTTCCAGGGGAACATGACCCTCTCCCTGTTGCTTTCCAGACCCTGGAAGCCATCACCATGCTGCAGGCAGGCAGGGGAGAGGCAAGAGGGCTCTGGCTTCTCCCAACACCCCTGGAGCTGCCGGAGGGACACCGCCAGGCTCGGAAGCTGTCAGCACCGATTCGGCTGAGGGGACGCAGGGCGGGGTCTGGGACGTGTCAGGGTTTAACAACACCATGGGGACAGTGCTGCTACCTTCACCTTCAGAATCTCATCACCCAGGTGAGCCATCCCAGTACAGCCTGGGAACACTGGGAAAGTGTTCCAACACCTGGGAACAAAGTGAATGCTGCTCCCCAGAGCAACCAGCGTTGGTTAAGCCTGGTTCTCCTGCGTTGTAGAACTTTGTGGATCCAGCTCTCCATCCTCGCCGTGCACTCAGGGCAGTTTTCTGGCTTGCTTTATGCACAAGGATGGAGAGAAGAATCCATGTGGCTTCTCCTGGTATTCAAAATTATGAATTACTTGGTGCAGCTTCCGAACACAAAGTTGCTGTAGGCATAGTGCAGACAGGGCACTGAGGGGCAGGGGAAGGGTGACAGTGGGAGATGGTGTGTGGACAGCTAAGCCCATGTCTGCGTTCTCATCTGCTTTCCCCCATTGTCTTGCAGGCACTGACAGCCTCTCTCAACCAGTGAGCAGGTGGGGAGGCACGGAGCTGGGCAGCAGCCCCACCATGGGCACTGCAGCCGCTTCACCCAGCCCCTCGGGGAGCAGTCCCAGCACTGCCCTCCCTGGCTCCCTGGGACAGCCCCAGGCCTCCTCCCGAGCTTCAGGTACCCAGACTGGTGCAGAGCACATCATGCCACACCCCAGGGGTGTCACGGAGAACTCCATCAGCCCTTTGCTGACAGCATCACCTCCCACGGACAACGCTTTTGGAGGTGAGCTTTGCTGGCCTTTGTTTCATAGCTTTTAAAAGCCATTTTATAGTTTTTGCTTTCTTGAAACAGAGGAGATGCTCTGCTTTGCATGTGCTCTGTTTTTTATTATTTGGATGGTTAGCTGAAATTCCCTGCTGAAAGCAGGAAAAAGCAATGGAAAAAAATAATTTGATCCAACCCCCCCCCAGCATTTTCCACTTAAAAAAATGAAGTTCTTTGGATGTTATCACAGTGTTTTCTGCAGGATGGATGTCTGCAGCTGTGAAATATCTTCACTGGGCCAGTGCCAGCTGCACAACAAGGGCAGCTCTGAGCCCTGTCTAACCTGTGCCCAAGTGGTGATGGAGTGGGGTGGGAAGTTGGGAACCCACACTTGTGGCCACAGTTGGTGGGTTTGCCCTCAGGCAGACAGGGTCAGATGCCTTTACTTAGCAACTTGCTCAGGACAGCGAACCTGAGATCCCTGGGCTCCATGGCTTACCCTTGCTTGCTCTGCAGCAGCCAGTTTCTGGAGTTCTCAAAAATGGAGACTTTCCCCAGCCCCACATGAACTTACCGAAAACCTCAGTGTTGCCGAGTCCTTATCCTGTGTCCAGGGCTTTCCAGGAGCAAACACATCACCAGGGTTCTCACTCTGACACAGCCCTTCCCTCTGTCACAGCTGTTGGGAGCAGCACTGGGGCTGCAGGAAACCTGAGATCCAGTATCTGAAGGACAGTGCCCTGCTAAGCCCTGGGATGTGTAGTGGGCTGCAGGCTCATGTGGGAATTTGGCTGTGCCGGAGTTTCCTCCCTTTGCTGTTTGATGTGGTGCTCAGGCCACCAGAAAAAAAAAAAAAGAAAAAAGCCTGAGCCTACTTCCAGCAATACTAGAGCAAAGGTGGGATTTAAAGGCAAGTCCCCGCAGTCCTTGTCCTGTGGGGTTTCCTGCTGTCTGGGCCACCCCACTCTCACAAAGCCTGGCAGCAAGCCCTGAGTTTTGTGCGAGGTCTTCCTGCGGCGAGGGGAGTCATGCCTTTCCAAAAGAGCGCTTTGTCCAGATTGAAAACTTCCTATGTTTAATATCTGTATGTGCACTGTAAGCATCTGGGAAGAAAATGGATCCATCTGTTTATAATTTCATATGTATAAATCCATTTTTTTTATTGTACCATAGCCGTTGGAAGCAGCTACCAGCCATCCAACTACTCAGCTACGGAGAGGAGAGGTTTGGATTTCCCCGCCACCAGCACATCCGTTTCCACAACAGGCACCAAGGGTGGAGGGAGGACATTAAGGTCTCTGCCAGCCAGCACCAGGCTGGTCACCATGGCAGACATTTCCACCTCTGGGACTCAAATCACCAGCTCTTCAGCCCAGAGCCAGACCCCCAGGATGTCTGTGGGTGCCCAGGGTGGTGGAGGCAGAAGTGTCACACACCCATTGCTCACAGGCTCACCGTCTGCTTCAGAAAGTGCTTCCACAAGTGAGTTTTGATAGATAGCTGTATACCTCAGAACTCTTATTTAAAGACTCTTTATTAACAAAATACATCCGTTTTATTTTAAAGAAAGGAGGAATAATATTGTATTTGGCACATTCTGTACATTTAAAAACATTTCACAGAAGTGAAAGTATGGATAAATATTATTCTTGTTGGAAGGGGAGGATAGATTTTCCTTGAAAATTTCCAGTTGAATTTTTCAAGCAATAACTTCAGCAGTTCCTACTCAGAGACCACTTTTCACCCCTGTCTTAATCGTTTCCCAGTATTAAATATTTTTGTTTTGAATATTCACACATACATTGTCTACATCTACTGATAGTGGGATGGAACCTACCCAACAGTTTTTATTTATGTTTATGCAGTTTTGTCTTTCTTTTCTCCTTTTTCAGCTTTTAGCAGCAATTATGAACCCCCCAAGAGCATCCCAGGTGCAGAAGAGGCGACGCTGCACTCGGACCCCCAGGGTGCTGACATGTCCAGCGTGGCAGTGGGGACACCAGTGTCCCCAGAAAATGGCCACACAGCTGGGGTGACAAGGGACTCTGCCACCAGCACTGACCCCACAAGATCTTCGGGCAGGTCCTCCTCTTCCTTGAGGAATGGGACACATCATCCCAAAGGTTCACAGGAAGGCACCGATCTCCCAGGCCCTCCTGGGAGTCCTTTGCTCACAAGCTCCCTCTCTGCTTCCGAAGGCCCTTTCCGAGGTAAGTTTGTTAGTCTGAAAGCTGGCTGCCTTGGGGCTGGATGAGATTTCACATCCCTGCGCTGCTTTCCTTCAGGTATGGCCATCAGTCATTATTGGACACATGGATGTTTTTCTTGCTGGCTGCACTGGGCTGGCAGTGGGGCGGGTAGGAAGGGGGAGAGTGGAGCTCAGCTTTTGGGTGAAAAAGTGAAAAACATCGATGTTCTTGTTGCTAATGAAACTCCTGTCCTGGGAAAAGCATTGATTAGAAATAACGTGCATACACGTTCCCTGCCAGAGACACTTGCTGGGGTTTTGCAGCTGTCACCTGGTGCTACACCTGCCATGCAGGCTGGTCTGTAGGACATGGGCTTGAGATTTTCATGGCTTTTTTAAGGCACATGTGCCTGTACTTAAGAGATTCACCTCTTCCCAGAGAAACACCTTCAGTTTCTCAATGGTAGAAACGGGCGCTGAGCAAACAATTGAACGTATAGCTCTGGATGCATAAATCAAACCTGGTTTTGTTGTATCTTAGGTGCCAGAAGCAGCCACCGACCAGAGGCAGAGAAAACCTCCCTCCCTTCCTCGGGCAGCAGCCTCTGGGCAGCAGCAGAGGGCTCCACGTCCAGCAGTGGCATGTACAGGACCTTGGGCACAACCCAATCCTTGTCCACATCTTCTGTGAGAGAGACCTACAGAGCTCAGGGGTCTGCAGGAATGACAGATTTCACCGAGGTGACAGACTCATCCCTAACACGCTCTCACTCTCCTTCGGAAGGTCCTTCCCCAGGTGAGCAAACGCTAGAATCAAAATACCATTTTTCTTATAAGCCAAAGGAAGACTGTTCCTGCAGCTTGCACTTGCCCGACTCTTTCCTGCTATGCAGAATACACTGTTTGGAAGGATGCAGTGTGATTTTGTGTCTGAAATTATTCAGCTCTTGCTTGACCAAAAAAATGCGCTTTAGGTTTTTTTTTACAGAAAGGGCACATGTGGAAAGTTTCATTATGCCAAGAAAAATAATTAACTTTCAATTCACAATCCTTTTTTTACTATCTCCAGTTACTATCTCCGTGTTACAGACAAGAGAACTAAGCATGTGAGGATTAGATCATGTCCCTGCAATCCCGGGGATCAGACTTCAGTTCCTACCTTCTGTCCTACTTCTTGGACCATGCTGCTTCCCAGAAATTGAACCAGCTCAACAAATTTAAGGCAACTTTGAATGTGGTCTCTGAGGTCCTTCATGCTGCTGTTTGGTCCTAGTCCCTGCTGTGGTGCTGAAGAGGTCTGATCCCCCTGATCCTGTTTCTTCAGACTTCTCTAAGACCTTCACACCGCTCAGGGTAGTGCCTTGTCTGAACTGATTTCCAGGCTTTTCTGGGTTGTCACGATATTTGTTCTAGCAGCATGGAGTGCACTCAGGCACATAATGGTGAAATCAAGCGCACAGCATTAGTATTTCAACAGTTTCTATATAATAGCACTTTTCTCAGCATCACACTATGTTTTTTAGAAGACAGATTTTTGTAGGAAGGATTTACATCTTTGGAAATTGACATCTTCTCATATTTTCTACTTGTGTTTGTACTTTCTGCCTCTGGGTGCTACTGGAGGAAAGCTTATTTTTATTTATAGTTTCATATGTGTAAAAATGTAACTTGTTTCTTTATCATGTTTTAGCTACTGGAAGCAGCCCTGTGTCATTCAGCATCCTGTCAACAGAGCGAAGAACCAATTTCCCCACCACCAGCACCTCCGTTTCCACAACAGGCACCAAGGGTGGAGGGAAGACATTAAGGTCTCTGCCAGCCAGCACCACACTGGCCCAAACAACAGAGAATGCCACCACTGGTACCGAAAACATCAGCTCTCCAGGCCATTCCCAGTCTTCTTTGGGAACCCAGGGTGGTGGTGCCAGAGGTGCCACTGCGTCGTCTGTGAACCCATTGCTCACGGGCTCACCGTCTGCTTCAGAAAGCAATTCCCCAGGTGAGCTCTGACCACACAGCAGACACCCACCTGCATGGAGAGTGAGGGCATGCTAGAAGGTGCTGGACGATGCCGTTGGGCATTATGGATGAAAATTCCAACTTCCAGAGAAAAACGCATAATCTGTTTCTTACCTTTAGCCCCCAGGGAAAGCCAGCCTTACTGCCAGAGCAGCCTGGCCTCGAGATTTGCTGTGTTTTCAGAGACAGCACAATTTCAAGACTGCCCCGTTGGCTGTGTTCATACAAGTGAGAGCAGCACCAGTCATTCCTGACTGCCACCCTGGGGTGCAAAGGCAGTATTTACTGATCCCATACAAGCCTCTCATGCTTTCTTTCGAGCACCAGGGATTTGGGTGCTCTGTAACCTCCCCCTCACTCATTGCAGGTGCAGAGGTGATAGTGTGGGTGCCTGGTGCCCAGGTCAGACCTGCCGTACTGGGAGCAGAGCTGAAGGGAAACAAACCCAAAAGTGCTCCCATATCTTGTTCCCAGTGCCCTCTCCAGGGTGCCTTGCTGTGAGCAGCCCCTCCTAGCACAGGAAAAGGCTGTGCCTTCACAGTTAGCATTTTCCACAGGTTTGGATTTTCTGCCACATTCTCTCTGTGCCCTCAGCCTGAGGGTGGTGGTGGAAGAGAGCACGCCTGCCTGTTTATAGCTTAGGGTGCATAAATCATTTTGCTTTGCCTTTTCTCAGCAGAAGAGACCTCAGTGACGGGAGGACGCCTGCCTCTCACCAGCACACCCAGTGTGGTGTCAACTACCACCGGTGGGGAGAGCAGCACAGTGCCCGTGTTGGACACCCGCGGGGCTTCCAGTGCCACAGGGAGCTCTGCTCCCACTCCGCCCCACACCAGCACCTTGGACACGGTCCTGCTGTCCTCATCAGCAGCAGAGCCTGGGAAACAGAGTCATGTTTCGCAGAGTGGTGCTGGACTCAGTGAGCTTCCAACAAAGCTGCTGCCTGCTTTTTCTCCCAGCATTTCAGTGCCCTCACCTTCAGCCACACTCTTCGTCCACAAGGAGGGGACATCTCAAGCCCCAGGTAGCCACAGCATGTGGAGCACAGAAGCAGAAAGCCTCACATCTCATCCTGACACAGCTGAGGACACGCACACTGGCCCCATCTCATCCTCCACGACATGGCCTGGAGTGAGACACGTGTCATCTGGCCGAGCAGGGTCCCCGGAGCCCAAGGTCACCCTTTCATCCAGGGTCTTCACCTCCTTCTCAGCTGCTGGTGAACTTTCCAGTGAGTTTTTCTGAACTCTGGGGTGGCATTTGACTGCCTTTCCCTTTCCTTCCTCTGTGGGATTGGTATGACACAGCTGTTGCAGGTGTCATGGGCAGCATTTGTAAGTGGTCGTGGTTCTGCCCAGTGGTGTTGTATATCTGCAGCTGCTGATGCTTAACAGAAAGGGTCTTGTTCTTGAGAGATGTAGCTTGTTGCTGTAGGACACATCGATTGCCTGTCTGGGTTGGGGTGATAATTGTAAATAACATAAACCTACCATTATGACTCTAATGGTACTGATTCCTCTGTATTTGGACAGTCCTGTCTGCTCTGAGGTGATAAAATCAGATGCCTGCTTTTCGGTCCTTTTCCAGCCATTGGCAGCAGCCATCGCTCCCTAAGCAGCTCACGTGCTGAGGAGAGGATTTCCAGCCCCATCACCGATCCTGTGCACAGTTCATCCACGTCTGCGGGTGCTGAGGGGAGGATGCTGCCCTCAGTGACAGATGGCACACTGGCCGGTGGCACAGAGAGCTCTTTGTCCCGTGCCGAAGCTTCCAGCTCTCCAGGGCCATCTGAGCCAGCGCTGGTGGAGCAGGGCAGCACAGACAGCGCCTCCACCAGCAGCAGGGGTTTCACGGGCTTTGCAACAGAGACGGTCTTCGTGCATTCTGCCAAGATACCCACTTACTCTTCTTTCCAAAACGATCTCACAAGTATGTTGATGTCTCCTGGTGTACATCTGGGGGGGAATTCACGTTGTCCTGTTTTTTAGTATGTTGTACGTAAAGTTCTCGTTCATTACTACATGCAATACCACCTGTGGGTTAGCTCAGGGGAATGTTTCCATTAAAAGACTCAAACCCAGACCCCACACAGATGGGGAACTGTTCCAGAAGTGGAGCCATAAACCCTCCTGTTTTGAGGGCCGCATGATTTTTTTTTGCATCCTAACTGGTTTCTTTTGGGTGATGCTTTCAGAAGTGTTTCGTGATGACCTAAGTCAGTTGTAGAATTAAAACAAATTTTCAATACCCTATTTTATTTTTTTAAAGGTGGCTGAACTTAGCTGTACATCCTGAAATTGGCATTATAAGATTGATTGCACCTTTTATGATAAATAGTCTGAATTTTTTGCAGACTAATGTGCTATTCATTTAGAATTTCCTGGCTGCAAAGTTTTGAATCACTGGGTTCATGATAAACTGCAAATTAATATAATGTAATAATTTCATCCTGCAGAGGCATGAAGTTCACTGTGCCTAAAAACAAATTGACTGAGCAAGATGGATATTCTGTAGATGAGAATGGAGGATAAGAGGGAGAGGATATGAGTTTTGTTGATTATGAGTGATAAAGAGAACAGTTGGGTTTTCCTGCTTAGCTTGCCACAAATATCATGGAATGTCAAGAGCTCAATCACTTTAGGAAAGCAATATGTTAAGAACAGTGATTTGGAAACCTACACATTTCATGGGACTCTTGTGTCTGTCAGGGTTCACCATTTTAGAATCGATTAAGGAGTGCATAAGACTCCTAATCCCATACCCATGCTTGAATGGTGCTTGAAATTTTTAGAAAAGCATGGACACATTCACAGACAAGAACATCTTATTTAGCAAGCGGTTTTAATATGACGTCAAAATACTTTCAATATTACTCTGTCTTTCTAATATTTTTTGTCCTTTTACTCCAGACTCTTCAGGTAGCCATCAGCCAGTCAGTAGCATCGATGCTGAGAAAAGGACCTCGGTTTCTCACACAGATGGCACATACATTTCAACCACATATACCAGAGGAGGAGAAAGGACACTCCTGTCTATCTCCAACAGCAGTACCTCTGCTGACTCCTCAGAGAGTTCCACCTTTTTTTCTGAAATTTCCAGCCCTTTTGATGCGTCAAAATCATCTGTGGCTCATGACAGGCAGACCAATGCATCAAACAGTAGCAGTTTTGTTGAACCATCTACAGAGCCGTTGCTGGTGCACCCTTCCAAACTGTCGGCTTCTGCTTCTACAGGCAGCATGGAAAATACAACTCTCTTCAACACTGACTCTGAGTTGTTGGCCACTGACAGATCATCTCTATCTTCACCAGCATTTCCAGCCTCTTCCTCACTGTCATCACTGCAGCACTCACTGTCATCAACGCCACCACCAACTCATCTGTTTACATTGTCAGAATCACCTGAGCTACGCTCGCCCTCTGTGATGGCATCTTCACCCCCTCTGCAGGCTTTGTCATCCTCCTTGCCCACTTCCTCCTTGCCCTCCCCATCTTACTCCTTAACATCTTTATTGCCTATGTTTTCGTCACCCTCATCCATCTCACAGTCCAGCGACAGTGACCAAGCAAGCACCACTGTGGTTACGAGTGTGGTCAGGCAGGTGCCCTCCACAGCTGCCACGGCTGGAAGCTCACCCAGAGAGACCAGCAAGCCCAATGTCACACACCAGCCCCAAAACAGCACCACCTTCACCCCCACCAGGTCACCTCTCCCCACGGCACCCATGGAGCTGCTTGGTGGACGCATCGTGTCCGTGTCTGCCCCCGTGACAGTAACAGAGACTGCCTCGCCTAGAGATGCCACCACCCAAGGGGACAGCTTTGGGAAGGCAACGCCGCACCTCACCACGGCCAGTGTTGCTCCACGGGTCAGTCCAACAGATGCACCCCTTAGTCCTTCACCAAGTGCAACAAATCACAGCAACATTGTCCCCACAGTGGCAGTGACCACGGTGAAACCTCCTGTGCTGACAACTCCGGCCAGTCGCCGGCCCACCCCAGGTGAGGCCAGCACTGTGAAAGACCACAGGGCTCAGACACCCACTGCCACTAAGCACGGGTATACCACTGGTAAAAGCACACAAGCCATGGATGCCAGCACTGCAAAGCCTGGTAAAGTCACTGAGGAAAACATCCCTGTTACAAGTCCTTCTGAAGCCCCTCCAACCACCAAGACCACTGTGAGCATTGCAACTACTTTGGCTGCTACCAAACCAACCAATGTTCCTCCGTCGAGCAGCACGGTCGGGCTGAAGACGTCACCTCCAGCACCAGGTAACGTGTACAATGGCTCTCACCAGTGGTGGGGCCAGGAACAAGCAGGGCAGGAATGCCTGGGTCCCACTTTAAGAGTTTTCGAAGAGTTTCGTGTGTGCGTGTACATATGACAAGTCTGCTGTCAGCAGAGTTTGAGGGCAACAACTCTGTCTCCACGTTGGTTTTTTTAAGCTAAGGGTTTAGCAGTCATGTTGAATGGCTGAAATAAGGGTGAGCACTTTGGTGAACATTTATGATAGAAAGGTTTAGCTGAAATTTGACAGTTTCAAGAAAATGAAGCTGATTGGCCTTCCAGGTAAGCACAGGATGCACTTTGTATTTGTTGACAGGTTAACGATAATAATTGATAATGATTGATATCTATCTTATTAATGAGAAAGTACAGTTGGCCAGCACTTGGTATTTGTGTTGAAACTGCTTCTCATATTACAACCTATGGTTGTTTTCTCCCCACCTTGCTAAATATTAGTCTCCTTAGGGGCCTCGTGCTTCTCCTGGTAGGCTATGTACCACAGTCTTACTGAGTGTGTTGTTACAGTAATTTATTACCACTGCCAGTCTCCTTATCTTCTCAAGTAAATACATTTGCTGAAGTCTTATATGAAAAGAAATTGACTTTGTGTTTGAAGTTCAGAGCCTGGCCATCATGCCGCTGAAGGATACTGGGTGCGCTAAAGGCATTAATCTCAGTGAGATATTGGCAATAATACATATTCCATCCAATAATTAAATATTTAAAGGTTACTTCTGAGGCTGATTGGTTTTAATTATAGCTATAGCTTCATGCAAAAAAAAATACTGTACTGGAATGAATTTTTTTTTTAATTGAAAAAGTAAGATAATGCATCCTTTTTAGCAACTGATTCACACTTTGCCAAATTAGTCTTTCCTTTGAAAACCGAGATTTGCAGTTTACCAGAATGCAAAAGATCCTTCTGCTGTCTTGGACATGGTGCTCTGTACATGGGCAATCACTGCCCTGAGAGAAGCTGCCCTGGTCTCTGCTGTACAAAATACAAACTGAAGGATGGCAAAGTGAAAGCCATGGTTTTAAATCACACCCACTCATTTCTAGATTAGAGTCACCAAATCTCCTTCTCGCTGATGCTGAGGTAGCTGTGCCAGGCTGGTCCAGGCATGAGATTGCATCAAGTGGGGTGTCCCAGTGCAGAGGTTGGCTCGGGGCTGTCAGGTCTGTGTGGTGCCGTGGGGTATCGCGGTGACACCAGAAATGCACACACAGGTTTGGCTCTTGTGCTTCATGCTCTAACCACAGAGCCTGTCCTTCCTGCCTCTGCTGCAGTGCTCAGCAGCAGCCACAAGATAGGTACAAGTGGTGTGTAAGATGTCTTGCTGGTCTTGTAGAGCCTTATTACTGACAGGTCCCCAGCCCTGCCCGTGGTCTGCCCTTGTGGGTGTGTGTGATGTGTGTTTGTGCTCATGTGATACACGCAACAAAAGGAGCTTTTTTGACCAGGACATCTTTTTTTTTTTTTTTTTTTTTTTTGAGAGAGGAAATATTGGATATATCCTTCAGAATTTGCAGTCTGAGTTGTGTAATCTATGAAGCATCTGAGATTACAGTCCTTAATCCCCAGAGACACCGTATATCACAGTGGTGTCTGCTCCCCAAGCCCTTGCTCACCCAGCAGGAAGGGCACTGGGAGTGGTGGCGCAGATATCACTGCTGCGACCATCCCCAGGCTGGCATGGAGGAGCTCTGGAAAAGGAGGTGATTGCAGCCAGGGCTGCCTCCACCATTGCTGGGTAATCCACAGACCGGATCAGTGCTCAAGCACTACCTTTGGAGCACAGAAACACGGTTTGGATGAAAAGGGCAGGATTTTGGTGAAGCAGCCCATGCTCACATGTCTAACTTGGGCTGTTGACGTTCCTTCTTTGGTCTTTTCATCCATAAACTGTTGGGTTGTTTGTCTTTGGAAAGAACCCTGAGATCTTCTGATGAGCAGTGCTGTAGCTAAATTGGATATTCATATTAACATGGATCCATGCTAGACCCCAAGGGCTTTTGAATGAAGATTCAAGTGGTTTATATTTATTCTTTCAGCTCCTACAGAATAATTAGGAACAGGATAAATAGTAAGTGCAAATGATGCAATGAAGCATCTGATAATGCTCAAGGAGTCACAGATGGGGAGCCAGTTAATCTCTTTTAGCCCAATGGTTGATGATTTTGATGATTCTGTAACCATAACCTGTTTTGGGGGTTTTTTTTGCTTTTATAGAGGTGGATAAATGTCTTTCCAACCCTTGTCCTGCGCTGGCCACCTGCAACAACACCCATGGCTCCTATATCTGTCAGTGTCCTCTTGGATATGAGCTGGAAAAAGGGAAGTGCAATTTAGGTAAGAAAACAAAAGTGAAAAACCAGGGATGGAAATAATTATCTTTAATCTTCTAAAATAAATTGATTTAGGCTCAAACTAGTTCAGGAGATTAATGTTCCTCCCAACCACCACTTTTATCAGAGCCTTCTAGTATTTATGCAAGTGTGGTGTCTAATGCCTGTCATCTTGGGCTGCCTGGGGAGCAGGCAGAGAGATCTGAGTGCTTCTTAAAAATGCAGCAATGGAGTGGTGGGCTCAGGCTTGTTAGTAAGGACAGATGTGCCCCTTCTGTTCCTGATGTGTTTTACAACTCCCAAAAAGCATTCAGCAGCTTATCAGCCCTGCAAACTCCGGTGAGGGCACTTGGCTTGGGAGAAGTGAGTGGGGCTATTGTGTAACCTGGCTGCAGTGGGATCAGCCATGTGTGGAAAGCTAAGCAGCCGTGAAAGTCTTTGTAAGATCAAGGTCTTGTTTCATACCTTTAGCATTTTTTGGGCAGCACAGTTATTAGCTGGAACTCAGGTTCTGACCCCTTCCTTTCTATTAGAGGACTCTTAGTCTCAAGGATGTACAATATTCCATTGTAAAGGGGAATTAGTTTTCGTAGATTTTCTTCTGACCCTTAATCAACAAGGTTTAGAGGCATGGAAATTTTGCTAAGGAAACATGGCTGAGGTGTCCCTAAAGAGTGTTTTGAAACATTTCTTCAAGTTGGAATGTGTCAGCTTCTAATTTAGAGACTTGTTTTGATTATGCCTTGAGCTAGGGTATGGGCAGATTATATAAATACTGTGAAGGTGATTCTCATCATAATTTTTGTCTGCAGTTGTTACATTAGAGATGTTTGATATACAGTTTGTGGTGAAGATAGGCTCAGTGGATGGGAAAAAAATGGGAAAGAATTGGAGACTTTATAACGTTATCTGCAACTGTATTTGTTTTTCTGGTGGAACATAAAGCTGGAGCTCTGAGTTCTTATTTCCACTGAGTATCTCATGACACTTAATACAAGATTTAGGGATATTATCTCTGCAAGTCTGGACAACTCAGATTATTGCATTCTGCTGCTGTGAATCAAATATGAATCTAAGCACAGAAAAATGCATCTTTTGGACCTCTCTTCAAATGTCATTGCTCATTCTCTCCAGCAGTTTGAAAAATGAAAATGTCCTTTCTACAGTGCTTTATTTTGACTTGCTTATTTGATTTCATTCCATTGCAGGGAGGAGTAAGAGATTTGACATGTTTACCCCAAATTATCATAAGTAGCTTTGGTACCTGACAGTGTCTTATTACTACATTTACCCATCTGTCTCTGTGTTCAGGGATGTATTTAAGTTAGTCTGTGTTTCTACATTAAAGGTATGAACACTGGAGTGAAATGCTGTCTGTTCAGCAGCACTAAGCTCTGGAATTTGACTGGGACTGTGGGAACATTGCAGCAATCCTTGGGATAAAACCCAAGGCTATGACTTCGCTTCATTGGGGCAGTGACGCTCAGACCTGAGTTTTCTGTATGCCTTGTAAAGGGATATTTCACACAAACAGCCTCTCATGTAAGGCAAATGAAAGCACATCTACACGTGGCACAGAGCTGTGTTCCAACTAACTTGTCTTACTCTCCTTCTTAGTGAGAATATTTATTGGCCAAGTTCCTCTGAAACTTAATACCACCCACGGGAAGTACGCAGAGCCCTCCCACGTTGAGAGGGAGATCCTGGAGATGGTGAGTGTCCTTGCTGGGACTTCAGCAGTGCTGATGGGACAAGTCCCCTTCACTCCTCTTACGATTGTCACATTTCCCAGCCGTTCAGTTGTAGCCGTGTGGCTCTCGGTCAGTTGAGAGCCAGTGCTGGATGGGCTGTTGGCTTCCCCATAGGCTGTGCCATCAATTGCTCCAAAAAGACCCATGGGCTGGGGATAGGTATGTCTCTGTGCAGTTTTTATCCAGATCACTGCATGCACGAGTTCATCCTGTTAGCATTCCTGGGCTGGCTGCACTTTATTCCAACTCTTTGGAGTAGGTGATTTGGAGATGCTGCCAAAGGAGGGGGGTGCTGGGTGGAGTCACTGTGATGCTGCCTGCACAGCTTGTGCTGGGGAGTAAATACAAACAACTGCACAGATCCAGGGTCAGGGAGGCTCCTTGGAAGATCTGCAGTCTCCAAGGGGGCTGCTTTGGGGTCAGCCTTGCATGGAGCTCTCTCCCTGCTGGCATCTGGCTCATCCCTGACCTTTGTAGTCATTACACAGCGGGGCCACAGGCAGATGCTCATGTCAAAATCCCCAGGTCTTTGTTCTTGTCCAAGGCTGTGCAATGGTGACTTTGTCCATCCCTTACTGACAACAGGGCAGTGCATCTCTCTTATAGAGCAGATGAACCTCTGGGGTGCTCAGAGCCCCCTTGGTCTCAGCAGACATCTCTGGGAAACACAGGGGATGGTGTCAGTGACCCAGGAGGGACTGTCCCATGCCACATCCCATGGGGCTGCCTCCCTCCATCGTCCTCTGGGGCACTAACAGCTGCTCTCTCCTTCCTTGCAGCTCAATGCATCGCTGTCAGGCTTGCCAGGATACCACCACTCCACAGTTAAGGCAAGCAGGTAAGGCTAAGGCTACCAGGGGAAGAATGAGAAACTTGAGCATTTGGGATCTTCAACTTGAGATCCACACTCTCCATTTTGAGTCAGTGCTGGGCTTGATACAATCTGGCCTGGCAGTGATATAGGGCATGAGGAATGCCTGACCAGCTTGCCTAGCTCACCTGGCACTCTTCTCCTGATCTGAGCAGCTTGGAGATGGGCTGCCCAGGAGGGATTTATGGCTGGTTCCAAAGTGAGCTACCAGCATCCTTTCCAGCTCCATATTCTCCTCTCCGTGTGTTGGTTAGTCCTGGTTTTAAGGTCTGTTACAGTGCAGGGCTCTTTCAGTGTGCATGTAGTGCTGTGTCCAGGACAAGCATCACTCGTGTTAATAACAGTCCTGTGTATGAGGTGCTAATGATGACATCAGACTGACCTGTGATACTCAGGGCTGTTTTGTTTTGTTTTTTGTTAGGGAAGCAAATTTTGTGCATGTTTCAGTGCAATCCACGTTCTCTTTAGCATCCAACGTGACTTTCTACGATGTTATCAGCAGTGTGAAAAGCTACATTCGAGCTTGCAAATCCCCCACTGAAGCCTGCCAGTTCATCTCCAGCCTGAAATCACTCCACAGAGGTAAATAGCATCTGGAGGGCCTGTGGCAGGAGGGGAAAGGGATGTTTTATTTGGCTCCTTTTATAACAGGGGGAGAACGTTTTGCCATTTGGAAAAATCCCTCTGAATCTTTTTATCTTCCTTAAATGGGAGTCATCTTAAGAACCTCACAGTACAAAAGGGATGCAGATACTGAGCCTTATCTTTGCCACATGTGTGAGAAACCTGCCTCTCTGTGAAAATATTGTGCAGCACAGGATTAGAGGCATTGTAGGGCAGCCTTTCATCTCTGGGATGTGACACCAGGCCCAGCCAGATCAAAAAACCCTAAGTCTTAATTCCACACACACGGCCGGGAGCCAGGGAAATGGTGTGAAAGCCAAGAGACAAAACCCCGCCAGTGAACTCGATTAGAGCTGCTGGAGGCTGCACGGTGAGCTCTGCTCTCCTGCCTGCCCAATTCCAGCGTTGCAGCTTGTAAAATGGTTCACAATGAAGACCTTTTGAGTTCTGTACTGAATCCTCTGTCTGCTAGACGGGAATGTGGATACAGCACAGAAAGATGTGGAGAAGGACACCAGTGTTGTGCGTGACCTTCTCCAGGTGGACCCCAATGCTGTGCCCTGGCATCTCCCAGTTCTCACTTCCTGAGGGAGCGATAGAGGAGATTCAGCTGTGAGAGGTACCTCAGGATCCTTGAAAGAGTTTCCTGCAAGGAAACTGCTGCACGTGGAGTCTCGTGACTTTTGGGTTCAAGGCTTTAGGGTTTGGCCTCGAGGAGGATGAAGGGTGGCAACGCTTAGCCCGGCTTTAGTGGGAAAGCCTTGGCATCATTTTGGCAAAGGAAACATGCAGATGAGAAGCTTAGCGTGTGCTTTTATTGCAATGTGCTGTATTTTAAAGCCACGCTCTGCCCATGGATTGCATTAAAGTATTTGGGTAAACCTGCTCAGATTATACCTCTGATTACCTCTGATACAATACCCCATTACCTCTGATACAATGCTTCTGTAAAGTCAACTTCTCACTTGAAATAAGCAGAATAAGAAATTATATTCTTGTGTAAGTACCTAAAAAAAAAGATGTCAGATAAAAAAAAAGATTGATCTAGCAAGGAGAGGTTTATAAAAGGAGAGTGCCAAATGAGTGACGTATTTTCCATAAAATCCTATTTCTCACGAATATTTATTCATTCCATTTAGTCTGACCTCCCAGTAAAAAAAGTAAATTTGATGTCACAATTTCCATCATTTATCCACAGTTTTGCTGAATGCTCATTGTAACAAGTCTGACTTTCTAAACGAAAACACTGCTTCAAAATAATGTAAATGAAAGTACAAATTTTTTGTTAGGAAAATGAAAAAATCCAGTGCTTAATACTGAAATGGAAAATAATTGGTTTGGTCTGAGCAAAATGTTTTGCTTGATATAAACTTAAAAATTGATTTGTTGAACTGTGTCATGGGATGAATGTGTTTGAGCTTGGGCCAAACCAGATTTCTCTTTTTCATTTCCCCTTCTGCTTCTGAACTGAAACATTTATTATTCACCCCCTCTATTTGCCTGTACAAGTGATCGTAGATACACGAGAAATGGTGACATAGGGTAATGTTGACTCTGTCCTAATGGAACAAATATTGCTAAAAAGAAAAAAAAAAGAGATTAAAGCAGCACATCAGCTGAATGGGATGCCCAGGGAAAGCAAATGTGCACAAAGTTGGGTTCAGCAAGAACCATGCTGATGTTGGCCACCTCTTTCCAATCCAACAGTCGGCAGCTTGTGCAGACAGAAAGACCCTGAATGTGACAAGGAAACTTCAGAATGCACCGACTTTGATGGAGTTGCGCTCTGCCAGTGCAAAAGTGGGTACTTCAAATACAACAAGATGGACCACTCCTGCAGAGGTATTGCTCTTTATGTGGTGTGTTTTGCCTGAATTTTCCTCTGAGTTTTTGTTCCAGTGGAAGTGAGTGTGTGTATGTAGTGCTGTGCATGCAAACCCCTCAATATTATGAATAAATATTAGCAGCTCAAGTTTCTTTTATTTAGTTAGGGGGCTTTTCAGCAGACGCTGAAAATACAGTCTCTCTCTAGGAATAATATTTTCTCTTTCTGGAGCATGCTGTGAGTCACAGTGATTGAGGAGAGGGACAAGGGGGCCTGGCTGCTTTGGGCTCCAGTTCAGTGGCACAGAGCAGAGATGACGTGTGTCTCTGCCTGTTTTGATTTTGTCTGAACTCTCAGTGAACTTAGGGGAAGTGCTTTAAACTCACAAGCTTATATTAATACATCATCAGTATTTTAAAAATTTCTATCTGAAAATGTTTATGAATTTATTTTTCAGCTGGGTTCCAAATAGAAATTTTAAGCTTAAAGATTGCATTATTTTTTAGCTACTCCTGAGATCAACAAATCTGGTTTTGCTGCATTTTAAACAAAGTCTTTGCATGCCAGCGTTCAAATGACTTCTGTAGGATCAGGGTGTCCATTCCCTAGTTTGTGGTTGCTGTAGGGCTTCTTAAGAAATGCAGTTTTCTGATGACATATCAATAAAAATTGCAGTGGTGGTTATATATTGCTTCTGGCACTGCCTGCTGAGTTGCTCTTGAAATAGGAGGAGATGTTTTGTTAGTTCCAAATCTGAGAGTGAGAAAAATGTGCCTGGAAATAACTCATGTGCTACAGACTCTGGGAGGGACAGCTCAGAGATGGGCATCTCTGCATGCCAGGTCAGGGTCCTGCCTCTCCTTCACTCTGTGGCTCCTTTGTGTCAAAACCTTTCCCTTTGTGTTTTCCTTCCTTCCCCTCATCTTCTGTGTTGGAGGAAGGATTTCTTTTGGGAAATATTGAGCATCTCCACCAACCCTAGAGAGTCAGAGATGGGCTTTTGTAGTGAGTGAGAAGCTGAGCTGAAACGGGAGGTTTTTACCCAATTCTTGTTCCATCATGGACAGTGGGGACCCGGGGAAAATTACTCCATTTGTCTTGTGCATGTCTCTTGCAAAGCAGTGAAGATAGGTACCTGAAAGGCTGTGAGGCACTTGGATGTGATGCTTGCAGAGGGCTAAGAGATCTAAGATCTTGTACATGTGATTACTCCATACTGATGAAACTTGTTTGCTGTGGAAAATATAAAAACCTTATCTGTAAACAATGAGGCCTCAACTGCACCTTCATCTCACTGCTGTCAGTAGGCAACATCTTATTGGTCAGATTGAGAGTATCTGAGGGACAGGGTTGATGTGGGATTTAGGCTGTAGTGCAGAGGCATGAGGGCAGCACTAACTGCATGGTGCCACTCTCTGACAAGATACGAGATTTTCATTATCACTTGTGCCCATCTAGACAAGCCAGGTGGTTGGGATTTTTGAAGGCTTTTCCAAAAGCCAAGCTATGGTCCCCATTTGATATTCAGGGCTATTTTGCTGATAAATATAGCGTACAATATACCAGCCTCTTTGAAAATCGCTGCCCTCTCAGTGCCTAAACAGGAACCGAGGTCTTGTGAGCATCCAACCCTCATTGTGGGTTGTGAAAATGTGGTGTAGTAGCTCCAATTATAGTATTTGCAAAGAGGGAAATGGCTATTGTGCTGCCCTGTCCGGTCTCCCCCGTGGGAAGGCTGGGAGAATTGGCTGCCCTGACCCACAGTGTTTGTTCTGTCCTCCTTGTAGCATCTGTCCTCAGGGATATGCTTGGAAAAGCATGGGCCAGGGAAGGGTTGGGTCTCTGAGCCACAGGAATTCCAACATGTTGGCCATGGTACCTCTTGCTATGCTGTTCAGTATCTCTGGGTCACTGCTGATTTTCAAACTTCTCAGTGTCTTCAGGGCTATTTCAGTAACAGAGCAACAAACCTGACGTGCCAGCTTTTCAAGGGCATGCTATTTTTACTAGTGCAGAGTGTTTCTGGAATGAAGCAAGGAGCAGCAAAGCAGGTTTCCAAAGAGACCCCTGAGTGTCTTTTGGGAAGGCAAAGGCAAAGGAATCCTAGGTTGAAGAGCACAACTTGATAGCTTTGCTTGGCCCCTGACACTTAGGCCTTTCCTCTGTTCCCTGCTTGTGTTTGAAATCTTGCCAAGTGAGTGTGACAGTGAGAGCTCTCCTGGGAACGCGTTCAAAGGAGCAGGAAGGATGCCAAAGGAGAAAGCAAAGTGGCAGGAAAAGACACGGTGAGGAGAGGAAAATGCATAAGCACCAAGTTTTTAAGTAAGATGGAGAAATGCATATTCAGGACCTTGCTTTTCCTCTTTACTGCTCCTATATCCTCGTGACCCGAGAGCTGTGTGCCAGCGAGGTCCCAAGGCTGCTCCTGCCCATGGCACTGCTCCAGCTTTGAAACTGCTCAAGATGTGTGTGCCCACACACATTATTGGGCCAGGGCTGGGCTTAGGGCAGGCTCCAGCACCTGCCTGCCTGCTCCTGCAGGCCTTCCCAACATGCAGGCGGTGGGCTGGAGCTGGGACTGGGGCTGGGATACACGGGGCTGCTGTGCTCATTAGAGAACTAATGAGCACAGCAGCAACTCCAGTGAGCTGTGAGGTGATGCCTCCCTCTGTTCCGCTGCGCTTTTTGTTACTGCCTGATCCTGTGGCTCACTCTGGCAGAACATTCATTCCATAATGTTTTCAGTCTGCTTTTGTCAGCAAGTGAAAGGAGCAGCCCATCCAGTCTCCTTTTGCTAATGCCTCAGTGAGACGGATGAGCCAGGCAAGGATCCTTTGGGATTTACTATCCTCGCCCTGGCTGTTTGTTGACTGAGGTTCTTAACTCTTTCATAGTTACCTCTGGTCTCTTCCTTTACTTGAAAAAAATCATCTTGGAGGGAGAAAAATATACCCAGTACAAAAAGTGAGGTACACTTCAGTGAGGTGCAGCGGGGGGGCTGTGTAATGAGCTTCACCCTCCTGATCCCCAGCTCTGGAGTGAGGGAGGTGGTGAAGGAGTAGTGGGGCTATATAGGGCAGAGGAAGGTGTGCAAGACCAGGTGTCATGGACATCAGCCCCCACCATCATCATTGGTGTCAGTTGCTACAGCAAGTCTGTGTCTTCAGGCACAGAAGTGATGTGAATGCAGCGCTCTTCTGTGTCCGCACATCCCGAGGATGTGAGGCAGGCAGAAGATGGGGTATTTTATTATACCTGGGCTTGCAACATCTATTTCTGGGAACCAGAAATCAAAGGGGTCAAAGCCAACCTGTGAGTGTTCAGAAAAAAGCTGCAATAATTAGGGAGACTCAAAGATCTCAGTGGCCTTGGCTTTATTAAAAATAAAGGAATAATTTGGGGGTGGTGAGGAGAAACCTGATCACATAACCTTTTCCAATCTAATAAGCAAACATCCAGAGTCTGGAATTTGACACTGGGGTAATTCAGACCAGAAAGAAGGTGAATGTTTTTAATGGCTGAGGAAAATTAACTTTGTGAGCATCTGACCCAGGGCTGTGGTTGATTGTCTGTCACTGAAAATATTAAAATCAGTCTTGGGTGTTTCTGTAAAATGTAGTTCCAGTCCAACTATTTGATTTGAAACTGGAATTAAATTCAGGGAAATTCTGTGACAGCACATAGTGTTTGAGGGGGGAAAAAATCCATGAGCATTCTTGTTTTCATTTAACAATTCCCTGTGGAATGTGCTACAGGGGTTTCCCAGACTCTCGGGTGATGTCTTGCAGACCCCCAAGGGCTGCTGCCTGTGCTGGCCCTGGCTTGTCCCTCTGCCCAAGGTGACTCTGTCTGTATCACTCCTGCCCAGGTCTTCGAGTGACCACCTTTGCTGCCTCTGTGAAAGGCAGCAGATCTACAAGAGCTCTGGTGGGGCTATTGCTGTGAAAAGCAGTGATCTTATCAGTAATTTGAACCTTGTGTGTGTCCAGTGTATCATCCCCTTTGCTGTTCATCAGAAGGGTAGTATAATTTCCTCAGATAATTTAGGATAGCTGTCCATAAGCACGGAAATAATTTTATTTTGAAGTAATGGTTTCAGTTTTTCACCAACATTTTGCACATAATGGTTTTCTGGATTATTTAGACCTCATAAATTCAATTTCTATTGTACAGTAAAATATGATTTAGCTGCAAATTTGAAAGATCAGAAAAGAAGGTGACACAAGAAAAAAACCATTAGCATACCACTTTGGGTTACCCTGACTGTGTTTGCATAACATCTTGTTGCAATACTAACATTTAAAAGTAACTAATAACATGCACCAATGCTAAAGTAGCATAGTTCAAATGGGCTTTCAAAATGAAAACTGGAGGCACTTGCAGATATTTTACGTTGCTATTTCGTGTGAAGCAGTACAAGTGTGCAGTGAGTTTTCATCTGGGCAAGAAGAAGCTCTGCTGGGAATTACATTGCCAGCAGCCCTCCCTGCGCCAGGCTCTGGGCTGGCTCTGCCCGGAAGCCCTGAAATGTCTCCATTAAAGCCAGCGGGAGGTGAATTTAAGTGGGCGATGTTTTGCCAGAACCAGAGGACATCCAGCATCCCATCAAAGCGCACCGCATTCCCGCTGTGCAGCCGCGGCGCGGTCGGGCCCCCCGGGCGGTGGAGGTGCGGCTGCCGTGGGAAGCGGCGGTGGGAAATCCCTCCCCGCTCCACTGCGCGGTGCTCACGGCCCTTCTCTCTGGTTTCAGCCTGTGAAGATGGATATAAGCTGGAAAACGAGACCTGTGTGAGGTATGGTGACTGTTCTGCCCTCCTCCTACCCCACCATCCTTGCTCTGGTGACCTGTCGGCACAACTGAGCCGCTGAAACTCCCTGTTGTTCTCTGTTCCCAGCTGCCCCTTTGGCTTGGGTGGATTCAACTGTGGAAACCGTGAGTACCAAATTTCATTTCTTTTATTTTCCACAGTGTCAGAAATGGGACATTTGAAACAAGTAATTGCAAGCGATTGTGTCTAAAATGCAGTAGGTACACGTTACCTTTGTCGTTGTTTCTTCATTTTCTGTTGCAAGTCATTTTGGGACCTTCTTTGACAAGATGGACTTAGTTTGACAAAATTTCCATAATTAAACTAAGGAAAGATCATCTCCTTTTCCTATATAGTCTGTCAGGATAGCACATATAGTGGGCACTCTTGAAGCAAGATATTTGAAGGTGAATCCATGAAATACCTTTTGAATCATTCTGATCGATCAGTGAAGGGAATCTATTCCTTAGGGAAACAAGAACTTGTTTCTATGTCACTTGAAAATTTAAGGCAATATTGCTTACGGAGGGGGGGAAGGTGGGAAATAAACAGTTAATCCCTTTGCATGGGGACTGTGGATATGTTAGATTGGGGTTTCTGAGTCTCTGTCTCTCCCATCTGTAGCGTACCAGCTCATCACGGTGGTGATTGCAGCTGCAGGAGGGGGACTGCTGCTGATCATGGGTGTAGCACTGATTGTCACCTGCTGCCGGTAGGTACCACTGCCAGGCCCGGCTCATCCAGGGTACCCTCCCAGTGGATTACACCACACTCAGAGCCCCACTTATGAACTCTGAAGGACTAAAACATAGGATAGCTAAGGACCAAAACATAGGTGAAAACATAAGCTAAGCAGGTGGGTTAATTGGAGATACTGATGTATCACATTGTGCTTTCATTTCGGGCATATATTTTCTTTTTTCTTCCCCCAGCGGCCAGGCTTAACAACTGAATTGGGTGTCTCTTAAAGATACACCTGGGAATCATGTCCTCTAAGGATGGAGAGGCAGAGGAGTCCTTCCCACGCAGAGCTATAAGGCTCTGAAGCCAGGAAGCAGACTCCAAAAGTGCAAGCTAAGTAAAAAGGAGAAGTTTAGGCAACAGGAGAGGTTATTTGGCATTGCTCAAGTGGTGTTTGAGTGTATATAACACTATTTTTTGGGTTGGACTTGATCTTAGAGGTCTCTTCCAACCTGGTGATTCTGTGATTTATCATTACCTTTATCATTACCTTTATGGACAAGTCCTGCATGTGCTCTCTGTGTGTCTCTCCCTCTCTCACACACACACACACATCCCTAGTTCCCATAACAGCAGGTGGCTTTGGACAAGATGTGCTTGCCTAGGAAGTTGTTTTGTGATTTATGTAGTCTGAAAAGGGATGCGTTGCACTAACACCCTCTCCCCACCATTCCAGTCCCCAAATCTAGGATTCCAAAGATCTCTGATAAAGTTAGCAGCTGGATTTGTCAGTAATATAGACATGGCAGTGGCTTGGTGGGCACAGTGGTGGGCCCCTGTTACCCTGTGTTTTGAGCCAGAGAGATGCCAGCAAACCCCAGCCAGGAAATGAGGTGGCCAGTGTGACTCCAGGCCCCACACTGCAGATCTCCACAGGGATGGACTGATCTTCTCATGAGTCCTGGCCTTTGGCAGCTTATGTGACTTCCTGGAGGATACTCTGCTTTGAACTGGAAGTGTCACCAAAGTCCACTCATACAACATTATAGTCCTGGAGGGACATTTCGTGTCACTCAGGCCAGCTCCTTGCAGGTCTTCCTTCTTAGGAACTAACATAGTGCCTACAAGTGCTATCATTAATAGCATGGGGGCTCCTATACTTTTGCCCCCTCAGTTTCCATGAGTTTTTAATTGACTTAGATGAACATGCATGTTTTTAAGAGACAAGGGGCATAGCTGGAACAAGCTGGAACAGGAGGGGTTCAAACTGAATTCAGGGAAAAATTCTTTCACCCAGAGAATGGTAAGGCAGTGGAATAGGTTGCTCAGCGAGGTTGCCATCTCTGTCTATGGCGATTTCAAATCCCACCAGATAATGCCCTGAGTTGCATGATCTGATTTCATATCTGACTTGGCTTCGGAGCAGAAGATTGGACTATAGTCCTTCTGAAATGATCCTCATTCCCAGTCAAGTTTCATAACATCAAGTAATGATCTCTCCTGAGATCATGTCAGAAGTTGTATACAAGATAGCAGGATAAGTTGTAAGTTTTCACTTTCCCTCATTCTTTTAAAAACAGGAAGAATAAAAATGACATAAGTAAACTGATTTTCAAGAGTGGGGATTTCCAGATGTCACCTTATGCTGAGTACCCGAAGAATCCCCGGGCACAGGAGTGGGGCAGAGAGACCATCGAGATGCAGGAGAATGGAAGCACCAAGAACCTGTTGCAGATGACAGATGTGTATTATTCGGTATCTATCCGTAGCTTAACTTTTAACCCTTTGTGCCTCATACAGGAAAGAGATATTCCTTTATTTATGGAAGCGTGGATCCCTTTCCTGCAGGATAAAAGGGCAAAGCAAATGTCTTCCTTAGACAGCAAGGCAGCAGGAGTCCCATGGGCTCTAGCTATTACCTGTGGTGAATATCACAGATGTGTCATTAGGGAGAATGCTTAGGAAATGTCTTGGAATATTTTGGAAAAAATGCCCAAAAAGCCCAGTGCTAGAGTAGAGATGGACAGTTAAAGTTTCTGCACAGACTGCTAGGGTTCCCTGTGGGCAGTTTTCTCCTGTCCACCCTCCCTGATGAAGTGGAAGGTTGAAACCTTTGTCTGGGGAACTTAGCCCCAAAATAGGAAGATGCTGGTCATGGAGGACGCCTCTTTTCTTCCATTCCTTCCCTCTCCAGGGTGCATAAGGAGCATCCCTTCAGCTCTGAGAGAATAAGGAGTAATAGGCTGTGTAGGGCACAGAAAGACACAAGCACAAGACTTTGTCATGGCTGGTACCATCTGCTAATGTCTGTATCCAGAGCTGTGGTGCTGCTGTATCATCTGTCACTCATTTTCACCAACATATACTTAAGCTGTGTGTGTGTAACTAAGCATGTTACTCATGCGAGTGAAGGTCGCAGGATTTCACCCAAATCACACATTCTGGACTCCTTGCTTTCCAGAGCAGAGAACAGAGAGCATTACTATTTTCCTGGCTTATATTTTAAGTTTTCCAGTAAGTAAATTTACTGGGTTGTACAGCATGGAGACAAATAATCTTCCTTCATGCTTCAACTAAGAATGAGATATTTGAAAATGAAAATGCATTTCCTAATTTTTTTTTTAAGGCTCTTATTATACTGGAGAGGGAAACATTTTAGCAAGCAGTAGGTGATGAGGGCTTTGAATGGATCTGCTCTGTAACAGATCAGACCAAGTGGCTTCATGTTATTCACTGGGTAGAAGGATTGTACAGTCTTGATCTTAGACATCAATGTTCATCCATCAAGTGTCCCCAGGAGATTAACTTAGTTACAAGAAGGGAGGAGAAAGGAAGGTCAGATCGTTTTGTATTTGACATGTAATTCAAGGGCCTTTTTTGGGAGAGGAGGTACCTATGGGAAATGGGGAGAGAAGTGTTCCCAGGTAATACTCAAAGCAGGAGACTAACTTTGATTTCCTAGAATTGTTTCCTTTAAGGATGGCTCTGGGACGATATCCTTTTCATGAGAGTTGTTTCAGTACTTGAGCTCAGCAGTAGGTTTTGGGGGTTTTTTAAATTAAAAATCAACTGCGTACCTAGATTGCACTTGGTAGTGTTAGGTAAACTTCAAGTCTGTTCATTGGCCAGATGTCAAAATTAGATTTCATCATAATAATCCCTTCGGGCAATACAGCAAAAGTCATCCTAGAGTATTAGATCATTAGAGATCACATTGTTCCTTCTAGCTACTGAACTAACAGCAAGGAAATGTGGTAAGGCTGTGCCTGAAGGAGGATTTGAGTGTGTGAATAAGACCCTTTTTATTTAATTTTTTTTGCTAATACAGCCAACCGGACTGAGAAATCCTGAACTGGAAAGAAATGGACTTTATCCTCCCTACACTGGTTTGCCTGGATCTCGACATTCCTGCATCTACCCTGGACAATACAATCCATCCTTCATTAGTGATGAAACCAGAAGAAGAGACTATTTTTAGCAGAGAGTGGGGAGGGAGTGGAAGATTGACACAGTTGTGTGGCCTTTAATCCCCAGGTACAATCTGTCTCCTGGGTAGTTCAGGCCACATCAATCTTACTCTTCCCATTTAATAGGAAGGACTTTGAACTTCATGCTGAGCATTGCTGCCCTGAGGGACGGTCACAGTTGCTGAGCATCAGAGAGGAGGAGGAAGAGGAGGGAATGGCTCAAGAAGCACATCACTAAAAGACCCAGAGGGAAGCTGACACATGTACCCCGTATTCGTTCTTCACTCTTCGCGCTACTTGGCAAGCATGGATCAGTACAGGCAGATGAACTGTGCCCAGCACTCTGCATTGAATACCACTAAGGAGTGTCTTGTTTACAGATCTCACTCGCTGTTGACTGTGCTTGTCTTCCTAGCCAGCGTTCATGCAAAGATTCACTGTGCAACTGCTTTTGGTAGGGCAGGTTTGCCCACTCCCTTTTACACCGCTGCATTGCTGTCTGCTCCGTGCATGACATGGAAGCTGGCTCATCTTCTGGCCCTCACCTTCTCACTGGTAAAAGTTCTCCAGATGTCTGGGTCCTTGCTGAAGCCCAGTGTCTGGCAGTATTGGCTGAATTCATGGGTTGATTGTCTCCAAGGAGAGTGGGAAGGTTAGTCACACCACTGCAATTTTAACTGAAAAAAGGCACAGTTGTGCTGCTTTGAAAACCTTCTGTATGTAGGGAATGTTGTTGTTTTGTCAAGCAATGTTGTTCAGAAGTGATGCCACTACACGCTGTCATGGTGCTCCCATATGGGATCCTTTGGGGCTCTGTTTCCCTGCAAGGGTTTAAATGCCTGTAGAAACAGCAATACAATATTAAATAATTAATCACAGGGAAGAAAAAGATGAGCTGTGAATTCAGAATGCTCTTTATGAGGAATCTGTGAAGGAGCAATAATGCTGTAGCCTTGGCTGGGCAGAGGAACCTGAATTCTGGGCACCGAAGGTGGAACATTGTGTTTTCAAATCTCCACAGTCCACCTCGAGTTCTGAAGGAGCTGTGGAGGCTTTCAGTGCATCGCAAAAAGAGGGCTCACTGCAGTCAGTTGCATTTAAGGAAGAGAAAAACATGATGCTTGCAATCCTAGCATAGCAAAGATCACTTATGTTGAAGTGTTTTTCTTTCTTCTGTCCTGGTTTCGAGTGACTCAGACCAGGCAAGTTTCCTCACCCAGGTGTGTTCGTTCATATTAGCAGAAGCTGAAGAATGTAAGTTACTGCATTTCTCACCAAAGATCAGATGGAAACTCATGGACTGTATTCTGACCTAAACTGGGTGTTGAAAGATATTTACTAATCACAGAACCCTAGAATGGGTTGGGTTGCAAGGGATCTTACAGATCATCTTGTTCCAACCCCTCTGCCATAAGCGGGGACACCTTCCACTAGACCAGGTTGCTCAAAGCCCCACCCAAGCTGGCTTTGAACACTTCCAAGGATTGGGTAACTTCTCTGGGCAATCTGTTTCAGTGCCTCACCACTCTCATAATGAAGAATTTCTTCCGTATAACTAATCCAAATCTACCTTCTTCGCTTTAAAATCATTTTCCCTTGTCCTATCCCTGCATACCCTTGTGAAAAGTCCCTCTCCAGCTTTCCTACAGGCCTCTTTAATTACTGGAAAGTGCTCCAAGGTCTCCCTGGAGCCTACTCTTCTCCAGGCTGAACAGCCCCAGCTTTCTCAGACTGTCTTCATAGGAGAGGTGCTCCAGCCTCTGATCATCTTCGTGGCCTCCTCTGGACTTGTTTCTTCTCATGGGAATGCTGAACACAGCACTGCAGGTGGGAACTCAGGAGAGCAGAGTAGAGGGAGGGAATCCCCTCCCCGTACTGGTTCTGGTGCAGCCCAGGCCACAATTGGCTCTCTGGGCTGTGAGAGCCAATTGCTCTCACAATTGCTGGGTCATGTTGGGCTTCTTGTCAACCAACACCCCAAGTCCTTCTCCTCAGGGCTACTTTCTGTTCTCCAACAGCCTACATTTGTGCTTGGGATTTCCCCGACTCATGCGGGAAATATAATGAAGTACATTTACCACTTATCTTTACTGCACTGTTAATCTGAGTCATCCAAACCCTGTTTAGATACAAGGTCCAGATGCAGTTTCTCCTCTTGAATGTGACTGTGCTTTTAATTCAAGGTGGCTGTATTTGTATGAGGATAACAAATAGCACAATTCCTTAGTCATTAACCCACCATATCTGCAGTGTGTACATAAGCTGATATTCCCTTCTCCCCCACCATGCTTTAAAAGGCACAGTGCCTACAAGTAAGTTCATTAGGCAGCTCGGCTTGCTGAAGCACTGAGGATCATGGGGTGCATCCCCAAAGTGCCTAACCCCATGTAAGGGCAGCAGTTTGGATGCTCATGTGTTGTGTGGCTGCTCACTGGAGGCAAACCTGGGCTGATGAGGAGTCCTCCATCAGGGAGCAGGTACTTGCATCCCACAAGATGGTGTGAGTTCCCAGATCCTCTCACAGCTCTTTAAAGGCTGTCGTGTTCCCAAAGGTCAGTAACAGGTACCCAGAGGAAAGGGAGATAGCAACAGGCAATTATTGCTGTGTTGGCTTAGAGGTTTCTGGTCCTTGCTCAGAGAGTTGCTTCTGTTTTCTCAAAACTGCAAGACAGGAAAGGTGCCAGAGATGTGCTTGAGCAGCCACAGCTTGGTGCACCAGCCACAGCACACAAACACAGTGTCTTTTTTATGCCTCATCTCTTGCCTACTGTGTAGAAGCAGCAGTGTGGGCTTGCAGAGAAACAGAGCTTTGTGGATGCCTGGGGCAGTATCCTTTGCACTTACATGAACTTTTGGTGACAATGCGTGCAACTTCATGCCTGCCTGATCCATAATCAGCCTTGCAGCTTGTAGTACACAGCTGAGCTCAGCTCAGCCACAGGGGGAAAGGAATGGATGCTTATGGAAAGTACAGCTGCCTAAGGAAAAGGAAAGCTCTACTTACAGTATCCAAAATACTGTAACAGGTAAAGCACAAGAATTAGCTGTTCCCTGCCACAGTGATCAGAGTTTGCAGTCCATGAATGATGTTCTTCTCCCTTTTGTTAGCAGCTGATCTCTTAATTGCACAGGATTAATTGGCTGATGAGAACTAAGGAATTTGCTGTGCTGTGGGATCCTTCAGACAGGAGATTGGCAGGGTCGTTTCTGTGTGGGTGAGTTGCCTCTGTTTTTGTGAGTGCCCAGGACAGAAAGGACTGCCTTTGCCATGGTATGGAGCAGAGTTGTGTCTTTGTTACAAAAAAAAAAAGAGGAAGTTGCAATTCATGCTAAATCTAAATCCAAAGCCTATAGACAAGCACTGGACTTTGTCCCTTTTTAATAAAGCAGCTTGTGATAAAGGAGGTGTCCCAGCAATGATGACAATCCTGTGATATCACCATGTGCCAGCATTTCGTCAGATAGGGAAGCATTTAGGCCCATGCTTAAAGGCAAAGATGTTTAATTGCTTGGTTAGTTCAAAGACTAGGAGATGAATCTCTGTGTGTCACGTACAAAGGACAAAGTATGGCATACCAACTCACAACTGCAGATCAGTCCTTCTGTACAAGGAGTATACGAACAAAACTTCTGGTCTGTATCTCCCAGCACATTGCAAATTGCAAGGGATTTGAGTGGAATTGAGATAGGACTATTCCTAATTGAGAGCACAAAAAAGTTTGCAAATAATTAATTTTAATATCTTAAGAGTATTCAAATTCTTCTTAAAGTATATCTGGGGAGAAAGAGTCTCAATAAATCCAGCAAGATTTTCTGAGTGAGGACTGCAAAACTTGGACTTTTCTGAAACAGAGAGTGTTATTGAACTGAAATTTTCTCTCTGCCATAGGAGGTAAACATTGGGGCATTTCTTACGAGGATTTATCCATTGCAGCCTGACCTTCTATTTAGCTTGTGTGAGAAAGGAGTCACAGAGCCAATGCACAGTCCACAGGAGGAGGAGGAGAAGGGTCTCTCCTGACCTGCCACACCTTCTCTGGGTGTCCTAGGAGGCCCTGCTCAGCAGGCAAGAGAGGGTTTAGGCAGGAGGAGTCAGCACCCAGATGAGTGCAGGTGCTTTCCCCCACAGTGATCCAGGAAGCTTTTGTGAAGGTGACAGAGGCAGCCCGGGGTGATTCAGCCCCTGGCTCTCCACCAGCCCAGATGCAACCTGTGCTGCAGTGCTTCTGTCTTCAGTCAGGTGCCACCCGCTCCCAGCTCTGCCAGGGCAGAAGGGGTGGGTGCAGTGCACTGTGTTGTGTCACAGTTTATGATGGTTATTTTACTGCAGGTATTCACTGCCTCGCCCCAGCAGCACGGACTCACCCAGCCACAGCAGGGATGTGGCCTGTTTCAGTGCAGGTTGTCTCTGTGTACAGCTGCCACCAGGATCCTCTCTGTGTCTGCTGTAAACAAAGCCCCCTCTGGCAGTGCAGTGGGGCTTGTTACTCCTCTTGGGTTTAAAAAGGGTCTCTGTGTCCTCAAGCCCACTTTCAAAATCAGATGCTTCTCTGTTCACTACCTAACTCCCTGTAGGATGTCTAAAAACATGCAGCTTATTTCTCATCTCTCTTTTAGATCACTTCTAGCTACCCCAAATTAAAAATTTTGAGCACACTGGATGTTTTTACCAAGGGGAATCACTCTCCACTATCCAAGAGGATAAGAGGGAAGTGGCATGTTTTTGTATGGAGCTGCAAGTGGTTCAGCCAGATGTGGGGAAAGGAAGAAAAACTACACCAACACTGCTCATAAATCTGCTATTGCTCTTGGCTTCTGTGGAAAGTGAGGGGAGCAGTCAGCAAGGGCCCATGGGCAGTTATGTGGGTGTATTTTTAATTACATTTGGAAAAAAAAGTGCTAATTCTGTTGCTTGGCAGGAAAAGTTGTGAGAGGCATGTGTTTGCTGCTATGGTGCTCTGCCAATTATGCTGACAAAACCCCTTACCCACAAAAATACCCCTGACAGTCAGCACAGGAGAGGCAGTTCCAGTGAACTGATCAGCAAAATGCAGATTTGAGGGATTTTTCAAAGGGCATCTTGAACATACTGTCTTCCTGTGTCCTACTGCTTGCCCTGGCCAGCCCTTCCAGCTGCACTGGGAAAACCAGGGTCATTTTTTTCATACTGTTGAAACCTCACAGCACTGAATTGGGCTACAAGTGGAAAAAGCAGGCCAGGCTGATGCCCTTTTCCCCCACATTGAAAGCGTTAGGTTTTACAGCAGCAATGAATCTCATTGCTCTTGTGACATTTCCCGTAAGACCCACTGGCACAGTCATGTACGGAGTTACCGCTCCTGAACAGCCTTATCAGAGTTATCTGCCTCCTCACTGAAGGGTAGTAAAAGGCTTTAAAAATAGCAATAAATTGCCGTTAGAGAGAGGTATTTGTCACTGTGAAATTGCTTGTGCCAATACTTGTACAGGTTGTTTGCTGGGACCTGAGCGAGCACAGAGCGGGTTTGGGCACTGCTGCAGATACACCAAGTGCTTTCCCGAGACTTGTCTTTGGTGCTGGTCGATGGCCATATCCATTCCAAATCCAGCTGGACTTTTCATTCCCTCATAGTAATCTGTAGCTTTCTTCCTTAAATTAGCAAGAACAGATGCATTTTAGTTAAATGCTCTTCCTATGCTGACTAATGTTTTTTCCTCTTTACACACAAAGGATGTAATCCGGCATCCATTACAGAGTCTGGGGTAACTCTCCCATGAACTGTAACGAAGTTTTCTTCTTAGGCCTGAATTACTCCACCACCAGGGTCACCTGCAGGTGGCACATACTTTCCCATGGCTCTGTGTGCCTATTTCTGTGATACCGTTCCTGCCTTTCTGTGTTGTATCTTTTTTTTTTTTTTAAAAGCATACTTATTACTGTAGCAGGACCTGTATTATGTGAGAATGAACAAAACAGCTTCAAGGTCTGAAACAGCTTCCTGGGAAGAGAATGAATGTGAATTTTGTGTTGTTCTTTTGCTGGTCAGCCACCCTGTTTCCTATCGTGTAATATCCAGGGATGTAGAGATGCTTCCTACAGTCACACATACCAACTGCTCTGCAGATCACTCCTACTTGTCCCTTTAGAAACAAAACAAGATCTAGTTTCAGAAGAGGTGTGTCCTATGTGCTTGTAAGAGTTTGGGACCTTTTCAATGTGAATTTCGTTCTTCATTCCCTTGAACTGTGGAAATTGAAAAGCAGGAGAAAAATCCATGAAGGGGTAAGAAATACCAAAATTAAAAAAAAAAAAAAAGAATATGCTTATTTATTTGGCAGAAGTGTGGCTTCAGTACTGTGAGGTCATGTGTGGGATGACATCTCTTCTGTGTCTAGTCTGTGTTGCATAACATCCTTGCTGAGGGAACACCTAGAGAGGGTACCTGATGTTCTTCCAAAGTGGTATTTAAATGCTAAATCACTCAGTCTCCATTTCAGTGAAATGCTAGAAGGGACGGGAGTCTTACTTGGGTTAATGACTGCAACAGGCAGCCCCCAGGTCTGCAAAATCCTATATGGAAAAGTCCTGTGGAATACAGTAAACACTGATCACTTCTCTTGAATACGGCTGTAGAATTCACTGGACATAAAAAGTCTCCAATAAAAACTGCTAGGATGGGTTTACTTTAAAGAAAAAAACAAAAAAACCAAAAAAACACCAACAGGGTAAATACTTACTACCTTCCCTTTTTAAAAGAAATTCTGTCAAACTTAGTTATTTGCTTTAAACCCCATTAAATTCTACAGGACTTTCTCCTAGCGGAAGGTCAAGCTTGGTGTGTAAAATCATAATGATTTATTTGAGCAGCTTTCACAATTGCAGTAGTAAAGCTCACCTTTTGCCACCTCTCTTTCAAAAGGTAAATTTTCAGCGTTTGTGCTTCTTTACAACCTGAATGTAAACCTGCTTTGTGTTCTTGACATTGCTCCATTTGCTTCCCTCTATCTCTGAATGTTTGCTTCCAAGTCTCTGGGGTTCTGAGGATGTTTTCCAAACCAGTATTATTTAAAGTTGTATCATATTTTCAGCCTCCACTAATTATACAGTACTGTAGTACCAAATATAATTTTTAAGGATTGGATTATTTTTATACCTGCATCCAATATTATTAAATCTGGCGTTCTAGTCAGTATTATAAAAAGATACAATAAAACAATGAATATTACTATGTCCCTGCTTTTTTATTGTCTTTAGTTTTGCCTGTAAAAAGAAACATATGCAATTTTTAGGTGGTTTTAATTCTTATTATAAATCTAATCCAGAAAATAAGAAATTGCATAGTTCTTTTGTTCTTCTGATGGTGCTTCCTGATGGAATAACTAAATTGAAAGCAGAGAGGAAATGGGTATGTTCTGTTAGTTGTGCCAAACGAAATTCTGCTCAGCTGAAATACAAGTTGTATTATGATACATTTATCTTGGTGGCACCAAGGAACTCGATATAATTTTTAGTTTTCCTCAGTTTAATTTTTGCTGGAACTGGTGAAGTTGTGTGTTTATGTGTGTGAGTGCATGTTGGAGGGGAGGAAAACCTCAGGAGAGGTGGGTGCAGCAGGGCTGTTTGCAAGGGCAAAGGACTGGACCTGACCACCGTGAGATCAGTCCTGTCCCAGTAAAAGCCACCAGGGACAGTGAAGAATACAGAGCAGAGTGTATTCTCAAAGGAGGAAGGAGGTCACCTTGAATCCAGATGAACACCAACTTCAACTCAGGCTGCTGAGAAAAGGCACGATGTGGAAGAGCATCTGGAGCAATGGCAGGTAGGTTCATTTGGGGCAATTTTTCCTGTATTGCTCCAGAGCAGTACAACTGTGACAGCAATCAGATGGGACTAAGGTGGGATTCTGGTCTATCAAAAGTTAGGTGGCCAGTTTGAACACACTATCTGGCTTCCCCAGTAGCCATGAAAAGAGACAAGCATCCACAGAGAGCAGCTCACCCCATGGTAAGAGATCACTCACCATGACTATTTCAGGTTATTCTTTCTGTGTGATGTTGGTATCTTTTAGGAAACTGGCAGTGTAAAAGGATAGGTTACAACATTTCCGTGGGACTGAGGAAAAGGTCTGTGGACTTATGGACAAGCACATGATTTAACAGTCCTGCCCACTTCAGATTTGCATACCAGTGCCTCTGAGACTACTGAATGCATCCATAGTGCGTGCCCTCAACCATCTTGGGAACCACCTGAAAAGAAGTTAAAGAGCATCTGCTTCCCCTGATTATATGTGAATCTGCATCTATATCTAAATATTTGATTTAGGCTTTCTGAAGTTTTTTTTTTAAACTTTTAGCTAATTAAAACAAATATTTCTACTTATATATGTCATATATAGTGGATGAACCAAATTTACATGAAATAGCAACATGTATAGGAATCTAGTAAGGAATAGGACTGCAAAATGAGCAGGAAAAAAGTATTGAGCTGATGCACAGAAAGAGCTGTAAAAGACACTTTTTCCTACTTTAATGTATGTCTTCTGACAGCATGACTGCCTCTTGATTACATGCAACTCACATAATGAGGCTATGCAGGACTATGCACTTTCCAATAGATAAATAAGACCCTTTACCTTTGATACTTTTTTCCTGCCATAAACAAGTATCGACAACAGAGCAACTACTGTTACTAAACATGGCATACTTTTTATTCCATAATAATTATTAAGTGTTCTTGATTGTCATATCTGAGTTTTGACACACAACAGTTTGATTTTATAGCCTCTGGAAAGTTACTGAGTTATTTCTGCAAAGAAAGTTCTCTTTGTAGTTCCTTGCAGGACATCACAACTGCTGTGGCTGTGTGAGAATGTCTGGACTAACAGTCAACTTTTTATTGTCTAAATCTGTGCTTTATGACTTAATTAGTAATTGCACCAGAGCTGCTGTTTCACTGGTATCAGTTCTCCTATTTCGGTAATTCTCTGTGTCTGTTCTCCCAAACCACCATATCTCTATAAATAATTCCCCCACAAATCATTAAGCAATGGGGCACATAGAGCCTGTCATCCTCCTTCCTGGAGAGAGCCTGTTGTGAGCACCAGTGTGTCACAAAAGGTACAGGGAAGGGCAAGCAGAGATGAAAAGTTCTGCTCTGTGAAGATGTATGTCTGTTCAGTGCATTATTTCCTGGAGAAACTGGGGCCTTTTGCATTGCAAATGACTCACACTGCCAAAACTGTGATTGTAATAAACATAAACAATCAGGTAGGAATGGAAGTAAAGTTTAAAAATATAGGTAATACACCAGCTCCTGATGTGCATTCACTGTAGAGAACAGTTCCAAAGTGCAGGACTGCACAATCAACCAGTAGTCTCTAGTTTAGGCAGCAGAGCTGCACCATTTACACCTGCTGAAGACCTGGCCCTCATTTTCAATAGTGCCCTGAGAAGTTCTTTTGGCCTCACACACTTGTTTCACAGCCAACAGGGAGATTTTAAGACCTGGGTTAATCTAGCTGCACCTTGAGGCAGCATTGGAAAATGGGGGTGTATCATGAACACTGAAGAGTGTAAGTCTGGGAGATGGGCATTGCCAGTGGATGGGTGACATACAGCTCTGCCAAACACCCTCCGACAGCCACGTTTGTCCTCCTCTCCACACCCATTCCCACCTGAAGCACCTGCTGCGGTCTGGGGCTCACAGCACTGAAATACATTATTCTAACGAGACTTTGGGATTAGTTTTTGGACGTCCCCTGAGGCTGGGGAGGTGGTGGTGGCCTGAGGTGGAGGCTGGACACTGGCCAAGCAGGGAGGCATAGGGCAATGGGGGGCAGACATTTCCCAGGCATTTCCTTCTCTTATTCTGTCAGCTCCATGGCAAAGAAGTTTTAAGGAGGGGCCTGGAGAAATTGAATGATCTGGGATGGGCAATGGGAGGATCAGGAGAGGGAGCAGCAGCAGGGCAGGAGCTGAATCCAGCATGGCCTGAAGGGGCAGACAGAGTGAGAGGGGGTCTGCCAGGGGGTCACTGTGGGGACTAGGGGTAGTTGTGGGGAGCAGGTTGCACTGAAGGGGCTTTGGGGACAGAGGAAAAAAGGAAGGCACAGGCAAAACTCCCCACATTTCAGGCTTAGCATCCTGAGCAGGTTTGCAGAGGGACAAGGCTGTTCATTCCCTGTGCCAGCAGAGAGGCACACAACCAGTTTTGCTGTCTCTAAGCCTGCAGTGTTTCCTGGTTCAGTGCAAGTTAAAAGTTTAGGACAACCCAAAGTTCAGGAATGAATTGAGTAATACTTCTGGTCTCTCTCACCCTCCTTCATTCAAGGACAGCCACCCTCCCAATATAGGAGATTACCCAAGACTACATTTCTTGTTCTTAAAACAGAAGATCAAACAAAAGCAGATGAAGGGAGAGGCATTTACCACACTGAGCTGTTACTTGGCATTCAGAAGTGTGTTCATAACCTGCCTGTGTTGCCGGCAGTGGAGTCTGCCAGAAGAGACCAGCTCCATAGCCATTAGAAGTGGCATTGCAGGGGATACACTGATGGGTGGCTCATCCTTCTTGTCTGTGTCTGATGATGATGGGATAACCTGTGTTTACTTCAGAGAAATACTTTGCTGGCAGTTGTGGCAGGATACAGAGTCATCCAGACATTCAAAATTAGAGAAATTGTGCCTTTGCCTGAAAAGGAGGAACTGGGAATCACTGTGGCCCAGCTGATCTCAAGCAGTGCATTTTACTGGAGCACAAAGCAGAACAAACACTTGGGATGAGGTCACCTCTTCCACTTTAAGAACAGATTATGCTGCACCCTTCATTTAATTTGCATGGAAGGTGTTGATATGGAAAGCTAGCAGGGGATAGCTGGTGCACTGTCAGTTCCCATGTCAGCTCATTTAGCAGTAGCTTCCTTGTGTCCACGTATCTCAAGTATTTATGACTTAAAGGAAGAACGCTGCAGGTCCAGAAATCTCCTCCCAGCCCGAGGAGGCAGAAAAACACCGCTTGAATTTATCATTTGCCACTTGCCACCATGACGTCAGCTCAGGGCTGAGCTCTTTACCTGTGGCTGGGACCTTAAATGAGCTGACGCCAGAAGAGAAAGGCACTTTCTCTTAGGCTTAGCAGCAAGTGGCAGCAGCAACAGAAGTGGCAATGAGGCGCTCTGTGTTCCTCGCTCTGTGGCTCAGCCTGGTGTTGAGCCTTTTGAAAGGTAAGAAACACTATCTTCTGTTTTGTGATTTATCAAGGCAGCTATTGTGTGGCAGTGAATGGATTTGCTAGTACTTTCAGCAGCTGTTGAGAAGTCAGTTGTGATACCAAATTCAGCATGTCTAGATTTTCATTAATTAATGATGAAAGATGTCACTGCAAGGCAACGGCTTTCCTTGTTCACAGAACGATGGAAAATCACTGGTGCTTATGATTAACAAAATTCAGCCTATTCCAAGAGCAGTTTTCGGGACTTTCATATTAAACCCAGGTAATTCAAGCTCTGTTACAGTCACAACAAAAGGTGCAACTGTTCCACCCCAGTATCCTTTTGGCCAGAGGCTCCTTAACCAACCAGTCTGGAAAGCAGCTCCACCTGAGCTGGCTCACAGAGCTTTTTTTCCTTCCTGTTGAAATAAATTAATGCAAACATCACCACCTGCTTTCAAGAGGGTTGCACCATAGTCTATTCAAACTAAAGGTGTCATTCCTTAAGCCACTTAGTACGTTTTCTGACATTGTGCCAAAGTTGGTAGTCATGGGCCAGAGCCTATGGCCAAACTTGCCTTTCCCTGATACTCAGTGAGAGGTATGAGGGGGTGAAGACATTAGCAGAAGTAAAGCATCTATATGAAGAGTTTTGTGGCAACTTGAAGCTGTGAGAGAACAGGAACTCCTGTCTCTAATAGAGCTAATACAAAGATAAAATTGCAGAGATATCAGCCAAATTAAGACCTGTTAAGCTTGTAACTGGTGACAGACAGTTGTGGGTCTCTGTTGACTACTGTAAGTGAACATATTGTATTTCCAGCTATATCCACAGTATGCTACAGACCAATTTTCAGCTGTAAATCATAAGCATAGAAGTCTTCAAGGCTGTCGGTTGGTTTTCTGATTGAAGGCTTGTAGGTAACAGCAAGATGTGAAAAATCTGGAGCCAAGAGTTACTGAAAGCAATACCAGTTTTTCACTTGACCAGACTTTGCATCAGGATAGGTCTGCCCAGGTCTGTCATTCTAAGCAAACACTGTAAAAGCTTTGCAGGATGTGTCCATTTGAATAGTACTGGCAAAGACCCTGCCCTGCTCAGCAGCCAGATGTCTCTGCTATTGTACAGCCTCGGTGGTAACATCCATTTCTTTATCACCGTAGTAATGCCCAAGCCCATTAACACATCCTGTTTCCTTACAGACAAGGTTAGGTCTAGGAACACAGAGCCATAAATTAGCCACCTTTGCTCAGGTTGCCTTTGTCAAGCCCATCCACAAGGTTCAATTGCAGCTCACGCACTCTGCTGTCACCACGGATGCTGTTCTTCCTGAGTCCAAAGGGTACTCCTGGACAACTGTTAGCCAGAGCCTTCCAGCTCTAGCAGTTGTTGTAAAAAAAGCACCAGCTCTGTAACAGGTTGTTGTTCCAACACCCATTGCCTGTGGCCAGCAGAGATTCATATTAACATGGTTATAGGAAAAATATGCATTTACACTGACTGCAGAACAAATAATGCTGTTTATAGAGCTAAATGACCAGTGGAGGCAGGAGAACTGGCAGGGAACTGGCACAATTGCTCATGTTTCCCCTTCACCTAGAGGAGGCTAATGGATTACTTGTCTTTTGCATGTGCCTTTTCTGTGTGAGATACAATGACCATCAGAAAAAAGTGTAGAAGATTTTGCTCACTTTGAATTTTCAAAGCCCTGTAAAGCTCTAGGAAAGTGGAGTCTATTTTTCAAATGTCTGCTGAGATGTGCAGAGTGTGATAGTGGCATGGATTTTAGCCACAAATACATTAGTCTCTTACCGGCCTGCTATTAATGCTTTAGATTAAATTATGATTGCATCAGCTCTAACTCAGAGTAAATAAGTTTATTCCTAACTCATAAATTAATTAATAATTATTATAATTTATAATTAACTAATTAAGATTAAAGTTAGATTACATGATCCAAACTGGCCAGTTGTCAGTATCACACATTTATCACCAAGGCTAGTTTATTATTTATTCTTCTTACATCTAGGAAAAAAACAAAACAAACAAAAAACCCCTTATCTGCTCATAAATTGTCCTGCACGCAAAGAATTCCCCTTTGCTGCCATCTCTCTTCTTTTCCCTTCATCAGAAACCGCTGCTACAACATCTGTCAACATAACAACGCCGACAACCTCAAAACCTCCAGGTAAGGAGCAGAGGCCTCCGGTTTCCCGTTCTGGGGGCAGCTTGGAGTAACCAAGTCCCAGGGAGCACTGCAGATACCCAAGCAGGGACGAGTTCCCCTGCCAGGGTTTCCCTGAGTTCTTCTCCCATGGGAGACAAAGGTGCCCAGATCATGGCTGTGAATAACTTGCACTCTTCCCTCTTCCCCTGCTGGTCTTTGTTGTAAAGAGACTGTGTTGGGGAAGATTGGAGGTTGCTCTTTTAGTGCTCAGTGCCTTTGCCACCTGCACCAGGTGGGAGTACAAGAGGATCCATGCAAAGAGGTGCCCAAGGCAGTACCATGGCCGGGCCCTGCAGGGACTTTTGCCTGAGGCTCTTGGAGCATGGGCAGGGAGGGATCTGGGCCACACCCCATCTTAGGGCAGGGCCTAGGGGCCATGGCCGGGCACCAGGGAGCAGATCCTGCCTGTTGTCCTCCATGCCCAGCTTGAGAATGGGGAGCCCCATCCAGGAGGGTCAAAGCTCCTGCTGGGACCACCCTGAGGAGGGGCAGCCTACGCAGTCCCTCAGTTCTTCCTGCACAGTGGGCCTGCACGAGCACACCCCTCCTTGCCAGCACACGCTTCCCATCACGATTGCCCAGCATTGTGAAAGACCGTGTGCCTCTGACTTTCACCCGAATGATCCTGTGCCAAAGGCCACTATGAGGGAGTGGAGATGTGCAGGCTGCACACAGTCTGATGGGCCTGGATACTGCTGATGATAATGTAGCAGCAGAAGCATTCCTGGAACAGAAATAGTCTGCTGTCAATGTCCACATGAATTTGTTGCAGCACAGCAGTGTGTGTTAGCAAAGGCAGTCATTCTTCCACTGCTCTGGAAGAGTAGAGATGGAGTTTTAAATGATGCTCCAGTAGTGCTGAGCCCAGGGGCTGTGTGCTCATGGATGGGATGCCCCAGAGGCTGCACTGGCAGCCAGTGCTGCAGGGAGAAATGTGTGTGCCTGCAACTCAGAGTAAGTCACCGGGAGGAGAAAGGCAGGGAGGGCACAACCCTGCTGCTGGTAAGGACGAGTGCAAGAGCAGCATGTGAGAGAAGGATTATGAGAGAAAAAATAACACCAATGGCACATGAGTCCTGGGCACAGACAAAAGGCAGGGTAAGGCTGCCCAGAGGTGTGGCTGCTCAGCTACACACAGGTCCCCCCACGCTTATCTGCTCATAAATTGTCCTGCATGCAAAGAATTCCCCTTTGCTGCCATCTCTCTTCTTTTCCCTTCATTAGAAACCACTGCTACCACATCTGTCAACATAACAACGCCGACAACCTCAAAACCTCCAGGTAAGGAGCAGAGGCCTCCGGTTTTCCCTTCTGGGGACAGCTTGGAGTAACCAAGTCCCAGGGAGCACTGCAGATACCCAAGCAGGGACGAGTTCCCCTGCCAGGGTTTCCCTGAGTTCTTCTCCCATGGGAGACAAAGGTGCCCAGATCATGGCTGTGAATAACTTGCACTCTTCCCTCTTCCCCTGCTGGTCTTTGTTGTAAAGAGACTGTGTTGGGGAAGATTGGAGGTTGCTCTGTTTTGCTTGGTGTCTTTGCCACCTGAACCAGTTTGGGACACAAGAGAATGCATGCAAAGAGGTGCCCAAAGAAAGCACATTACTGGGCCCTGCAGGGAGTTGTTCCTAAGGCTGTTGGAGCATGGGCAGGGAGGGATCTGGGGCACAACTCAGCATGGAGGGCCCAGGGGCCATGGCCGGGCACCAGGGAGCAGATCCTGCCTGTTGTCCTCCATGCCCAGCTTGAGAATGGGGAGCCCTATTCTGGAGGGTCAAAGCTCCTGCTGGGACCACCCTGAGCAGGGGCAGCCTACGCAGTCCCTCAGTTCTTCCTGCACAGTGGGCTTGCACGAGCACACCCCTCCTGCCAGCACAGGCTTCCCATCACGATTGCCCAGCATTGTGAAAGACCGTGTGCCTCTGACTTTCACCCGAATGATCCTGTGCCAAAGGCCACTATGAGGGAGTGGAGATGTGCAGGCTGCACACAGTCTGATGGGCCTGGATACTGCTGATGATAATGTAGCAGCAGAAGCATTCCTGGAACAGAAATAGTCTGCTGTCAATGTCCACATGAATTTGTTGCAGCACAGCAGTGTGTGTTAGCAAAGGCAGTCATTCTTCCACTGCTCTGGAAGAGTAGAGATGGAGTTTTAAATGATGCTCCAGTAGTGCTGAGCCCAGGGGCTGTGTGCTCATGGATGGGATGCCCCAGAGGCTGCACTGGCAGCCAGTGCTGCAGGGAGAAATGTGTGTGCCTGCAACTCAGAGTAAGTCACCGGGAGGAGAAAGGCAGGGAGGGCACAACCCTGCTGCTGGTAAGGACGAGTGCAAGAGCAGCATGTGAGAGAAGGATTATGAGAGAAAAAATAACACCAATGGCACATGAGTCCTGGGCACAGACAAAAGGCAGGGTAAGGCTGCCCAGAGGTGTGGCTGCTCAGCCACACACAGGTCCCCCCACGCTTATCTGCTCATAAATTGTCCTGCGTGCAAAGAATTCCCCTTTGCTGCCATCTCTCTTCTTTTCCCTTCATTAGAAACCACTGCTACAACATCTGTCGACATAACAACGCCGACAACCTCAAAACCTCCAGGTAAGGAGCAGAGGCCTCCGGTTTTCCCTTCTGGGGACAGCTTGGAGTAACCAAGTCCCAGGGAGCACTGCAGATACCCAAGCAGGGACGAGTTCCCCTGCCAGGGTTTCCCTGAGTTCTTCTCCCATGGGAGACAAAGGTGCCCAGATCATGGCTGTGAATAACTTGCACTCTTCCCTCTTCCCCTGCTGGTCTTTGTTGTAAAGAGACTGTGTTGGGGAAGGTTGGAGGTTGCTCTGTTTTGCTTGGTGTCTTTGCCACCTGAACCAGTTTGGGACACAAGAGGATGCATGCAAAGAGGTGCCCAAAGAAAGCACATTACTGGGCCCTGCAGGGAGTTGTTCCTAAGGCTGTTGGAGCATGGGCAGGGAGGGATCTGGGGCACAACTCAGCATGGAGGGCCCAGGGGCCATGGCCGGGCACCAGGGAGCAGATCCTGCCTGTTGTCCTCCATGCCCAGCTTGAGAATGGGGAGCCCCATTCTGGAGGGTCAAAGCTCCTGCTGGGACCACCCTGAGCAGGGGCAGCCTACGCAGTCCCTCAGTTCTTCCTGCACAGTGGGCCTGCACGAGCACACCCCTCCTGCCAGCACAGGCTTCCCATCACGATTGCCCAGCATTGTGAAAGACCGTGTACCTCTGACTTTCACCCGAATGATCCTGTGCCAAAGGCCACTATGAGGGAGTGGAGATGTGCAGGCTGCACACAGTCTGATGGGCCTGGATACTGCTGATGATAATGTAGCAGCGGAAGCATTCCTGGAACAGAAATAGTCTGCTGTCAATGTCCACATGAATTTGTTGCAGCACAGCAGTGTGTGTTAGCAAAGGCAGTCATTCTTCCACTGCTCTGGAAGAGTAGAGATGGAGTTTTAAATGATGCTCCAGTAGTGCTGAGCCCAGGGGCCGTGTGCTCATGGATGGGATGCCCCAGAGGCTGCACTGGCAGCCAGTGCTGCAGGGAGAAATGTGTGTGCCTGCAACTCAGAGTAAGTCACCGGGAGGAGAAAGGCAGGGAGGGCACAACCCTGCTGCTGGTAAGGACGAGTGCAAGAGCAGCATGTGAGAGAAGGATTATGAGAGAAAAAATAACACCAATGGCACATGAGTCCTGGGCACAGACAAAAGGCAGGGTAAGGCTGCCCAGAGGTGTGGCTGCTCAGCCACACACAGGTCCCCCCACGCTTATCTGCTCATAAATTGTCCTGCATGCAAAGAATTCCCCTGTGCTGCCATCTCTCTTCTTTTCCCTTCATTAGAAACCACTGCTACAACATCTGTCGACATAACAACGCCGACAACCTCAAAACCTCCAGGTAAGGAGCAGAGGCCTCCGGTTTTCCCTTCTGGGGACAGCTTGGAGTAACCAAGTCCCAGGGAGCACTGCAGATACCCAAGCAGGGACGAGTTCCCCTGCCAGGGTTTCCCTGAGTTCTTCTCCCATGGGAGACAAAGGTGCCCAGATCATGGCTGTGAATAACTTGCACTCTTCCCTCTTCCCCTGCTGGTCTTTGTTGTAAAGAGACTGTGTTGGGGAAGGTTGGAGGTTGCTCTGTTTTGCTTGGTGTCCTTGCCACCTGAACCAGTTTGGGACACAAGAGAATGCATGCAAAGAGGTGCCCAAAGAAAGCACATTACTGGGCCCTGCAGGGAGTTGTTCCTAAGGCTGTTGGAGCATGGGCAGGGAGGGATCTGGGGCACAACTCAGCATGGAGGGCCCAGGGGCCATGGCCGGGCACCAGGGAGCAGATCCTGCCTGTTGTCCTCCATGCCCAGCTTGAGAATGGGGAGCCCCATTCTGGAGGGTCAAAGCTCCTGCTGGGACCACCCTGAGGAGGGGCAGCCTACGCAGTCCCTCAGTTCTTCCTGCACAGTGGGCCTGCACGAGCACACCCCTCCTTGCCAGCACACGCTTCCCATCACGATTGCCCAGCATTGTGAAAGACCGTGTGCCTCTGACTTTCACCTGAATGATCCTGTGCCAAAGGCCACTATGAGGGAGTGGAGATGTGCAGGCTGCACACAGTCTGATGGGCCTGGATACTGCTGATGATAATGTAGCAGCAGAAGCATTCCTGGAACAGAAATAGTCTGCTGTCAATGTCCACATGAATTTGTTGCAGCACAGCAGTGTGTGTTAGCAAAGGCAGTCATTCTTCCACTGCTCTGGAAGAGTAGAGATGGAGTTTTAAATGATGCTCCAGTAGTCCTGAGCCCAGGGGCCGTGTGCTCGTGGATGGGATGCCCCAGAGGCTGCACTGGCAGCCAGTGCTGCAGGGAGAAATGTGTGTGCCTGCAACTCAGAGTAAGTCACCGGGAGGAGAAAGGCAGGGAGGGCACAACCCTGCTGCTGGTAAGGACGAGTGCAAGAGCAGCATGTGAGAGAAGGATTATGAGAGAAAAAATAACACCAATGGCACATGAGTCCTGGGCACAGACAAAAGGCAGGGTAAGCCTGCCCAGAGGTGTGGCTGCTCAGCTACACACAGGTCCCCCCACGCTTATCTGCTCATAAATTGTCCTGCGTGCAAAGAATTCCCCTTTGCTGCCATCTCTCTTCTTTTCCCTTCATCAGAAACCACTGCTGCAACATCTGACAGCACAGCAGCGCCGGCAACCTCAAAACCCACAGGTAAGGAGCAGAACCCTCAGGCAGCCCATTCTGTGGACAGGCCCAGGGAGGAGTGCAGCCCCCATAGAGGTTTCCCCAAGTTCCTCTCCCAGGGGCAACAAAGGTGCCCAGATCAAGGCTGTGAATACCCTCCACAAGTCCCTCTTCCCCTGCTGGTCTTTGCTGCAAGGAGGAAGCATTGGGGATGAGTTGAGGGGGCTTCTCTTTTTGTGCTTGCTGCCTTTACCTCCTGTGCCAGGCCTGGATAGGAGGGGATCCCTGTAGAGATGCCCAGGGCAATCCCGTGACCAGATCCTACAGGGAGCTGTGCCTGAGGCTGGTTGCTGCTGGATGTGACAGCTGTGGCTGAGAGAGCTGCAGCCATAAAGCAAAGATAAGCTGGGGACACTACAGAGTGTATGATGTCCATGTATTCAAGCCCTGCCATTGGGGGACAAGGGGTCGTGGACATGTCAGGTGACACAGGCATCTCAGCCAGGGAGAGCCGAGAGGCTGGACAAGGGTGCTCAGGGCTTTGACTGCTCAGCCCCACAAGGTTCCACCACACTTACCTGCTCAGAGGTTGTTTTGCACTCACAGAGTTCCCCAAGGCTTTTCCAACACAATGGTAAGCAGTGCTGTCATGTCTCTTCTTTTCCCTTCATCAGGAAATGGTACTGTAAATGCAACAAGTCCTGGCACAACAGTGACACCAACCTCAAAACCTCCAGGTAAGAAGCAAAAATGCTCAGGCAGCATTTTCTAGGGACAGCTTGGAGTAATCAAGTCCCAGGGAGCTCTGTAGCCCCCTCAGACAGGGAGGAGTTCCCCTGCCAGAGTTTCTCAAGTTCCTCTTCCAGAGGAGATGAAGCTGCCCAGATCGTGGCCATGAATACCCTCCAGTCTTCCCTCTTTCCCTGCTGGCCTTTGCTGCAAGGAGAATGTGTTGAGGAAGATTGGAGGAGGCTGCTCCTTTTGTGCTCGGAGCCATTGCCTCCTTCACCAGGCAGGGATACAAGAGGATCCCCGGAAAGAGGTGCCCAGGTCTGCCCTGACCTGGCCCTGCGGGGAGTTGTGCCTGAGGTTGTTGGAGCACGGGCAGGGAGGGAGATGGGGCACACCCCGGTGTGGGGCTGGGGCCAGGGACTGTGTCTGGGGGACCGTGTGTGTGTCTGTCCCAGGAGCTCTCCATACCCCACCATCCTCCATCCCAGCAGGGCCTTCCAGAGCAGGTAAAGTTTCCCCGTTTAACGCTGTATCTCCCTGCCACTCTTCCCTGCTGGCCCTTGCTGCAAGTGGAATGTGTTTGGAAGAGTTCACAGTTGTTATTGCTTTCTGCTTGAGATCTTTCTCATCAGGAAAAAAAAAATTTGCTTCACTAGGTTCTCTGGAAAAATATTTAGGGATGAACCTTATAGGGAATGAAAATTCATTAAATGTTTTTATTTTTGGGGGTATGAATGAGAATTCCTATTTTTTCCCCATTTCACAGAAAATGTCTCATCTGTGAGAATGTACTCATGGAGTGAAGTGTAAAAAACCAGGCAGGGTGAAAACCAGAATTTGATGTCTTGGAAGAGAACTGTAATTACCATCCTATATATAACATGTATTGAAATATAACTTTTAATTACTTATTAACCACTTAAATTATATATAGAAATAAAATACATGCTCTAAAGCCTTTACAGAATATAAATAATTATCCGAGAAAATATACTATGATGATTAGCTTTGAAGCCTTCATTTTATTAACGTGTCTGCAGTAAAGGACCCTGCCATGACGCTTTCTTCATAAAGCAAGTATGTACCAGTGCAGTATTAAAGATACCCTATTGTAGTCTGCCTTTTTCTAACAGTCTGGTTTCGGCAACCCTTGATATACTTTCTTTCTTTGATTTGGTTTTAGCTGTATTAAGTAGAGCTGAACTGTGACTGCTCGACATGACAGATAATGAATTTCAGCCATACTCAGTGTCCTCACTGCGATATCCTGCTGGATTGTGTAGGGAAAACTGTTACTATACATTAAACTAGCCAGATATAGCTCTGCAATTGCATCCATACTCTCTAAAACATTCCTGGTAGATTCCTTTAGCAGAATTATATGTGAACTATTCAATATATGAGTTACTTTATATATGAACTGGCTATTGCAGAAATTCACAGAAACCCCAATGTCAATATCTTTCATCTTAGTGGACTTCTGCCGTGACTATCCTTGTGGAAGAAATCTGGCTACGTGTGTTTCCTTAAAAAACAATTATACCTGTGAGTGCCGCCAATATGGATTCTACTACCGCGATGAGAGTTGTTACCAAGGTGAGTTGCAGAAGGGCATCAGTGCTTTTAGTTACCTGCTCAGGTGAATTTTGCTTCCCATCTCTCTTGTTTTCATGTTATAATTGAAAACACAATCAGTCTGGGAAAGTGACTGCTGAGCGATTCCTTGCTTTGCAGACAGCCACTCCTACAATGACCTAGATTGCTATCTCACAAAACAGTGACACCCAAAGAGGTTAATGTTCTAGGAAGAGAAGGTGGATTATCTGTCAGGGGATGCTGAAGATTAAAAAGAGTGAAAAGCAAGAAAAAATGCAAGTGTAAACCCGACATCAATAGTAATGGCCATGATTTAAAAAGGTCCAAACTCATTAAGATCTCTGAACAACCAGATTGATTTTCCCCATTGCTAAACACTCATCAGAGTCCTGTTGAAATGCATTTCTGAAATGCTTCTGAAGGCCGAGCATGTGAGCAAATGGGGCTGTTTATTTAAGTGTCAGCAAGCTGGGTTCTCAAATTTACTTTTGAGGCTTAAGAATCAGGTCAATTCTGAATTACTTTCCCAATAAACCACAGTGAACCACATTAGCTGCTTAATAGCTGCAAATTTGGAGTCCTTAATATACATATTTTCTCACTAAATTCTGTAACACCTCGCGGAGAATCTTGTAGCTTCAGGCCATGCTGACAGTTTAATGTTATTCAGTTTCATAATCAGGACAGTTTGGTTGGTCCCAGGATCCTGCCTTCTTCCCTGGCATCCAAAGTACACCCCCCATTGTGACTGCATTGATTTGTCCTCTACTGATCCCTCCCAAACATGAAAAATAGCAGTGATTTTTTTTTCTGCATTGCATTTCCCCATCCCTGAAGGCTGGAGAACTCTAAGGTGAAACTTGGCTTTCTTGAATGCTCTCTAATTTACACTCTCTGTTCTTTCCAGGGCAAGTATACCCACTGACCTTGCAAGTGAGAGAATCTTACAGTGATAGTCTTCAAACTGTAAATTCCAGGGAGTATGAAGTGCTGTTCAACAGTCTATCAGCATTTGTGAGTGACGATGGTTTTTTCCCCCCCATATATTTGATGCTATACTGGATGTCATGCAGACAGAGAGGACACACACTGTCTTTAATGTGAGGCCTAGAAAAGTTCCAGTCTCCTAGAGATCTACTTCTTTCAAAGAATGCTTCACATTAGTTTAGACCTATTTATAAAAGACTTGAACTTTGCCCTCAGATGAGCACGTGCATAGCTCTTGCTGAAGTGAAGGGAATCCCTGAAGTACTATCTGCATTTTTAGTACTGCTTCTATTCTGGGGAGTTCTCACATAAATTGCTTCTGCATCTTTCACCATTTCCTCTCCAGAAACAATGGGGCTGAGTGAAGTTTTCCAGCCTATTGAGTTTCTGATCTCTGCTGTTTGCTGAAGTCTCAATAATACTCCGTGGTATGAGTAAAAATGAAAAATTTTAATTTTTTTAAAGAAAATGGTCAGTTCCACACAGCACAAACTTTTCAGAATGGCTGTCCAGCTGTGTCTAAATACCAAATAATAAGCCTCTTCCATAAATCTACCAGTATTAGTATTTTAATGTTATTAGTGAAATGGATACTGCACATTTTTTATAATTCTATGATTATACATAAAATCTGGTAATAGATTCCCTGGAGAAATAAGATGAACAGTTTGATTTATACTGCCATGTTGAAACAAGTGGATTTGCTTATATCTCTTTCTGGCAGTAAGGAAGAAGAGATACAAAACTCTACCAGACATCTGGTCAAAAAATATTCACCAGATATTAATAAGGAATCATCAAAAATGGTTATCAATTTCTGCATGTTATTACATTGCTTCCTATGAATGTTGTATCAGAAAGTACCAAAAGTTGTTCCTCCAGAATTTTAAAAAATGATTTCCTCAATTTTTTTGTCCAGCATTTTTTCATGATATGTCTACAGAAGAGCATCATATGTAGGATTAAAATAGATACATAATAGAATGCAAAAGTTAAAATAGCATAGAATTTAATTCGAATTTTATTACAAAGAAATATGGATAGTTTATCTTTCATTTCAGTTGAATTAGACATCTTATCCTCTTCTCATGGTGCCTCCAGCTTGTGTGGCAGCTGAAGGCAGCTGCCTCCTCTGGTTGTTCCCTGCTTCCCATGGGATGAGGGAGAGCAGTGACTTTTCTCCTGATCCTGTTCAGCTCCCAATGCTTTCATCAGTTCTTCCTCCCACAAGATCAACCCCTGACGATCCCACTTCACTGCCTCTCAGGAACATGTGCCATTTGTGAGGAGGTTGACTTCTCCCTCTTCCCTGTACTTGTACAGATTGGTGCTGTGGAGATGCCCTCCTAAGCAATGAGTTTACAAGGGAGTATCTGTAACTCTCAGCCAGTTAACCCTGATACACTGCCTGACATTCATTCTCCATCCCTCCACTGCCCTCCCATATTCCCTGCTCTTCCATATTCTACAGCACCACCCCACTGTTACTCTTCTGCAATATCTTTCCTGGTGGATTTAACACATTACCTTACTTCATTTGTGCCTATAGTAGCATATTCTGTATTAAAACTTTATAGCTGAAGCCTCAATGGTTCATGTGATTTTAGTCTATGTTTCTGCTTGCCTTGAACTCCAATTTCTTTCTCTTCAATAGTTTGAGGCGGCTTTCCAAAATCTATCAGGCTACATGCAAACTGTCATCGTGAAAATTCAGTAAGTTTACCAGTTTGTTTTTTGCTCAGTACATGCTTCCCACATACCTCATTTTAATCTGTTTCCCGTGAAGTACTCAGTTCAATAAAAGATATGGGGTGAGTTCAGCTCAGAATGCTTCCCCTTAAAGGAGGGATGCTGGCCCCATTTTTACCCCAACATGTCCGTGAAATGGGCAGGCTGAGGCAGCTCCACACTGGATGTCCTGCTTTTAGCACCATGTAGGATGCAGCACTGTGCTGTAACTAGCAGTCCCTGTGGTATCTGACATGTCTGAAATTCTAAGTTAACTCTGAGGTTCCTATGACTGCTGGGAGTGCTACCCAGCTTGGAGTCCCAGTTTAATTTAAAAAACACTCTCGCTACAGGAGGCATAGAAAATGCATTTTATTGTGGATTTGTTGGTGTCTCCTGGTGGCAGGTTGAGCAAAGATGTTACTGAATGGGTTGTGGTGACTGTAGCTGTGGGCATAGGTCCCTTGCTGGTCTAGGTAGACCCTGTCAGATGTCCCTCTCTTCCCATCCCCCTCTGTTACAGGTTACTGTCCCCAGAGCTCTCCCAGCTTCTCTGTGAGTATTCCCTAACCCACATCAAGCAAAACCTGGCATGCTAGCACACACAGCAGTGTCAACCCTTTCAGTGGCCCCCAGGGATTAAGCAGCTAAGCAGTGCTGTTCTAACAGAGTTGTGGGGGCAGTAACTTCCAGCAGAGCAGTTGTGACATGGGGCACAGTAACACCTCAAGGAATTACAGCAATCTGCCACTTAAGGGTATTTGTGTGCATATCCTGGCAGCATGAGGCTTAGCTGAAGAACAGGGCAGTCACTGCTGTTCTCCACCTCACTCCAGGGAGGTCGCTGTGAGTTGAACCCAACCCAGCTGGTGTGCAGTTGGCACAGACAGCTCTACATTGCAAACAGACCCTTCTGCATTCATTGCGGTCATACCCTGAATTGTCCTCACCACACTTCAGGGTGGGTTCTCCACATCGTGCCTGGATGACAGCACGTGAAAGTTAGGGTCTAACAGATGAGGTTCTCCACACTACAGCTGGCTTGAGGTTAACCCAGTTAGAAAATGTCAGTTGTGTGTCAACAGCACACAAAGGAGCAATGTTGTTAGCATTAAATCCAGCAGCTACCTATTTATAGCTGGACCTACTGGAAAGATGTCTGGTAATGTATTCCTGAGCAAGACTTACACCCATTTTCAGGTCTCTTGGCAACTACCTACGTTACGGGAAGAAAGAAGCTAGGGGAGAGAGGGAGATTTGGCAGAAGTTTTCTCTTGTCTTTGCATCTAGATTGCTATCCATACGGATTATGTGAAGCTTTAAAATGGTACTATGTGTCCTTTTCAGACCTTCAGAAGCAAGCAGAAATTCTGCTCCACTGAATGTAACAGTGACAAACCTGTTCACGTTGAAGTCAAATGTAAATAATACCTCAGTTAATTCTGCAGTAGAACATGCAATAAGCAGTGCACCAGATGATACGTCCTATGTCTATTCTTACAAAGGTATGTAACTCCTTACTAGGGAAGTAATTAATCAGCAGAAACATAGGTTCTTAAAACCTCTGTTGGAAGATTTCTGTGGGCATAGAAGCCCATCAAATCATAAGCCTTGCTGATTTTAAGGAGCTGAATGTTCAGTCTTGGTAATTTTGAAGATTTGACCATTCAGTGCTAGGGTCTTTTGTCTTATTAAGGCTTTCTACTTCCTGTGTAAAGAAGAAAAGGAAAATATTTATTCCCTAGCAAGCAATGACATGGCAGTTTTAACTTGCTGATTGTTAGGTAGTGGGAAAATTCAGGATAAAATATATACAGAGGTAGATTGTGCTTCTGAGACACAATCTGGCAAAATAGGATGAAACTCTCTTTAGACACCTCCCATAATAAGCCATGGTAATTGAAATGAGGCCTCACTGATTAGCTACTGAGCTAAGTGATTCATTCATCTAAACCAGTAAAGTCTTGCATTACTAAAGTGTAATACTGGGCGAAAGATTTTCTAATTAAAATAAGGATTTTTTTTCTCTTTTTATGGAATTTTTTTTAATATAAGTTCCTATTTTGAAATCAGCTTTCTCAAAAGGCGTAGCTAATAATCAAGAGTCCATTTAATGGCTTAAAGCCTGAGTTTGGTCTCTGAAGGTGACTGTATCTGCTTCAGCCATGATGTTTCCTATGTGCTGGTCCGAAGCATGAGGAGGAAATAGAAAACCTCTGAGAGCTCCCAAGGCACCAGTGCAGTCACACCCCTCTACAACATGCCATGCACTGAGGTCTTTAAACCATTCCCACCATAATGACATGGATCTAAAGAGCAACACATTGGGCAAACAGAATACTAATATGCTACTCATGAAATGAGCTGCATGCCCATAAATGTTTATATCTCTCTAGAACTGCATGGGATCTGGGTCTCATAGTTCAGTTGTGGAAAAACTAAGAGAATAATTTTCTCTTTCTCTATAGTTTTCTCTGTAGGGTTTTTTTTTTTTTAAGGTGAGTCAGAAAGTCAGTGTTCAGAATACGAACTTACGGGCAGAATGTCCCTTTTCATAGACTGGAGTCAGGAAGGGTTGGAAGCAGTTGTAGGAGGCTGAGAAACAGAAGGTCAGAAGATGTGATGGAAACCGGACCTTAATTGGTAAAGAGGGAAAAAAAAGGGCTGGTCCAAAAGCCTGCAATATTGATGTCCCAAGAAAAGGACTTATAATTTTTTCTCTTTAGAATTACTAAACAATTGGTTTATGATTTATGGGGCAAGTGCACTGCTTTCTGTGAAAAGGTATTCAGGTTTGCTCCGTTTCTCTTTTAAAGAGGCAAGACGTTGTGATGTTTATGGATGTGATACTCAAACCACAGAGTGTCAAGGGGATGAATTTCCGGAATGCAAATGCAGACCTGGTTTAGAAAAGACAGACTGGGATGATCGTTCTTGTTCAGGTAAGAACCTTGCTGCTTTACCTATCCCTGAAAGGCTGACCTGCTTATTCCCTGTCTCAGTTCCTTTTTGAGAAGGGTGCTGGGCAAATGTGCTGACCTCCAAAAATCAGGGAATGTGCGTCCTGTGAAGAAAGCCATAGAGACACATCCTCACGTTTCATTTTGAACAACTCTATAATTTTATTCCAGTAGAATAAATTACTAAAACTTGATAAAATCATCACTGAAACCAGTGAGTAGGCAAGTCCTTAAATGCGTTGTTAGACTCCTGGTGAGAACTGAAGCATGAACAGGTAAAGGATGGAACGGATTGAATCCTATACTCACAGCCTTCTCTGCTAGGACATATTTTGGGAATAAACTCTACATGTTACTCGAAGGCAGCTGACAGAACTGGAAGTCTCATGATGCACTACAATGACCTGTTAAGGCTCTGTTCTTTGCTTATAATTCTAGGTTTGCATTACCTGGATTTAGACAGGTTTTTGTGAGAAGAATGATTTCTGTCATTTTTGGGACCTGTTAGTTGTTGGGGTTTTACTTTATTTCTTGTTTTGAGTCTTTTAGTGAGTGCTCTGTTTATATTTTTAGCTACCGTCCAAAGCCCTGTGATGTACCTAATTTTCTTCTAAAGACCTTATTTTTTTCTTATGGAAACTAAAATTTTCACACTACAGAAGGAAAAAAAAAAGCCTAAGATATAAGATTTTAAGAAAAACAACAAATAACTCAAAAATCCATGATAAAGCTATGAAAGCTGGCTACAATAAATCCCAGTGAGATGTGATCCAGTGTAGGCCTTTGTGACCCCATGCCTGTCTAAAACTGATACAGCTTGCCATAAAAATCATCTGCTGTGAGATCAAACTGCAGGCCATTGCTTGCCTGTGTAAGATGCAGCCTAGCCAGATTTCTTTTTTGGAGAAGTTGGATGGTTTTAAACACAGCCTGTTTACTTCTAATTTTGTGATTTTATATTTCAGTTTTTGTTTTGCATAGGTACAGTCCTAAAAAAGCCGTTCTGATGCTTTAAAGCACAAGAAAGGGGTGTGTGTGTTTCCAGAGCAATAAAATAACCTTTTATCTGCAATTCACTCATGTTTTTCTCCCTGAAAATACAGCTTGCAGTAACAGCTGTTCTGCAGAGGCACATAAGTACTGCGTAAGAGAAAATACGAGTCCAGTGTGCAAATGTATGGCTAACTTCAAAGAGAAGGATGGAAACTGTGTGGCGTGAGTACTCAGGTTTTTATTTCATTCCTGTGTTGTAGGTAAAGGTAGGGGAGAAGAACATCTATCACAGGGTCAGCTGCAGTCCAGAAGAACAGGCTGCAGCTACGAGAATCAGAATCAGAGAGGTGCCCAAGGGGGATAGCAGGTGGACAAACTCCTGTGGTGTCACAAGTTGTGGCATTTTCACTCCTTGGCATTAGTCTTTTGTGTGCACTCATAACACGTCAAAGGAAAGTCAAAGAGAGCCAAGGTCACCCGTGAGTCGGTGAAGAGGGTAAAGTACTTCACCCCATAAACACAAACTACTCCTGCGGAGTGGCTGAGCCATGGGAACTGCTGTGCTGAAGTGTTTAGTAAGCAACAGGCACCAGAGCAAGACGTGCCTCCGATCCCTGCAATGTTTCCACTGGTATCAGTGGGGACTGTCTCCTGATAACTTTCAGACCTGTGTTATTCCCTTCTGGTTTTCTCCTGAGGGTATTTCTGTCAGCTCAGGATCAGAACAGAACAGAGGTGTTTGCTGGTGAAGCCGAGTGAATGACTGGTTGTGCTCCACTCTGGTGGATAAGCAGAGAGACTCACCCCCATATCCATTAATTCAGCTCTTTTTGTAGTTATTACTGCTGCAAATTGAACTTTTCTTACCATAAAGTTGATATATTTTAAATATAAGGAACTACTATGGGAGGAAGATAAAGAGTTGCCAGTCCTTATAGACCTTTTACTGAGGTTTTTTTTAAAGACACTGCATGGCAATTCCAAGTGGTTTAGAGGTGCAGAGCTTAGTTCTTTAGAAAAATTAGGTCCTTTTAACATTTTTCAGACTGAGAACCTGAAACTTTGAGTGCCGAGATCACCAATCACTCTGAAAATCTTAGATTGTTTCGCTCTAATGGAAGTAAATAATTCAATATTAAGATAGGATTAAAGAGGAAACCAGTAATGAACACACTTTGTGGAGAAATTGCTGATAAAAGGGGGAAATATACTACTGTTTTGTGATCATAGAATCATAGAATAGTTTGCATTAAAAGGGACCCTAAAGATCATCTTTTCTTTGTTTCCTCTTTTCCTTTTTTCTCTCCTGTAGTTGTCCAGTGGGCCGCTCTGGGGAGGAATGCAATGACAGTAAGTATAAGAATTTCTGATTTTTAATTATGGTGTCGAAAAATACCTAGTAATGCTTAATCTGTCTGAGAGAACAAAAAAGTAGTAGCCTTTAGGGGTGCCACCATTCTGCATTTATTGAAGGAAAATGTTAGGAAAAAAGTGAAATTTCTCTGTTGCCTCATGTGCCTAGGGCATGGGAACAGCCTAAGTGACACCTAACTACGTAATTTAGCATCAATATTAGCTTAGACAACCCCTACACCCTCCCAGTTGTTCCTACACCTCACCTATAACTATGTGTAAAACCATTCAGTGCATAGCATTAGGAGCTAGAGCTGGGGTCAAAATAGCCATCCAGAAGAGATGGTCTTCAATGCAGATGCTTAATTTACATCTTTCTGTGTCCACAAAATGTTGTAAGCACCAGGAGCCTGGGAACAAATTCCTCCCTTCCTCCCTTCCTTCCCCTTGTTTTTCAGTATTCACTGTGAGTTTTCAGTTGATCAACTGACACATTTCTTGTTTGGTGTGTTTTCTCCCCCCAGTTAGTGAACTCATCCTTATAATCGTGGGCACAGTGTTTGGAGCCATTATCCTGAGTTTAGTGATAGCAGTCTCTGTTATTTCAGTCAGGTAAGAATATTTCTTACAGTTGAATAGAAACTGCATTGCTGTGTGTTCATAAAAAGGGTTTTGCATTAGGTGTGCTACAAAAATCTGTTGCACGCTTCAGAATGGAACTGAGCATTCAAAGTAAGGTGGGAGTGGACAACTCAATAAGTTGGACTTAATAAGTAAAGCACACTAAATAGTCTTTTAAAATCTCCTTTGTTCTTTCTTTTCCTCTGAAGAGCAAAACAAAAACGAAATCCAGAGAAGAGGAGCCTGATAAAGCCAGAATATTCCAACACAAATAGATCTGATGATAGACCAAGCATGTTCCCCAGGGTCCAGACCACTTCTGGCCATGCAAACCCAGGATATCAGTCAAACAACCCCTATGAGATGCCTTCCACAAATAGAGATCATTTTCCAGAGAGGGATTATGATGATTTGGTAAGTGTTTCACATACTCCTGTGGGAATGGAATTCCTGAACGCTGGTGTTGTGGGCTGCAGACATTGTTGGAACCTAAGCTCCTCTCTTTACATCCTCCCTTGGTCTAGAAGGCCAAAGTGCTATAAAGGCATCCAAACAACTGTAGCTGCAGCTGAAAAAAATTGTCTTAATATGGAAATTTGCCTTAGTACAGAGATCAGCACTCATAAAGACCTTTCTAAAGCCCCAGTAGTCATCCTTGAGCCACAGGAGGGATATGTGAAAAGCAAGGGTCAAAGCAAGAGCTTGGCTGCCCAGTGGTGTGCTGTGTCATAGGATTTTTGCCTGCACTGACCAAACTCAGCCCTCAGCACAAGTGTGCCTGCAAGCCTCACAGGCTGCTACCACCTGAGCTTCTTTTAGGCTGCTGTAGAGTCAACAGGTGCTGCAGTGGCACCTCCCAGCTGCAGCCTCATGCAAGATTCACAGTCAGTTTAAGCTGGGACAGATGCCCAGGGGGCTGTGTCCTCCTACCCGGCTGCTGCTGCCTTGTTCACAGCAAGAGCCTCTGCAGCTGCTGCGGCATTGCAGAGGGGAAAGGTGTGAAGTGCCATGAATAATCTGGAACAGCTTTTGCACTGCTGTAGCCCAGGGGAGCCTGGTCAGCAGAGGTGTGTCATTACCTGGAAGGAATGTTCTAAAAAAAATGCCTGTTTTATCCTTGAATTCTGCAAGGGAGCTGTGGAGGAAGCAGAAACTTGAGATTAGCTCAGTTTGGGTTAATAACACCAAGGTTGTGGGATCGATCCCTGTATGGGCCATTCATGCAAGTGTTGGACTTGATGATCCTTGTGACTCCTTGTTTCTCTTCTTTTCTTGTCTAAAAATTCTCTGTAGTACGAAGTATCACGGGAGCCTAGGGGCCTTAGGATGCAGAGCAGATATTGAGCGACCAGAGCAGTAGAAGGATGGACGACCACCACACCACTGGGTCAGAGCAGAGAGTTTCACAGCCTTTCACCAATGCAGTTACTTCAGCAGAAGAGACAACAACGTCCTTAACCCCAGATCCTCTCAAGATTTTCTAGAGGAAGACTCCTGCTTGAAAGAGATCGTAGACAGCTTTCAAATAAGGGAAAAATGTAAGAGAGTAGGGAGAAGAAGAGGACTTCTTTTAAAAGAACTAATGTGCTCCAATAAACATTAGACTTCTTCAACGAGGCCAGTACATTGGCAAGAGAGTGAGTGCAGACAAGATAGCAGGATTTTAACCCTGCTGGTTTTCAGTTCTTCTGGAAGATGGTCCAGACAATATGTGTGATGCTGAAAAATGTCAGTACCCAGAACTTCGCTTGGATTTGTGCTCACTCAGTTTGAACTGTGGCTTCGGGTAGATGGAAACTGTTTTTCATGAGAACCTGACCTGTTTCCCTTTACTATATCAGATACAGGTTTTTTCACCCTCCTCAACCCCCGAATGTTTCCCATCTGAAAGCATTCTGTTCAGATCTCTGCTGACCTGTGTTGTGTGAGACAATGGCACTTGTCTGACCTTTTCCACAGCCTTCCTTCCCAGTGCAATGGCAAGATACAGTATCTTCTAACAAACACTGTTCTTATTCATCTTGCAAAACTGCATTGACTTTACATTTTTAGCTCCTGTGGAAAGTGTTAGCATTTTTTTTCTCTTGTGGTCTTTATGTTTGAATGATCATAAGCTTGGTGTTTGGGGTTTTTTAAACTTCTTGCATACAGTCAATAAATCTGTCTGTAAAAGAATTTACATTTTACTGTATCTGTTGACTGGCATTAACATTATACTTATATAAAATACTTATATGCACACATATGTACATATATTTATAGGTTACAATCATTTAAAGCATCATTTAGTTCTGTTGTATTTTATGGTTTGGTTTTTATATAAGCAGATTAAGTTTTCCTATTAAACATTATTTTTTCTCAGTACCAAGGCTTTCTTATGTTCCTCCCAGTGATTTAAGTGGTTTTTTTTTAAACTCCAGGGACTATTTTATGTTAAAATCTGTGCAGAGTTTGGACACAAGTGTGCACAGACTAGTTACATCAGCACCCAGCTTTCACTCAGAAGTTCAGAAATGTTCTTAAGTATTAATGAAGCTAAAATGTTTATTGTTGTGAGACTGGCACAAATATTCAGTGGTTGCTTTTGGTGGGGACTGGGTAGTCAGTGCAGCTGGGTTTCCTTTGAAAATGCTGGACGAGCTGCTCTGTCTGATGGCAGCTGTTAATGGCCCAGATGAAAAAAGAAGTGTCTTTCAGTTTAAATGACAAGTTTGGGGGTCAGTGGTAGAGAACACTGTATGTGGCTGCAGAGGTCACCAGGACATCCGTGCAGATGCTTGTTTCCAGTGCTCTCCGTGACCAAAACCAGCTCCCACTTGCCAGTTAAGTGATTGAAAGCTGGGAACTAAACAGTCCTGATCTTTCTCATGTGGCTTCTGTAGCAAAAGAAGGTAGGCCCTGCTTTCTCAGAAGCAGCCTGGTGAGAAAAGGTGCCATTTTCTCTCTATTTTTCTGAGGTTTCACTGTTTCTTCCTTCCAGTTCACTCCTGTCCCCTCTGCTGCTGTCACCTGGCTGCACAGCGTCTGCCATTGGCAGGGTCTGTAAGAGACCAGGTTCTGGTGGCCTCAGCCAACCCCACCATCTGTGTGCATCTCAGCATGCTCAGCGTGGCTCCATGGGAGCAGGGCTAGCTGGGTTTAACTAGTCATGATACCTTGTTCTAAGGATGGGGAGGGATTTGGTCTTATTTTCTTGACTTTTCCTCTGAGAGTACTCCCCCGTGAGGAGCAAAGCAAGGCACGGTGGCTACACTGACCACAAGAGGCAGAGAGACCCATTCTTCCTCCAGCTAGAAAAGCCCTGAAAGCTGGATGAGCTCTCCCCCACCCCCCAATTTAATGTGTGACCCCCCCATGCCTGCTGCTCCCTTCTTTTTCTTTGAGCCCTGTGTGTCTCCACAACAACCTGGGTGAAGGAGATGCTCACAGCTTCTAATCCTTCTGCTCAGTCCTTTCCTTTCCCCCTTTTCTCTGACTTTTCAGCAGCAGGAAAAGGTTCCACTGTCTGCAACACTCTGTTTAACCCATGCAGACTCCATCCGGGGAAGTTTGCATGGGGTGAGACACTGGAAAACGGATGGGATAAAGGCAGAAACTGGCTGGAAGTCATGAAGCTCAGCTTCATTCAGCTGGCTGCTTTTGCTTGGATACCTCCTCCTCCCTGTCTTTGTATGGCAGACTGAAACAGAGCTGAATAAAAAGGTTTTTCTATATCAACAGTAACAGCCCACTGGAATGGTCATCGTGGTCTTTCACTGAGGTAAATTATCTGGCTCCATGCATAAAATACATGTGAACAGTAACCTGCTACAGAGGCATGTGGAAAGGCTTTTAAGTGTTACCTCCTATTCTTTTGCAAAGCAATAGAGGTTGGAAACGCTGCTGAAGGCTGAACAAGAAACGAAACTTTAATGCAGTAAAACTTTATTGAGGGTGTGATATCCCAACATGTGCTATCACTGGTAATAAAAGCAGCAAAAATAGTCAGGTGTTTGCATCATTTAACTGCAGAGGAATTTTCATTGCTCTAATTCAAAGCTAATTTCTGCAACTGCAGCCAGTTCTCATTTAGCCTGTGCTAGGGAGGGGCTATCAGATACCGCTGTGAGCCTGCTCCTTTTTAGCATTTCAAAGGCTGCTGCAGTTCTTTTATCTGGACTGGAATTCTGTACCGAAAGAGCAAACTCCCAGATATTTCACTTCTGTTTGTCTATTAGCAATGTGCGACTCTTCTGGGAAATGTGATCACGGAAAACGGCTCTTTGTCGTGTTTTATGACTGCTGCCTCTTGACTCATGCTTTGTTTCAGCTGCCCATCCTTCAAAATCCAAGTAAGCATAGGAAAGGCAGCTGAGTTGGATCCTCACTGTCAGTGTGAGTGTGGACATGCCTGCAGGCAGGCTGAGAGGCTTCAGGGATCTGCCACAACTCATTTTGCACCCTGGGCTCTCCCATCCATCTTCTCCCTTGAGGTGCAGTGTGTCCTTGAGAAACAGAGTGTCCTGCTGGCATGTGACCCCCTGTTAGCACTGCTTACACCTGAAACCAGCCTCAAAACTGAGCCCTAAACCTCTGCATCCACACATTCCCCAGCAAAGCCCAGCATCCAAACTTGCACATGAAAGCAGCACCTTTCAGGCCTGAAAGCAGGAAGCACTTTGCATTGTTTCTGGTTGCCTGTTGGAGGAAGCCACCCCTTGTTTCCTTTAGGAGACTGTTTTTACATAGGTCCTGCATGTGATGTGCCAAGCTGGAGGCACAAACAAGAAAAAGTGAACAATGAAGGTAAGACACCACTGCAGACCAAGGGGCTTGGCTTTTCACTTCTTGTGTACCTTGAGTCTGATGGCTGGCTGTTTTCAAGGTGAATGACAGCACTCTTTCCAACAGGAGGGACAGGGGTAAGGGAAAAGGAGCCTCTCCTCTAGCAAGAAGTGCTCACTTCCTCAGTAGGAATGGCTTCCCAGCAGAAACCCCTGGTATGGAGAGCGTTTAGGGAAGCTCAGGTGAGGGTTGAAGGGATTCAGGCAGGTGTCCTGGTGAACATGGCTGTTCCTAGCTGGTTTCAGGGAGAGCCCACCTCAGCTTTATCCCAGGCTCAGGAGGGTGACTGGACCTTGGTACAACCCAGAGACAGAGGATCCTGCTGGTAATTTGTGGTTCAATAACCCACTATCTACAGCAAGGCAAGCGTAGCGCTGCCTCATCTGTCACTCCTGTGAGAGGAGGACTGTCATTTGTCAAGTTTGGCAACTGCAAAGTCATCAATTGCTATTTTATCCAAATTTCCCATCCTTCAGCCTTTTAGTTTTAGCCCAGTAATGTTCTCTGTTTCAAAGACGTGTCTGGTGTTGTGGGGGGGATGGAGTAGCTTTGCTTACTAAGGGTTCCCAGCGGAACTAAATTGACCTCTCCCAGGTTTTGGGGTGTGAGCTGAAAACACTGATTTTTATAGCAACTTGTCAAAAAAATCCCCAAACCCAACACTAAAAGCCCAAAGTGGTCTAAAAACAAAGAAGCCCATAAAACATGTCAGGTCACAATTAAACAGGAAAGAAACAAGGCTAAAAATAAGAATCTGTAAATTGCCTTGCCAAGGATGCTCTAGCTGCTGATAAAAGGCTCTTTAAATATACCAAAGCCACAAAGGCAGCTAAGAAATCAGTGGGAATGCTGACACCAAGGGTACAAAAGTGGCAGATGGGGAGGATGACGTAGCAGACAAAGTCAGTGATAATTTTGTGGCTGCTTTTTCAGCTGAAGCTGTTGGGGAGCTTCCCCTGCCTGCCAGTCTGCAGTGGATCAGCTGGAAGAGCTGGAGCAATTGGAAGGAGAAAGGCAACACAGAGTAAAGAGCTAACAGGAGTAAAGGAAAAGTAAGTGGAGTAACTTTCACTGAGGTAAAAGGAGGGATGAAGTCAAATAGAAAAAGTGGTTGTTAACGAGGGACCGGGCCCAGGCACTGATCCTGGGGACCCAAAGGAGCAGCACAGCCCAGTGGTGCAGGTGTGGGGGGCTGAGGTGCCCAGCTGTGTTCCCAGGCACAGTCAGCACATCACACACACCCTGCAGACTCACTGAGGTGCACCGAGCCATCACTGATGGGTTTCCAAAGCCTTTGACTGAGGGTGGCAGCCAAACACCCACCAGAATCTGGGGGTACACAGTGCTAAAGAAGGTCAGTGTAAAGCAGACAGAAAAAAACCTACAGGCACAGTTGGTGAACATGCTGTCACAGGATGCTGTGGATGCTGTATCTGCAGGTACAAAAAGAGATTAGGCAAATTCAAGGATGCAAATGCATCCTTGAGAGATGTACCCCCTAACAGAAGAATGAGAAAGTGGGGGTGCTGGAGGAAGGGGCTGTAGAAGAAGCCGGGGCCCCAAGACAGTCTGTCCTGTTGCACTCTCTGGAGCAGAGCCTGGGGCTGGATGGACATCCTGGACCAGAGGGACATTTCTCAGCTTCTGCATGCATTGACCTGATTTATTCAACAGCAGCACGGGCTGGAAGGTGATGGCTGTGGCATATGTACATAGTGGGTCTCGTATGCCCTGGTTATGCCCAGGCTGTTTATAGAACAGAGGCAGGGTAAGGTGCTGTACACGGGGCTCTGCTGTTTCTGTAAAAACAGCCTCACAAAAGATACAAAGGGAAAATGTCACAAGCAGAAAACTGAAAAAATGCAAAATGCTTCTTGCTTTTGAGTGTGGGAGGTGCTGCCTTTCACACACAGGCTCCAAAGAGCAACCTCTGGAGAGCAAAGTCTATTCCTGTCCTCTCCAGGAGAAGCAAACCGAGACCAACAGCTCCCACTCTCCCTCTCCTGGTGGAAGCAAAACATCTTATAAAGGAGCTATGCCTCACCTGCTTCTCACTGTTCCCAACTCCCTGGACACTGTCTCCAAGCCCCAGGCAGTGTCCCCCAGAGCACCCACTAAGGTGGGTGACATGAAGGGGAGCAGAGAGAAAACATCTGCCCAGCTGGTGGCCCGAACATGGAAGAGATTTCCTCAGGGAACTAGGAGACTTGCAGGGTCAGATAAAGTGAAAAAAGGAAAACAGAGCACTGAGAAGAATTAAAAATGTTGCTCAGAACTCCAGAGAGGGCTGTGAAGGGATCCAACATTGCTTTTGGTGGGCATCTATGGCAACCAAGCATTTTCTTCCTTTTTTTTCTGCCTGTTCTGAAACTCTAATACCACTGGTAGCACTCTGAGGGCCATTTGTCCCAGCTGGTTTCCCAGTTTGGTCATTGTTTGGCAGCCAATTTTCAAAGGTGATATTAACATCTTCCCCGAATAACATCCATCACATCTTGGTGGGTGGGAGGGCAAGGAAAGCCCCCAGCCCTCCTGAGAGAGCTCCCCTTGACCCTCTCTGGTGGCACTGCTGCCTGTCCCATGCTCACAGACATGAGCCTGATTAAACATTAGGGAATCTCTGCCTCTCCTTTAGTCATAGATGTCTGGATGTAGCTGGAGAAAGAAAGTCTGCTGCATAAATGAGACTTTGGCGGGGGGGGGGGAAGGCTTTCTCTCAAGTTTTTTTTTTATCCATAGACATCTTTTATAGGGTAAATCAGCCAAAAGTTAAAAGAAGAAATGTTTCATATCTGGAACAGTCAATGTATTCAAGAGGTCATTATAGTGCTAAGGTTCCTAATCCCCTCTCAAGCAGAGGAATGTTTAAATTGGTGAGAAACAGGGGTCAAGTCCAGGCAGGTATTTCAGTGCCTAACTTGTACTGACATTAATGGGAATAGGGGTCTCTGGGGAGGAATTGTGGACCTGGGCCTGTGCATCATTCCTATAAATGAAACAGGGCTTGTGTTGCACATGTGTAACAGTACATTATTATTCTTTTCAAAGCAAGGTCTTTCCTTATAGACTCTTTAGCATTTCTCAACTGTTTTGTCCTTCCAAGATTGGTGTGAACAGATTCTGCAGCAAGCTCATGCTGGGCAAAACCCACTTGCCAGAAAAATTAACAAAAAACCAGAATCCAGTGATTTATTTCAGATAGTGATTAAATAGCCAGGTGTCAGCTGTGATTTGAAAAAGCTGCACGGGGCATTGTGGGGTCCAAACTGCACAGATCCAAGTGAATTCCTTGGAAACCCGTTTGTACCTCCAGAGCTCTCTGCTCTCCCAGGTGCTTAGGACTGGAGATTTTACTCCATTCAGTGGGAATTTCGCCAGAGATCCGAGTGGAGCCAAGCCTAGCTGGCTCTACCTGCTGACATTTTAAATCATATTTAATGATGCTTCCCCTACATGCAGGCATACAAATGGAACCTCTTTGGGCTCTCCGGTTGTAAGAAACCCTCTGCTAGATGCATCCAGCATTTACTCCCGGCTTTTGCGGCTCTCCCGGAGTGCTAACCAAAGTGCGACCAGTTTATGTGAGGCAAGATGTGCAGGAAGATAGAATATTTCTCAACACGCCGTTCAGGGTGGTGGGGACGGACCCTCGGGCTGTCAAACCCTCCTCCCGCTGCCTCCTCTGTGCCACCGGGCAGAGTCCCTGGCCACAAGATGGAGCTGGCTCTTTGCAGTTGCAGGATAAGGCACCCCAAAGGCAAAACCTTCTAATGGGCACGCTTTTCTTGGGGCTAACCATTAACAGATACACAGGCAGGTTTCCATGGAGCTGCTAATTCTTAACCCTCTCCTGTGTCCCAGCCTTGTGCATCCCCACGCCCACCCCTCTGAGGGCGCATTACTTAACTCCGGGGATTGGGGCATATTTCTTGGGGTGGCTCACAGCTGGAGATATCCATCACCCTTTTCAGTCCAGCACATCAGTAAGCCCCTCCTGTAAACAGCCTCTCACGCAGCCAAGTGCCTCCCAGCCTGCTCCAGGGACTGTAGGGACACCAAAACTTGGCCAGGTTTGGTCTGGCTTCGTCATCCCTGCCTCAACTTCTCGTACCATAGAGGCATGAGGAAAGTCTCCTCCTTGTACCTCCCTCACTTTCCAGCCCAGCAGCTTCAGGCATGGGCTAGCTCAGAGATTTATTCTGAACTCTGCCCTTTTTTCATCTATTAGAGGGTCAAAACTTGGCAGAATGACTTAGGTGTCATTCTCTGCTTCCCAGAAGTGTTGCAGTGCTGCTCTTCAGCAGGTCAGGAGTTGTTTGGGAGTAGTGTTGCTCTTGAGTATCTGAGAACAGAGGCTGGTCCTTAGATGGTAATAATATCTATTTTTATGGCAGGCAGCAGCAACATGTGCTGCATCTTTAGCCAGAGAATATAAATAGGATTAAATTTATGATTGTAATTTTTGGCATGTAGTGGTTTCCTATTACCAACAAGGATTTTGAGTGAATTGTATTTTTTTTATAGCTTCCTTGGAAAAAGCAGGAGACAAACCTTTTCCATGGCAGTGAAAACCCCAGCAGCCTGGTCCATGGGCTCACTTGTGTGAGGAGGTGGTGTGGGGATGGCAAAGCTGCATGGTGCCCAGAGCTTGTGTCTCTGTTCCACCCTATTTCCCATCATGGCACAGCCAGAAGGAACCAGCAAACAGCACAGTCACAACCTGGAAAGGAAAATGAAATGTTTTCCTAAAACAAGTACTGTTTGTAACACAGTGCAGGTTTCCAAAGTTCAAAGGAGTTTGCCTTTTATTTCACATCCCTGATCCTACACCCCAGTTTGACCCCAGCTCTCCTAAAACTCCTTTTTATTAAAACCATAAATCAGCCCAGCTTTTTCACCATCTGAATTCCAGTTTGGCCATCCTTTGTTGTATGGAGAGTTGCTTGGACCAAAGGACTGAGGGATGTTCAGGATGTGCCGTGCACCAGTGGTGCCTGAGACCGGGCTGCACCTGGATTACTCCTCCAGCCACCTGACTTCTGGAAACAGGTAATCTTAGATGTCTTAGCTGGTCTTTCTTGCACACTAGAGAGCTGTGCCTGGGATCCTGAACTTACTGCAAATATGGTGGTTGAACGAGTTATACCCGATAATGTGGCTGTAATGAGTGACATCCAGACAGATGATGTTTCTTCCAGCTGGAGCTGCTAGGAAGTAGCAAACCTAAACTTATGCCACAGAGTCTAGAAATGGGAGAAAGTCAGAGATGTGCCAGGATTTTGCTGCTGGAGAGTGGCAGTACTTTGTGAAATGCTAAGGCAGAGGTGGAGCTTCACGTTGAAAAAGGCTGTGGCTTTGTGGAAGGGCCTGGGAGTGGCTCAGACTGGTGCAGAGAGAGGAAAGAGTCACAACTGAAAATCCAGAACCTCTTCAGTGCCATGGCAGACATCTAGATGTGACTCAGATGCTTTTATCCACCCTTTCTGCCCCAAGGAATATATGACAATGAAAACCTATCTGCAGAACACCTGGAGTATCTCAGATAAATGATTTTATTAGTTTTAACTGATGATAAAAGAGCCAAACAACCAACTTATAATTACATCACTTTCAAATCCATGCCCAGGTCAGATAACCTGGGTTTACGTCATACTTTAACCACAGGTTAAAATGTAAGTGATAAGAAAGTGAACATAAAGATCAGGCCTTTGCAGACGGGGATTTTCCTCTCTCTGTTGCAGCAGAACTGTGCAATGATACTGAAAATCCAAGTCCAAGGGCCTCTGTGGCATCTAAGTACTCGGAGAAGCCTGAGGGATCTCAGTCTCCTGGGCTATGTGATCCTCAAGAATGGCATTTTGTAGACAGGAGACATGATGGTCAAGAGAGAAAAGACCCAGGCAGTGGTGATGGCTGTTCCTGGAGATCAAGAGAGACTTTGCTGTAGGTCATCCTGTCATGATCCTGAGGACACAGAGCCGTTTTTCCAGTTCTCATCCCAGAATCTTGGTGCTGCCTCAAACTCATCTTCTACTGAGTATATAATAACCTTGTTAAGACATGGGCACTAAAAGCTTTTTTTCTCAATCCCTTATTGAGAAAATAAGGGAATCCCAGGACAAAGATCAAGGGGTTCTCTGGTTTCATACATGAAGGCAAACTTTTTTGGGGGCATCTACTGCCAACCCATCCCTGACTCCAGAAAAACAGCCAGGACACATTGGTCCAGCACCGTTGTCACCAGCAAGCAGGAAGGATTCATACCAACCCCTTCTAATTTCAGGCCACATATTACCACTGCTCATGCCTCATTTCTTGGTCTGTGGCCAGCCTCAGGGACACAAGCCTGCTTGCTTGCTCTGGAGCTGAGCTGCCCACCTCATGTTCAACCACCACAAATTCCCCTCTTGGTGTTACAGCTGCTTGTCTGGCCATTTGTGCCACTACATCCTTTTGCTGCTGCGTGTGGGGCAAGAGAACAGCACCAGCTTCAGAGAAGGGTATTAACACTCTTCTCACCAGGGAAGCCACAGCATGTCCTCCCCTGCGGCTCCAGGGGTCTTTCCCTGCGCACACCACACTGTGGGCTGTTGGTCAGTGGTGTTTTACCGGGGTAAGATAAACCGCCTGTGACTCTGGGGGACCTTCAAAGGGTTTGGCTTGAAAAACATGATGACCGATAGCAGATGCTGAGCACTGACAATATCTTAATGCTCAAAAAATGCATAGTAGCAGCTCCTGACCTTCCCCCTTCTCATGGGGTTTTTTCATGGGGGCTGTGGGATGAGGACAGCCTGGGCAAGGTGGGCACCAGGTGCTTGTGCCAGTGCCCAGTGCCTGTGGAAAGCAAGAGCTGGGCCTCAGCTGAGCCCAGCTAAATATAACCAGTGACTGGTGAGCTCCTATGTCTCGTCTGGCTCTGGTCCCGCCGCAATACGTTCCTTCTGAAGGTACTGCCCACTTCCTCAAGCCCTCTTCCCTGCCCCTTGAGATGCCACAGCTGAGTCTCAGGAGGTGGTTTCCTTCCCTCCAAGGAGTTTCTTTACCCCATGCCCCTGCTTTTCCTTTTTCCCCCTTGCTCATTCACCACTCGCCCCTGTGCATCTGCTCCTTCACCCAGTGCTCCCAGGGAAGCATGGCAAGATTTAGGGATGAGGGATGAGGGTCTTCCTCCTCCTACAACCAGGAATAGTTTAAAGCTCTCAAACATGAGTCCATCCATGGATATTTGTAGCTGTAATTGTGTCTTGGGGTACTTGGGCATGGCCAGAAGATCCAAGAAGGGACTTCTAGGTCTACACAAGGCTCCTCTGGGCAGTAAGGCTCATACTGGGTATTTTATCTCTTGCAAGTGCAGGATGTGCATTTATTTTTTTTTCCACAGGAACAACCTGCTTCAAAGTCTCTGCACACCACATCTTGCATTTCCAGGTCAGCCCAACATGGTCAGTATTAATTTTATTATTAATAAAGGGTGACAGCATACACCTTATGATGTGTCTGGGATAACAGGGAGGGCTGATGCTGTCCCTTTCCCCACGCACAGCCAACAGCTCGAGGGCAGCTTGTAGGTTACCGCCTGTCCCACATACCACACTCCTACCATGGCAGAGGTTTTGATGAGGCATTTAGTGACATTTTTGCACTAGTTGCAAGCAGTGTGGCTGTGATGCTCCTACAGCCACACCAGGACTTGGTTTGATTTAGCAGCAGCGGGACAGTTAAAATGTTACAACTTTTGTAGGTGTGTATTTCCTAAAACAACAAATAGTCACTTTAAACCCAAACCTGGTTTATCTCGGGGATATGAAGAGGTTGAAGAAATCAGCGAGGTATGTGAAAGCAGTGTTGGAAATCAGTGCAAGCCAGGGGAAATTTTGGCAGGTGGCATTATAGTTAATTACTTCTGTCTGAGAACAGCAACAGAAGATATGTGTTTTAAGCAAAATCTGATGGTGAGATCTAGTAGACACGAGGGTGTCATGAAGGTCTGCAGGTCAGGGGTAAGTTACCTGTTACTACAAATTGCTTTTAAAATCAATTATCAGCTCTAGGGATGATTTATGATTTATTTTAAAAGCAGAAGAATACAGAAAGCTCTCCAGCAACCCAAATACGATCATAAACCCGATGCTTCCTTTCGATCTGAAGTGTTGATGTCCCAAGCGGTGGGGGCGTGGACGGTGCCAAAAAGCCGTCAGGCAGTGAGCGCAGCGCTGCCCGGGTGCCCAGGCTCAAAGAGCCCTTCAGTAAATGGACACAGTCTGTTTGCACAGAGAAAATCCCTGAAGCAGCAAAATGCCACGTAAGAGCAGGCACTGACCCGTGGGGAACGAGTGCAAGCCCTGCTGTGAGCGGGAGAGGCGGGCACGCATTCTTCGTGTGCACATTCCGTGGGTACATCTGTGTGTGCCCGCGCCCGTGTGTCCGCGCACGCCGTGCGTGTCTGCCTGTGGCCGTCTGTCCGGGTGCATGTGCATCTGCAGCGGCAGCCTCTGCGTGTCCGTGGGTGCGTGTCCCGTGTGCGTGGGCCCGGCCGTGCCCGCGGGTCCCGCTCCGCGCCCGCAGCGGACGGGGCTACGCCTCCCAGCGCGGGGCGGCGGGGCGGGGAGGCGGCAGCGCGCCCTCGGGAGCGGGACAGACACACGGACAGACCCACGGACACACGGAGAGGCACGCAGGCACACGGACACGGGGGCCCGCACACCCGCCCCGTCCCGTCCCGCCGCCCCCGGGCAGCTCCGCGGCGCCGCCCCCGCCTCCTCCTCCCGCCGCCGCCGCCGCGGCCGCACAAAAGGCGGCGGGGAGGGCGCGGCCGGGAAGGGCAGCCCGGCCGCCCCGGCCGCCGCACCATGCCCCGCCGAGGGGGGCTGCCGGCCCCCACCGCCGCCCGCCGGCCCCCCCCGCTCCTCCTCCTCCGCCTCCTCCTCCTGGCCGCCCCGCTGCAGCCCGGCAGAGGTAAGGGCCGCTCCGCTCCCGCCGCCCCGGGCCCTGCGAACGCCGCTCCGGAAGGCGGCTTGTCCCCCAGACCCGCCTCGGTGCACTCTGTTACCGCCTGTGTTCCCTCCTCCTCTCGCCCCCTTTCCCGGTGCCTCCCCTCGGCGCCCGCTTTGCCGTGCGCCCGCAGCCGGCGGGACGCGGGTCCCCGCTGTCCCCGCTGTCCCCGTGCCCGGGGGTACCCGCTGCCGGGGCTCTCCGTGCATCCTCGCCGGCCCCGGCACGGCGCTGCGCCCCGGCCCCCTCCTGCCGTGCCCCGGTTGCGGGCGGCGGGGACCCGCGCTCTGGCAGCGCTGCGGGGCACGGACCGCATCCGCGAGGTGTTACACCTTCGCCTTAAAAAGCACGGAACTGCTATTTATACACCTCGCTCTGTATACATTCCTAATGGAAGCGGCTGCAGCCACCTCTGTTCAGGGATAAGCGGTTCCCCGGGATGTTTGCCTGAGCGCTGTGTGTTAATCGATGGGATGAGGGGCAGCAGCAGGAAGCCACACACAGGCTATCGCCCTGCCGGTGACCGGTCTCCACGCTCGCACCTTGTATCGTTCCCCACTCGCACCTTGTATCATCCGCCCCCGTCTGCGTGGCACCCAGAGAGAGAGGTCCTTGTCCCCCCCTGGGGATGCTCTCATGGTTTCCACACACACAGATGAACTGCAGTACAGTTTGTAAATCCGCTCCAGCAGTTCTGGAGATGGGGTTTCTCTCCTCTCTCAGCGCTTGGGGAAACTTTTTTATGAGAAGGGTGCCCACAAAATGACTAAGTCCACCATTCCAGTACTTACTCTTAGTGCTTGATATTTTAATGAGTAATCTTAAGAAGAGGCTCATCTTGCAGAGTGCTGTGGCACGACTGCAAAAGCTCAGAAGAGGTTTTCTTAACTTTTTTTTGGTGTGCGTCTGATCCATGAAATTGATGGTCCAGTATTGCAGCAGACCATCTTGGGGACAAGTCTCTTAGAACGCTTATTGCAAGCACAGGTAAAATGCTCTTTTTTCATGCTTAGCTGTATAAAGTGCATCTCTTTTTTTTTTTTTTCCTCTTCTCTGTCTTCCCTAAGCAAGCTAGTACATTCACCTCCGTTTGAGGAGCTGCCCAAACTAGGATTTCTTGCAGAACAGGTTTAAAATGAGGTCTGATTGCCTGGAGCATCTTTATGAGTGAATTTGCTGAGTGCCTTTCATGAGAGTTTCCTATCTTGCTCTGCATCTGTAGTTTGATGTATTGAAATCTCCGCAGTCTGGTGGGATACACTGTCTTCCTCTGCTTTTTTGGGCTCTCCTGCAGCTCAGTCCAAGGGGAGGATGTCATTTGGAGATGTTCTTTATGCTTGCTGGACACTACTGTGCAAAATAAATAGGGTGCAGTGTGTAGGACTCAGTGGCATCAGTATGAAGGACTGTATGTGGGCTGTGCAGCTCAGCAATCCGGGGGCGTGGATTATTTACCTCCAGAGTAATCCCAGCTAAATCCTGGATGGAATTTCCCCCATTATAAGAAGTTCAGTTGATTTTGCAGGAGTGGTTTCATTAAATGTATCACAGTCAAAGAACAGACTGAGTTCCAGTCTCACTGGGTGACTTGCCTCAGCATCTGCAAGGATCCGGACCGACATGAGCATCATCAGGTCCTTCCTCTGCCTGATTCAGGAAAGACTGCACTGAATCAAGCACAGCAAAGACTTGCATCTGGAAAATCCTGCGTGTTTCTACTCCAACTCAAAAAGCTCATGTTTCAGTCTAAAATTGGAGGGCGTCACAAAGCTCTGTTTTCACAACAATGCTGGAAATGGTTTAGAGTTGCTACGGAGTGGAAAGAAAAGCATACTTGGAAACTTCAAAAGCTGCCACCGGGAGGAATGTCACCCCATGGCTGGCCACAGGAGCGTGGGCTGCTTTGGTCATGGCATGCAATGGAAGGCGGAGACCTTGCTTTTCAGTCAGCTATTACTGTGACTAAGTAAACTCTCAAAAATGGAGCAGTCGGGAGTGGAGGTAAATATTTCCATGCAGATGGGCAAGTGAAGCTGTGGGAGAGCCAGGCCTGGGTAGCCAGGGTGTGAATGCAAGTATTTGCTGTATAAAGCCCATTATTTTTGCTGGGTTACCCTGTGCACAGCTGCCAGAGCAGCAGCTCTCAAGGAGAGCCTTTGGGCCATGTTATAGGGCTTGCAAATGCAAGTGTTAATTGCTGTCTAAATTTTAACTCAGTTGAACAAGTTACATTTTGCTTTATACTACCTATTTCTGTTTTGAGCTCTTGCAATGTCCAGGAGCTGGAATATAACTTCTGAATGCGAACAAGGAATGAAATGCCTGGGTATGTGGTAACAGCCAGACGGAAAAAAAACCCACACTCTTAAGAAGGCTCTTGTTTGATATGAATGAGCCCAAGGAGCCTGTTTGAATGAGAGCCATAGAGAGAGAGCAGGGCTTGGCTCTCTGGGGTCAGAGTTAACCACCTTGCGGGCAGCAGAGACCCGTCAGTGCAGGGCTCTGGCACAGTCAGGCCTCTGCGATGACTGAGAATGACTGACAGGACCTACTTACCCTCTTTTTGTTTCTAGTCCAGGGCACGCTAGGTTTTCCTCCAGCTGTCCAGCTTGATTCACTGCTTCCTGTGCTCACAGCCCAGCCCCTTATGAGAGCGACCCAGGCAGCCACTGCTTTTCATTTCTCGGTGCAATATTCACGTGGGATACAGCAAAAATCCTTCTTCCAAAGCTCTCATGGCAGAAAGTTCTTGGGACAGGAGAAAACTCCATGTGGCTCTTCAGCAGCTTTTGGCAAGTCTGTGGAATCTGCAGATTGCACCCAGTAGCAGCGTGGTGCGCTGGTATCTGCAGATGCGACTGGCTGAAAATAGGGGCCTGACAATGCTTTTATTGACATTTGGGTTGGAAAAAATAGCAGACTGGGAGTTCAAGCCTGAGGCGTTTCATTTGGAGTGTGCAGCCTCTGTGCTGAAACCTCGGTTGAAGATTTCTTTAATCATTTATTGACCGTGGAAGTTAATAGCTGCACCCGGGGGAGCTGGGCCATCAGTGGTATTGAAGGGCACATTCATAGCCACAGGCAGGCTTGAACAAGCTGCTGCATTCAAAGCCCGTACCACTGATGTCTACTTTGGTTTTACCTGTGTGGTTCCACTTCATTTTTAAAGCCCAAAGCCCAAATTGTGGATTTTGTAAGTGAAACTTGCTCAAGTCCCCTTGTGCTGCCGGACACCAGCAGTCCAGGAGCAAAGAGCATCCGCCTGGCTGATGCTCCTGCTGAGATCATGGGCAGGGAGAGCTCTCGGTGTCTTCCACCTCTGCTGCCTTGGACATGTCCCAGTGCAAACACACTGCAAGGCTTAACCTGGATATCCTGTGGAAATGTCTCTCGTAGTAAAATAAAAGTAATTTACTGTAACATGAGTCCACTGTGAAAATCACCTGTGCGGAAAGGGGAGACAGATATGTTTCAAGAGTGCTTTAATATGAAAATTTTGGGGAGAGGCTCCCCCGTATATTCAGCTAGAAAAAATGAGAAGATATTCCTAAAGATGTGAATTTAAAAGTCAGCGTCTCGGGGGATTTTGGACAGCCAGCTCCATGTTTCAGGCTGGTCAAACAGTTACTGCATTCTGTCCACAGCAATGGAAATATTTCATTAGGAAGATGAGTAGCTGGACTCTCTGATTAACCAGAAACCATTGAAAAAGAGTGAAGAAAAATCATCAGATTCAGTCATATTTTAGAGGTTCTCAGCACCCCAAAGCAAGTTTCTGTCCTTTTCATTTACCTTGGGGAAGGAAAAGAAAACAAGACCTCCTTACAGGTGAAGAAAGATTTACAGCTTCTCCTGCCTTTTAGGCTCCTGGGAGATTATTTGCTCTTGTTTGAACTTACAGTGTGTTTAACATTAAGAATGTCTCAGAATAACCATTCAGCCCATCCTGTTCTCTCTTGCTGAAGGTCTCAATCTGTGCACCAGTGGAAGTGCCACGTCCTGTGAAGAGTGTCTCCTCATCCATCCCAAGTGTGCCTGGTGCTCCAAGGAGGTAGGTGGGCACACCTCGTTTGTCTCGCATGCTTTCTGTAATGCTGGAGGGGAGTTCTTTTCTCACCTTGCCTTTTCCTGACTTGGTCCCATGCTGAAGGGGGGGGTGAGGGCAGTGGGTGCTCCATGCTGTGTGTATTTTGGGTGTATGTGACTCCTCAGCTCTTTGACATCATAGGAAATAAGTGTTTGACCCCACTGGCCCCCATGCACCCTCAACAGAGCAGCGCTGTTCCTTCAGTCCCTCTGTCCCTTCAATCACCTTCTTGTTTTCAGTGGATGCTGGATCCCTGCATGGGCTCTGTGTTGCAGGGAGCCTTGCTCCGAAGCTCTCTCCCTAAAAAGCCCCAAGCCTCTGGCTCGTGTCCTGCTACGTGTCCCTTGTCGCGTGGCCTGGCCTGGCCTGGCATGGGCTCTTTGTCTATAACAAAGATAATTCTCCTTTCTGAATCTATTGTGTCATTTTGGGTGGGGGGGGTGACCCATGCTTCTGGCATCGGTGCCATGAGTTGCACAGAGTAACTGAGCACTTCAGAGGGAAAATACACCCTTGTGTTGATGCTGAAGCTGCTCACCCTTATTAAATTGCACCTCCTTCTTTGTGAGGAATTGCAAACACCTCCCCCTGCTCCCTAGAGGCTGCTCATGAGTTTAGATTTTTATATATAATCCAATATATGTCTTATCAAGTAGACTTACACTTTCTAGAGAACAAAGTGTCTGAAAGACCTGATCATGTCTAATGCATATAAAGCAGTTGCCTGCTTAGTGCCTATCCTAAGTGTTCAAGAGAGACTTTTGGATGCTTTCAGATGCATGGAAAAACCATGCCTTGCAGGCACAGCTGCTGTGTCAGGAACCAGGTTTGGGATGTGAGAACCCCAGAGCAGGGGATGATCCTGAACCTCTCAATGGGCATGGCCAGTGGTGATGCTGTTCTGTTCTCTGCTGACCCTTTTTCTTCTAGTGTGGCCATCCCTGTCCCCTTTCGAGCATTCCACCTTCCAGCTGCAGCTGGTGTTGCTGAGCTGAGGATGCAGGCGCTGCCTCCTCTGCTGTTCCCATCCCTCCTCCTGCCAGGGCTGCCTGGGGCAGCTGCAGCTCCAGGGCAGAGGATGGGGTTGGGGATGGAGATGAATGTGGGGCGAAGGTGGCTTCCAATCCCCCTGGTTTGGCTGGGTCTTGGGGGGTAGCCCAGCCACTGGCTCTCCAGGTCTGTTTCACTGGATTTTTCACTCGTAGGCACAGTTGCAGCTCTCCAAGGAAAACCTTGTAATGCTGCAAACACCGCACTGCCTGACAGCGTAATAGCTTTCATGGGGTGTTTTTTTCCAGCAAGGCAATTGGTGTGCAGAAGGGAAAGGGTGAAGCAATAGATCTTGCTTCTGAGACATCTTGTAAACAGCTGTAAGAGCTTCTCTTCCAGCCAGCTAATCTGTGGTGGTGAGACTGGATCCAGGAACGCCAGCTATTAAGCTATGGGTACCCAATAGCTTGTGCTTTTTTTTGTTGTTTTTTTCTTACTTGGCATCAAAAGACAACTTTCTGCAAAATGCTGCTAGTGGAAATGTTTATCTGGTGGTCACTGTGACCACTAATTGTACTAATGGGACTGGCAGCCTGACTCTTATCATGCAAACAGGATAGTTACCAAAAATAGAATTATGGAGGGGCCAAGGAGGAAGATGGGTGTTTACAGGGAAGTCCTGTAATAATTCCTGACCTTTAGCCTGCAGCAGCTATTTAAAAATACACAGTTCAAGGTGTTTTGTGCCAAGAGCTACGTGTTTAAAAGCTGCTGTTCCCATTACATGCTACATGCTAAAACCTAGCAAGTTCTTATTCTAATTCTGTATTTATTTATTTATTTTTAGAATGTACTGTTTGAAACTAGTTGTTTCTCTAGGTGAGATCATCAGGTGAGGTAATGGGATTTCAAAAGATACCTGGAGTTTTTCAACTTCAAAAAGTTTTAAAGTAATATTACAAGCTCTATAATATCTGCTTTCTTTTCATAGTCATTTCACCACCTTATTCCCCTTCCCTCTGCTGCAGCCTAATCAGGCTATTAATTATTAAATAGCTCTTAATATGTTTTCCTTAACTTTTTCCATTAGCTGCCATTCGCTATCTATGACATATGCCAGTCAGATTTTACAGCTCTGCTGCTGTGTATATATCAGGGGTAAGACACTGGAGTGGGTTCCACAGATGGCAGTTATGTTGTGGTAGAACCTCAGTCAGGTGATCTGTGTCTACTTTGTGCTCCCTTTGCATTTACTTTACAGGTTTGGGAGCAAATTGGGCCTTTTATCGACTTTGTAGGCAACAATTAATAATTTTGTCAGGAAATGTATATAGTAGAAGTCTATCAGTACATGTATAATTCTCTATACAATTCTGTGTATTATGTACACAGTAAGTGTAGAAATGTCTGTTATATGTTTTTTTAAATATATACATATATATATATGTATATCTAATTATACAAATTATAGTTATATATATGATTGATTTTCCTGTATATTTATACCTTCTTGTATTTCCATTGGGGAATAATATCACTTGGTGGTACCATCATACCAGTTTGTTTGGGAGACATATCCCAATAGTTTCCCAGGAGGGATAAGGTTCCTGGAGTTTACATTGCCTTGAATTGAGGGTAAGGGGAAGTGTACAGATAGATCTTACAGCAGAGCAGTCAAGGTGCCCTCACTTTATGACTGCCACCTCCTAACCTGCTGGTACGAGGTGCATCACGTCCCCTGGCTTGGTTGGACTTCTTTTCACTTCTTGTGTTCAGTATCTCTGTTCCCGTCCAAAGGGGTGATGATGGATGAGCTGGTGATAGCAGCTTCTGGTGTGCAGCTGCCCTAGAGCCTCCAGGGGCTGCTCAGATAACCACAAGCCTTTGGGCTCTTGGAAATCTGGCAGCAGACATCGATTCTGTTGGCTCATGGAAGAATACCTTGAAAGGCAGGCCTTAAAGGAGGTGATTTCAGTGGCTCTTAGAAGAGGAGGTGTGAATATGTGGCCTTAACCATCACCTGAGCATGCCTTGAAACAGGGCTCTCTGAGAGAGAATGACTCCTGGGTGGTGGAGACTGCTGCAGCCTTTCCATCCACGCTGGAATCTGAGGAATCTGCAAGGTCCAGGAGAAGCTGGAAATGACAAGAAACTGCTGACATGGTGCTGGTAAAATGACTGGAAACTGCACACTGGCCTATGGGGTTGCTGTGATCTCCGTGGCAGCCTGTTTTCCATGCGTGGGGAGAGGAGGATGCTTGTTGAATTTTTGCGGTGGCACCTGGTTGCCCAGGCTGAGCAGGACTTGTTGGGTTTGCTGGGGAGAACAGGGAGCTCTGGAAGTGGCTTCAGTGCTGTCCTCTGAGCTGCCAGGGCAGGTGTGATAGACAGGTGAGGGTTGTGATCGTGATAAACCTACCTGGGGTCATTGCAGGGGGGGAAGCTCTTCAGAAGAGCATTTGGGAGTACCAGTATGGGAGGGGAAATTTCAACGTTACATTTTCTTTTTTGCTGCTTTGGGGAGCAGTGTACCAGTGTGCAGAGGCTCCTCTTGTTTGTTAGATGTGTTTGTTAGGTGGATGGACTGTGTTCACCTATCCATTACCTGTGTGGATGCACTTGTGTGTGTACATGCAAACTAGAGATACACATTAATTAAACTGAAATGTCCTTTTTGAGTAAGTGAACCGAAATTTCCCCAATGGCACCCTCTGTTTTCCAGCAGGTGCTTTTACCCCATCCTCTCCCATTTCAGAAATGTATGCCTAGAGAATGAGGAAAGAAAATCAAGGATATTCCTAAAGGGAACATGTCAAGGTTGTTTTTTTTTTTTTAATGGAGAAAGCAGGCACATTTCAGACTGAATTAATGCAGAACTGGATTGATTAAAGCAAAAAATGGTAGGGACATGCCTAGTCAGGAAATAGATATTAGATACAGTGAGTGCTATTCTCCATTTTTATAGCATGAACCAAGCAATTTGTCTTGAAACTGTCAAACTGATGAGCATGTAATTGTCACGCTGTTGTCTCCATTCATTCTGCCTGCTTGTGTGCGTTCGCCTTTGTGAGCTCGTTAGCGCCGAGGCCGGACCGCGGCTGCCCGGGGGCTGGAGCAGCCGGAGCTACTGACAGGGGCTGGGGACCTTCCCAGCCAGTGCTGCTCTGTGGCACGGAGCAGTGTTTGGGGCAGTTCCTGCTTGCGAGGGGCATCTGCTGCTTTTCTTGCCCAAGCAGGCCTGCGGGCAGATGGTTGGCAGGTGTGTGGGCACACTGAATTGCTTAACCAACCGCAGGGTGTTCCTTGCTTGGGGCAAATTGGGGCTTGAACCAGCCTGCTGCAGCTGAGCTGCTGTGGGGCTGCCTTTTGCTGTGGTTCCTCATGAGCTGTCCGGACCTGTGCAATGCCCTTTACTCCCCAGATCTGCTCATCCTTTTTGCCTTTAACTGAACCTCCATGAGCCTTGATTTTCTCGGTCAGAGAAAACCTTGCACTGGAGTTGGGTGGTACCTGGTAGCCCCAGTTTTGGCTTTGGGTTTTGACCTGTGGCTGCAGGTTGGGTGTGTGTTTGCAGAGTGCAGTGGTGACTGCTGGGACTTTCCCAAGGCCACCACCACCCCCCTGCTCAGTGTTTCTCTGCCTGGGTAAGAAGTCAAGCAGAAGTAGGGGTCAGTCCTGCACCCCTAGGTGCTGAGGTGCACCAGCCTCCCCTCGGGCATTTGCACCCCTGAGGGGTGGGTATTTTCTTCCACCTCAGGTAATACGGCTTTTCACTGAGCAAGAAAATAGCTGGATTTGATTGAATCTGCAGCTTAGCAATTGCTGCCCTTTGGCAAGTCCTCTGGACCCATTTTAAAAGAAAGTTTAGAGAAAATAGCTGGGTCAAGCAAGGGGGACCTGGGGACTGGAGGTGCTGCCAACCTACAAATTGTGCAGGGGCTTTCCCCCGACCTCCTGGACTTCCTTCGGAGTCTTTGGAACAGACCCTGGGAAGACTTGGAAACACCTGATAGAAGCTGCAGCTATGTCAGCAGCCCTAAATATTGTCCTATTTGTATGCTTCTCTGCAATGTTAATTACTTGAGAGTAACTAAAAGTTCCAGCTGCGCCCCTGGGCTGTTTGTGTTGCTTTTTGCACAGTCAAAGTGTCCTTTCTAATAGGTGGCAGCAGAAATGAGCTGGCAGAGGTGTTCACCTGGAGCTGTAGTCTGGGTACTGGGAGAGCAGGAGAGCATCTCCCCCTGGATGTCCTGCTTCTGGGTGGATAGGCCCAGGAGAACACCTGGACCCCACCAGCTTTTTGATGATTTCAGGTAAAACCACATCCAAGAGAAACTTTTCTCCAAGGCTGCCTGAAACGTGCGGCTCTGAAAGGCTGGGTGTTGTTTTCAGTTTTGTGAAGGATTCTGATTTTTATTTGTCATGCTGGAGATGATTTAAATAGTCCCAGTCCTCCTTTTCTTGGAAGTTCATTTGTTTACACGACGCGTTCCAAGAAATTTGTGTTCGTATCCATCTGATGTGCCGTCGTCGGTTTCTTGGCTGGACCCCGCTGCTGGATGCTGGAATGCAAATCTTGCATTTTTCAAATAGCGTTGGGACCTTGTAGTGAGAAAAATGCAGCTGGAAGCCTCTGTCTGTCTCCCAGGGCCCTGTATCCAAGCCTGTCCTTGAGGGACCCCTGGAGATCACCCCACGAGGTTCTGTCAGGAGCCTCTCCCTCCTTGATGTCTCTCCTGTCCTCTGCCGTGCTGGAGCTTCAGCAATCAGTGAGGTTTATTCAGCCCCACACTGGTTTTGGCTGCACAGCTGAAGGAGGGGCTGGCATGGCTGCAAGCATCTTCTCTGCATTATTTCATGGTGTACTAGTCTCTCAGCCCTGGAGCTGAAGAGGGTTGTCTCTATTGTTGTAGTGCAGAAATAAGTAGGAATCGACTGTTGAAAATCCAGTAAGTTTTGGGCATGTGACTTGTTCCCTTTGGCACTTTTGGGGAGAAAAAAAAAAAAAAAGGCATTCTAACAAACAGGCTCTTTGCAAAAGGGTGCATTGTGTCCCGGCTGTTCCTGAGTGCTGCCCTGCACAAGGCTGCTTTGTGCACCACGCACAGGGCTCGCAGCAAGGGCTGGAGCTCTGGGATGGGTGCTGGGAGACTCCTGGCCATCCTTTGGGAGTGAGCTGCTGCCTGCACCTTGCTGCCTGTGCCTGACTGCCCGTGGTGGGCACAGACTGCGTTTTAACCAGCTCCTGGGAAGTCTCTCCCACCTCCCTTATTCTCCACGCAGTGCTTGTGTGGGGACGTGCGGTGTCTCGCCCAGGGAAGAGGGTGCAGGTCCCTGGAGCCACCCAGCCTGTCTTCAGCTTCACATCTTTACTTGGCCCTCTCTGGGTTGGTGGGTTTGTCCTGCTTCCCTCAGTGCCACCTCCTTGTCCTTTCTTCTGTCTTTTGCAAAGCTCCTTTGAGCCGATGTATGTGCATAAAATAATAGGGAAGGCAGTGGGCTGTCCCTGCAGCAAACCAAGCGCTTTGCCTTGCTCTCTTGTGGCCAGGGCTGGGAACAGGTGCTGCTGCTGTGGCTGGGCTGAAAACACGGGCTTAGCTTTCTGTTTCAGTTCTCTGTGAGCAAATTCAGTGTTCAGATCCTCAAAGGATTTCCTTTTTTGGTCAATCCCTTTGAAAGGGTCAAGGCTCAGTGCAGGCTCCTTCCAAGTACAGTCATCCCAAAGGACACCAGCTTCTCCTTGTCATCTCCTAGTGGTTAGATACCAGCATGTCAAAGCAAAGCCCCTGCTGTGGGATTGATGTATTCCCCTCCTCCTTTTCGTCCGTTCTTCACCCCCCAGGATTTCGGCAGCACAAAGTCCATCACATCCCGGTGCGACTTCCTGCAGAACCTGATTGCAAACGGCTGTGCTGGAGCCATCGAGAACCCCAGCAGCAGCATCAGTGTGGTGGAGAATGTCTCTCTGAGCAGCAAGGGCTCTGGCCAGAGCCACCTGGATGTCACTCAGATCACGCCTCAGAAGGTCGCCTTGAATCTTCGCCCTGGTGAGTCCCCAGGGCTCCATGGGGTGTGGGGGGAAGGAGAAAGGGTGGCCAGGACCTGCCAAGAGCACATTGTAGCTCGTGGCCTTGTAGCCTGCTAAAGCGGGTGACTGCTGGCCCCTTCCACACCTGTGACCTTCGGTGGTGCATCACAAACAGGTTTGGGGCTGGGGCATGTGTCCTCTGTGAGAGGACACTGCTGTTGGGCAAAGTCAGTCAAAGCCCACCCACAACTGCTACCAATAATGGTCTTAACGCTTGCATGTGTTTAAAAGGAACCTGCTCAGCTTAAAAATGGAATCACTGCGTGGAAGGAGTTAAAATAACTTTGGTTCCTCCACTAAGCAGCCAGGGCATGACTCTAAACTGAGACAGCTCCTTCTATAAATTGGAAACAAACCCACGTATCTGTTTTCTGTCGGTATGCAAAAGAGCTATGGGATCAAGGCAGAAGATGGAGATTTGAACTTGTGACTCAGCCTTGGACTGTAGCCAGGTCCCTCTTTCATTCTCCTGAGCCATCACTTCTCTTCAATCTCTTCCTTTTAATTAAAAATTAGAAGGGAACGGCTCATCTGAGCCATGCGAGCATGCTTGTTATCAAAAGTTTTTGCATGGTGGGGGGAGGCTTTAATGTGGGTTTAGAATTCTTGCGAAAATTTGGCAGCTGACATTTCTGAAGAGGGGGGAAAAAAGCTCTTTCTTGCAAAGATAAGAAGCAAATATAAAAGCTTGATTCATTATAAGCGACTGGTGTGGGTTTCTAAGGCTTACAGTTTTGTGACAGCTCTCACGAGCATACAGAAAAGTGAAATATTGATGTTTTGCCCAAGAAAAACAGGGGTTTGAGCTGGTGTTCATGCTACCAGTGCTCTCCTCAAGCCTACCAGTTGCTGCAGGAGTTTTTGTTATAGCTGTGTAAGTTAGAAGTTGACATGTTTCTATGCTAACTTCCTTAGCTGTCATCGGTCAGACCCTCAAATCTAAAAAAATTTGCTTCAAAGCCCTGAAATCAGATACCTGAGAGCAGTCACCACTGTACGTGCATCTGGATGCATGGATTCTGCCACTGAATGTGGTGTTGAAAAGGGAGCAAAAGGGAGTTGTTATTACTGCTGTTTCTTGGGGCAATTCCTGACAGAAAGGGCTGGCTCAGCTTCCACCTCTCACCTCCTGTACCTCCTGTACCTCCCCGCGCAGTGCCCAGTGCTCAGCGAATTCCGCTTTCCTAATCCCCAGCAGTTTTACCCACCCAGTGTCCACCACTCCAGCTGGTGACAGGGTGTGGGGATCCATCTCCCTGTGGCTTGCTGGGCTCTGTGCTCTTGGATGCCTTGGGCTGCACAGGGCTGGTGTGCTGCTTCTGCCCACCCTTGCGGGGACCACGCTCATGGCCATCCTCAGTTCTTCGTGATGGAGAATCCCTCCAGGTCTGGGCTGAGCTGCAGGAATCCCCCTGAGGACCCCTGCAGCAATTCCCATGCTGAGCCAGTGAGCTCCCCTCCCTGTGCTCCTCTTGCAGAGCATCAGAGTCATTGCAGTAGGAGGGACAAACCTAGATGTTTGTAATAATATCTCCTGTTTTTGCTCTCTTTTTGATGTTGGGCAGCACTTCACCTTGGGGCTGATGACTTCCTAAACCCTTGTATTAGCAGCCCCAGTTTAAATTATCTATTAATCCTTGATCTTGGGAGAATGGGTTTCACCCTGTGAACCCAAGACAGAAAGGAGACAATGTTGATTTAATTTTGGGCATGAGGGGTGTACTATTTCAAAGATGAAATCATGCGGCGGTCTGTGGCAATGGTGATCTTTTATTCTTAGACCGCTAAGCAAAAGCAGAAGGGAGTGGATTGTCAATTGTTTGCTGTTCCCACCCAGCCAGTTTGATCTCATCATCCTGTGGCAGAAGTCACATCCCCCAAATCTGTGTCCTCAGCTAAACTCCAGAGGCCTTAAATTGATGTCCTTACAGGCTAGCTTTTGGATTGAGCATTTAGTTTTTATAATATTGCTTTTTAATCTTGGGTCCAGCTACAAAGCAGTGTCCTAGTTAAATGAAATAGAAATAGCGTAAAAGGACTTTAAAAACTAATAGATGCGAGCTGTGTTACCCATCAAGCCATAAGCCTCACCAAGCAGGAATACGCTGGATAAGCATGATTGTTGAATTTATGTTCTTAAATTGACCAAAATCAATTTTTCCAGTTTCTGCACTGCCTCTGTGTGATAGTATCCAAGAAAAATTTCTGAACTAAGCCCTGAGTTTAAAACTTTTCAGTAAAAGCCCTAAGGAGAGGATGGTGGCGACAGTACGTGAGGAAGAAGGGGGCTGGATTATCCCTAGAAGTGTGAGAGTAATACTGTCCACAGAGAATAATAAATTCTTTTGCACTTACATCTACATATATTAGCGATATTTTCTCTGACATAATTGGTTTGTGCAGTTAGGAATGAAAGAAGAACCAGCCACAGGATCCTGTTGGTTTTGGTGCTTCTCAGGGACTAATAAATTCATAATTATTAAGAGAAGCACGTTTGACCACAGCATTCCAAATAGCCTTTCTGGCAGGAAGAATGGTGTTTTGGACATGAAAATGTTGCAAAATACAGAGGACACATCCCCTTTTCCAGTGGGAAAAATATGTAGGAATGAAAAGCAGAGGCATGGGAATGAATTTTCCCAGATTTAAACACATTTTTGCAGCACTGAATTAAAGTCAAGCTTGCAATCACAGTCTTTTACCCTCAATCAGTGCTAACAGGTTTTGTGCTACATGAGTTACGTTCTTCTTTGTCCCTCCCCAAAATGCATGGCAGGTACAATGTGAGGCCCACCTGGAGCACCTGCTGCACTCCACATCCCAGCCCTGTGCTGGTGAAGTCCTGCTCCTGCTGGACAAGAAAGCTGGGGAGAATAAGGAGGAATATTTATGGCATGTGCTTCCTGCTTCCTACAGCTGGGCAGTATCTACATGTGTGTGTTTGCACAGGGTGCCTCCTGCAGCCCTGCCTTTTCCAGGTGGGGTTGTAGCAGGCTGCAGGGAAATGCTTAAAGAGAAGGAGGGTGTTGTTTGAGGAGCCCCAGCTCGGTGCAGCCTACCCCAGGTGCCAGGCATTGTGCTGTGCAATGCCAGCATGGCAGTTTTGGGATGCTGTTGCTGCTGCTGGGCTGGAAGTAAGTGGGAGCAGCTGTGCTGCTGTGCACAAGGAGGAGAACAACAAAGCGGTTAGGGGAATGTTTTCACAATACTAAAAAATGTGAGCTTCATTTCTGGGGAAGAAGAAGGGAAGCCACAAGTGTTTTGCAGAACCTGCCGCTGCCCCAAGTTCAGCCTTGGCTGTGAAGGGCTGGGAGAGGGCAGAAGTGGGAGCTTGGTTTTGAAAGCATCCAGTTCCCTGGGGCTGAGACCCCACTGAACGGGAAAAGGGGCCAAGGCAGCAGCTGAGAACATGGGATCTCCAAACCAGCCTGGCTTGTGAGGTTGCAGTTTGGGGTTTTATATAGACCTCCCCCCTTAGCAAAGTGAAAGGCAAACTTTTGCTACCTGCTGTCTGGCTCCATCGAAGTCCATCTGGTGTGAAGTTGGTAAGTTCACTTTGAAGCCACTTCAGCTTTTTTGAGGCATAGGCGTTGCCTGTGGTGGCCTTCCCTGGCACCCCTTGCAGATTTCTAGTGAAATCAGTCTGGCTAAGGGGAAGGTCAGGGACAGGCTTTCCTCTGCTTCTCTTCACATCTGCACAGCCTGTGACTCAGCCCTGTCAGCTCCTTCCCTTGTGTTCTTCACTTCAGGAAGCTTCACCTCTGCCTCAGTGCTTCTCTGGGTGACCCTAACAACTTTCTTTTCCCAGTTCACTTCCCTTTTGCCCTGATGTCTCCAGCTCTTTTTTGGGGGGGAGCTCCTTTTCAAAAGTGTTTCTTCTGTGTCTGCTTCACCTTGACTTCCCTGCACAGCTCAGAGGACATCTTGCATTCACCTCATGCTGGCTCTTTTCTCCTGATCCTCTTCCTTCTCCTGCTCCACCTCCTTCTCTCTTTTGTGCAGGACTTCTTGGACTGCTCCTGGTTTGCTTTGAGAATGTACCCAAGTAAGTGTGGGCAGTGTTTCAGTAGTCCATGAAATATCCATTTAAGGTTCACTCTGCTTTTCTTTCCCGTTTTCTAGGAAAACATCCCTGGACTGCACACAGGCCAGAGCAACAGTGTTTTTCATGTGTCCCTCCCTTAGATGTTCTCTCAGATGAGATGGAGAGACCCTTTCCCACACCTCCAAAGGGCTAAAACAGAGACATGCACTCCATGCCTTTTTCTTGCCAGCCAGTACACTACATATCTTAAGAGGACCCAAAGTCAATACCTGTTTTCCTGTTAGTCTCCTAAGGGATGTATTTGGAAAAGCTTATTCCCCTCACCCTCTTCTTTTAAAAAGTGATCTGTCTGCTCTGCAGGGGTTAAAAAGAAGCGTGTGGTCTGGATTTGTATGTGTGCTGGGAGTTTCCTTTTCACCGTGCTCAACCCTTGTGTGTGTGCAGGTGACCAGACCTCGTTCCGAGTTCAGGTGCGGCAAGTGGAGGACTATCCCGTGGACCTCTACTACCTGATGGATCTCTCCCTGTCCATGAACGACGACCTGGATAACATCCGCAATCTGGGGACCAAGCTGGCTGAAGAGATGCGAAAGCTCACGAGCAATTTCCGCCTGGGGTTTGGCTCTTTCGTGGACAAGAACATTTCTCCTTTCTCCTACACAGCACCAAGATACCAAAACAATCCCTGCATTGGGTAAGTGGTGGGTGCACCCTGAAGGGGCCAGCCCTGTGTTTGCACAGAAGCTGGCTGCAGTCTTCACGTGCCCTTTTGCTTTAAATAATGAACCACACTTCAGCCCTGGCTTTTGGGGATGATGATGCCATGGCTGTTGCTGCGATACTTGAGCAATTCAAAATAGGACAGCTTCTAATTCTGCTGTGGCTGTTGGGAGATCTGTGCATCTAGACATGGGAAACTGTTGTACCAGGGAGCCTGAAGCTATTTTTAAGTACCTGAAAAGGATGCAGACATAGCAGACTTTTTTACAGGCTTTAAGGAAAAGGAGCCAGAGCCAGAAATTCCTGATTTCTGATCCTAGCTCTGAGTCATAGTTTGGCGTTGAGTAAATCAATTAAGCTTTTTGTTTGCATTTTACAGATAAGGAGACCAAGGCAATGTAAATCCTTCTCAACAAAAGTGTTTGGAGGAACTGGGATTTGTGATGGCCTATAGTGCTGATTAATCAGTTCTTGTATAGTGTTTTGAAGGTAGCAGGCAGGTTTTTCATCTTTATTGCTGTGGAAGGAAGGCAAACTGACAGTTACAAAAGACACAAATGATGTGGTTTACTTTGTGGTGATATCAGAGCCTTCGTCCCTTTATTTCCTTTTTTTTTTTGCTTGTATCTTTGCAAGAGTCTTTTTGTTTGCCTTTTAAACACCAGAGTTGGGATCAAGTCCATTGAATTGAGGATTCTGCCAGAGTGAAATTGGGTGTAGGGAAGGATGTCCGGGCTCAGATAGGTTTGGGTGTTGGAATCAAAGGATGGATACAGCAGCAAGTGCCCCCCTGGGAGAGTGTCACCACTGACACCTTTGTTGTCCCCATCTTTACCTCATCCATCAGTGGATGCTTCCTAATCATGTAAGGGCAGTGAGGATAACCCTTTTATTTGAGCCATTTGTGGATACTTACAGTGTAACATCACCTCATGCATGCATGCCAAGCTCTGTGCATGCTCTAAGTATGAGAGGCAGATAAAGAGCTTGCATCAGCTGTGAGTTTCTAGGCCAGATTTTGGCACTGACCAAGCATTGGCATCTCACTGCACATTGCTTGCTGACCAGACAAAAATTATCCTAATTCTCACCTGTTCTGTCCAGAGTGGAAAGCCAAATAGATTTTAACACTGAAAACTCCTGCTTTAATCATGAGGTGAAAGTGACCACACTGAGCCAGGAAAGTGGCTCTGCCACAATGGCACTGCACACCACACTCTTCATAGTGCTTCTCCCAGAAATTTGGCAGAGCCTCTGAAGGGTCCTCTCCCTCATCTCTGTCATCCTTAGTCTCTGACACCCGCTCATGTTCCTCTTAGGCTGGGGACAGGCTCCAGCTGGAGAAATCTTGGAAACTTTGTTTGGCTGGTGTGTGATTTAATTGGAGTGACATGGCTTTGGCTAAGTGAAACAGAGTGAAACATGCAGGAGGAGATGGATGCAAAAGGAGGAGAGGATGGAACTGGACAACTCAGCAACAAGGCATACCTGAAACTTGTGATGACCTTTTATCAAGAACATCCAGAGCTGTCACCTCAGCTTTTCCCGCCATGATCAGGCTATCTGTATGTTCTTTTGGCTTTACCCAGGTGGTTGCTTTTCTTTCTATGGGTTACCTTAAGCCAGCCTGGTCTTGGGAAGACATTTAGGAAGGATTGCCCATGGCAGCTTATTTGGTAGGTGCTCCCTTCCAGTTGCCATGGGTCTCCTCTTCATCCAAACCAGCGGTGCTGGCTCCCTGCTCTCTGATGGAATCTCCTTCCCCAGCCTGCTCTGTGAGGGGGCTCTGGCTGCTGCCATGTGGCTCACTGGTGCAGCGAGGTGGGTTGTCAGGCGTGGTTTTGTTTGCAGCTGTTTCTGGTGTCAAAACAAACCATTCAGGATCTAAGAAAAGCTGCAGTGGGTGCTTTTTGCCCCTGGTCCAGGCTCTCTCCTCCTCTTCCTTGTGGCGGTGACTGACTTGCAGGTCTGGGTGGGGCACAGCCCTGTTTCCTTTGTGTCTCCTCCATCATCTGTGCTCCTGACTCTGCATCCTGATGGGCTAAGGGCAGCTTGGTGAGACCCTGCAGTGCAGAGGTTTCAGACGTATCAAACTCCTTGCCTTGCCCGGGGTGCAAGCAGGATGCAAGTCTGGACATGGATCATGGATCAAAAAGGATGGCTCTAATTGCCAGCCAAGCCCAGGGCAGTGAGACCTGCCCCGTGGTTAGGTGTGTGTGGCTGCATGGATGGAAATCCCTGCTCTGGAGTCGCTTGTGAGGGATTTGCATTCTCAGTGATGGTAAATCCTGAATACTCCTTTGTGTAAAAAGCCTCTTGCAACTTACCCATAGTGGGTCGTGTCAGCAGAGGCTTTTAATTGTACTCTGGGTTATATGTTTGAAGATAAGAGTGAATTAGTGCTAGGCCAACTCCTTTTTAAACACAGTTCTTCTTAAACCTTCCCATCCCTCTTCCCTGCACACACACACTGATTTCCCACGCCACAGGAGCTGCTCTGCTGAGCTCTCCAGGTGAGCACCAAAACTGCCTTCTCATGGTTTTGTATGGAAAAAAAAAGATTTCCTGGTAGCTTGCCAAACATTTCTCTGCCTTAGGGTGCCCCTCCTATCTTTCTGCTCTGGTGGCGCCCTGGGAAGCAGAGATGGTGTTTGCTCACGAGCCTGCAGGGCGAGTGGGAGGAAGCATGAGCTGGTGTTGATTATTATTGCATCTCATACTGGGCAGTTGCCAGGTGCCTGGTGATGTGCAGTGGGTGTAGGGTGGCTCGTACTGGCAAGAAAACGGGATGACACAGTGAAAACCCATACTGCAGAAGAGGGGAAAGGTAGCTCTCAGCAGTCCTGCCCTTTGACACCAGCCCACTGGTTCTGCAGGCGTGGGACACGGCTCCCATGGCCCTCCTGGGCTGCTGGGAAGGGTGGATCTGCCAAAACACAGCCTCTCTATCAGTGGATCACATTCTTGGCTGCAGATTCCCAGTGTGCAAACCACTTTATGAGTGCTGAAACTGCAGAGCTGCGTGGCCCAGGGTGTGCTGGTGCTCGGCGTCTCCGCTCACACCGTATGTGGAAAGAGATGTTCCATCCTGGTGGGATCTCTGCAAACTTCGGCTTCTGAAAGCCCTTGAGGGGAAACAAAAAAATGCAGGCTCTACTGTAGGGTTTTGTAGAGAAATAGCCAGAAACTGAAGTGTCCAAAATACGGAGCATTGTGAAAATATTTCAGCCCTCTGAACAGAATTTTGAAGACCAACCTGGTAGAGCCGTGAGCTTCTGCAGCACTTGTCTGCGGATGTGGTTCCTCCCAGCTGACTGCTCCTCTGTTCTTCCCGCAGTTACAAGCTGTTCCCCAGCTGTGTCCCATCCTTTGGCTTCCGCCACCTCCTGTCCCTGACGGATAAAGTCGACCGTTTCAACGAAGAAGTCCGGAAACAGAAGGTTTCCCGCAACCGAGATGCTCCAGAGGGCGGCTTCGATGCCATTTTGCAGGCTGCTGTGTGCAAGGTGAGTTGCTCTGATTTCTGGGGGTTTAAAGCAAAGCAAAAGAGGAGGAGGAGGGGGTTTCTTCTGCTCTGTTCTTGAACCAAGGCGAAGCTTCAGTTTGCCATTTCTTTCAAGTAACTACTAAATTTTTCTTGGAGAAACTGAAAAATGCTTTGAAAAGTAGAGGCTTTTGTTTTCATGTGCTTCTGTAGATAAACAGGCAAAGGAAAAAAGGTTAATGCTTTTTCTAGTTTAAAGGGATAAAACTGGAGCTTTTGCAAATGCAAATTTAGGGCTGAGATTTCATTACACAGTTAGACTTTTGGTGCTGATAAAAGGATTCTGGGGCAGAATCCTTTAGATTCACATCCACTTATGTGCAGCAGCACTGCACGTCAGCTCAGTGTGTTTCTCAGGGCTGTGTCAAACATCCTGCAGCCGTTGACCCGTGTTGGGGCTTGGAGCTGGTTCCTGCTGCTTGTACTTTCCCTCCTTGTGTGTGGGGGATGATCTCACCTCTGGGTGTCAGCAGAACTGGAGCAGAGTTCATTAGCTTGGTGCCATGTTAGCCATGTCCTTAGGGTTTTTGGAGATGCCTTGCCTGAAGATCTTTCTGGAACAAGTAGTTGGGTTGCTCCCGTTTGTCATGAATGAAAGTGTTTGCTCCACTCTGACATGAGTCTGAGCTTCTCTGCTCACCAGGAATGGCTCCGTTTGCTATTTCCCCTATTGCTGCAGTTTGCTTTGGGTTTGCTTCAGCCTTGCTGAAAATCCTTTTGGTTGGGCATGTTTCCTTCTGGGTCTGAATTATGGGAGCCGGGAGATAGGCATGGTCTGTGGGAGTGATGGGATGCAGGCATGTGGGAAACCAGATCTTTACTTGCCTGGGTTGGCTTCACTGCGCTTCATGGTCTTGGCAGGGCTGAACCTGCCCCATCGGATCTGATGCCACCCAACAGTCATCTTCCCACGGATATTGTTGTTGGCACAACTACAGTGCTGCTTCCAGTAATTGTCTGGGTATAAAGTGCTTCTCAGTTTTGGAGAGGTGGCTCCCATGGTTAGAGCAGGGATGGCTCAGGATGGTGACTCAGTTGTGCCATTCACCATGTGAGTTTTTGCAGTCCCTTCCACCATGTTATTGCAAAAACAGGACAGTATTTCCCTATGGTGCAGCAGTACTTCAGTGTGTAATCAGAAGGGCTTATTTCTGAAGTGTTGGTGGAAGGCAGGACACCTGCAAGATATTTCCTGTATATTTGTGCCAGTCTCAGACTGTAGGTAAGGACCAAAATCTTTAACTGTCCTTCTTGAATGCACAGCCTGGTCCCTTCTAAATTTAGAAGATTAGTTTAGATGCTGGTACCATCTAAATTCAGGAATGAGCACCCTCTAGGAAGGGTGAGCAAAGGTGACCGTGTGCACATGTATGACTGCTGGCATGATGTGGCAGGTCATGACACCGAATTTCTGCAGCCACAGCAGTTAATGAATTACTGGAGTTTGGGTGTGGGAAAGGAGGTCCATGGGACTGGTGTGCAAGGCAGGAGAACAGGTTGTGCCATGACTCGTGCTGCCTTGGCAGTCCCAGAGCAGCTGCCTCTGATCACAGCCATGAGCAGCAAAGACTCTGAGTTAAAAAAGCCAAAATTTCAGGGCAGCTGATTGACATTAGGATGTTTGGTCCCATAGTCAAAATGGGAACTTATTGCTTAGTTTCCCTTGTGGTCCCTGAGTGATGGCCCAGACTGGTTGGTGGCCGTGGGTTGTGGTGAGGTTCAACACCACTGAGATGGGTGAGGGCTGCAGACATCTGGGGTGGCAGTGAAGTGCAGCTTGCTGATGAGGATGTTCTTTGCACGGAGTTTTGCATCCTGCAGTGTCTAATGGAGTATCGTGGGGATGAAACCCCCAGAAACAGAGAGTAGTTTCTGTTAACTCAGGAACTATTCCCCCCCATGCAAGGAGAGCAGCACATGGGTACCTTGATGACTTCTGAGGTGGGTTTCCTCATCACTGCTCTGGTACCCTGTTGCATCTTATTGGCATGCTCCAGCTTTTTCCAGGGTAGTTCTCACCTTAGAAAGTCCCCTGCCTTGGGGACATGCAGCATGTTGCCCATGAAGTACTTTGTGCTGAGCATCAAGGGGGTTGTCCCTGGGAGAGCTGGTCACGGCATAGCAGAGCCTCACTGTCTCCAAGCCATGGTGTCTAAACAAGGTCTCTCCTCCCCTTCTGAGGTGTCAGAAACAATACCTCCTGCACTGACTAGGTGTTCTTACACTGTAATGCGTAGCAAGCATTTCTGCTGCATGAGCTGCCTATGGGCTCTGTAGCACTCGAGTCATTTTTTGGCCTGCTTTTCAACCCAAGGAGTGGAGAAAGTTTGTACAGGTAATACAGACTAAGGAGCAGGCCCAGAGTTTGGCTCCTTTCTGAAAGATGAAGTTATGGTAAATGTTATTCTGGAGGCAATGAAAGAGCCAGAGACAACAAGCCTTTATTCTGATGCTAAAATAGTAAGCCAGGAATATTAATCAGCCTTCCATAATTACATTTTCCATTTGCGGTATTTTGGTTTTTTGCCATTCTCTAAGTGCAAGCCTCATATGGCTCGGTGGCATGTGTAAGTTTCAGTTCTTACACGCTAAGATGCAGCAAGGAGATAATGCTAGATTGGAAAATAAAGCATCTTTTGGAATGGTTTTGATTGGTGCTTGCTAGACACTGGTATGTGGAGATAGCCAAGGCATCTGGGAGACACTGAAGTGCCTTTCAGAGCAGTACCAAGTGAAGGAGGTTTTGGCTTTTGATCCCTAAGGCATACTTGCCTTGCACCTGCATCTGTTTCTTGCTTCCAAAAAGGTCTGCACCTGAGAAACTGGTGAGGTTTTTGACAAATTGATGAATGCAGGGGGGGCTCCTGGCAACTGAGTGTTGGCAATTGAATGGATTTTATTCAGTGCCCTAAGTATAGATATTTATTCAGGCATGGAAATACAGGCTTTGCAGCCTTTTCAATAGTATTTGGAGAGCTGTGCTGAGGCAGCTATGGCAGTTTTGCCAGCCACTGTTAGGTGTATGGAGTGAGAAGCTGGTTTTTCGGGGTACAGAAGTCAACTGCAGCTGGTCGTAGGAGTAGGGGCAGGATCCGTTGCATCCCCAGTTTCCCTGTGGAAACATGTTACTCTGCTTTGGGTCCAGTCCCACCCCTGCTTTAAAAATCCTTCTTATCCCATAAGGAACAAAAACCAGATGAGGGGGTAGGCATCAGTGCAGGGTTTTTTGTTCAACAATCCCAGTCCAATAAAAATAAATGAATTTCTCCTTGGTTATTTGCTTTAAGCGGAGCAGAGTGCTGCTCTGGGTTTCTCAGTGGAAACTGCATGCTGAAGAGCTGTATTTTCCAGCGCCTGGAAGCTGCTGGCAGAGGCAGTGTGAGATGCTCCTTGGCATGCCAGCCTCCTTGGGGGGCTTTTTTTGCAGGTCTACAGCTTTTTTTGGTGTGGGATCAGCACTGGCTCAGCCAGCCCATCCAAGGCACCCTGGGTCGATGCTCTGAGGCATCACATGCTTTTGGTGCCTGGATATTGGCACTGAAACTGTGGGTGCTCATTGCTTTGTGGGAGTGAGTTCCTGAACTGAGCAGCCACAGCAGTTTTGATGTTGTTGATGTGGGAAATTGCGTCGGAGGCATGGAGAGTTTGTCTGCAAAGGAGTGCTTAACCTGTGATTTCAAGGTGGGCTTAGCAGGCAGGTGACCAGCACCAGCACCCCTGAAGTGACTGCGTAACTGCTGCTTGAATGCAGCTCCTTTTCTTTGTGTGCAGCACATTTCTAACGAAATGAAACTCAGATTAATCCTTCTAATCTCTTTGGGAGTTTCTTGGCCTTAATCATTTAAAAAGAAATCAGCTTTGGATACTCAAAGAAAAATGAACTGGATGGGCTTCTGTCCGGTGGCTGAGTAGACTGAAAACTTCCTCTTGCATTTTTAGAGCTGTAATCACTTTTGAGTTGAGGTCTTAAGAAGTTACATTTTGGCATGAAGTTTTAGCCTTTTGTCCAGTGGGGTAACTTCAGTGGAATGAATCCTGCTTCCCAGAGCAAAAAATCCTCATTGCTTCCTGAGCTGGACTGTAACGTGCTGGTGCATGGTAAAGGGTGTGTGTTGCCAAAGATTTCTTCCTATGGCCTTATATGCATTGTGGGGGTCTTTAAAATGTCATTAAAGAAAAGGAACCTTCTGAAATAGGGAGGAAAAAGGAATCTAGTCTGGAATAGTGTCCCTGAGGCAAGAGTTATATTTATCGGAAAGATCAGCAGGCAATGACTCACATTTGGAGGCGAAAATTGCGCTGGCAGACGTGATTCTGCACCCTTCTGCCTGCTCTGCCCTGCTCTGCCCTGCCCACGCCAGTGCTTTCCATAGGAAGGGCCAGCACTTTCCTGTAAACAGGGCAGAGTCTGGGTTTTGCTAAATAAGCTGAGCAGTAGCTCTGGAGGAGTTGGGTATCTCCATCTGCACCATGTTCCCATCAGTGACCTTCTACTGGCTTTTCCCTTGTGCTTTCCCTAAGGATTTGTGTGGTGGTGCTCTGAGCCAGGGTCTGGAGGGAGGGGGATGCTGGAAGTGTGTGGGCAGGGAAGGCGTGGGGCCGTGTCTTTGCTGGCAGATGGGCAGTGTGACCAGCCCAAGGGGAAGCTCCAGGCAATGGAGCTTTCTGGCTCCAGTCCATGCCATGGCAGGATCTGGTTTGCAAAAATTTCCTTTGGGCACCTCTGTTTCCTTCCACTTCCATTGCAAGAAAGTGCTTCAGTGTGCTGTTACAGGCACTGCTACAGATCTGCTTCTCGGGCTGATGAAAACTTGGAAACCTGGGGAAGCTCCATGGGAGGGAAATGTTTGTAATCTAGATCTTACCCCTTTACTTGAAAAAAATCTGTCCCTGCATCTCTCTTCATGCAAAGACAGTCCATAATGTCTGGTCCTTGCACAGAAGGACCAAGGAGGGTGCAGAGGACACTTCATGTGCTGTGCTTGCCACCTCAGTGCTTTCATAGGGACCTCCATAGCATGTCTTGACATTACCATGTTTTTAAACAGGCAGAAGTTTCTTAGAGCAGCACTGTGCAGAGGGGTTGTGTGGGATTAGTGCCCAATGCCAAAGGTCCCTCCTCTGCTCTGGCTGTGTGCATCCCTGCCCTCCTGGGTTGTGGTGCAGGGGCTGGAGCTGTTTGGGACATGTGTAGAGGTGTACAATGAAATAGCAGAGGCACCATGGCTTCCAGGAGATGTATGCAGAAGGGGATCAGGGCAGAGTGCCTGGGCATGAATGTGGGTGCACCAAAGCCAATCCCCTCAGGCAGGGACCTCTCTTTGTCCATCACAGCTCAGAAACAGCTTTTATGAGTGGGCAGTAATGAAAATGCTGAGTGGGGATATTGCAGCTCTTGCTGTTGCCTTGGCCGCTCCACAGAGCTGAGGAAACAAGGTTAGATTAAACGTGTGTGGAGGAAGTTGGCAGGTCTCCTTTGGCTGTAAAAGCAGCTGAAATTCTTACTCTTGGATCTGGGTAGAGAAGGTCTGGTGGACAGTCCGCATACTTCCTCATGCCTTTTAAAGTAAGCGTGCTGGAAGGAGATGCTGGGAAATGCTGGATGGGCTCCTGACACTTTGTTTGCTTACCAGGGGTGGGTGGACAGGAGCATGGTACTCTCCTAATTAATGCTAATGGGTCTGCTGCTGGCCAGGCACGTGGCTGGGACCATGTGCAGGGTGAGGGGTGAAGCGTAGGCTTGGCAGGGGCAGGCCGCTGTCTCATGGGGTTTGCTTTCTCCCAGGAGAAGATCGGCTGGCGTAAGGAGGCGTCTCACCTGCTGGTCTTCACCACGGACGACGTGCCCCACATAGCCCTGGACGGGAAGCTGGGGGGGCTGGTGCAGCCCCACGATGGCCAGTGCCACCTGAATGAAGCCAACGAGTACAGCGCGTCCAGCCAGCTGGTGAGCGGGGCACGGGGCCCAGCCCTTAGAGACCTCTCTGGAGACCAGCCAGCCCCCACTCCAGCAGCTTTTGGCAAACGCAGTGCCTGGTTTAACCCAGCTTCTGCAATTTGCAAATAAAATTTGCTGTTCCCTTAGGTATTCTCCCACAGTGAATGCTCCTGTGATGTTCAAAAATCAGTTGGTGACTTAGTGAGTTCCTTCAGGGCTCACTGCAAGGGAGGGACAAGTAACTTTGTGTCCTGAAGAGCATTACATTTTGCCTGCAAACATAGAGGAAACACAGAGTATGTCATCCCTTTTCTAAAATGTCCAGAGGACTCTTCCTGAGGAGGCTATATCTACCTTGATGTGGCTACACTAGCAAGTACAACAGGATGCTCCTCTTATTCACAGCCTTTGAGCACAACACTAATATGAGCCTTAGTAATAAACAGACAAACTAGCCCTTTTTAAAAATTTAACTCAGGGGAGGAAACTTCTGGGATGAATGAGCACTTGCCTGCCACCTCATTATCACATCCTTCTGCAGAATGGTGCTTTATTCAGCAGATCACATACACTAATTATGATTTTTGTTCCTGAATGTCACCCTGTAAGGGGAGGGGAATCTGGACGGCTGTGTTAAGGCCAGAAGCTGGGCTCTGCAGTGGAACCCCCTGTGCAATCCTAGCAAGTGGATGTATACGTAAGGGAGCACAGTCCCCGAACTGGCTCCGTTATGTGGAGTTTATGCTGGGGAGCTGGCATGGGGATGCTGCCTGGGTGTTTCTATGTTTGAATCTTGGAGGCTCTCAATCAGCCCTCCAGTCTGCAAATAAATGAGATGTTTTTTTTCCAAGGACAGCATTTCAGAAGCAGGCGGGAGTTTTAAACTCAAGCTGGTCTCTTGAAACTGAGTGCTGGTTCGTTATTTTGTTGCTAGAGCAGTGTCTCCCTGCCATCCTCTCTGCCTGGGAAATCTGCAGAATTAAAGAGCTTATCATAATCTCTTTACGGTCCCAGTATGCAGAAAGAACAGGCAATGGATGTTTCTGCTTTGGGAGAAAAAAAATGATACATTTCCACTTCTGCAGTTCTAGAGCTCCCTGCCTTGCACCCCTCACGGTAGCAGCCATTTAGCACACGTGCATCTGCGCATGGCAAAGTAGAAAGGGGGAAGAAATAAACCCAGTGTTTTGGGTGTTGCTGTGGCTAATGGTGTTGTCAGTCATGTATTCTAGTGAAGAGTGCACTAGAAATATTTAACAGATTTCTACTATTTCAGTTGGGATTGTTCTGGTACATCAGGGACTTCATCCCGCAACAAAACACGCCGTGCATCTGGAATGAATTTTGCTGCTGGGAAGAGAAGAGCAGTGAAATTAGTCTTTGTTTCCGTGTTACCCACCAGTCTTTCTGCCCTTTTCCCCCCCTAGGATTATCCTTCACTGGCACTTCTTGGGGAGAAACTTGCTGAAAACAACATCCACCTGATTTTCGCTGTTACAAAAAGTCATTACATCCTGTACAAGGTAAGTGCTGCTGAGTTGCCTGGGCTAGGTGGAGATTGAAACACCTCTTAAGGCCCTGGGGAGTGGAGGCAGCTGCAAACACGTGTGTGCAGTGGTAAACACGTGTGTGCAGTGATAAGGGTGCATGCCTGTGGCCGCAGGCTGCCCAGTGCAGGCAGGCAAGGCTCAGCCCTGCTAGTCCTTTCAGCAGAAAGCACTAAAGCTTCTTAGAGCAAACAGATATATATGTGTCAGTGAGCATGTGAAGAGCTAAAATAGACTCCATGTTAATCTGGAGGTTCGGGCGGCTGCCAGCGCGCAGCGTGCCAGAGAGCAGGAACCTGCTCGGCCCATTCTGCAGTGACTTAATCCCATTACCTAATCACGCGCAGCGTTTCTGCCCAGCTGTGTTTTTCCATCACCGAGTCCAGGGCCCTGATGTGCCACACACAATCTGAACTCTCCTGCCATTCCCGCTCTCCGCTCCTAAAGGAAAGCTGACCCAAGGCACAATGACCAACCTGTGTCTAGAGCTGCCCTGTGGGGTTTTCACTGCTCTGCGGATGCAGGGGTGGTGTTTCAGGCGGGGTTGCTTTTGGAAACCTCTTCCAAGGCCCTTGAGGCTCAAGCAGGAACAACAAGCAGCCGTGTTGCTATGGTCTGGATGCTGCTGTTCGCCCATGGGGAGTGGGAGGGCTGAGCTTATTCTCCACCCCCTCTCCTGGGGATGCTCAGGGTTGTGAGGGAAGTCGGGACAGCCGCCCCTCCCTCCCTGCAGTGCACAGCGGCTGGGTCTTGCCCCCTCCAGCAGCAGAGCCAGGTCTGTTTGTCCTTGTCCCATGGCCATGAGCTTTGTTTAATATTTGACATGCCTCATTAGCAATGCTTTACTTTTGAAAGCTCCATATCAATGGGAGCCAAACCATACCATGTACACCACTGGGTGATGGGGCAGTGTGTGTGCCCTGTGTCCCTGGCATGGGGTCAGTCCCTCCTCATCCTCTGCTTTCCTCTCTGCACCTCAACATTTTAATTTTTCTTCTATTTTTTTTTTTTTAAGAACTTTACCACTTTGATTCCTGGAACAACAGTGGAGATTTTGCACAAAGATTCCAAGAATATCATTGAGCTGATCGTCAAAGCCTACAACGTAAGTGCATTTTAATACCACAGCTGCTGAAGTGAGGAGTGCTAAGAGCTTGGCCAGCTCAGCTCCCCTCGGTGAGCTCCACCCAGCTTGGCCGCCTCCCTCCCCAGTCCTCTCCACACTGCTGGAGCTGGGATGTCCACCCTGGGGAGGGAAACAAGGTGTGTGAGGAGGAGAAGCAGCATGGATACCCAAGAGAGCCTGTGGGACTGCAGAAATTTCACCTGATGTCTCTTGTGTGTGGAATTACCCACAAAACACAGCCCCCATCTGAAATAGTTCTCTCTCAGAGCACCCTACCAGTAGGTAAAATAGATTATTTCTTTGTTATCTGATGTTCAGAGGCCTCCCAAGGATGGGGCCAGGTCCAGATAAGGTTGCATCCCTGTGTTGCTCTCTGAGCAGCCCACGTTGGTGTTCAGCACCCTATGAGCATCACCATGCTCCCAAAGGAGCTGCCCATGTGGCACTGCCAGTGCAGCCCGCCCTGCCACAGTGAGGAGGACAGCAAGGGACCTGGGCTTGTACTGCTGACCTGATGTCATCCAGCTCCATGGAGATTAGGGGAGCAGATCAGTTAGAAACAGCTAAATTGCAAGTTCATAGGATAGTTAGTGTCAGCATTTGTGTTGACTTCTCCCCAGATTCTTATGGGTCAGGTCTTCATGATCGTGCAAGGATATTGTTGGGTGTTGGGATGGAGATCTGACCCCTTAACAGGTCAGCCCTCAGGTAGGGTTGTTCATGCATGGGACCCGTGGACACAGCTTTCAATGGCTGCAAGCTGTTCTTGGTACTATGTTCATTAGTGCAGGGAGTCAATAAAGACTGCTTTGGAGGAGTTTACACATCCAGAGTCCATGTAGGATCGTGCTGTGCTTTGCATGACCTGTAAAGTTCTTCTTTCCTTCCCCCAGCTCCCTGCAGTTAAAGCAGCATTTGGTTATGCCCTTGGGAAGAGTGCTTCCCAAAGCTTCACCCTCTGAGGAAGGCAATGAACAGCTAATGCTGCTAATGAGGCCCAGGAGATACTGCTAATCAAAAGCACAGTTGTCCCAGTGTGTCCCCTTGAGGAAGGAGGTTCTTGTGGCTGAGATGCTTGGCTGGAGAGAAAGAAGTGAATGTTTATTCCACGTTGACTTTGCATGTGTCCTCAGTGCCATCACGTGGAAACCTCCTTTGCCTTGTTTTTGCAGCTTTAAGATGCATCCCTGCCTCCATTTCACCACCCCTCAAGCCTTTGCAGATCAATACAAGCTGATGAAAACCACTGGGAATGGCTGTACCACCGCTCCCTCCTTTTCTTTGCTTGTGAGCTTTCCAGCACAGCTGGCTGGAAACCACTTGGGTGCTTAGACTAAGGTGCCCCATGGAATGAGCTCTGTGGGATGACTGACTGCTGAGACCAGGGTTAGTTTCTTGCCTGTTCAGCTGGGTGGTGGGTGTGGGCTGGGACCCCTGGCAGTGCTGCCAGGAGCTGGCAGCTCCCGCCTGTGTCACGGTCAGCCCGGGGCCACCGGAAACCTGGCACCCGCCCACCCCGTCTCCTCTTGGTAGCTTTGTTATTTTCCTGAAGTGACGGAGGAAATTCTCACTGAGGGAGACAGCTACAATTCTGTTTCCCAAGTGGGAGTGAACCTTTTTTTATTCCCTGTGTAAACGGAAGTCTGAGCATGGAGAAATCCTTCATCTGCAACAGGGACTGTCTTCTCCTGCGGGGTGGCAGTGGCTGGTGTTCTGGGCATGTGCTCAGTCTCTCCCCTTCAGTGTTTTGTCCATCTCTGGTCCTCTCTCATCTGCTTCCCTCCACCGATGCACACATCAGACTTGCTCAAGATCACTTTTCCCCATCTCTTCATCTTCCATCTCCCTTTTCTTCTGCCCAACATGCTGTCCCCTCTCCCTCATCCCACCAGGTGTGAAGCAAAAGAGAATAGGAACTGCTTTCTCCATGCCCTTCCCCGAAATCTCAACATACCTGGGAGATGGAAAAGCTCATGGGAGTCCGTGCCCAGACACTGGGCTGAGTTTGGACTGAAGAGAGCGAATGGGATGCTGGTTTAAGAAGCACATTCCTAAACCAAATCCAGGCAGGCCTTGGGAGTGTTTCTTGCCAGCACCAGTTGCCCTCCGTGGTGGCTGTGGTGCTGTCAGAAGACTCTGGTGTGTAACAGTGCAAAGGGGCTGATAGTAATGGCACTGCATTTAGGGTAACAGCATGGCTATATAGGGCTAATGAGAGGGCTTGGTGTCTGTGCAGGAACACAGGATGAGCCTGTGCAAGGTCGTACTGAGGCCTGGCCTGGTGTCCTGTTTTCTGCCGTGCCCCACATGGGATGCTCTGGGAAAGAAGACAGGAGAGCTTATCAGTGTGGCAGCTGATTTCCACAGGATGATTTGGGGCAGAGCAGTATCCATAGATTTATGGGCACACGCGGCCTTCAGCCCACAGGCGATGGATGCTCCGTATGGTCCCAGTTGCTACCCCATGAACGGCTTCTCTGTTACAGTAGAGAGATGGGAAATTGTTCCTTTCTTTCCTCGAGGACTGTTTAGATTCACCCAGCCAAAACTCATTTATTTCCTGTCCGTTTCTAAAAGTGTTGGCTCTTTGCTGGCGTGTGAACCCTGCTTTTGTCATCACATGTACCGGCAAGAGGTCTGAATTAGCACTTTTCCTTAATCTGGCCTCTTTGGTGAGGGCTGGGGACAAGGGGAAGAGGGCTGGAGCTGGAAGTTGGCTTTGGGTAATAAGCATATTTGTACAAAAAGCTCCATTTTGAAAAACTTTGTTGTTTTTGGACACCACTTGTATAAAAATCAGTTCCAGCCATTGGAAGAATTAAACAAAACAATGTCATTCTGAATTAATATTTATAAACTTCATTTTGTTGTGACTTAAAAAGTCTGTGTATGCAGCAGGGCAGAGAGATGGGAAGCAGAAGAAAGGGGGTAGAAGCACACCAAAACCTCACAGATGGAAAATGCTCTTCACTTTGAAAAGCTTTTTCAAAGAAAGAGATTTCTCATTTATTTTTTCCCGTGGTGCTGTTTCCAGCTGACACTTATGAAAGGGTGCTTTTTGTTCAGCTTTTTCTTCTAAGAGGCTGAATACATTTTTCTGACCAGTTGGGTAAAATGAAGAAAGCAGGACAGAGTTAGTGCAGTTTCACATCTTCTCTGTGCTGCACAACAGACATTGTAGGACAGCTGCCAGTGGAGAATCAGGCTGTGCACTTTGCTCAGGTTTATGGGGAGGAGGAGGTGCAAATGTGCACACAAAGCTCTGACCTTCAATTCAGAGATACTCTGCTTGTGGTCGAGAATGTTCTCTTCTTTTTCTTGTGCATCCATAGGTTTCCAGTACTGGCTGCTGTGTCCATCACACCCATCCTAGAGGGCACAAGCCACCTGCAGGGGTGGTAGGGAGCTCCCTGTGAATCTAGTTGTGATCATCAGAAGTCTTCTGGGCTGGTTAAGTCAAACTCAAATGTCAATGTGTGTGCAGGGGTGATTTTTTTTCATATAGGTGCAGAGATGTTCTACCCACCCTCTGGAAACACCAGGAGAAGAGTAAAGCAGAAGAAACGCATCTGTCTTTGGGAGCTTGATGGTTTGCTTTCCCATTGTGTTTCCAGAGTATTCGGTCCAAGGTGGAGCTCACAGTCTGGGACAGCCCTGAGGACATTGGCTTGACCTTCACTGCCACGTGCCAGGACGGGCTGTCCTATCCCGGGCTCAGGAAGTGTGGGGATCTCAAAATTGGAGATACGGTGAGTCTGCCTTTCAGTCTGTTCCCTAGAGAGGCTGTTTCCCTCCGTTGATGAGTGGTCCTGGGCAATAAAACACGGTTTTCCTCATTTTCCTCTGCTTTCCTCATGATGATATAGAAACCCACAGAGAGTGGCTCTGCTAGAAGTAGTTCCGGGTGGTGCAGGTCAGTCCAAGGTGACCTGTGAGGAAAGATGAAATACAGGCATCTTGTCTAGAGCACTGAGCTAAAGGTCCTGATCAGGCAGCAGGATGCAATAGTCAAAAATGGGGTTTTTTCCTTTAATCACAAATATTCACATCGCACTCTGACCTGTGAAATTCCATGGGCAGCAACCCTCCTGTCCTGTGTTCAGTTCAGTAGGGTTATTGGATGGCAGCGCAGACTGAAATAAATGTTAACATGGCTTAATCCATCCTGTGCTTTTTAAAAAGCAGAGAAGCTAAGCTTTGCTTGTTTAAATTGAGTATTGGTGCAGATAAATGGGCTGCAGGGCTGGGGCAGCAGGGCTCAGGCCAGCAGGGAACCTCCTCCCTTTATTCCGACTTTTGCTGTCTGAGGCAATGGGTGTGGGTTCATTAGCAGCCTGATTGCCTTATTTGAGAAGAATGATTCTGCAAACATACCAGAGCTCTCAGTGCTGTGGCATATAAAAATAGTTTGAAAGAGTCAACAGTAGCTGGAGTTTTACCCCGCCAAATAAGGATCATGTGAGGTGTTAAAAAGGGAGGTGGCCCTGCTTCTTCAACTGCATTTACTGGGTCTTGGATAGGTGGGTAGAAGCAATCCCTGTAGCTCCTCGTTCCTGTAGCAAAACCCAAGGAAGCAGAGTCAATCGGGTGGTTGATCCTGGGCTCCCAACTTGGGCAGGAGCAGGGGGATTGCTCCAGCTGCTGCAGCTTGTGCCATAAAGGATCTGGCAGCGAGTGCAGCAGGGAGCCGGCACTGGCACCGCTCTGTTTTAGGGGCACCCTGAGTGTCGAGGTGCCTGCACAGGCAGAGGTGCCACAGGGTCCTGGGGGTCATGTACCTCCACCTCCTCTTGTCAGCTCCTTTCTGCCCCATTGCTTCCACGTGGCTCGAGATTTGACTCCTGCTAAGAAAGTTTCCCCAAAGAGGATAATGCTGGCACTGGACCCTAATCTGGCAGGGTTTAGTCCTGGGGCTGTGGGTGCCAGCGGGTGAAAGGGAGCAGGATTACCCTGATCCCCGTAGCTTGCTTTCTGATCTCCTTCTCCTCTGTAATTTGAGCTTCTATCCTAATTGCTTCAGGCCTTGGGAATGGGAGGGGGTCAAGGGAGGTTTCCTGGGGTTGCAGCTCTCCCGCTGGGGGTGGCTGCTGTGCCTTCATCTGCACATCACCCCCTGACATGTGGGACAGTGAAGGCAGTGAGAGCTTGAGGTGACCCCCAAATGTCCCCAGTGAGAAAGCATTCCTTCCTGAGGCCTAGGAAAGGGTCTCATTTCCTTGGAATAAGGTTAATCCTCCTTGCTAACTGGCAGCTCTGGGCAGTGCTGGCCAGCCCTAACAAAGAGTAGGATTAAATCAGGGGCCAAGCAAGCAACCAAAGTATGGTCTTAGTTTTCTCAAGGAGAAAATCCCTGACACTGGATTGTAGCAACATAAAACGAGTAGGGGTGTGATGTATAACCATTTAATGATCTGTATAACCCTTCTGAGCCAGGCTTGATAGAAGCATACATTAAAAATGGCCTGTGAGCAGCATGCCAAAAGCTTGGGACTGTGGGGCTGATACAAATTTCCGCATGCAAATCAGGACTCCCATAAAACCTTCTAAATCCATGATCTCGTAGGCACCTCGGGCCCTTTGCTGCACTAGTTAGGTCTTTGATAGTGCTTGTTTTGAGAGAGTTTTCTGGTTTTAATAACATGAAAACTGGGCTGTTTGCTAGAGTTTTGCCTTGTTTATTTCATGGGAATAGGCAGGTTCCTTCCCACTTCACAGAAACCAATATTATATTTTCCTGATGGGGAAAATTGCTGTGAATGGCTGACAACAGAGAGTTTTAAAATGCTAAGGATGCCCAACCCCTCATGGGGCTGGCAGATGTTGGTGCATTGAGCTGCAGCTGACCTTGCTGGATGTGCAATTGTTTAGGGTTTTTTTGGACACCTGGGAATGAAGCTCTGATGTGGTGAGCTGGGCCCCATTCCGTGGAATTGCTCCATGGACTCTCCCCAGGACATTTGTTCTTCCCTGCTGGGGAACGCCCCTGAGAGCTGCTCTGGGGCCACGCCTGTTACCTTACATCTCCACCTGCCTCCAGGTGTCCTTCGAGGTGGCCGTGGAGGCACGGAGCTGCCCCGCCGAGGACACATCCCACACCTTCACCATCAAGCCGGCCGGCTTTCGGGACACTCTGGAGGTGGCCGTGACCTACAGCTGCCTGTGTGGCTGCACCGGCCGCGCCGCGCCGGCCAGCGGCAAATGCAGCGGCAACGGGACCTACGCCTGCGGGCTCTGCGAGTGCGACCCCGGCTACCTGGGGGCCCGCTGCGAGTGCGAGGAGGGGGCCAGCGGGGACTTGCACCAGGCGCTGTGCCGCGAGGCCGAGGGCAAGCCCCTGTGCAGCGGGCGAGGGGAGTGCAGCTGCAACCAGTGCCTCTGCTACGAGAGCGAGTTCGGCAACATCTACGGGCCCTTCTGCGAGTGCGACGACTTCTCCTGCGCCAGGTACAAGGGAGTCCTCTGCTCAGGTAGGAGCCTTTCCTCCCTCGTGCCCTCCGCGTCGCGGCAGTGGGGAAACCGCCCCGAGATGGGGAAGGATGCCGGGCTGGAGTGTGCAGGGGATCTGCCCTGTTTCTGGAGGAGTCTGTGCTCCCTTTCTTTTCCTTACGGGAAAAAGGATGGAGAGATTTAAAGGCATCCACAGTAAAGAGCAAAAATTGCACTACCCTCATCAGAACTGGGTTTCCAGCGTTGGAGTGAAAGGCTCTCTCCCTGCAGGCTTGTCTGCTGCCTGGGTCCCACGGAGATGAGCAGAGTCTTGGCTTTGGTGTTGTTATTTTGATGTAACTATGCACATCTCTTGCACACTGATGTGTTTCCTTAGGAAAGATTAAACCAGCACAGGCTTGAATCCTCTGAGGCTTTTTGGTGTGTTCATGGGTTGGATTTTTGCTCTGTGTGCCATCCTTCCCTGCCTAGGCAGAAACAATCTTCTTTTAAAGATGAAGTATTTGGCGTAATCCCCTGGTGCGTCACAGGTGAAAGGAAGGGTTGTGTTTCAGGCTGTTACTTATTAGAGAAAAGCTGTATTAAAGATTCCTAAAGCTGTTTTATGTATGGATTTTTCTTCCCACTGGGAAAGCAAGTAATTCACTGGGAAAGTTGTAGCCAGTCAGCTTTGCTTAAGCAAAGGTAGGAGAGTTATTTAGCTGTGTTTGCTAAAAATGGTTTTAAAACCTCATCAGTCCAAGGTCAAATAATTTACCTTGAACATAATTGCCTGGGTTAGCCCTCGGACATAATTCCCTCCGTTGGATCAGGGCAAAGGGTTATTCTTTAAAATTTGCCTGCTTTCAAGCAAGTAAAATATTTCCATAGCTGAAAACCTTGGACAAAAATTCCAAACAAGTATAAGCTTAGAAAAAATAGTTACTTTTTATGTTTTCTCCAGGGAAGTGGTGGGTTTTTTCCGCTGCTGTTTATCTTGCCCTGCATGTTTCAGAGCTGGGCAGTAAGCTTTGGTTGCAAGTTTCTGGCTGTTTGAGGCGATTGTGTTGTTAGGCGGATAGAGGATATTTGTGTTAATTTTCCTGTGGCCTGGCTAGTGATTTTGTCACTCCTGAAGATGAGGTAGGCAATACTCAAGGTTTGGAATTGCCCTGGAGCTTCGTGCTGCAGAACAATGGGAAAGGCCAGTCCCACCCTGACAGTGACTGCTCAGACTGGGGGGGTCTGTGGGGCTCTCCCTGCTGATGCAAGAGTGGAAAGATGGGTGAGCAAGCAGGAAAAAGGTGTTTGAAAGTAGATGGGGGGGGGGAGAATTAAACTCAACTCTGAAGTAATCAGGAGCAGCACTTCCTGGGGGTTCTCCAGAAGACGACCTTGCTTTGATAGCACCATCCCACCCAAAAGGAGTATATTTAAAAGCAAGCAGGGCAGAATGCTATAAGGAGAGGTTGTAAGTTACTGGTGTAGCAGTTGCTGCAAGAGAAGGACACACCTCTGCTCAAATTTCCTGTTCAACAGGAGAGCCAGAGCTCTGCTGCTCCCCTGGAAAGCAAGTTGTCTATCTTCTGTTGCACCTGCTGTGCTTCTGTCCCTGTGGAGGGTGTCTGGTGCTGGGAGGAGCAGCATAGCTGGTTTGGGATTTGCTGAAGTTTTTAAAATTAATTTAAAAGTCCTTTTTTAGGACCATAATAATAATCTCTTTCATAGTACATAGCTATGAAAGAAAACAAAGGGTAGGCTGAGGCCAAGCAGGCTCTATGCTCGAGGGATGGGATAGAGTCTGGCATGGCTGCGTGGGGTGGTTTGTTGGCTTTTTCTTTTTTTCTTAAATTCCAGCAGTTACGGTGCTGAATCTGAATTGTAGCAAGCTCTGTGCCAGTGGCACAACATTTTGAGGTGGTTTTGTCAGGCCAAGAGGCTTGGGATTTACCAGCCCACCACAAGCTTGCATGGCAGGGCTGTGCCCAAAGCTTCCCCTAACAAACAGCCCTCTGCCACACAAACATCCCTGGGGACTTCCAGCAGACCAAGCTCTCTGCCCCCTATAAATGGGGCCTTCTTAGGAGTTTAGCTCAGCACTAACCATCTGTCCACCAGCACATGTAGATTTGGCATCCAGAAGAGTTTGGGTGATGCCTTGGGAGCAGGTCCCAATCCTAGCGCAGTTGCTACAGTGGCTGGTTGCTGGTTTTGTTCCTGCTAGAGGATGAAGTGACACCCTGCCCTCACTCTCTCTTTTCCTGGTCACAATGTCTGTCCCTAAAAGGCTCTGACATCCCTGTGCCAAGCAGTCTCACAGGCTGAATCCCAGTGCAGGGGGGGACCAACAGTTTTAGCTAATGCACAAACCAGAAAAGCAGCATGTAGGGAGCTGTCATTTCGTTGCAGATTATTGTCTCTGTCCTTGCTTGGGAGTTTCTTGGCTTGGATCCATGAGGGAAACTCATCACTGCTGTCAAGGGTTTTATTTATACTCTTTGAATCCTCTGGTTGCATAGGAGGCAGTTACTGCCTCTCAGTGCATTTCTGATGGCTGACTGTGCTTTGAACAGGGGAACCCAACCTCAGGTGTAGCACACAGGCTGTGGTGTCCCCCAGCAAATGCATTGGTACCTGCCCCAGCTGTTGAACAAGATGATACCAGGAGCCTCAGAGTGCCCGTCCCGGACAGAGCTGGGGAGAAAACAGCCAGTCCAGCCTGAGCTGAGGTTTTGGGGAGCACCAGGAGGAAAGCACAGTTTTCTGAGCTGAGAAGTAAAAATCCACTCAGGCAAACTGCTTTGCACCTAGGTGGCTGTGGTTCATGGCATGCCTCAGCTCAGAGGCCCCATGAGCCCATCGCCAACCAGCTCAGGCATTTCTTCCTTTTAAGATCTGCAGCAAAGCTGTCCCCATTGAGTCACTGCCACGGCACAGGGATGGGTGGCATGTTATGCTCAGGCATCCTGTATTCCCAGCAAAAGCCATAGTGGGGTTGAAATACTCTGAAATGGACTTGTTTCTTGTCTCTTGGCATTTGGTCCTTTGGCTAGGAAAAACCTTTTTCATTCCTGGATCTATTTATAAATATTGGAGCCTCATTTTTTCAGCATTTGAGAGGAGAGATGCCTGCAGACAGTGCTGCCCATGGCTCCAGTCCTTTTGTAGTCCCTCCCATGAAGTGGAGAAGCAGATTTTGGGTGAGAGAGAATCTAAAGAAGCAGCAAGAATTTAATTCCTGTTAGTGGGAGGTTTAATGTGCCTGCATCTGTGAGGCAGGTGGGAAAAGGGAGTAATTCATAACGTGGAGTAAATGTTGATTCAAGTTGCATCCAACTCCTAGTCAATGTCACTTAGTCACTAATAAGTGGCATTTGTTTTGCTGCTCCCCAAGTCCAGTTAACAGCTCCAGAGTCGCTGTTTCAAACCATTAATCCAGCTTCTGGAAGGGCCATGGGGGATGGCTTGCAAGAGCGTTCTGTTCTTCTAAAAGAAATGCAACTGGGTTATCTGCAGCACCGTGCTCTGACAAAGCAGGCAGTTGCTTCCCAAACCCTCAAATGCTTTACTCCCCGTTTTATTTCAGGTGGAGAGGGTGCTTTTTTGGACTGAGATCTTCGGCACATCACTCTGTCTCCTCTACTCTGAAATGTGGGTGGCTGCGAGAGAGGGGCTGAAAGCCCTCCTGCCTGCAGCTGGGCTGGGGAAGGGGCAGCTGGCTGCACAACCCACAGGCTTTTGAACTCCTTGGCTGCCTGCCAGCCAGTTTGACAAAGGGGGAAACATCTCTGCCTTAATTGCATTCCTGAAGGTCCCATAAAACTAGGTGGCAGGAGGGAGGAGAGGCCCCAGTAAGGGCATCACATGTTTGCCTCTAATGAAGGGAGACTGGCTCGTTGGAGACCAGGCTTCATTAGCTTCAGTTGCTCCAGACCTATTTTTTCTTTGGTGGAGAGGGGACACAGTAATATGGCATCATATGGGTCTCTAAAGAAATTTCCCCTTACCCACCACCACTGTTCCCCAGCTCCCTGTGAGGGTGTCATTTGTGTACTCTTCAGCCCAGGACTCTGGTTGTGCACAGGCACATCACTAATTACGGAAGAGCACTCATCGTGCTGCAGCTGTTCCTCCCCCTAAAACACAAAAGATCTCATCCCGAAAATCCATACTGCCTGAGCAGCACGGCATCTACTGGTGGTGGTCCAGCTTTGGGGGATCGGGTCTTTTGTGGTTTCTTGTCTTCATTTTTTCTAGAATTAGACAATAAATTAGATTTATAAACAGTTTTGCATCTGTAAATGAAGCCCTTCAACGTCTCTCTAGCTTGTAAGCAGCTGTGAGCATCTGAGCTGGTTAAGGTGACTAAAGGTCTTGGCTGGCTAAAGCACAGCACGACGGTGATGCCTCGGAGCACAGGACCTGGTCTGGCCTCCCTTGCCCGCACAGGGCTTCCAGTGACACAGAAAACTCAGGACAGCAATAAAGCATCGGGTGTCAAACATGCAAGTACATGCAAGTTCCAGAATCACTTCTGAGATGGCATGTGGGGAGACAGCTCATTGAAAATCCGGGGTTTATTTTGCAGAGAATAGCCAAGCCGACGTGTGCTACGACTCCAGCTGCCCTGCAGAAACCACTTCAAAAACTGCTGAGTTCATACAAGTCCTCCGTATTTACTTCTGAATGCTTCCTCTCTTGGTTTCAGTAAATGGGGAAGCCCAGGGAGTTTTTAGCCTGTACGAAGGCCCCGGGAGATAAGGCTTTTTTGGTTGGTTGGTTTGGTTTTTTGTTTTAACACAGCCTCATGTTAGAAATCTCCCTTGTGCTTTTGCAATTTGTTTTTGCTGTTCCCTGTCCGTAGCACGTTGAACAGCGCTGTGTTTGAGGGGAGCCAGTGGGATGATGGCTCAGGGCCAGTGCCCCAGTTCCTCGTCCTGCATTAGAGCCTCACGCTTTGAGAGTAGCACCTGGGTTTGATCCCCCCTCTGGTATCTCCACCTTGGGGTTTTAGATGGGGTTTGTTACTGTACAAATCACTGTGCCCATGGACACATCTTGTGGAAATAGGCTTTCTTCCACACATAGTTTTGTAGTTATTATTCACCTACCCAGTTGTGAATACAACTGCTGTCCTGGGTGGTAATAGCTGGTGTGCATCTGAAAGCTCAGATGTCAGAATAAAGGTGATCCACCTCTTTCAGACACACATCAACATTTTTTTTTGTCTTAATTCCCTTCATTCCTAATGCCTAAACTTTTACCAGAAGCTGCTGTTAAGAAAGAAATGGATAGTATTTGATTTATCAGCCTCTGAGTGCGGTTTGGGGAGGAAGGAGAGCTTCTTTTGTGTGCACAGCCTGTGGCTGTGCTGTGGGTGGGGTGGCTTTTGACAAATGTACCCCTGCCAGAAGGGAAGAGAGTGGCCTGTGGCAGAGAGAGGGAACAGAACCTAAACCACATCTGCGATGTTTCCTTTTAAGTCACATCAAATCTTGTTGTCTGTAGGTTTTTCTGAGCACTGCCTAGTGAAAGAGAACCTGAAGGGGAGAGACAAAAGGACCATATAAATATGGAAGTTAAAAATAATCCTTTGGCTGTTGCTAAGTGCTAGTGCAGCTGTGAGCCAGGCAGCTGCAGGGAGATGCAGATCCGTCTCTGGGGGGGGTGGCTGCCCTGCAGGTCAATCCCTCTCTGCTTCCCATGTGGGAGGAGGATGGGGAGCACACATCTACCCGCATATCTGAGGCTTATTTTGGTGACAGAGGATGCAGTGTCAGCTCGGGTCACTGTGCTGTAACCTCACAGTACCAGTTGCTTTGTGAGTAGTCCCAGTCATTAGCAGCAGGTTGGGGGCTCAGGGGTCAGTGGCTGTGGGTGCTGTCGGGGTAAAGGGCATGGGAGGGTGGTTTGGGGTAAGCAGAACCAAGTAAAGTCCTCTGACACAAAACCCTGTATCACTAGGGTGTTGTAGCACTGCGAATGCCCCTTTTCCCACCAAAAAGCAGGGAAGGGGACAGGCAGCTAGAGACAAGCTGAGTGTGGGCTAGAAGACACAGCAGTATGTAAATGTTGTCACACTGTGTGGGGCATGGCTCCTTGGCAGCCCACAAACCTGGTTTCAGGCACCTTGAGGTCTGTTGCCTACAGTGCCAGTGAATAGCCATGGGGACCTTATGGCCAGAACAAACAGCAAGGAGATGGCACTACTGTAGCATCTCTCTTTTACGATGTGGTCAAGACTCAGTCAGACTGCATGTTTATCCTTGAGCTTCCTAAAAACCTTTCTCCTTGCTGCATTCCCATTTGGCCTTTGCTTTTATCACCTGCAGGAGCTGCTCAGCCAAAGGTCCTGTCCTGAGATGTCTGCGTGCCAGAGAGTAAATGGGTAAAACAAAATAATCCCCCTGAATAAGAAGGAAAAATAAACCTCTGACTTGCTGTGTCCCATAGCAGTGAAGAACTGAGGCCAGAGCACCTGTGCCTGGCATCACTACTGGGTGGGCATCCCCTCTCCAGCTTACATCCCCCCTCCACCAGTGGAACAGTTTGGCTCCAGTAAGAATAGACTACAAACATTTAATAAGAAACAAATCAAATGGGGCACCTCTGCTGTCCTCTTCCTTTTCTGGGGTTAAACTGTTCTACTAACTCTCATCACGTGGATTGGTGTAAAGAAGTGGAAGGTTTAGGTCAGCTCCATTTATTCCCATCCAGTGGGTCAGCCTAAAAAAAATGTAAAGACCAGGTCAGCTGGAGCTGACCTGGCAGGGCTGAGGACTGTGGTGGGGAAGAGCAGTCAGCTGAATCCACCTTCATCCAGCTTGGACTGATGCCACTCTCGCCCTGCGTACAAGCTCCCTGCAGATGCTGTTTGGCTGTGTGTCCAGTGTCATTTGGCTGCACGATGTCTTAAGTCTCAAATCAGGAAAAACGCCTTTTTTTTTTTTTTTTTTTTAATGTGTGTTTCCATAAACCAGATCTGTTCTGAGGCCAGCTGTTGAACTGTTGGTATTCCTGCATTCCTGCTTGCCCTCCTGTAGAGCGTGCGGCTGCCATGCTGTTGCAACATTTTGGAGCAGGAGAACGTGATTGCTCAAGCAGTGATTTAGAAAACATTTCCACAGGTGAGGAAGGAACTGTGGAGGCGCCTGCTGCTGCTGACACGTGGGATGTTGGCTTTTAGGCCTCGTTCTGGCAACAAGAGCTGGTGTCTGAGCCCCAGGGTCATCCCAGGCTGCTTCCCGTGGTGCCTTGGGTCTGGCCGTGCTTTGCCAGACAGCAGTGAGCTCTGAGAGCAACACTTGAAACCTCTCAGCCTTTGGTGTGGAGTGTCATTGAGAAAGTCTGCTCTCCACACAGTGTGAAGAGGAGCAGAAACTACAGGGACATGTGTGGGACACGCTTATGCTCTGCAGGCAGCCTGTGGTGCTCTGTGCTTGCATCGAACCCTGCGCCAGGATTCACCTTCTGTGATGGGGAGCAGGGACACCCAGCCCTGAGCTCCCAGATGATTTGAAAGGCTGGAGAGAGGTTCCACCCTTGAGTTGTGTGAGTGGCTGGCTGGCTGGCAGGCAGTAGCATTCCTCTGTAGAAGTGTTTGATTTTTCCTTGTAGGCAAATGGTTCCTGAGCATCAGCCAGGACCAAATTCAGCAGGGTGTCCCACGGTGGGTGGGACTCTGGGTGTGCTCATCTCTGGGAGCTGTGGCTCATAGTCCCAATGCAGAGAGGGGCTGAGAGCCACGTGAGAGGTGTTTGCATTCCAAATTTCATTTTCATGAAGTCCAGCACAGAGATCCTCAGTGGCCTTCTGGAGGAGCATGGGGCTGACTCAGTGCATGTGTTTACTTACGTCTCCAGTCCTTGGGTGGCTCCTGAAACCACTTCCTCCCAGGGCATCATTTCCATCCTTCCCCAATCTCTCTCTTCTTCTTCCTCTCCGAATTTATTTTTTCCCTCTTAACCTGGTTTCTCTTCTCTTTTCAATTTAATACTGAGTCACGTGCCACTGTCCTCCGAGAGTGTGTGCCTCCCCATCCTGCTGCGTGCCCGTTCAAAAAGCTGAAGATCCCAGAGTTCAAATTGCCTCTGGGCTGGGACAAACAGCGTGGGGTGACCCCTTGTCTGCTGGCTGTGACCTGTGAAAGCATGGCCAGTGCTTGTAGCTGCAATGTAAAAATGCCTGGTCCCCCCTCTAATTGCACTGCTAACGACCCCTGTGCTGTGCTTCAGGTCAGAGGTGGCTGCAGGTCAGTGCAGGTGGATGGTTCTTAGCTGGAATGCTCTGTGGATATGCTCCTCTAGATTTCTTTCACAGCAATTAAATGCACTATTTGGTATTCCACCACCAGGCATTAGCATTACATTGTTGACTATTAAATATTATTGATTATTGCAGAGTTGGACTCCGTGGTCCTTATGGGTCCCTTCCCACTCGAGATACTCGATGATCTTTGCATGGATTTCTCGCAGGAACACAAATGATGATTCCATTTGTGTGTGTGCTCAGTGCTGTGTTTATTCCTCATGTTCCACAGCATTCCTGGCAGCAGGCATACCCTGCCTGCCCCACCTTGCTCACACCGAGGGTTTGTGTTGGCTTTTCACTGAAACAGCAACTGAGTTGGACATTCTCTCCCCAGTGTACCAAGTACTGCTCTCCCAGAGTCTCTATTCCTGGCACGAAAAGGCAAAGCTGCCCTTTGTTACCCCTCCTTTCTCCCTGCCCAGGCTCTCATTGCTGTCCAAGCCTTGCAGCTCTGCCCAAGAGAGCAGCTCCTTGAGGACCAACCCGCACAGAGCGCTGCTGTTCCTGCCTCTTTTCACTGCGGTTTCTCGTTGTCCCTGAGCGGACCTTTAGCAAGTGTTAATGCATGCTAATGAGGCATTAAATGCCCGGGCAGAATTAAAGAATACAGAAGTGACGTCTTTGACATCTTTATGGGAGCCAGACCTCTGTTCTTGGGGCTCTGCTCTTAAAGAGGCACAACGTGTGGGTTGCAACTGGAGGTGTCATCCGAAGATTCATGCATGTACCCAAACCCCCTGTCCTGTGCAGCTGCCCCCTCCCAGGGCCAGGAACCCCATAGAAAGCTCCAAAAAAGCCCTGCCAAGATAAACTCAGAAAATAAAGCTTAGATTGTCTTAGAACAAACTTACTTTAAATGCTCTACTGGCCAGCATCTCGGTGAGTTTGGTGTCTGAATTTGGTCTGTCTGGTGATAGTCATTGACAGAAATGCACATTTGGAAATGAATGTCATATTTGGGGTTTAAAGGCAGATGAAAGCCTCAGTTCAGCAGGTGAGTGGAATTCTGGGTCTCTGCATTTCTTGTTGACATGCACTGACAACCTGTGAATTTTGCTCAGTTTTGTTTAAAAAATTGAGCTTAAGTAATTGACCTGAAAGGGAAGTGCAGCACAGCCTGTGTGTTCATTCTTTCTCCTTTTTTTTTTTGGTCTTATTTGGAGTGATATTCTGACTTTTTCCAGGTACTTTGTGAAGGGAGAAGTCTGTTCCAAAACCATGGACCTTTGGTGAACTTGCACCAAAAGATGTGTTTGCGTCCAAACACAGAACTGGGCAAGGCTCCCACGGCACTGCATTTTGAAGAGAAAAAGTGTCTCTACTTCAGAGCCCACTCCTCTCGACAAGGTCCAGCAGAAAGGACATTCAACCCATTTGGGCTTCAGCAGGATGGGAATTAAACTGCTTTTTTTTTTTTTGAAGGATGGATCTGAACCATAGAATTTGGCCCTGGAGTTTAGGGATTTGGGATCATGCAGCTTTGTTTCTGGAGCCAAGTTTTATTTTAAGAACATGTCTGGAGGGTTTTTTTTGAGTGGTAGGAGCTGGTAGGAGTCTGCTCAGACGTCAGAGCGGGAGGATGAAGCTTGTGCATCCTGGAGGCACCGTATGTTGGTGGACGGGTTGCAGCCCTATAGCTCTTCTCAAGCCTTTTCTCTGCCTTTCAGCAGCTGCGTGGTTGCCATATGTCCCCTCGTGTTTCCAAATCTTCCAGAGCCTTCATGGTGACTAAAGCTGAAGTGCAGAGTTGCATAAACAGATCTGGGCAGAGATGGGCCAAGAAGTGTGTAACTGGGGGAGAAGCTCCTGGCTCTGGACCCGTGGGTGTTGGTGGTATCTGGGCAGGATTGGGAGAGCCAAGTGGAAAATGTTGGGTTTTTTTGGTTTGGTTTTTTTTTTGGTTTTTTTTTTTTTTTGGAAGCAGTTTTATTTGTCAGGCTTTTTGGGGAGAAAGGAAACAAATGGAGAGGTCTGCATTCAGGGGGGTTTTTTCGTCTGTGAGCAAGTCTGTGAGGGGCTGGAGAGCTGGCTGGAGAGTGGAGCGCCGCTGTGGGAGAGGTGTTGCTGTGTCCCATGGTAGACCCAATGAACACCTGCATGTGAAGGGATGGAGGTCGACAGGAAAAGTGGCCCTTTTGGAGTTAGGGATTTGGAGGGAGATGTAGTAGGGGCAAAAACTGCAGAGGATTCACACACACACACCCCTTCTGATCTGGCTTAAGGAATAATATGAATTGTTGGCAGTTCCTGCAGTGCCTTCCATGTCAGGTGCTTAGGGGGGGACAAAGCCAAGGATGAGCACATGCCCAGAGTGGTGGGATGGTATTTGGGCCCATGGCTCAAAGGAAACCAGCACATCCATCCCAGCTGCCCCCACTCAGGATGAAGCTCTGTACCTCTGGGAGGATCTGGCACCAGCCCTTGCCCCATAGCTCTCCCTGCATCAGTAACAGAGTTAGCAGCAGGACCTGAAAGCTCTGATTCCCAGCTCTGGGTCTCCATCCAAAAGGCCACATGTGGCAGGCTTGGCTGAGGAGCTAATGTAAGTAAAAGTCAAGGATTTGTGGAGTGCTGAGCTTACTTGGAAAAAAAAGAGAAAAAAAGGAAGGGTTTATTTTAAGAAATGCAGCTTTAGATCTCTTTCAGGAAATGACTTCTCACTGCCCATTTTGGCTTTCTGATGGATCATCAGCTGTATCTCGTGGTTGCGTTTCAGCTCCACTTCTTTAGCAGAGAGAAGGAAAATGAGGAAAGGCTGGCCAGGGCTACCACAGGAAATCCGCCTGCCCCGCATAGCTTTCAGCTGCCTTCATGAGACAGCAGTTTCCAAAACCATGTCTTCCTTGCCCAGTTCTCACTGAACCCAGAAATTCCCAAGTGAGTGAGAAGCTGGGGTGCTGAGGGGGGTTTTTGTAGTGGCAGTGCTGCACTGTGGGGGATGCTGGCAGTAATGCCCAGCTGGTGATGGGGCTTGTGGTACCCATGGCTGAATTAGCAGCTCGAGCCTGCATTTATTCCTTCACCTTTGGTTCATTAGTCTGCATCTCCAGTGCTATTTTTGATGATTGGTGAGCTCAGCCAGTGCTGGGACTGAAATCTTGGTTAAGCCCATGTGCTTCAGGGTATAAATATCCATTGCAATGGGAAGATGCACAGATCTGTGGTGTGTGGTGTAAACAACGTTCAGAAAAGCACTATTTACTTCTTACCTCTTAGTGTTTGTTTTGCTGCTTCAGTATTGTGTTGTGGGTAAATGAGTGTGGGAAGCTCTCTCCTGGTGTGAGTGGAGGCAGTCGGATGAATTCGAGGTTTCACAGAAACCTTGGACCCTTGACATTTGTCTGTCTGTGTTTATGTAGTAGCCTCCTGAGCACAAGGAGGTTGTTATGCTCAGTGGGCTCCAGGGGCTGGGGATGCTGCTGCCAACCTGCCACCCTTGTTTTCCCTGCCGGACTGACATGACCCAGGGGCTGGATCCTAAACCCATCCCTGCTGTTTAAAATTTCCTGAGCTCTCCCCGAGTCCCTGCGGGTGCTGACCATCTGGCAGTGCCGTGGGCCTGAGCCGTGCTGTGGGCAGGCTGCCTGGCCTGGCCTGGCCTGGCCTGGCCTCTCGATGTGCAGCGCTGGCTGCTTTGAGCCATGGAAAGAAATTCGTAGGGAAGTTGATGATTTTTTTGCATAAGCAGGCACTGTGTCTACCCGAGCCCTTTCCCAAATGAAAAGCCCTATGTTTTCCAAGTGTTCAAAGCCTTTTCTGCTGCTCTTCTTCCTCCCACTCAAAATGTGCTGTTCACAGAGCCTCTCCCCCAGACGTTGAGCACTTTTGCTGAGAGATTGGCTGGTCTGGTACAAAACTGATGCTCAAGCAGTGCCCTGTGTCAGTAAGGTTTGACTTCTCTCATAAGCAGATGTTTTTGATGCCTCCACCCCTTGGGAGTACAAACAAAGTGTGGCTTCTGCGCTGGTGCTCTCTGGGTGATGGGCATGGCAGCCAGGGCTTGTTAAAGGGATGGCAGTGGAGAACCTGGAAATTGCTTGCCATAACTTATTTCTCTTAGTTGTTTTTTCCTATGGGGTTTTTTTCTGTTTCAGGCTAGTTGTTCAAATAACCAAAAATTACAAAAGCACAGCCTTTTGGAGGTCCTGACCCAAAGTCTGGATGTGAACACAGAGGCACAAAAATAAGTGGCTTGATTTAATGGGAGCAAAATACGGTATGATGTTTCTCCTCCTGAGTGCTCAGAAACCACTGAACTGGCTTAAAAATCAGGGTTTGGTTTTCTTGTATGTTAGGCACATCAGTTTAATGTTCTAGAAGATGGGGGAAAAAGGAGCGTTGGAGGAGGCTTTCTTTCAAACTTTTTCTACCTCTCCATAAAAGCTGGGATGATGTTTTTTCTTTCAAAAGAAAGCTGATATTTTTTTGCATAACTTTGAGAAGTAGGAGGCTTTAGGAAAACCACCTTCTATGAAAGGCCCTAGTGGCAGAGCTTCTAGTGCACTGAGTTTCAGACCTCTTGGTGCAGTTCCTAAAAGGCGCACAGTTGTTGTGGAGGGCAGAGGGGCTGTCCTGCCGAGCAGGGTCGCAGCCTGCTGTCAGGAAACCTGGGATGAAATCAGGGTCAGAGGCTGGAAGCTTCTGCCAGAAGCTGCTATCCCGATTCGGGAATGACCCTGCTTGGGAGCAACGAGAACAGCGCTGGTGCGGGGCTGCCAAGCCGGGTTTGTGCGGTGCCAGGCTGAGGGCAGGGAGGATTTGGCCTGTGGCTGCCATCCTGGGGGGCAGCTGGCGGGGAGAGGCAGAGGCAGCTGGGGTGAAATGAGGATGGTTGGATGTCCTGCCAAAAGCTGACTGAGTGACAGTGAGATGTGCAGCGCAGCCGGGGCACGGCAGTGGAATGAGGATGTGTTTTGGGATGGGGAGAGACAGGGAAGCACCAGCTGGGCTCTGAGTCTCAGCCCAGTGTGGTGGCCTCCTTGGGAAGAAGGTGTCTCCAAGCAGCAGAGCATCCCATGGCTCCTGCCCTGATGGATTCCAGACTAGTCAAGCTCAGTCTGGGGACTGCTGTCCCCCCACAAAAGCATTGCTTTCCTCTGCACACCCTCCCAGTGGGTTTCTGCAGCCTCCCTGACATGTGTTTTGTGTTAGGCCCCCCTAAGGTCAAGAGCTGGCTGGAAAGTGTGTTATCAAATTCAGAGGGAGCATTTCATTCCTAGTTAGATCTGGATCTTTTAAACTTCTAAGCTTGTCTCATTTCAAGGATGGGAACAGACGAAAACATCTCTTATTATGTTTGGAGAACATAATTAATGTATTTTGGCTTCACAAACCAGCTTTAACAGAGGATGTGCAAACTCAAAGGGTTCAAGGGGGTTAAAGTTCAGGGTGACGTCCTTCACCACGAGACTGCTGCTGGTGCAGAGGTGTCTTGAAACACACCCTCCTTGAGGACACATTGCCCCGGAAGTGAAACTGGGAAGTGAAACTGGGCTCATCGTGGGCGCAGAGGTGGAAGGCTTCCTGCAGGCATGATGGCACAGAGACTGCTTCGCCACATCAGCACTGTGTGTGACCGTGGGAGAGCTGGGACTGGGAACAGGCACCACAGTTTGCTGCAAAATGTGAGTGCTGGGTAACACACTGCAAACCACAGCTCTGGGTCACTGTTGCCAAAAGCCTCACTGCCACATTGCCTTGGGACTCCTCTCAGTTTGTGTCCCAAGCGAGAGGATGGAGTGGATTCCCATCTCCAGTGTTCCAGGTGGACGCTGAGAAGTGTGACAACTCTTGTCGTGCCCATATGAAAACCAAATGTTTCCCATTCACTGAGTTTCTCCAGTCTTCAGGCTGTGTGGGAGATGGATGGCACCAGAAGTGTAGCTTCTGGTGCTTGCAGGAGTGGCCACTCTTTCAGGCTGCTGGAAGCAGTGAAGATTGTGACATCTTTGCCATTAAAGGTCAAGATGGAAATTCCTGCTCTTGGCACATTGACCACGATGAGCTTCAGCCAGTGACTTCTTGCACACTGGGCCAGTGTGGCCAAGGCAGGAAACACATGTCAACATGTTTTGACATTTTAAGCTCTCACCCCACACTTAGTCACCCTCATACAGAATGGCTTTTTCTTCATCCCCTTGAATAAACAGAACCACATCCTTTAAGATACTGTTTCTTAAGTTTCCAATCCCAGTGGTTTAATAGGATGCATTATTTGAAAATGGCCATTTCCCTTCCCCTGGACAGTAATTCCAGGCTCCACGTCCAGCCTGCCAGGGGCTGGAAGGGATGAGCAGTCTTTCTAGCCTCCTATGACCTAGTTCTGATGCCTTTAAAAACTGTACCATTTTATGGTCCAGAGACAGATTTCCTCTGGAGTCAGACCTTGTGCTGCCTTCTGTGGTGTCTTAGGAGAACTGAGGGGTGATATGAATACCATCAGCTTGCTTCTCTTGGCCCTCACAGTTCAAATTCAAGCCTGAGCACATTTACTAATTGCCAGCTGCTTTGGATTCCTTGAAATAGCGCCATTTAGGAGAACTGTAGTTCATAGCTAATGTGGACATGTGCATTGCCATGGAGGCATGAAACCTGCTGTGTGTGAGAGCCCAATCACCTGAATTAATTGTGAATAAAAGCCAGACACCCCATTTGGTTTGCTTGGGAAGTGGTGGTCCTGGGAGTCTCCCAAACAGCAGCAGTTGTGGGCGTAGCTGGGCCCATGGGCTCAAACCCAGAGCTTTCTGTCTGGGGAAAGGGCAAGGCTGTCATTGTGAAGGCAAGCAGAGCAAAGGGTTTTAATCTCCATCAGATGTAGGCACAGAAGGAGGTCACCTCTAGAGATCTTGTAAACATAATCTCCTTTGTCCAGGAATGTTTGAATATGCAGGCTGGATCCAAAGCAAACGACGGGAGTGCAGAAGAGGCTGTAGAAGGACAGCTTGTGATGTGCTGGGACATATGAGATGCCTGGTAAAAGAGGCGCTCCCGTGACTTTTGGCAAGGGATGTAGCTTGGCAGTCCACAGCCTCTGGTAATCTTGGCACGGTGGGAGAGGCAGGGAGATCAGCGGGTTTGTGTCGATGAAAGGAGTGTGTATATAATTTATCATGTCTGGGGCGCTCGAGGCTCTTTCCAGTGGAAAAGCTGAGCTGTAATTAGGTTGCTGATGAGCCTTGTATACAAACCCTTCAGCTCTATAAACTATGCCTGCAAAGGCATCCCTTCTCTTAGGGACTGACCAAGGAGGAATTCGAGCAGTCTCCAGCAGATGGATGCCTCTCTGAAACCAGCTGCTCGGTGGACAGCCACTCCACTTACTGTCACTGACAGCCTTGGAGCCTGTTGACTTTCTCAGCCCTTCACTAAACTCCGTAGCTCCAAGGGGATGCTTCAGTGGAGGAGAGCCCTTCCTGGATTGGTTTCTTCATCCATCTCTGCTGTGAGCTGCCCTGAGCTACTCCCTGGGGGCGCTCAGCTGGTCCCAGCAACCTTCATGGATCTGGCTGGGACACAGAGGTCTTGTTTGGACACAGGAAATGGTGTTTGTTGACATAATTTTTTCAAGGTTTTAAGAGAACTTCTTAAGTAAAACTGTTAAGAAGAAAGGGAAGGAAATACTTTATGAAGTGGGTGACCTGCTAGGCTTTTTGCTGGTAAACTCTGGGCTCAAAACCAGCAAGGAAGCACTACTTCATTCCCTTCTTAATATCTCTTGATGTAATCAGAGAAAGAAGAGATTATTTCATACAAAACTAGGAAAGGGGAGGTGCCCATTTGTCTTGAGCGACTATAGAGGGAAGCTGGAAGATCAGTAAGTAGGTATTTTTTGCTGCTAAATGTAGATACTAATTTGATATTTAGGTGTTTCCCATCAGCATCTGTTTGTTGCTCTGCCAGGTGAGGTCTCTTTGGCAGCTCTTCCTGCTGGGCTGCTGGTCCCTCCCAACCACAGCACCCATCGGTGGCCCCAAATTCTGCTGACACCTCTCCCCCGCTCTCGCCTTCAGGTCACGGGGAGTGTCACTGCGGGGAGTGCAAGTGCCACGCCGGGTACATCGGGGACAACTGCAACTGCTCCACCGAGATGGACAGCTGTGTCTCCAGCGATGGGCAGATGTGCAGCGGCCGGGGCGCCTGCGTCTGCGGGAAGTGTCAGTGCACCGAGCCAGGGGCTTTCGGAGAGACCTGTGAGAAGTGTCCCACCTGCCCAGGTGTCTGTAGCACTAAAAGGTACTCACAGGCAGTTCAGGAGGGCTTTCTCGCTGGTGGGAAGGGCAGCTCTTTGGTTCCTGGGAGAGTTTTCAGCTAAGGAATTACTCCTGCTTTGTTAAATGTGTGGTCAGCCCCAGGCAAGCCTACTGCTGCTAGGAGCCCGTGGTAAGCAACCTGACAGTATCCCAGGTAGAGCAGCAACAAGTGTTGCTGCCCAAGTGCTCATGGAGATTCATGTCCCTGTTCATTTCCAGTGCTGTCTCTCTCTGCAGGGAAGGCTGGTAACCCCAGTTTTGCTGCACTCTGAGCTGCAGATGTCTGGGCGCAGAGAGCTTTGAGCTGCAGAGGGGAGGACTGGAATCACTGTCCCTGCCTCACAGCAATGGAGGTGCCCCCGGCATCAGCCTCAGACTAGTACAGAGCAGCAGGACTGCCTGCCTTGATCTCAGGCAGGACGAATTTTGCAGTAGCTGACGTGCAGCTCCTGACATCCAAAGGGCAAAGAGACCCCAAACCTACAGGCTGCTTTGCACTTCCATTGAATCCTAGAATAAATCCATCCTTGCGATGGAGATGCTTGGCCCTGGAGCTGCTCTCTCCGTGTGGTGCAGATGTGCAGCCCCCAGACCAGCACCCAGGGAGTTCCTTTCCAAGGGCTGAATTCCTATGTTCGTGCAGTTTCTGACGCGTGCTTAAACTTCCTCTGTGTGTGTGTTCCTGCAGGGATTGTATTGAATGCAAGCTGTTTAACTCAGGAAGACTGGCTGATAACCAAACCTGTCAAAAGCACTGCAAGGATGAGATCATCACCACTGTGGATGTTCTTGGTAAGCTGGCAGCAGCAGGACTGCAGGTGGTGGGAGCCGGTGACTGTGGCATTGAACTCTTCTTAGCCAGACTAAGACATATCTGTAAAGAAAGCTTCAGGGAACACCTGGTATTTAGAAATGTGTGTTTAGGTAGTATGTGTATGTATGGTATGTATGATGCTCTCTCCGGGCTATAATCCACACTGAAGTAAAAAACTCTTTGATTTTAAATAACATCTTACCACATCTAACCACTGCTGCCAGTGCAGGGAGCAAAGAGAGTGGGATGAGATCACATGAGACAGATGAGATGAGTTGTGAGGGAGTGCAAAAGGACAAAGTATCACCCAAAAAAAAGGCATTTTCTAATCTTCTGAGGTTTCATCTTGGAAGAAGTGAGCTTGTAAGAGAAAGCAAAGCTGTTTTGAAAACAACGAGTTCTGCTTTGGTGGAACTGACTTCTACAAGTCCCCCTGGCAATCTCCTGCCCTTTGTGTTCTCTTCTAGAGGTCACCCCACATGTGTGTCTCTCAGCAGATTACTTTCTCCCTGTTCTATTCCAATTATGTTTTGGGAGTCCCTGGTTGCTATTTAGGGGAGTAGAGAGGATCCAGACTTGTGACAGATTTAATCACGATCTTGACCTTGGCCTTAGCAAGACCCCTTGGAGGGAGGGATGGAGATCAAGCAGGGATAAATTACTGTCTGCATCTGGCATTTCCTCCTCTTCCCATAGTTTATAGAGGTGGGAGTGCCTCACCTTGCTCAGCCTTTCACTCCTTTCCTCCTAAGCTGCCTGCAGGTGATGTTTTTCCCATTGACTCCTCTCACATCCAGTGTCCAGCTTTTAAATTATGACCAGTGGAGTTTCCTACCTTTCCCTTCGGGACACTTGCTCTTGTTCTCTCTATTCACCCTGCAGTTTAGCAGGGAGTGCACCTGCACCAGCCCACACCGAGAGGTTTGGAAGTTCAAAACACGCAAAGCTCCTTTCTAATGCCTGGCTGGCCAGCAAATACTGGGAATCAAAGCTCATCCCTCCTGCCTGGTTAATGCACTATGCCAAAGCCAGATTTTGTTCTGTCTACTCCCTGGAAGGTGAGGCTGGGCTGTGGTTTGTCAGCGTCCTGCATGGCTTTCAGAGAAAAAAACAGCCAGATTCCTGCTTTAAGACATTTTTGGGAATTATGCTTATGCTTCTGTTGGACTATTGCAGTCAGATTGCGCATAGTGCTGAGCTCAAGGCACTCTGTGACTTGGAGATCTGGGCTGCTGGAGAAAGAGGTAAAGCAAAATATTCCTAAAGAAAGTTCTTGTGGACTATGGACTTCTTCACAGGTGGCCTTGGCCAAATCCTTGTTTTCAAGTGCTTTTGTATAATTTAGCACATATTACAGGTCCCCGCTGAAAGGCAGAATGCTGATACTTGTCACGGAATACATAGGTCTGTATTGTCCTGGCAGAGGAGGATGGGACCTTCTTAAATACCGAATTGCAATGAACACAGTCGTGAACATCCCAACTGCCTTTTGACTCTGGATATGAAGCAGCCAGTGCTTCAAAGCTTTGTGGAGCAAGGCATCCGTCACTGGACCCACGAGCCAGAATGCTGCCTCATGGGAGGCTTGTATGACTTGCTTTGGACTCTGCAGGATCTCCTAGGGTTCTGCAGTATTACATTTGCATTCCTGACAGTTCCAGAGGGAGCATGATGGGTCCCACTCCGAGCTGCACCTGGCAACGGCACACATCAGTGGACCTGAAAGCTCAGTGGGGCCCTCACAGCTCTCTCTGTAGACATGTGATCTCTGAAACCATGAAGATCAACAGAAACTGTAACTATTCAGACTTGAATCACTGTATCTTTTACCGAAATAATGGTGCAAGGATGGGAGTGAAAGCAGCTAGACCTACAGGAACTAAGATTTGCTGGTCAACTCGAAAGAGCATTAGTCAAGAAACATGGAAGAATTATCTATACTAATCTAATTAGTACTTTGCTTTGTAACAACCAGCACTTTTCCAGCCCATGCTTTGCTACCACTGTGTGTGTAGAGCAGGTTTTCCTGTCCCAGAGTAGGAACAGCTGAGGTTTGTCCACACCAGGAACACGTCAGGACTCACCAGAGGGGCAGCTGCATCTGAGCTCAGCTGTTGAAATGGAGGGTATTAATCTTTTAACTGGATGCAGGTCAAAGGCATTGAAAGGAAAAACAAACAGACAGGAGAGAGCTAAGGGGCTGGCATAGCAGTGCTCATTAATGCGATCATTTTTCAGCATGACAGACATGCATGGATACGAGAGCTGTGGAAAGCTCTTTCCAGGTGCCTGAGACAAGGTCATGCATGTCTTTGCCAGCCAATAGCACTGGGTCCCCAAATTCCTCTCCCATGAAACTCTCAGTCCTTGCAGGCCTGCGGAGCTGTGCTACTGTCACGGCCAGAGATGCTTCCCCATCTCCCTCCAGTCACTGTCCCTGCAACGGGGGCATCCGATGAGCTGTGGCCATGCTGAGCAGTGGCTCTGCTGAAATCACCCCTTAAGCTAGATCTGCAAACCTCAGGTGATGGCTTTGCTCAATCCTAAGTTGCTTCTGTGAGGCAGCCTTCCTCGGGCAGCACCTTACAGTGACCAGGCCCTGTCTGGTGCTGTGGTGTGTCAGACACAAACACACAGCGCCCGCGTGGCCCTGGGAATAAAGTCCTCTCGTTTTTTGCAACTCCCACATCTACACATCATCCTTGCAACCAGCTCCTCCCTTCCCCCTCCCTCCCTCCGTCCTCCTTTTCCCGTTTTCCTTTTCTGTCTCACTCTTTGAAAACAAACTTCTCAGCCGTTTCCAGAGCTGGAGCTATTCAGTACAGCTGGAGCACGAGCTGGCCACGGGCTGCTGCTGCTGCTGGCCCCGTCTGAGTCGGTGGCCCTTGTTTTCCCTTCACCTTCCACTCTTCAAGAAATTTAGCAGATTAAGAAGAAAACAGCATTTATTGCCAAAGCAGACTTACATGAAGGAAGAATGTGTGTGTGTATATGTGTGTGTGCGTGTGAGGTTGAGTCTCTTTGCTATGCGCTGTTTGCCAAGTGCCACATTTTCTCAAGCAGTAAATCTGGACACTGCTCAGTTACAATTTGTACAAGTTGTGATCAAACTGTGCTGCTTTCCAGGCTTACTCCCCATTCCTCTGCTCCCAGGCATCCCTGGAAAGCTCTGCTTATCTTGCAGGGGAGAGCTGTGCTAATTCCTAGTAGGAAACCTGCCAACTAAATCAACCAAGTGCTGTTGCAGCTTTAGCCTTAGCCTGTTAGATGGGGTGACCAGTTCAAAATCAGGGAACCCACACCATTGCAAGTTGTTGGGGGGAATTACGTTGAAAAATAGAGGGTGTTGGAAGCATTTCTTTGAAAAATTAGGATACAAAAGTTCTGCAATGTTTAGGATTTTTTTTAATGTATAAAAACTTATACAAAATGCTGTGACTCGTACATCTGGTTCCAGAAACAGACGACCCGAACGCGATCCTCTGCGCCTACCCGGTGAACAACTGCGTCATGAAGTTCACTTACTTGGAGCTTCCCAGTGGGAAATCCAACCTCACCGTCCTCAAAGAGCCAGGTTGGCCCTCCCTTGGGTTTATTTTTTGACTGGCTGCCTCAGGAGAGGTGATGGGCTGCTGGGGAGCCTGGGGGGTTGCAGAAAGGCTGGTTGCATGTGTGAGCAGATAAACCAGGGTGATTTAAACTGAAGTGTTTTACAGCGATGGAACCCAGCTCCAAATGCTCTCAACTTAGTAAAAAAGAACTGTGAGAGTAAAACTTGCACCTGAGCCATCAGCATTGCCAGCAAGTGGCTGAAGAGCTTTAGGGGGCTGAATTAAATGGAGCCTATTTAAGTAGCAAAAAGCGTGCTTGATTTGGAGATACAGCCCCTGGGAGCAAAAACATCAGGAGACAGTTGCAGGTTAAGTCAGGATGTTGGGAAAGCCCTTCACCACCTAAGGATTTCCACTTTGCCAAAGAGCTCTGACCCAGGCAGCCTAAAGGCTGGGTGTCCCTGCTCTCCTCCCCAGGCTGTGCAGACAGCTGTGCTTCCCAGTATTATTTTAATCACATGCAATGCACTTGCTCAAAGCAAACCCCTCGTGGTGTTGCAGGACAAGCTGGCGAGCATCCAGGAGTAGCTTCTTGTGATCTGCTCTGGTCCTCCGAGTCATGGGCCAGTATGGGAAAGACTGAGGATAATGTTTTATTTCATTTGTGCTGCAGCTTGCACTTAATTGAAAGACCAGTTGATTAGCTGACAGTTAATGTCCTTATTTAAAGGCCTTAGTGATCACCTATCTCCGTGTGGGAGAAGCTGAGCTGGCTTTTGCCAGAGGCACCTTAACGCCCTGTGTCCCACATGGGTCACCTGGCATTAAAACCCTGCGTCACTGTTCAACAGTGGCACTGCAGCCCTACTCTTCTCCTGAAGCACTACGTGACATCCCAGCTCTGGTGACATCCATGAGAGGTGTCCCTTTGACCTGCCTCTAGCCAGGAATGTATTTAATTAAAAAAAAAAAATCAGTTTGATTTCAGAGGGTACTGTTGCTTTTTTTAATTTAGCCACTGCTGCTAGCGCTGCCCTGGGGTCAATTGCTCAGTGGCTGCAGTCCAATTTATTACATCCCGGTATCCCGACCCGGGATACACTCACACCACGGCTAATTACCTTTTCTCCCTCTTTGCCAGCCTGCAGCTCAGCCCCCAGCGCCGTGACGATCGTGCTGGCAGTGATTGGCAGCGTGGTGCTGATCGGCATCATCCTGCTGGCGCTCTGGAAGCTGCTCGTCACCATCCACGACAGGCGGGAGTTCGACCGATTCCAGAGCGAACGTTCCCGGGCCAGATACGAAATGGTGAGCCTGGGGCGGGGGTGCTGCTGGTGTATGGGGGGGCTGTTGGGATGCACTGGCAGCAAACAGCTCTGCAGTGAGGGAGAAGGGTGGCAGGCATGAGGGATGCAGGTGTCCATGCCCTATGGTGCCTTCAGGGTCCAGCATGTCGCACTGCCTTCTCCTTGGCAAGTTATAAATGCTCTGCAAAACTATACCCAGCCTTTGGCTCCATCATCTATTTCCCAGCAGAGCCGGAGGCTGAAGGAGGTAGGGGAGACTGTGGTGGCAGCCAAATTGGTCAGGTCTGTGAGGGAGCCCTTCTGGGAGGCTTTGGGTGGGGATGCTCAGCGTTTGAGGGCAGTGCCTCTGCCTGCGGGCAGGATGGAAAGTGGGTCTGATGGATAAACAACACTGGTTTTGGGTTTGAATGCTCAGTTCACTCAAAGCCAAACACAGTGCTGTCACCAAACTAATTGGCACCTTTTTACCGTGACACAGACTTTGGTCCTCATCTCTATTCTTTTTGTCTGCTCTTTTCTCCAAAGGCATCCAATCCTCTCTACCGAAAGCCTATTTCCACGCATAACGTAGAGTTCACGTTCAACAAGCTCAACAAGTCTTACAACGGTACAGTTGACTGAAGGGGTCTCAGCGCCTGGCACTGCCGTGGACGTTGCTTGACTGGCCGGGCTGCTTCCCCACTTGAAGATGGGATTCTCTTCAGGGGCGAGAATCCCTTACGACAGGACTGGTCGATGACCAAAGCCTGTTATTTGCACAGTAAGGAGAAAGGTCTGGTTCATTCTGGAGGCACAGACATGAGGGCAGGGTCCCTGCCTGTGTTGGTGGACTCTGAGCCGTGTGCATCTCCATACCCCAGCTTTCCAGATGTATTAAACCTGCCAACTAAGTCAACCAAGTGCCATATTGCAGCTTTAGACATATCCCAGTAGAAAAGGTGACTAGGTAAAAAATCAGGGGAACCCACGCCATCACAAGTTGTTAGGGGGGAATTAGCTTAAAAACAGGGTCTTGGAACCGTATGTGTAAGAAATTAGGATAAAAAAGTTCTGCAGTCTTTAGGAATTTTTTTTATATAAACCCCAAAATAAAACAGTTGTGCATATATGATGCTGTGAGTTCATTGTTTCTTTGCCGAGCCCCCTATCAAAACTGGGGCTTGCTCCTCCTGCAAGCAGCAGTGGTGCTGCCTGATGGCTTTATTAATAGAGCCTTATCAGTCAAAGCATGGCTATAAAACTAGGAGCTGGAGCTACAGGGACTGCCACAGAAGTTTTGTTGATTTAATATACTGGTGTTGACCCAGGGCAGGGAGTGCCTCGAGGAGCTCTGGCTCTGAGCCAGTGGTGTTAAACAGGTGGGAAACTGGTGGGAACCCAAGGAAAGGGGAGTTTAGGCTGAGGAAATGAAATTAAACACCCATTCCTTAGGGTGTGCATGTAGGTGTCCAGCCCGCATGCCTGCAGGAGGGCAGCTGGGAGCACACAGCAGCTCATCCAGACCTCTGACTTTTTACCAGAGGACTGTTGCTGTGGGGTCCATTGGAGCCCAGCCAGAAAAGCAGGGGAGCCCTGAGCTTTTGGCTGGAAAGGGAGCTGGATCAAACCCAGTGTTGTTGCTTCACAACATACATTTTGCTTTGGTTTTTTTGCCTTTTTTCTTTTTTCCCCCCAAACTATTCCCGCAGCCCTGTCTGTTTTCCTCTGGAGCTGGGGTTTGGGTTACCCTGCTGACAGCTGCAGCTTTAAACCCACACAGACAGGGCTGCAGCCGCCACAGGAGAGAGAAGCAGGAGCAGTTGCTACTGCCTGGATTTTTTTTCCTTCTTTTTTTAAATTTCTTTTTTTCTTGTCTCTTCAGCCTGAACAGATCATGCAATAGTCAGCTGAAGGAAGCTTGCCAGGGAAAAGCAAAAACAAATGGTGTTCATTGTTTTGACTTGCTCTTCTCATTGGAAAAGGGCCATGGGCCCATCCTTCCGGATTTTTTTTTTTAATGTGTTTTTGCCTCTATAAACAGAAGCTCCTATTTGTTCAGTATAAACAGCTCTCCTTTAAGAATTTTATGGTCCCCCCTCCTCCTACAAGCAGCACTGAAGAAATGCAGCAGACCATACTAAAAATATCTCAGAACTGGGATTTTTAGGGGGGCAGCAAGTGGCACATTGGCAGCATCGGTGCTGATCAGGTGGGGTAAAAACCTCAAAACCTCAAGCAAATGAAATCTGTACCCTGTCTTCCCACTTGATTCCACTAAATCTGCCCTAGCAGGGGAGGAGGTTGCATACATCCATCCTGAAAACAAGTGCAGGGGCAGGCTCTGGTTAAATGCTGCCTTCGTGTAACCCACCGTGGGTGGGCTGGAGGCTGTGCCGCCTCCTCCCTGCAGCACCACGAGCAGCAGGACAGGCCTGAGTACTGCACAGGGGCAGCTCTTCAGAGCTCCACGTCTCCTACACAATAGTAAAATCCAGGCTAAAGTTTGCAGGCTGAGAAAATTGCATTTTGAATTCCTGGGACTAACCCTGCCACCTGGGAAGGAGCATCCATGGGGCAAATCTGGGGTTTGTGGCCAACCCACTGCCTCATGCCAAGATGGCAAGACAGATTTCATCACTGTCACAAAAGAAAAAATAGAAAGCAGTCAGAAAATAATAATCACAAGGAGACAGAGCAACTTTTCGCTTGGTTCACGTGGCTGCCTCACGCAAGTCATACTGCCCCAGGCACGGAAAGGGGGAGCAGGAAGGAAAGTGGAGGGAAAGGAAGGGCAGGAATGCTTTAAACCAGCTTTGCCACCCAAAGCAGCAAATGCTGTGAATACAGTTCTGCTTCAGTTAATTTGTGAGGGACCAACCAGTTTGAAAACAAATCCACCCCTCTGCACTCTGAAAGGAGAGGCACAGGCAGTGCCCCCCTGCCACCCTTTCCCTTGCACTCTTGCAGATTACCTTTGTGCTGTGGCATTTCCCACAACACTGGGTTAGGGCTGAGAGACTGGGCAATCCAGGCAGTTGTAGGGAGCCAAGATTTGACTCATTGCTAAGGGGTGGTTTGGGCAGGGAGAGTGGAAAAAAGCAGAGAAAAGGCTTGGGGACAGGACTGCAAGTGCCCTCCTTCCCCTGCACAGGGAGACTCAGCTGTAAAGCAGACTGGTCTGCAGAGTAGGCAGGGACCAAGTAAGCAAGGGAAGGGTGCCACAGGCCAAGCTAAACCAGTATACAAAAAGAAGGGAATAGGGTTGATGCTGCCTGTGGTGCTGCGCCAGGCAGTGCAGAGCAGCCCCCCAAATTTAGCTTCTCCCCAAGGTTACATCTTTAAAAAAAGTAAGGAAGTGCTGCTAAGGCTTTGCATTACTGTGTAAGCAGACCTGCCTTTACCCTTGCAAGGGTAGTGCCAAGCACAGTCATGGGAGTGGTGTATTTTAGTCAGCAGCAGTTTATTTATGTCTGTAAATGCATGCAGCCTGATCACAGCTAGCATTCCTGAATGAAAACTCCAGCAGAAGGCATCAACGGGTCAAATGTGATGGAAAAACGTCAGTGCTTGTCTAGCCAAGCTGGAATCCGGATGCCCTTGCAACATCAATCTCCTGTTTCCCCAGCCACAGCTGATGGCTGCTGCTGCTGCAGGGCTGCTGGCGCTCACCAGTGCCTTTTCCCTGTGCTGCTGGTCTGGGGAAGGAGAGCACATTATTCCTTGGGAAAAGTCAAGGCCAATAGCAGCATTATCTGTTTTGTTAATTGAGGAGATGCAGTGAAACCCTTCCCTGTTACACAAGCCTGAGTGAGGCATGCTCTCCTGCATCCTCACTGCCCTTTATGGTGGACTAAGAAGGTGCTCAACAGCTGAAGGCAAAGTCCAGGCTCTGGAAGATGAATGCTCCACACTCTTGAACTTATTTAACCTTGTGTTTCTCCAGCCAAGTGGAAAGCCAAGGAGCTACAGTGTTGAGAAAAGGATCACTAAGCTGCCTGCAGGAAATGCCACAGGGAGGTAACTCACTGCATGTGCAGCCCAGCAGCATCTCCTGGCTGCTCTATGCCAGCACCATCTCCATATCCAAACCCACGAACTGGAATTGACTGCTGTTCTCTTCTCCACTGCCAGCCTGCAAAAGTCAAAACAGTACAGCAGAGACACAGGAGTTTATTTCATCCTGTCCCTTTATGTGTGCCCACTAGTTTATGCTGGTGTCCACTGGATGCAGCCTGTCAGAAACTTCTCCATTCAGCTGCCACGACCCAGGATCACCCAATCTGTGTGTGGGCAAAGCTTGCAACCATGGCTTTGCAGGACCCCGTCATGCACAAGGACATGGAGGCTTTATTGCCTAAATTACTTTATTGCATTTTACTACAAGTCACCATTGTCAAGGCAAGCATACTGATGATTGGCAAAACAAGTATATCTCTTCTGCAAATAACTACTGTAAGGCTGTCATGGTTTAACCCCAGCTGACAACTCATCCCCACACAGCCACTCGCTCGCTCTGCCATGGTGGGATAGGGGAGAGAATCGAAGAGTAAAGAAGTGAGAAAACGTGGGTCAAGATAAAAACAGTTCCATAAGGAAAGCCACAGCTGCACATAAGCAAAGCAAAACAAGGCGTTCATTCCTTCAGAGTCTGGCTGGCAGGTGTTCAGCCAGTCCCAGGAAAACTGGACTCCTTCATGCCTAATGGTGACTTGGGAAGACAAAAGCCATGACTCCGACTGTACTCCCCTTCCTTCTTCCCCAGGTTCTATGTGCTGAGCATAATGCCATATGCTCTGGTATATCCCTGAGGTCAGCTGGGGTCAGCTGTCCTGGCTGTGTCCCCTCCCAACTCCTTGTGCACCCCCAGCATCCTCACTGGTGGGGAGGGGGGAGGAGCAGAAAAGGCCTTGAATCTGTGAAAGCTCTGCTCAGCTGTAACTAAAACATCTCTCTATTATCAACACTGTTTCCAGCAAAAATCCCAATTGTGCTAGCTGCTGTGAAAAAAATTAACTCTATCCCAGCCAAAACCAGCTCAAGCAAATATGTATTTCAACAGCAGCAGAAATGACTATTAGCAGTACTGAATATTAGTAGCAAGCCTATATTTCAATTTTGCAAGTCACTATAAAATTACCACTAGTAAAGCAGCAAAAATACTTGCCAGTAATTATTATTTAGGACAAGAGGAAATGGCTTCAAGTTGCACCAGGGGAGGTTTAGCTTGGATATTAAGAAAAGTTTCTTCACTGAAAGGGTTGTCAAGCATTGGAACAGGGTGCCCAGGAAAGTGGTGGAGTCAACAAACCTGGAGGTGTTTAAAGGGCAAGTAGGTGTAGCACTTTGGGACATGCTTTAGTGGGGGACTTGTCAGTGCTGGGGTAATGCTGGGATTCAATGATCATAAGGATTTTCTCCAGCCTAAATGTTTCTATGTTTTTATGATTCTAATCTAACCCTTTCTTTCTTGGAGTGAAGAGGTCATGGTTAACTTTGGAGATATTTGAACAACAGACCGTGTGCTCAGAAAGGCAGCAACCCTCCTCTTGTGCATTCAGTTCCAAAGGTTATTGGATGGCAGCACAGACTGAAAATACATACTCAATGATTCTGAAGGTCTCTTCCAACCTAAATGATTATCTGCATGCTTTAAATATACGTGTATATGTATGTCACTGTGTATATATATGTGTGTGTGTGTGTGTGTATGTGTATGTGCACTTTCATATATAAAATGTTACATAAAATGTTGCTGGTACCAAGTGCTCATCAAACCAGTTCCGGAAGTGGGGCCAGCTGACAATGGGTGAAGTCTCACTCGAACAATGTTGGGTCTGGCTGACACAGAGTTCATTTTCCCTTAGCAGCTCTCACAGTGCTGTGCTTTGCATTGGGAGCTGGAAAGGTGCTGGTAACACACCAGTGTTTTGGCTACTGCTGAGCCGTCCTGTCCCTCTAACATTCCCCCCCCATCAAGGGGCTGGGAGTGGGCAAGGTCCTGGGAGGGCACACAACCAGGCCAGCTGACCCAAATTAACCAAAGGGATATTCCATACCGTGTGACATCAGCTCAGCTATGAAAGCTAAGGGAGGGAGGAGGAAGAGGGAGGCGTTCATTGCTCTACAATGTTTGCCTTCTGGAGCTACCACTACGCGTGCTGAAGCCCTGCTTCCCGGGAAGTGCCTGAACATCGCTCACTGATGGGAAGTAGAGATTGACTTTTCCCTTTGCTTATGCGTGCCCAAACTTTTGCATGTCTTTTTTTTCCCTTTAGTAAACTGCCTTATCTCAACCTACGAGTTGTTTTCCAGCTTATTCTCTCCTGTGTCCCGCTGGGAAGAGGAGTGATAGAGTGGCTTGGTGGGCACCGGGTGCCCAGCTAAGGTCAACACACTACTGTCCTTATTGGTACCCAGACGTGAGGTGAGATAAAGGCAGTTATATATATGTATATCTGTATCTATATTGCATGCTGTAGTAAAAAGTAAATCATAGAGTAGCAAGCTCTTGTGCGGGACACGGAGTTTGTCAGCTGCACTGCTTATCTCTTTATTTTGCTGAGTTTGGGAACATGTTAACAAAAACAATGGCTCTGTGCTTTGCTCTTACACTGATGGCCTTGTTGTGCGGGGGGAGCTATCTTCTGGGGCTGGTGATGGATGTGAATGCTTTTATAATGCAGGCTCCAATGGTCTTTGCCCATCCTTATGTAAGCCATTTAATACTGTTAATAATATTAGCTAATACTGTTGGCATGCTATGGAGTTCATGGAATCTGGCATCATCCTGGGGTAGGAGAAGACAAACTTTAGGTGAGGAGATATTGAAAGATGCCCTGAGGCATCCAGTTCCTGGGTGGCAGGGTGCATGGAAGGATTTGGGCAGGTTCCTAGGGCGGTTGTCACCTCCCATTGCCTGGGACTTTACACCTGAACAGGTAATCAACCCTGACAAACTGACCCACCAACTGATAGAAGGGTGCCTTGCCCACCCCACTGAAAACCAGCAGCTTCTCGCCCTGTACTGGGGCCTGGCCTGTGCCTACCGAGCCACTGTTCAGTACTCTCAGAGGACTGTAGTTGAGGCAGGAACACAAACTGCACTTGAGGACACTATGGCCGAGTCAGGGACTCAAACCACAGCAGCTGCAGTAATTGCCCCAGAAGTGAAAGCAAAAAAATGGACAAGGCAAGTTACACACCCTTACCATCGATTAGTACAGGAGGAAGAAGAAGAGGAAGAAGAAGAAGGGGAAGTAACAGTAGGAAAGGAGGGGTTAGATCAAGAGGCAGGTCCTTCAACAAAGAAATCAAAAGGAGTGAGGCAAATCAAACAGGAAATCGAAGTTACTCGGTCCCTGACGTCATCGGAACTTCGAGACTTGCGAAAAGATTACAGCCGCCAGCCAGGTGAGCCGATTTCTGCCTGGCTGCTGCGATGCTGGGACAATGGGGCCAGCAGACAGCAGTTAGAAGGTCTTGAAGCCCAACAGCTGGGATCCCTTGCTAAAGATCGGGAAATTGAAAGAGGAATTGGAAAAGAAGGAGCAATTTGCAGCCTCTGGAGACGGCTCCTCTCAAGTGTGAGGGCAAGATACCCATTTAAGGAAGAACTTGTGAACTCCCCAGGGAAGTGGACCACTGCAGACGAAGGTATCCAGTACTTGAGAGAATTAGCAGTGCTGGAAATTGTCTATAGTGATCTAAAAAGTGACAGGGTCCCTGAAGATCCAGAGGATGCCCCTTGCACAATGGCCATGTGGAGGAAGGTGGTTCAAAGCGCCCCTGCATCATATTCCAGCAGCTTGGTATCATTGTACCACCTGCAGATGGATACACCAGCCGTAGAGATGGCATCCTCCTGGCTCCGAAATGTAGAAGAAACTCTGGGCACTTCCTCATCCCTACAAGCCAGCAGCCCAGCTTTTAGGGGCAGCCCAAGAGATCGGTCCTCTCCTTCCCCGGTCAGAGGGAAGGGAAGCCCCAAGCGCAGGCCCCGTGGTGAACTCTGGTTCTTTCTGCGTGACCAGGGGGAGGACATGAGGAAGTGGGTCGGTGAACCCACCTTTAAGCTGGAAGCCCGTGTCCGTGAACTGAGAGGGAAGAAAGCTGTTAAAGGGTCACCCAAGAAGACTGCCAGTGTAGTTGCCACAGAGAGACAAGAAGGCAATCAGCGATTTCCCAGACATAAAAGAACTAAAATCACTTCCTTTCACCCTGATGAGGGGACTTCTGATCTGGCATCGCAAAGGTCAGACAGTGAATACTCTGGCCAGGAACAGGAATAGAAGGTCACTGCCTCTGGGCAGGAGGAGGAAAGGAATGATCTTCTATACTGGACTGTGTGGATTTGATGGCCTGGCACATCGGATCCACAGAAGTGTAAAGCTTTAGTAGATACTGGTGCACAGTGTACACTGATGCCATCAATGCACAGGAGTGCAGAATCCATCTGGATCTTTGGAGTGATGGGGGGATGCCAGGAGTTTTCTATGTTAGAGGCCAAGCTGAGCTTAACAGTGGACAAGTGGGAAAAGCACCCCACTGTGTCTGGCTCAGAGGCCCCTTGTATCCTTGGCATCAACTAGGTACTTCAAGGATCTAAAAGGGCATCAGTGGGCTTTTAGTGTAGCTACAGGGAACACAGAGAAGATCAAACAGTTATCCACCCTGCCTGGCCTCTCAGAAGATCCCTTCGTTGTAGGATTGCTGCAGGTTGAAGACCAGCAAGTACCAATTGCTACCAGGACTGTGCACCGGCAGCAGTATTGCACCGACTGAGACTCTATAACCCCCATCCATAAACTAATTAGTCCTTGGAGAGCCAAGGAGTGATCAGCAGGACCTGCTCACCCTTTAACAGGATCTGCTCACCCTTTAGCATCCCCATATGGCCAGTGCAAAAGTCTCATGGGGAATGGACACCGACAGCGGACGATCCGGGCCTGAATGAAGTCACACCACTTGTGAGTGCGGCCGTACCAGACATGTTGGAACTCCAGTATGAGCTGGAGTCAAAGGCAGCCAAGTGGTGCCACACAGATTATACACGAATGTGAAACGTGCTGCAATCAAACAAGCCACACAAGTGGAGTCTCCTTGGAAGAGAGGGCCGTGGCTGGGTTCCAGTATGGTGAGGCCTGGCAAATTGACTATATTGGGCCATTGCCACGAACACGCCAAGGCAAGAGCTACATCCTCACCATGGGAGAGGCAACAACCGGCTGGCTGGAAACATCCCCTGTAAACCATTGCCACTGCTCGAGACACCTTGAGATCCCAGGCCTTGAGGGACAGATTTTGTAGCAACATGGTACTACAGAGAGAATTGAATCAGACAATGGGGCTCACTTTTAAAATAACCTCGTAAACTCTTGGGCAAAGAAATATGGCATTGGATATATCACATCCCTTATTACCCACATGCCTCTGGGAAGATTGAAAGGTAACACAGACTGCTGAGAGCTATGTAAAGAGTGTAAGGTAATGGGCCATGGAAGCACTGGGATGCAAATTTAGCATAAGCCACTTGGCTGGTCAACCAGGGGATCTGGTAACCGCCCTGGTCCTGCCCAAACTAAACCCGTACACACTGTGGGAGGAAATAACGTCCCTGCACTACACATAAGGAAGTGGCTGGGGAAGTTGGTGTGGATTTCTCCTTCCATGGGAAAAGGCAAGCCCATTTGTGGCATTGTCTTTGCCCAAGGACCTGGGTGTACTTGGTGGGGAATGCAGAAGGATGGGGAGACATAGTGTGTGCCTCAAGCAGATTTAACCATGGGGGAAAAATAATCTGTGGTGTGAGTTGTATGTTGCAGGAAGTAAAGTAGCAGGAATGACATGACCTGATGAAGAGTGAATTTTGCCAGGAGCAAGGAGAATGCAATGACAACCTGAGCCAGGCTGGTGTCGGTGCCCAACAATCATGTGTGCTACTTCTCCTGTCCCGACCACTCATCCTGATGGAATGGAGCCCAAGTCAAGGATCTGGAGGGATGGAGGAAGCCCATGAAATGGGAAAATAATATCTATCTCTGAAAAGACGGAGGATAGCGGTTAATGCAAATGTATGTTTGGTATAGAGATGGTTTAAAGATGTAGTTCAAGTTGAATGTGTGGGCAAGAAGGCATTCCAGTAATGAGAAATAATGGAACAGTTGGGAGATATATAAATTGTGTGGGATCTGAGTATGATGCAAATGGTATGGAATAAGGGGTGGACAGTGCATTGGGTCTGACTGAGATAGAGTTCATTTTCCCTTAGCAGCTCTCACAGTGCTGTGCTTTGCATTGGGAGCTGGAAAGGTGCTGGTAACACACCAGTGTTTTGGCTACTGCTGAGCCGACCTGTCCCTGTGACATTTGTGTCCCCATCAAGGGGCTGGGAATGGGCAAGATCCTGGGAGGGCACACAACCAGGCCAGCTGACCCAAATTAACCAAAGGGATATTCCATACCGTGTGACATCAGCTCAGATATGAAAGCTAAGGGGGGGAAGAGGAATGGGGTGCATTTGTTACTCTACAATGTTTGCCTTCTGGAGCTACCACTACGCGTGCTGAAGCCCTGCTTCCCGGGAAGTGCCTGAACATCGCTCACTGATGGGAAGTAGAGATTGACTTTTCCCTTTGCTTATGCGTGCCCAAACTTTTGCTTGTCTTCTTTTTCGCTTCAGTAAACTGCCTTATCTCAGCCTATGAGTTGTTTTCCACCTCATTCTCTCCCGTGTCCCGCTGGGAAGGGGAGCAATAGAGCAGCTCAGTGGACACCTGGCACCGAGCCGAGGTCAATCCACTCCGCATCACGGAGCCTGGAGTCAACCTGGCATCCCGGGTGAGGGTCTGCTCTGCCAAGGAAATACCATGGGGAACAAAGAGTCGTGCATGTTGGGATGCGTCAGAGAAAGAGGTTCTATTTGGGATAAAAAGTAAGTCCTTTTTATACCACAGAGACACAACCAGGCACAGGACATCAGCACCTGGAGCAGCCAAAAGATGCTGCTGACTTCTGTTTTCATCTGGCGCAGCCAATAAATGATGATGTAAATGGGACAGAACACAAGCTTGTGTTGTTTTCCATGATTCTGGAAACCTCATGGACCTGTTAGTACAGGGTTAAACACTCTGCCCTGATCACCTAGAGGGTAATGGTTGTGTTGAAAGTTAAATGTCAGAACTTGAGATGGAAATGCCAAAGAAGCAAGATGTGCTGTAGTACAAGTGTCTATCCTCTGTGGCAGTAGACTCTTAGTGCCACAAAAACAGAACCATCCAAGGGTTAAAAAGTTGGCCACCAGCTTCACCCACAGTCATTGTCATATTTGTAGAATGAATTAGAAAAACACAGATTAGAAAAAAAAATCAATTTTGTTATAATCAGAGTGCCCAAAAGAGGTTATGACCTATACAGCCAATTGTGTTGCTTGGGTCTTATATGTCCCAATTATCATTAGTATTAAGCCAACTCTACAGACAGCAGCATGTAGAATTAGGACCGGTGAGATTACAGTATCTTTGACAATTCATGTTATTAACATTCCACGTAAGATGCCAGAGTCCATTAAAACCTCCTTTGTTTGTAATTGCTGATTCATTATTTCAGGTCCATGAGGTTTCCAGAATCAATACAAGCTTGCACTCTGTCCCATTTACACTGAAACCATGCTTGGGTGTGATTGTAACACAAAGTGTAATTACAGTTGCTTGTCTTCCTCAACCAGATTGAATCTGTGTCCTGGGCCATCATAATGCACCATGGGGCCTCAACATATGAATGTACTTTAAAGGTTGTTGTTGATAATTTGGTGTATTGGGGAGAAAGTATGCCAAATTAGGTTGACACCAAGATGCTTCAGAGACAGGTTCTGCTGAGCCTCAAAATTTGGCATCTAATGATCACGGGTGGTGTAAGCAATGCCAACAATCCAATTTGTTGCCTGCTTGAGAAATTGTATTCATAAATTGAAAAATGTGATCACCATTCCACCCTTGAAATAAGGAACGAGCAATAATGTAATTAAAAGATACAGTGTGCATAATGTAACATTTACAAAAAAGACAAATGCTCATGATGTTGTTTCACTTCATGCCAACTTGCCAAATCAGTATGACATCTGGACGAGTGGAGGAAGCCCATGGACCCTGAGAGTAATATCTATCTGTTAAAGAACAGGGGACAGCAGTTAATGAGAATGCAGAAATCTCTGTGTTGGTTATAAAGGTGGTTTAACTATGTAGTTTGAGTTGCAAGCATTGGTAAGAAGGGATTTCAGTAATGAGAATTAAATACAATTGAATCAGTACTGTGTGAAGTGCTGGGCCCCACAATTTAAGAAGGATGTGAAGGTCCTTGAATGCACCCAGAAGACTCCAGGTTTATCTAGTTTAGAGAAAAGGAGGCTGAGGCAAGACCTCATTGTGCTCTGCAGCTTCCTGAGGAGGTGAGGTGGCTCCTTCCCTGCCTGCAGTCTGCTGGTGCCACCCCATCATGCCTACCCCACAGACTTTGCAAGGTGAACATGGGCATCTCCTCCAGCCAGCCTGCTGTGAGTCCTGTTCCTTGCAGGAGATGCCATAAGTGTCTCCATTCCAGATCATGCTCCTGTTTGCAGGGGGGCCACTTTGTGTCAGATCAATTAATTTCAGCATTTCAAGAATTTTGTCCCTTATTCTTATTGCTCTGAGCTCCCTTAAGCCTCTGGATGACCCTGACCTGACCTTCCCTTTGGGAGTGCTTCCCTGTCCTTGTTGCCTCCCCACAAGGATTGTCAATTTTCCAGCCCTTGGGCCACTATGGTGTTTCAGTGCCAGATTTCATGCCATAATATTAAGGGCAGGGGTTTTTTTGGTCCCTCTGGATGCTGCATTTTGCAAGAATTTTAGTTCCCCTGCTGCTGTTGCTGGCACAGCCATCATGTCCCAGGATGTTGTCTCTGTCCCTTAAAGACATCCTGAGCAGTCAGTCTCATTGTCCAGCCAGAAAATCCATCAAGAGTACTAGAGGGAGGGGGAGGGAGACAGCCCCACAGTCCCAGCATTTTTCTAGCAGCATTTATTATCAATGATAACAGGGAGAAGGTTTTCACCCTGGCCTCTGCATCAGTGTTCAGGAGAAATATTCTTCCTCTCAGGAATATCTGTCCGGCCTCAGCCTGATGAAGGATCACTGTTCCAGCCCCCAGCAGGTACCACCCATCCCACCCAGTCCTCATGGGGCTTTTTGCTGTCCTGCACGGACAACTGCCTTAGCTGCTCAGCATGAAAATTCCTAGAAGTAACTGTGACCCTGGGTGGCAGGGGGGAGCCTTCCTCTCCAGGAGGAGCCAGGAGGAGCCCCGGCTAAGTTTTAATATCAGGGTACAAGGAGGCTGTATTATCCGGACAAAGCTTGGGCAACAAAGAGGGGGAGGAAGACTCACTGCCAGAATCAAAGCCCCTTCCTCTTTTCCATTTTCAGTATGTGTATTTTCAGTGATCCTGCTCTGACCAGGCATGTAGACTTTTGCTGTAGCTGCCATACATCCAGACACCTGAGGTTAGTTTTTAACTAATTGGTTTGCAACAAAACAATGGGATTCAAAGGCAACTGTTCACACTTCTGCATCCTTAGCTTGCTGCAAAGCTTCCAGTTCCTGCCTAGCAGTGCTGAACAAAGCACCTACAGCTGACACCTCTGTGAGAAGCCCGATGAAAGGGCCCTTGCCATTCTCTGCTTTGCATTTGAGTGTCCTGTCACCTCTGAAACAGCTTGCAGCCTTTCCAAATTCAACCAATTCTTAGACACCTTATCCCTGTCCCACAGAAGGGTTTTCCACAAGTATCTTGCCATTTTCACTGCTTTTCTACTGCCTTCTCCCAAGTATCCAAGATCTGTTTATCACAGATCCACACTTCTGACAGCAATTAATGCCACAACCCAGAAAGATTACTTGGCTTGTGAGTATGCAAAGATTGCAACTGTTTGCGGTATGCCTGACTGTTGTGCACAAAAACGCAGAGGATTTATTACCTATTTCCTCTTATTCATTACAGTTTACTACTATCCAGGCAAATATAGTTAGAGTTGGCAAACAAGTATATCTGCTCTACAAATTACCACAAATTGCTACCAGAAAGCAAACACGGGTTTCCACAGCAGCTGCAATCAATGCTAGCATCAAGTCTGTACTTCAGTATTACACAGCCTATGACATACCACCACCTTATGCAGTTTACAGCCTTGCTCGGGCTTCCTCCTGTCCTTTGTCCTGGCCAGCATCCACCTGCAACCCTGCACTTTCACAGCCGGTCTGTGGCTCACACCAGCTTATGAGAAAATGCTCAGAGGGGTACATGGGTCATGCAGGAACAGAGAAGCAAGACTGAGGACAGAGCCAACCCAGACACACAGGCAGGGTCACCTCTCCCAGCCTGCAAATGCCTGCCAAAGGAGTTGGAGGAAAACCTGAAGCTGGAGCAGGCACCAGGCTGAGTTTTAATTTCCTGCAGCATTCAAAGCTGTACTTGTCACTGTGGTACAGACTGACCAAGAACCACCAGCATGATTACAAACAAACAAAACATCCAGCGTGTCTAGGCCACAGCCCAGTCACAAGCCTTCCAAAACTGACCATTCCCTGAGACAGTGACCTCCGAAAGTCAGATCTGAAAACAAACTTCCTCTGGGTGTTTCACATTCCTTTGGTGCTATTCCCTAAATGCAATGTTTGTGTCTCTTACTAAAAAAGTCCACAGCAACAAGCTTTCCACATAAACTTAAAGGGAAGTGATTCAGTTATTTTTCTGGGATTAAGTTTCAAATATATTTTCATAGACTAGGCTATGGAAACTATAATATGACCTGTCAGTTAACCAATAATAAAGCAATGTTGATACTGTGGCATACAAATAATACTTTTAAGGACAAAAGTTTTAACTCGGCTGGTTTTAATTCAGCACTGGGTTTATCAAAATTTTGCAAGAATTTTAAGTCTGAGTAAAGCACCATACTTACGCAGTTACACTGATTCAAGTGCCCTGGCTGGGTTCTCTTGACATAGCACTCCTGGGTTCTCTAGACACAGATACCCACAACCTCCGAGACACAGAGTGAACTTTACACACATATATCAAAAGCTACGTAACAATTCCTTAGTGGTTCCAGCTTGTGCTGGTCTCACACAGTCCTCAGGAACTGCTGCTCAGAAATAGCAGCAAGTCATGCAGCTTTCTGCTGCAAGCACTGGCAACACTTGGTTGTAGTCGTATTTCACTGTGAAAAGAGTGATTTCCTTTCATTCTGTTATAAACCATTCTCCAGAGTGGGTAAGGATCGCAATTTCATATAAATGCCTACTTGCCAGATAATATTAAACGCAGAAATTTAAATATAGCCTTAGGCCTCTACCACAGGCTCAATCAGATCACAGAATGAACTGCAAGAGTTTCAGATTCATATATTATGATGCAAATGAGTTTTGTAAATTGTGACCTAGTTCCCATGTTAGGAACAGTTGGGACCAACAGCAGGGACTGTGTGATGAATGTGAGCAGCAGGGGCAAGCAAGGAAATTAACATTTGTTCTTAATTTGAAATGGATTTTTAATCACTTTCAGGTGCCTCAAAGGAAGTGCACACACTTGTTTACTATAATCATTCTGACAGAAGAATGTGTATAGGAGGTAACACGTTTTTGTTTTACTAATTGAAATGTTTGCGGCACTGGTGTCACTCAAAGTACCAGAACACAGCTCTTTCTGGAGAGCACAAAGGAGGACTGTGAAATGAAGTTTCCCAATTGATCTGTTCCTCAGAACTTACTTTGTAAAGAAAGTGAGTTGCACGTACCCTCTAAAAGTGACTGGATATTAGATCACATTCATCTTTCCAAATCCAGTTGCTATTTTTTAAGCTAGAGTCCTGATAAACTCACTCTCCAAAGAGCCTGCTCAGGGATTTAGCTCCACGGCTGTCAGCCACATGCTTAAACACGATTCAGCAGAGTTAGTGGAAAATACTGAACTCATGAAATTCTGCTTGTGCTGTAACAGCAAGCCCACAACAACACACCATGATGAGCTTCAGCCTGAGGAGCTTTCTGATTGTTTTAAATGAGTTTTAGAATGTTTGAATGACATTTAAATGTTTTAAATACACCCAATAGCAACGGTGTAACTTGTTAAAAACCACACAGATTTTCATTCTAATGAAAACTCACTCTAGAGTTGGTATCATCGTTGGAAACTATTGGAAGCTGTAAAAACACCAGAGCGTCAGCACTCCTCAAAAATAGAGTCTCAGCTCCCTCTGGTGGAAAAGGTCATTTTCTGCAAAAAGGTTTAAGTGAGAAAGTCTTGCTTCTGCTACAGGCCTCAAGGCCATGAGCTACCTAGACGGCAAACAAATCCTCTGTTCCCTTTGAAGGACTGGAACTTCTTAAAAGTTGATGAAATATCCCACCTCACTGTCCGTTGCAGGGTGTCTGAACAGGATACCTCATAATCAACAAGTTCCATCTTCCCCAGGGTGGAATTCTCCAGGTGTGAACTGTCATACATAAGCCTACTGAAGCAATTGGTAGCCACAAGGAAAATAACACACACAACGTTCTAACATTCTCTCCACAACATCTTAAGCCCCGCAAGCAGCTGAGACATGAAACAGAGCTCTGTGTCACTAATACACGAGGCATAAGGCAAACCCCTCAGATCCCAACCTGTGTCCCTTGGTCTCGGACATCCTGCATAAATTAAACCAATCAAAAAAAGCTCCCTCCTGGCCCCCGTTTTCAAAGATCTGGTGAAGAGTCCAGCACTAATAGCAAAAAACCTCTTCTCATTAAATACAGTTGCTCCTAGTCTACAGGTAAGTGTATTAACAAAAGGACCCTGGTTTCTGTGTGCTCTGGAACAGCAACAGTCCAGAACTGCATCACCACTGGTTTTTGACTTCTTGATCAACAGGATTTTCATTGCTATTTGCAGCACATACATGCTAGTCATAAACTTAAGGTTATTCCATACTTTAAAATCACAACCAATCATACAAGATATTTCTACTTCTCCTTATTCACCACGAAGAGTGGAAAGTAAAGCCTGAAAGTATTCCAGCTATTGTCACAAAAAGTCTAATAAGGTACATTTTTGTTTCCTATCAGACGAATCAACAGCTCCCCTGTAATTAAGCGCACAACTAATTGCTCAGACAAATTGTGTGGACAGAATCATGAGCAATTCCTGCACTCACAGACACACCTGAACGACTTCTTATGACACTTCTGCCACAGGACAAAGACATATAGAGCCAGTGAAAAGGAAAATGGTAGCAAAAAAGTATTTATTAAGCACCACACAATTCAATTCCACAGTGTGGCATTAAAACCTGCCCTTGCCCCTTGGAAACAGGAGAGCTGAATAAACCCGTGAAGGTGGGGCAGCACATCAGGTGTGCAGGTGAAGTTTATTAAGAACATAATAAAATACCATTTCCACAGCCAGAAAAAATTCGAGGTTGGGGAAAAGAAACAAAGGCAACAACAACCAACAAAATACCCTTGGAGTGTTTCGTGCAATGTTTTTCAAACAGGAAAGCCTACTAAGGCTAAAACATGGGCATGAAGTTCTGGGTTCTTACATTCAAGTATCAAAACCAACAATGGCAAGTACAATTTGATCTCTGTGTGTACAATTAAAACAACTTTGTAAGAGATTTTTCTCCAAAAGGGCAGTTTATTATGGGCTGAAGTGTCCACGTATTTAACTGGAACTCTCAAGAGGGTTGCAGCTCCATCAGCTTTGCTTATTGGCTAGGACAGTGTCTGGTTTTCAGTCTTCTGCAGGAATACCAAGCCTGCTCATGTAGCTCTCCCAAGCTGCCTTCCTGTACTTCTCAGCCTCTTGGAGACGGTCTGAAACTGCCAAGATGCCACGTCCCACAATAATGATATCTGAGCCTCTTTCACCAATAACTTCCTTGGGGCTTAGGTACTTCTGTCCAAGGTTATCACCTGAAATACAGACACCATTTTTTTTTTAGTTTGCAAAAAACTGTGTTTACCAAAAACCTTCGAAGAGTGCTGGAACCAAGAACAGGTCCCCTGTTCCAGCTCTCATCCTAACAATCCACAAACAGAAATAGAAACCGCGTTGCCAACCAACAAACACAGATCAAATCTGACGGTCAGCACCCTCCTTTTTCATGGTTTACCAATCACAATAGATGGAACAGTTACTCAAAGCAGCACCAATCAGGATTACTAAAACAAACCTCAGCCTTCTTAAAACAGGCAAAATCCCCAAACATTAATGTAAAAGCTCATGATTTCAGTTTAGGTCTCATAAGAATTAAGTATTGCAGAGAAACATCTCTCCCCTATCTGCTTCAGTGATAACCTCTTTAGTCAGCACAAAACTTCCAATTCATTGATTCTGCATCTATATCAATACCAAGTGTTTCAGCTGGACTTCTCTATTTGTTAATTTTTTTTTTACTCCTACTGAATAGTTTTACATCTCATCTAACACCTATCTGAAGACATTTTACATCTTTTTAGGAATGTGCTTTATGGTATGCACAGATCTCAAAACAAGAAAAAAGGTTGCATAGCCTGCTGGTTGCCTTTCAGAGCTCCCAGGAAAGGGATCAGCATACCCAGAAATATGGAAGACAGCCCTAAGTGGGAAACAGACTCCTCCCAGATGAGAATTAGCATCCAAACCCTCTTCAGAAGCCACTTTTTCACTGGAGACTAGATAACTTCTGTACTTACAAACAGACTAAAAATATTCTAGAAAAAGTTACCTCCAGTTTGAAGCTGCACTCCTGGGGTTAAGTGAAGAAATTCTGGTTTATTACTAACTCTAGACCCACATATGAATCCAAAAACGAAATCTGGGTTGTCTTCAGCCATCTGTACCTGAGAAAGATCAGTGAACAGTTACAAATGATATACTTAAAACTCAGCTAGCCTAGCAATCTGTTTCTTATCCACCCTCTGACGCTTTAAGCTGTGCGAGGCAGGGGTATGAAACACCTCTTGCTTTCCCAGTGTAAAGTCACTGCTTCCCTCTGGCAGGAAAGTGATGATTATGTTTCTTTCTATGTTACAAATAATACCATGAATGAATTTAAACTAATTAGAAATGCATTGCTTAAAGAAAGAAAGAAAAAAGAAGAAGCGGGGGGGTGCTAATAGCAAACTTGGCACGTGTCCTAGAATTCCAGGTGTGAACTCTGACCATCTCACATCACTGGCCTACAGCTGCAACCTTTAAACACCACACTGTCATATTCCTGAGCCTCCAAGGAAAAAACAAACACCTGTAATAAAGCTGGAGGGACTTTTGGAAGTGCAAATATTATAAACACATAAAACCTCCCTGTCACACTTTACAAGCTTTTAACCTGAAACAAGACTGCCCACTTACTGCAGCTTTTGTGTATTCACCCGTGGCAAGGGACCCTTGGGAACTCATCTCAGCAACCAGGAGACAGCCACGCTGCAGAGGAAGACCTACTTCCTTCAGACCTTCCACAACTCCAGAGCCTGGAACCACGTGGGCATTGACGATGTCCGCCCAGGATGCGATTCTGAACACACCACCTGAGAACATGGACAGGAAGCACACAGACAAAGAGTCGTCAGAAATGTGTTAAACAGGAAGCACAAGTCAAACAAAAACAGCTGCATGCTAAATCACTCACATATTTAAAAGACAGTTTTACTGCTGAAGCTTGACAGTTACAAGTTCAGTCTCATCAGACAGTTCTGACAGCTGCTTAACCACAAAGTGTAATCTCTTAGTTTACTTTTCACAAACACTTGTTAGTGTCTCACCTTTAATACTCACTGAGACATTTATGGTAGCCCAGAAATCTGCTGTCACAGGTGCTATCTTCCCAGACAGCACACAGATCCCATGGGACATAAGAATCAGGAAAAGAGAACAGCAGTCCTACAGCTGCAGATGGAGTATCAAAGGAAAGCCATGCTGGGCACACAAGCAATACAACAATAGCAGGCTGCCTTAAGAAGCCAGGCTGCAGTTTCTCACAGCACACAACTACTCAGAAACTCAGAACTACTTACTGAGCACAACCACAGATTCATAACAAGGCTTAGGTTGGAAGGGACCTCAGGAGGTCATGCCCTCTCAGCAGGGTTAACTTCAACGCTAGATCAGGTTGCTCAGGGTCTTATCCCCTTGAGTATTTCCCAAGGCTGGAGATTCCACGCTCTCTCCTGGCAACCTGTGCCAGCACTGCAGTTACACACACCAGCAGCAAAGTTATACTAAATCCAGGTTGATGATAATCACCTTCATACTGATGTTTCACTGTGTTTCCAATATCTGCAAATTTCCTGTCTTCAAAAATCAAGAATTCATGTTGATCCGCGAGCGTTCTCAACTCCTTTACTACCTCTTGGGTGAAATCATTCAAGATGTCTATATGAGTCTTCAGGATACAGATGCTGGGGCCCAGGGTGGCAGCTAGCTGCAGCAGCTCCTTGGGGCTGGTGACATCAGCAGAAAGGCACAAGTTTGTTTGCTTCTTTTCCATGAGCATGAGAAGCCTGGCTGCAATAGGATGCACCCCTGGCAGCTGGGCACGGGCGCCGAAGCTCAGCTCCTTGCAGAGTCTCTTCACAGGAGCAGCACCATTCTGAGCCACTGCCTCAAACACATTTCCCTGAATGAACTTCTTCACCTTTTCAACCATCTCAGCAGCCACTTCTCCCCGCTGCTGGAGAATCTCCAGCACCCCAGACAAGGTGCACACAGAGTGCAGGCGAATTCCACGTTCCTCTAGCCTGGCCTTCCCACCCTGCTCCCTGTCCAACAGCACTATGGCATCTGTGACTTTTAATCCTTCTTTCTGAAGAACTTCTGCAGTTTCCAGTACACTGGATCCACTTGTTACCACATCTTCAATGATCAGGCATGTCTCTCCTGGATTAATGGTGCCTCCTACCATCCGCTTAGTACCTGAAAAATAAAAAGCAAACACTCCACCAAATTAAGAAAGGTTGGATGACCCAAAAAAACCTTAGAGTATCAAAACTTTATTAGATGATACCACTTACCACAATTCTTACCACAGATCACTCACTGACCTGTAATTCAATTTTTAAAGACTGTTGCTTCTCCAAGCTAATAAAATACTACTTTAAGTTTCCAGAAGTTATGTTCAATTAACAAAACTGACACACTGTTAACAGCACGAATTCAAATGTTTGAATAAGATGACTTCAGAAGTTTATTACTGTCATGACTTGAAAGCTCAGACTTAGAAAATTATTCTCTCGTTATTTAAAACCTCTTTAAGGCAGCCAAGTTATTGGCACTCTTCAGCATGTCCCCTGTTTTCCACAGGCAGCACTCTGTGCTTAATATGCCTGTTAGAACAATTAGAAGGAGGAAAGCCTCAAGTGCCTTTGTCCTGACTAACAACAGGCACACATCCATGAAAGGCGTCCTGGGGGGCAACGACAAAGGATGCCTGGCTTTCCCAGGAGCAGCTAATCGCTGTCACAACTGGCTTGTGCTTCACAAGAAGGAATAGCAAATGTTTCCATGCCTGGCCCACTGCCTGACACAGGAGTAGCATTTAGTTTTGACAAGGGTACTTTCTAATTACACACTGTTGGAAGAGGATGCGTAGAAATCCAGTTATATGGCAGCTTAATGCTTCAGTCTGCTCTCCCTCTTCCTTTATCACAAATAAATGGTTCATTAAGTAGAGAAGAGACTGCTGCTTACCTGGCTCACTGATTACAGGACTACAGGATAATGAAAGAAAAAGGGGTTTGAGAGTCAAATGAAGAGACTAGAGAGGTTTCTTTCGGAGCCAATATGCAAAAAGTTCTATTTAAGAGCAAAACGTGGCTCTGATGTCAGCATGTTGGAGAATCTGATCCTTGTTTCTGGACGAGGCCACCAACCCAGAACCACAGCAATGGTAACAAGTCAAAGAAAAAAAAAGACGCTGCTAAAGGAAAAGAACAAACTCTCGCAAACAAAACCAAAGAAACACAAAACACCCTTCAAGAGTCTCCAAATCTCCTACAGCAGGACTAAAGCTGCAGCTTAACAGGTGAGAGAGGCTGATCAGGCTGGGATGCTGTGGGAGGTTTGCTTTAGGGGGGGAAAGGGCCTGCTTCTTAAATTGCAATGGTAACCTTAAACGAGCGGAGATGCCGTGCATTACAAAAGAACCACAAATATATAAAGTCACTTCCCAAACAAGATAAGTTGCAAACTCTTGATTTGAAGGCTTTACCGTAGTCTTTTCCTTCCTTCCTCCGTATAAGCATCGGAACCTGATTTTCCGCGCAGATGATGGTGGCCAGCGGCAGCGCCGTGTAGGGAACGCCGCACACACAGTCGTACTCCAGACCCGCATCCTGGGCTGCTTGGAAAAGAAGTCCTGCAACCTGAAAATGAAAACCAAACGCTTTGTAAGCGCCGCGCTGGCGCGAACGTGGCTAAATCAATGAAACCCTCTCTGCCTGACACGACCCGAGAGCGGATCCTGCGGGGCCCCGGCCCTGGAGAGCCCCGGCAGCGCTGCCGTGCCCCGCTCCCCCTGGGCCGTGAGGAACCCGCCACCCCGCAAAGGGCAGGGACACACGTGGGGCCCGGCCCGGACAGTCCCGGGGCCCCCCGACCCGCACCTGTCGGAGGAGGCGCGGGTGGGACACGAGGCCGCGCAGGTCGATGTATACGGGGGAGGCGCGGCCGCTCTTCAGCACGAAGTGCCCGAAGCGCAGCGCGCCCGCCGCGCTCAGCGCCGCCGCCACGGCCCCCTCAGGCCCCGCCGCCATGGCCGGCCCGGCGCACGGAGATGATGCAGAGCGGGAGGGGCGCGGGGCGGGGACACCGTGTGACAAGCGGGGAAGAGATGTGGCCCGTCCGGCATCCCGTCCCCGCGGCGGCAGCCCCAGCTGCGCCGTCCCGGGATCCGTGTGGCCCGTCCCGCATCCCCTCCCCGCGGCGGCAGCCCCAGCTGCGCCGTCCCGACCCTGCTCCCCGAGGCCCGTTCCGCCCTCCCCGATTCCCGGTTCTCCCGCCAGCCCATTCCCCCGGGAAGCAGAAGCCGCCGGTGCACGGAGGGTTCGATGTGACTCGAGGGTTTCTCGCCGCGTCGGCTGCCGGGGTGATTCCCAAAAGGCCGCTCGGTGGATGCAGGCAGGGTGACAATCCCGCGGGCTGGTTCCCTGAGAGATTCCTGCGGAAAAGACGAGCTGAATACAGCCCTCAGCCAGCCCCGAGCCTCCAAGGCCTCACTCAGAAAGATGCAACACGTGTGAAATAAGACTGACCCAGTCTTCTCTGAATAATTTTATTTAATCAAAAAAAAGCCCAGAAACGGAGTTGTTAGTATACTCTATTTATGGGAATGCAAGGACAGGAGATGTACAGGTCGAAGCTACATCTGTAGATGATCATATATACTGCAGTATAGTAACAACAACATGGGACAGCAAGTAGTCACCTCACAACAGTACACATGAGTGATTAGACTTACAAAGGAAATATTTACAAACCTGCCTTTACAAACCAACATTGTGTGCATACAAAATGAAATCCGCAATAAAACTGAAGATACATTTAAGGCAGACCAGCAATACACTGAAATAATTAAGGCTGTGGAATTACTTTGCACCTTGAAAATGCCGAGCTGTTAGCAATACTGTTTCTTTTTTCCTCCTTCAGTGGATTGTTGCTAAAATTGAAAAGCATCAATACGTTCCAACTGTTTGCTCTTATCTCGGTGAATAAGTCTGAGATTTAATTTTTTTTTTTGCACTTGCTATTGCATTTTCTTTCCAAAAGTTATCAGCAAATTGACCTCAGTGGCAGAGCAGTGTTGAACAGTTTGGTAGAAAGAGAAGTAAAAGCACCAGCATCAGAAGTAGGACATGAAGGTGAAATATGGCTTGAGTAGAGAAGATGTTGGTTTTTCACTAGCTCCATAATAAAGACTACGGTTACAGCAAACATTCAGCATCCTGATGCTATGGAAACACTCAGCACTATACAGATCCCAGAACGAGAGTACATCACTTGATGGCAGTGTGCAGTCAGCCTAGTAAAATGGGATTTTATTTTGTTTCCTTGGGAAAGCACCATTTTCTGATGGGACGTGAGTGAATGAGCTCAAAAATAAACCCAAGCCCTGTGTTAGAGGAAAATCCACCTCTGCTGTGAAAGGAACAGGAACAAAAAAAGGTGGTGAGCCCCTGTGCATGTAAATTTTTTGTTAGACCTTTATGTGCACAGAGAAGCCTTTACATCTGTCTCTGAAGTTTATGTTTTCCTAGGTTACTTGACAGAGTCCCCTCATTGCAAGGGCATTAAAATAGGGTTATATATAGTCAGGTCATAACGTGTGGTTCTGCATTCAGCCTTTATGTACAGTATTTGTAGCACAGGCCTAACAGCATTGTCAGAAATGCTAATGAACTCCACTGAAGCCACAGCCTCAGGGTCAGTTGAGGGCACAGGCTTTGTCTCAGCATTAACTTAGAAGTAAAAAGACACTTTACTGAAAAAACTCCAATCTATAGTCTTTTAAAATGAAAGGGCAGTAAGACTAAATGAAACTTGTTGGTATCACTGAGAAGAGAGAGACATTTTATACATTTTAAAGCCTGGATTGCTTTAAAATGCTAACGTCTACAACCCTGGGTGTAGCTTGGGTGGGAGGTGGGGCCTCCCATGGGGCAGCAAGTGCCCGGACACCTGATGGGGGCTGACAGTGTTACACTGGCCAGCAGAATTCCTGCCCTGGCCTGGCTGCTTCAAGTGGAGTGGAGAGCGAGGCAAATTAATTTCTCATTGCACATTCATTAAATGAAGCCATCTTAAATAAGGAGCCCGCCATGCCACCGCGTCCTCTGGGCTCTGTGTCACCAGCACCTTTGCTGCTGCCTTCTTGTCACCCAGCACCTGGGGACACTGTGAGCCACCCTTTGATGTCAGAGCAGGCTAAGAACACTGTGGAGGTGTCTGAAGGTGGTGGCTGTGTGCACAGTGGCGCTCCACACAGAGCTTGTGGTGCACTGCTGTCCATATTCCTGTTGGTCATTCTGGATGGTTGCAAGCTGCTGGAGAAGCGAAAGGGTGCAGCTACCACCATGCCTTCACTTGGCCGTCTTGGGAACACCCTGAGGGGTGCAGCTGCAGGTGGAAATCTTCCCCTCGGGGTCAGATGTTCTCTGGGGAGCTTTTTGAGAAACCGTGTTTGTTACAGACAATATTTCATGCACCAAAAAAATCCAGTGGTTGGAGAATGCTACACAGGGGGTTGGCTGTGGTGCTTCTCACCCAGCGGCTGCACTCCAGGCCTACTTACTGAGCTTCTGTAATCTCTTTACAATGGAGTTACAGTTTTCAACAGCTTTTCAGGACCTGTTGTATCTGCAGAGGCACCACAGGTTGGCTTAAAAAGACTTTGAAAGAGCAAAGTCAGGATACTTCCTCTGTATTTATCATATGGCAGCATTTCATGTCAACTTGGTATTATTCAGGCAAAGGAAATCTTTGAGATAAAAAGCAAGGATGGTTGATAAGCACAAATGTTATATGGAAGTTTTAACTGGTTCAAGTATTCCTGAACGTGCTCTAAGAAGAGCAGTGCCCGGGAAGAGGCATTCTCTAACATGAATATGGAAAAAGCAAAACCACAAAAGAAAGTAACCCCAGAGCATTCAAATTCTTCAGAGTTCAGCACTTCCAGCTCTCTCAACAAGGAGTCATTTTTGAATCTGAGCACCAATACCTAATCATATATCCTCCCTCTTTCAGCCTTTTCAGAGTTTTCTTTTCTGTTATATGATAGCAATGAGAGGCTTAAGTATCACCTTAAACAACCTAGCTTTTTCCCCCTGTGCATCTGAAGTGTCTGCTGTTGTAGTTTGACGTATGAATGAAGGAGGTAGGAAAACAAAATGCTAACTAACTCCAAATTACATGTGATGCATGAGAATTTGTTTGTATTAATGCCAAGCAGAAAGCCTGTGGCTTAAACTGTACCCATGGGCCTAATAAAAGCTTTGGGTTTTACAGACCACACTTTCATGAACATTTTTTTTTAAGGGCAGCACAATCACAGCACAAAGAGCCAGCTTTGACAAATAAGAAGAATTACAGACAGTCCTGTAGTGAGAAAGTACCTGAGGCTGGTGGTAATTAAAGACCCTCCTTGACTGCTGTCTGTATTCAGTTGCTAAGAAATTGCATACTTTGCAGTGTTGCTCAGGATGAGAATCTGGTCTTTACCTAAGAGGTGCTGCTGGATTGCTTAGAAAATCAGCTGCTGCTCTAGAGAGGAACTGAGATAGGTTCTAGATGATTCAAAAAGCTTAACCTTCTGTGAACACTTGTCTCTTTCAAACCCTTCCATAACTCCCTCCCTGTGTTAAATCTCTCACAGAACCGCTTCTGATTCTGCTGAGACACCTGGGCTCACCCTTCTGCCTGTGGCTTCCCGATCTCAAGGGCTGTTCTTTGTTGCACACACTCAGTGCTGAGCGCTGAGGGTTTTTGCTGTGCCTGTTCTCTACACAATACTAACAAAATACTGACCACTCCGGTGTAGTGGTAGAGCAAGCACAAAGGGGAGGGCCAGGTCTCCTCCCTGCTGTGAAACTGAGCTTGGAGGTGGATCAAAAAAGGGCTGTCAGAGCCCTGAGAATTTAAGAGTACTTGCAGGGTATCTCCAACACCCACTGGCAGAGACAGTGCTTGCTCCTGCAGGCTCACAGTGCAGTTACTTGGATGGTAAATGAGATTTGACTCTCGCCCTTACAAGAGAGTCTATATGAGCACACGTGGTCAGATCAAGCCCTTTTCCTTAGGAAAACCTTTGGTAACAACTGCCATTTCCCATTACAAGCACACAAATGGTACTGAGCACCGAGACAAAGTCCCTGCATGCCAGGGGGAAAAAATCTCTGATCGTAACCCCTCAAGGCTGTAGAGCTTTGTGGTGTGGCAGTAGGATGGAGAAGCCCCAGCTGGTTTCCCCTTCCAGTCCCATATCTGGAAAGGAAGATATGGCCAACCTACAAACTGCTGATTTGTCACTGCAGACTCCCTATGTTGGTTATACCTAAGGCTGGCTCCGTCACTGTAACATCAATATGATGATGTTGCAACTTGGCTTGCAAGAGAGAAATGTTTTAATTGTGAATATTATTTTTTTATTACAAATTTGGCTTTGGACATAAAAATATCCTCACGAATGCTTTGGTTATGAGGTGCTAATGGTGGCTGAGAGATATTTACAAGTTTGGAAATGAAACAAATGACATACTTTAAACACTGAAAACAATTTTCAAGCTGTAAGCACAAGAATGAACTCACCACTCCTACTGCACTCTGAAAGGCTTAGATGGACTTTGGGCCAAGCAATTCTGAAGCTAGAAATGGAACAGGATCTTTTATATTTATATATATTTATATCTATGATACAATATATGTATACTGAAAACCTGTGATAGAAAAAATTGTCTTCATCACCATCATCATCTAGTTTACAGATACTGCAAAAATTGGACTCTGCCTTTTCTCAATGCACAGGTTTTGCAAAAGATTTCTGTACAATGTGTATAAAATGCTTTTAAAAAACCCACCATAGTCCCATTGTGCTTAGTCAGAACCAGCTGTATGCTCCAACGAATTCATTGCCTTAATCGTAGCTCTGAAAGGTGCTGCATGTTGACTTAACACAGCAGAAAGCCCAAGAAGGGGCTTAATGGAGGATTTTGGTCTGAGCACTACCACGCAACAGGAGTGTACCTAAGCCACGCCACCATAGGAGCTGATCCAGCAGTGACTGGAGCCCGATCTTGCATGTCCTATGCAGGCAAAGTCCCCACTGAAATCATGGCAGACCCGGGCATATGGGGCATGAGAAATCTGACTGATAACCTGGAGCAGGCTAGCAATGATTTCGGCAAAAAACTGACCGGTCCAGTTCTGTAGTACGTGCTAAGGTCAGCCTGGTCTCGCTCCCCCCCACTATCCTACTCCTAATCTTTTGTACATTTTGAATTCAGTTCAGCAAGATCAAGAGGATTTCTTGTAAGGCTGCCTCACAAAGATTAAGGCAACTGCAATTTTGGCTCTTGTTCCCAGTCGGTGTTTGCTTCCCGCAGTCCTTTTCTGGTGGTGGATGTGACAATATCACGTGCCCCAAGAGAGGGAGCGTGTCCCCGCTGCTGTCACCCCCTTTGCCTTGGTCCCATTGCCACGTCCGCAGTGATTCCCACCATGCAGCTGTGGAATGCAAACCCCAAACACGGGATATGTACAGACGGATCCGCGTGCTCCCGGCGGTGCTCCCAGCACCCGGCTCAGGAGCAGCAGCGTAGGATCCCATGGATGGAGGCACTATGTGCCCGGGTTCATCCTGCTCAACAGGAAGCTCTTGACGCTGGGGACCGGGTGCACGTCATACTGGTGCCTGCGGCGCTCGATGAAGGAAGCCAAGCGGGAGGTATCCAGTGGGATCTTGGAATAGCTGCCATTGTGCGGCTGCAGCCACGGATGCTGTAAACAAGTGGCTGCCGTCGGCCTTCTCCTGAAGTCTTCCTGGAGGATAACGTTGATGAAATCCCTGGCGGCGTGACTCACATCGGAGAAGTACTCGTGCGGGAAGCTGAAATCCACTCTGCACACGTTGATACAAGTCTCCTCTTTGCTTTCATCCAGGAACGGAGAGACACCACTTAACATGACATAGGTGAGGACCCCAATGCTCCAGATATCCGTGCTCAGGGAGACAGGAAGGCCTTGGATAACTTCAGGGGCTGCGAACTCTGGGTTTCCAAGGAGATGGTGGACATGGTAATGACCTGTGATCTGAACTGCGTCTTCCAAGTCAATGATCTTGACGCGAGGCACCGGGATTCTTAAATCAATGAGCAGATTTTCTGGCTGTTGAAAAGATAGTGATAGAAACTTAATCATACTATATTTTGGCAAATAGAATGTGTAGGTTTCATGTAGGTTTAATAGCCAGTCAAAACTTGCACTTAATCAGATGTGCAAGGTAGAGATCAGGAGAGTGAATGATAAGGAACCAGCTCAGCTTCTGTTTGCTCTAAATTCAGATCAATGCTGCAGTTGCAATGACAAGATCCTCTTTTGCACTAGGGCAACACACTGGGATTTTGCACTTTGTCCCAAATACTTACAGTTTATTTTCCCAAACTAATCTCTCCAGATTAAGAGCACTGCTGGATTTTTAAATTTTAATAAGACATATATATCTGATCAGTTTATTTAGATTCCATTTGTTCAGATGACAGCTGGCTAAGTAAGAGTGCGTAACTTGCAGCAGAAATGTTCTTCATGAAGTAAATGTTCAATTTTGCACCCACTACCCTGGGAGGGACTGCTGTGTGCCATTACTGCTGCTGTGGGCTGACATGGAGCTGCCAGTATGCCCCTGTACACACCAGGACACAGTCATGCTTTCCAAGCCAGCATGCAAGTGCATTTCATCCCCGTTGGTTTTCTCTATGTTTTAGCAGCTCTCGGTATTTAGGGTCTCTCTCTCAGTGAGAGATACTGAGCATTGCCTATGTACTCTGTTCTGGGGACTTAACATGGATTATCCCTCCTTTGTTGGCTCTGAGATAATTTCTGAATTTACTTCTTGCACCCTTCTAGATCTTTTTTTCTCTCCCTTATTCTCATGCATATTTTACTGCTGCCTCATGGCTATATATACATATATATATGAAAAGCAAATTTCACTGCGCTGCTGCTCCAGTCTCTCTACTTGCTCTTCTCTTGTGCAGTCTCTATTGACAAAATCAGCACAACCTTGAGCAGGATCCTGGGACAACATAGTCCATGGACAGGTCTGCTGTCACTGCCAGTGCATCTCCTGCTACCCACTTAGCAACTGAAGGTGCTTTTTTTGGCATCCCTCATTCAGGAGAACTGCAAGTAGGTCACAGAAAATTAGCTTCCCACCTTGTTTCTGGGAAGTATCTTATGATCAAACAGAGAATTCATTGCAGTTTCTTACCTCCAAGTAATACCTACTTTTTGACAGGTCATAGAAATAGAGCAAAAAATACAATCTCATAGAAAGAAACCAGGATGATTTAGCCTTTTGTGTCTAATTCTCATATAAGGTCCTGTACAAATGGAATTTTTTTTGTAGGAGTAGAGGCAGCAGAAAAATGAAAGTATCACTTCTTCCGACATGCCTGGGGCTTGGAGAGAGGAGAATAGATCTCCTTGAAGCTGGACTGCCCACTATATAAGAAAGTTAAATTCATCCCTCATTCTCCATTTTTAATTGTCATTTAAGTCTGCAAAGTGTTATAAATTATCTGATATCCCTGGCAACCACAATCAATGTTGCAGATCACAAAACTTGAAACACTTGATCACAACTTCAATGGCTCATGGCTAATTCTCTGTCATCCAAGATAACTGGGATGCTGGGGAGAACAGGAGTACAATGCCAAATCCAGGACAGTACAGTGCCTCCTGCCATGTGTGCTCACAAAAGCAGGTACGAGCTGTACTAGTCTGAGTGTGACGTTAGAGAATACCCCAATTTCTTCTCCACAGTGCAATCTGTTCTTTGGTTTTCATCTGAACCCCTCCCTGGGTGTATTTCCCACCCAGTTCCCCTCTCAGGCTCTGCAGCACAATGCAGTGTGCTGCTTTCCTTTTTCTTTGCCCCTGCCAGCCCTGCCCACCTCCTGCTCCCTGGCACCCTCTCTCCCCTTGCTTTGGGTTCCCTAGGGCACTGCTGTGGATACGAGAGGGGCACGGGCTCCTTCTGGCCTGCCCTGAACTGCCTGGGCACAAGCCAGCTCTGCTCAGGAAGCTTGGTGGCTGAGTTGGTGCAGTGTGAGCCCAAATCATACTCCATAGAATTATTCATAGTTTCCCTTCAGCTGGGTGCTAGTGACATCTCACTCTTGTCTCGCAGACATCCTCGTTCTCCTTCATTAAATCCAGAAAGCCCTTGGGAACAAACCAGAGAGTCAAGGGAAAAGGTGCATTTCTTGTCTGAAGGCAAAGACGTGGCTCTGCAGGTCAGTAACTCCTTTGTCTGATCAACAGCTTGTCCATTAATGATCATCTCCTTGGGGTACAGGCTGCACCTCCTCCCTGCCTGCACAGCTGGGAACTCTCTGTTCCGGAGCGCAGAATAACAGCGTCGTTCTCCTCCGTTCTTACCTTTATGTCTAAGTGAGCCACTCTGCAGTTGTGGAGGTACTGCAAGGCTTCCATCGTGTCTCGTATATAGAACGCCACCTTCTCCTCCATAAGCTCATCGTGGTTCATCAGATAATCTAAGAGACGGCCGTCATCCATCCTACAAACAGACCAAACCCTGCGCATGAAACATCACACGGCATCTCTAGGTACAGTTAACATTTGAAAACAAAACTGCAGTGGAAACTTTGTGACCTAAAAAAGGGGGGGAAATAAAATGCAAGATCTGATGAGTGTTTAGTGATATCTCAAGATACTGCAAGACATGGAAGTGGTAGAATGATTAATCCTCAGTTGTTATCTCCAGTCCTTGACAAATTTAGCAACAAAGTAAACTCATTTGCTTAGGGACGGATTCAATAGACAGAGACAATCCCTTTGGAAACAGAGCTTCTTAATTATTTGGATTCGTCTATTTATTTGTAGCGCTGGTTACATAATGCAGAAAAAAAAACCACTGACATTTTCAGCTGGTAATGTTTTCTGTGGGAAAACTAACCCAATAAAAGTTTTCCACCTAGTTTATTTATCTGTACAAACAAACAATCAAACAGCCCAAATATACTTTGTCGGATATACTGTAACAAAGCATCCTGGGGTTTGGTTGCTGTTTCTCCTTATGGGGCAAGCATGGTTCCTACACAGGTCTTTTCACCAAAAAGCATTAGAATGATACAGGCTTCAATCTAGCTGAAACACTTTTACTCAAATGTAAAAAGTGGACAAAACTGCCCAGGTAAGTCTGATACTTTTCAATGGGACAAATTAGCCAAGCTTCACCCAAGTAGAAAGCAGGTTTTTTTGTCCCTCTGAATCTTGCTTACAGTAAAGAAAAGGCAGTGGAAACTCTGCAGAAAATGGCTATTTCATTTGACATCACAATCAATAAAATCTTTGCCCTGCTGAACTCAGGGTGATCTTTCTGCTTGGCTTTAATAGGGCTGTGATTCCTACCCAGACACTTGAATCCAAGCTCCACGTACTTACAGTTCCAAAACTAAGATGTAAGAAGTAGGAGACTCGTAGGTATCGTGGATAGTGATGTACTGAGGATGCTGTAAGTGTTGTAACAAAGCTGCTTCATGTGCTGCCTGCTCTTTCTTTTTCATTTTTTTACTAATGAATTTTACAGCAACATCTTTCCGAGTGGCTTTGTGGACACATTTCTTTACTATGGAGAATCGACCCCTGAAATTATAAAGAAAACAGAATAATGAAGTGGCCTCATGAATAAATCATGCCTAGTTTTTAGTGCAATAACACAGTGATTTTTGATTCATCACATTAATATTTCACAAGGCATCAGATTTAACAAGTTGTTCATAACCTTCTCCAACAAAGGCCCTCCATCTCTTACCCTGGGTGTAGAGATTCTTTGGGGATTAGCAAACACTGAGAGCAAACGGTGTCACTTTGCTTTGTGCAGCCATACTCATATCCTCTAACAACCTCCCCTGGGTTCAATTTGCTGCCACTTTTACAGGTTCTGTCTCCTTTTATTTTAGCCGTGGGTCTCCCTTCTCCAGCTGCTTTATTAAAGAGACCAAATTTTCTCAAACAACTAAAAGAAAAGCCTTGTTAAATAATCACTAACCTACCATTTTGTCTCACTTTTTCAGACACACAGTAAGAAATTAAGAACAAAGCTGTCAGGAAAGCATTTAGGAAACTCATACAGACCATAGTACCATTCCTGAAAGTAAAACTACCCAGTGAAACCATGTGCTGAGCTCTTAGTAATACATCCCTGTTTTCTACGGAACCAGAGGGACTCCTGTCCTTTCAGCCTCAGAATTGTCTCTGACATCTGAGCTGAAGAAATAATTGCATTAACCTGAATTATTTGCATGCCCCTTATCTGTTATCTGTGGAGAGCACCAAGGGCTGACAACATGAGCAACTCCTATTTAGGCTCTGTTCAACTCACCCTCCCAATCAGCAAAGATAAGTCAGTCACATGCCCAAGTGTTTTGGCAGACTCAGTCTTTGAGATTAAGCTTATCCAGAACCACTAAATTGTCATGACTTCAAAACAGGACCTCAAATCAGAGATGACAGAGAAGATAACAACTGCCAGAGATTTGGCTGCCTAATTGCTCACCAGTTTGCCAAGCTGCAATTCTCAAATCAGAACTTATCTTGAAAAACAGAATTTAGTCAGTATTTTAATCACTATTTGATATGCAATGCTCTTTGAAAGGAGCAGCAGTTTTCAAGCTAACTAGAAAAGTAGCCTAAACTCCCCATCAAGGAAAAAGCTTCAAGCCATTGTTTGAATGTTTTATTGCAGTGATAAGCAAGGTTAATATTACCTCCCAATCTCATGCAGCTCTGCATAGGCAAGGTCAAAGTTTTCCTTCCATGAAATAGTGGCACCGTCGGCAGCAGAGTCTTTGAGAGAACAAAGAACATTCAAGATGCTATAAAGGTAAAGACAGTCTGCTGTGGACTATAAACAGCATATTTTAAAATTATGTGAGACTATCTTATTAAGACAGGAAGCATTATCACTAGGAGTCCAGTCCCATACTGCGCAGGCACAGCTCCAGTGCGTTGGACCACTAAATGCCAGAGCTCCCCAGAGGAAGGTATGGATAAGGGGGACTCAAATCTGTCCTTGCAATTTTGGGCTGAAAAGGGCCACAGAGACAGGGGCTGGAGCTATGTTGTGTGAGCTCTTGCTCCATCCAGCACAGGCTATCCAAGCCAGTCACAGATCTCATTACACACCAGGGCTGCTAAAACACGGGGAAAAGTGGGCTCTGCTCACAGCACCATTGAGAGTGAGCTGTACCCCAAATTCCTGCAGCATCGAGCGCCTGGGAGTTGCCTCCATCACAGCATTCCCATTGCAGCTGCATTGCTCAGGGAGAGACATTTTGCAAGTGGAATTGCAGCCCCCAGCTGGGCTGCCCAACAGAAACTGCTGGTGCTGCTGGCATTGCTGGAAAGGCAGGATGGACACCAGCCAGGACATGGACCCTGTTGGGCAGAGATAAAGACAAGAAATAGTCTTGGGATAGAAAGCAGGCACCTGCTCAGAATCTGCAATAACCTCTGTGGCAGAGGGAGGCTCTGAGCCTGGATGGAGGTGAAGACATGAAAATCCTTTTTGGGGGCAGGAGCTGGCTCTGAGCATCTCCCAGGCTTTTTCTTGTATTCCTAGTTGGTCCAGGATCCCTGTTTTTATCAGGACCCATCAAAACACACCATACAGAGCACAGGTGGACTCCTGTGTGCATCAGTCCCTCCCTGCAGTGCCCACTCACCGTACTCCGGGAGCCTCACAAATTCGGATGGGTCGCTGGGCAAGCTGATCCCCCAGGGATTGCTGGCACTCACTCGGAACTGGTACTGGCAGCCTGGGGACAGGTCCTCAACGACGAGGTACGTGTCCAAAGTCGAGGCTACCGACTGCTGCCAGACCTGCGAGCCTGTCGGACAGAGGGAGAGAGGGGGAGCTGAGGGAAACACTCTCTGTGTGAGCTCAGGGCTGAGGCTTTCTCTGCCCAGCTTAGGTGGTACCTGGGAGGGTAAAATCCACAGGGTTTTTAAGAGGCAATGTTACAGCAGACTGTTAAACCAGAAATGGATGACAGGAAGCTATTATATGTTGCAGCCACCTTCCCATCTGGCTAAATGAGAAAAGAAGGAAATGCCCTTCAGTTGACTGATAGTGATGGAAGAAGCTCAGCCCAGGGACAAGCTGATCTCTCCAACACTGTAGCTGTGGCTGTGTGCTACAAGCGATGTCTCAGGGCAGTGTGATAAGACAGAAGTGGAGGGACGATTTGATGACAGCTCTGCTATGAGAGAAAGAGTAGCAGAAATACTGCAAACCCCCCAAAACCATGGGCAAGGGAGATGAAACTGAGACAGGGTGTCAGTGCAATCCAAATGCTTTTGCAGATGAAGATGTGGTGGCTACAGTGAAAGCTGCAGGAGGAGAACCAGCTTCCTGAGGCTTAGCACAGGCAGCTTGTAGATGAGCAGAATTGCAGCAAAGAAATGTGTGACTCTGTCATGTGTTTCTGCTCCTATCAGAAACAAACCCAGCCACTGCCTAACCTATGGCAACCAAAGGAGCAATATTTACTCAGCTGTACAGGGTCAGAGAACAGAAAAGGACCCCTGGAACACAGAGCCCTGTCACAGATGGTGATTTCTTCAAGAAAAAATAAAATTTTATCTTATTTTAGTAAGTTCAGGGCCTTTTACCTTTACGTTATTTACCATGACCCATTTATTTTGTGTGTCCTGTGGACAAATTCTGATTGCCAGGTCTCACAAGGTCATGGTTGGTTTTACAAGAGTCAGTTTTACCTTTGAAGTAGGAGGAATACTGAAAACACTGTTGTGTTTTTTTGCTGTTTGTTTTGGGGGTTGTTGTTAATAAAGGAACTTTTATTCTTTTACAAAAATGCCAGTCACACTGATGGCACAGTGAGGGTCAAGGGAGAATATTCACTAGGAGAAGGCAATAATATGATGGAGTGATTAGGTTTGCACACTTAGTAAAATGGAGTAGGATTTTTTTGAAGGATGAAGGGAAAAAACAGAGGCCATATACCTAAAGCAAGGTTTACTGCCCAGGGACCCTCACACCTTTGCAGAAAAAAGGGATGTGAATCATTTCAAACGCCCTTTTCAAGAGCACATGCCTGTGCATATTGGGAAAACAGTGCACTTAATATCTAACTAATTTTTCAGGGGAAAAGAAAGGATGGTTGGATTTAAGAACAAACAGATTTCAGAGCTGAGCTTGAAAAGCATGGAGGGATCTGCACCTTTATCCAGATCAAAAAAATAATGAGGCTGATTTGGTTTTGCACTTCTGGGAAGCACCCACAAGAAAGGATGGTGGTAGAATGCAAATGATAAAAGGATGCCTTAGTGATGGATATGTTTTAGCTTAGCACAATTCACTTGTTTTAAGTGACCAGAGGAAACAGAAAGGTCTGTAATATATGAGAGGTTGGACGGGATGGTAGAAGGGCTTCTTTCTGCCTTAGATTTTGTGATCTGTAAGCTACAATTAGTGGCACGCCAGTGGTGATAGGAATGCTTTTGGGACCTGTTGTGTCATAAAGGAAACTTACCTTGTTCTCACTCTCACAGCCAGCAAGCACAGCTCACACCACTTACCTTCTTCTCTGTACTCCACAGTGTAGCCTGAAATGGTGCAATTGCCTGTACTGGATGGGGGTAGCCAGCGTAGGATCACAGAGGTGCAGCTTCTCTCCTGAGCTATGGGGCGGTTTGGGGCAGCTGGCACACCTTGGGAAGAGGAAACAGTACCAAGTCCAGCATCACATCAATAAGTGCTAGTGCTTTTTCTGAAGATCAGGTGTATCAGGTACATCAGGTCACTATGGGGCAGCTGTACCTTGTAGAGGGGCTTCACTAAGGAGCAGGTGAGGAGTCAGTTACCACTGAATGCCCAAAAATGACACAAGCAAGGCATTCAGAGTTCTTCTGTGTGTAGGGCACTTTGTGTGCTTGGGAGCAGATTGACAAAAGACCAGTAAATCCTTCTGTGCTTTGCTTAGGGCTCCCTTCAGCACAGGAGTAGTTAGTGCAGCCACTGACTTGCTTGGATAAATTGGGGAAATTGGGTCTCTAGGGTGGTTTATGAGACCAAACAAATCAACTTTTAAATGCTCGTGACATTGCTGCATCTGTAACTCTCCAGTTAGACATTCATCTCTGGACCATCCCCTTCAACACAGCTGGCACTTCTCATCTCTCATGCTAACAGAGCCTTTCTCAGAGCTGGAGGCAATGAGCATCAACTCATTACTCCATATTCATTACAATTAGATGGGTCACTAATTACAGTGCTGAGAGTTCAGCCTTGGAGACATGTCTCCAAGAAGTTTCGCCCAGGCCAAATCTTACTCTCACCTCCTCTGTCCCTTCAAAGAGAAGGGGAGGCAGAAAATCAGTGTCACTGGATCCCGGTTCCTCCTACTCCAGGCAGATTCTAAAGCCCAGAGCTTCCTGCAGTCAGTTGGGGCATCATTCCCCCAGGGACTCGGCTGCCCGAGGGAGCTGAGCTTCCCCTGGCTGACCTTACTGAGCTCCTGGAAAGCAGCACTACGAGCAGGATGCAGGAGCTGAATCAGTGCCAGTGCATTTTCATTTCCCAAATGTGATGTTTATGGTCAGACAACTTAATCAAGCACAAGGAGTATGCAAAGCCTTCAGCCATCAGTGGGAGTTGTGGCTGAGGAACGGCTTTAATATCTCGATTCACCTGGCACAGCTCCACATATGGCTGCCTCTGCACGGGCTGCTCCTGCGTGCTCCCAGCCCCCACCAAGGGACCACACACAGGAAAAATCCCGTGTGTTAAGGTCGATGTGCTACCTTGGACTTTGATAGTTGCAGAGGTTGATGCGGTTCCGTGTTCGTTGGTTGCCACACAGGTGTAGATGCCGCTGTCTTGAGGCATCAGGTTGCAGATCTTCAAGGTGAGCTCTCCAGAGTCACTGTGGATGCAGGAAGCCCCAGTCAGAAGCACTGGTTCACTTGCTAATGGTTTTTATATAGTTCCTGTCCTGCCCCATTGCAAACACACGTGCACACAAATCCCGTTAACTCATCTGAAGGAACATCCCTCCAGAAATCTGGTGCCCAAGTACAACCCCTTCATATGTCACCGTTTCGCTGTTAATGAATCCTTGGAGCAGACCTTTGGTCCAAATTGCCTGCCAGGCAAATCCTCATGTCTGTTGTGGCCTAGGAGGAGATGTGAAGGATCACTCAAGCAGCAAGCAGTCCAGGAGCTGAACATTGCCTGTGCCTGCCCAGAGCTGGATGCTTAGACTCGATATATCTGTAAAGATTTACCCATGCATATCTTTCCTATTGTGGGAGATGGTGAGCTGCTGTGCCTCTGCAGTGAAGTCCAACACACAACAGACAAACTGGGCTTCCCACAGATGCAGGAAGCAGTCACACAGCACAGGGTGACATTTCCAGGGAGCTTCAGACCCCTGGAGCATGTGCCATTGATCTGACGCTGCTGCCAGTGCCCCAGTTGGAAGGGTGGACATCTCATAACAGCCAGGGATAAAGAGCACAGCGCTGGGCTCGTGAGACACACTCAGTCTTTGGGCCAATCTGAGAAAATAAACAGCTCTGTGGAGTCTCATGAATTTATAGCAGGTCTGTTCATAGTCACTTCTGTTTGCACACTTCAGTCTCCAATATGCAGTTTGAGGGAGCTGGCCTGAATTAAAGGATTTTGATTGTGTAACTGTTTTAGCTGTACCGGAGACACAGCTTAGAGCCAACAATAAGTTCCCTTGATGGCAAAAGTAGGCTAGCTCTTGAATGCTTAATGTGTCGGGAACTGCACAAGGACGTGGTTGCTGGGATAACTGTCTGGACACTGCAGCTTTTGCTGGTCTGACTGTGCTGGTTTAAAACAGGACAGAAACATCCCCTCTCCCTGAAATCCAGACACTCATGCCAGCAAGATTTGTAAGAGCCACTGATCCGCTGGGCCTCTGCTTGGCAGGCAGTGTCTTCACTGGGAAGAGCATTTGAGGAACGAGACAATACAAGTACTGATAGTGCACAGGAAGCCAACAGGCAGAGGACCGTGATGAAAACCAGAACCCTGCATGGAAATATCCCCCCATCCCAAGCCCAGCCCGAGGCTGAAGATAAGGCAGTAGGAGATCTATTGAGCAATAGTTAAAGACAATTTTGGATGCTCTGGGGCAGCTGCACAAGCCAATGGTCTCTGAAGGAAGCTCTTGATCAGATGTAAGGGTTTTTTTATTGAACATGTAAAATCCCTTCCCTCTTAGTGTTCTTTTTTTCACTTTCAGTGACTTTGTACTCCCTGGATTCATTTCAGCCTGAGCCAGAAGTGCTGAAAAGTTCAAATGAAAGATTGCCTCCTGGAGATTTCCACTGCAGTTTGGCCCAAATTGCTTATATAAGCTGCAGATGAGCATCCAGCAGCAGGCTGTTACCTGACCTGAATTCAACTCCAGATCTTTCTGAATCTTCCCAGTGCTTGTTGTAAAGATAGTTTTCCTCTCAGCTAGCCAAGCCAAGAACATAATGACAAGCATCTTTCTGTCCAAGCACAGCCAGATGTAGCCTTCCCCGGAGCACATGTGGGCTTTTTTAGGAACAGCTGAGGGACGGCTTAGGAAAACTGCAACTCTGCCAATAAGATGAGAAAATGTCCAGTGATAGGGGTATTGCAAGCTGGTGAGGGCTTGCTCTGCTTGACTCCCAAAGGAGATCATGGCATCAAACTCAAGCCCCAGCAGAGGCAATACTAGCCAAACTAATAGGTTGTAAACATTCTGGCTTCTGGCTTGCAGCTGGCTCAGGAAGTCAACAGGAGCAAGCTCACGTCTGCCAGGAGCACTTTGTGGATATACCCCACACCAGCTTGGGAAACAAATACAGCTACCCCAGCCCCAAAATCTGACCCTTTCCAGCCAATGTTTGCCCCACTGATGTGCTGACATGCCATGCCAGGCTTAATTAACTGCATCCTAATGAGTCTTTTAGCCAGGCTGGTGCCAATTTGAGGGTAACACGACCATCAGGATCAGCTACATTGGGATCCACAGGCAGGACCTTACCAGGATGACACCGTGTAAGTGGCCGTGCTGTTGTCATTGTCAAGAATGTTTTGGTCCGGTCCTTTCCAGGTTATAGTTGGTTTGGGTCGCCCACAGACTTTGCACTGCAGCATCACTGTGTCCCCAAGCAGGCAGGTGATGTCCACTAATGGCACAAGAAACTCTGGAGCCACTGTAAAAAAACATGGAGACATGCACATGACACCTCTTTTAATCTGCAGGTGAGGATGTCTAGAGCCATACAAGGCTAGAGGATACGTTATAGGATGAACCATGGGATCTGGGTCCCAAACAGCTGGGAGTCCTGGGATTGTGTTATTCAAACTGCCCTCCAGTAAAAGCCAGTTGTCTACAGCTCTGAGAAGGAGGTAGAGGGGAGCTTCCATCCCCCAGCCCTGTGCTCTGGCAGGTGGATGAGATTTTGAGAGGGCAGGTTCAGGGGATTCAGCCTGGCCTATGGCCCCAGGCTGTCTGAGCCGAGCAGCCAGCAGGAAGCCTGCTTTCCCTGGGACTGAGCAGCAGAGAGCTGCCTTTGCTGCAATTGCTGGTAGGTGCAGAGCATGCTGTGGCACCAGAGTAAATCACAACTGCAGCACAGCTGTCCTTAACTCACCTTCTTGGATGAAATTGGGGTTGATTATCTGAAAAATACAAAGAAATACAAGCATTTATTTCCTAGACAGTGACAAAGAGACATCTCTTTTCACAAGGCACCATGGTGACTCTGACCAGAACTGCAGAGGTGCTGCAGTGGCAACAAACACCTTCTAACAACTAGCAGGTGCAGCAAGCTCTGGTGACAACACACCTGGGAAAGTAAATGAAAGCTACGGCTTCTTGAACCCTGATAAAGGCAACGGGCACAACACCAAGGCTGAGCAGGGTGGATATGTTTCCTCTTTGCCTGGGTGATAATGATGAAGCCATTAATGCTTCTTCCCAGAGGTGGTGGTTTGTGCACCCCCTGTGCTTGGCTCCAGACCTGTGTCACACAGCACCTGCAGTCACCATGCACCTGGGGCATGGCACCAGCACTCTGGCCACTAACCAGGTCTGAGGAAACATCTTTTAACTTCTGCTCAGCTTCAGGAGAAAAAAGGTAAAGCACTAAACCATAAATACTTCATTTTGCCCACTGTCGAGGATCAGTCCTGCAACAATTCTTGGTCTATTAACATGAGTAAATGTTCACTCTTTCATTGGACTGATGGAAACTTTCCAGCTTGAAACTAGGTTTGGATAACTAGTAGTTATTTTATCTAACTAGGCAATTGATCAAGTTAGCAAAGACTTGAAAAGCTACTGTTATTCTGTAGTGTCTATGTGCCAGTGTAATCCTGGAAGCAAAGGTGGAAAAAGCAAAGACAATGCCACTAAGTTCTTACAGAATCGATCCTAACTGCATCATGGTGTACAATAGTATAGAGGTTTTAGCCTCATTAACTGTTTTAATAATCTCATAAGGCCTTGTTATTCAAATTCCATCTAATAATTTCATATTAAAGCACCATGAACACCAATGTGGTTTATCTCGCCTTCAATATCTTTGTTACTATTTATTTCAGAACTATTTTGGAAGATGCCAATGAAGCAGTGACCTAATTCATGGCCTGCCAAAGCTGATAGGAGGTTTTTGCAGAGGCTCAGAAACCAGGCCACAAAACAGAAGCAATAACCCTTCAAAATAAAGTAGATAAATCTTCAAGATTTATATTTACATTTCGACTTTATAAATAGTTTTCCAAGGTCGATGGCTCAGGGTGCCATTCAAGGAGGCACTTGGGCACATTCAGGTTCATTTTGGTCTCACAGCCTTTCTTTATAGCCCCAGGGAAAGCTCTGGTACCAGCACTGAGACCTCAGGTCTGCTTTCCTCTACCACCACCAAGCCCAGATGAACCAGGCATAACCTGGAAAGCACAAAGTCCCTCTGAAGGGTGCAGCTGGGCACTGGCACCAGCACATGGACCTGCCAGCCCAGGCACTCAGGGAGCAGCAACTGCTTCTCCACGGGGCCCAGGACCCACACACAGCCCCCTGGACCCGGCAGACAGGAAGAAATTGTGGTACAATGGGGTGCTGGATGGAAAACATCCTCTCTCCTGTCTGTGCATGTGAAAAAAAGAGAGATGGATCTTCGTGATTAAGTTGTATCTCTCACACAACACAGCAAAGGAAGAAAAAGCTGTTCTGTGGATAACCATTGCTTGCCACTTTCACTCACAGACACCATGTACTTTTCAGCTGAGTACCCTCAGGCATCAGCTCATTTACACATACATCTTCATTTTTGTGTTTGGCTTAACTGAAATATCCATTCTCCAAAGCTCTACCCTTCCTTCCCTGCAGCATGCACTAAATTCCCTTATTATTCACTGATCTCCATCTCTGTAGGATTAGAAATCAGGAGAAAGAAACACCTGTTAACACTTTATATTAATTTTGTAAGTCTGAAGTATTCATTAGAAGATGCAACTACAATGATGAATGTAATGGATATCCCTATAAATAAATAATTCTACATTTCTAGTGACTTCCAAGGTACAATAATTTATAATAATTGCCTTAGCAATTTTTTTTCATTGCCTCACCATGGGACTAGCAGAAAGAAAATTATCACTGCTACACAATAATGGAAGAGTCTGTGGGTAAAATTTACATTTTCTTTCCCAAAACTTCATCTGTTAATTAATCAAGTGGTACCTAACAACACCCCCACAGCCACATCACAGCTTTAGCCTGCTGTAAGCTTAGACAAAAATGAAACTCTGTCTGCACGAGAATGTTTAAGTGATTTAATGCATCACCTTATTAGGGAATGGGATTTCTTCTGCTTTGAAGGATGGTGTCACATGATGGGGTGAGAAGGGCAGAAATGGGAAAGCAAAGGTTCCCAGCCAGCTCTGCATCCAGGGGCCGGCTCGGCTGGTTCACACATCTGCTCCCAGGCCCTGGGGTTCTGCTGCCTCTCCCGGTGGGCTGGCCAGGTTCCTGGGCTATGGCTGGGTGGCAGGAGATGGCAGCCTCCATAGAGTCCTCCTAGATTAAGTGCAAGACCTTTGGAGACAATTTCTTCATTTGCCAAATAGGTTTTTAATCCCCGTGGGGGGGAGAAGGGGAGCTCCAGAGCGTGTCCTCGCTGCCCTCAGAGGGTGGGAGCTCATGTACTGCTTCTCCACACAGCCTCCTGCTGGTGCCAGGGCTGGGTCCCCTTATGGATACACTTGCCCATTCAGTCTGCAGCAGTTTGAATGAGGATCTCACAGCCCAGCCCTCAGCCGAGCACCCCTGGTGGCCATGAGCAGGGGAAGGTGGCCCAGGGTCTCATGCTGACAAGGGCTCCCTGCAGAAATCCCAGCGAACACCTCCTGCACCAGTGAGGCTGCCAGTCTGGCTGTGAGAGGACAAACCCACAGGGATGGAACTACCCAGCCCAAGAACTTCTCACTCCATCTTCAGTGTCAGCCCACACCATGCAAACACAAGCTCTAAGGGGATCAAACTCAGTTCGCAGTGCATGTAAGAAACACAGCCAGGCTCTTTTTCCTTGGAACATAATTTTAACTGAGATGAGGTAGATTTTTTTTTTTATTGGATGAAATACCTGTTGCATGGCCCAGGGCAGGTGAAAATTTGTAAGGTCCCCTCTGTGGCCAGGAGAGTTTGTTTTCCATACACTGATATCTGAAAATGGAAATCCTATGCAAGGTAACAAAAGGCAGAACATGAAATGGCCTCTGCTCAATTGATGTGAAGTCTTACACTGACCAGGCAAAGCCAAGCAGCTGGAGGGAGGGGGGCGAGATAAAGCAATGGGAGGACAGGTCAGGGTTATTCAATAAAAAGCCAGAAACAGACCTTGTTTCTCCCTCTTCCAGTGCTGTTTCAGGGCTCAGACCAAGAAAGGCACATAGGGCACATACTTGAATGCCTTTGGGGACCTGCAGGGATCTAAGTGACTTAGATCTAGGTGAACTAAGTGTACAGTCAGGCTTTAGAAAAGCAGCATGGGTGCTTCTCCAGAAACTCAGTATTTTGCAGTACTTTTCCTGCTTTGTGAAGCTCATGCTATAAAGATAGAAAGGCATCTGCAGCAGCAGCTGCAAAGCCCACTTGCAACGCGACTCCAACCACCCTAATTCTTAGCGTAATCTTATCTTTCACTTATGCACACAGGCTTTATCTGGTGGGGAGGGAGAAGCCATCCTGCCACACCAATGGCCAGCCCCAAAACGCTCTGCAAGCACAGCTCGGCTGCCTGGGAGGGTCCTCACCTTGGCCAGGGTTTGTTTCTCCATTGCAGGGGTGTCCTTGCCATGCCTACCCCACTTCCCTGCAGGGATTACACCCAGCCCAGACACACCAACGCACAGAATGGCCCAGGGGATGTCTAGATTTTTTCAATGCCATGTTTCAATCCCATTTTAAGGGAACATATCAAAACCAGGAGTGAGAATATTTCTTTTTCCCCAAAGCTTATGGATGGGCTGCAAACAAACCCTCTGTAACAGGGTCAGTGCTTCACCTAAACAGCAGAGGGCATGTTTACTCCAAGACAAGCAGCTGAGCATTTTGTAAACATTTCATGGCACCTCTTGGTCACTGAGTTAAAATAAAATACTGACACATTTGCACGTGCTGGTAGCAGAGTCAGCAGCATGTTCCTTGCTACCTCACTCAAAACTAAAAATTACAGTTCTCTGAAAAAAATGAAATTAATTAATTAGAGAGAAATTAGGTGAACTAATTTTTAGGAAAATATCTATCACCCATCTCTGACTAGGTCAACTTTACTTTGAGACTTTTGGGGTGACAGGCTTACAGTGTCACCAGCCTCCCCTCCCCCCCAAAAAAGAAAAATTAACAAGAGAAATTTCTTGATAAAATGAGCATATAAGGATCCCTCCACAGATGGATAGATGCTACCAAAGGGAAAATGTAATTTAAAATGGCATCTGATGAAGTGTTCCATGGCATCAGCCTTTTAGCAGGGATGGGTGACGCTTTCTGGCACCAGCATGGATGGGCTTGGCTGCCTTTGGGACTGATGGGGAAGGCACAAGGGATGCTGTATAGCATCCATGCAGTGCAGAAGCCCTCTTGCCCTCCTCATGTTCTTGCTGCCTGGCCCTAATGGCTGGTGGCTTCCATGGCTGAGCCTGTGGGATGTCCCTGGCACTGCATTGTAGCTCCCTACACCTTCCTGCAGATGAAGTAGGTCACTTCTTGCTTTTCCAAAAGCTAATTCACCATGTCTGTGCTGCTGGCTCAGGCCATGTCACACCTGATGAGCCACCTTCCTGGTCTATCTCAGCAATCCCTGGCCACTCAGGGCAGCAGGACAGCGGTTTTGCCCATGGAGGCCATCCCAGGGAAACACAGGGAAGTTCTCAGGATCGTAGTCATTCACACTGTGATAACAGGCCAGGAAAGGCTTTCTTACAGTATTGAACAAGATTTTGCCAAGAGAGTGTTACAACTACTCTAGAGATGGACAACCTCAGGCAGGGCCTGAAGGCATTTGCCTAAAGCACTTGGAATTCTTGGCCTGAGCTCAGTGGTGACTTGGAGCCAATGCTGTATCCACCAAACCATTACTTACTCAACCATGTGGACTGTGGGAGTGCTAACACAGTATTCTGCCACAGTGGATGTTTCCTACTGCTTATCTTGGTCTAAGTGTCTCTGAGTAGCTCCTGACATGCTAAAATGTCACAACTGAAAAAAGCAGATTAAGAAGCCCAACGTACGTACCTTGGCAACAGCTCAGCTCACTAATCTAATGATGGCACTCCCAGTGACTCGGCCTGGGCTTCATCTCTGCTTTGCACAGCTGAGACACTGGAACAGACACCAGAGGCTCAGTGACAGATGTGTCTGTGCCAGCAGCACTCGTAACACTGCAGCTGGAGTTGTGCAAAACATCTGGAGCCATGTCGGAACCCTACACCTGAGGCCCGTCCCAAAGCTGGGGGCAGCTGCTGCCGGATTTAGTGAGGTTTAGCTCAGTCAGATCTTCTGACTGCTGGAAGAATATTCTCTTAGGCAAGAGAGGCAGCCCAATGGGATCTGCACAGCTGCCTTGTGACCATCTCAGCAATACTGCAACTCCATGAGATGTTACAACACAGAACTGTAGGACAATTAGTTGTGTCATTGTCCAGGACCCCAGACTTGGGTGTGGATGATATTTGCTGATTCACAAGGGCATACATCTTCCCAGAAGTGGAGTTGCCTGTCCCTGTGCAATTAACTACAGACATGTGGAAAGAGTCTCTGATCATCCTCAAGTGTAGGTTACTCCTATCACTCGTGTGGCTACACGTGGCCCTCAAGTGCCTGCTCCTACACTCACATACTCCGTGGGCGAGTTCGTGCCTTCTGCTTTATGAAACTACAGCACAAAGCAGAAAACTAGCACAAAAAACCAAACTTCATTTCCATCTTTATGCACTTTAATTACACATTAATAAACAAAGAGTAAAAAAGCCAGTCACCAAGAGATGCTATTTCTGGTCAAAGCTACAATGAATAGAAAATTCTCCAAGGCCTGTGTGAGCAAAAACCCAGTAGTGGAATTTTAGCTCTTTTAAACAGTCACCCAGAATTTCAGTTTCCTGCTCTCGCAATATATGTTTTCCACATTTCTTTCTGTCTTTGTGTCCCCTTGAAAAAAAGGCAAAGTGCTTCCAAAAACCTGGAATCTACTGAATGGAATCCACTGTGGTAGTTCATAAACAGCAAACAAAGTGAGACCTGAAAGGCCACAGTAGCTGTGGGACTTCATGGGCACTATGACCACCTTACTGACTTCTTGTGCAGGAAGTAGGGTGGAGATAAATTGCACCCACGTTTCCAGGTAATTAATTAATATGTCTGCTTTGCATTTAGAGACTGCTCTCTCTGTTCCAGCACTGGGTGCACGTTCTCATGCACGAAGGGAGGAAGAGGGATGTCAGGGGTGACAGTCCTGTAAGAGAAGCCAGGTGACTTGCTCTGTTATTACCTGGCTGTAATGATGACTCCACCTTAATGACACATGAAAGGCACCTCTGAGTGTTGATGGCCGGGACACAGCTCTTCTGCCAGCACTCCCAGCATCTATAAAACCCCTCATGAGCCTGGCCAGGTGTGAGGACAAGGTGTTCCCTCTCCTTGGGCAGTCAGTCACGTTGTCTCCAGCTGCCCTGGGAACTCATCAGTGGCTGTTCCACACAGCAGGGAAAGCGAAACCAGGTGAGATGAGGATGTTCACTGCACACACAGGCTGGGCTGGAGGGGTGGCACAGCTGTTTAAGTTATCTAAGCCCAGCACACGAAGCCTAGAAGATTGATGAAGCCCTGAATCAGGCTCTGGTGTAAGAATTAGCTTGTTTTGACTCTGATTTAATGAGAAAATACTTTGTCCTCCCAGGCTGTAATATAGCCCATTTATTGTAACACGTGTGAAAAGGAGAATCAGTATCTCATAATGAAGGGAAAGGGAGAGCAACCATGGCTTCCAGTAGGTGAATACCCCAGACCTTTACAGACCAACTTCCCCATGGCCTCTTCTAGGGCTTCACCTAGAAGCATTTTGAGCCTGCCCATGCTCTGCTCCCTCCAGATGATTCTACTTAGTTTATACTGGGTATCAGCAAACCCTTCCTCCCAGTATTTCTTAGCCAGACCAATGAGATGACCACAGTCAATCCTGGCTGCAGATGTACTAAAACCAGCACAAAGCAAGGGCCATGCTGCTCCTTGCAGGACAGTGTGACCTTAGTAAGTCACCCCCACAATTGTTCTCTTATTTTCTCTTCCTCTGCCATTTTAAATATTTGCTCAGCCCCAGAGAGTTTTGCCAGAAGCAAACCTGAGCTTTCCAAGCATTGAGGAACACTGTGGCTTCTGGGGACTGCAGTGCAGTGGTACTGTCACCTCCAGTAAGTGACCTGGGAGATGGAGGATGGGGTTTTCTGAGTGTAAACAGAGTCACACAGAAGGCACACAGTTACTCCCCCAACAGCAGATTGATTCCACAGCTAAGACTTCACATTGGTGTCTTTTGGTTTAAATAGAAATGCTTTTTTTTCTCCTGAACTTCAGAACAGTAGACTGTACCATGGTAAAAACCCAAATCAAACCATCAAAACCACTAGAAATGCTGACAATGCAAGGACTCAGATACCTCCCACTGGAAATTCTAAACCATCTGTTTTTCCTCCTGTTGAACAAAGTCAAAACACAGAAATCCTCTGCAAAGGAACAGTGATTTTCACCCAGCTCTGCACAACCACGTGTGTCTCAGCCACCTGTTGCTCCACAGGGCAATTTTCAGTGAGTGAAAGCTTCCACAGACTCACACAATTAAAATTGTAAAAATGGGCACAGCCTTATAACAAATACACACACTTCCAGTTGTTACCTGTGACTGGCAAAACGCTCTTTGAAAATGTAAACACAGTCCTGAGAATAATGCAGCTGTAGAGGTAAGGACCATTCAATCTCCAGGATGTCAGCTGGGTCAAAAGCTTTCCTTTAGTACACATCCCAACACAATTAAAATAAAAGCGAGCTTTCAGGTTAACCGCTTAGGTGCTGCACCTCAATACACTTCTCCCTCTTTTTATCTTCCCTTCAGGAGGAAGATCAGCTTTTTTTTTGCAGGATGTTTATAGTGCAGCCTGGCTGACAGCATCCAGGAGATCTGCTAGGACACAGATATTTCTGTTCTCCAGTGACCTGTCCTGTCATCACCACAAAATCACCTTCTCTCTGAACCATGTCCTTGCTTGTTTCAGCAGGAACCTCTTTCAGCCTTGGAACAATGTATAGAAATGTTTTGTGTCGTCACTATAAACAGGAAAAAAAAAAGGATCCTGCTAGATCTTAATTGAGGAGAACCAGATACATAACTCTTCATGAATTTAAGTTCTTTCAGGCTCTCTCGACAAGGCACTCCACTAGAACTGGTGGTTTCACACTGGAAAAACAGTAGCATAATGTACCATAATTTGGGTCCACCTATCTGCATCAGCCTTGCCTGAGATACAGGTACATTCACACAACTGGTTTTACCATTCTCCCTCAGTACCTTGACAGAAATGCAATTCCCACTCTGCCAACAGAAAAAGGAAATGTTGTCTTTTCTGATTTTCTAGATAAAGTGCTGTTTGTGGTACAACAACATTTGCTCCATGATTTACAACACAGGCCTGACTGGCAGCTCAAGTGTGTACTGCCAGGGCAAGGGGTGTTTTAATATAGAAAGGTGCCACATTTATCAGCAGCTGACACACTTGCATTATTGTTGGAATGAGGTCCCAGGTGGGAAACAGAGACTGAGGGTGGCTATGTGAGCCTCCAGCTCAGCAGGAGCTTGTTACTGAGCTCCCTCCACTGCTCCCACTACAAAAGAAGCCCAAACTCCAGTTCAAGGCTTGGCAAAACCGGAATTGACACTTTTTATGACTCACACTAAACTGGCACACACGTCTGCGAGCAATACAGACCCACCAACTCCCCTTGCAGCAAAGGTATTTCAAAACAGACACATGTTCTTGGGAAAAAATAATCACAAGGATGTTTGTCTCTACCTCCATGCTAGTATTGGGGTCAAGGTCATCACACTCTGATTCCTCTGAGCTGTTTGTCTCCTTGTTTGGCAGCATGAAGAGGAAGAAAGAGAACAAGAGATTAGAAAAGAGATTGGTTAGTCAGGGCAGAGCAGCACAGTTGTGAGCAGCATGGAAATGGGTAACAGTAGGGAAAATGCTCCTGAAACACAAACAAAAAACAAACCGACAACAAAACAAGGGAAGCAAAGGCAAAGACATGCTTTTGCCAGAGAAGCAGCAGTGATTCTGCAATTCATTCAGGTAGTGAAAACAAGGAGGAAGCAAGAGGAGGAAGAACTGTGCCACCATGCTGGAGCAGCCACTTCCCTTGGGCCCAGTCCTTCCTCGTCCAGAGGGTGCGAGGGCGCCCGGGATGCAGTGTCAGGGTTCCTCCCTTTGCACATGCCAGGGCTATTGCACCAGGCTTGTAAGGCACAAAGCCTCTGCAAAGGAAAACACTTAATCATGGGCTCTCCTGGAGAGGGGTGGATCCAAAGGACATGCTCAAGTGCTTTCCCTGAATCAAGGCTGGGCTTTGGTTGTGTCAAAATCACAAGTGTTTGCTTGCCTCTGTTGGGAGGGAAAGCCCCAGATTAGTCCTGAGCAGGCCTCATGGTCGGTTTATGGGGATGGATCCTCTGAGTTGGAGCACAGTAGTCAGGCACCCAGAGCAGAAGATGGAGCTTAACCCCACAGTTCTGAACCTTTTCCATACTGGGAGATCTCAGAGAAAGAGAGAGAGACGCAGACACACACAAACACACACACACACAAAAACACACACACACACACAAACACACACAGACACACACAAGACCTTCTCCTGGCAAGACAGAGTCAGCATCTCTGCCCTGTCTGATAACATGGAAAGAAAAAGGTCACTGAGACCATCTCCCCAGACCAAAAAGCTTAAGAATCCCCAGGTTGGGAACCCCTTATCTTAACATCTGGTGAAATATTGACCTAAAGAAAATTCAGCAACTTCAGCAAGGCCATTGGTTCACCCAGTGGCTTTCTCACTGCTGCAGCTGCTCTGATGAAGCTGCAGACTGGGCTAGATCAGAGGTCAGTAAATCACTAGTGTCCCAATTTTAAGTTATTTAACCATGTATATAGCTGGGTTTCTTAATGAAGATTACTTACTTGCCTGTGGGATGCCAGGAAAAAGAAAACAAAAAACAAAGACTGCATTTTATCTTGCATGCAAAAATCCTGCTAAAATGGATACTACAAAAAAGGAACAAATAAAAGATAACTGAAGTTGAAAAAAAACAACAAAAAACCAAAACCCAAAATCAAAATTGCCGCCCCCTCCCTCTCTCAGGAGAGGATGCTACAGGGGGTGGAAAGGATGGGAAGCAGGAGAGCAGCACAGAGCTTTCAGATGGCCTTACTCACTTTAACAGAGACTTTGTTCCCCAGAATATCCTTGGATTTACGTGGCCCATTGGCTTCATTTTTGCCACTGCTCTCCTTTTCCGCCCGCTTTCTCATGCGCAGGGTATGCCATGAACATGACTTCCTGTTGTACCAAAAAACGCAGCAGTCAAATGGCAAATCATAGCAGGAAGAAAGGTTTTGGAAAGGGGAACCAGCATCCACATTTGCAATTACTGCAATTCCCTAGAAGGTGAAAGCCACCGGCAGGCAATCTGCCTGTCTCAATCTCAGCAATGAGAGTTGAAGTTAAAAACCAAACCAAAGAGTTCTGCAAAGCAGATGTTGTGCCACACTTGCTGTTTAAATGCATGGAGCAGGAAAAAAATGTCCATGATGGAAGCACAGGCAACTAGAACTTGGTCATCTGGTTTCAGGGACTTTGTCTTGCATTGCCACAACTAGAAATTTATTTTAATTTTGCTACATTTAAAAGACCAGTTTGGTCCTCAGTCTTGTTGAGAAAAAAAAAAAAAGCCGTGTAACAAATATAAATACGTAAGAATGGTCCTAATGGATTACTCAGTGCAGCAAATTAAAAAAAATTAAGAAATTCAAGTGGTTGCTCACTACATGTTGCTCAGAACACAAACAGCTCAATAAATAGGAGCTGCATTATTAATTTTCCAAGAGATAAGTCATTTCCTAGAATGACAAGCTCTGCTGTGCCTCTCAAGACCAAGAATTTCCCATTTGACTTTGCCAATCCAGTTAAAGAGGACAGCAGTCAGCTCATGGGTTTTGGCTAGCATCACAGCAGGCACCATTTCCAGTAAATTTTTCACCCCTTATTACTGCTCCTATGACCTTATTCTTGGAAAAAAATAATAAAAGACCAATGTCACCCTTTGTAAGAGCAATGCTGTGTTGACAAGAGAATTGCATATCAAAGCAGACATAAGAAATTAGGAAAAAACCAAAACAGTTCTTGATATGGATTTCATTTGGTTTAAATAGTGAATAGTGGACAGGTTGGGGGGGAATTTGGGGAAGGGTATGTTGTCCAAAGCATAAAGCTCTCAAAACAGCAGTGTGATGAGCTGGGATCCAGGTTCAAAGCATCTGCCCACCTTTAAGTCATGCAAATTTGATTTGCATGTTTAAGCCCAATGTTTGGCACATGTCACGTCTACAGTACCTTGATACATTTTACAAAGGAAGTTGTATGAATTCCAGGGATCACCTGTGATGCCAATAAAACGCAGTATGTTAGCAAGGTAGGACCCAAAGGATGCCCCACACAGCCGACGCTCCCCCATCAACACTGCGTCTGACTCCTAAGCGTTCCCTGCTTTTACCTCAGCACCTGATGGGAGCTGTACAATAGCTCAGTTAAAGAACAAGCAAACGCTGCCACTGCCACAAGACTGAACTGGGTCACGACAACTGTTTTTGCAACCAGGATTAGAGTCTGCACTAACTCAGCCTGTACAGGCAGTCGTGTCTGAGCACAGAGAGCACCAGAGCACCCTGCACGGCTCAGACAGGCACTAAGTGCTGACTGGTATTTGGGCGTTCCTGGAGAAGGTCCAAAGGAGAAGTGCAGAGCAGGGGAAGTAATCCAACACTTCAGGACTGTTACGTTTTCCTTTAGGAAATGTAAGAGTCAAGAACACGGCTGATGCGAATCCCTGACCGATCGGTGAATAATTCATGGTGCCAACACTGCTGGATCGACCATATATTTTGTATACAGTATTTGTCACAGAAGAAACAGTTTTATTACTTAAACTAAGTAGTCACTGTGATCTGGCAGACCAGATAGGGTTGAAGATAACACGGCTCCAGGTTGTTTTTTACTCATAGGACTCTTATTATTCAAGTATCTTTTTGTTTTCTGGGTTGTTTTAGCTGTTTGAGTCTGAAAACATTGTTTAGGACTTTAAATCTCACTGCAGTGAGAAAGAGAGAATTGCAATTCATGTGCCTTTCAATTTTGTTACACATTCCTGGCCACAATTCATCCACCTACAGAATTTGATGCAGAATTTTACTGTACAGCTGCCATGAAATCAGTCTTCACCAGGAGTCTGGTACCGTGGATGATTCTAAGGGCATGTGGTTGCATACTGTGGCTAGAGAGGAATCCGGGAATGGTCGTGGTGGCTGTGCAAGAAATGTGCCAAGCAATTCCTTTGGCTTAACATGCAATGCCAGCTAGCATTCATTACTGACTGACAGGTAAAGTCATCATTTCTCTTAACTGAAACGGCAGCAGAGATCAAGTTATTATTTTTAGTGAATCTGTCACAAAATCTTTCCTCGTGTTCAATTCTGCGCCTCGAGGTATTTGTGTAAGGTAACACAGTTTGTAGCATACATCATGCATTACCATCTAGTCATTTTAGATGTTAAAAGAAATCAACAGGTATTACTAAAAAGAGGGTTGTACCTTCTGTATTTAATACCAAAAAACCACTTTCTTGCATTAGTCATTTCAGACTGACAAATTTCTAAAAATCAGAAAAGAAAAATATATATCCACACATTTGTTAAATAAGCAACAAAATATTATAAACAAAATTAAAAACAAAACAAAACAAAATCAAACAAAACAAAAAAAAAGGGTCAAACTAATTCTTTTACCTCATTAAAACATGCTCATGGTGAAAATTTATTTTACATATTTAAAATAGTACATTTAAAATTAGTTACATTACAGGTACAATGATGAACATTGCGACTATCCATTATATTGCACAACCTGACTTCATCAATATGAGTTTGTTTCTTTTTTTTTTAAATAGTGCAAAATACTTTATACAGGAATGTACTTGGATGGGGGTCTTGCAAACCAAAAAATATATTACAAAAGTTACTGCAAACAGAAAAAAAACCCAAAACAAATGAAAAAGAAAAAAAAGATACAAGCTGTACAAGGAAATTGCCATAGACAACAAAATCTCTCCTCCTTGAGAAGCGAACCTCAGTCCAACACAGAGCCTGGATTTTTGTGGTTTTTTTGTTTATCTAGATGCTGTTATAACCAATATATAGATTAGTAACTTAATACAACATAAATATAAGTCCAGTCCAAGCAGGTCCATGTTGGTGTAAAATGGTGTCACGTAAAGCATACCTTTAACCGTCTATGGTTTTATTTCTCTCCAAAGTATAAACAAAATCCCACAAAATGAAAACAAGCAAAACCCGAGCTATCCACCATGGCTGCCCGACGCTGCGGATTGACCACTCAGCTTGTTCCAATGGCACTGTAGATAAAAATCAGCAGGTTTTCCCTACCATTTGGGTTTGTTTATTTTTATTTATTTATTTATTTTATTTTCCTCAAAAAATCCACATAGTGCTCCCAGCGAAGCCAATATGGCACTTACTTGATGCTTCCATCGCTATTATCTGTAGTGGATTTAGGGAGGGGAGCCAAGATACTGCCAGGGATCCATCCTTCAGCGGCTGGAGAGTGGTCGTTTGCAGGCTGGTACACCAGGAACATGTTCTGCTGGTTGATAGCAAGGATCTGAACCACCTCTCCTTGATTCACACAGATCTCATCCTCCTTCAGTGCATAGTAATCTTTAATCACCACCATGGAAGAGGTCCCATTGCACCCTCCCAAATCAGTCTGAAAACGGACACAACACAAACCGGTGAGCGGCCGGCGCGGAGGAACCTGCCCTTTCCGGCAGCGATCCCACTACTTCATGTCCAGCCTAACCAGATCAGGGAAAAAGACACAAAACACTTGGAAGTTCACATTGGCAGAAAAGGATTTGAAGGATCTGAAAGGTGGCAGTAACCTAATACAAACCAGTCTCCTATTTCACATCAGACTTCAAAGCTGCTAACAACTGTGCCCCTGGGTGTTCTCATCTGCGGGGTGTTACAGATGAAGGGTCTGTGCTGAGCCAAACGGGGAGAAAGAACAATGATGCTGACTGAATACTCACAGTTAAATACAGGTCATATTGAAAGTGGCTTTGGTCAACCTCAGTCAGCAGCAGGGTCTAAACATGGTTGGTGGCCACTGACTCTTTGGTGATTTGTGTGCAGCACACATTACCCAGATTATAACGTTTAGCTGGCACCCTGTGAGCTGTTATATGGGAAAAGGTCTAAACTCTTCCCTACCATAGACTTTTTCAGGAATGGGTGGTTAATAGATATTAGAGAAGCCTGAATATTGCTTCTGCCAGTACTGCAAATGGATATCTACTTCACCAGATCTGCAAGCACAGTGCCCTGAAAAACACTGGGATCAGTGCTCCAGGGTCAGGCTCTGTCTCTGTTTCCCAGATGAAGTGCCATCCACGCGGATGCCAGGGCTTTTGCATGAGCCGTTTAATCCCAAATCACACGTTACCCCATTGCTTCAGTTTGTTGATTCCTGTTGACCTGGTTAGATGCTAATCAGAGCTAACATCATGGATCACCTGTGGTATAAGAAATGGGCTGTGAGATCATGTTTTATCAGATGAGCTCAGTACCTTGCTTTGTTCATACTTGTCTCCGGGCTGTGAGTGCTCATACCCTGTGCTGCCGTTGGAGGTAGATAACTTCAGGGGTGGGAGAGATGGGTTACGGCTTGTAGCCTTCAAAGGCTTCTCAGACCCTACTGGAATAGAAGAATGGGGCCTGGTGTTGGGCTGAGGGACCCTGCCGGCCTGGGGCCGCAGCACCGCCGAGCTGCTCTCCTTGCGTTGGTACTCGATGGGCGACTGCAGCGCTGCAAGAGAGGACGAGAGTCAGCCACAGGCTCCCAACAGCCTTGCCAGGGGCTGCAGAGGTGTTCAGACAGGTGGGATGGTTCAAACAGAACAGACCCGTACGCTGCAAACCGAACAGGAACAGGACACGCCGCCCATGGAAGCACATGGTGCGTTCATGGCTCGGCAGGACACAAGCATGTTACACTGTGCTGTGCATGAACTGAACACAGCACTCCGTGCTGATGTGAAGAACAGCTTCTCTAACCTACACAGGGAGTAGGCTAAAATGTTTGCCATTTATAGCATACATAATTGCATTCATTTTCTTTGAAATTGCACAAATTAATCACATCCTGTAGTCAAAATAAATGAAAGCTTGACTAAGAGGTGCACAGCACATTTACTGTGAATTCTGCTAACATCAGAAAACACAGGTCAAAACCTCTAAGTCTCATTTGCATACTCCCAAGAAAGTGTGACTACTAAATACTCTTCAGACAAGATGCACTGCAACTTGGCTCTCAGCGTGCTTTCTACATTAACTTTGGTTCAAGGAAACAGCTGGAACTGGCCAGCAAGTGAGGAAGTATAGATGGCACAAAGACATTAATCCCAGCAGTCCAAACCTCTCCAGAAAACACCCAACTTAACAGCTTCATTAGCTGCAAAAAAACAACTGCTTGTGAGAGTAGATTTTAGAGTCATGGAGAGAGCTTGCACTGGGAAAAGGAAGGATAAAAATTCCAGATTGTAAAGAAATAAATAATTTTTTATGTTTGGAGGAGCAGGGATCAGGGCTGGGACTCCCAGTGAGCAGATTTGCTGGGCTCAGGCTATCAGCCCCAGACCTATGGGCTTGGTTTTTCGCATATCATGTGGCTTTAACAGATGATTTATAGTCAGTTAATACTGTGTACATGCACCAGACTAAACCTACTGGAATGCAGAGAGACTAGTCTAGCAAGAGGCAGACAGAGGACATAATGTCACAGCATCAGCCCCACCAAGGAACCACAACAGAAGGAATGTCTTTCCCAACAAGATGAAAAGGAAAGAAAAACAGAAAAGCTCAGCACCATACAGCACTCTCTAGCATTCCCCTTCCAGAGAAAGGCAGGACAACTCAAGAAACCACTTCATACTAAAGAACAAATGACTTAAAAAAAAATCAAGGAGGATGCCAGATAACCATTTTCTTCAAAAGGACACAGACATAAATCTGCAGCAATCTGGAAGATTATTTGTCTCTAAAACCTGACCCTTGTCACAGAAGCAGATTGTATTTATGCCACAGTGACTGCCAGTTTCACTTGCTTACCTCAGCTGCAGCTGGAAATGGTTTGGTCCTGCTGCAGACCAGCCACAGAGGGCAAGGAAGGCTGGGGAGAACTTTGACAATGATTTTGACAGTGACATTTTTCTATTGTATACAGTAGATTAGGCTGCAAGGTCTTTAGCAGTGGGTTCTGAATGGATACTTACCAGTCTAGCTTGAAACAATCTACTATACTCAGTGCTTTTAAAGGGTATTTAGTTGAGTGTCCATTTCTGACTACTAATTCCACCATGAACTATCACAGTGATGCCTGGCTTCAAGCCTCCTGTGAAACATCTGTCAGCATTCTTAGAAGCTTCTGGCAAAAGTCAGTGTCCGTCTACTTGCACATTCTCTCTTTCTCTCTCAAATTCCCCCCCCACAAAACATGATTAAAAAAAGGTACAGATGAATGGCATTTTCCTTATGAAACATGTCCAGCAGGGACATATTTTCTTTACAGCTTGCTTCCTAAAGAATAGTCACAACGGCCCATCATTTGATGCACAGCCTGTTGCTCAAGCTTAGCAGCTTTTACTTTTCCATGGAAAAATATGAAAAACTTGAATATTACAGTTTTACATTAATGACGCTTGGATACAAAGATGCAAATCTTTGTACATAGCCCCGACTCTTTAGGACCTCTGTGGTGAAGAGAGAAAAATCAGAGACAGCTTGGGCAAGAACTCACGGGGAATATTTTGTTATTAAGTTTACACAGCGTTGGCTCAGTGTGGATTTAATATGATTTTAAGGACAGAAAACATCTGCTTTAATGAAATGCAAAGCTAAAGAACATATTTAAAGATTAGCCAGCCTCAATAAGATTACATTATAAAAGCCACTTAAAATGTTCTGGACTGGACAGGCTCTACTGGATACAGTATAATTTTCTTGGATCTTACTTATAGTTTTAAGGTAAATCCTTAAGCTTGTGTTTTAATATAAATCTATTTTTACTTTCGCTTTAGAGATAGTGATGGTTATGTTCCTAACCCATCAAATTGCTTGCTGGCCTCATAGAAGATAGGCTGAATAGGGGCTATGAAGATGCCTCAGTAGGAAAAGAGGCTCACAGGGCAGTAAGTCCTGTGAAGATAAGAGGGAATACTTAAAAAATAAAAAGAACAAGCAAGAAAGATATGGAAGGGACAGAAAAACCCTGCATTAATGCCTGTGGAGTTCTCACAAGGCTTTTTTAAAAAAGTCTGTAGCTAACTGTTAGCGGAACTTATTTTTATTCCAATAATTCATCAGTCAAAGCCAAGTGTGCTGACATAAACCCATCAAGTTTTGGTACCAGCTGGTCAAACTGGAGAACTTAGACTCTTCATCTCGCTAATGTATTTAAGGAATCATTTTACAATGGTTGTATGAGGCCATTTCTATTCCGGGTCATGAAAACCCAATACCAAGTTGTGGCGTCATGGCTGAAATAGATTTCCCTTCTCAGCTCAGCCATAGATTCTGAGCTGTCACAAACAACTTTTGCATGTAATCCCTTCTCACTTAACTTCTGAAAAGTAAATTTAAGCTGAATTACAATTTTAAAACCTCCACATTCAAGAAAAGGGAACCTTTGCTTTGATGTGAACTGAAAGAGCCTCTTCCCATTTTGCAACAAAAAATCCACAAAACCAAATAACAAAACCTAAAAAAAAAATCAAACATATTGTGCCAAGCCAAAACATCTTGATTCAAGCAAATATGTTTTATTATTGAACATGTATTAAGCTATTAACTATAGAACTCTAATATAAACTCCATAAAATAAGCTGGTTTGAAATGAATAGTGCAAAGCAATCTTGGAGGCATACAAAGCAACTTTGTTGCTTCCAAACAAACAAAAGAGATACTATTTTTAGATTCTTTCTCTAGTCCTGTTCCCTTCCCTTACCCTTATCTACTTGTGAGCAAGAACAAGCTAAAATTGTTAACTGAATTTGACTCCTCTGTATTTTCAAATTACACAGTTTTGCTGATTGTGTGTGTGTCTGGTTTTTGAGAGGTGTTTTTTTTTTTTTTAAACATAGATTTAATTTGAAATATTATTTCAGACCACCTCAAATCTATTTCTAAAGCAAAGCTGATACTTTGGAAAGGCCTCTGTTCATGCACAGCTCCCATGGTTCCTAGGAGAAAGAAGCTCCTTGCCCTTGTTTCCTTGCCCTTTCGTTTGTTTTTTTTTTTTTTTTTAAATTGAAAGCTGCTGCTGCCCTGCAGAGCTGGGACCTGTAGGGGGGTGGATGGTGAGGCAGCCTTCATCCCACCTCACATCCTCAGCTGGTAGCCCACAGTGATGTCTAACATCACTGGTTCTTGGGGATAAAGCTTGCTCTGAGCACATGGGAGGTGCTGTGTAGATACAGTGGCAACCTGGCTTCATCATGATCTTGGGATGGCATCAGATTTAAAATCTCATGGTACAACAGAAAGCACCAGGTGACAGAGCCCTGCAAACTCCAGGGCAAAAGTACCAACAAAGGCACCACCCTGGTGGTGGGAGGGACCTGAGACAGGAACATGAACCCACCTGACACATGCAGAAGTGGCTCAGTAATTTTCTCACAGAGGAAACAAAGACATAAAGATTCTAAATCCCATTTAGCACCCCAGTTTGGGAAACAGAACAAAGACCACGTACGTACCATTTAGGAAATCTCTTTGTGTGTCCAGGACTTGGTTGATGTCCTGTACCCAAGCCTGTTGAATTTCTGGATTAGCTGCCTGCAAAATGACTCTCTCTGATGTTTCCCGGCTCATTAGAGCAAACTTGCAGGGATCATTGTCTACATTTTCTTCAATGATAAGGTAGTTCATCTGAAACAAGCCAAGGTAAGCATGTTACAGGGAGCATGAGTTAACATTACACAAGAATCAAAACTGTTGTGAAATGTTCCTGAATTGCGTCCAATAACAAACTGTTAGACCATAATCAGAAGAATTTCTCTCATCTAGATTTACCCAGATAAATCTAAATCTTAAACATGATGCTTAATAAAGCTCTGACAGATGTATCAGACATCCACCCGCCTTGTCTTGAATTACAACTTCTATTTTAAGGTAACACACACCTGACTGGTGGGCTTAAAATTTACTGTAACACATAAATAGAGCAAAAATGTTTCTATTAGTATGTTAATAAAGGCTATTATTCCTCCAATTTAAATAAATGTTTGTATTTCTTGTCCTCTGATAAGAAAGTCTCAGTCATTAGCACATTTTAAAAATGGAATGGACTGTGGACAGGGATATAATGAAAAAAAAGAGCAATTCTCCCGTGATGCTCCAGCAGATCTTATTTCTAGCAGATTAGAGTCATCTGTGTGCAATCACTTCACTTGACTGCAGTCACAGACATTCTTTCTGGAAATCACATGGACGGCAATTTTGGCTGCTGTCCCGCCCTTGTGAGGCTTCTGTTTTAAGTGTACTCATAACTTTAGCTTTTCCTTTCAAACTGAGGGTAGTAAACAAGAATAGGTTGGCATAGCCTCCCAAAAAAAAAAAAAAAAAAAGAGAGGGAGTGTCTTCATGTCAAAAGCAGACAGCTGTGAAGACTAAGGCAGTAATGTCCCCTAGAAGTCCATCTCCAATTGCTCTGGTATCTGTCAAGGTATGGAGAGATCCGCTCCACACCAGAATACTGTCCAGCATTCAAACTGCCAGATGGAATTAGCCTCTTCCTTTGCTTCTGGCAGTCCCTGTGAAGTTACGGTGACATGCAGGAACTCCCCCAACATGGGGACAAGGAAAGGGACTCACAGTGAGCCCGGACAGTGCTATTCCTCCTGATCTGAGCTCATTTTCCTCTGGTTGATAGCCAAACAAATCCTGGTATGACTCCAGGTAAAAGACGTGTTGAGTCCCCTAACCTCCTATTTGTGTCTCAGGGAGATGCATTTGCCAAGGCTCCCACTTAGGTATTTTGGGAGCCTGAGGGTGTCCAGCTGAGAAGTATCTGAGAAGGGATGTGCCATTTCTCAACACTAAGGACCTTATTGTGTAAAAAAGGGTTCTTCGCTAATGCAGGACAAGATGCTGAAGCATCTTGAGCGTGACAGACCTTGGAGAACAATATTTGGGAGCCTCATCTCGCTGACAGACCGGAACAGCTGCATTTGAAGTCATATGCACTTTTTACTCTGTGGCCGTGACAGAGGAAGGAAATGGGATCTGTGGTGCTGGCTCAGGTGGAGGCCCCACTGCGAGGTGAGGGTGCCCAGAGCCCAGGGAGGCAGGGAATGGTCCTGCTCCACTGAGAGCCACAGCTCTTCTCTGTGGGAAACAGACATGCAAGAGCAGCCTGAAGCGGAAGTGGGGGCTGGGAGGGAGGGCGTGAGAGCTGCGGGCACACAAAATCCATGCTGAGGTGGGGGAGACACACATGGAGCCACAGGGGATCCCACACTTGCTGTAGACACTCAACAGGAGAATGAGCTGTTTGCCAAGTGGAAGAAAAGGGGCTGGAAAATTATCACATGAAAATTTTAAACTCAGGCAGTGGGAACAGCATTCCTCTTGTAGGCTGTTTAACTAGAAAAGCAACTCATACCCTTGAGGCAAGCTAATTTTATTGACATTAGGAGAGATTTATTTTTCTCTCTTTATCTACAATATACAATTCAGGAATTGTTTCCTGCAGATAAAAGCCTCATTGTTATATATACAGTAAACTGAAGTAAAAATGATTCATACTATTTCCATCTCCAATTTTAATAATGATTTAAATCAGCAAAAAAGATAAAATCAAAGCTGATAATCTAAATCAAGATGATTGTTTATTTGTACACTTTAGGTTTTCTCTTTATAGCCTATTATTTGGTTGGAAACTATAAAATACACTGACTTGCAAATGAATATAGGCTTTTCAGTAAATGCTGCTGTTTCCATCAGCCAAGAAGATGACCTCATTTCAGTAAATATGCTGTTTACCATAAATTTGTTTAGTTATATATGTTAATATGCCTTATTTCAGCTGATAGTGTTCTCTTCTATTTCATATTAATGCACCATTTAAAATTTAGAGCAAACACAATGCATTCTCCCATGTCTCTTAACCTGTATGTTTGGAAAGGAAATCAATGCCAGACTGGTTTCTCAGCTTTGAACGACCCAGAAATTCAAATGAATCAGTGATTTTGCTCTTTCTGCAGGCACAGCAAAGGCTGCTCTACCAGGAGATGTGCAGCATTCATTCACCTTCACTTACTATTTCACAGGTTAACTTTGCATTTGTTAAACAAACATAACCCACCCTTAAACAAAAAAAGATACAAAGAAGTATTTGCCCTGGTTACTTTCAGTTTTTACTTTTAGCCCCAGCCCCATAATCTTGATAGATTACTTAAAACCAAAATTAATTTCTCAAAACTCTCTTTATAGTTTAGGTGGTTTTATAATTTGTCACAGTTGTATTTTTAGAATTATATGTGGTTTTATTTGTCTTTGAAATATTCTTGCAACATCCACATTTGTACTAAGAGCCCCCACCCGAATTAGGGAGAGTATTTCCAGTAATATCACATAAAGGCTTAGTATTGACTTATAGTTTGGCCTAAATGACTGTTTTGGATACTGTACCTTCATCTACCTTTTATGATCATGCTTAAAAGCAACTACTGTAAACTTCCTTTGACTACTGCAGGGTTTGCAGCAATATTTGCTAATTCAGAGCTATGAATCATAGAGGACCTGCCCTGGCTGTGTTCCTTGTAAGAATTCTTACCCAGTACATTTAGACACCCAGCAGTTTATTTAGAGATGGTCTTAAACAGCTTCTGATCCACTGAAAGGTAAATACAAATGTTTTCTGCACATTGCTGTCCCCCTATGACAGGAGGAACCTTACATGACCATCAAACAGAATATGCTTCTCCCTCTGCATTTCTTACCTTTATGCTTTTCTTGAACATGTAGCCTGGCGTTAGAGATCCTTTTCTAAGGAGTTCACTGAAGATAACTATTTGCTCAAAGAGAAACACCCTGCGCTCCTTGGGTCGAGACTGAACCCCGGAATCCTGCTCTGTCACGTAGAAGGTGTCCTGCTGCAGCAGCTTGCCTTGAGCTGTCAGCTTGCCCTGAGGAGCAGAAGGCACTAACATTACAAACCCTGACCCACTGTGACCCCACAAGGTGATATGCTGTATTTCATGCAGTCCAAGTTTTCCAGGCAGCCCTGCATTCATGTGAGACATATTCCCTCTAAGACACCAAAGCAGCAACCCTGTAAATCATCACCTCAGCTGAAGACAAGTAACATAGGTTTTCCTTGCTCTCACTGCCACTGATGGTGTATATAAAACCAAAAGCAAGAGGTCTTAAGCAGACTGTTTTGTACACTTCATTTCAAACCCCTTTCCCATTATGCAGTTTGTTACTGTAGTGCTCCAGGCAAGAGCTCTCCATCACGCCCTAAGCCAGCAGCCACTGACACAACACCTCTGAAGGTGCAAAAGCCAGGACCTACCTGTTTGCAGTGCATAAGACAGTAAGACAAATCTTTATTCATTTTGGAGATAAGACCTCTCACCAAAGCCTACACTGGCTTAGTTACAAGCCACAAGCTGTAACGTGGGGGGTTGTAACTCACAAGTCCCCTCCTGGATGCTGCTGAACTCAGCGGGAGCTGTTAACGAGTTAATGCCAGGTGACCTTACTCATGGGCAGAGCAGGCTGGTTCATCACTTATTGTGCTCTGGCAAATAATAAGTCTCATTAAAGCTTGCAGAAGCTTTTACAGACCTCACATTTTGAAGAAACAATAGATAGATTGTCTCAAGTCTAGAGTGAGAGGTGTGTCACCCCCCACCTTTGAAACCTCACCAAAGCATGCAGCTCAGCACCACAGAACAACAAGCACTAAATAAGCAGCTTGGGTAGATTGTAGAGACAATCATAGAAAGATAAAGTAATTTTCCTTGCCTAGTTATTATTATAAGAAGAATGCAAACGGATACCTCAAAGCCTTGGAGGCGACCCAGGTTCATCATGTCATTGCAACGTTTTGGTACAAGGCACATTAATTCAACTGCTTTCTGTTGAGGAGAAGGGATGTTGCATTATTACAAGAGACACAGTAGGTTTCTAAAAGCACAGTGTCAAATAATGAAGTTCGATAGCACGATTGCTGCAGTGACTCATGGCAAGGCCCTCATGAATAGATGTCTAAAAGAGGATGGTGCAGGACTAAAATGCAGGACTGCGCCATCATCTTTTAATTCTGATTTAAGCTAAGAGAAATACCACGTTTAGAATGCCAGCAGGATCTTCAACTATTGTCAAAGGAATACTGGGGTTTTCATTCCTCCATACAAAGTCCCATCAGCCCTATTGTCCAGGGCATGAAAATGTACCTCTATCTCGGAGCACTCCAGACCAGCTTTTTCACTGTACCTCAGGAAGTCCTGGAGAAAGCAGAAAGGTTTGCATTAAGGCACTTCAGAAAAGAGAGAACAAAAGGCACCAGTTTGAAAAGGGAAAAGCATATTCAGCATGTGATTTTCTGAGAAGAAACTTGCTACTATTAATAAATTCATCTTCAGAGATTGCTGAATGTCATAACCACTTTAGAGATATGGAAAAGGGGTGTGGATGGTTGTTGAAAAGATCACAGAAAAAAAGACAAAGCTGGGGTTAGTCCTTGGGAATGCTTACTTGGTCCCTGTCTTAAGCCACAAGACCACACACACACACACACACACACACACACACACACACACACAAATAGTTTTCTTTTCCTTCTGGCATTTTGGGGAACACGCTGCTGTGCCTTTGCTAGTGTGCAATTCCCAAACCTGGGTGGATGGCAGCCTGCTCGGGTATAGCTCAAAAAAGAGGAGAATCCAGCTCAGAGCCCCAGTGCTGCTGGAGGTTACAGGGTGGGTTCAGACATGCCTGATTTTAGATATTGGCTTCAGACCCCTTGTGATGAATTTTCAAGAGTGCTGAGTAATTGTCATTATGGATAAGTCAGCATAAACCAAAGTGGTCAGGCTCCTTGGGAAGAAAATTGTGGTGAGCTCCCCAAATTTTAAGACAACAGAATATTCTGAAAATAAGTTTTTTCAGCTAATTTGAAGACAGTTATTCAGAAATGGAGGCTGTAGCATTTACTAGAAGCATGCCATTCAGCACCAAAGACAGACTTTAGCAATACACTTGTGTATCTTTGTTCTAATTTAAAAAAACTGAGAGTTTGCTCTGAAACTTCAGAGGAAGAAAATTCCTATTTGAAGTGTACCCTTCTGTTAAAAAATTCCAAAAGAAAATGAAAAAAAAAATCTGTTTACTATCCTAAATTACAAACCACTCACACAGATGTGCCCTCCTGCTCTCTGGACATTTTCCATGGGCCTCTGTCACCGTATGCCCAGAAAGCAGACCCCTCTTTCCTCTTAATGTGATGAATTTATTCCTCAGTTAAGTCTAAGGCTGATTTAAAATAACAGCATCTAACCCAACATGTAGACTGCAGTTTAATCCAAACCGTATCTTTTCACTCACCTTGAGAAGAAGCTGGTATTTAGTTATTCTTTGAATGGGTTTAATCAGAAAGTCACTGATGGTCAGCCGTTGGCTTATTTCCTGCTGAACCTCCTAAAAAATGGGGATTAAAAACAATTGCAAACAATCACAGAGTAAGGTAGACAACACGATAAAACGTCTCAGCAGAGACTTATTTCCACGGAAAGTTGGTCTGTTCTTAATCTTTTGTTTGCAAGAGGGAATTTCTGAGGATTTAAAAATCTGGCATATCCTATTTAGGCAAGGCCTGGGTAAAAGTCGTGACCGAGCTGAAGGCATTGGGAAGCACAGGATCCCTCGCCCTCCGAGCTGGCCCAGCAGCCCTGCAGGGTCTGAGGGTCACTCTGTCCACTGCAGCGGGGATTAGCTCACTAGTGAGTCCTGCAGAACAGGCCTCCTGCCCTGGGGCGAAAGGAAACGTCTTCCCCTCGTCAAACAAGCTTCTTTCACTTGACTATCGAAATGTGTCCGGTCCCAAAGCCTTGAAACAAAGTTACTGGGGATTCATGAGAGGCACACCCAGCTCCAACAGCTTTTACCTCCCCTGTTGTACACCACTGATTTAAAAGTCTTATTTGAGATAGAAATGAGTGCATTTGTGTTACTCTGAGGGCCACACACAGTTAGTAGTGAATTAAATATTTATTACAAAGGAACAATATGGGAATTTGAGAGCAATTAAATAATTACACTTTCTGTGTGTGGCAGAGACCTCAGCAGCACGTGCAGTATCAAAACCTTCAGGAGTTTGTTTTAGGCAAACCCCACAGGTTACAGAACAGTCTCCTTGAGCTGGACTCACAGCTGTAAGCAGCAGTAATGAATAATGAGCCGTGCTTACCTCAAAGTACGTTTCATACTCAGCTACTATATACTCAGACCGGGGCTTGTTTTGGCAATACACCACATACATGTGCAATCGCCGCTCCTGTGAAGGCAAGAGGCACAGCAGCCACGTGAGATATTGGCCACCCTTCTGTTATTCAAAGGTGGCAGAAAGTTGCTATGATGTTCTGCTTGGTCTTCCTTACTTTTGCTTTAACCAAAGATTTAGTTCTCTAAAGCAGGAAAGAAAATCGGTAACTGGTTCTGTTCTCCACAGCTGCACTTAGGCAATGGGAGCTTTCTGGGTTGTGGCCAGTGAGAGATGTTATACCCACACTGACAGCTCTGAAATTTCCTCTAGAGTTATACTCTGGCTAATATCACATGAACATGTACATTGTAGCACCTGCCATAATTGTATTTTGGCAGATGTCCTTGGCCACATCAATTTTGCCCCCCAAGTAAGTTGTCTGCAAGAAGACAATGATTAATGCTTTAGTGCAATCCAGCTGCCCACTGAAAATGTGTAACTATAGGGATACTTTATGTTTAAATTCAGTTTAGACATGCAAAAGCATTGAGTCGACACAAACAGGTGTTTTTGAAAAGGAGCCACCACACCCTAAAAGACAATTGTACTAGATACAGGAAACAAATAAAACTTACATGCTTAATAAAAAGCTGTGCTAAACGGTCAGGTTCTTGAAGACATTTTTCCAGTTCAGCCAGGAAAAAGCTGAAAGAAAGGATATGAACACTTCAGAACACTTCTTTAGGTCATCCCAGCATCAAACTAGTCATCCTTCAGATATAACAGCGGCATTTTAAGTCCAGTATTCAATAATAAATGAAAAGGTAAGCTTGGCTTCAGCCCTTAATGGGGGGATTTCTAAATCTTTAGATGAGAGCTGTGAAATGTGGAGGTCTTGTCTTGCAAACTGTCTGCTCTTCTTCACTGTGATAGTGGTTTCAATTTTCAAAAAGTGCTGATCACTATCTAATTGCAGGAGCTGCTTTCCTTCACTGAGAACTCCCAGAGTAAAACTCTCCCATATACCAAAATCCTTGTGACAACTCAGCTTATGAAAATTCCAGCTTTTCCAGGAGTTCTCAGTTGCATGAGCAGATTTGGAGCACTGGTCAACGTGAAAAAGATTGCATATGTTTCCACCTGAATAAACAAATCAACACATTTTGCTGCTGGACTTACGGTATGTTCTGTCACTGTTTTAAATTTCATAATAAATATACATGTTATTCATGATAGTCACAGTAATTCATAAACACCATCTCTATCCTGACTTGCAGCTTCAGGGAGGTCATTCATTCTAGCTCAAATGTCCTTATCAAAAATATACTGGGATGCCTAAAAGTGAGGTGAAAACTTGAGAAACACTGCTAGATTTTTCTGTCTGGTAGGCAAATCCAGACAATTGCCCTGTCCATGATCTTCCCCTTTTTCATTTCAGGATTTCAGTCTCAAATACCTCCATGGATTTGCTACAGTAGCCAGATTTTGTGAGAGGACATACTTGCAATGGTCTGGTCCCAAGAAATCCCAGAACCTCAAAAAATGATGCAAATTGGACAGATGTCCCAATTAAAAATCACCATTTCTACCATTAGATACAGCTGCTTCCATAACCCAATCCTCTATAAATGCTACATTCATCTGCATTTAAATAGACTTCTTGACCCAGATATACAGAACTAAAAATAGGGAATCTTTCCATTTGTGTTACAGAAAACTCCTATCCTCACACTTAATCAAGGAATAGCACTGGTAAAAACGCTCCATTCTCTGGTATCAACTTAACATAAGGTGAAGCTTTCTCTGACATTTTTTAGCTTGTGCTCACACAAAGTCATCTGTCAGGACATACGGACAGGCTGAGGCCATGAGATAAGCACCTGTGGGACACATGACAGCAAGGATACTGTGCTTCCTGGGTGAGGGAAATGCCCAGAGCTGAAGGAAGATCCAGCCCAATGTCCATTGCTCACATCTACACATACATGCTCAAATTTTAGTTAGTTGGAGCGGCAGAGTGCTTCTGAGTGGCAGAGTTGAAATGATGACCATATTGCAAGACATTGTTCATAAAGTTACAGGGGAAATGGCCCAGGGTTTGTGTTTCCAGCAGCTTTTCAAAATCTACTTGTACAAGTGGGATTTTTGAGGAATGGAGTTCCTAACTCAGAGCCAAAAGCATCAACTAGGCCTAAGCATGCCAGAGTAAGAAGGATCTTGAAGGAATTTGCATTTTATCACCCTTCTAGCCAAATACCACAGGTATGGTCAGCCTTAATGATCTAATTAGCTGCATGTGAAGATGTTGCTGAGAACCATGAGACACAGGAAGGGAACCGTGACTTCCCAGCACTGCTACTGCCCATCAGTAGGATACATTGAGGCTACAGCTGTGACCCAAGAAGCTCAATAATGGCAGCCCCAGTAGCTTTTCTGAAGATTCAGTGAATATTCCACAAGCAGCAACTCTCTGAGAGTGATGCTGGGAATGCTTATGAGCTCAGGAGCTGTGGATGGACCACACTGGTGCCTCCAAGTGATGCCTCTTGTTGGGGCTCCCCAGCAAGAGTGGCAGAGCCATCAGCAGCACAGAGCTGGCACAGGGCAGCCTCCTGTGTGCAGCATCCCTGTCACACTGACCAGCACTGCTGGCTCTGTGTTCCAGCCAGCATAAAGCTGTACCTGTGATCATAGACAGCATGACAAACACCCTCCCATGAAGCCACACAGTGCAAAGCTATCCCACGGCAAAGTTCTTTTTTCACTGGGAAAAATGATTTCAGGTAGGCCCAATACCTTCCATCATGCAGTTGTGCTGGTTCTGGCTGGGTAAACAAAGCCCTGCATCAGGATTTAGGGTATTGAGAAGCTGTGGCTAAAAGCACATGAATCAGAACATCTTCACAGGATTCAAGGTAGCCAGGATTTGTGATGTTATTAAGCAGCACTTACAAACCAACAGAGACAATCCAAAGAGAGGCAGCATCCTTTGGCAGCTCAGCCCTGAATGACCTGATGATGTTCAACTGAAAGCAGCTTAGACACACGAACACCACATAGCCCAACTCTCTATGCACAAGTGGTTAGAAAGGTGTCTAAAGAGAAACTAAACCAAAAACTTACTCTTTGTGCCAGTCATAGATCTGGTGAATATTGCCAAACACAATCTTGTCTTTCCCTTTCATGTCTTCAGAAACTCCTTTTTCTTCCATTCTCTTCATGAAGCCCTTTAGGATTAAGGATCAGTGGTCAGCAAAGGGTTAATTTAAAGGGGAAGCACAAATACATTTTTTTTTCAAAGAAGCAAAAGTTTAATGCCAAGATATTTTATATTGAAAATGCTTAAAATATCTTTTGAACAATTTAAAACCAGAAAAGCAAGTAGATACTTTAAATCACACAGTTTGCTTAAAGGAAAACTTTAAAGGATTTGTTTAGAGTATCTGCAATACTTTCACAAACCATTATTAGATGTAATTGAAGTGACAAGTGCAATTGTAAGATAAAAGTTAAACAAAGTAGTTTGTCAAGCTCTTGGCTTCCCTGGTAAGAGGAAGAAATCAGACTCTGTACAAAGTTCTTCCATTCATCAGCATGAGTATCTTGTGGGAGCACAAAGCCAAGCAGTAAGCTGAGAGTCACAAGAACAGGATTTCTCACACCTCCTGAGAGTTTCTTTGTAAGCCTTTGGAGCACGACAGCCCTCTCAGGTTTGCCAGTGGTGCACGATGTAAGCAGAACATAACACAAAGGTTTCCAAGTTTGGAAGCTGTTGAAAATCACTGTCAGATAGACTGATAATTCTCCCTGGACTAGTGAATGCCACTAGTGAATCCCATGTCTCCACTTCTGAGTCCTTGCTGGGAAAAAACTGTACCCTGCACTGAGTTAGACCTGACAAGTGATCCCTAGGGATCAGCCAGATCTTTACAAGCTGAAGCTTATTAAAAAAAAAGACTTTTTTAATGCAAAAAAAGGACTGGTTTTTAGTGTAAAAAAAACCCCAAACTCTCTTTTATCTCAGGCTTTTTTTGCAAAACAATAATCCATGGGCCACACATGCACCTCAACACAGTTCCAGGCCCAGCTTCTGGAAAGGTACTCAGACACAGGACATAAGTCCAGGTGCAAACTCAAGTAAAGTATTTGTTACCGTTTCCCAATATGATGGGAAGAAAAGCATGAAATAAGGGGTAGGATCATAAGTTATTCTCCACCAATGCCTCCAAGGCTGCCTCACAGCAAAAAGAGTTTGTCACAAGCAGGGTAGCCAAGAAAAACCTTTGCACACTGGAGTTGAACCTAAAATACAACATTTGCTAGATGGAAACAAAAATAGTTTCCAAAGGCATTTCTTCTTGTTTCTGTCAACATGAGAAGGGGACCATGGAAGCAGACAGCAAAATAAAGCAGTTTGTTTCTCATGCTGTATTTTTTGTTGTTGTCACTTGTCAGCATGGTGCTTTTTAGTGGGAAAACATTTTGCATAGCAGGGTTTGCTTCAGCTCACCTCCACAACAGTTCCCAAGTCTTTGACGTAGTCTTTTTCAGTCTGCACCAGCTCATTTAAAACAAACCTAAATTAAAACAGAACACACAAGTATTTGACCATATTCCTTGATGTTACCATTTGCTTCTTTACCACATATGACCTCACCATAAAACCCCATCATCATCCAGATCACATAACACGATTCATCCTTCATTCAGAGCTCAGTGGAATGTAAAAGACTAAAATGTCACATTTCAGGTCAGAGGAATTTCAAATCTCTTAGCCACTCTTTCCTGCTATCCCTCTTCCCCCCCACATCCCAGGATGGTGCAAGAACAGGAGCACAAACAGCTGCCTGTACCTTGAACTACCCCTCCCTGATCTTCTCTCCCCATGCCCTATGCAGCCCCCCTGAGAACGATGGAGATGTGACCTGACCCATTTTGCAGCAAGCAGGAGAGGATTTCTTTCTCCAGTCCGTCTGGCTTTGCCCAAGATTCATCAATTACATTTCAGTTTGGAAGTTTCAAACACTTGGAAAACAAATCCCCTTTCCCGTCATAACTAAGAGCTTAATCTTTCAGAGTAGGTAATCTGTGTGTGGGTGTCAAATGTTTTAACTCCGATTTCAGAGCTAATAACCCCGGGTAGGGGAGTCATCTAATGAAGGCCTGATGCATGCAAACAACAGCAAGCTAAAAAAAGCCCCTCCTTTTTAAGTCAAACTGACTAATCACATAATGTTCTTTTGAGGACAATTTCAAAAAGTTACAGCTTGCTGCAGAGAGTTTGTCTCTCAATTATGCCAATACATAGATTTGGCACATGACAAATAAAACTCCATCTGTCCTCAAGTTTGCTACAGCAGTAACAAGGCTAACAAGACAGAGGAGTGCTTTCATGTCTGATATTTCTCTGTCCACATCAACCACCAGACTGACCCACTTGAAGTGATAGGGCTGAGGGCAAACAGTGCTAAGACAAAGCCTGGTTTAAAATACCTGGAGGGAGAAAAACCAACCAAACTGGCAAGGAGAGACTTAGTTATGAGAGGCTACTGAGAAAATAAATCCTGCTCCTGCTGCGCTTGCAACGTGTCCCTTGCTCAGACAAAGCAGAGGCGATACTTTGGCCATGTGGCAGAAAAAAGTCAAACAGCTTCTTGTTGGTTTGAGAGTGAAATCCAGCCCCCTTGGCAGCAGGCAGGACTGGCAGCAGCCACACCAGACGCTTGGGCTCTCTGGAGCACTCTGCCAAGTTGTGCCCGGGCAGCAAACACGTGTAGGGCAAAAGGCAAGGGGCTGCTCTTCCCCAGCAGCATGTGGCCTGAGCAGGCGTGTGCTGCACAGCCCCTCGGGCTGCCTGACCCCCGTGCCCTTGGGACAGGCTCCACAGTCCCCTCTGCCCGGAGAGGAAGGCTGGGAGGGCACCTTCCAGCTGGCACCACCTCTATTTGCATTGCTCCCCACAAGCACGGAGAGCTGCGGAGGGAATGGGAGAACCTCTCCCACCTACGAGGTTACTGCAAGGACCCATCTGGCCAAGTTCTGCTCCAAAAATGAAGCAGCAGGTACTTGTAGTACATAATGCTGCAGGACATGCAGGCAGGTGCGTGTTTATTAAAAATCAGTGCAGCCAACCAGGTTTATGGTGAACAGACAAAACCTGCCAATTTACACCTCTACTAGGACTCAGAGTCTGCACCTCCACCGCTTACCTTAAATTCAGCACCAGGGTTCCCTCTGCTCCCCTCTTCCTACTGAGCAGGAAAATCAACCTTGACCATCTCTACTCATTCTCTGAAGCCTACCTGATGCAGCACCTTAGAAGTACTCCCAAATTTAAGGTTTCTAAGATGCATGTAGGCAAAAATTCAAGTTCACTCATCTCCTGCTCTGAAAACGGGGAGCAAGGGCAGGTTGCAAAGTGCCCTGGTCACCAGCAGGTATTGACTACACAGCTGTATTTAAACTGGCATGAACAGAAGCAAGGTTAGAGCCTCCTCACTTCTGATTGAACCTGAGTATCTGGATATCTTGGAAACTCCCTATTAGACCTACACTGAACAATGACACTCAGTGAGACTACTGTCTTACTGCTCACAGAAATGCAGCAATCAAGCCTCACGTAATAAAGAGCTTCCTAACATGAGGGCTAACTGCTGGCATGCATGTGCTGCCAGGAACACAGGACATTGCTGCCCATGCCTGTGCAAGGGTTCAGCTGCTGCGTTGTGGGGATTGGAGGGTCACAGCTCGAGCTGGGAGATCAGCTGCCTCACATGACTGTGGAATTAAATCCAGCAAGCTGCAGAGACACAGAACACAGACACAAAGGAGCTGGAGGGGAGACAGATGTCTAGTGCTGAAAGCCACTAGCAGGTGCTCCTAAACATTCTGGTGTTTAGGAATTCTGGCAGCTACTAATTGCACATAACAGGCTGCCAGTCCCTGCCAGAAGCATTCCTGTAGCTGTGCTTACAGTGGCAGAGGTCTCTGCACTAAAACTGCAACCTTCAGTTAGCTGCCAGTCACCTAATTAATGAATTGCTACCAGAGGAACTCCAGAGCCTGCAATACTGAGGAGCTTTCAGGAGACAGCCATGGGCAGAGATGTTCCCTGCGGGATGGCTGGCAGCTGCCTTGTAGAAAACTTCTCCCATTCTGAAACATATGCAGGAGTGTCATGTCCTTGTCTGCTGCTGGGAGTTGCTCCAGTTCCTCACTGTAATCCTCCTCTGGCTTCCTACAACAAACTGCCAGAGCAAATGATGGCTTTCACAGACCTGTGACACTGCTCCTACTTCCTCTTCTATTCTTACCCACCTCCTGGTTCTCCTCTGACTTGGCATCTTTCCCAAATGGGGTGCTCTTCCTCCACCTCTCACCTTACCACACTCCCATGAGAGCTGTATGGAATGTTACTCTTCCCCTCAATCTACCATTTGATTAGATCACTGCGGTTACTGTTGTTGGTGTAAGAGGTGATACAAAGAAAACAGCTACCTCAGCTTTCTTTCATGTAATTCTCGACTCTGTTGCTCCAATTCTCTGTGTTCTTCAGCTGAACACGCATTTAAGAAATGCTTTAATCATTATAGGCTTTGAAGGAATAAGCATTATTTTTAAATTTGAGGGAGTGTACAGCTAATTTTAAAAAACAACTTTCATGAGCTGTCACCACTTCTTTTTTCTCCCATTACGACAGACATGAGGGTTTCCCAAATGGAACTTTCTCTTCAGTGGCATGTTTCTACCACAGATGCATCTGACTCCTGTCCCCTCCTATGCTAATAATGAGGGCAAAAAATATCTCTTTCAAAAAATCCTAGAGGGATTCTCTGTTCTTTTTCTCAAAAGTACCTAATAAGGTCAACCACATATCCCCCCCTCTGAGAGCTGATTTCACTTCTGGCAATGCAGTAATTACCAATGCACACATCTCAGTAATACCTGTTGAGCTCTTGAGAGGCTTTTACAGCAATACATATTTGCTATCTGGTGTAAAAGCTGTACATTTTACAGTGATGATGAGCTTCCTGTGTGTGGAAGTGCTTTTATGAAGTGTTTTTACATGTTAAGAAAAACCAGAAGCAAGCAGAACACAGTTTTACTCTCAATTCCACACTCACTCACTGACTACAAAGTATTCCTGGAGTGCTGCTGTATGTCCCCCTTGGGTACATATTTTGGAAAGAACCAGTAATACAACTTACATCCTGCCTCTCATTGCTTTGGCTTTTTGTTCCTCTTCAAGGTTTCGTGGGGGAGTTGAGGGTGTCATTCCTTCATTTAAGCAGCCAGTGGCATCTTTTAAGCCTCCTCGGTAAGATCCTCCTTCAAGGGTCTAAAAAAACCCCAAAGAACAATAGAATAAACATTTTCCTTGAACTCCAGCATCAGTATTCAAGTCAGTTCTGCAACCACCACTACAGAGTATTCAGAAATACTCTCCTGCAGGACTTTGTGAAACACAACCAAACTAGTTTTAGGTTGATGTAGGACCCCACAAAAAAAGCCTTAGAGCAGAGTTGTCGTCCTCTTGTTAGAAGGTGGAAAAAGTTGTTCCAGTAGATCTGAGAAAAGAAAACTCTTCCAAATTATTTCAAATCAACCCAGAAATATCCTGATGTCTCAATCAGGACTATTGTTAGGCTACACGTGGTTAGAAGTTCCTCTGCCAAAAGCTGAATGGGGGATTCTTGTAGTAAAATAAAACACAAAAAGAAATAGATGGACACATAGTAACATTCCACAATAATTAAAGTTTGCCCCAAATCCCTTGAAAGTAGTTGTAATAGTCTAATAGACTGCACGTGGGGGAGAGAAAATAAAATACCATCAAAAAATATGTCTAACTGGATTAATGAAATAGTTTTCAGTTTGTTAGTCCCTCGATGGAATAAAACTATTTTAAGTGAATTTTCTGGAAATAGCCTTCTTGGTTTCCCATGCCACAAAGAGCTCCTTTACCACTCACGTCTTATCAAGCACCCTATGAATGCTGACTCTCTTCCTGTACCAACATCTCAAACCGAGAAAACACCAAAACCTTCTGAAATTATTCACTAGATAAAGATGCTCGCTCAGAGTTGCAGTAATTTAATGATCACTGTGGGGATTTTATTTTTTTTTTACTCTCTTCATCGTTCCAGTAGATGTAAGGAAATGAACCTTTGTAGGCTCATCATATCCCTGCTTGTTAATTATGTTAAACTTGTTCAGAGAAAGCATTTAGCTAATTTTAGAGGTCCTGGGACATGTAGAAAAAGGTTTAGCTTTGATATTAACATTTTTGAACTGCTCAGGGAAAGCTTAAAAGAAGCCAAGATATGAAACAGGATTTACTCCTTGTCCAGCAGACATGGGATCAGCAGGGAGAATGCATAATACTGAAATTTTGGAACAAATTAATCCCAGAGCATTTTTATTGCTTATTCCACTCCCTGCAAGAAAGAGTTGACAAGGTAGATTAAAAGTGACACATGAATCTTTGTAAAATTAAAGCACAGCTGTGGTACTTCAAGCAGTTCTACTCTTTAGAGGGTCTTTTCATCGAAACCAGAACACCAAACAAACTCATGTTGGGTAGTAGAACTCCTGTGCCTCAGAACAATCTTTAAAACAAAACAAACAAAATATCCCACTGTGTAACACATTTGAATACCAACAAGACCCCAGAAAGTGTACAGTACAGTAGCTCACGCTCTGCAAAGCCCACGCCAGAAGTGACTTCTGACTATGCAGCGCAGAGCCTATGTGAGATGCAGGCTTCATCTCACAGGGGAGCAAAATACTGGGCACTACTGAGAAGCAGAGAACACAGGGTTAGTAAAAGCAGAACAGATGAAGGTAGAAAGCAAGGAAACCAGAAAAAGAGGTAGCCTTTAAAGCCCTTCCTTAGAGTCACATGGGGCCTGTTGTGTACACAGTTTTCACAACACTAAACTTACCAGCTTAGTTTTGACCAACTTTTCTATTGCACTGACAAGATCCGCAGCAGTTGGGACATCGGAGGAGCTCTGTCGAGCAGCTAGCAAAGAAGAGGACTGCAAGACACCAGGTGGCAAAGGAAAAGCAAGTTAGCAGGATGAGAAGGGAGTAGGAAACCAAGTGGTCAGTGAAGAAGCTTCCGAGACAGGAGAAGGAACGCGGAAAGGGGGCTGGAGGGTTAGAGGGACACATGCAGGTCAGGTGAGCGAGTGTTGCCGTGCCAGACAAGCATGGAATTGCCATCCACTTCTGGCTGCACATCTCCCTGCAGCAGTTCCAAGAGTGCAACCAGGGAACAGCATCAAACAACTGAAGTTCATTTACAAACAGGTTACAGTAAAGTTGGTTCCTCCTTCTAAGGCCGTCTAAGGTCTTACAGGCTCCAGAAAATTGATTTTCTTACTGCAGATGTAAGAAATTACCCCCTCCCCCATACATGCATATTTAATAAATGCAGTTAAGCACAAGGTACACATGGAGTTACAGGCAATAGGGGAGGGAGGCAGGGGGGAACAGATCACCCCCATCCTTTCCCCACAGATCAATTGCAACTCCAAATGAACTTAGATGACACCTCCCACTCATGCAACTTCAGTCATCTAAAATGTGTAACTCTTCTGTCCCCTCTCAGCAACCAGTGGAGACAAAACACCCCTACATGTCTCATCTCTCCTGGGTACCTGGCACAGGAGGGCAGAAAAACAGCTTTAGTTTAAGGTTTTTGCTCTACAAGGGCATATCACCCCTTGATTGTTGTCCTAACCTCAGTCTGAACACCCAAACCCACTTGATAGCTACGGGAATTGGGATTAATTAGCTCATCTGTATATACATTTCTTCTGAAGGCAATACAAGCACTGACTAAAACTACAAGCCCTTTTGTTGTCAGGCTGATACAGACTAAAGCACAGCTAAACTTTTATAAATTATGAAAAAGTTTATTCATCTCTCAGGTGCTTAATGAAAGTCTTGTGGAGGGCAGCTGTTTCAGTGAAGTCACTGTGCAGGTGCCAACGAGCACGCATCTGAGATTAAACAGTGCTGGGGAGGGAGATGTGCAAATGTGATGGCTGCAATTGGGCAGCTGGCCACCTCTTTCAGCAGCCCTTTGGGGAGGTTGCTCCTGTTGAGTGACACATCCCCAGGAGAAGAAAAAAAAGGCAAAGGAGATTAATCCTAACCAGAAGCCTTGCGACAGAACAGAAACACGAACACGCTGCTACTCATCAACTTGTCTTTCACAAAAAATACATCTAATCAACAGTTCTAATTACAACAACAACAAAAACTACAGGTAATCAGGCTGGTAATTGAGGAATTAGGCTGGTAATGCAGGAATCTCATACTAATGTAAAAGCTCAGCCTGCCTGTTTCACCTGCAATGCAGACAGACGTGTTCAGAAAAAAAAAAAAGACTGAAAATAAGGACTTTGAAGAGATACTGGACAAATACATCGATGATAACTGCAAACATAACCATTCTAGCAGGAGGAGTCCAATTTTTGGAGGCACTAAACAGCTGTTGCTTTCACTTATTTTAACTGAAATTGCTCAATGTCTCTGAAAAGTAAATAACTGCAGGACTTTGAAGGAAGCATGAAAACATTTGCTGCCTACAAGAATTCCGGGGTTAAATAAAACTTCTGTGATCAACAGGAGTCTGGTTTGAGTGGGGCAAATTGAAATATGGTATTTCTATTTCTCAGGAAGCAAATTAAGAATTTCTAACATGAAGAGATCTTGTCTTCATGAGAGCCTCCAGAAGCAGTGAGGCACGATTACTGCTGCTTGGCAGACGGACTCAGGGAAAAGAGTCACCTCCCATACATGCACAGCTCTCCTACCTACCACAGCTACTGCCCCACACTGCTGCTGCTGGTGCAGCCTAAGCCCGCGCCTGTAAGCACATAGGGAGGACATGAGCAGGCCACTGTGCCCAAACTGACACCATTAAGGAGCTTTCAGCTCCAGCATGGCACAAACATTGCTAATACGGTGCTCCTGTGCCGGGAAATTCAGGACTCTATGGGCTTCAGTTTTTTACCCCCATGACAAAAGGTTGAGTAGGGCAAGAAAAACAGAGGGGGAAAAAAGGGTTTCAGATGCATCTTGCTCTATTTAATCTTCTGTTTTAGGAGTGGGTGAAGAAACAGGATGCCAAAACTCTGTAAAGCTCAGACATATGAAGCAGAAAACAGCTTAGTTCCACAACATTTATGCTGTCAGAAACGTATTCAAGAAATACTGAAATCACATAGCATGTCGGACACCAAAAATAGTGACCTGAGCTGCAGCAGTTTTGTTTTTCTTTAAAACAAAACACAAAATAAAACCACCTCCCCAAAACCAAAAAGCAAACTAAGCCTCGAACGTTTAGCTAAACGCCATGGGGAACCAGCCAGGAGCAATTGCTGCTGTGCTGGGCATGGATCCACCAGGGCTCTGCTCCGCCGACCTTTCGCCTCTGCCCCTCGCCAGACAGCCAGCAGCACACAGAGCACTCCGAGGGCAGGAGTCCACGGCTCCAGCTGCTTCCTTCTGCTCCTGCTGCCACCACAATGTCATAACATTTCCTGACAGATTAGCAGCAAGCCCCGAATCCTTTACTCCATCACTCTGCTCCTTGAGTCCCAAAAATATTTACATCCTCCTCTCTCTGTATTTCCAAACTTCTGCCTGAACCTTCCCCAAGAACATTCTGGGTTGTTTTGGTTTTTCTTTCCTGACAATTTATTAATCTCCCTTATCCTTGCCTCTTTGCCTGCAGCAATTACAATTAGAGGACAGCGATACAGAAGTGGCAGTGCTAAAAACAGATGCCAGCAGGAAAGCAGGAAACTGCAGAACAGGAGGATGGTTTTCTACAAGGGAGATGACAGCACCAGGAAAGGGTGGGGGGACACATGCAGACAGGACTGGCTGTGAATGCAAACCACTGTCTCAGCCATATTCACAGGCTCTCACCCCGAGTCCAAGACAGGACTCTGCAAGCTACAGGGCCAACTACCACAGCAAATTCTGACTTCATGTCAGAGGACTACCACCACCAGCATGGTGCCACCAAACATAATTTCTACTGCTACAGCCAGACACCAACAGCACTTTTCAAACAGATGTAGAGAACACACATAATCGATCTGCAGGGACTTTCGGATCACACACAACACCGGCACACCATCGAACTGTCATGAAATGGGATGCCAGGGCTAAATTGCTTATCCAGCACTGTTTGTAAATTCACTTGGAGAAAGGTATTAGATTATGATTTGCACACAGGAGACTCTTATAACCACAAGTTTAGGCCCTTGATACTAGAAGACCACTATGAAACCACTGTGATATAGCTATGTGAGAAATGCACTTAAACAGAAAAATTATATAGTAGGGGAGGCCTTACCATCTCATCTTGGGTTGGATCATTGTCAAAAATCTTCATAGGAGGAGGAAGAGGTGTGTGAGACTCTTCATCTGGTTCATCTTCTCCCCAGCCTTTCTTGCTCTTCTGAAGAAAAGTTAAATACAATTAGAAACAGGGACAGGATTTTTTCTTTTCAGCTCAATAGTTTGTTGGACGGAGGAAATTGCAGGTAATGGAAGGGAAACAGTAAAGACATAAGGTTTTGCTGGTTAATCCTGGTGCATCTCAAGGCTTACAGAAATACAATTTATAGGTCATTCGTGCAGCTAAGGCAGCTACATCTGTGTGCTGACAGAATAGTAGTTTTTTCATTTAAATAAGAACTGTTTGATGTACAGTATTTAAAATGTGTTCCTCTATTTATGTTCAGTTAGTATCTTCTGCATTTTCGGCCTTAATTCCTCATTCACTTTATCAGGAAAGTGCCATTCTGGTGGAGAACATGCCTGCAGAAAAACTGCAGGTACAACCACATAGCAAATTTAAAAAAAACGTGGCTATTTCTCTGAGTATTTTCTTTCATTAAGGAATTACACTGCCATTGCAGCATAAAGGTGATATGAAGCTCAGCAAAAAGTGATAACAGCTGCTCAAGAATAACTCCATTTCTGTCCCTGGCAGCTTTCTAATAGGCTATTAAAAAAACCTAGTCAAAGGACAATAATATATGCAAACTGTGAAATGCTGTTCCCTACATATTCCATTGCTCTTTGGATGACAAAGCTGTTTGCAACACAGCTTTAAACAATGCAGTTTATGTATGACGGACTGTTCCCTCCAGACCCTAGGGGAACTGCATTTACTCAAGCATGACTCACGCCCCACGGAGGAGAATATCCGAGATACACGGTCCTTCCCTCAGCGAACACTAACAAACGCCAACACACACCTCATCTGCGCTGTCTCCTTGAGGAGTGGTTTCATCTCCAGTCTTTGGTGAGCCCAGGTCAAAGCTCTTCCTGCCATCTCGCACCTTCTTTTGTTTCTTGATGTGGCTCTCGGTCTTCCCGCTGTTCAGGCGGCGCACGGGACTGGTCAGCCATTTCTTCAGGGTGTTGGTCGAGCGCTTGGGGCCCGGAGAGCTCTGGATGGAGTTGAGGGATGGCTGGGGTTGTAAGTTGGCCACCGAGTCAGACTTGCCCCCGTTGTCATTGGAAGAGACTGAATATGCGTCTGCAAGAAAACGGCGCAGGTGAGAGCTCATTCCAGCACTCCTCTGCTCCCCGGGGCACGTCAGGCGCTCGCAGCACTGAGCATGAGAACACAGCCTGCCTTGGGGAAAGGGTTTGTGACCTATGGACTTTATGCAAACTTTATTGCACACCAGAGAGAGGAATATGCCCTGCTATGGGCATTTCCCACAATCTCACACACCTCTCTCATTTCCTACCACTCTATCTGTCCCTATGAAAGATCACAGACGGCAAAGTTTTTTTAAAGCAGGTTTTTATTCAGGCTTTTTTTATGGAAGCCTGATTTTCACGCTAAGTGCTGAATTTCTCAGCTTCTTCCCACAATTTCATTGTGAATTGCCAGGAAGAAAATAAGCACAAAAAGTAGATTACTACAGGAGACCTGACAGACACCAACACATTGTCAGGTTCCAATTCCATAATTGTTTCTCAGCTGGTTTCAGACCCCAATGACATGACTTAGTTAGACTACTTATTAACATTTGAAGCACCTTAAAATTATCTCCTTTGCCTCTGAAAGCAATCTGTCAGAAGAGTTCACACATTCCCTAGAACTAAGAAACTGGAATGAACAATTACAAAAGATGACAAACTGTTCAAACCAAAGGAAACTCTCAATAAGGAGATACGATACGAGACAGGCTTAAAACTAAAAAATAGTTTCATTATATGGAAGCAGGAGCTTCTGCTGAACAGCATCCAACCTCAGTTACTGATACACATGTTCAGACTGGCACCTTAGAAAGGGCTCCAACCCTCCTTACTCCCGCCAAAGGCAACAGACCAAAGATGTGCCAATGTCAGTAAGGCTTTAAAACCAAAACAAACAAGTTGCTCAAAGATTTCCCAGTTGCCCTTCAGGGACAAGTGACCCGCTTTCAACTTTCTGAAACCATGGCAAGGTAACTCCCTCCCCTCCCTATCAGGGACTGAGATGTTTAATCCCACACAATTTAGGATGAAGATTTTTTTTTACTAAATTCAGACACTGTCACACTCCTATAAGAAACATCTCAGGCTGTACATCAGAAAGGAGCCAACTGATGCTATTAAACATTTTTACATTGTTATCACTGAATCTTTTATCTGTCCCAGCAGAAACCAAAAACCTAAGTTACAACATATGAAAATAGACTGGTGCATCCAGATATTCTCAGTTCAGCAATAAATACAATTAGAGATACTGGGCTGTACAGATGTTGAGCGAGAGCTACTCTCGTAGAGAATCATTACCTGTATTGTTTCAGAAGCCAGTTCCTGATACCTGCATGAAGAAATCATATCCCCTCTGGGCAGAGCTGCTGCTTGCAGCTCTCTGTGCATGGAACAAAGATTGCATCCTGCCTTGTCTGCCAGCTTGCACAATGCAGACTATGAGAGTCAGAATATTTTATAGCCATACACAGCATCAGTCAGAAGTTGAACCAATAAATTATTACATACCTGAGGTCAAAAGTTAAATTTTAGAACATACGGGAATAATTTTAACGAGCTAAAGAAAGTCAAAGTTCATTTTCCAGACAGGAAGAAAATCTCAATCATCTGCTTTTTGAGAACAGGAGTGAGAGCAAGAGGAACTGGGAGGAGGACGGATTCCAGGCGGAGCTGATCCCAGGTGGAGCTGCTGGGGATTTTCTGGCATTCCTCCGTAAGGGCAAAGTAGCAGATTTATCTCCAAAAGGCCTGGGTTTAGCCAGCTCCTGCTGATGTTATTCCATGTACACAAAGTAGCGCTAAATCAATGAGTGCAAGATAGTGCTTGTCAGGGGCCAGCTTATCTCCCACTCAATAGGCTTTGGATAGCTCTCCCTCGCAGGCTCCACGTGATGCTCTGCGAGTTTATCAGCGCGCCTTGCGTCAGCAAAATTCAGGGTTTCACGATGGTGGGTTTGATTTTCCGAGGGCCCTCGCACCCCTGGCAGCACTGAAAGCCCCGCAGGCGGTGGGGGAAGCTTGAGGGTTCCTGGCCTAGGAGCTTTGCTGAGAGGAGGGCCTGCAGGTGCCTGCGCTCCTCCCGCTGCTGCAGGAGGATTAACTTTGGGAATTACTGCAGCAAAGGGATCTGGGCTGCAGTCAGAAGGAGAAAGGCTGGAAGCAATGGCTCTGTGGAGCTGCCACTCCCAGGGATGATTTGGGGGAAGCCGCTGTATCACGGACTCGCTGCTTTTGCTGGGGACTGGGCTCGGTGGGAGGTTGAGGAGAACCAAGGATGAGCTGATCTCACCACATCTCACCTGATGTACAGAGAGTTTTTTACTACAGCTTGTAAGTAATGCAGTCCAACCCCCCACCTCCAGTCGACAGCACCTTGCCTATTTAACATTTGGTAAGGGAAGGGAGCTGATAGGAGGCTAATGAAGCCTGAGACAACCCCAAGGGTTTGTTCCTGAGGTGGCAATCCTATCTCAGCCCGGCGGGCTTGAGGCAGGGCCAAATCCAGGAACCCCGATGCCTGTGAAGGGGCAGGGACCTCCCTTCCCAGCAGGGTCAGGCCCCTGCATTGCTGCCTCCCTCTCCTTTCCCCAGCAGCACAGCCGCAGCTGGGGCACGGACAGACACACAGCACCTCTCCTGCCACGGCAGTCTTTGCTCAGCTGTCCTGGGGAAGCAATGGTCAGTAATCCTGTCATTCCTAGGAAGGCAGCATGTGGGCAGAAACAGTCCCAGTCCCAAGCTGGCCCACAGCCCACCCTGCCTGCTTGCAATAATTTTGACACCCAGAGCCAGGAACCCTCTGCAGACCAAACATCAGGGTTTCAGAGCCACCAGCCATGACAAAAGCCAGCCCACAGGTTTCCAGAGGGAGGCTGTTACTCCGTCAAATGACCCCACCTGAAAAAAAGCTCTGGATTTTCCTGCTCAAGGTCATGCCTTTGGAGATGAAAAAGGCTGTTTACCAAAGAGTTACTACATGTTGGTCATGCCATGTAACCCTGTCAGATATGACGTCCCCTTCTTTCTCCTTGTTTGCTGAACTGCCCTGGCTCAGCACGGTAAGGCATCTGGGACACAGCCCACGCTTTGCCTGGCCCATGCAGCCCAAGACTGGAAACACAGCCTTATCTTGCCTGGTAAGGCGATCTCTGCTGGCTGGGGGATAGGCAGGGAGGTGGGAGAGAAAGGCTAGCATGAATCTCCCTGCTCCACAGCCACCATGAGAGCCCTTTGACCTTAGGTGCTTATCTCTGCCCACATCCTACATTGGTACAAAGCACTCCCATCTCATCACCCCAATTCCCACTGCTACCGAACACGCATTACCCAAAAGCCACACTGAGAGTCCACACACAATATTCATAACCTTTTCTTCTTTTTCAAAGGAATGGCAAATTTGGATACATTTGTGAGCAAGTCACATTTGCCTTTTGCCAGCCCTGCTGAGAATGATTTCCTTTGCACATAAAGCAGGTCACATCGACATGGTTGCAGAGGCAGGACTGGAACTCAAGGAAGAGCAGAGCTCACAAAATGAGAGAAAGAAACACGAAACACAAAAAAATCTGCCAGGAAAGACCTTGCAAACAACCTCCTCAGCCACGTGAGCTCCGCTTCTGTGGCACATATGGCTACAAACACATTAATCACGACACTCGATACTGGCCCGAGACCCAGACACCAGGTGGATCGAGCGGAAGAGGAGGACATGTTACCATGCTCTTCTTGCAAAGCACTAGCACATATGTGCTTTGCAAACTGCATTAGTAGAGCTCTTTGGAAACACAGTTTGCTTAAGAAAAGCCAGAGAGCTTTTGGGAAAGACGCAGCAGCTCATTGCGTGATAATTGAGGCAGCTGCTGCTGCCCGCAAGGACCAGCAGAGCAGCAGCTGTCCCCACACTGCAGCGGGTCTGCCCTGAGGAGCTGTCCTCCCACCAGTGTCCCAGGACACACGTCTAAAAAAAGGTATTTGGTGAAGCAAAATGGGTGTAGGGAGATCAGCAGACTCGTGTGGCTAGATTGATTTCCTGGCCAAACCATTCATTCAGACAGAAGAAATGATGGTTTCCAAAACACTCCTAAGAAAACCTCCAAGAAACTTCTGGCAAGAGGACTGTGAGAGATACTCAGCCAGACCAAAGGGCTTTAACATTCAGAGCTTTTGCACCGCTGCAGCCATGAAATGTTTGTTGTTGTTGTTGGTCAAATGAACAGACATCTGTAAAAGCACAGCTCTTGTACTTGAAAAATAGAAGGTTCCAGTTCTGTGCAACCTTGGGTGAAAAGAAAAAACAAAATCTCTTAGACCTGGTTTTAGAGGCACAGTAATATTCTCATTTGAGTCAGTAGGAATTACCGTTGGAACATAAATGCAAGGCATTTTATTTTTACCTCCCTGTTCCCCAGAGCACACATGGGAGGGGAGGTTTGTCTGATCAGGCTCAGGCAGCACCAGACTCCTTTGCAGGACCTCAGATCTCTAACAGGGAAAGGGAAAGGCTTCTCAGAGCAACTCCAAAGAAAACATCACTCTTCTCTATTAGAGACATCACTCTTCTCTATTAGAGACATAATAATGACAGATCATAAAGGATAGGAAAGAAATATGTGTCCATAACCAGAAGATAATACAGAATATAGCTATAAAAACAGGAGACTAGAGCAGGGCACACTCTTGCTTTAAGTGAGGCGAATCCTCTTCTGATTTATCTATGGCTCCATTTACATCCCAGAAAAATAGCCTGAGAGAAAAGAATTTTTCCACAGAAGTCAGAGAAAATGAGCCAGAATGGGAACTCTGAAGTCCTACTAGCATGTGCATTTAAATCAACAGGTTTTTTTTACAGAGATAATTCCACTTGTGAATGAAAGCCAATAATGGCAATCTGACTGATGAGCAAATAAATCAGCTTTGCTGTGCTCAACAGAGTCCATTTTCCACATTTAGTGGTTCCTGTAAAATAACACTTGTGACAAAGACAGAATTTAATCAGATGTGGGTAAAAGACTAACTCAGTCTTTACTTGAGTAAATTTCGTAAAGAATGGGAATCTCCATCCCAAAAATTCTTGGAAAGCAGGAATTATCTAGACTCATCCTGTGCACAAACAAAGCCTCTGTGTTAGCGTTTCACACTAAACAAACAAGAACCATCTAAACCATCAAAATCCTGCCCTTTCCAAGAGCACCTCCATGATCATCCAGGCTGCAGGTTCCAGGTCACAGTTCTCAGCCTCTTGAAGCTTTATGCTCCCCCTTGGGAAGTGCTGCTTTGAGAGCCCCCTTGGATCTGCTCAAGGGATTCAGGACTAAAGCTCTACCTGACGGATGCAAACATGGCAGAATGAGGTATGAACGCTGCTCCTTTGGTCTCTTCTGTGCTTTTGTATTAAATGTCCAAAACATGCTCAGCGAAACATTTTTATTGGCACGAGTCAGAGTTACAAAACTTTGTGGCTGAGGCAGATGACAGTACCGATCCTGGTTTTAGTGTTAGAGCCCATTCTGCCTGTAAAACCTGGCATGGATTTGCAAAAGTTTGGGAGGCAACAACATTAGGATAACACTAAGTCACTTTACAGCTATTCCTCTAGCGAAAACACTAGGTTTTAACAATGTAAATAATGTATCTTACAACTCTAATGTCAACAGATAAGTTGTCTCCTCAGACACTGCCTCTGAAACAGGCTCTGGGGAAGAATGTAAGTGAACACAAGGAAATTTTCAGTGCCCATGTCAGACAAAGACAGAGGACAACTGGCTTGAAAAGCCCTTTAGATTAGAAGTACATTAAACTTTCGCAATGGAATTGCAAAACGTGCCCTGGAGACTTCCACGGCTCCCCATCTGCTCCCAGCTCTGCTCAGCCGCTCCACACGTGTCCAACCACAGACCTGCCCCGTGCTCCAGCTCGAGCTAAAAATGAGATGGGACCGTGTAGGAGAGAATTTCACACCAGAGGGTAAAGACACGTTCAAACTATGCCATTGAAATCTAAATGCAAATTTTGTTCAGAGATTCAAATGCTCTCCCTAACTTCATAATCTCCTGGAAATGAGCAAATTGAAAAGGTTCAACTGAATTTTCTGTTTGTGTCTTGGGAGTATCATTTGAAGCTTCAAGCTGGAAGTAACATCAAAAGGTACAAATCAATCTGGCACGATTCTCACAACTCCATTTACATGGATGAAATTACTTTTGTCCAAACTCAAGAATAATGATATGGAGTTAAATATTTTATAAAAAAGTTTCTAGTCCAGTAGAGAAAGCAGCAGACATATTGGACAAACTTTCTGATCACTGTAATGTAAAACCTCAAAATCTGACTTTCTGTTTCACTGCCAAGCATGCAAACACGACTAACTTCCAAAAAGAACAAGGGGAAAAAAGGACTAGAATCTAAATTAATCACACAACATTCAGAACACACTGTTTTGCTATTGAATAGCTGGCATTTCTTGGAAATATGAAAGAAGAGCTGCTTTGAAATTGAGAACGATCTGCAGAATTCCCTTTAACCACACTGCGAAGCAGGGGATGCTCCTGAGGGATTTTGCATACGGGTTTTGCCTTTGGGAAACAGTCACAAATCTGTTTGCTTCAATATTCAGCTTTCTGATCATTACTTCCAGGTTGAAGTCTAATGTGAGGAAAACAAGCACTGACCCAGCTGGGGTGAGTAAACACTGTCACTTGGAGCCACTCACTTTTGTGGCAGGCAGCAGCTTCACCTCCTGCTCTCGGCAGTCAAGGAGCCGTGCACACTCTGCCCAAGGGCGATGCAGAGTGGGACACACCCCGTAGGAGCCTCTCTCTTTCCATTAACTACAGAGGGAGTCCAAGGAAATTATACCCTCAGCTAAATTTAGTTATTGTGTATCCCCTTCCCACGTTTGAGTGCGCTTCACACCAGGCCGATCTCGCAGCAGGGAATGATTAGCTGAAGTTAAGCATCTGTCAATTCACTTTAATGAGCAATAACTCGTGGCAACCTGCCATTAGCTTCAGTTGAATAGCTTTTATTTTTAGCTGGTGTTGCTCAGATGCAGCTTCCATCCAACATGTGCTGAGAAAGCTGACATCCCAAAGTAGTCTCCAGGTCTTCGTTGTGCCAGTCAGAGTGTCAGGGCTCAAGAGCTGCAGTTCCTGGAGGTCAGAGAAAAGTCACTGCAGTTCTGGGAAAGTTTCAAAGAGTGAGATAAAACCAAAAGCCTGGAGAAACAGCACAGCATGGTCCCCAGAGACCTTGCAAGAAAAGTTACTGAAATCCTGAGAGCGTGCTGAATGAGTGAGCTGGGTCTCCAGAGAGAGAAACAGCACAAGGGGAAGGCACAGAGAGAGAGAGCCTGCTGAAATAAAACATGACTTCAGTACCGTCCAAGAGTGCCTAGTGAGAGGAACAAATGCAGAAGTTCTCTATTGTATCTGCTGCTTCATGTGGATCTAAGCTTTTATTAGAGGTGACCGTAGGGAGGGCAAGGGGAGAAGAGCAAGATGAGTCCTCAAGTGAATATAGGGCAGGGTCTCGTTTCCTACAGATGAGCATTTAACTTAGGAGCTGCTGCACCTGAAGGCAGAACATCTCTTTGTGCCTCCAAAGAGACCCTCAGGAAAGTGTTCAACTCAGCCCCGTGGCACCAAGCACTTGAAGAGCAGCTGAAACACCTGCAGTCCCTCCCTCTGGGTGTCCTGCTCTGAAATGGGTTTCCACAGAACAGCTTACAACTGTTATGGGTACATTAGAAGTACATTAAACTTTGGCAAAGGAAACGTCTCTGGTTGGAGGTTTGAGCCTTTTTGCCTCCGTGTATCAGCCTAATTCATCCTGCTTCAGAGCCCCATCTGAGCCCCCACATAAGCTGCTGTGAATTCACAACAAGAATAATAAGAGAACAAATATTCAGAGTGAATCCACCGACCTGTTGGTGAGATACTCCTAGCCAGCTCCTATCCTAAAGTACTGTGAGACAGGAGTCAAGGCAGGGCAGCAACATACCTTCAAGGGAACCTCGAAGCAACAGCTTTTTAGAATAGGCTTTTCCTGAATAAAAGGGTGTGGAAAAGCTCAGAAATAAAGCAGTTGCTCCACACAGCACAGCTGGAGGCCAGACGCAGTATCTGTGCAGACTTGATTTCATTCACCCATTCTCTTGCCTCGAGTTTGTGCCCAGCACATGTCCCGGCCCCACCCCCGAGCACAGCGACAGCAAGTCCAACATCTGCTGGGAGCGCCCATCGGAGCAGCCTTCCCGCAATGCCTCACAGCTGGGTGAGCAGATTGCTGAAGTCAAGAGGCATGCATTTCTTTAGCAAAGAAAGGAAATAAAAAGTCAAGACTAACAAGATCCAGAAAGGGCATGCTTTTTTTTTTTTTTTGAACAAATCAACATTTATTTCAATGTAGTGAAACAACTCGTTGAAGCACTTCTCTCAGTTCTACTTTACATTTTGTATTTACACTGTCCTCGTTCTGTGACAAAAATAAAATAATCTCCGACCCTGAAGTTTCCAGAATAAGTGTCGCTAGCAGCAAAAAATAACAAAGCCCCAAACACAAAGCAAAAATCCCCCTTGATATATTTTGATAGGAGATTTTTGCATGTTCCTTTAAAAAAGTTTTAACCCTAAACCTTTACGAAAAGCTGTATGGGATGACGAGGAGGAAACTGTCATGTTTGAAGCTGAACGAGAGCAGCATTTGCTGGCCTTTGCAAGTACACTGTTACTTTTAGCATAAGGAACTGTGAAATGCTTAGACGCCCACATAGAAGCAGACTTTTTAACTTTGATCAAAGCAGTTCTGCTCTTCTGGGAGTGTAAGGGTACCAGAGTCGGCAAATGCCATCTTTTATCCTGGATGTTGGGCACAAAAACAAACTTTATTACACATGGTTTCCAAGCAGCTGTTAGTAAAACACAAGCCTTATTATTTTGTGAAGTGTCAAGGGTCAGCTTCATTCAGCAGCTTCCAAATTGAGCTACTGTAAGAATTTTGAAGTAATTCTCATTTAAATGACATCATGGCTAAGGTCAACTCTGCCTTATACTTGAAGTCAGCAACCTCTATGACAAGGTGGACTACTCTGCTAAATGGGGGGAGAGGAGGGAAGACAGTGATATTTGAGTATCATATTTAAGTCTCCGTATCTCAAACGAAACTGTGGCTATGTACCCAAACAATTCTCCACGGAAACAACAGAAGAGTACCAGTGACAAACTTGGAACTGGAAAAATAAAAAAAGCAAGAACAGAACCCAAAGCTTTTTGAGATAGGAAGAAAAACTGCATGTTGAGAATGAAGGGATTGGTCATTAAACTTTCCAGGCACACAGAGGGCTCGGAAAGCACAGAAAACAAGCAGAACAAACAAACACAACTGTGTGCATCTTAGCGTCAGCTTCTTTTGCCAAATGCAGTAGCTTCCAACATTCAGCAGCTGTCTCTTGCTTTCTAGTGCTGTGGAGTTCTCTTTGGTACTTGGAGGCTGTGAGGAGCTCCGGGCAAAGAGAAAGTCTTTGTCCATTTACCAACCAATTCCAAAGGCGCTGATCTTGAACAACTTTACTAAGCAAGAGTGACACAGATGTCTAGGAAAGGGGACTTTTCTCTTAGTAAAGTTGTGGTAGGTGCAGTGGAAACCCAAGGCAATCTACATGCTTGTCAATTTGTGCCTAGGTAAGAACAGAGTCCTCCATGAACGTCTCTCATTTGTTCACTCTTAAATTATTCAGGCTCTGACAGCCCCTGAAAAGAAAAGAACGGAATAAGGATAAGTTGCAAGTGGCGCAGGGCAGGAGCGGACACCACGTAACCACCAATAACAACGAGGTTGGGGTGTTTGACGACAGACACACTGCAGCTGCAGCCTCCAGGGCTGGTGCCCAAAGCAGCTTCCTCCACGCCCTCATCCTCCAGAAATACCAGCGGAAAATACAAGCTCACAGCAAAGGTACTGGTTGGGATGAATTAAAAGAAGTAATGAATGAAGTCAATGCAAACAGCGGTTTGGAAATAAAACACACAGATAAGAACTGCTGGTGCTTGTGACGCTTTGCTCTTTGAACACAGCACAGGGAAATGGCTAAGCAGCTCAGAGACTTTTAACTGCACACTCAAGACTATCAGTTAGGCTTGTGGGAAGCTTTAATTCATTCAGCTTAAGTAGCAAAACCAGAACACCACTTGCTGTCCCATATAACACGCTCACGCGATCTGCGTCTTGGTTTCTCGTTTGACAGCTCGGCAGGGAGCAGCTCTGTGAGGAAGCTTCCTCGTGATGCCAGTCAACAAGTTTATCAAATTTCAGGTGACAAAGTCACTACTACACTCTATCTGCATCAGCAAGAAAGATGGACAGGAACTTGAAGTCTCAGGGAGCATCTGCTACATGGGAACAGGAGAGCTCTCTGCAGCACCCTGCCGAGGTCTCAGCCTTATGAAGCTGTGCCAGTGCCTCGATCCAGACACCAGCCTTCCCAGTGAGGCTAGTCCTAAGAAACTGATTGATTGTGACTTCTGAAGGGCCACACGGAGCCACCCACAGCTTTTATGGTGCCTACATCATTGCTCCTTACCAGCAGCCTCCTTATGGAAAAAAAATCTCTACATCCAGCTTTGCAGAGATGTGGAGAGGTGCCCTGCATAAACGGCTTCATTCCCTTCTGCATCGCCGAGTCTCATTGCAAACAGCTGTAAAAATGCTCTACCAAGCAACATGCCTAATAAACTTTCATTACAAAAGCCATCTTCACTATTGCTGGGTGGTTGCTTTCTTTTGGCCCCATCTTTCAAAGGAATCAGGAAAAAGAAACACTTATTTGAACACAACAGCAAGGATTAGTCCAGCAGCAGAGGCTCTCTGATTCTGGAAAGGCTTTGTCAAATACAGGTGACCTGTTACTGCATTTTAAGATGTCTGATCACACACATCACCTGCCTGATAGTTTAGTATCTCCAGGACAAGTGACTGCAGTGAATATTCAGCAAGCATCAGCCTTTGGATGTTTGTCTGCAGCTTGCCTTGCTGTAGGCTTATCTTAGACACACTGCCAGATCAAATTTTACAGCAACACAGCTCTGAGCAGCTACTGCCCCACCATGAGCAGCCTGGAATGCTCGAGCCTGGGTAATTTCTCCGATACTAAGACAAAGTCAAGTAAGATGCTGCTCTCTGCTCAGCACCTGCGCCCTAGCAGGAGCTGTGCTCTGCTGCTGTGGAGCAGAAGTTACCGCTAACATTCAAAGCCTTTGCCTCCTTCTCGCCTAAAGCTATGATTTTCCTTCTGCTGTCCTAGAAAGAATCCCTGTTGATTAATATTTATTCCATTTCCTAAAGAAATCTATTCAGCCTCCACATGCTTCAGCTGAGAGCGATGTTTGAACATTGTGTTGATCCTCAGAGTTCAAACTGCAGAAGGTACAAAGAATACCAGACTTGAGGCACTTCAATGGTATTCACTGTGAATCATCATTTTACATTGTACCACTCAGACACATTTGGATCTAAAATACATTTCCATTTCTAATTAAAACAGATTACCATTAGTAACTAAAGAATGTCTTAAATCAGAATCCCTAGGCCATAAAAGCTAATTGCATGATGCTAAAACTGGATTTCAAAAATATACATATTATACCCCCTGCAGGATTAATTAGGCAACATCTCTTCAAAAGAGTTCTCAAAAGTGTATTTATTCAGCATGCGGTGAAATTATACCGGTTGTGCAACACTTCCCATGGCCTGCCTTGGCTCAGGCTCCTGGGGCAGCGGAGAGCTGGGGCCTTGCTCATTGGGGTGCCCAGCACGGACAAATCGGATTCAGGACTGCAGTCGACGAGCAGGGACACACACAGGAGCAGGAATGGCTGCTCTGGCCACAGCCAACCAGCACAAGGAACAAGGTGATCTTGGGTACGTGCATGATGTGCTCCCCAGGACATGCGGGCCTACAAAAAGGCTGAAATCAACTGGTCCATATGAATCTGGAAGCTGTGACTGCTGATGATCTGATGCTCAGTTGGTCACTGGTTTCCTGTGTGACCTCCAGGAAGGTTCTGAGCACCCACTGAGCTGTAATGTGTTTTCACAGAGGTTACGGCTGTACCGCATGTCTTGGGGATGTGAGAAACCTCTGCTCACCAAAGCTGCATGTGCCTTATGAAGGGATGAGAAAAAACCCCAAGAGCCTAAGAGGCCCTTAGCTGCTACAGTCTGTAGCTGTTATTGTCAGCAAGCCTCAACTGCATGAAAAAGTGTCCTCAGAGGATTTAGCCGTAGCTGGGGATGTGCCACTCCCAGCTTTCTTCTGTGCTCTGAGCTGCTTGCTCCACGTGAAAAATGGACATGGAAAAATTGTCAGAAAACATAACAGTGGAGATACCTCCGTGGTCACTAAATCCAGTCCCTAATCACCACTGGCCACAGTCCGTCACTTTCCTAAACTTTACTTCAATGCTTTCTTGTGCATGTGAACAAGAGATCTTTGCTCAAAACTCACGTATAGACTGTGCTTGTGCTTTCCTGTACACAGCAACTTCAAATTTCCATGTTTAATTTACAGCCTTCCAATACAAAAGACAATAATCTCCACCAGAAACCACGTACTGGTTCCTCAGGATGATGTTTGCTAATGGGTTCCCAGCAGGTCTGGCTCCCAGGCTTCACCCCTTTATGGAACTTCACAGCCTGGAATGTCATTTTGCAGGGGATCTAAGATTTCAAAACTGTTGAGCTGTGCCAGGAGTAGCAACGGCTATACCAAGTGCACTGGGGTGCAATAAGGGCAACAGAATAGCAAATACTAATTCCTCATGTGGCAACACACAAAACAGGAGACATACGTTTTCCATTTTCCAAAAGTAGCCACGGTTCCTGTATAGTAAAGGAGCACCCACAACCATTGGGAAGTACTGGGAGGTCAGGGAGTAAAATCCAGTCAGGACTTTCTGCAACGTGATCTTATGTGTGCTACATTATCAAAAAATAAATGACAAATACATAAACTGAAGTGTATGTAACGGGTCTCTCCCCACCAAAGAGAAGAAATCCCATGACTGTTCTATTGTTAACTGCTGTAATTCAGCTTGCAGGTTCTATTTTTCATCTCATTAGAACTTCACTGGAGACATTTTCATATTTTGTCCTAATTACATGAAAGGAGCCCAGGTGATGTGTGTGATTCCCAAGTTCTCAGCCTGCTGGGGGGAGCATCATGGGGCTGGTCCAGGACAGAGGCTGAAGGAGTGCAAGGCACGTCAAACTCAACAGGAGCCCCAGTGGGATGCACTAACTACCTTTAATTCAAGGACTGGTTGGTGTTTCAGCATAAACAGCCACATCAAATGACAGGAGCTAAGAGAAAACACATTAATTTTTGTTTTGTGGTTTTTCAATGGCAAAGAATGGTCAAGGGAGATGATTTCAAGCTTATCTCATTAGAGATAATCTCATTATTTTCTAATAATTCTTTACATGTCCTGAAGTCCTACTTGTGATCTACGCATCTTTTTTTAAGAAAACAGCCAGATGTGCTTCTATAGTTATATTAAAAAGTAACTTTACATGATACAGAATTGTGTGATGCAATGTTAGCAATTGAACTGTTCTGCAATAGCAACTGATGCAGTGGCTAAACTGGCAGAAAATTGGATTTCCTTACTGAACTGAAAACCACAATATCTGTAGATCCCTGCTGTAATCACTAACTGCCCAACCAATTCCTCTCTTTTGAAAAGAAATTGCAACTTTTGCCAAATATGAAAATGTTTTCATAAAGCCTGTTAACAGACAAGAAATAGACTGAAATGTAACAGTGTTCTGGTGTGCTTGAGAAGTATCCTGATGCTATTTTTAGACTGAAAACTTTGGAGGTTTGGGGGGGGTTTTAAGTTTGAAATGATAGATTAGTTTTCCCAATACACACACAAGTTTTAACAAGGTGTGTGCTGAAACATGACAGTTTGGGAAAAAACGCAAACAAAATCCTTCTGGGGTCATGTGAAATAACTGCCCTTTTTGTTTCACTTCAGAATGGATAGATTTTATTTCAGCATCCGTGCATTGAATTCCTGAACAATACATCTATCTGGCACTTATTTTATAGGAAAACAGCATGTTTAATTACCCCATGTCTTTGCACTGAGCAGGGAGTTACCCAAGCTACATTTTTCACAATTATCTGTTCTCTTTTCCTTAGAATAAAGTCTTCCTTCTTCAGGTTTTTGACAAGATGAATAAAGCCTTGTGGGTTCTTATATGCTCCTTGGAGTGAATGGGAAGTTTTGGAGCTTTGCCTGCATAGAAGCAAATCCCATGTTTCTTTAAAGGTGGACGAATTTGTAAAAGTAGAAAACAACACAGCAATCTGAATAATAAGGATCCCCTCCATGTATTCACCCCCAGACCAGTGACTGAAAGCTGATGTTTATAGAAGCTCTTGCTATCTCTTTTTCACATATGAATTAATATCTGAAAGTTTATTTTCTGTACCAGTTTTGTTGCATCCTCTATATAACCACATGCCAAACGACTGCAAGATTAGTCACAACAGGGAGACGTCAAGCCAGAGGATGAGGAGCTAGCTTGTATCAGGAGAGTCAGAGCTGTCTAGCAGTGCACGTAAGTTTCAAGAGAAAAAATAATAACACTATTATTGCTTGGATCTTGGAATCTGAGAGGAAGTTGCTAAAGCATCCCAACACTGGCGCTGACATGATAAACATTCGATTTACAGAAAGTGGCTGGTGGCAGATGAGAGCAGTGAGCACAAAGTGCAGCAACCGGCACTTCTGAAAACCTCAGACCTCCTGTGCTCTTGGACACTTTATATATGACAGTAATACAGACCCACTGCAAACGTGACCTGCTGTATCTATGAACAAGGCTCCTACCCTGAAGAAACCCTCCTGCAAGCAGGTAAGATTTAACAATACTTAAAACTAAGTAATCCTAAAATGAACTCACTGTTCCCCCAGCCTGCCAGCAGAGCAGTGGCCATGCTTCTCCTTCAACTGTCCATATTCAGAGGTTACTTATCAGCCCCAGGACTTCTCCTGAAGTCCTCCTATGTGTCATTGCCACACAAATGCTAAGAGGTTCAGAGCAGTGAGTCTATTTACCCCAAAAGACTGGCATGGGGACTGTCAGTCATGCTTTTGGGACATGCTTAACCGAGGACCATGTGTCAGGAGGGTGTAGAGCAGGTGTGAGAAAGCAGTTTCACACCAACAAAAAGAGTGATTTTTTTTTTTTGCTAACAGTATTCACCTTGTCATGTTAATCCTGCTTGCTCAACTGAGCAGCATTTTCATCAACTCCTTTGTCCTTTCCAATAACTCTCTGCTATGACCTACTCTGACTCCTGACTCAGCCTGCAGAGGTGGGAAAACACTGGACTTGGAAGAGATGTTCCTGTCATGGGCTAACCAGTTTTCTCTTAATAGAACTGGAAGGAAATAACAACAACTCTCACAAACCTCTCCACAGCCATTTGCTCATGAATTTGCCAGGATAAAGAGCAGAGCTCAACTCTGGCATGAGAGGGAGAGGGACTGCCTACAGAGGACCAGTACACTTGATCCTCTTGACTTCGCTGAGATACAACTAATGAGCAACAGATGGACATCACCCAAGGAGTTTCTTTGGGGAACCTAACAGTTTCCTCATATTTCTCATTCAAGAAGGACCGGGAAACTAAGCAAGCTTTGGTTGACACCCTTAATTTTTACTATTGTTTTCTCCTCTGCCTCAATTTTGACAGAGCTGCTTTGGCCATGCATTCCATTATGCTGTACACAGTGCAACCACGGCTCAGCCTGAAGCACTAAATAAAATATGGTCAAATTAGGAAATGTTATGGGCTTGAATATATTACTGCAGATCACTCTCTTGCTACCACTCAGAACAAAGGTACCAGTTCCCTTAGCAAAGCCCTGCAGCTCCCTGTAACAGTGTCAGCACCTTCTATAAAAAGCACCATCAGGTCTTACTTTTTACCTAATGAAGAAATAACTTTTATTAATGTGCTGCTGACAGCCCTTGTAATGATGCCGGTTTTCCTAACTTCCAGTTAAGGCTCTGTTTCTGCCCAGCTAGGAAAGATGCACAGGGTGTTGGGCTGAACCTGCTTCACTACACAGAAGTCACCAACACTCTGTCAAGACAAGCTTTCTTTGTTAAACTTACAGCAAATATCCAGTAACAAAGATTTAGGCAAGAAGGGGAAAAGGAAGGAAGGCAAGAAAAAGAAGACAGTGAAACAGAAAATTGCAGAAAGAAGACCAAAAGTATTGGAGATAGGACGAGCTGGAGGGACAGAAAATTTAAAATAAGAGGCTTACCAGGAGCTTAGCACAGACAGAAACCCACTCAACCTTTCAATTTTAACACCCTAACGTTTGATATTCAGATTAAGTTGCTTTTGTTCTGAAATTAAAAGTTTGGATAAAACCAGCAGCCTACTCAGAAGAGCAACTGCTTGAGGAGGCAGAGGATGAGTTCTTTATTGAAGCCAATACGGTGCATCCATTTAAATCCATCCTCCTGGTTTCTGGCTACCCTCAAGTAGAAAGTGTACTATAGTCTCACCTGAAGCCATGCTGCAGCCATGTAATATTACTCAGCTGAACTCTTAAGTTATTCTGACAATTGGTTCCTTTTAACCACAGACCCTTTTCTTTGTCTGTACCTGGTACACTCACAGCCAGCTTCCCAAGTCTAATAGATGGGACCATCTCTCTCCTTGTGCTCAAAGAAAAGCATTTCCTACACCTTGTTTGTGCTTTCCACTCTCCTGGTGTCCCTTAGGGCAGTGACACCACAGCACACTCCAGTTTGGGTTAGAATTGAATGAGTTGAACTACTGCAAAAAAATGTCCTCTAAATAAGGCCCCAGGTTTAAGGCAGCACACAATTTAATTTTCAGGTTAAATCTGAGTCTCTGGCTAGTCTTTACAGCTCCATGTGCATCAGAGCCTGGAATTTAGTCTGCACCCAATGTCCATGTTCCCAGTCACTGATGAGCTTCAGAGCCCTGTGCAGAAGGTAGTGCAGAGGAATGGCACTCACACACTGGACTTGGCTCTGTGCTTAAAGGCAACAAAGTTTTGATCTTCTCACATCCAAGGCATGCAGCTGACCATCTGCTTTAGAAAAGACATTTCACAAAGCAGGAATCCCTCCCATCTCTTTATTTTCCATCATTTTCCCACTTTTAAAGTAATCTCTAATCTGAACCACAGAGATAACTGAGGAGAAAAACTTCATGTAAAAAAAAAAAATAGGGTATATTCAATTGCAAATCGTAGGCTGATTTCTAAGGAGACTTCAATGGCTTTCTAGCTATCAGAAGACCATCAGAATTTGAAGCCTCTTACCAGGGACAGTTTTGCAGCACTAAGAAGCATGCTGTTACACTAGGTCACTTTGTACTTCTGCATTCAGGAGATAGGGCAAAAAGCCTTGCACGCTCTTGGCTTAGTAAAGCCACTGGCCTAAAGGCTATGCAAGTGTACTGCTCCTAACTACCCCTTTTTATGGCTGGAAGCAAGGGACAGACTTTTGCTCTGAGGCACTCCTATATTAGGATTCGTATCTCTCTATACTGCAGAACAGAGAAGTAGTCCTTATTTAGTTCCTGCAGGCAACTGTCGGGGTCAGAGCAAAATTGCAAATGGTACTAAGTGTCACTTGCTTTCTCTGGATGGATCCCAACAGCTCTGTACATGGGCAAAGCTGACAAGATCAGAAACTCACAGGGAAAAGCAAGCAAAAAAGCAGCATCAAGATCTCTACCGCTGCAATAGACAGTAGAATACTAATGCAGAAGAGTTTGAGTCATCTGTCAAAATCCTTCAGAGAAATGCCCAGTTACACAAAACTTACGTATTTCATTATACACATGGGACCTCGGGTTTGGGTTTTTTCAGCTCTGCATTATTGCTGCTATTTAGGAGATCAAGCATCCACATCACTTCCAAGCTCTATGAAAAGCAATGATGCAGCCCATACCCACTATCTGAGCACAAAACCTGTGTTTCACACAGACTGCAGGCTCATCTTCCCTATTTCTCTCACTGGACAGGTCTTATTCACACAGCAAAACCTACTCAGTTGTTGCAAAAGATCAAGATATATCAGGCACTGGCACCAGGGAAAAGCAGAGACAAATTTCCAAAGGAAAAGGTAAGGTCACCTATGGGGCAGCACAGAGAATAGCTCTGAGGTGCTTCACACCCATCTGAAATACAAACTTCAGTCACCTATTTGCACTGCAAGCCTGAGATCAGCGAGAAGCACTGGGATGAACAGTGTTCCCCCCAGGTGATCGCTGACAACACAGAATACACAAAGAGCTTCAAAGGTCTGGCTGCCACATTAAAGCATCTCCAAGCTTAATGGCAGAACTTGCCAACAAGGGCACACTGATGCTGTAATCTGGGGCACCTGAATCCCTTGTCAAATGTCAGGTTTGGTACCTGCTTAAATTCAGGGACTATTTCCACCATCTCTGGTTTTCTTTAATAAATACAGCATGACAGACAGCCTTTTAGAACTTTTCGCCCAAAGTTTACAACCAAGGACAAGAAAATAGTAAATCGATCTGTATCGCAAAACACCTTTTGTTACCAACCCAGTAAACCAGAACTGCAAACACAGTTAACATTTCAACCCGAGAGAGAAGAGCCAGCTGTTTCCCCTTCCCCCTTCCCGAGACGTCTGTAGGCAGGACAGGCAGCAGGGAGATTCTAATCCGTTAGAATCAACATTTTCAAGACCAGAGCTCTGTCAGAGAGCTTGAATACTGCTCCAGCTTGATGCATGGGCCAACACATTAAAGCACAGGCTGTCCAAGAGACTTGGCTTTCACAGTGGTTCAGTACCACAGCCTTTCTGCAGGCAGCCCTACCCCTACAACCAGATTACATGCTCCTTCTTAGAGGCTGCAGAACAGCGGGGTGTTGTGCATTGACCTCAAGAGTCACTTCCTTGGCATGAAGTGGTGTGTTCTCCCCAGGCTAAAAAAGATCACATCTTACGAAGTAGTGGCAAACTCCATCACCAACTAGTTTGCTGCTGTCACCACAAAGCATGACTAATTCAATAACTGGGGAAAGAGGACTCCTGCATTGCAAATGTGTGCCTCAAGAAATGAGTAGGCCCACCTGTCCTCAATGTCATCTTTATCTGCTCTCGATTTAAGTTCCAGAGTCACAAAAAATCCTGCATTTGAGAACTTTAGTTATTAAAAAAAAAAAAGACACAAAAGCCAAGTTTTGTTCAGGACATTTTGCTTGGCCATTCAGAGAACAGGAAACATCGAAATACCACAAGCAGATCTTTGAAAAACCTCACATTATCCAGAACAAGTTCAAGAGCCATATCGCAGCATAAAGACTGCAGGCTGGGAACCCTTCAGTCAATGCATCTGAGCTGCGCTGTTCCACATAAAAGCCAGATTTTGATTTTATTTTTACAAGGCACTCCAGCTGCCCTGGCTTTCCCACATCCCTCTCAGCATTTCAGCTCAGCCAGCTTCCCCAGACCTTCCCCCATCACCATTCAGAGATTTGTGAACTGTGAGAAACAGATGTTCTCAAAGCATTTTGCTCGTACTCGAGCCCAAGAAAGACTAGAAAGGAAGGGGGGGGGGGAATAATTTAAGCAAATATTTCTCCCTGCCCTATTGACCCTACAGTCCCAGCAATAATAAAATGTAAAAACTATAACTGTAAAACTGTATCAACTCCAGCCCTCTCGCTCGCCGTGCCCGTTACCGGCTCACCCGCCGCTCTCCCTCGCTGTCCCCGGGGCCGAGGGCACCGCTCTCCTTCGCTGTCCCGGGGCCGAGGGCACCGCTCTCCCTCGCTGTCCCCGGGGCCGAGGGCACCGCTCTCCCTCGCTGTCCCCGGGGCCGAGGGCACCGCTCTCCCTCGCTGTCCCGGGGCAGCAGGCGGAGGGACGCTGCCCTGCCGAGGGCACCGCTGAGCCCCCGGTCCCCCAGCAGCCCCCCGGGACAGGCTCCCCACCCGCGGGCCCCACCGACCTTTGCAGGCGCAGCAGCAGCAGCACTTCGCCAGGAGCCATCCTACACCGGAGCGGGCGGGATAGCCGCGCCTGCCCGCTTTCATGCTGCCTTCGGGCTGCTCATGGCAAGAAGCCACCGGCACGCTTGCGAAAAACAACAAATCAAATAATAATAATAGTAATAATAAAAAAGGCCCTAAAAAAAAAAAAAAAAAAAAAAAGCTACTTGGAAGCAGCCGAGCAGCGCGGCAGAGCCGCTGGCGGCCGTGGCGCCGGCAGCCTGTCCCCGGCGAGCCCGGCGCGCACCTCCGGGGGCGGTGCCGGGAGCGGGGGGCGGCGGGGGCGGAGCGCGCCCGGCCCGGCCGGGGCGGGGGGGCTGCGGCCAGACCGAGCTCCGCCGCTGGCTGGAAGGAAAAAGGAGTTTTCAGGGGGAAGAAATGCAGAACTGCGGTATCTGCGCCCGGGCAGGCGGCATCCGAGATCGGGAGCGAGAAATAAAAACTGTCTGGGAGGAAGTCTGCTAAAGCTCTGATACGTTGCGGAGGGGGGGTTCCACCAAAGCCTTTAAAAGGCAAAACTTGTATTGCTGTGGGGTTTTATTAAACTTCACAATGTTCTTGGCTTCCCTCCCCGCCCCCCGTGCCATTCCTTAACTTAAGCATCTGACAGCTAAAACTCTTTACAACCAGCTGAAAATACTGCCCAGCCGGCTGATCCCAAGGGTTCTGTCTGCTTCCTGCAGCAGCAGACCTGCCTGAAGCATTGCAGAGGGAATGCCTACCCTTCTGACACATGGACCAAGACACCAGAGGCACAGCTTGCTTTGGAAGGTGCCAGCCTGTTGTGTTAGGATTTCCCACCTAAAGCATAGAAAACTGGAGGTGCCAAAAACATCCCGAACCTTGCTGGAGGCAGCTGGTAGGAGAGGTCGGGCAGGATTCCAGAGCAGCAGCATCATAGTTTTGCACTCTTGCATCAAAAGCTGAACAAACCCAACAAGCTACTTCTCCCAGGAAGACATAGGTATTGAGAGGGAGAAGCAGAGGGAGATGTGCCACACTTTGTGCCACTGTGTGCCAGGGCTTCAGCCCGAGCAGGCACAGCTCTACTGGTGCTACAGACTGCTGATCTGGACTAAGGCTTTTGGTAATGGCTTTGGGGTAAGTGCCACTCCCAGGGGGCCAAAGGCCATTTCTGGACACGAAGGGAGGGTTGTGGCCACGGCAGAGTGCTCACAAACCCACCTCAGGTTGCACCTGTGTGGTTGGGTGCTGTTGTCCAGGGGCAGGCCTGGACTGAGCGATTCCTTGGAACTGTCAGGTGGGATCATGCAGACCCTGGAGGCCTCCTGGCAGAAAGACCCCAGTGCCTGGTGCCAGGAGAGGGACAGAGGCCCTCCCTGAGAGACTCCCTCCACCACAGCAGCAAATATGAAACCTTCCTGCTTCACTTCTGGTTGCTCTGCAGGAACTGTTCTTTGACTACAGCCTCACTGGAAGGACTGACAACCTCATAACGAGCCTGAAGCACGTAAATTTTCCTGCCAATGCCCTTGAGCACCAAGGTGTTTTCAGTACACGAGAACAAAGGGCACTGTAACTGTTTCCCATTTGCTGGGTGTTGTGTCTTTCTTTGACTTGGGTCTTTGCCTATCTGGGAGCTGCAAGGGAATGTCTCAGGGTGCACTCAAGGCTCTTGTGCCTGTAGTAGGGAGATAGTAAGTCCCACATGAAGCAGAAACCGCAGCTGCAGCCAGAGAAGGAAAAGGTGGGCTGGGAACCAACTGGGACACCCTCACCTTCTGCACTTCTTCCTTTCTGTGTTTGTCCCTGCCATGGCCCTCCAGGCAGCAGCTCTTCAGGTGGCTGTTCTGGCCACCCAAAGTGCCAGGCAGTAAGAAGGCACCAACTCAGGTCCTCTAAGTGATTCAGGAAACTTATACCAGGGCTCTTCTGAGAAGGCAGCTCCTCACCTCTGCTTTCTACTTCGAACTGCATCTCTCTTTTTTAACCCACACTCGCATAGCATGCCCACCTCTTGCCCCATGGGCTGGCTGCCTCCCACCTGATCTCAGCCTGCTGTGTGCAAACAGAAAAGTGATAAGGTGAACATGTTCTTCACTGGCATTTCACTGCTCATATGGCATCTGCCCAGACTGGCGATACAGGACCTGAGGCAGGAGCAGGCCATATGCAGCGCCTGATTTGCCAGATCCCAGCTCTTGGTGGGTTTTAAAAATCATCTTAAGAAAACCTTTCAGACTCCTCATTTAAGAAACTAGGAAACAGCCTAAGCTGTTCACCTCTAGCATTTCACCTCTAAATTCCCATGACTCTTGGAAGACATGTCCATTATGAGGAGCCTTGTGGGTCTCTTCCAGCTCATCATGTTCTGTGATTCTGTGTGAGCCTGGCAGCAGGACCTGGCATGGTGGGGGGAGCCCGGGGAGGCAGGGGGGAACTGGGCTGATCAGAGCCATCAGCTGAGAGCCAGAGCGGTGGAAAACCATGGAGAGTGTGCCGGTAGAGGCACCACAGTAACCCTGCCGGGGGATTAGGCTCTGCTAAACCAACACATGGACATGGAGTCTGAGACTGTGAGGAGAGTCGGGAAGCAAGGTCATAGCTCTTGTAATTGCAGCCAAACTTTAAAACATAATTAAGGTGCAATCTCAGCTCTTAAAAAAACTCCGTCCCTAATTAAAACAGAATTGAAGTAATTATTGTGGGAGAAAGCAGGCTCTGCCCCTCCCCAATCTACAGTTCCAGCAGTGTTGTGAAGGTTATCTCTATAAAGTTGCTCTTTAAAAACACGTACATCTACACATACTCACTGATGAATTATACATGGAATAAATATTTCACAAAATAAGGCTTAAAGCCATATTCTTAATAACCACACCATATCAATTAGCCCCCATAAAGAAGAAAAGGAGACATGCTGTGGGCAGTCTAGTTAGGCTCCAGCCCTAGCTGGGAAAAACATCTGTCAGCAGCAGCAAATAGGCACTAAGCTGCCAACTGCACTGAGTCTTTAGCTTGGAATAGGGAATTCAGCCTTTGGGATGTAGAAGTGCTGCAGAGATTGTGTGGTGGACGGAAATCTGTACAGCCCACTTGCCCTAGGTGAAGGGCAAGGAGCTGCTTGTCTGGGTCTAGAAGATTATTGGGCAGGATGAATTAATGTGTGACTGTGGTCCATACCTCTATGGAATTATCTGTATGTCCCCTGAGAAGGAAAACACCCCTATCCTTGCTCTAACCTGTGCCTGAGTCAAAGAATAGAGTCACAGAATGGTTTGGGTTGGAAGGAACCTTAAAGGTCATCTTATTCCAACCCCGCTGCCATAGGGAGGGGCACCTTACACTACATCAGGTTGCTCAAAGTCCCATCCAGCCTGGCCTTGAACACTTCCAAGGATGGGGCAGCCACAATGTCTCCAGGCAATCTGTTCCAGTGCCTCAACACCCTCACAGTAAAGAATTTCTTCCTAACATCTAATTTAAATTTCTCCTTTTTTACTTCAAAACCATTCCCCCTTGTCTTTTTACTATCTGCCCGTATGAAAAGGCAACCTCCATCTTCGCTATAAACTCCCTTTACTGGAAGGCTGAGTCACAGGAGTTCTTTGAGGAAACATCTCCTGGCACCACACTCCAAACACTCCAGTCATTACCTGCAGTGGAGGGAACAAGAAAATTTTATGGCCCTGACTGGCTGCATCTGAAGCTCAGGCCATTAGCAGTGTGCGTGCACCATGGGCCATGCGTGCTGCCCTGCCCAACACAGATGATGGAGGGGAAGTCATCTCAGTCTAATGTCAGGATGACAAGGGAATTACTGCTGTCTAGTCTTAAATACACCTTTAAGAATTCCCCAGGCATATGACTTCCCCTTTCATATGACATCTGAGAACATCTGTGAAAAGCACTGTTGTTGCAGAGAGGAAGTAAGTTCCAATACTTTTACCCAGCCTTCCTGAGAAAAAATTTTGGGTGAAAGATGGAACACAGATTTTTTCACTGCCTTCAGTGCTCCCTCACACCTGCAGCAGCTATTTTATTTTCTTAGGTTATAAACTGAGGGATCTATTTGAGGGAGACACAGGACAAAATAACGAGGGGATGTAAACTGGCATCATTTTGGGATGGCTTCATTTTGGGTCAACACAAATGCAGTGAAATACGCCTGGCCCAGATTTTCCTGGAGGTCTGTAATGCGGAACAGCAGTGACAATATCTCTCCCATCGTAACAGGTGCTGTTTCCTTCCCCCCATCACATGCATAGGGAGATGAATAATGTAATAACTGTCAGGAGCATCTGTTCATTACTTATGCAAGTCAATTCCACATTGTGCTTTAGGGTGTAAAGAGATCTCTGCAGAAAATCCATCCCTATGGACATCACTGTCACGGAATAAGATGTACTACGGTTGATTTATTCTTTTAATCCAATGAAGCTTAAGTATTAGCTACCCATTTGTTAGAGAGGAATAGCAAACCAACTATCTAACAGAAATAACTCATGGATGGCAAAAGGAAGATGGATTTGTACAGTTTTAAAGCCATCAGTTAAATATGGGTGTGGCTTGCAGAGTCAAATTCAGATAGTGTAAAGAAAGACATGCATGAAATTTAAGTTTTGTTAATAGGGAGAGGTAGGTACCTCTACAGAGCAATTCAGAGGGTGCAGACAGGACAGTAAACATGGATGTTCTGAAAACCAGCCAGTGAGAACCACCAGGAATAAGGACTTAGCAGAACTTGTTTTCGGATTATGGTCTTGTTTCAGTTCACGGAGAAATCAGGAGTTACACTGCCGCTTCAGGAGCCCAGTAGATGGTGGTTTCACTACTCATTCCATCACTTGCTTTCTGGGTGACTTTCGGGGAAGAAATTACCATTTCATGGCCTCAATTTTCCGATGTGCAATAAAAGGATATCAACATTTCACATTCCCTTTAAAGTGGTCTGAAACAGAGATTAGACATCCTACACTGAACAACAAGAAGAGCTGTCATTGTTAGCTATGTCCTGAAATGAGCGTGGCAAAATGTGGGTCTGGCACTATTGGCCTTTGGAATCAGTATTAAAAAGCACCTGGATCAATATGTCTTGCCTGCAAATGCTACTCGCGAAACCAGGTAAATCTGAACAACTGGAGGGAAACAGATTGGCAGAGTGAAGCAGTCCTTGCTCAACCAGCACATTTCAGTACATTATTCTTGGCTCTGGCTCCAGCTATTTTCAACAGCACTAAACAGTCATTAGATTAAATCAAATGAACCACATTCTTTAAAAATAGCCAGAGCCTTGTCGTGCCAGTTGGAAAAAACAACAAGTTTATTGGGTACTAAAACAGATAAAATAAATTAAAAATAAATAAGTAAACGGAGTCATATTCCCTCCTGGCGCAAGAGAGCACAACTCCAAGGAGAGGTTTTTGGCTCCTCAGTTCAGCACAGTGGTAGGTAAAAAAAGAACATTCTCAACTAGCTAAACCAAACAAATTAAGAAGAAATATAGACAGTCCAGCACAACCTCCACGCTGAACTGCAACGTAGGCATATGTTCAGCAAATGTTAGGATATATCATTCTTATCCCTCTGCTGTGGATGTCAGCACAGGATGGATTTATGGCAGCTTAGAAGAGTTGCCGTGACCTAACAGCATCCTGGCACACCAACTCTACTGTAAAGCCAGAGGCCACAGCCAGACCCGTCTGCTCTGCTGTGATGGACCTCACCTTTACATACTGCTCCCCTACCTCTCCCAAACATCCTAAGTTTTACTGACACCAGCCTTTCTTTCCTTATTCACAACCCATCTTCTCTCTTTCTCTGCATTCTGTAAAGAAGGAAGAGCCTACGGAAGGAGAGAAGTTTCCTGGAGACTTATCAACGAAAGTGTCTTAAAAAGATCATCAAGTAAATGTGGGTGACTGTAGAGCACACCACGGAATAAGATACACATATTTGCTTTCATGTGTCTCAGTCTGTCTCAAGGGAATTTAGAGTTGTCCCCAAAATATTCATGTAGGTACAACCTAGGATAGTTTCACCCGCTTTCAGAATATGCCTGCAGAACACATGTGCCCCTTCAACCTCCAGCCTAACTTTGCCTCTCAGAGATCTCAGAACAGATTCCTACATTATCCAGTTCCTCTGGTTTCCTGGGCACAGGACCAATTCTCCCATATATACAGCTTCTTCCTAAGCAGTAACCATTTGCTGACTGAGTTGCTTAAGAAAACAGTTACAAGCTGGTGCAAAGTACAGCCCCGTTACCATCCTCCCAGACCTCAGTGTAGGCTCACCTGCCCCTGGACTGGCTCTACCGCTTCAGCAAGGTCTTGTGTGAGCAGAGGGGACTTGTCTGGCCTGCCAGCAGCACCAGCACATGAGTTATGCTCAGATGAGGCTGCAGCAAAGAGCCTCACCTCACAAACCAGTGTGACCTGGGAGGCCCCGTAAGCAAAACCACACACCACATTGTGTTGGAACACTATCGATTGGTTGCCGGGGAGCTGTGCTGGATGGTGGGCACATCCTGAGCGAGCTACTGGTCAGAATAAAAAAAACCCAACCCTTCAGCAGAGAAGAATGAGATAAAAATTTAAAGCAGGTTTTGTGTTAGTTTCCTGAAGCACTTATCTCCATTAGAACAGAGACGTATCTTTGGGAGTTACAGCAATACCCAATGACAGAAGACAAGGAGCATTAAAGCGCTGCCTTTTGGACATGTTTTGGCTCCTGTCTTACTGTGTTGGGCCTCGGTGGGGAAATCATGAGCCTATCTCAGCCCATCGTGGTCTGCTTTCCAAGACAAACAGGCGCCTCACCCACTTGTGCATGACAAAGGTGAGTTGTTCTAGCAACTACAAACTAACAGTGTAAGAAAAATATTCCTGGCCTGCTTGTCCCAACTTGCCTGAGGTTGTTCTGTTTGGATGGTAGAAGCCACAGCTGATTTTCCTTTAAATGCCATTTCTCTTTCTTTAGAGTAAGTTGTTACCTGTTTTGGTTTGTTTGTTTGTTTGTTTGTTTAATGGAAGAGTATTCAGACTATTTTCCTGAGCTGTTCTGCAGCAAATTGCAAGTTCTGTTCATCACCTTTCCCCCACCCATTACCCAACACAAACAGGGTTCAAGGCAAGATAAAAGAAAAACTAAAAAACTGGCACACACTATTTGCTACTTAGAGAGAAAATTTTCTCTGCTTGGCCAATCTGGGGGAATTGCACTGGAATTAAAATAAAATTCAATGTCAGTATTGTAAAGGTTTATATTTATTTGGGCCAAATTACTGCATTAACTGTATTTTCCACTTCCCTTTTATTCTAAGGTGAAAAGAACGCAGAGGAGTTCTTACCAGCCAATGTTTAAGATGGCAAAGCTTTCTGATTTACAATACCAGACCTAAGACAAGCATAAAAGAATCTGTAAAGCTGCTATTGAAACTTATGGCGGGTATAAATAACAAGGGCACACGTAACAGGCAGCCTGCTGTGCAGAGAATTGAAAAAAAAAAAAAGTAGTTTTAAAGCTATTTTTATCAGCTGGTGGAATGACTGGCTAGAAAACAACCCTTCTTCTTTTTTCAGTGTGGAGAACCTCTGCCTGCTTTCATTCTTTGGTGTCCATATAGCAGCAGTTAGGATATTTTGAGGATGTTAGCTCTCTGACAGGCAGGATTTCTGCTGATATCCTGTACAGAAATGCTGCTCCTGGGAATGCCAGTGAGTGATTGCCAGTCTAGCACTGAAAACTCTGGAAATCCCCCTCCTGCTTGGTACCATCAGACATTGGCAAAAGCTGGATTTCTAAACACTGGAATTTCCAGTCACCACAAGATAGAAAACCCTCTTGTCTTTCTGTGAGAAGGACAAGTACATGATGTCATGGAGTACTTTTTAATTCCTATGTTCAGGCAATCTCTTGGTATGTAACAGTTCCACATTACATGATAGTTCCATGAGCACTTTGAGTTGTCAAGAGCCAACAGTCCTGCCAAATCCCTTTGTTGATTTTTCTGTCTCTCCCAGGTGCCTGCTCCTTCCTGTTGCTTCCCCTGTGCCAACAGAAATGTTTGTGCAGCCTCACAGTGAATCTGATCCGCAAGTGGATCCAGGTTAAAATTAACTTAGTGGGCAAAAAAGGCTTTGTTTTAGCCCAGATCGGTTCCTTGGTTTGCCTTCGTTCTCCTCTCAGTATTGCTCAGATTTCACTGCTAAAGCCTCAAGCTGTGTGGCTGTTGCATCATCTGTACTGCTGTGCTCTCTCCTGGTCTGGGTGATCCCACTTGCTGTGGTAGATCCTGGCTGCTCAGGTAGGCACAGGATGCATTCCTGATGCTCAGGGAGGTTCAGCCTCCCGGTGTGAGACAAAATCACTACTTCCAGCTGGCTGACAATCTTCTGCTCAGCTGGGAGAAGCACCAGCCCCCAGTGCTGCTGAGCCCAGGCCTGTCTCTGTTGTGCCTGCATGCCCCATTTTATGACGGCAATCAGAAGCTGATGGGAGCGGGATGAGCATTTTTGCATTTTTACGTGCAGAAAGGCACATCTTTGGAATAACAAAAGGCTGCAGCAGATTGAACATTGCAGAACATGGCGAGGTCCCAGGTGAAGGCTGTGTCCCAGCAGTCGTCCTGTGGAGCAGCACTGTGTGTGCACAGCACAACCACAGCAGACCTGTCTGAACAGATGTGCAATGGCCATGAGGGCTACAGGGTGTAAACCCTGAACTACCTTCCCCAGCCAATGTTCAGACATTTCAGACATTTCAAAATGTTATTTTTTCAATAAGGTTTTTCACAGGTCAGATTGGCACCGAGAACACTCCGATTCCTTCACACTGCATGAAACCTAATTTGACTTTTGTAGTCAGTGAAAGGAAAAATGTTCTTATTTCACTGAGTAGGAGTCCTGCAGAGTTAATAAGTTCTTTGGTGCTTTTCTGAAGAATGCCATTTGGTTCTTAAAGCCAGAATCTGTTCTCTGGTACCTAAATGCAATTCCCATAGATTTCCAAAGAAACTGGATATATGTTTCTTGGCAAAATGCAGCTATTAACTTAAAATCCTGAAAATACATGAAATCTACAGAGAAAATAAAGAGCTGGGTACAGTCTGGAAGAAGTAAAATTGAAATGTACAAAGACCTAGAAATACCTTTTGGAAGTGTATCTTGAGTTCAAATATTTCTGTGTTCCTCCCTAGTCTAGGAAATAGAAAAGTGCCCTTGAAAAATGAACACTGGGTGCTTCTGTTGCACTTGTAATCTTTTTGGTTTGCAAAAGCAAGGGGCAATAAAACCCTGTAGTCTGGCATCAGGCAGCTTAATGTTGTCAGTGAGAAAAATGGAACCTTATGTTCACTTCATGAAAATGGGACTCACCAACACTCATGAGCTGCAAATTGTCTTGCTAAGGAGAAGAAGCCAGAGCTGCTTTATCAGTGAAGTGTTGGATGGCGTAAGACTACTGTTTTTTATTGGAAGGCACACCTTTAGGGAAGCTGGAGGCCATCCCAACCTTTCCTGCAATATGCAAGCAATTATCTCTATGCTGTGTAAAATTTCATTTGTATTTTGCAAACTCTGGAAAGAAAAAAAGTACTTATTTGTCTGCATTGCAATTCTGCAGAATCAATGAATGTTCAATGCACTTATGAAGAATATATTATACAAATATAAAATAGCACCTTCTAATAAATGCTTAGGACATCCAAGGACAAGAATGGTTTAACTTCTGTTATCCTGTTCTAGATTGTGAGAGACTTATTTAAACAGATTTAAGGAAAATACAGTCAAATATAGACTCTGCCTTAAAGAAAAGTACAGTTCTGGAGTGAAAGACAACATTTTTTTGAAGAAATAATGTTCTTTGCAAGACCAGCTAATATGAATGGAAAAAGATACACTGGCATTTATGTAGATGACCTCCTGTTCTAGACTTTTAGACTATCATAGTGGCAATAACATTAACTCTACTTTCTAAAATTTGGGATTAATCCGAACTAAGCAAATTTGACATTGTTTCAGGCTCTTTTGCAAAATGTGTAACTTGGGAATAAATGCTCTGACAAAATGCTTGCGTAAATGACAGGAAAATCAGGCTTCTTGTGTCAGGATCAATATATCAAATCTGTGCAGTGTGCTGAAGCAGATACACAGAAACATAATTTCTATTACTGGAAATACATTATTTAATACACATGTGCTTCGCATCACAGTTTGCCTATCTCCAGCTCAGACCAGTCAGAGAAATGGGATTTTTAGCAGAATTAGTTCACTTCAAAACATGCTCATAAAATATTTGTTTAAGATTAGCAACAGAAGGACCAGCCCAGCAGTATACAGGCCTTGCAGGGTACAAATACCACAGTTAGGATTAGTCCCTTTAGCTGTCTGGAAGCTGAAAGAGTGGGGAGGCAACATTTTGGGGAAGCCAAAATCATCAGATATTAGTATTTGTCTTACTGCAATTCTTGCAAGGACCAGTAGTTATAGGTTCAATCTTTGTGATGGTGCTATTAAAAGGTACATCCACGGTTTGACGTTAAGTAAGTGGGGATGTCAGGCCTGAACCTAGAATCAGCAGTTTACTTTTCCTTCAGGCTTAAACTTTTAAAAGTTCAGGGAAAAGGATCAGGCAGTAACTTACAGAATATTGAGCAAAGCAGAAAACCCTGAGGAACGCAACAATGAGTGGTGGTGCACTGACGCTGGTTACACAGCAAAAACCCCAGGCAAACAACTCCCATCCCACTCTTCACCCCACAGTCCTACATGGATTATGGTTCAATGTCCATCTGTGAAAATGCTAAATTTAGTCTGTCCTCAGAGGAAACACAGGACACAAGTCATGCACATGCTCCAGCTGATCTTTGAGGATGACCTTCCTGTCAGCTCCATGGGCCAAGCGCTACAGAACAACCCTCCCTCCTCACCACACTGCTGTGCTTCAAGACTCACAACTACATACAGAGGAAATAGGCTTTACTCAGAGCTATTTTTATACCCTTCCTCCGGGTGCTTGCTTTTCACTGGTGGGGCAGAGGCATGGGGATGCTCTGGCTGCTGGCTTTGGGTCAGAGCTAGTGTAAAACCTCGTGGTACAAACTGAACTGCCTGCTCGCTCCTGTGTCTCTGCACTGCACTGAGGCACCGCAGCTCCCAGGACGAGAAGAAACAGAAGGCATCTATAAGGTTCCCCTTCAGTTAATAAAAAGAATATTTGGCCCATTTTCAGCAGGTGCTGCCCCTGGATAACTGTGCAGAGTGCTTTGGATAATCCCTGACCTGCTCTCTTGACCCTGAGTACCACAGCAGGAGAGCTGAGTCCTTTCTCAGTACAACAACCACTGCTCAGACTCTGTGAGCACCATTTGTGGAGTCCCTTCAAAGGCCCCTCTCCCTGCTCTGATCCTGCTAACACAAGGGAAGGCTGAGCTCTGCCATTCTATGAACAGACACCTGCTGGGGTCACCGGAGAGCTGGGGACTGGCTTAGAGTCAGGAAGATGCCTCTGGTCTTCCCCAGGCCATATGGAAAGCTGCATAGCCCACATTACTCTAGGAAACATTCCCACTTAATTAATTACAAGTCTAGTATTTACTCAGTAGAACCGTCTTTGGTCTTTGTGATTTCCCAACAGCTGGGACATCAATATGTGAGCAATAAAAATTAAAGAGTCTTTTTCCAGCATGTGTTTGAACACAAGTTGGGAAAAAAAGGACTGATGCAGTCTTGTTTGACCAGGTGTGCACAGCTGAAGTCCTCTCAGATTGTCCCCTCTCAGAGGGCTTGTGGGGCCAGGAGAGGGCTGTGGCCACCCACTCAGCCATCACCTGAGCAGCCAGGGGCCAGCTGGGACCTCCCCTTCATGAGCTGCAGCTGAGGAGGGGGGTTCTCACTTCTCTGCAAGATAGCAAAAAGATTGGCTTAACCTGGCCGTGGAATGCATGGGCTGGCCCCAGGAAAGCAGGCTGGGAAGGCAGACAGGAGAACCAGGAGGGCATGGAGAATTTATGACCCTGGTCTTCTCCAGGGGCTGTGCAAGGAACTGCGGCCCTGAGCCTGATGCAGAGAGGGATATCACTACTGAGTTTCTCCACATTTTCCTTGCCAGACCAGGTGCTGAGCCCTTTGGCATTCTTGGTGAATCTCAGCAGTCCACGGCATTTCAAATTCCCTCAAATTTTCTTTTCCAGTGATAAAACCAGCATAGACACTGTACAGTGAAATTTGGGGTTAAGCTGACAGTGACTAGGTGGATAAATTTTACCCCCGTCAGAAGGGGAAGCAAAGGCAAAGTAAACAAGAAAATTTGCAGGCCTTCTCTCTTTTAAACAAAGAATCCTGTGTTTAAAATAATAAAAATCCACTGTACAAAAGCAAAGCAACTTCCCCCAAAATAGCCTTTCCTGTTTTATCAAAGCATTCATCAAAATTGTCCTTCTCCACGAAAATAAAGTTCCAGGTAGAGTACTGGAGGCCTTTTGTTTTGACTAGATAACTGAAGCTGAAAGAAGCTGAAGCAATAAAGTGACTTCATAATAATAATATAAGTGACTTTACTGGTACCTGGTATGTCCTAAACAAATCCCCATGGCTGAATGTAGGTGTTAATATCTAGTGATGCCATACTGAAAATAAAAAATAATGAAACAGAAATACTACATCAGTGAAATAGGGCTGTTCACAAGCCATGGGAGTGTGGCTGCAACAGCCTGCACACTATCTGCACCTTGAGAGCATGGCTCCCACAGCCTGCATAAAAGTTGTACCTGTGACTTGTAGTGGAAGACACATATCTCCCAAGGATTTTTCAGTATAGTTTTGTTTTCTTGATGTACCCATCAGGTAGAATCCCTGGTAGAACTACAGGCATAGTGATATGAATCCCCCTACACAGGTACAGCTCATCCTCTCAGCCCTGACTTGGCCCACCTCTTAGACACAATGAAAACCAGATCTCATCACCCATATTGCTAAATATTTGTTTGTTTTTTATTATTTTGGAGATAACTGAGCCCAGGAGAACGTATAAGCTTGGATAATGCTAAGGATGGACACTTTATGGGTGTCTGAGTTCTTCTGCGGGGTGACTGTGAAGTAGGAGAAAACACAGAAGAGTGGGATCAAAACACAGCAGCAGGGAGGGGAGTCAGGCATCACCAGCTCTCCAGCACTGCGGCAGACACTGCCCGCTGAGGTAGAAAGGAGCGAGATGATGGGGAGAACTGTGAAGGGCCATCAAAGTGAAGGCAGACAGACGCTGTTTGATGAGACAGAGGAGGGAGACTCAGTAGAGAAAAAACAAGGGAAAGGGAGACCTGACTGAAATAGCAAAGTGGTTTTGAATACTTTCATCTTTATTTTCCCATTCCTTTCACAGCTGCATGGAGTCACACTTGGATTCTGGGGCAGAGCAGAAGCCCTGAGCTGGGCTGTGGCAGGCCTTGGTGCCAGCCCACAGAGCTGCCATGTCCCGCCACGCTGGTGACCGACTTGTTCCAACTGCTCTATTGCAACTGAAAAGGAGTGAAAATGAACGTTTCCTGATGTGATTTTAATATGTAAGCCATGTCTTGAACTTGTAGCAAGAATGCCATGAGGCCCTTAATGCCAGCAGCAGGGGTCTACATGACCTCTCTTGAAAGACAGCCTATACTACAAAATTTTGACTCTGAACACCCTTGTTGGATCAGTATTAGGAACAGAAGTGAGGGTTTGTTTTTTAATTTAAATATTGCATATTTATATTGACAATGGGAGCCTGAACATTGTTTGTTTAATAGAAACCCCATGACCAGCTTATGTACCAGTTAAATCAACTGTGTTACCTAATGGAATGTTTCCTTTAGTTCAGAGCCTTACAAGCATTTTAATCGACCGCTCTTCATTAAGACTTTCAAAAACAAAAACAATTTCTCAGCCTCCACAAGGACAAATGAAGGTTTAATGCGGTGCACTAAAACTTCTGAATCGTCCTCACACGGCTCCCCCGGGACATCAGGAATCATTACCATCAAACACGTTTGCAACAGGGATTGTTTAAAACACAACCGAGAAAGCGCGTGAGCCAGTGCAGATCGCAATTTAAAGCTCAACAGGAACAGGGATATAACAAAAGCAGCCTAGACTCTTTTCCCTCACTAAAACCCAAGATGTTCTTAAAAACAGAGATGTGGGAAGAAACAATTATGCTTTTCCCTACACAGATGATTCTTCTGAGTTCAGGAACTGGAGGAAAGAGTCTTTCAAACACGGCAAGAGCTGGATTAGCCTCACCAGCTTTGCATACTAATGCATTAAATGACCTGCTCTTTCCCTGTTGAGAAGTTACCAAAATGCAGGTCTCCGTGTGACTTCTTTTTCATTGATACCACTCTTCTCACCAGCCTTGTTAAATCCTTATTCTGCTCCCTGCTGTCCCATTCCAGCCTGCCATGGCACTTACCAGCCCTGGGCTCTCTCAGGCTGCGGGTGACCCCCAAACACGTGAGCTCTGACTGGCACAGCACCAAAACTCTCATCCCTCCTGCCCAAAGTCTGGTGCTCTCCCAGTGATGCACCAGGACAAAGTGACCCATCTGGGAAGCACAGGCAAGATGGGCACCCTGCTAACATACACCTTGCAAGATCTCTTCTGCTGGAAGAGATCCAGCTGTTTCTCGGTTTGCTCTGGTACAAAGACCCACCACTGCCACCAAAGCCCCGCTGTTAAGCGGCCTTCAGCCTGCACAGCAAGATGTTTGGACAGCATCTTAAAAAATATATTCCTCATCTTCTCTAGAGATATGCACCAGACACAAGTGGGCAGGATTTGGTTTGGGGCCCTGAACGGGACCTTCCTCTCACATATCATCAATCCAAAACAAATGCCATAAAACCCTACCTTTTTTTTAATGCCCTCTTCTTCTTTTTGTGGTGGAGGTTGCTTAAAATTACTGCAAGAACTAACCTTTGTTACTCTTTGAATTACCCCGTGTGTTCAGTGTTACAAGAAAAACACTGTGTAAAGGGTCATAAGACAAAGACTTTTAAGATCAAGATTTCATCTAATTGTTTCATGGGCCAAATTCAAATTTGGAATCTCTCAGTCAAAGTTAACAGGTTGACACCAGGAATATGCTTGGCGCAGTGTGCTTAATGAATATTGGCTAGGTCATTACATTGCTTTCTATCCAAGTGGATTTGTCTCTCAATTTGAAATTTATAGCTTAATACCTTAGAGCTCAATTACATGGTAAAAGAGACAGAAATAAAAGTCATAGCTTTCCTGTAATTCGTCATGTAGGATAGTTCAAACAGAGCTTCATTTCTAGTACCAGAGATCTTTCTTTTTCCTTCCTAGGAATGCTAGTCAGAAAATAAAACATCCTGCAAACTGTGGAGTCCAGTAACAGAGACTGCAGACAAGTTCCTTTTACTCAATAATCTGTATATCACTTGCAAAAGGTTAATCCCAGAAACCTGTTTGCCTTTTTACAGAGGGTAATTGCAAACACTGTCACATCATCAGAAAGGAAGGACAGGCAGGAGGATACTTGAGCTCTGAGCTGTAGTCAGGTCTTGAAAAAATCAAATGTGTATCCTGCAAAGGAACACAGCCAGGAGTCAGACGGAAGGCTGTGAGACCAGTCCTTAAAGTCTCTGCACTCTTACTGATCAACAAGAGAGATCTGTACAGATATTTCATTACAAAAGGTAGGAAGTGTTCTCTTCTGGGTTTGTTCTATTATATTCACACCACGTCTTTCCTTTTGCAATATTTTATGTTAATTCACCACCTATTTTCAAAGGAATAGTGTAAAAGAGTGAGGAAGAGCCAGACAGAGCACATGTTCAGTTGTGAAGTTTGGTTTTGCATTTCCAGTGGCTTTCAGTTAGACTGATCAGAAAGGCTTGATGAGGACTTGCACTGATGCTCTACAAAATATTCTGGTGATCCCACCAAATCTTTCAAGCCTTCATCTGTTCAGGTGTTGGCTGACATTTTACTTTCTTTACTCTTTCACTTTAAGGACAATAGGTAGCTTCTGTGAGCCATGATTTACATTTATACTCCACCATTACTTATAATAGGACCAAACAGTAATTTGCAGTTTCCCTCTATGCAGATGTAACTATGTTTTGATACTTGGCAAAACTCTGCATGTTTCTAAAATAGATGGCAAGTTCTATTATTAGAAATGTTAAGTTTTGAGTATAGGTACCTTCTGTTCTTGAAATTACAGTGCTTGTAAAAGCAAAGAATTTTGTGCCTTGGTAATTGCAAGCAAAATCCAGCTATTAACCTGCTTTTCTGCAACTGTGTATGTTTACATACTTGAAGCAGACCAGGAACATCATTAATGTTGATGTAAGATGTGCCAGCCTTTGTTCTGGGTTGTAGAGAGGACAAGAAATTGTGGAAGCCTGGACCAAGGGATTCTGCCCATGACCTGTGCCTAAAGCTATTGGAAGAAGAGAAGGGCACAACTCTGAATAGTCAGAAACCATTTGTCATGCTAATCTTTCCAGCACCTCATGAGACCAGCAGGCTCTTTCAGCAGCTACTGCATTTTCCCCTTTAAACTTGCTCTTCTTTCTTTATTCCCAGCATCTGTTCATTCAGTTTAAACAATTTCCTGTTTTCCTAATAGAGGGAGAACTGATTAGACACAGAGCCTATTTGCTGTACTCTGGCCAAAATTGTGGATTGGGTGGTTATTTTTATTATTTCTAGCTGCACTTCTGGAGATCCCATTAATTCTGAGGCTCCCTCATACAGCTTTGGTATGTGCAGGAAGAAAATTGAGGCCAAGGGGAAAAAGATATAAAGGAAATAAAGGCCATGAATACATGGCTGGAGCCAGCCGGCCCCAGACTCACTCAGCACTTGCTCAGAGATGCTGTGCCAAGAGGCAGCTCCTGCCCAGGAGCAGTGGCAGCATGTTAAGTGAGAAAACCTGCCCACAGGCAGGCAGAGCATGCCAGCAAAGCCTTGGTGCTCTGCTGACACAGCCTGGTGGCTTCCAGCTATCAGTGGACTCTGGCCCACCAGCCACAGCCCGGCACTGTGCCCATCCTGCCCTACCTGTGGTGCAGTTGTGCCCTGAAGCTCACACAACCATACCAAAAGCAGAGTCCCCATGTGCCCTGCCAGCCTCCAGCCCCTGCACCACCGTCTTCATCCTCAGGATTTCCTGCCTCCCTTTTCACAGCCTACTCTTGCAACGTTTAGTTTTGTTTCATTTAAGGAAAAGCTCTACAACCCGAAACTCTCAAATGCAGTTTGAGCGGTGTCTCACAGTGCCCTTGGGCAGAGACACAAGCCCAGCTGCTGGACCATGCACACGGCAGACACGTCCCCATCTTCCTGTGAGTCATGCCAGGCAGTGACTGCTCTTACGAAGACCAGGCTGATTTTCAGTTTCACCTTTCTGTTAGTTCACAGATAATTTGCATGTAAGCAACTGGAGCACTTCTCAGCTGAGGGCCAGGACAGGCTCCCGTGGCAGCAGCAGCAGGGCAGGGCCCCAGGAATGCAGCAGGAGAGGAGGTGGCAGCAGGTCTACGAAGTGCATGAGGAGTTTGGAGTTCACACTGCAGAGGGAGCTGACAGCTGAGGGGATCAAATCTGAGATAAGCTGAGCTCTCCTCCCCTGGGTTTGGATCAGATCCTCCTGAAGGGAAACTCTGATAGCAGACTCTGGCCCGATGGCACTGCTCTGTGCTGGGCGTGTGTCCCGCTGCCAGCCTCCGCAGTGGGAGCGCAGGCAGGGAGTGAGCACAAACTACAGCTCAGTTTCAGTGCTTTTTCTCCAAACAAACAAAACCACCAAGCCTAATTTGCTCAAGCAACAATGGATACAATTCTCTTTCTCTTAATGCTGAGTGGAAAAAGAATTTAAAAAGACAGTTCAGGTTGCCGGCTTCCAGTTGGGAGTGGGATGATAGGAGCCTTTCCTCCCTGGACCTTACTTGCATTGTGCATGTCCAGAAGTAGGGCCACAGCCAAAAAGAGACTTGCTCTGGCCACAATGAGCTGAACCAATCCTGGTCTATCAGTCTGGAGCGTGTCCTAAGCCTGGTTGTATGGATGCTGTACGTGGGACACACATTGCTCAGAACAGAACAGCAACTAAAGAGGCCACAGACACCACAGAGACGAACAATATTTCACCATTCATTGTGAGTGAAGCCCAAGCTCTCAGGATAATACCAGCGATGTGTTTTGTTCCACATTGATTGTAAAGGATTCTTTCCCCATTGTACTGTGCCATTACACACAATGTCTCCAGTTCACAAGGTAGTAGAGTGTACCAGTACTCACTGGTGGCCTCTCTGCAATTACAGACAGGATATACTAAAAGAACATGAACCAGTGTGCACTTTAGCAGTCATAAAATAACATATCCACAATTTGGGGCATCCTGGGTGTATAGACAGCATGGCTTTCCCTCCTTCTGTGTCTTTAGGCACTGACAACAGTCCCCCTGGTGTTTAAAGGTCTTATTTTTATCCAGAATCTCAAGACAACGATTACCACATAGCAAAAGACGCGCACGTACAAACATTGATTCATGGACATGGAGTCAGGCTAGCGCTGTGCCCATTCACAGGGACCTGGGAACAAAACTCACCAAGGACCGAACAGCCTTTTACCCACTGACTGCAGGAGCAGCCCAAGCAGCTTTGCACTTACATGATACAAAAGGGAAAACCCAAAACAGCCTTAAACCAGCTGGAGTGTTGCCTACCTTTTCCTGAAGGGAAGAAGCAATCCATCTCCACACTGCTGCGGGAGTGGGAAATGCAGAGAGCGCTGCTGGGGACCAGACCCTCCTGAGGTGGGCTCCGCTCCGTGGTCCGGACCAAACACCAGCCTGGCCTCTCACTCGGCCTCTCCAGCAGCTCCACTGTCTGCCCCACCTGAATGCTCAGCTCGCTGCTGTGGCCCGCTGTAAAGTCCTGGAGCACCACAGTTAGTTCACACCCTCCAGACAACTGCCCAGGTTCAACAGGGAAAAAAAAAAAAAAGAAAAGGAATAGACGTTAGTGAGGGTAGGATGAAAGCAATCATCTTTGCATCATATTTACACTGGCAAAGACAGGATTTGTGTTCCTTAGAAGCCAAGTTAATAATTTGTTTTGTCAAAGTTCAGCATGTTGTGGCCCTGGTTTCCTTTACTTCTTATTGGTTTTGCTGGGCTGAAGTGAGACACCAAAGCTACCCACCCAGTAACCTTTTGAATGCTAGCCATGAGGGAGTTTTAGAGCTGTGAATTTTCTAGCTGCGAGTGTCCATCAGAAACCCTGGGGTTTTTTTTGTTGCTTTAATTTCTGGGGTCACTTTCTAGACTGGCAATGGCCCAGACTGCCTCAGTGCTGTGCCTCATGGTGGGACAAATTCCAGCTCATCCTTCTAAAGCATGAGCTAGACACATTCGCACTTGCCACCAGTGCAGTGAGGAAACAGCTTCACTTTTCTTGGAAGACAAGAAACATACCCTCATCTTCCCAAACTTGCTCTAGGGACCTCTTGGGACACTCGGAAATCCTGATGGGGCAGATCAGAAGAGCTCCTCCCATTCTCACTGATGGAACCCAGAGGTGTAAATACATAAACGCAGAGTGATTGATTATATGCTGACTTTCAGGATTTGTACCTAGGAATAAATGTATCCTTTTACTTCCGTAGTGAGTGCTGGAACTGCTGCTTTCCTTCAGCCTCACACCCTGTGACTCTCGAAGAACAACATTGGTCTCTGTGTAATCACAGTGTCTGTACATCCAGGGACGGGGAATATAAGCACTTGTGTGTACATACAGAAGAAGTGATTGTACAGATTTATTTTTAACAAAGCGTGGGGTTTTTCTAACATAATTGGGTCTCAGAGTTGGATTCTTGCATGTCCAAAAAGGTGTGAGAATGAATCTAAGTTTTTCTGGCCTGAGGAAACTTTCTTAATGCTCCTCTGCAATGTGGATTTCTTGCTGTCTGCCTGTCATCAGGGGCCCTCCTTCATTGTCCTGTGTGCTGCTTGCTTCGCTGAGGGATGCAGGAATCTTTGAGGTCCTTATTCCAGTGTTGAATTTGATAGAAATTTTGACAGAAATTTTGATAGAAATTAGTTCACTGATTCAAAAGTTATTAAGATGAGAATAGTAAACAAGCATAACACTATAAAGTTTATTTTCTTAGGACATGAAGCTAAAACCAAGGATAATATACAATGATTTTAAATGAACAACTTGTAAATCCAACTGAATTGGAAGAAATCTTGTCAGATGCTGAGCAATTGCAAAATCAGTAAAAACTGGGGTCTGCTTTTCAGCTTGAATGGGGGAGCCCTCGAGGAGAGCACACACATCTCTATAGACTTCACTCTTGAGCTGGTACAATCTCAAAATCCCTTATCTTAGCCCAAGCAGCTCCAAGTACACACTCCCATGGGAACAGTCTGTCTCCCCACTCAGTGGCATAGGGGTTTTTGTGTCCAGTGCAGATGTGAAAGAAATCCCACTCACAGGGGTGATATTCACGATTACAGAAAGGGGTCAGTGGACAAGGACTGGTTCTCACCTGTCCTGTGTCTCTGCCGTAGACGAAATGCTAGATTTGGGGAAGAAGAAGGAAATATTTCTCTGAAAGATTATTTGTAAATAAATAGAAAAAACCAAACAAAACAAACCACGGCAGCTGTTCGAGGCCATTCAGACAAAGTGCTGGCATTAATCCTGGCAGAAAGAGCTCAGTGCACAAGAGGTCAGTGTGCCCCTAGCTGGGCAGCTTATCAGCAAACCCACCACTCGTCACGCTGACAATCTCCCCATAACTGGAGTACAGACATTGACAGGGATGGTAAGGATGAGATATTGCCATAATATTTGCTAAGGTTTCTTTGCTATGGACTAATTTGAAGAGGAAAAAATATTCCTGAGCCAATACGGTGTATGATTTGGCATGGTGTGGGATATTTAAGACACGAAGAAAAAACCTGATTACTTCTTGCTACATACATAGACATACCTTACCAAAAGTGATGAATTTCTCCTAATTCTTCCACTATTCCATGCTAAGTAAACTTTCTGTTCACCAAATTATGCTATCTACAATATCTTCTCTGAAAATAATCGAATTTCTCCTTCTTTTAGGGGAAAATGAGAGCAAATACTCTGCTGTATCAGCTTCTCTCCCAGAGAGCTGTTTAGAGCATTCCATGCCCTGTCCCGGAGTACCACTAGGTGTCCGTGTTTGCCATCACACAGCAACTGGATTTTCTGTAAAGAATTAACTCTTGCTTGTCTTCGAGGTGCAGTGTCTGGGCATGAAGGAGCTGGTTCACACAGGATCCCCAGACTCATTGCTTGCAATGATACGGTCAGAGGATGTTACAGAATATTAAAAAATTTTCTACAGATGGTTCAGATTGAATTTTGAGAAATATGTAATTTTTATTGCTTAAGCAGGAAGGGTGAAACAGCCCGGGAATATTCCAGGGAGAAAGGCCTGGTTACCATGACACCCGGGAAAGCTGGGGACAAACAAGGCACTTCCCAGGGAGCACCAGCCCGGGAAGTACTACCCTAAGCAGCTCCCTGCTTCCTGCCATCCTCACTGGGGCCTGAGGGGCAGCTGACCTAACATCAATTTATGGCAGGCCTTGTCACCCCTTCCAAAGTAACTAAACATCTGTGACACAAACAGATGCTTCGATTTGGGCAACACCTGTAAATGTTATCCCAGAGGAGGCAGGTGTGCTCCATGACCCTCGGGTACTGTCCAGCTCTGTGTGCCTGTTTTCTTTGGTTCATTAAAAACAGCAATTTAATGTAATGAGAACGGGAAGTAATCATCCCCTGGAGGAGCTCCTGGGCACCTGGTGGGATCAAGTTCTTCCTCAGCAGGGGAGATTCTCGCCCCACCGGCTTCAGACCGTACCTTTGAAGTGTGAGGGAGGGAGCTCGCTTCCCTCAGCTCCCTGGAGGCCTGAATATCCCTGAAGACATATGAATTTGTATCATCTGCTCCTTAAGCATCTGCTGGATGGAAATGTGGACAGGGTTTCCCAATGCTCCACCTGACTGGCTGGAGCCAGTGCTAAAATAACACATTTTCGGGGAAAGAGCCCCTCTTTGGCAGGTGGAATTAAGCAGTTTCCCTTTCACAGGTAGCTGCAGGTGGCAGGTACAAGCACTTAGCTCAGGGAGGGCCCATAGATCATTTTTAGGTGCCAGCTCCAAAGAACAGAAAAAGAGCTCCTTCCTTTTGCCCAAGGGCTTCCAAGTATTTCCCAGGCCTGTTCCGTGTCTTACATACCACCACATCACAAAGAACATTTTCTTACCAAATTATCCCACAGCAAAGTAATCTCTCTGGAAAACTTATGATAAACTAATATATATACAATTTGTAAGCCACTGAGGAATAATGCAAATACATATGATCCCCGATGACAGAAATCATTTCACCTACTAAGTGATCACTCAAGCTGTTAGTCAGTTCCTTAATTTGTTTTTAGAGAACAATTTTTCCAGCTTTAGAGAAGTATATCATGCTTCTCTCTATGCTGGAGCATGGAAATAGGAATACAGATGGACTGCTGGTTTCTCATACATATTCCACTTGTTTTGGAAAGAAAATAGAGCATGCCCTTAAGGTTGAACTTCACAGGTAAATGCCTTCACATTTTACCATGTAACATTCACTTTTATTATTCCTGTGATTAAAACCACCATTAAAGCCACTGACTGGATATATTTAGAACCCAGACAGCACTCTAATCTGTATATGGCACAACAAGACACATTAAAATAAAAATAACAATGCAACATGCCTTTGCAGAGCACAAGGCATAACTGAAAGATCTGACACGGGGACAGATCTAACAAATTATACAGCAAGCAACAGCCTTACAATCAGGAAGAAAAGGAAATGGTAGAAGCAAATAGCAAAATGCAATGAAGGAAGCAAGAGGGCCCCAAGCTGTCTGGAGCGAATGTGCTGCATGTCCTGAGAGAAGCTGGCAGGAGCCCCAGCCTGTCTCCACAGTGCCTGCCATCAGCAAACCATCTCCCATCCTCTGCCTTCACGTGTTCCTGGGCTAGGAAACATCACTGTGCATTTACTGTGTAAATGTTTTCATCAGGATGTTGTAATCTAATGATCACATCTGAGCTAGGGTGGAGCCCTGCGCACTCACAGGTGCGGGCAGGGACCCAGCCACAGCCATTGGAAACTCCCCTCTCTGCTGCAGGACGCTGCTCACAAACCTCAGAGCATCGATGTGAGCAGTTTATGTCCGACACAGACTCTGGGGAATGAGCTTTGTCACTCACATGAGCCTTTCTGCTCCTGGGAACACCCACCCGAGTGCCCGTCAGCCGCAGGAGGGTGAAGTACGAGCAACCAAAATGATCCCAGGCATGGTCACATCCTGCTGTGGGGGCATCCAGGCTGCTCCAAGAGCAGGAGCCAGCTCAGCTCCAGCAACCAGCAGGCACTGGTCAGTGCAGGATTACCGTGAGATTGCCCTTCCTGAATCACAGTGTGTGTGCATGGTCACTGTGCACCTGCTTCATTTTCAGCCACAAAGCAGCAGCCAGAGGAAGCAAGGCTGAACACCAAAGGCGTATTTGTTATCATAGTGCAGATGGAAAACACCTACCCGGCCACAGGCTGTCCTTCCTTCCCTCAAACAAATCCCTCAAATAGATCTTAAATAGTACTAAATCCACTCCAGGTGAAAGTAAAGTGGGCATGGCTAGCTCCCCACCAGGGTGAGCAGGTATTCGGGAGGTGGGTGTCTGAAGTCTGAAGTTCCCACTCTTTCTGTTTTCAAATACGCCAGCATTGTTGTGGAAATCCACACGAGCTGGTTATTTACATCTATTCAAGAGGACACAGAGCTCTGCTAGTTTAAACAAAGCATTTTGTATGGTGCAGCACTACGGCCTAATATAAATTGCTAGTTTTCTGTTGCTTTTAGGCTTTCTGCCTGGTTGGTTTTGGATGAAAGCCAGTTTTGAATAGAAGCATTTAGTCACCATAAACAGCCTGTTTCAAGAGGGTGAGAGAGGCAGTAGGAGCAAGAATGGGATTTGCATTCTTATCAAGAGATTAAAAAAAATGAATAAAACCACTTAGATGTTGGTTCTGTCTGCACTGAAATAAATCCAGGAGCTGTCACTTTAGCTGGGGGATGGACACGAGAAATCTTATCCCCTGCAGAATTCTTTGTGAAAATTTCTGTAATTTCATAGAGATTTTCTTTTTACTGGGAGGTTAGAGAGTGAGAGATCAAATTCAGAAAAAGCCTCTGAGGAATTCCAGTGCTAGAGAATTGCTTTAGTTTTTTACTCTGTAACAGGCTCTGTTTGGAGTGTGAACTCTGAGTCACCCATGTTTCTCACTCTAAAGCCTCTCAGCTCTGAAGGATGCTGAGCTGTGAGCTCTGGCAATGCTGGTGAATGCTTTGCTGCATCTGTTCAGGGCTGTTTCTGTGGGGACAGGCTGCATTTCAGGAGCTATGGGCTAACCAGGAATAACCTACTACAGTCAGTAGCATTGCTCTGGACCGAACTGCTCGGAATTGAAAATTCAGTGGAGAATGCCTGACTCATCTGAGCCCTTCTTAGTCCTCAGGCCCCACCACCCATCTTCCATTAAGCTGGAGCTGGTGGTTCCCACTCTTTCTGTTTTGTCTGACTGAACAGAGAGGACCAGTGCTTCAGCTTCAGGGGAAAGCCTGTTTATATTTAGGCAATTAATCAAACACATGGCTGGGATAATGGTGACATCCAGTGGACCAAAGGTACCATCTTTGTTCTTCCAGAGGCATCTGGATGTGCAGCACTATAAATGGCGCTGTGTGTCTCCACAGCAAATTATTCCACAGCAGGAAGAAAAGACACAGATGGCACGTGGGACATGTAAATATGCTAAAGGAAAGGAAATCTGGTGTTATGGTCTCAAATAGCACATACTTTTCCAGCATCTCTTGCTGCAGTTCCTACTAGATGACCATATCCTGACTGTGCTGGATTTTGGACTCTGGCATATGCTGACATCTGCAGAACAGCTTGAATGGAGCTGTCTGAATTATTTCTGGAGCCTTTTTTCCAGAGAGTAAGACTAAAGTCGATCCAAATGAAACAGCATTTCTAGCTATAAAAAATGCTTTTGAAGATAAAGAAAACCAGATTCACTTTGTTTCACTCAACAAATTGAACCAGAGCATGCTTGTGTTTGATCTGAAGGTTTCCTCATGGCATTTGGCTCAGAGAGCTGGTACCCAAATTCCATTCCTTTCCCTTCCTTGGAGAAGCACAAAATGGAGCAGATATCATCTGTGCTCCTCAGTGAGACACAGCCAGAACATCTGGCTCCAAAACCCTTTGGCTTTGGGGGGTAAGCAAGGCAGATGGCTGAAACCCTCCAAGGTAATCCCTACCTGCTGTCTTTTGCAGCCACAACCAACCCAGGGTTAATAAAAATGCAAGAATAGACTGAAATCAGGGAGCTGAGTAGCTGTTTTTTTTCATGTTTGGCACAATTTTGAACCAGGGGATCAAGGGTTCCAGTCACAGATGATTCATCAGACACCAGCTCCTGAAACACTCCTAGCAAGTACACAAAATCTGATCATGTATTCTGGCCAGGAGTTTTGTGAAACACCTTCAGGTATAAGCAGCAGAGGCAAGTGTGCACAGTAAAAGTCTTTCTTCACAGCTGATGAATTTAAAATAGAAACCCAGCTGCTGGCATCACATACCTGGTACTGGTGGAAAAGGAGGATTTGAGTCTGATAGAAGCTTTAGAAACACAAGGAATAAGAAAATGAGCCCTTGCAAAGGGTGGTTTATGTGCACATCTGTCTTTATCTAACTGGGGCATTCTGCCCTGAGCAGAATTTTAAGGGAGAAACCAAGAAATCTTGCAGAAGCCATGTTCCCTCCACAGTGCTCCCATCTGAGTATGACCCCCACTATTTGTTTCTCAGCAAGAAACCTACAGATCCCCTGATAGCAACATCAGGAAATAATTAGGTCCTTAATTAACTACCTCAGCTTTTAAATTACACCAAAAGGAAAACAGTTACGTGAAGAACTGTGAACAAGGGTTCACAGTAACCAGAGGAGAAACCTCAGATGCCCTCTTGGGAAGGGAACAAATGATACAACAGTAAAACAAAAAAGCACAATAAGGCCACCTAGGGATGCTTTAGAACAAAGTAAATCTCAGTTTGTACACTAGATCCGATTTGTTTAATACACATATCCCCAGACTATGTTTCCCTTGTAATAAGGATAATTATTTTAAACAGGTACACTGCTGTCTGCACAGTTATACTTTTAATGGACTTAACGAAAAGTGATATAATTTCAAACAATACCTGCAAGAGACCTCCCTCCCCTTGTCAAGAAAAAAGCAGACATTTCCAAGACAAGAGGTTGTAGATTGCTTCAAAGCTATGTTTTCCTGGTCCTGCTATAAGAAGTGAGGGCTTGAAGGCAGAAAAGGGATAATCTTATATTCTCTTCCTCACCTCTGCCAGCATGCAGGAACCAGGATTGTAGTACCACTGTGGTTTAGACACAAGTAAGACTGATTACTTTAGATGGACACCCTCTCCAGTGACAGCCATGCCCAGCTTCCAGCAGACACTCTGCTGGCCTTCACTGACCTGCCTCAGGTGCTCTGGACTCTCCTAAAACACCCCCCCTGCAATGAATGCTGGGTATCTGAAGGCAGCATGGATGGGGAGCCCAGCACACAGAAACAAAAAAGCCTGCCCTGATGCCTGGTAGCATCATGGGAAACCACAGCAGTCCTCCTTCAGGGATATTAGTCCCTCAAAATGGGTGAGGATCTGCACAGAGAAACCAAAACCACGATGAAGTACTTAAAATATCCCCTGATGTTTTTTTTGCCCAAATTGATGAATTCACAGAACAGATGTTTGACATAAAACTGGCTTTGTTTTTAACTGGAGGAGATTATTTAGGCTATGTCTAAGCCATACGGTCCTGTAAGTCTGACTCCCCTCTGCCATTGCTGGAGAGACCAGCTTGGCATCCCTCTCCATTTCCAATCCTTTTTACAGATTTAATAGCTGCTATTTTTCTTTCTTATTATTGGTCCCTAGGTCCCGTTACTATAAATCAGGGCCTTAGGCCCAAAATTAACTCAAAGGTGGATTTGGACAAGTTGCTTTGCATTGTTTTCAGTACTAGGTTGGTTTAATAGAACATAAAGGGAAATGCAGATGTGAATACAGAAAATGCATTGAGAGGAATGGTGACAGTGAGTGGTGTTCATCTCCAAGCCACTAAAGGAAGACCTGGTCCTGGCTGGCACATTTTCCTGCCCCTTTTCCCCTTGCAGGTGTCACACTGAAGACAGTGAATTTTCAGAGGGATTTAGTGCACGCTAGAAAAACCAGCGCATGGGACTAACGTGACTGTTAGAAGGTGCTGGGTGCCAGGCAGGCTTCAGGCTGAAAGAACGTGTGATGGCTGAGGGCATCCTAATGATCTGCTTCAGCTCAGTGCTGCCATTAATCACCACATAACCTCAGGCCACTGCTCCTGCAGGTAGGCTGAACTCTGCTTGAAGCAAAGCCGACCTTGAGCAGGAGAGTTTGCAGAACTGTTGCATGCCAATACCCTCAGATGGTGTTTGGCACTGAGGAAAAAGGAGAGATGATCACTTGTATTTGAGTCCTCCCTATTGCTTGCCTTGCTCACTGCACCCTCTGAGCCTTTCCAGCACTGCTGCAGGATCTTCAGCCCATGATGGGTTGCAGCTTGAGTCCCAACAGTTAAATCCTGGGGTTTTCATTCCCTTCCCATAATACTGCCATTTACTTGATGTGACCTCTCTTGCCAAGTGATGTAACAGTGTGCACGATCGAGCCTGGCACGTCTAAGCAGATGTTTCCAGTGGACACAGAAACAGTATTATGAAATGAAAATATCGCCTAAAACCTGAGCAGCACAAGAGATTACAATGGCCTTTATGAAGATCAGCTTACCTAAAAGAGCACTGAAAGGCCTTTGGCTGCAGTCATGTGCTTCCCTTCTAAAATGAAAGATTGTTGCTTGTACTACTGTAATGTGACTCCCAAAGGAACCAGCAGCTGCAGGTTTTGAATTTTATCATTTTCGGCCGCTCTCTTTGATAGAGTTGACTGAAGCATGCCCAAAGGACACTCCTCCCATAAAATTTTCTTCTTTAACTACAATAATAAAAAAATGGTTGCATGCTTTGTTTTTGGTGTGTTTTGTTTTAGTTTCTAACAAGGTAATAAATTCTATTTCAAAGAATGTAAATCCAAAGAGTTTGATAGTTGATCTTATTTGCTTTGTTTCAACTGAAAGGAAATGCTCATTGACTCTGTCATTTACATTTGCTGTCATGTCACATTATCAGAGAGAGCTAAATATGAATCAATGAAATTCAGCACAAACAAGTAGAAGATTGAGAGGAGCCTGAAAGAACCTGCTAGGTTCATTTATCAAAGGCTGAGCAGAATAATAAGGTCTATTGATAAGCACATTCCCAGCTCCTGCTTAATTTCTTTCCCTGAAGACACTTCCAATAAAATGCTCTGGCTTGTGCAATCACTGTTACACGTAAATTGTTCCCGGATGAATACGTTCATTTCTGTTCTTCCTAGACTCAGTTCAGCCAGTATGGAGGCCTCAATTTTCACAGAGTGAAACACAGAGTGCGTTTATCCACAACACTCATACATGTGCTCTTTTGTTCCCTAAAACCACATTTCTCTTTTGCACTCAATGCGTGCAGAGGAAGGTGATATGACCTGAGCTTAAAACATCCTCAGGATATTTGACAATGTGTAATGCAAGAGTGTCCAGAAAGAATGAAAGATTTTGGTAGCCAAGTATAACATTTTCAGCCTGAGATCCAAGTACACTTAATGCTTGTCATTAGCATATCCAGTGTGTCTCTAAAGCCATGTGGAGGACATGTCCAGGGCAGCTCAGTGACAGAGCTGCTGCTGGGAAGGGACAGAGCCTGAAGTCAGTGAAGTTCAGTGTGAATTGGACACTGCTTCCTTTGGGTTTCTTTTGCAAATCCTTGACTAAATCTCCATCTTATCCTTAATTGGCAGATATAAAGATATGTGCTCAGGGGAACATTTGATTTTTTGCTAGTAACTGAGAAAAAAAGATAAACTGTAAGAAATTCCCTTTCAGAAAGACAGTGAATCCATAGAGTTTGACAGCAGCTCTGAGTTGTTTTATTTCAGCCTGAATGGCAAGGGGTGTTGCGGCATCCTAGGTTCAGGAGAGATGGACAGTGGGAGCCCATCCATGAAGGGATAGAGGCACTGGAAAGGAATAGGGCTGTGGGAGAACTGGGGCTGCAGCAATGGAGGACAGATGACAACACAGGGGCCTGGGGCTAAACAAAGGAAGATGGTGAATACCAGCAGTGATGACCAGCCAGGCTGATAAACAACCTTGTAACGAAACTGAGCAATTCCCAACTTTAATTCACCTTGAGATCAGATTCTCAAACTGCATACTGGAGAGTCTTAAAATTAAGGAAAAAACTACTAAGCTTTGTAGCACTTGCTTCAACTCCATTTCTTATTACTCTTACATCCACAGCCTGCCTGCCATGCTTGTGCCTGTAGCAATTAACATGGTATTATCCCACCTACTTAACCTGAATATCCAACAGGATACTTCCTTGGCTGAATATTTCCTTTTTCAGTCACAGAATTATGCTCCCTTAACAAATTCTGTTTTGTGAATTCACTATTACATCATCTATGCTGTTAGACTTTTGGCATAAACATCTGTTTCCTTTCATAATAAAAGAATGATAAATAATAATTTCCTCTATCCCAAGCAATACAGTAGCAGAGCTGTGTGTTCAAACCTCATTAATCCCCACCCAATCTAAAGAAGAAACTTCTGAAATGCTCTGTTTGCCAGAATGAGTCCTAAGTGGAGGGAAAACACACTTGAAGTAGAAGAGAATGAATTAGCCTTTATGGCATGAAATAGGAATTTATTGTTGCATCACCACACCTAACACTATGGTTATGAGGTGGTAGCTCTTTCAATGATAAACTTCTGCAGGAAAACAATGAAAACACAACGTAAATCATGTTTCCTTCTCAGGGTTCACAAGGCCTTAGTAAGTAGTGACCCTATTTAATATACCTAACTTATCACAGCCTGCACTGTTTCCTTCTCTTCTTTCTGGGTCCCCTTTCTGTCCCTCCAACAAAAAAAAAGGGACCCTTTATCACAGTGCTCTGTATTGTACTGTAAATAATGTCTGGATTGATCCAAGGTGCAGATAAATGAATTTGCCTCTCTCCTATACCAAAGGTATTTTTGTCAGTAATATGCACCACTGGGGCATGGGAAAAAAACCAAAGAGAGTCTGAAAAGTGAGTCTGAAAAGCCCCTGCAGGAAGCAGAGAGAAAACTCAGGGGACACAGTATTCAGAGGCAGGCTCACTCTTGGCAGGCAGATAGAGGGTTTGGTCACTGGCACACCACTGCCCAGCTGCAGCAGCAACAGGCCATCTTCTCCCCTCCTGAGCTGAGAGGCTCCTGGGCTCCCCAAGGACAGCCTTTCCCACTGCCCTGCTCCTGCTGTTCCCCACACAGGGCAGGGGCAGAGGGGACACTGGCAGTTCGCTGAGAGGTGGCAGCAGGAGATGTGCCGGTCTCTGAGACTGGCCCCTTCCCTGGGGGGCAGGTAACCTATCAGTGGTAGTGAGAACTTAGGAAGAGTCTTATTTCAAAATGTCTATAATGCCTTTTTCTGGCCTTCCACTGAGAAAGTCACAAATAAAATTGAATGATACTACAGAGACTTTAGATCATGTGAAATACCTTTCTGTCAGGCTGAAATCACCAGTAATGAGTGCAAAGAAAAAATATAGATGAGTGTACAACATTTTCCAAACTGAAGCCAAAGAGAATTATAGTTCTGCACAGATATCTCCAGAGTATTTACATGTACCACAACGGCAACAATACTAATGTGGCTAAAACTTATTTCTTTCAAATGAAGGACAATTTCATCTTCTACAGAAAACAATGTTTATTGCCCAGTTTTATTTTTTCTACCTCCTTGAAACTTGGCAGCCATTTGATATCATCCATCTCCATTAGGATACCATGGGTTATCAACATTGGCTATTTGGACAATTATAATCCCAGATGGTTCCTTTGCAAAAATTTCTACAACTCACTGGCACCACTACATACAGTTGGATTCTAATTGTACAGTAAATGTCATTTACACTGGTTGACTCGATTTTCCTTTTCTGATCCCTTTATGTCATTTTATGCCATTCTTTCTCTCAGCCTTAATTCTGCTTTGCAACCCGATATAATTTGACTCATCATGCCTATAATAGGTTCTACTTCTCCTCTTTCAAGCTATATGAGAGGAAATACTCTGCATCATACACACTGTTTAGCAATAACAAAGGCACTCTTTAATTTAATTATCATGTGTTACCATAGACAAGAAATGCAACTAATGTAAATTCATGTTTTACCCATAGTAACAGAACCTGCATCAACTATCGACAGAGTGCAACACTTTAACTGATTCAAAGTCTTCTGCAAACACAACTTTTGTGATTTTGCTGGTAAACATGAACAGCACAGAAAAGACGGACTGCTTTCCCTGTTTGCACATTTTTCTCATGAAAAGAAGTAAGCTTATTTTTAAGGAATTGTTAAAAATTTTTTTGATTACTAAAAATGGGAAGGTAGTCACAGAAGAAACACTAAATGAGGAGAAAAAGTGATCTAATCTCACTTTACAAATGAAAAAGTAGCCAGTCAACAACACTAAACACAAAATCACAGCACCCACTGGAGAAACAGGCAGGAGAACTGTCATTCCAAAAACGAGCTACAGTGTAATGCTATACATCTACAGCTATAGATCTGGCGTGGTAAATTTGAGTTTCTCTTTTTATAGAAGTGTTCCTAAAAAACTCCTTTGGTAAACACCAGCAGAGCCTCTCCTCCCAAGCAGAGCAAACACACTGAAGGAATTTGGTGCTGTTCTTTCGAAGAACAAATCTGCTCTCCTTACCCTCTAAAAGGATACCCAAAAGAGGAGGGAATGGCACTGCTTGAGCAAATGCCTTTCAGCAGGATTTCTCCTTGAGTGAAAGCTCCAGCACCACCTGCTCATGGTAGGAATCTGCTACAGCTCAGGAAAACTGCCTTGGGACTTGAATAACACTTTTTAAACCTTCACCAAAGTTGTTCAGAATCAGGGACGGAAAATGCAAAAGCCAACATACCTTCCCCTCTGGCAGCTCAACAGGTGTGTGCTACATTAACTAACCCAGTCTCTGTGCCACTGCCACCTTGACGTCATTGTTACTGGGTTGACAAAAGGTTTCCATGACAAACGAGAAAGCTGATCTGTTATCTCCCCTCTGGAGGAAATTGAAATGCCCTCTCTCCCATATTCTGCTAGACCCACCCATCTTGTTTTTGGCACGCAGCCCAGAGGGTGCGCTTCTGTGATTGATTTAGATTTCCCTCTGCTCTGAAACAGAGAAACCAACTTGTTTGTTGTTTTTCCCCTAACTTAAACTAGAGGGTGTCACCCTCATCCCACTGTGATCCCACCCACCTCATCCACAGCACAATCTTCTTCGCAGGCATTCTGGCTACCATGCTCAAAAAGAGAACAGATAACACTGAAAGAGGACAAACTTTGAAGCAATGAACAAAAAACACTATTAAGACATTTGATTCTCTTCTCAGCTATAATTTATTACCTCTACTAGCAGGCATGACCTGTAATAGTTAGCAGATGTTTGAAACATCTCATTTTGAACTTTGCCTAAGATTAAAAGAGATCTTGTAGAATTTAAATAGCAGCTGCAGAATGAAATAAGGTTGCCTTTCCTAATGTGACAGAAATGTTCATCCTAGCCTTAAACAAGGAGGACTGTTTTATGTTCTGTAAATATTGAGGAAGTTAAATTTTTGTGCACAGGCACCCACACATTATAAATTTTATATGTGTCTAATTTACAGCAATTGACATGAAATAACCCCAGTGGAAAAGGCTGGCCCAGCTGCCTGAATGCTTCTTAGGTTTTTGCTACAATTAACCCCAGGCCTGCAGCTCACCACAAACAGGAGAACAATGGACTATTCTGGCCATGAACAACAGGTTAGCAAATTTGGAGGTACAAATTTATTTATTATCAACATTACTATTCTCACTGCATCAAGGGAGAACCCAGCAGTCCTCAAAGAGGATCATGTCCTGGATATGGAAACAAACCCAAAGAATCTCCAAGGAGCAATAAAATACACTTCCCTACAGCTGTGCAAGCCCACCAGCCTCTCCGCCACGCTGGCCCCAGCAGGGTTCCTACCCTGTGCAGCAACACAGTCACCTTTAAGCACTGGGATTGATGCTAAATTCAACCTCTTGGGTGTAGTTCCTATGGATCTTCTAGGACTACTGATTCCCCTAGCTCTTGTTCCTACAATGATTAGACTTCAGCCAAGGGCTAACTAATTCACTGACACAGATGGCTAAGCTTCTGAATTGAGGAAGTTAACATACAAACAGCTAATTTAAAAACAGGTTTAGATCTCAAAACGAATCATTGTTCCCTTTCAGACTGCATGCATTTCTTCTTTGCTTCACACTTTAAGATTTTTCATTAATTCCCATACTTGCAGGTTTCTCAATGTTTGCAAACAGAGATCTTAACATGGCAGACATAAGATCTGAAACAGATTTTGAAAGACCTGTTGTAGTGAACAAAGATGTCCCTAGCCTTTATGCATCTGGTTTGAATTAATATTTGTATCCCCTCAGAATACACGAGATTTCTTCCTAAGCTAGGCTTTTCCTAGTACACGTGTTTTAGTAACACAAGGTTGTAATGCACTGCTCTCAAACAGATGTGATTCTGGAGGCTGTCCCAAGGAGTACTGCTCACCTTCAGAGGGAGGCAAAGTCTAAACCAAGGTTGTGCTATTGTTTTTGGGGAAGACAAAATGCCATTGTTTTTGGGGAAGACAAAATGCCTTGACTCCCATTAAGTTTATTTTAAATCCTGCTGCATGACAGCTGCTTACAACTAATGTGGCATGTAATATTAAAGATGTTATTACTGAACATGAAAATAGCTAACACTTTTGGAAATCTAATCAACGTTTAATTCATTGTCCCAGGGAGATTCACAACTCTAAAGACCTTCAAACCAGTGCAGGACTTAAGAACACATATTTAACCTAACTCTATTCCTGTGGAACAGAGCTCAGCATATGCTCAACATTAGGGGCATGTGCTTAATGGGCTCATGAAACACGTCCTGCTTTATGATTCAGCATGAGCAATTTACAGCTCTCTTTTCATCTTCCTTACAACCACTAATGTGCCCATGGAATTACGACAGGCCAGTGGCAGGAAACGGAGCATTGGCCTCATCAAGGGGCCCATTGGGCTGACGGAGCCCAGCACACAGCACCAGCCCAGGACACACCAACCCATGCCAGCCCCAGTGGGGAACCCTGCTCAGGGTGTTCCTTTTACAATCAGAAAACGGGCACAGGAAAACCACCACAGCTAATTACACACCGTAGCTATTTAGCATGAAGAAACTGTATGCTGGAATAATACCCACAGGTGATTTTACTACAGATTTACTGTAACTCCACCACTCCCAGCAGGTGTCAACACTCCTGACTCGGAGAACACACCACCTGCATGCCGTTTTTATTTAATTACCATGATTTTCAGAAATTTGCTCTGCAGCACTCAAAGCACAGTCATTAATCTTCAGTAATCTCTCTGAACAACAATTTCAACTTTTCTGAGCCCGGAGCCCCTCTATAAAGCAGGGGCTGTATTGTCTGAGCACAGGATTTTATGCAAGGCAGTTGCCATGGCAACACGACAGGGAGGGCAGAACCCAAACAATAATTGAGCATCAAAGAATTTTAAGTGCAGGGAAAATTCAGAGCTAGATTCCATATTAGAGCTATAGGCTGTCCAAACTGCAGATTTTAAAGCTTAGGAAGACTGGATATTATTATAAGCTCTCTTGGGGATAGCTGTATTCCAGCAATGCATTATCACTGATCTGTTCCCATTATAATCCATCCATTTCACAGAAAACTACATGTTTTGTAGGGGAGTGGAAAAGCAATCTGAAAAGGAACAATTGCACATCTTGGCTTTGCGTAGAGAAAAAAGAAAGAGGGAGAAGGAAAAAAAGGTTATAATCCAAACTGTATTTCAATAGAAAACCTGGCTGTTATAAAAATAATAATGGTCTTGGCTAGTCACTTGTTGTGAAATAATGAACCGTGTGCACCTTTATAATATTATTGCAGGCATTCTATAGAGGACCCTAATAAAAATGGATGGCTAACTAAATGAGAAAGGGCTGCTGCATTGTTTTATAAGGCAGTAATCCAGTTCCAGAAGACATAAATCGTAAACTCCAAACCAAAGAGTTTATACCGAAAACACGACACAGCTTTATTGTTATTATTACCCTGTTGCTCTGGTACATGCTGCTACAAATGTGTTTGCAAAATAATTAAAATCCAGAAGCGTTAGCAATGGAGCAGACCGTAATTGTGTCTCAGGAGTGCTGAGTGCCCCAAGCTGTTACAAACCTTCACATAAGAAAGGTGCTGGTTTTATGTTCACGTGGATTGGTTTGCCACTTAAAAATGGAACCATACAGATATGGAAGGTAAAATAACCTAACAGAAGGCCTGGGACATAGATGATCTTCGTTCTAACTCCCACCTCTCTTTCTTGTCCAATGTTTAACTTGGACAACTCCACTCTCCTATATCCCTTCTGAGTCTTGGAAACAGAGATAGTGCCAGTCACATCTTCATGAGACCAAGTACAAGCTTGCATGTAACTAATGGTTATTTTTTGCAAGAAACATGCTGTTTGGATGAGCACGTTTCTAGTGAGAGAAAAGCCACCTCAGTGCTGGGGAAGTCAGCAGCCTCCTCAACACCACTACTGACCAGGAGCCTAAAAGAGTGACCCATGTCCTTCCCTCCATGCCAGTGAGATCTGCAGGTATTAGGGCTGGCCCTGTTTACCTACAGAAAGCCAACCAAGCTATTTGTATCAGCAGCCTGTTCTTTTTGCTCCTGACTGCTCACCCAGCTGCAGGCATTAGTGACGTACTTTTAATTTTTTTGGCTTCTCATGCATAACCAGCAATCCCCATGGAGCAGGCCTAGCACAGGCCACCTTCCCACAGACCTGGGCTGCGTGGTCAGTCTCCAGCTACAGTGGAAGCTTTTCCGGAGGGTCAAGCATCTCTCAGCCATGAGATGAGGTCTCTAGTAATGTGTGTGTCCATACATACATGTGTTCACACTACTGCATTTCTTCTAATTAGAGCAAATTCTTGGTTGCTCTCCCTATCCTTATGTTGATTTCCACAGAAATGATTTTTGAGATCAGAAGCTTCTGCCAAGTTGCTTGAAATTTGTCCAACGGGTACAAAAGTCATTACAAGGCAGAGCACAATTTTCTAAGGTAACAACTTTTTCTTTCATGTGGGAAACATGAAAGAAAAAGTTGTTAGCTTAGAAAATTAAGTTAAAAACTTTCTCCTATCACAAAGGTAAGGATAAGTCTCTTTTCTTACATTTCTCTACAAAGCAGCCTGCCCTGTAATAATTCCATTTTATCTGTATCTGTCAACTAGCCAGGTTTCCATCGTTTAATACAAGACGTTTATTTTCTATTGTTCTGCTCTGTTAATAAAAATATCACATGGCCCAAGTCAAACGCCCACAAAAATCTACCACTATTTCCTCTATTAGCTGAATTATAACCTCATAAAAAAAATCAAGCTAGCTTAGTTTTATTTTCTATAAACAGGTGCTAACTTGCATTACTTACATGAACAGGGTTTAATACATCATTAACTCGTGCTCTTTATTTGTCATGTCATAGTTATTCCTAGAGCCAATATTCCAGGTTTGCAATTCAGTGGTATTAACCACAAATCAGACAGCAGATTTTGAAAACTGCAATGTTTTTATCAGCTCACAGGTGAGGTGGAATGATCTGACACTTATGAATCCTCTTACTGTTTTTATTTTAGGTTAAATTCAATTTCTGAAAGTTTCTCAGGATCTTTTGTATTATTTGGATCTCATGCAGGAACACAGATACCCATTCCTATGTCAGTAGAACCATACCAGCTTTGCTGCTGTAGCTTAGACATTTTTCTAGCATAAGAGACCCTGCTATGGAAATTTGAACAGATTTGGAAAGCAGCTCCCTAATGGACATGTTAATGCAGCCAATTTGTGACACAGATCCCCTGTCCTGTTCCTCCTGGACAGGACCAAACCATACCACTACATTAACATCTTTAAAAGCTGTCTTGCAACAAAGGTCAAGGATCACCTGTTCCTGAGAGCCGAACTGCACTTTAATGTTAGCCCTGAACCCCAGAGACTGGAAATGACTCACAGTGGGTATGATCTGAAGATGCTCAATGCCAGGACATTAAGTCAGGTGTAGGTGCATGCCTGATTGCTTGCAGGCTGCAGTTGTGCTCCTTTTTCTGGGCCATGTTAGAAAAAACCTGCACAGCCTCCAGGCTGGAGTGGTACCATCAGCATTGCTCAGCACAAATCATGTAGGGCTCTTTTTATAGCTTCAGGATAAGCAACTTCCACTCACGCACTACTATAGTTCCTACAGTGCCAACAAGGCAGGCCAGTCTATGGTATGATGGCTTGTTTTATTGTATTAGTTTCTGATTCAGTATTATTTGGCTTTACTGTCACCAGTTGTCTGTGCATTTCTACATTTAAAGCTGCTTCTTTCCCAATCCACTCCCAGCTGCCTCTGCAGTAATAGCGAAGCATGATCTTGGATAGTTTGGCATGTGATTAATAGCTGTTCAGATTGCCTTGGCAGTTTCAGAGTATGCTAATTGGGTTAACAAGGTACTAACTGCTCCAAGGTGTTATGAATGTGTTGTAAAATCAAAAACTCTGCTGTCAAATGCATTCATTACTCATGCAAGGAGCCTACTCCAAAAGGCAGTATTTCCAGCCATTTCTCCTACTCATCTAGGAAAGACAACAGCACCAAGAGCATCTTTAACCGATGCTGCCTCATTCCTAGAGAAGGAATCTCAGCCAAAAGGCTCCTTGGTACCTTTGGGGAGTTTCAGATTCCTCCTCAGATGCAGCCAACAATTGGGTCCCACCAGGCCCCTTGCCATGGGCTGCTCTCACCAGGAAGAGAAAGAAAAGCAAGACCCATTTGGCCACCTGGGCACAACCAGTCCCAATGGGTTGTGGACCTGATCCCAGGTGAGGAACACCCAGCCACTGCCTGGGGCTGCTCCACAGGCCTCACTTCCTGTTTTTCCCCATCCCAGTCCCTAGGTTTTATTGCTGTTCCCATTCTCCTTCTCCCCACCATTTGCACTTTAGGCACCATGCCTCATTGCCACCTCTTGCTATCCAGGCACACTGCCTGACAGCATTTCTGATTTTTGCAAAATAACAACCTCAGCAATCAGACCAAAGAGCTTTCACAAGCACCCTGTGCTCTCCGTTTTACAGGTAAGATCAGACCAAACAATGACACTACTGTTTGAGCCTACAGAACAGACAAGAAAGTCACAGTATCACTTTTTCCCATTACCCCTTGTGCTGAAACACACCCAATTTATCCACTGACGTAAGAGACAGGTTCACGTGATTCCTTCTCCTTCTGCTAGTTCTTTCCTACTAAAGGTCACACCTCCTGATTTCATTTCTGTGGAACTGAGCAACTCAGTCTTTACTGTCTTCCCTTTTCCTGTTCAAGTTGACATTGATTTCTGCTGTATTTGAAGTCAATGTAATAAGATAAACCCTATATATTTGCCTGATACAACTGAGACATACTGACCTGGATAGCTGGGCCAGTTATCCAGTCAAAACACTGACTAAAATTAAAACTAGATGGTGGGACAAAAACAATTCCTTGACTAACCACAATCAGTGAACAAAGTTCCTGGCAACACTGAGGTTCGACCTAGATATATGAAAAAATGAAGGACAGGAAATTTCATTTTTTTTCTTTAAAAAAACTGAAGATGGAGTAAACCACAGCACATTATGCAGCAGATGGGGGAATAACACATGAATATGAGAAAGAGGTAAGGAAATGATCACCTAGTCAAGAGTTTGTTTGCATAAGACTCAATCACCCAAGAACGCACTTTAGCGGAAGCTGGAAAGGTGTGTACGGAGGATGCCTTGTTCCAAGGAACAGCTGACTGTAAACGGTAGCAGCTCTTCATGCAGCCAGAGCTTTTCAATGGAAACAGAGGTGTGACAGCAGGAAGGAAATGTTTAATCTTTGGATCCAAAAACATGACTCTTCCTTGCTTGACTAAAAGACTAGTGTTGGCTCAAAGTCAATGGGAAGCTCATAACATTCTCTTGTTTCGAAGCAATAACCTGCTTGAGAGGGGACACAAATTCAGGCCCCACTAAAGCCAGTCCTCACATGCTTAAAAGGGACAGGGTTTGGCCTGGAATTGGTTTCCAAAAGTGGAGGTGGGATTGCACAGGTGGGATAGGCAGCTGAATGCACACAGCTCATATGTGCGTTCTAACGCAACACTTCTACCACGAGAGAATTCTGTATTTGCTATATTGCAGTTGAAGAAAAGAGAAACCATCTATTTTTCTGCACCAAAAAGATCACTGGGACCAGTCACACAATGGAAACATGCTGACCCTCAAAGAGCTCCTGGAATAATCACTTGCATTAGCACGTTGCACTAGCTCATAATGGTGGGCAAAGCAAAAAATTCACCATAGCAATCACGACTAAGCACAAAAGGTTCAAATCCGGCTGATTTCAAAGGACAGTAACTATAGGCCCAGCATGGAGCTTATATTGTGCTAAATCAAGGCTACCATTCCCTCTCCCTGCCTGCTGCTCATGGAAGAGCTTGGTCACCTACCCTGTGTGGTGAGTCAAGGACGTGCAGCCCGAGCTGCTTCCAGCGACTTCTTCCCTCCTGCTGAGCCACCAGAACCTCCATAACGTATCACAAGGCTGTGCAGGGGGAATGGCTGCAGCTGGATAATCTAACACTCCTACACTCCTAACCCCTTTGGCTCCAGCAATTTAAAAGGAATGCTCACAATATATTTAATCCTAAAATCCATCCTGTCACAAGAGTTAATAGTCAGATAATGCTATGCATAACATTCTAAGCATGGCGCCATAAATAAGAAAGCATTTAAATAAAAGAGTTCGCAGCAAACGTTCAAATCCAGGGTTCACTCATTAAAAACCAAACCAATGTATTAATCTCCACTGCTGCATATTTTAAAGACATGAAAACCAGATTCTAAGAGCTTCTGAGTGCCACAAGCTGCTTTTGCATTTTGAAAAGAAAGAAGAAATAACATTAAATCGGCTTTTTAAAGGCTTCTCCTTCCTTTGCACATTCTCATTCTTACAGCACATTTCATTTGTAACCTGGCATTCAGCCCCTGAGAGGTTTTTTCCCAAAAAACGTTCCAGGAACAAAAAATGGTTCTTGCTATACTTAAAGACTTAGATCTACAAAGTGTCAAACCAAGCTTTGCCCAGTGCTTCCTTAAAAACATAAAGTACCTGGGAAGAAGTCTGCAAGAGATTCTCTCTCAACCCACGGTGGAGCAATGGTGTCTGGCAGACTCCACAAACCTGACAACCAACATCAACAAGCACTGTTCATTGATCACCCATAAGAAAGGGTGCCCAGTGGATTCGGCACGAAGAGGGACTGAAACAGGACTTCTCCTCATGCTGGGCAGCAGTGTGAGCTCTGGCACATCACACGGCTGCTCTGTGACCTGGTTCTCTCAGCCATAAATTGACACTGACTGCTTTGCAGTAGTCTGAGATCTATGAATATGGAGTATGAGACAGGTCTCTCATGCAACTGAAGTCAGTTGCTCTCTTACAGCTTGTCAGCATATTTGCTAGGACAGGATTTACCATCAAAATCAAACACAAAGCAAGTGAGACCTCTTCTGTTAGTGATGGTAATGTGAAAAAGGCAAAACCTCTTCTTAATTCTGCCATCATTCAGGACTCATTTAAAACACACTAAAACTGATAATAGCTGCCATGGTTTTATTTCATTTTCCTCAATCATACAGATGCTGTCTTGGGAAACTCAGAAACCCCTCCTGTCCCCCATCATGAGTTTATCATAACAATTAAAGTTGTTTCCCTTCGCCAGATTTACTTTCTCCTCCAGAGCACAAAGAAATTTAGCAAGAGAGACACAATCTGTTGTGACGAAAATGCAAAGCTAGAAAAGTATTCTAGCTCTTGCAATGGTATTTTTTATTGTTTCCCATGGGGGGGAATTATCTCCATTAATGGTGATTGCAAATCCCTGTGTACTGGGACATTAGCTTCCCTTATGCTTGTTAACTGCAATGAAAAGAGACAACTAAAATATTACAGAGCTGTTTTATAAAGCACTTATCCTATTAAGCCACTTAGCCATAGTCTTTACACAGGGATGGGATGCCCAGAAGAATTCTTTGGGGAATTAATCAGTTATAACATTAAGAAAAACAAGGGAACACTCTCATTCATAAGGATCAATTTTAGCAGTTACTGTATTGCTTCTATGAACAAAAATTCCAGGTTCATGGATGCAAGTGGCCACCTTTCAGATCTACACCTGGGAAGCACATCCTGGTTCTCCTGAAATGCAGCAGCGCTGCTCTCTCTCACAGCAATCAAGGACTGGGAACCAGCAGATGGAAAATAAGTTGTATATTTGTTTAAAAGACATCCGCTTCAGCCCAGCTCTTCCTCAGCTATTTTTATTCCTTTACCTTCCCCCTCACAGGGAAAGTGATTTGTTCAAAGGCTGGAGGCAAATCCTGCTCCTACTGACACAAAACCCGGAGCAGCCGATGGATTCCTGAAAGGCAGGATGTGATGTGGAGATACGAGAGGGTCAGAGCCAGATATTCACCTGGTGAACAGTGAGGTGCTTTCCTTGACTTCAAATAAAACTGATTTACATATCACCCTGTTTTCTTTGCATTTCTTTGAATGACTTACCTTTTGTGCCTTGCCTCTCTGACCTTAGCAGCTGCCTAACCCAGTACAACAGCACTCACCATCCCCTTTCTTGCTCTTTGCAGTGCCACATAACTAATTGCACATCAGCCTCGACAACGTAATCTTTTTTTTTCTTTTTTTTCTTGTGGAAAAGAGCAGCCAAGTGCTCGTAAATAACACATAAGCATCACACAAAGAGAAGGTCATACGGCAGGAACTCGATGAGCCTGAGAAAGGGTTGATTTTTAAAGTCCTTTCTCAGTCCTCAAATTTCTCTCCCAGGAAGTCTGAAGGACAGAGGTTTCATAAAGACAAAAGGTACCAAAGGTTCAGTTGCTGGGGAGGGCAGCAGGACTTCAGAGTTGGAGGGAGTTTCTGCAAAATAACTGCACTGAGGCCAGGACCTAAGAAAGAACGTGAAACCTCGGAGATTCCAAAAGACAACCCACAAAAACAACCCCTGGAGGCCTGGTTTACACCTCTGTTATAACTGAGAGGCAGAGGGAGGGGGATGCAGCCATAGTCTGCTCAGCCATTGCAAAAAAAGCCAGAAAGTCATTCAAGAACCTCAGCCCCCAGCCTGTCCCCCACAGCCAGCAGCTGTTTAAGCTGGGGGAGGCTGGATCTGCTGCAGGGGAGGTTCAGGGGCAGGGGGCCATCAGCCTTTCAACTGCCCCCAGCACACACTGGAAGCTTGCACGGCAGAGGAGTGTTCAGGATGTGAAGGCAAAGACCAGCCAGCTGAATGCCATCTTGCCCATTTTATAGGTAGCAATGGATAGAGAAAGCAGCCCTTTACCTCTCTAAGGACAGTCAGTTAAATTCATACAGAAATCAGCTCTCACTGCATTATCTACAGCAAGCCAGAAAGCCAAAGTTTCTCTGTGTGCGTTTCAATTTCCCTTCTTTTCTCTACATAAATGTCACACTTCTGACTGATGGTTTAACAACAATTCCAGTTTTAAAGGAAAATCACATGGCTTGTCTAAGTGTTCCTTCCGCTGGGTAGACCCCTGCTGTCCTTTCCTATTGGCTCCTCAGGATCACGCAGTAAATATCAACACTGGAAAACTTCTAGTAATAATGCCATCTGAGGCCCAGGACCTGTGGGGCACAGCTGGCTCCCACCTTCAAGTCTTCCTGCAAGCTGAGAAGGCTCAGCACCTCGAGAGATGGTGCCCTAAAGACATAACAAGAAACCCAACTGACTGTTGTGAAAATAAATAATCAGCAATCAACACGCAGCTTTTCTCCATGCCAGTGGAAAACAGGCATGTGTGGTCCAGCCTTGTTCTTTCAATAATTGTTTATTTGCAACTACGGTCAGGAAGTGATGCTGTAGTGTCAGGAAAAATGAACCCAGGGAGTAAAGGGGTTGTGGAGTTGTGCCGTGTTTCACACTCCTCTGTTTCTTGCCCGCACACATTTGAGGAGGGAGAGTTTGATTTGGATTGTTGGTGGGTTTTAAATTAATGCAAGATACAAACAGAAAAATAAAGTTGATCTGGACAGCAGCAGCACTTGGATCCTGGACACGGAGGCTTGGGGGAAGCTTTGGATGTCTCTCTCCCTTCCGCTAGCTGCCAGTAGCAAGGCATGCCTGTGGTTTACAAGGTGGGGAGAATGCTGGCTCCAAGGCAGGGAAGTGCCTCCTGGGGCATCCTGCAGCAAAAATACTTGGCTCCAGAATAGATACTGCCTCAGATCACTGAAAAGGCCATGAGTTTGTGGACAAGCAGAAGAAACCAGAATAGCCCTTCCCGTAACTCAAAGCCTTTTCCTACCTACATGACCTAGGGCTGAGAAGAGGTAAACCCTTACTGGGATTTAAGAGGAAAGAGAAGACAAAATAATGATACATTGTGTGTTGTGATCTCTCCCTCCAGTCCCCTCACACAGAATGTCTCCGGTTCTCAGGAAAGCTTTCACCTCCCTCAGCCCAGCTCTGTGCTTCCCTGTGGTTTGCCCTCCATATTCCCATGCCTCCTTCTGTTGCCTCCCACTCCAGTACCTGTGTTCTGACACTTCGTGGTCCTCCGTGGTCACAGCTGTGCTCAACCAGGCAACACACAAAGAGTGAGGTTAAAGAGTTAAAATCAATTATCTCACTATCTGGCTGCTCCCTTTTGCCCATAATCAGGCATTCCACCGTGTACGAGGCCATGCCACAGGAGAATGTGTGAACGACTTTTATAGAAGTTTTATCTACAGGTTTGGACGGAGAAACGTTTACCAGCAGACAGCAAGGTGAAGAGGGGAGAAGTATGAGCTGAGATGGGAGGTTGTGAGATTTTCCCAAGAACTGATGAGCTCTGGAGACACACAGTCTTGATGAATCCCCAGGAACTGATAAATGCAGCACACCAAGAATCAGCCAAACCAGGACAAGGCCACCAGCACACACTAACATCACTCAGACTAGAGACAAGGTGGCAATGGCTGCTGCTGCAGATGCACATCTGCACTTAATGAAAAAACGAACCCTTCAGCAGAATTTCTGGACACCCACCTGAAAGCTGCTGCTCACCAGTACAACCCTCCACGTCTGAATTAAAGGTGTTCCTATAAATATTGTTTGTGAACTGTATTTTCCTCACTTGATCCCCTTGATGTGAAGAAAAAAGCAATTGGGAACTGTTTCCCTTTGTTTCCCTCCTTCACACACGGGTTTTTTTCCAATATCAAACCTCTTGCTAATATTAACTTTGAACTTGAATGATCTCTAATGTCCTCTAATGTCCTGTATCAATGAATCTGTGTTATTCAAAGGTCAGTTCCTAACACTAAGTTCTGATCTCACTTAAACTTTTCTTCATTTCTAGACAGTTATTCTGTGTTATCCCTATATGCCCTTTATATCTGTTCCAAGGTTTTCTAAGTTTCTTGAACAAACCTGGCACCTCTAGTAAGCATTAACCACACACAAATGATGAATTCTAAAATGAAAAAAAAACCCTATGCCAAAAAGAAAACATATTGTTCCTCCAGAGGGATATATTTTATATTGTACATCCAAATCAAACAAACACACTGTAATCACCAGAATGAAACCCCAGAAACAACTCAAAACAACAGCACAGGAAAAATAAACATGAACTCAAATTCTTTGAAGAACAGGAGGAGAACGATCGGATTTAGATGAGGAACAACTTCTTGCTTAATGACAACATAGAAAGTAGAACTTGAGATGAAATACAAAAAAAATAATAAAAATACCCTTTTTAAAAACAAGTTCTGAATAATGTTTGCTCCTTCCTTTCCAAGCCAAGCACTTTAGATGATCGATTGGCCCAAGAATGGATACAGAGACAACCCCAGAATACTGATGGACAATTCCTATTCTATTTATGTCCTCATTTGGGGGGGACACCATAATCTACCCACTTTTAATTAACCATTTTGTCCCTTTAATCAACAGACAAATTTGGAGCACCAGCACAAGGCTGAGCCAGGAATGTCCATTCTATATCCTGAGCAGGCTGGTTTCCAAAGTGGTGCCAGATTTTTGGGAAGGTGGGTGTGGGCAGGTGCTGTGTACCCCCACGAGAGGTGACGGCGCAGGTCAGTCTGCGGCAGCCCGGGGTGAGGAGTCACCTCAGCACTGTCACTCCAGGACTGGCATCCTCTGCTGTGCACGAGGAGCAAGAACAAAGGTGGAAAGGAATCGTTCATGAGGAGGAAGGGAAGGAACACAATGTTAGTTTGGAGAAGCAATAATGAGGAAATGGCCTTTAATGACTTACAGTTCAGCTCGCACTCCCAATTAGCATATACAGAGGAAGAAGGAGTTCAACTATTTGATCTCTTCAAATACATATGTTTTTGTCTAACCATTTTTGCTGGAAAAAAAATACTAATTTTGACTAACATGAATCAATTTGAACTGTTTCCCAATCAGTCAAAGACCAGTTCAGAGATAGAAACTCCTCTCCCATCTAAAGTCCAACTCAATTTCTAATGCAAGGTAAATGGCAACAAATCTTTGACATCTGATTCTTTGAAAATCACAGCACATTTATAAAAGTCAAACAACAGCTGGTCCCTCTTTACGGCTGAAAAACAGAATATCCTTTAATTCTTCTGGGCAAATCAATAATTTGTCTTAATCCTTCTATTTTAAAATCACTGGGGTTGGTCATGTCTTTGAAATAAAGACAGGGATTTTACTGTACTTCCTTCCTTCTTAGTCTGTTTTGATTGCATCAAACTCATTCACTTCAACATCCCCCTAACTTAAACATCCTCTTTCTTCACAGCAGGCATCAAAATATCCTTTTTTGTTTGTTTAGTAATATAGACTTATTGATATGTAGCTTATTTCCTGTCATGTAAGACCATAGTGTTGGACACAGCTGAGTTTCCATCCATCCTTTAAAGGGCAGCACTCTCCACCTTATTCTGTACATTTTAGAATTACAGCCATCCTGCCTAAGCAGCATCACATGTGCTTCAGAAGTGTCCTGCGATTGAGAGGTACCACATTTGCAGTGGATTTGGGATACTCATCATACGAACTAAGATTATATCATTATACAAACTCTACCTGTGTGCCTTGCACCTCTCTGGGGAAGGTGTCCATCAGCACATTACTATAGAATCTGATTTTCACACTGCTTGCAGGAATAGAAAGGAGAGATCAAGTGGGTTGCCACAGAAATCACATTTAAATACCCTCAACAGGAACGAGTTGATATTTATACCTCCAATGCTCTCAGGAGACCTTCAGTCTGAAGAAGTTCCATACATTTGCTTTGTCATAGAGGGACTTGACTTATATTTTCAAATGTTACTGATTTACTTCTTTTCCACTAAAGGATGCTTTAGATTGAAATGATCTAAGAATAAGACTGAAAGCATACTGAATGCTGACCCTTATTTCCTAAATGAAAAAAAAAATTAAGGTCAATCACAAATGTTCTTTATGAAATGGATAGCAGTAGAAATGAAAATGTACAAAATGATGCACTTTGCAAAAAAAGTGGAGCATATTCTACCTGCCCTGGATGTAACTGCCAGTTCTGCATGGATGAAAATGCTTAAAAGAAATCTTTGAAGAACTCCTTCCTGTAGGACTTCACTTTCAGGGACTTCTAGTTGAATCTGTTCTCAGCATCTGATCACCAAACTGAATCTGGATTCATATCTTTGGTCATTTATAGCCACAAAAAGCCAACCAAGCCTGGGAGAGGTGTTAAGAAATTATCTGCTGCTTCTTGCACTGGTCTGGAAATAAACTTGTGAGTGCTGAGCAACGAACCTGCACTGACCACCACAGAAATGGCTTTCTTTTGGGGAAAGAATTGTGTCTAAGAATTTTGAGAGCAGAGGTCCCACTAAAGTTCAATAGCACTTTCAGAAATCCCAGATGAGATATTTACGATGCATAGCAAATTTCATGCCTGCCTTTTATGAAGCTATTTCCTGGAACTATTACCCAGTGAACGACATGGTTGCTATTTCCATGGGCACTGCAGATGTTTTGGCTTTGCTGTATTTTCATAGCGTGAAACACTCAAATTTCTTGGAAATTTCTAGGTAAAATTCAACTATTAGATAAAAAAAAAAGGGCCTTTGGGGAAACTCATCCATTGTCATCATCTCCTCAATAGGTGTGGGGGGAATTGTCCAGCCATGCAGTACAAGAAAAATGAATTAGGCTCCACTACCTGATTAGGACTTTAGAGAAAGTCCCCTGAGTAATTACTATGAAGTTTGCAAGTGCTTCCAACAAGTGTTATACTTTAAAAGCAGCTGATCATATTTTATTTCGTTTTTCAAAAGAACCTTTTCTGAGAAGGTTCTGTGAAACAAGACAGCCTGTGCCTGGTGCTGCCTCCGCACACAGCTGCAGCAAAAGCTTGCTGGCAACAGAAAGCAAATGTCCCTACTGTCAGCAGCAGTGGCACGCTTGACAGATCTCTTCTCAGAGGTAAATCCCCTGATCACCTACCTGTTACATTTAGAAATGGGTGCCAGGAAAGACAGATAACACGTAATTCAAGCCAGGATTAAACCTGGCTGAAAATCAAGGTTGGTAAGAGTTACTTTTTTGATTGTTTTGAAATCTGGTTCCAATCCAGGGAAGACCAAAGTTCATTTTTTTAAAGTCCACAGAGAAAAAAAAAGGGCCAAAGGCCCCAGAATTGTCCTGGGAGATCTGTGCCAAAGGCAGAGCCAGTATTAATACCTGAGCTGGAGATTCTGTGCTACATGCATTATAAATCACTAAGAAAAGAGCCATCGAATGACTCGGCTTGCAGATGGCAGGTGGGTAAATTCCTGTGCAGCTACAAGCCATAGAGACTTGTGTACAGATGAAAAAAGGCATTGTGAGACCTATCAGCTAAGTCCCCAAAGCAGAGATTAAGTTATACCAAGGCAGAGCACAGGCCCAACACTGAGCAAAGAATGGTTGTAATTATTTGGATTCCCTCTGAGGTTCACAGTTTTCTGTGAGTGCCCATGAAGGTTTGCACAATTCAAAGCACTTCAGTCCAGATTTCCTTCATTTGGAAATCTAAAAATGTGATTTATACCTTGCCTGTTTGAGTGTGTTATATTTCACTCCAAGAGCCTTAAGTTAATTTTCCAAAAGACTGAAAAATATCAAATTTAGACTGACAAGTAGAGCTCTGCAAATCAAAAGCTGGAACATTTCATGATGTTGGCACTGCTGCATTCCTGATAAGAAATACAGGAAGCAAAGGCAAAGTCTTTACTTATACTCAGGAAAGAGAGGAGAAAGAAAAGTGCCACAGTAATATTACTGAACATCAATGATTAGAAAGGCAAGTTCATGCCAAATAAGGCATTGCCAGCAGAGATAAACCAGTCTCATTTTATCAGCTCCAAACGTCACTTCAATTACTTCAGTTTCAGGGAACCATTCACAGTGGAAAAAAAAGATACATACATTTGTATATTTTTCTCAGGGAAGAGCAGAATTTACAGGGGTCCTAACCAAGATTCAGAGGCAGAATTGAGAGAAGGTAGTCTCCCAAAGCCTAAGGAAATTTTAAGAAACTATCATTAGAGAGACAGAGAGATGTCAGCTCCTGGCTGAACAATTTATTCCCTTGGTAAGATAAACATTTTGCTACTACATGACAGTATCTTGAAAAGAGTTAACCACCTACAGCTAGTGAGCCCTCAAGAAGGCTAATTAAAATGCCAGAATGTTTTATGTCAGGTTTTCCTTTGATCGCTATCATGTTTTCCCTTTTCCACAGGTGAGGGCAGTAGGGACTCGGTGTGAGAACTGCTCTAATGCTAGGCAGCATTCAAGCAATAGATATATATCCTCTGGGGCCATAATTCACTCCTCTTTATCATACCTTCACAGGAAAAAATCACTTAACAGTCAGCAGTCATTTTCTATTACATAAATTTAGTTTTTCTTGTGATCCCATCACTCATCAGTCCCTGCAAGGAAGCAGCACTCTAGACAGTACACTGAATTCTGGCACATCACTTGCTTGGATGGTGGCAGAATAACCACAACAATACTTACACAAATGAGACCAAATCAATCCCTTCCTTTGCCCTTTAGAAACTCACAGTTGTTTAATCTAATCCAATACACTAAGAGTGAAATATCTTGGTTGGAGGAAGAAACCTCTTCAGGTCAATGCCCGGCAGATAAATTGCTGGCACCTCTCACAGCGCTCCAGAAAGCAGGAAGATTTCTGAATACTCCTGATTCTGTATTTAAGTGACTCCCTGCTTCACCACCCACTCCATATTCCCATGACCCTGCTCTCCCTTGGCTCTGCCACAGAGTTTACACTGCACCTTCCAGCTTCCTTCCCGTCAGCTGCAATCCATAGCACCCGCTAACCACTGGCAGAGAGATTTTTGCACTGACAGGTGTTGGCTCTTCCACTCAGTCTCACTGCTTAGGTGCTGCACAGACTCCAGTCCATGGTGACACGTGTTTTGGCCATTCACAAGCACTGCTGGGGTTCAACACTCCCTGTCCCTTGATACTCCCCCAGTATTGCAGTAGAAATGTGTCTCTTGCACGTGACTCAACACCGAGCTCACCGCCAGTGAGTGAGCGCTTCCTCCTCCAGCAACAACATCGTAGGGAGAAAGCTATTTTACCTTGATTAGAAGCTTCTCAAAAAAAGAGAATTTGCCCCTATGTGACTTGTTCCAATAAGTCCTAATTCTAAAATCTCCCCTCTTGTACAAATTATCTTCAATTAGAAAAATGATTATTCCCAGATTTTATATAATACCACCAATGTGGAAGAGGTCAAGATCTCAGTCTCATGACTGCTGAAAGATGAGCTGAGTCTAGTATCTAATGGAAAAGATAAAAGTGTGTAATGTAGATTTATTTTTAGAGAGTAAAACGTTTTCAGTTCACATTTCAGAGCCTTTTTCCACATCCAAAAACAACAGAATGCAATGAGAACTGCTCTCCTCAGTACTCTGCAAAAGCCAACAAAAAGGAGGCCATTGGAAGATGGACCAGTATCACCAGAAACAGCTGTTTCACAAGCCAACAGCTCAATGGCCTTAACAAATGAGAATGCCCTGCATGTAACATTTCCTTTATGCAATTCCCCACTGCTTTGAATCCAAATATAAAGACTGAAATCCTGTCTGCTGTGAATAGGGCAAGGATTTCTCTCTAAGGAGAGGTTTTTAGATAACATGCTGAAGAGGGCTTACTGTATAGAACAAAAGCTGTCTCCTCTGCCTTTTGGAAAAGGATGAAGAAATTTTGCGTAGCAGGTTACCTAGGACCTGACCTGGATGCTCAATGGGAATTGCAATTACTGTAATAGTATTCATTATCTATTGATTCTTTAGCACTGAGTCTGGGTCATCATCCCACTTTTTCCCTTCTATATAAAACTTGCACAATTCAAATGACAATCCAAATAATTATTTTCCTGTGTATGAAATATTTTAGATTATAGATTGCATATAGAAGAAGTCATGGATTGCAAATGGAAAAATAAACATTTTATATGTTCTCTCCTTCTTTCCTTTTACAAAGGTGCAGACCTACAGACCTTACTTGAAGTCTGTGTTTCTACTATATAGTATTTAATGAAAATGAAATGTTTGAGCCTGGGGATAATTGCTTTATATATTTTTTGAGAGAGAAAAGTCCAAGGAAAGTAAAGATATTAAATAGTCCTACCCAGATTTAAGAAGCTACTTAACCAGGTATTTAATTTAAACAGACACAGACACTATTACTTTTTTTTTTTTTTTTTAATCTGGAGAGTGTTATATAATCACCTGACCATTGCCTGTGATAGGGACAGCCTGCATATTTAAAGGCTTAATAACACTTCTGGAGTCAGGCACATAATTCAGAATATTTTCAAAGCAGAGCCTGCTCCCATAAAGGCTACAGGTCTGAATTCAGCTCTGCATCATGTGTTGGGACAATGGACAACAATACTGTAATTAATGTACAAATGTAATGTTTGCAAGAATTTCCATCTCCCCTTGCAAATTCCTCATCCAAACAAGGGAAAAAAAGGAAAGGATAGCGTGCCATCAAATGTACTTTGCAATGGCATCCAATGTGTGAGTGACAGAGCAGAACTAGGACTCAGCCCCAGACAAAGTGCTCTACCCTCTGCACCAAAGGATCCCCCTGATAAATGTTGTAGCTACATTCACATGTCTTGAGAGAAAACCTTGCTGAATTTACAGTAATGTTATTTCATTCCCTCTTAACAACAGAAAACCTTTTGTGTTTTTAGGAGTTTGAAATGCTAAAGTAAAGCTTAGCTCCAGGGCTGTGCCATGGCGAGAGAACACAGAAATTGCTACTTACAACTCAGGAGGAGTTGACTCACAAATAAGTTGAAAGAAATACATATGACTTGAGGCATGAGGAGTGTTGTTAAGCAGAAGTGCTACTTGAAATTGAGAATCTTTGAGAAGTTGAGATTTTCTTTGTCTGAAATGTTGTTTGACATTCTTGTCTGAACATTCAAGTAATGCGTTAGGCAATCCTCAGGCATAACAGCAAGGTTTAGGGAAAGGACAAAGTGTGTCAGCTAAATCTTTGAGTTCTTTTGCCTTCAGAGAATAATATCAACTCTTACGTGTTACTTGAGAATTGTTTCTGGCATGGAGTTAATACATAGATGGTCCCAATGCAGGATTAATCTGCTGCCATCCTGGCACACTGCTGGCACTGCAGAGCTCTTGGCATGGGATTGCACATAAGGCTGCTGTGAACAGCCAGAGTTTCTAAAGGTAGGAGCTCTTTCCATTGGCTCCTCTGGATGGAGATCTCGCTGGGGCACATAGAGAAGTCACCCATGGAGGCTGCAGCTGCAAAAAGCCTCTAGGCTTGAGTCTGAACTCATGGGAATAACTTGGCTGACTCTGCTGGAGTTAAATAGGCAGGGAAACCATTGACTGCTGAACCCTGTACCTGTCGGAGCTGCTATCAGCCCCACAGGAGTTAACTATAGTGTGCGTGCCAAGCACTGTCAACTCTGCCAAGAAAACCCACCTAGAGAGCATGAGACGAGCCAGTCTTCCAGTGCTGGTAACTAGGACCAGTCCATGTGAGAATATAGAACCTCTCAGTCCAACCACATTCACTCACACCCTCCTAAAAGAAAAGCTCAACTACACACTGAAGGAAAAACATCCCATGTGGTAAAACATCACCATTAGGAGTCCTTTCAGAGCTTTGGATCTGCTGACAGACAGTTCCCTCAGAGCAGGTGCCAACACGTGCTGAGGGCTTTGTGCCAGCAGGTGAGCCTGATGTTTGAGTGGACACTGAACACGGGTGTGACTCCGTGCCAATTCAGCGGGAGGTAAGGCAGCTCAGCTTTATCTGCCACTAATCTGGGTAACATGGTGCTGAAAAAAATGAGAGAACTATAAAGAGATGCAGGCAGTTCCTTCTCCTTGGAGCAAAGACATGATAATGCAGCACTGTAGGAGCTGAATTCTCCACAGTATTCTGGCATTAGCATCAGTGACAATAAGGAAACTGTCCAGCAGGAACTGCCTGTCTAGTTAAGGATGATACACTGCTACCTCAGATTCAACAAAGCACATACGAGTAACCTTTAGCCTTAGCTGTACACTCAAATTTGTTTCTATTCATTAAATGTTTAACAGGACACACAAACACGCAGTCTTAAGTCAGCAAGTGAATCTACCCACCTTAAAAAAAATTTAAATCATGGCACAACCCTTTCCCCTAGTGGTAAAAACTTTTTGCCTGTATGAAGTCTACTCAGTTTATCTCATACACATTTGCTGTTCAGTTCAAACAAGGTTTTGGATAGAAATTCCTATAACCGTTTCCAGTCTTGCATCCTTAAACCAACTCCTGCCATGATGGGCTGTCTTTCAGGGTACACAGCCTGGGTTGGCACCATAGCCCTTGTATGCAGCTGCAGCATGCAACATGGAGCATCTTACCTCGACGTGGCCAGAATTCATGCAACCGAGCCAACGGGCTGGGGGCAAACGAGCAAAGCTTAGGTGAGTGCTTAAAATTAAGCATGAGCTCAAGTACTGCACTAAGTCAGGGCCTTTTATCAGGAATGATAAACGTGAAAAACACAGAAAGTAAGACAAGTCCATGCGGATTGAAGACTTCTCAGACATCGGGCAAAGTATTTGCATACATTACAGTGGCCTTTGGATTGTGAGCCTTAATACTTTTCTAATGCACATTATTGGACACAAAAGTAAAATCACGGGGACATGCATTTAAGATAAATACAACAGGTGATCTTACAAAGGTAATTATTTGCAATTAACTTATATTTCTGAGTCCAGCTTTCAAAATAGTATCTGCACTGAACCTTACCTGTGAACTTAACAACCAAAACTTGGATTCTGATTTTGTGAAGACACCCTTTTACCTTGTCTAAGTGGCAGCATAATTAAAGCTCTGACAAACAGATAAATCCATAAAGGCATGGGAGAATTCATCTTTTTTCAAGTTACATGTGACTTCAAAACAACACATGAAGAGAATACGGGCAGGGGATATGACAAACTCCATCAGCGTAGCTAAGGTAATTATTAACTGCCCATTTTCTCCTACAATCAACTGCTAATCCAGTGGAAGAGCACAGCTGGAGGTACCAGGGTGACGAATTCAAGTGAGGCATCCTAGTGAAGCTGGGGATCTGGACTCAGATTGTCTGACAAGTAAAATGACAAGTACATACGTGCCGACAGTGTGCAGCATTCCAACAGAATCTAGCGTGTCTCAGGGCCATCCATATGCTCCACCATATGTCTGTGAGGAGAGGGGTCCAGAATCACAGTCTCTGGAAAGGGTAGGTCTCCCAGGCTCTCAAGATACCAGCCAGGATCCCAATGTTGCTGCATTAATTGGTGTGTAAGTACCTGCATTCCCTCCAACAAACAACTGATTTCAGCTCAGAGGGAAATATGTAACACAACCAGCTGTTTGCTCATTCAGAAGCTGTATCTCACAGGACAAACCGCACTAGGCAAGAAAAGGTTGCTCTGGGCTGTTTCTTCAGAGCCAATTGAACCTCTGTGTATTAACCACAAAAGAAGCTGCAGTAACAGAAATGTTACCATGTAGAAGAGCAGTACTGATGAGCACACAGAAACAGACGGGATTTTAATAACCTAGCAAAGGGGAATACAAGTTTCAGCTCACTCAGCAGAAGACAAGCTGCCTTCTTTTGCCTTCTATCGTGCTTTTCACTTACATTTTTCTGGGGGCAATTACCTGCTGTGTATTTTCACATTTCAGTCCTACCTTGTCACTGTCCACTGTGTTCTGTGATGTCCTGGAGGCAATGGAAATGGTGTCAGGTTGACTGCTGCCATCCCCTTGGCTGTCTGCATCATCTATTCCGTCTCTGCAAGAGACGGAATAGGGAATCAATGACATTCCTTAACACACCACCAGAGCGAGCACAACGTTACGGGTGGAGTAGAGAAGTGCCGAGTCAGCAGGACAGAGCTGGCTTTGTGCTAAAATTACCCCACTGAGGCAGCCCATGATGCTATAGAGCTCTCAAATTTAGAATGACATCACCCTCAGCCATGGGGTTTGGATTTGCACATAATCACAACATTTGTTTAAATTTCTTCAGGAATTTAATACTAACCCATAAAGATGCTATCCAAACATAGATAAAGACAGTATAGAGCTCTACATGTTTACCTCTCTGAGGCTGCTAACACAGGGTATTTTCTTCCCTTTGGCTGTATAGATAAGGTTCCCATAAATGTTTATTGGTGTTTCAAAGTAAATATTTAAATAATACAAAATACATATTTAGAGACAAATTTAAAAAACCAGTGTCTCCATTGTGTACTAGAAAACTTTTGTACTGGTGCATGTTCTTAGAGGAAATGTCTGGATCTCTGCTTTGCTACAGGTCTCCTGGGTGACCTTCGTTATTTATGCTTTGGATGTCCCTACAACACAGCCTGAAGTAAGAAAGGGATAAAATTTGACGAGTAAGTGAAGATGCTCAAATTACAGGTGGCTTTTAGGAATGCCACAACAGAAAAAAGAACAACTCATTATCTATAATTTCTATTTAATCCAGGATTGAAACAAGTTGACAAAAATTTTTTCATATTATTTAACAGGCTGAAACAAGTTTGTATTTGATGATAAAATACAGATTCTTCACTATATATTCTTCAATATATTGTCAGGATCAACTATGATTTCCATTGTCAAACAATTAAACATGCCAAACAAGGAAAAAAAGTCTGGTTTCACTCAAATGTGAAGAAGTAAAATCTACTTTAGGAAAGAACCATAACCTTGGACTTCAAAGAATTTTTACTGTTTCTCTTTATACTTTGGCGTATAAAATAAAAGATCTTTGTACGAATATCATAAAAAAGCTTTCTAGCTACTTTTGCCAAGACAACATATAAAAAGCCAAGATGATGAAAACTGCTTTGACTACAGTAAAACCAGTAAAAAGGCCAGACACTACACTGCTGTGGGTTGAGAAAACGCTAGTGATTTCAGGTTGTAGGGAATGACTGAAGTTACCTTCTACTGTTGTTCCGCTGCTTTGCTGGTGTCTTGGGGAGCTGAATTGGCTCTTTCAGAGCTCCTTTCAGATGAATGATCCTTTCTTGAATAACTTCCCGGATATTTTTGATCCATTCCTGTTTTGTTTCAATACTGGATGCCTAAAGTTTCACAAGGCAGAAAGACAGAGACTTTATCATGTTCTCACCTCCTGTGCAGAGGAGTTGTGGTTGGCTGATGAATGCCGTGATTAACTGTTTGTCCTCCCTGCTGCACTGTTGCAGCTGCTGGAGTACCTGGTAACCCCAGAGGAACTGGGAGCATTTTGACCAGACCTACTTGGCAAGCAACAGCAAAGCAGCTAAGCTCTGGATAAATACATTTAATGCTAGCAATACAGCATGCTCTGTAGAGGGGAAACAGGTTACCAGTGCACAGCTGGGATTTCCTTAGACAAAACAACTATAACATGAATTCTTCAGCTGAGACTCACTTGACAGAATAGGCTGTCAGCTCTGGAGGTCTGTGGAAGAGGTTGATTGTTGATAAGCCCAGTGGCAAAGGACTAAGAGAATTACACCTCCCAGCCAAACACCCTGAGACCTGCCCTGTGTCAGCGTGCAGCTGCTCAACCCAGGCTGCAAGAGGAGATGCAATTCCAGCAGGGCTGCACAGCTGTCCCAATTCCTACTGAAGCCTTAGAGCTCAGCAGGCATGCAGGCATGACCCCACTGGCAGACACAGAAGCCATGTGAATGGGAGGAGGCAAGAAACTGACCTTTTGTTCAGGGCTCCCAAGGCCTGAACTAGAAGTGCTAAAGACAAAGAAAACAAACAGAAAAGACTTACTTTCAGCACTGTTTTGTTGTCTGAGGATGGTGTTCGTCCAGACCACAAAGCAAATTTGCAGGGATCTCCTTCAACATGTTCAGTCACTCCCAGTTCTGAGGTCTAATGCGGAGGAGAGATGATGAAAGATTTCATATATATGAAGCTTCATGAGTCCAGAAAACTTTGGACTTGTAGGAAGAAGTGGGGAGGCTGGGATGGACAGGGGAACAGGATCTTATCTCTGTTTGCTACACAGATAAAAGAAACAGAAAACCTCTGGGGTGGCAGGGAAGTGAACGGCTGGAGTGATCCTGCTCGCATTTTCCTCCACCCTTCACACCCCATGATCTTAAATCTCTCCAGACTCACTGCAGGCTGACTTCCAGGTGAGTCCTGCAGGACTCAGGGCCAGCCCTTCCAGGGGCAAGAGTATCCCCAACCCAGCAGGGGACACGTGAGCTTCCTAAACTCCACTTCTACCTACAAAAACCACAACACCCAGAATATTTTCTTTGCAGCCACACCTACCAGTAACTTGTTCTTGTAAACATATTTTGTGTGTCCTGAAGAATCTTTGATCTCTTTGCTAAACACCAAAGAGATTTCAAAGAGAAACAAATGCCTCTCACGGCCTTTCCGAATGAGAGACTTGGGATCCCACACTTGGAAGGAATCCTGAAGAATCAGCTCTCCCTGGACGTCCAGGTTCTCATCAAACCCTAAAACCGTAAGATACAATCACTTGTATTTATTCTTGGGATGAGCAATTCACAGAAACACCAGAGCAGTAAGGACTTGAAATAAAAGGGTCTTTCTATTTTTTTTCCTTCATATTCTGAAAGGACAATAATGGGTATCCATTGCCCCAGTGAAAATACTCTCCTTTTTTTTCCTATTGCAATGATGTAATTACTCTACTGGGCACAAATACATCATATGTGCTAAATGAGGCTACTGCTGAAGTGTAGTAAAAATTACTCAAAAATTAATATTATGAAGGTTTCGCTGGTGGTTTCTGCACACAGAATTGCATTGCAAGAAATCCTATGCACTTCATTACAAATTCAGTTTGCCCTCCTGCAATTTTAATCACCTGGGCTTATTGTGCTGCCTGGCTACTGACACTAGTTCCTTTTTTCACTTGTTTTAGTACTCTGCTTGTTCCTTCGTTTTCCTCAAGCCAGGCTGGAAGTTATCTTCCCAGGCCAAGAAAATGTGTGAGACATAATAAAGCATCTCAGTCCAGCATAAAATTTGTACATTTTAGAAATACTCCACACAATAACAAGCCAATAAAAGACTTCACTCTGTGCCAATCAAACTTTTGTTTCTGTAGTTTTAAAGTATTTTTTAATACTTCTTTTTAAATCTTTGGCATAACCATGCTAACATTTTGAAACACAAGCTGTTTTGACTCAGAAAACCAGAACTTTTGAAATGCTGAAACAGTATTTAGAAATGTTTTCATCCAATAATTGTTACAGCTGCCAGCAGCTAAACTGATACTGTTTCAGGAGGGGATTTTTTGGTTCAATGGAGAAGGAATGTTTTAGCTAAATGTATATACACGCATACATTGCACATGCATACATACACACATCTGTATATTTATACACACACAGAAGATACAGATAAATATCCCCCCACAAAACTTCCTAGCCAGCTTTATTCTTTCAAGACTTTTGGAAAAATACCAGGAAGGAGCCAGGAGGTACCTAAAAACTATGATGAAACAACAGTACTGCTACAGTCAACCTCCGCTAACTTTCACCACAAGTTACAAACAAACTTCAAGTCTCAGCAGGTCCCTCCCCTGCCCTGGCACCTGCCCACCTTCCAGCATGCTGACATGCATTGCATCGTTGGCCTTCTTTGGGACACTGAGCATCACTTCCAGACCATCCTTCAGCTCCCCTTTGCCCTCCTCGCAGCAGGTCAGCAGCTCCTAAGAAGCAAGGCAGACACCCATAAACAAACTCTGGTCAATGTGCTGCCTTCGCACCCGACTGTGCTGCTTGGTACGTGCAGCTGCTTCAGAGACAGGAGAAAGCTGAACTGCAGCAAACCCCACTGTGGGTGCTCGCAAACAGTGGGGGTCAAATGGGAACAACTGTAACACAAGACCAGACAAAGTGCTCTCAAGGGAGACTGTGCCCTTGGAAGCTTTCTGGGGACTTAAACGTACAGGTCACGAAGCAGCTCCCTTAAGCATGAGGTGACTCATTACACCCGTGAAGTGCTCTGCACCAGCTGATCTGTGCAGCTCACTGAGGTACCTTCAGTAGGAGTTGGTATTTTGTGATCCTCTGGACAGGCTTGATTAAATAAGAAGAGATGGAGTTGGCCAGCCCATGCCTTTGCTGGATTTCCTAGAAGGGATAAAAACAGCAGTCAGTCATGGAAAACTATTAACCCCCTGCCAGACAGAACCACCCATAACTAATTTTAGCTCTGGATCCCTGCATTTCTATGTTTAGTTTTTTAACTCTCTTTAAGCTTGCATGCAGTAAGCGTGGTTTCAGAGAGGCTAGCAATAAACTGCAGAGTCCCCCTAAGGCCACTTAAACTGCAGGGCCCCTCTGCAAGTCGAGCTAAAGCTCTGCTGAGTAAACAGGCCTTGACTTAAGTATGACTTACCTGTCATGTCATCTGGTTTCCCCTAGCTATGAAGGCTGAAAGCAGAGTCTTAACATTCAATTACAATGAAGTGACATTAAATTAAATTGCATGAGTAGGGTGTAATTTAGCTGTCTAAACATAGGCATCGAGTCCCATTTGAGAGCCCCGGGGTAGCTGAAATATCCACATGGGAATAACAGGACTGACACAGTGCTAACAGACCTGCTCTGCTCTGAGGTGGCAGCTGGGGGCCAGGAGAGATACCCTTATGATACCTGTTACAGCACTGAACACTTCTGTTTCATCACCTGAACCTCAGCCAAAATGTCTGGGCTGATCAGTGTGATGTGCTCATGAATTTCTGGAGACATCACAGAGAGGCACCTGCTGAGGGCTGCAAAGGGCCCAGCTGCCTCCTCCCAGCTGTTCCAGGGGGAGTTAGGAGCTCCTGAAAATCCTACAGGACCCTAATGGACATATTTAGCATCTAAAAGACTCCAAACTCATGCCCTACAGGGGCAGATTCTCTGCTAAAATAGAGCAGATTGGAAACCCTTCTGTCTCTGCTGGGCCCTGGGCATGCCTTGCCTTGCTCCTGGCCATCAGGAAATCCTTGATTCCTAAGGAAGCAAATGGAAAAGCGGAATGGGGCTTTTCTCCAGCAACTGGAATGTAAATTTGAGACTGTAAAGTGAAGAAGTTATGGAAGATGAAGGGGGAAGAGCTGCCAAGAACAGAGATTTTCTTTCTGTATACAATCTGATTTTCTGCTGAGTACTAGCGAGGTTACTGCTTCTTTTCAGCTCCAGTGTTTGTCTTAATGCTGGGATGCAAAAGCATCCACTTTTCACACAATGTGCCAGCAGACATTTGGTTTGTTGGTTTTTTTACTAGACAAGTTGTTGGGGTTTTTTTAAAATAGCTCTGGTGCCATGAACAAGACCCCAAAGGGAAGGGGCTCTGTTTGGGGGTTAATGGAGTTCGCATGAAGCTGAGTCATAGCTGACTTCACAGAGGAACTGTGCCTGCAGAGCACATGGCTGGGACTCAATTCATAACTGCAGCAGCCAGCAAGACCTCGGCCATGGCTGTGAACTTCCTGGTGCTGGCAACGTACAGTTGTTTTTGTAGGATCCAAGTAATGGAATTAGCAGGGCATGCCCTCAGCAAGATGCCTCCCCTTTGGGCACTCCTTGATCTGCCAGGATGCTCCCTGGTCCCACTGTACAGAGACACGGTGGGTTGGTGGAATGACATCCGACAAGTGCACTGCTGGGAAGGGACATTCTCCCTGCAGCTCCTCCCTCTGATCCCTGAAGTGTTGGGAGTAAGAAGGCAGCCTGCTGGAGTGTGTCTTGGGAGGTTGGCTTTGTGACATCTGGAGAGGTCTGGACTCACTGAGGGCAGAGATGGAGGTGAGAGAGGTCTGTGCAGCGCAGAGCGGGCAGAGCAGACGTCTCACACACCTCTGAGGAACAGGAAGCACAGAGGTGTCTGAGCCTTGAAGCAGCTGGCAGATTTCAGAAGCAAGCTGGACACAGGGCTCTGTGTTCTCCACTTTGCCCTGCTTCTTGTTTAAAGCAAGCTTGTTTCACATTAAAGTGCATCACCATAGCTCACAACTTTATTTATTCCTTAGGTGGAGAAGAGTCCCAAGGGCCTGGAAGAAATGAAGGCATCTGACAGACAGCGTGTGCTGGCAGTTGTGCATTGCAAACCAGGCGAGCTGCAGAGCAGGATGAACACGTAGTCTTACATGCAATGACAGAATCCCAGAAAAAAACCCAAAAATATTCTCTGTAGGGCAGCATAGGATCCTCAGAAGTCCTTGGATGGACAACATGGAGACAGGAATACTTAAACAAAATTTCATACCATAAAAATTGCTGAATTGGCCATGAAGCAATGACAATATGCCCCTATTTTGTATCAAATATCTAGAGATTCACACATTTAGGTGCTATCTGATTGTGTACAGTTGGTTGGTAGGAGAACAAACTGCATCCTGAACTGGGTGCACAGGCCAAAGACATGCTAAGTAGACTGGTTCAGCACTAAAACTCCCATAAAACATTTAGCTTTTGTGATGCATGACACAAACGTGATGAGCAATTTCAGAAAAAATATTAGTAAGGAGAAACTGAGCCCCTGTTTGTGCCTCTGCTCATTTCCTGAGGGACATTGTGAGAAACTGCCCAAGAACCCTCATCCATGCAGAAACACCATGCTCTGCAAGGCTACCAAAATCAATGAGCTTTACCATGTTCCTTGCTGGTCATGCAAATCAAAAGTGCCCTGTGACTTCTTGAATACAAAAACGGATCTTTTCCAAGATCCAAAGAAAAAAAAAATTCCAAATAGCAGAAGCATGTACATGGCTCAACCAAACTCTGTCCCAAAGATCAAAGCTTGCTTAAATAAAGACACTAAAATCAACACGATTACCTCAATAATATGCTGATTCTACCAATTGAAGTTGACAGCTAACATATGTTGGTAATCAAAAATATACCTTGCTAGCCTGAAGTATATGGTATTACAAATATTAAAATTTGCTAAACATGGCAGGCGTCATTTATCTTTGAAACTACTGAATAAAGAACACAGTTCTAAGTAATGATGAACAAGACAGACACAAAAACTGGAAGAGTGAAATTAATAAGTCTACTGCAGTTAAGTCAGAATAAGCACATTATTTTCATTCCCTGTGCAATTTCCAGCTAACATAATCATACCAACAGCTTCTGAATTTTACAAACAAAGCACCATCTGTAGGGAGGGAAGATGGTAATCTTTACGCTGTAAGATAAACTAGGCACGTTTCATAGTTGAGAGTTTGTGCATTGTTTTCCACCTGTCTCCACTGGTTCAATAAAATAAATTGCTTTTCTTTACAGACATGGCTTCACTTACACCCTGAGAACAACCCAGCTCTCAGCATGGCTCGTAATTCTCTTCATGGTTTCAAATGAGATATCTCACCTATCTTTGCTCCTTCTCCTAATTAGTTAACCCTTACAACGAGCCCTGCTGCTGCAAGTTTTCCATGGACTTGAAGGGTTCAAACAAATTAGTGGGACTGTTTGTTTTCATCTCAAAGGCGGCTTTCTACGAAAGCTTATGAAATTTGAGGAACACTTGTGATTTTAAAGCAGGCTTCTTACTAAGGGGTGTTATTCTAGATAATTAACTCTCATCATCAGGGTGTTTTGGAAAATTCCAAGGTCTGCCTGGAAGAAAAGAACCAACTATTTTCTGTCTATTCCTTGTACCAGTGGCTGCTGCCACTGAACCACTGTCACTCCAAGATCGAGGTAAGGAGGATCTACAGGTACTTTGCGTTACCTTCGTCCCTCAGGTTGAGTGCCTCCTTGAGGATTTTTCGGGGGGATAGTCAGCTTGCTCTTTTTGCACAGGCATCACTGGGTGGCCCAGCACCCACGGAAGGCAAACACCTCCCCCTGGCAAAACAGCAGACGCTGACACATGAATATTCACTGCTAACCAATATCAGGCAGCTTTCCAGCCCATACAGAGAGCTGGAGGGGAAAAGCTGAGCAGAGGAAACGCTTTTAACCCGGGCAAACCGATGGACACCGAAGGCGGCTCCGACCCTCCCCGAGTCGCCGACCAGCACAAACCATTCAAGAGGCTCAAGCGCCACCTCCTGGGAAAGCCCTTTCGGTTCCATTCACTGCTCGACCATTCGGTAACCGGGCAAAAGGCGTTCATCACTTTTCCTGTGGCTCAGGCGAGACCTTTCGGTGCCGAGTGAGACTGAAATGCTGTAACCATTGGCACGTAAAAACCCCAGAGGAGCTGCTGGAGGTCAGCTGCCAACTCCATCACAGCGTGGATCCTGCTGATACTGTTGTATTTGTGAACAGTTTCAGTGCTTTGGAAGAGAGGTCTTCACACTGGTTTTTGTTTTGTTTTGTTGGCTTTTTTTTTTTTCAGAAAGGCAACTAATTAAACCTAAACGGTAGCAGACAAGCATGGCAATATGGATGAGGAAACAAGAGGAAGAATTTAGTTCCAAGGTACTCAAAAACATTAAAGATTTTTCTCAGCCTACAGAATTGGAATTGGAGCCTAAGAAACATTTATCACTGGTTGTAGAGCTTGTATGGGAAAAAGTCTAATGGGAGTCAATGGAGCTCCTTATTAGCACGATGAAGTAAATGTGGAATAGGCTGGGTAGAATTTGCAGAACAGAAGAACAGGGTCTCGTTTTAGATTTAGGGATTTCAGGACATAAAATATAATGGAATCTGAGATTTTCATTTTACCACTAAACCCAGAAGCACAGATTATATCTAAACCAGGTCTTTAGGAAGGATTGGGTCTGAAAAATGCCCAAAGGTTCCCGTAAGAACGTGTGTCCCCACGCCTCAGCACACTGATGATCCCACACCACACCACAGCCTATCAGTTCTCACAGCATGTGATATTTGCAACGGAATGAAAAACCCAAATGCCAAGGCACAGAAAGGAAACCACTCCTCAAGTGTGAAAAAGAGGTGTTTTAGCTGCACCAGGTGTGTGGCAGGAAAACAGCAATGGATGCTTACATCAAAGAAAGTCCCTGCATGTTCCAGGATGAGCTGGCTGGAGTCTGGCTTGTTTTTGCAGTAGGTGACATACATCTGAAATTTATCTGCCTGTGAAAACAAACATCAAGGGAAAAGCAAGATAAGCCATTTCTCTGCTCCCACAGGTTTTTATTAAGGCACACCAGGATAAATACAGGTGACAACTCTCTCCCACACACCCACCACCACCCCCCTGCCCTCACACCCTGCCACCAAGAAACACAGGAACTGTAAATTAAGAACAGAAGACTTTAAGGTTCATACCTTACCTGAGCAGTTCTGAGGGCTGTGGGAGCCTTTCTTTAACAAACATCACAGAGAGAAGGCCTAAAACTTTAATCCAGCTGTAAAATAATTTCTAAGAGCTCTAATGGTGTTACACAAGAGTTTGAAGGTCTCAAAACTCAGTCATGAAGGGTTGACTCTATCACCTACTTGCAGATAAAATCAGTCTAGAAACTGGGCAAGTGTTTAAATCTAGTTTAAACCAGTTTAAACTGGCTCAAGCCAACATTTCTTACTTGAAATTTGTTACACTTGGCCCAGACTCGCATTTCCTACCTCGGTTCAAACTTCAGTGGCTCAATTTTTATGTTGTGCTAGGAGTGTTTTGCATTTTATTTCCTAATTTGTTTACTTTCAAGCAGAAATTAAAAGCATCTGTGCACTCCCACCTCTTATTACTGTACTCTGGTCGCGAGAAGAGGGAGGCAAATAAAAGAGGAGGATGTTTCCCTTTTATTGCTATTGCATTTTTTTATTCCAGGTATCTAAAGAGTAGGATCCTGCAACTGGGCAGGCAGCTTTGTATGTATGTCTGTAACCATACACACAGCTCTGGACAGGTACCTTTGCTGAGATGATGCCGCAGTATCTTAAAAGAACCATGAAGATTTTGCACAGAATGATACATAAATGCATTCATCTTTCCTAAACAGGTAACCTGTTCTTTGTAAACAAAATTTCTGAATCCATTTCATCAAGACCTGAGACATGTTTTTAAATTAAAAGCCCATCTGAAATAATCTAAACTCATTTTTGGATAAGTGAAAATATTCCATAATTACTCTTAAAATTCTAATTCCTAGCTTTGATAAATGAATAGAATCATCAGACAAAACACCAAGATGGCTGACTTGACTGGTAAAAACTTTGAAAAGGGAACAGCTTTCACACTGATAAATTACTGTAGCCAATTCCCAGAGCCTCCTACGCTCACGAAGACTCTTCACATCAAGATTTCAAAGTCCTGTTGGAAATTATCCTGGCATTGCATAATGAAATGAGAGAGCACGGTGGCTCAGAAATTTGACACTAATTTCTGGAGGAAAGAAGTCGATAAAATATGTTCTCCATGCCTTTGTGGAGTTCTCATGGCATGACTAAAATTCTTTAAGGAAGGTATATTAAAATTTTAAATGTCTGCCCTCCCAGGGCCTTTCACAGGGAAATGAATGTCACCCCTAAACCAGGTTTGGTTGATGAAGTTCTGCTAAACAGAAACCAGCAGGGGCAAATAAAAGCTGTGCTGGTCAGTGCAGGACAAGGAGAGGGGCTCTGGAAAGCCTTCACACTACTGCTGAGGAGAAGGGTGGAATTTTCACCCTGGGACAGGGGAAGGACAAAGCAGTTGTAGCTCCAGACTAGCTCCTAATCTCATTTATCACTGGGGACACAACCCTTGCACCCATTCCCAGCTTGTTCCTGTCTGTGCTGGAGGAATTAATTTGAATAAATAATGAGAAGCAGCAGCCTCATTACCCAGGTGACGAAGCAGTGGCCCACATCCTCAGGCAGTTGTTCATATTTCTCCAGCTCTTTTAGAAAAATGCTGAAAGAAGAAGACACCAATGTAATTAGTTACAGTCACATACCCAGGAGATGCAGGATAACCAATGAGTTAATCAGTGCTAATGATCAATACTTGTATCTTGATTATGAGGCTACTCAAGTGCCCAGCCAGTGTAAAAAGTGTCTCTTGCCAAGGTGTGCTTTGTTTTTTGAGTACAGTCATGCCTGACTCCACTAGAAAGGAAAAAGAGGCAATCCTTAGTAGGGAGTCAGCGTGTTCAGGACTGTTCTATTTGAACACAGATCTTCAAAGAGATGTTGTGTAGTGGTTCAGAGGAAGAGCAAAAAGGGAAGCCCAAAGCTGCCAGATTTTCAACACCCAACTCAGTACACTGGACAAAGGACAGCAACTTAAACAAGCTCAGCATTTCATAGGTAAGTAGTAAGCTTCCAAAATACAGATTATTTTAATCAACTCTCTCTCAACAGCTTGTACCACAAGGGACACTTGTTTGCAGATAGAGCCCTGTACAACGCCTGGGTGGAAAGAGGAACGTGAAACAGAGTTTCTTCAGCTGCTCCTCCTAGGACATGTTTCCTGGACCCTTCACCAGCTGTGCTGCCCTTCTTTGGACACAGATTCTGAATCAGGCTGGAGGATGCCTTAACATCACCAGCCAAAGGAGAAGGCTGTGGAGGGGACAGGGGACATTTATTTTAGCATTGCTAGAAAGAAGTTTTAGCAGAAAAAGGATTATGCAGAAGAGCAGGCTGCAGGAGGAGGGGTCAGAGAAAGGAGAAATGATAGCAGTGAGAAACTGTGGGACATGACTGAGAGATGGTAGCTGGGAACAGGGGTAAACAGAGTTGATTACTCTGACATCAGTCAGAGTCACAAAAACAAAAATATAGCACCACAGAGAGAGGGGAAATGGGAAGGCAATTGGGTGATCATAAGATAGTTTTAAATGGGAGAATAATACTTGTCTGTGTGACAGGGTAATTCTTGTGGGCTGGAAGTCAATTCATCTATTATTTAAAGGCTTTCTAATGTAATACATAGCTTGAATCTACAATCCTGACATGCTTTGAAGCTGCTCACACAAACACATGCATATGGCACGCTCTGCTGGGCCATATTTATGTGATGGCACATTTATCTGGCTGGAGCACTTGAAATGTCCCAGAACTTGAACAAGGAAAGGTTCTCCAATATGTTTTTAAAACCATTTTGGTTTTGATGTGTAACCTGAAGACAGATTTGAAATTCAGACTGAACTTGTTGGATTCAGCAGCCCTAAATGTTAAGTTTATAAGTGTTGCTGCATTCACATTATACCATGGAAACAACGTCCTCTAAGCTGATCTGGCACACAGTCTTATCTTAACAAGATGGAGTACTTTTAGTTACAGATTAAATACAGAAAGTCTCCAAGAAGTGGCAGAAAGCTACTTATTAACCCAGCTCACACCAACAATTCCACTGTTTCCCCTTCGTGTTTTCCAAGATCCTATTTTTGACAGGCAAGTACTCAGACTAGATCTCGTGCTGTGAGATGGAAATCAGGTATCAGACTGCAAAGCCTTGGTATAATATGACCTTCACATTGTTAATCAGCTTGAAAGTGAAGTTTGAACTAAGTGGCAATTCATTTTTGTAAAAGAAACAAAACAAGAAATCAAACATTATTTTGCAAATCTGGATCAATTACTTTACACTCCCTTGTGCATTGTACTGTAGGTGTTCTCTGCTGATGCATAAGTGCCTAAACATTAACAGAACTGTTAGGAAAACTTACTTGTTATGGAAGTCATATATCTCCTGAATATTGCCAAAGATGATGTGTTCTTTATTAAGGATCCCAGCTGGTATTTCTTCCACTCCACTTGTCATTTCCCAAAGGTAAGTCTGGAAGACACCAGAAACTCTTAATTTTGTGAATAAATGCAGTGTAAAAGAATAGATCTCCCTGTTTTATTGCCAAAGGCACAGGCTGAAAAGGAACTACGTACTTTGAGATTAAATAAACAAGCTAAAAAAAATTTTTTCCAGGGTTACAGAAAGCTCTCCAGAGAAATTCAAAGTGCTGACACTTTGAATTTGTCTGAGGAAAAAGCAGAAACATGGCAACAACACCTATCTTTGCTGTCCACCTGATGGTGTCCAAAAACTGCAGGCAGAAACAGCTGAAAGATAAGCCAGATTTGTCACTTCAGTAGCGTTAGATACATAAAAATCTCTGCCAGACTGCAGGAATGTGAAAGCTGACAGATTTCACCAAATTACACTCTGGTTTTTGCCTTGAATATCACCATCCACTTTAGGAACACCCTGCTGTACAGCTAGCCAAGGTATTTGTGCAAATCCAGGAGTTTCTCCAGTATGAGATGATTCAAAGGAATAGATTTGAATCCTTAAGGAAATGCTCCATGAATCAATAATGTGCACAGCCTGTGCACTAAAGTGAACACCCCCACTGCAGAGGACAACATGTGCTTCCAGGAAATACTGGAGGCCTCCTGGGCCATAACTTACCTCTAAACATTCATGTAAATCCCTGACATAAGCTTTTTCTGTCTGCAGCAGCTCAGCCATAATGAATCTGAAAAAAAGGGAGCATTTTAGGTGTTTTGGACATTATAATCATTTCTACAATGAACAGAAAACAAAAAAATCCTCCTGTTGTCTTAAGGAAAAAGGGTATTTTCACCCTAGACCTTCAGCTGCCTTACATTGTGCCTTTCAGGTCAACGACTGAAACGCCACTTCATACTCCAGCCCCTTGTAGGGTTATTTTCTAAAAATCTTTTCTGCATTAAATCCTATTAAGTTGTATTTCTGCAACCCTGAGTCCATGGGATTTACCACCTACATGCCCATCCTTAACTATCAGCTGATTATCAGAATTTTTTTCCGCCCAGGGTTAAGGATTTGTGATTCACCAACAACATTTGCATCTTTGCTGACAGCCAGTGGGAAGCTGACCCTAAAACTTTAACTTCAGAGGCAATACAGATGGATTTCGGAGACACCACTACTTTGAAGAGACTTCAACAGCTTGGTATCTGACCAGAGAAAATCCAGATGCTGGGAAATGCAACAATGGCATCTGTAGAGCCTCAGGCTGGGCCTCTCACAGTTGAAATTCCCAATGTTGCAAATTTGCCACAGGCAGACCAAGAGTAACATTTCCAAAAGTAAAACTGGGTTCTAATCAATCATGCACTGTAGTGACAGTTTCAGAGGGCTGAGAAATACTCTTCCAATATTCTTACACAAAAAATAAGACAAAATAACGTGAAAATAGACTGCTCATAGATTTAAGCACAAGCTCTTTTCAAGTATTCCTTCTAGCATGAACTATTTCCAGTTCTCTCAGTCCTACGCTTGCTGAAATTTGATCCTAAACTTCAAGTGAACTCCTACATCACTGACGTTTAGATAATATTTAGACATCTAAAGATGTTCTTTATTTTTTCATGCTCATTTTACTTTTTACATACAACCAGAAAGAAATTAGCAACTCCACAACATCAGGTTTAATCCAAGTGTTTGACTCGCTACTTTCCCTTTCCAAAAGTAACTTCTGATTAAAACCAAAAGAAATTCAACCTTTATGTTCTGAAATTCTCTAACCTACAAGTAACAACCTCTGCCCTACACCTGTAGGCTTATCTCAATAGCTCTGCAGCTGGAAGGAGTTCTAGGACTGCCAGTCCGTTCTGGTCATGCAAGTATCACAGAATCATTCTTTATCAGATGATGTGCCATGCAGACAGAGTGTTTGGGAACATACTCCTTCTTTCTGGCTGACTTCCTTTTTTCTTCATTGACTTCATGATTTGCATCTCTCAGCTTTACCTCCCGGTCTGAAAGACTTGCTGGAATGATATCGAGTTCTAGGTCTTTGTTATCCTAGGAAAAAAAAAAAGTAGAGTTTAACTTCATTGTAATCCCACTGTTGTGTAAAGTGCAGCATGTCCATGAGATCAAAGAGGTAAAAAGGGACATAAGTAAGATAATATCAAAAAAAAGGAAATAGGGAGAGAAGCAATACTGTGAAAAGGGAGAAGATGGTGAGAGAGAAATCTTTAAAAAATATCAATAATATTCATTGTAATCTTCACTGTTACTCCTAACCAGGAATTGGTATTGATAAAAAAGTCTAAATTACCTTACTCCTTCACACCTAAACTAGTTGTCTAGTATGGGACTTCATTAAAAACAGTCTGATAAAGTAGAGCACCATGCAGAGACAACTTTCAGTGGCCATTTACCATGGAATACCTTTCCAGGCTGTGGTTAGAACTCTGTCTAAACCAGAGACCCTACAAGGAACAGTGCAGTTGAAATATCATGAAGGTGTGAGGGAATTTATTCCTTATTCTTGATACTTAATTACAAAGGGTCATTGACTGAAAGGTTCTGAAGTGTTCCTGCTTCCGGCACTCTCCCTTAATACTATGGCCAGAGAATAGCAGGAGATCCTAATTTTTGCTTCTTATGATGCTCTATTTCACCTAAAAGAGTTCAGAGATGAGGTTGGGGATCAATTGTTTATGTTAGTTAAAGCATGAGAGAATGAAAACTTAGAGTCAAAGTCTGAGTTTGATGCAAAATAATGGTGGGGAAGCAGGATTTATGATTTATACCAAAATTAACACAGACTTTTATTCAAATAATGTGGTGTGTCATCCCCCCCCCCCCCCCGCCGAAAGCTGTATGGTGTCCTGAAAAGCAGTGCAAACATTTGTTTAGAAAATCTTTCTGATCTTCATCTGCCTCCTCCTCATATGACTGACCTACCACAGAAAAACCCTTTAACTCTTTCTCTCCAGAAGCAGTTCTGAGCTTGGCCAGGTGGGCTGGCTGAATTTTCAGTGTTTCCAATGGGCACATGAAAACCTACAGCACTCATACCATGGTCTTCACCTTCCTCTATGACTCTGGTACAAAACCGTGACAGAACATGGTCTTACAGTACCTCTGGGTTGATTCCAAGGGCTTTTTCCAGGGAGTAGCGGTATTTCCCCATCCTGAGAGAGAAGTCCCGGTAGCGCTTGTCAACGGTGGTGACCCACTTCCTAATTTCAGTGGCATGTATGTGTCCTTTTTCTACAAAGCTGTCAGCCAGCTGGATGAGGAGCTTCACTTTCTCCTTTGTTTGCTGCCCAAAATATGGTCCTTGGTTATGTTTTATTACTATTTCCTTTGCTTTTAACTCACACAGCAGTCAAAAGATGATCACAATTTTTATACGGCATTAAAGAGTGCCTGTATTCATCTCATACAGAATCAGGCACTTTAAACTTTTTCAGTAAAACATGAAAGGAATGACATTTTTGTAAGGACACTTATGAAGCTGAAGAAGATAGAAAAAGTCAGGTTTTTGAAACCTTGCAGACACAAACACATAAAACATGTTGGAATTTAGACATGCTTCCTTCCCATAAGCAAGAGTTTATTTTTTGTGAGCCTTGGAGCAGAAGACAAGATTTAAAAATCACACCTCATAAAATACACCAAGTTACGCTGAGTCTATACCTGGTGGATCTGCAGATCTGTGTAGGAAGGTCATTAATACACCACATATCAGCCCAGGAAGTGATTTTGAGTCATTACTACTCTGTTTCAAAAACAAACAGAATTTAAATCCAAACTCATGGTCTACCATAAAATCCTCCATTGGTATTTTAGGTCCAGTTCGAACATTACCAGCTAAAAGATGCCTGAACTCCAAAGCACACACTGAGCCCCCAAACCTTCCAGAGGTCTTTTCTATTCCACTTAGGCTCTGACTGCCCCTTAGTCAAAACTGGCACAAAGGACGCAGTTATAAACTTTAGCTCTGATTCCAAATCTATCCCAGGAAATGAGGCACTGGCAAGCTTCTTGCCAAAGACAGAGAGGACTTTCCACCACGCCTGAAGCAAGACACACTGTCAGACACTTGACTTACCAGTGATCTAACCACAAATGGACAAACACACGTCAGACCAGAAAACATCCAGCAGATTTCAAACACAAAACGAAATTCAAGAAATTTCACCACCATAATAGATTAACAGCTGAATCAGACATTATCCTGACAAATTAAATGAGTACCTAAGCAAGGCTAGGTATGGAGATGTGAAAATCTGGCTTCCTGTCATATTTAAAGGGTGTTTCATTCCCAACAGCTACTGGCGATTTTGCATTCCAAACAATCAGTTTGGCCAGAAAGTTACTGGGATCAGGAAGGCTTTCAGCTACAGCTTAATTTGAGAATAACAGCAGTCTGGGAACGACATGCATTTACCAGATTGCACATGGCAGTGAAAATATTCCATGTCAGCAGTAGGAGCAGTAGGTCAGCCCGAGGGAGCAAGACTGGATGTGTCAGTGTAAGAAACAGCCAGTAATGGTTAATAACGAACAAGGTCTAAAATTCCATCCTAGGCTAAGTCAACAGTCAACATGGTTTGGAAACTTCGTTATGAATTTGGATTATTCTGATAAAAATTAAATTATGAACCAGAATGTCATTTCAGGAGGAGAAATTATGGGTGGTTAGAATTCAGAAGTAGTTACAAGAATGTCATATGTGTCCTGTCTGATGAAATTACCCTCCATCCACTGCTAGTTATCTCACATTTTCAGAAACATGCAAGCTAAGCTAAAAGAAGGAGACAAGAACACCACAAAGCCTGTGAATCAAACCCATACAAGCATGGAGAGCCTAATGAGGAATTTAAGGATTACAGAAGATCAATTGCAGGACACAGTGAAATGCAGCTACATAATACCAAAGCCATGGTCTTCCTGCAGTCCAACTCTGCAATTTACATCCTTATCAGAGACTGTTAATACCCCTGTGGATTCACTGGCTATGAATTACCTATGGTTTGAATTAATTTGTCTGAAGCAGATCCAATCACCATTCCTCTGTAAACCCCACCAGATTTCCCAGAATTGCTCCATATAAATTAATATATTCTTGGTAATGCAGTTTTGAATTCAAGAATGTTCACCCCAGAGTTTAAAGACTCATCTATTTAAAGTACTTTATTGGGATCAGCAGATTACTTCTAATGAGATAAATGATCATCTGTGATCAACCCAGCTAGAATTAGTGAGACAAATTGTGGTTTTAATGACAGAAGAAAGAGACCAGGAGTCCGTCGTGACCTTGGATGTGTTCAGATCAATTAGTCAGGCTATCCCATTCTGGAATGATTGTCTGAGGATGGAATGTCTTCTTAGATTGCTGTGAACTCTGTATGCAAATAGACTTTCTCTTCCTTCTGATCAGAACAGAAATTTTTTATAACCAGTACTAACCAAGGTGGAGAAAATCTCCTTCTTGTGCCTATCTCTTGCTAAAAGTTCTCAAAAGACATTTATCTTCAGGGCTAGGATTTTTAGAGGGCAATTATAAAACCAAGAGAATATTATTACAGAGATTTAAGGCATTGAAACAGGACCATAAATACAGACTAAAGCAGATGGCATAATTAGATTAAAGTCACTGTTTACCTTGGCAGGTACTCTGAATTCCCCGTATTCCTTCAGGAGTTCCTGAGTTTCTTCTGCTGATTCCCCTGTGGAGTTGTGAGTAGAGAGGTAATATTCGCCTGTTTCTTGGATCCAGTCTAAGGCCTGTGAACGTCAAAAACACCAAAGGAAAAACAAAACAAACAGTCTTTGTATTCCAAGAACTAATCCTCTGACAAAAATCCCCCCTGACAAACAAAGAATATCAAATGCATTGGGACTTAATACTCTGTATACTAAAACACTTTCTAGGAACACATAAAAAGAATAAAATAATGAAAGCAGGTGGGAAAGGATACAAAAGGGTACTCTGTGTTTCCTAGGAAAAAAAAAGAGTGCAGGGAATTCTACCTGTATACAGATAAACCTTCAGGGAAAGCAGTTTTCTCATTCAGAAACAGCTCAATAAGACAAGTTTGCTCTTATATTTATTTTCAAACAAATGAACAAACACAGAAATTAATCTGAGGTGACAAAAATACTCAGTCTTGTTGTTGGGTTTTGGAATTGTCCTGAGTTGTCTCAAAATCTATATTTACCATGCTTTCGAAGTTACAGTGTTTAAATACAACTTGAGATTGCAACAGGAGCGCCACACAGAGGCATTACATGGATACAGGACATTTTACACACTGCCAGGACAGAAAGAAAAGGTGAGGTTTTCACACTACCTGCTTGGCACTGCGCTCAAAGACAACATACTGCTGGCACTGATCTAATCTCCGCTTCTTCAGGGTCCAGAAGTGAAGGACCCGATTCTCCCTCTGCAGCAGCTCACTCAGAATGGCTGTAGGGCAAAGGAAAACATCTGCATGACTAGGGATTCTTTGACAGCATACAGAAATAAGCTATGAAATGCTGAATTTAATCACTTTGCCTGGACCTTGTTCCCAAAAGCAGAGAGCCCGAGATTGCACTTCTTAAAAACAAGCATTGGTTCAAAGGGGCTGCTTAAAAAAAACCCCCAAAAACCAAAAAACCCAAACCACATACACAAGAAACCACCACAAAGCAAGTGTAGTTGCAGAGCGATCTGATAAAGGAAATGATGCTTGAACAGAGTTTGCCTTCTGACCATGTTCACAGACTTTAGGACGACCACACTGCAGAGGGGGAGGCAAACCCCCTTCAATGCTGTCACGGCACCCATGCACCAACCTTTGACCTGCTGCTCGGGCCCCCTGGTGTGGCTGGCCACTCCGGGCATGCTGACGTTGTTCCTGTGGATGTACTTGAGGAACACCTCGGCGTTCCTCCGCGCCAGGGTACAGGCCTAGGAAGAACAGCCCCCACCAAAGAGAATCAGTAAAGATGAGCAAAGAAAGCAAGGGAGACCCATGGGACTTCTCTGCTTAAATTGCAGGGAGAAGTTATTTTTCATCTGGGAAAATGATGAGAACTTCAGCTAAGAGTCAATAAACTCAGCTAATAAACTAAGAGTCTCATAGATGTATTAAAACATGAGTAATATTTAATACGGTGGTTCATTTTATATTAAGGCAAATGAATGACAATAATAAAACTTGTTAAGAACTTGCTAAGAAGTGGTACCTCACATATTTTCTGTCTAAACAAACGGAACCCACCTCTCAAGAAAAGTGCTCATTTCAAAAAATGTACAAATCTAGAGGCATAATTTCTTAAGCCTTGACTGCAAGTGTAGTTTCATGTTGTGTATCAGTTTTAGTGGCAGGTGGGAGGCTGGCTGACAGTTCACTTGTCAGCCTGTCAGCTCCCCAGTTCTTCCAAAGCAGCACCTGGAAGGCAGGAAGAAATCTCTGTCTCCATCCTGGTGCTGCCTTGCAGAGAAAAAATTGCTTTGGTTATTATTAGCTCTTCAGTTATTGGCTTGGAGGACAAAATTTGAAATGCTGGATTGTTTGTACAAGCCAACACCAAAATGATGTATAATACCTGTCACTTGTAACGCAATTTTAAGAACTGAACTTTGAACCAGCACAACAACTAACATCCTGCAAGTGCAATGCAAACACCACCTAATTAGTCTTGACGACATCTCTCTGAGATACGTATTGATAGTAATGCTTATTACCCCTGCTATAACAAAGTAAAACTGGCCTAGGGTTTATACAGCCAGCCAGTAGCTGAGCTGGAATTACACCTCAGAGTGTCCTCTCAAACTTACCAACACTGCCCTAAAGTGTCTATTTAATGGAGAGTTTTCCTGATTTACTAGAGAACTAAAATCAGACCTTGAGAAAAGCCTCCTTCTGTTCCAGGTGTTTGCTGATCAGAGGGATGACGTGGTCTATCTCAGCTGCTGGTCCAAGTTTATCTCGGCCTCCACACCAGTCTTCATCCCGTCTGTATTCCTGCTCCAGACTCTCCAACACACTGCACACCTGAAACATGTCCGTAGCGCCACAACTCAGTTATCCACAGTCATAACCAGGAGGAGCACATTCAGAAGTCTAGGACCAATGACATATCAAATCCAACCTTTTTGTACTATGGGGGTAACTGGGTATAAAACAGGCCCTAGACAGAAAGTTCTAGGTGCTTTTCTTACCCCTAGGGATCTTTACTGTTTGGAATACAATTTATCTGGTTTAAGGCTGATAAATCATTTTCCTCTTCTAACGAATAATGGGAGGAAGAACAAAAGGTTGAATCAAGGCAGGGGTCAGTCCAGCCCCGGTGGCTCATTTAGGAAACAATCTCTATTCTAGAATGAGTTTAAATCCTACTGAAGTCAAGGGACTTAACACATACTTAAAGGAAAGCACATGCTTAAATACTTTCCTGAAACAAAGTCTGAAGCTGGAACTAATTCTCTTCAGCTGCATTTTAGTTGCTCCCTATACAGCTTTTTTTAAAGCTGATGGAAACCAATAGACATTAAATCAGTGTCACAATCTAGGTGGATGCAGGTACTCTACTGCACAGGGCTCACACACATTTTCTATCTTGGTAGAATAGCGGGACAGTGGAAATGAGGTAAATAAACCAACACAGCCTGGAAATTATGCAGCTGCCTCAGACAAGGCTGAGTCCTTTCTGTTGCAGATCCTGAGAATACTCTCAGTGGCCTGTGCAGACACTGCAAAAGTTTTCCAGGACATTTGGAACTTTCCTATCCTTTCCCAGAGGGCTCTTCCTACAGACTCAACTGCTGAGATGATCCAGTCAGTTATTGCTGGCATCCAGGTAGCCAAGTCCACCCTTTTCTTGCCCACTCCTGCAGCTTTCATATGAACACAGTTATACTTGAGGGGACCCCACGTGATTAAGAGCACAGTCTGCAGGAGACTCCAGAACTACCCACCAATCACCCCCACTATCACAGGCCATTTTTATGTAACTCTGAACAAGGGCACATCAAATTCCACTTTAAAACTGGTGAGTTAAGGTGAGCTGATAACTGATCCTGCTGCCAGGCTTATGCACTATGCGCTATGCAAGGACTTTATGCATTGGGCAATCCGAAATCATCTTGCTTGGATGCAAAACAACATTCACCCTCAAACATTTAGGGGAGAGCAAGTGCTCCACGTGTTATTTAGGCACAGAAAAGCATTTCCATTTCACTTCTTGAAAACCTTGACATTTTATTGGACTTCGGTGATTTAAAGAATGAAAGTAAATGGACTGCCCGGGATTCACATCTTTCCAAAAAGAATTGTCCCTGCACATGCAAATATCATCTTTCTGTTAAGGTGATGAGAGAAGTGAATATACAATGGGCTGTCAATGAAGTCAGAGAGAAACTGCGCTATTTGAAATCCAGGGCTTCACCACTTACATCAAGAACATAATATACTTGGGGAAGACAGGCATGAAAAGTTTGGCTGGATGTGACACTCTCTCTGCTCTTTTAGCTGCTTTTTCTAGACACTCAGAGAATTCAGGATCCAGTAAATTATTCACTCCACTGTCAGGCAGTCAGGGAGCAGACCCTTAAGGACTGTAGATCATCCGTGCAGCCCAAGAGAAGGTGACAGGCTTGCAGCATGAGTTCGTGAGCATTCAAAGACTGAGACATCTTTGCCCTATACGTTTGCTGAATAGACACAAGCAATGAATGAACTGGTGGGCACTGCAGGGTGCTCGTCTGAGACTTGGAAACAGGAAGAGAGACTGAATTCATAAATTACTGGCTGTGCATACTTTGGCCAGCACATTTAGCTGCCTAAAGCTCTAATGAATCCCCTAATAGTTTTCATTTCTCACACTCCTCCATCAGCAGTAATTCATTTTGATCTTGAATGCATCAGGGACTGTAAATCTGTTTGAAACTCTTCAAGAGAAATACATTAACTACAAGGAATGAATTAATCTTAAACAGTCTTAAAATACATTAAACAAATGGCACCAAGTGGCCCAAGGATCATCTACAGTCTCCAAGTTAAGGAAAAGTACACTCTTTCCCTAATGACATATCTAGTTGTGTTAAAAATCTTCCTGTGTCTGGTTCTCTAATTGAGGACCTAACTGTGTGATAATAACAACAGAAAATGTCATGGCAATCACTGCTGCCTTTTGTGTAAAACCACAGGTTCCTGCAGTGTCCATGCTAACACCAACTGCCTGGCTGCAGTAAATGACATCAGCCGAGGCTGCTTGAGCAGCCACACTGTGACACTAACTCTCACTGACTACAGTATAAAGGGCACCTGCTTGTGCAAGGGATGAATAATCCCACCATGCCAGCAGCCAACTGGAATGAGTTTTGCAATTCGTGAACACCTGGAATGAAGTAGAGTTGTGTGAGCATATAATGGGTTCCTGCTGTAATTATCTGTGTTGCAGGTGGATTTAAGAGGAATCCCTTTGAATCTTGGCATCTTTTTTGGCATGGTGGTATTTAAATACTAGTGAGACTAGTATTTATATTTTATATTATATACTACTACTTGGCTCACAAAGTAACAATTAATTAACTGCAAGCAGTTCTCAAGGAAAAGCAGATTTATATTCCTGAAAACTAAGTATCATGAGAACTTGAAACTAAAGTGGTGGGATTTCAAAAATTATTCCTGTTTGAAAGGGGAAAATTGAAAAAAACCCAACAAAAATAACAACTTCAAGAATTGCACTGCTACACTGAAAACTTTAAGATAAAAGTTATTACAAACTGCTTGCTGCTCTCTTTTTGTCTTTTTTTGGGGGGGGGTATGTTTTGTTTGATTTGCGTTTGGGATTTTTTTGCATTACAATACTTGTCAAAGAAAGAACTTTAGTGATTCAGGCTTGGTTTGCTATGGCCCAGAAATGACACTGTGCAGCTCACCTGCTCAGAGGTTTTGTAAAAGGCCACCGAGGCATTGACGAGTTTGAGCCTGTCCTCCATCTTCAGCATCAGCTGCTGCCAGTGCAGGGCCACCTTCTCGGCACATTCTCTGATGGCATCGGCATCATAATGTCCAGCCTGCAGCAACACTTCGGCCTTCTGCTGGACCTGCAGGGCACTCTGGTGTGTCTTCTGTAAGGAAGTGGCATGAAAGAGGGACTGTGTATGAGGGGAGGAAAGAGAGGTTGTACAGATGTGCCAGATGTATGGTAGAAAGGTGAAGCGAGGCGTGAGCATGGGGATGCGAGAGAGTGAAATATTTTCAGAGAGTTATCTTCAGTTAACAGTCACTTTCTGCAAAGCATTTTAATTTCAGTTATTCACACACATTTGCAACATGTTATTAAAGGCTGGAACACGTAAGCACTGCTAAGATGGGTTGGCTCCACTGGTCAGCTACTGCCCCTTTGGCAGAAACATGGGGTGAGTTCCCAGGGGTCCATTTTGGCAGCTCTTGTGCTGAGCTCTCACCCAGCCTCAGTGCTGACTGCATCCCACACAAGCTGCAGACCCAAAAGCAAACTCTAAACAGCTGTCAAACTATGGGCCTAATCACCCTAATTTGGCCCTTGCCAGGCAGTTTACTTGGCATCAGCAGCTTTACTTGGGCAGTTGTTCAAAACATCAACCCCAGAAGATACGAAGATGTCTTACTAAAGGGCATGAACTGTATCACAGATATCAGCCCCTACAAGATGCATTTCTGAAAGGCAGTTCACTCATACTGGAGATTAGACTTATGCTCCTACCTTTAAGGCCAGAGCTGGGGAGAGTCAAAACATTCCCTCTACCATTCCTCAGTTTACTCAGTAGCCACTTTATAGGCAGGACTGAGTTACCTGCCCCTTTCCCCAGCCTACACCAGCTCCTCTCAGCGTTACCAAGTGGTGCCTACACCTTCCTCTGTGGGCTGCTAAAATAGCCCCCATCCCTTCACAGCTTCCTGAGTAACTGTGTTCAGACATGGTTCAGTCCAGTATTTGATTTTAATCTTCTGAACAGAAGCCCTAAAATCTCTCAGACTCCTGTGCTACATCCCATTTGTAACTGCTGCTGACAAATTCTCATGTGATAGTTTTATGATCTAAGCCGTGAACCCGGAAAAAAGCTTGAAATCATCGGGTAATACACTGATGAATAATGCAATGTAGAGAAAGCTATTAGGAAACAAAGGATTAATACTTGGCAGAAACTTAGGAAGATGTTCAAGAATAACTGGTTAAATTTAATATCCAGCTGCTTTACTGATGTTAGAATTGTAATACTTGTTTGAAAAAGACTTTGAAGGATTTCAACTGAAAATCAATTCCACATCTAGAATGCTTTTAGAGAACAGTCTGCCTTGTGTGCTTTGCTGATCTCTTCCCCATATTGAGCTTTAAATACTTTAAATATTTAATCTAGTGTTTTTTCCTTTTGAAAACTTATTTTCCCCTTAATGTGGCGTAACCCTCTTCTCCCTCTGCGATTTGCATTTACCACCAAATGCAAGCACCTCCCCAATGTCAGAAGCTGTGATAACTCAGCCAGTGGGTGTCTTGTTCCCCACTGCTGTCTGGTGGTGGCTGCCAAGATGTGGTCAGCACAGCTTGGTACCAGCCAGCTCATACAGAATTGATAAAAAACTTCTTCCTTTTCCTTTAGGAGCTGCAACAGCTGCTCCTTCCTTACTCTGAGCAGAGCTGGATCAAAATAAGTCATTAGCTGAGATTTAAACTCTAAACTTATTAACATCACTGTAATGTATATTGACTTACTTCAAGTTTACCAGGAGACATCCCTTCCTCTTCCCCCCACTTCCCACCCCCAGTCAGGCATCTCTTCAAATCTCCATACTTTCAGAGTTTAAAGTTTGGTTTAGTTTTCAGGCATATGGGTATTTTTCACCTGTTCTATTCTCTGTAAAAAGCTGACACTTAACAAAATCTGGGAAGCAGACACACCTTTTAAGATGGAACAGGAGAAAGCAATGGAACCTCTTTCTAGCAGCTGAAGTGAGCACACCCTGTGAGTGCAGGGGTTGTTCATAATAACAGAGACACATGAAGTACTGAACTTAGCTAGGAATCTCGTACTCAGGGCAGACCTTAGCCCTTCACTACCTTCTCATTCAAAGGAAAGCTGCTCAGAGCAGGGGCTCTTCCTCCTGGCCCTGAGTGAGGCAGATGGGTTGGCTCACAATCAGCTTTCACGGGCCAGGTCAAAGATGTGTTGTTAGTCCACAGCAAGAAGGGGCAAAAGCAGTTTAGGAGGCAATTCTTAAAAATTGCCTCTCTTGCCTCTTTGTCAAAGTTATTTGAGGATGAGGGCTGGAATGAGTTTTTTTTCTGGTGTTCATGAAAGGAAAGCTGAATGAAAGATTATTAAGTGTGAGAGCATTATTCAATAAAAAACTTTCAGAAATGAATGCTGTAAATGACCTACACACTGTGGATGTGGGAAGAAACTGACTTGACAAACTTTTCCCATTTCAGATCACTTTATGAATTTTAATCTTCTTAATTTTTTATCAAAGAAATTATCAGGAGATGCCTGAGTGTCATCTTCATGAATGGAAAAGCTGATATCTGGCAGCAGAAGAATTAGCTGCGGGTGATAAATAATTTATTTTGCTATTAGCCTCTGGCTACATTATGAGTTTAACAGTAAGCTGATTTTCTAAAGCTTCTATTCCTCCCCTTCCTTCAAGAAAGCAATGATTGATGTCCACGAGATAACCTTTTGTATGATGTTCACCTGGGAAGGAGAAACAAAGTTAACTTGGTGTTACCTCTATTGCCAGCTGAAACTGCTCGTGCTCTCGCTGGAGCTGCTCAGCCTCCGAGAGGGAGCTCGCGTTGACAAGGCTCGCGTTCAGCATTGACTCCCCATTCCTGATCCAGCCAAGCACCTGCAAACAAAGGGTGTGCTCATGGAAAGGTTGCTTCTGTACCAAGCTTTATGCAGTCACCTACCACCAAATGCTTCAGCCTAGCTGAACAACAGGTGTGGTCTCGGGCTGAATCTGTGAGCAGAAAGAAATCCTAGGATAAGATCTTAATGACATGCATTTTTACAAGGCAAAGATCTTATTGAAAAAGTTATTGCTTGAAGAATTAAACTCCCTTTACATGGATATCCTTTACATGGATATTTGGATAGCAAAGAGCACTCATTTCCAAGGTTTGATCACAAAAATGAATGGCCCCCTATACAAATACCCCAGGTCAAAACCACCAAGCGTAATGAGGGAGATTTGAATTTAAGCATCTTTCAAATTTCCAGCTGGAATCATAGATGTTGCAACACCTTTCTGCTTCACTTGCCTGTGTTTCTCTGACAGAAAAGTCTGAGCTTAGGGGTGAGGAGGGAGAAGACACAGTTGGTTTAATCTGGCATGGAGTTAAGATGCAGTTGGAGTTTCCACCTGCACACAGAGCTAGGAAAAAATGTCAGGTCTTGCATTTTGTATCTAATCAAGAAGCTTTACTTCAGAGATGCTCAAATTATTCGTAGACATGCAATCCATGCTGTAATGACTGCAGAATCAAGTCCTAAATGTACATAATTAATCTGTCAAGCTTGTACTCACTCATTTAAGCACCAACATTTTCTGCTATTTTAAGACACGTGTTTGGGAAATTAGCACCCAGAACACACATGCAAGTTCTTTCCTGTGCTGTCTCAAAGCCTTTTTTCTACCTGTGAAGGTGTCGAATTAGTCCAGTAAAGCCAGAAAGTTGCTGAGTCCAATTTACAGATGCACAGGAAATTCTGAGTGCTCAATGACTGCCCTAAATTTAGCTCACGATTTCTAAAATTGACTTTGCTGCAATAGTCTACATAGCAATTTCCCTTTTGTACTATCATTTTCTCCAAGTGATCCATTAAATTGCCTGAAGGAAACGGGGATTTTCTCTTGTTTTGTTTTTCATCCCTACATCATGCATCACCCTAGTTAGTGCCAATCAGTTCCCCGTAGGATAAAAAATGAGTTTTCCCTAGGAGAAAAAAGTGAGACATCTATGCACGTAGCTGACCCTAATTTGTAGAAAATTACATTCTGCTCAGTACAACAGTGTGGAAGATTTCATTTCAGTCATTTCTCTTTCATCAGCAGGTGTAATTGTTCCTGTGGGAAATGCATCACACATTTAAAGGAAAAGCAATCGAGTTAGCATATGGCAATTGTATTGTCTGGCATTTTCTACAATCCATCAGATTTGAACCCTGCATTATTACAAACTACCTTGTACCAAACACCGAAGTTAGCTAAAGGATCACTGAACCCGGGAGAGGCTTGAATTGAGGACATCATGAGGCAAGACATGCTTTCATGCTTTACATACTGCAATACATCCAGGCTTGGACCATTTGGAATGTAGAAAAAACTGGGTGTGTATGATAAAAATACAGATTTTTTTTTTTTTTCCCTCTGTGGAACAGCTTTTATTTCAGCAGAATTTTTCAAAAACTGCCACAGCCAGTTTGACACAGATTTCACACAAATATCTGAGTCTCTAAATAGTAAAACATCAGAAAAAAAATCTATGGAAACTCAGTATTAAAACAAAGCAACTTGATTAGGTAGAGGGACCACACAACCAGTCTGCCAGGTTTCCTCTAGTGTTAACAACACATTCATCCCTCCGTTCAAGTGTCTTGCAGACTCAAATTATCCAGGGGAAAGCAGTTCAGGTGGACTGATGGACTCCATGTGCCAGCAATGCTGCCAGCACCATTTCTGACCGAGGCTGCTGCCCCCCTGAGTAGTTGCCCCCTCTCCTTCCCCCAGAGTGTGGGGTCAGACACTCATTGTGGGGCTCCTACATTCCCCTTTCCAGGCCCAAGGAGCACCCAAGCAGCAGCAAATTTTGCTTGGAAGCATTTACAGCGACCCCTTTCTGCTTCCAGAAGTCTGACAGAATGTCAGAGCCTCATCTGGGATTGCATCTGCTATTTTCATAGTAATGGTTCTTTCTTACTTGTGTGTGTTGCTTACATACAGTAAGGAAAAAAACTCAGTTGCACAACTAAAGCTTCTTAAGTCTAAGTTCAAAACCCAGACACTTGCAGAGACATTCCTTGTGTCTCTGGTTTAGGACAGAGAACTGGCTGGAAGGGGGCATTTACATGACCTGCTCACAAATTGACTCCTACTCATATAATACTTAATACCTATTCATTAAAATACATAGAAAAACTCCGAATACAGCATCAAGGCACTTCTATGATTATTTCCTGTATTAATAGGTTCACCATTATTGAGCAATGTGCAGACAGGCCAACCCTAAAAGATAGCTTTAAACAGACATTTCCTACAAATTACACATTTTATCAACTTTGTAGAAGCAGTGATTAAATAATTCTAGAGTTAAATAAATCTTCAAAGACTTTCTTATACAGCCTGACAATTTTTTATTTTTTATAACAGAGAAGCAAAAACACTTTTACAGGATCTTATATAAAAGGCACTTGTCACTGGAAAACAGTTTCACTGCAAGGCATGGGTTGTTTAACACGGCAACCACCACAGCTCTGAAACAACTCCCACCTTTGATTCCAGTTTGCTTTACAGAGGCTAAGCTCCTGTACAGGGATTCTCTGTAATTAAATAATAGTACCAAATTCTTCTAAAACTCATAATTTCTTCCCTGGAACTCTGCCATCTTCACTAAGCACAGAGTCAGACTCTACAGGAAAAATAAAGATTGAGGCATCCCTTGGGCAGCCATCCTCAAGAAATGTGAGTTCTGTACCATGCAGTGCTTTTGTCTACTGCTCAGTTTAGTCAGAATGCCTTCCTTCACGTTTCTAAAGAAGACTTAAGGCCTTGCTATGGATACCTCCCCGGTCCGATAAGAAAAGATTTTTACGTTTAAAAGACAAAACAATGTAAGTGAATCTTTTACACCTCCAGACTCTTTGCAGCTTCCTTGAGAAGCTTTTACTAACACAGACACAACCACCAAGGACAGCTTCTGGTAATTTTAACCGTGTTTAAAACTGCATCAGCTTTCCAGGAGCTATTTGACATAAGATTAGGAAAAAACAACTATATTCAGTGTCTCTCAAATGACTACTTCCCACCATCCCTTGGGCATATATATTTTGAAGCAAATCTTATGCCAAACAGCAAAAATAGATGGATAACAAGCACATCAAAAGGATTAAATATACTTCAAAACAACCTAGAAAGCAAGTATAGTGGGACACCTTGAGGATATTTTGGAGCAAATTAGGTCAAGTTCAACAGTTATTAAAAAAAAAAAAGCCCAAACCATACAAAGATAAATTAAGGGGATAGGGAAGCCAAACAGCTGCAGGCACAGCATTAGAGTTTGTTTTTTTAAACTGATCTCCACAAATCTATCCTGCTATTACTTTTATGTAAACAGTCCAAGCTCTGTAGTTTCTGTCAGAAAAAGTGAGATCCAAATGAGGGAAAATCAGGCTTGGACAGAATTTTTCTTAACAACAAAGACCTTGTGAATTACTGATCTTTACTATTTCCATTCTAAAGCAGTTCAGAGAACATCTCATTTGGAATCGTTCCACTTTAATGGCCCCAAACTTCAATTCATTGTCTTGGCATTCAAACCCTTGGTGCATATGATATAAAGCAGAAATCTCTGGTAAACGAAACTTAAATAGATAGAGACAGTTAAAAGACTTTTTATTTCCATGAGCCATTGTATCAAAATGCAAACACATGTACATAGAGAAGCCTTGACCAATTTTACTCTGTCAGCAGAACTTAACACAGCTACAGGAGGTGTCTTGCAACCACCACATCTCAACTCACTCACAAGAGAAAGAGCAATTTGGTAATGAGATCATCCATCATCTCAGATGCACTAAACTGAAAGTGAAGGAAACCTGGACCAGACTGGAGATGAACTACAAGCCAAAATCAATATATTTCCCAATTTCGCTGAACGGTTGGGAATATGACTCATCTACAGGAAACCAAATAGATAGGACACAGAAATATTTTAACCTGCCTCTTTCGAAGGGAGACTGTAGCTGTGGTAATTTATGGGTTAACAAGCAAAGGAGCCCTTAGTATTCAGCTGAACAAATAAAATGTTTTTTCGATACTGGCTTGCTGAGAGGTCACGTAATAACAAAGGCTCTGATGGTCCCAAGCTCCGTTAAGGAAATGCTAATTCAAGGCAGCTGTTCTCTCACAGTAAGCATTAGCTCAGTCCTATAACCACTTCCTTTGGGTAGATTTTGGTTGTAAAATAGTTAAGGACCAGCAGATATTTGATAATAAGGCAAACAACATCAGGTAACTGCAGAAAATGCTGCACTGCCACTGAATGGCTGCAGGAGCAGCCACAGGGCTGACTGCACTTCATCCTGGGCAAGTAGGCAACCTGCATCTTTAGCCTTTCTGCTACATGTTTAACTCCTCAGTTTTCTGTCATAAGTTAAAATGGCTTAGCTTCATCATAAATCTATCACACACACCTCCAAGCTTAGCTAAGCTGTGTATAAGAAACTTCAGGAACCTATAGAAAAAAAAGAATATACTTCATACTCATGTTAAGATGGTGATTATAAATATCACAGAATGTTTCTGGGTTTTGCTTGTTTTCTTCTTTTTTTTTTTTCATAAGAAAGTCAAGCAGAGCTCCAGAACTTCATGAGGAGCTGGTCTGCAATAATCACAAATGCAAAATGGCCCTATTTTAAAAATAAAAATTAGGAGAGTTCTGTGCTACTTTCAGGTAGAGCTGCAAAACATTCACATCAAAGCAGACTTTGGAAGAAAATGTATGCACTGGTGTTAGTGCTGCCAGCTTTCTGAGTGTGAAGGATTTTTTTTGCCAGCAATGATAAAGCAATTCAGCAAAGCATCACTCAGTTATTCTGTCTTCAAAAGTGAATATTTATGATCATATATACTGAGCATTCAGAGTGTGTGTGTGTGTATAAGTAAACAAATAAGCAGATATCTTTCATGAACACCTTGTGCTATTTGGACACCCCTCCCAACACCACTCCCAACCCACCTATTTGTATAAGTAAAATGGAAAACTGAATTTTCCATGTGTCTGGAAAAATATTCTTGGTTTTCCTGATGAAATCAAGACCATTCAATTAAAATCCAGACATACACTGGAGTGTGAAGCCACCTATGGGCTAGGAAGCAGGAAGTGTAATGTTATCCTGTGCAGCAAAGGAAAACAAAGAAACATGAGGCACCCAAATTAAATATTAGGGAAAACCAAGGGAGGCAGAACATGACTGCCTGTGCTAGGATGAAATCTGAAACAAAGGCAGTGTAACAATATGAAGATGGCTAAACAAGTCCTGGGATCCAGAGACTGCTGACAGAATTTTTTAAATCACCAGAAGACGTTAAAGATTCCTGCAAGACAACAGATGTATAGCAACAAATGAAAATGTAAAACCACCATAATGTCATACTTATGTCACAGCTCAGTTGCCTTTCCTTTGGGCCTGTTCTCCACCTCAGTTAAAGTCTGAGGTGGAGAACACAAATCAAATAATTCCCAGAACACTTGGGAGTTTGAGGCGGTTTCTCCAGATGAGAAGCTACGTGGTCAGTTCTGCGCAGAATTCCCACAACTACTCATGAATTCAAGAATGCGCACACTTGGGGGAGCAGAGCCCCTCCTCATTTGCAAAGGGCCCTTCTGTAACCTGTTAGCAAACCAAGTACTGTTACGGAAAGGGGGATTTAGACTGCTCACCTAAAGGTTTGTCACTTGGCAGACACTGGCTTAGCAGTATGAACGTTTGTAATGGCTGAAAACCCCCTGAAGCCCCTCATGTGTGGTTAGAAACTCTCACCTGCTTGACCTCAGCCTGGAGGTGCCGGAGCTGTAGGCACTGCTCTAACCTCTTGTGAGTTTGGTCAGCATTAAGCTCCAGCTCGTGCTGTTTCTCATGAAGGAATTCCAGAAGTTCTTGAACCTGTGTCGCAAGATCAATGTCTTTTTCACAGATCAGCTCAATGCCTGTAACATGCAGAGAGAGACATCATTGCACTTACTTGAAATTTCAAATTTGCAGAACTGTAAACTTCAAAATTTTTTGCCACCTAACACATTAATTTGCAGCTCTCTGAGTAATTCTTTCTCACTTAACTTTCTCACATGTAATATTTGGCTTTTCCAGCTGCTTACTCTTCATCACTACATTTTTCTACAAAACAGTGTTTCTCTGGTTATCGTTGCTCATCTGACTCATCAGAATCTGGCCAGTAGGACATGACTTAAGCACAGTCTTGCTCAAAAACTTGCATGAACATCAAATTTTAAAAAATACAGAAAAGATCTCCCTGTTTTAGGGTAATTCATAGACTTATACTTTAGAAATGCATGCTGAAAAAAAAACTAGAAGAGAAAAGAAGAAGAAAATAGAAAAGTGAAATACAGGAAGTAAACTCTAGGCACCAGATCTACAGTAGTGCTACAAGTGCAGGGAACTCCATGGTGAAAACTTTTTTCCATCTGGATGCTCGTAGAGGATCATTAATGATGAATTAGTTTAACTCAGAATTTAGTTCTTTCAGAATTATTCCACAGACTGACTTTCATCCAATCCTTACATACCAGAGAGAAAGGGTGTCTTAGTACCACATCCCCCTCCCTTGCATCGGACAAGAACTTGATAAACCCCTCAAAGGCCTGGTCAGATTTCATCATCCTGACTTGATCAGGGGATTGAAATAGAGACTTCCTAAGGTCCTTCCTACCTCCTGAATGTTTTTCTGACACTGTGAGCCCTGTGTGTAGTGGTTACATGAAATACAGTGCAGAGATTCACACCTTCCTTCGGGGTGACACCGGTGCGATTGCGATGCTGGGTTCGCTACCAGTGCAACGGGGAGGGTTTGGCCTGGAGGAAATACGATGTCATCCCACGTTACTGCAGCCCCTGGGACTGCAAACTAATAATGACCTGACTCTTCCCTTAGTAAGGTCTACTGGAATTTTGCCATTGGCCTCGAAGCAGGAAGGATAAGGAACCTAATATAAAAATAATGTGATTGCAGTAATGCTGAGAAAACACTGTACTTTCCTCCAAAGCCATTTGATTTCACAGAATAATGCAGCATTAAAAAAGTAATGTGTTAATTAGAAGCTGCTGAAAAAAAGACTTGGATAGTATTTTTAAAAACCATTTAGAAAGTTGTCTTTACCTCCCCCTTTATCCTCCTCAGAGACTCATGACTTTCATTCAGTGGTATCTACACAGGACAGCCACAAAATAAATATTACCTTATTACTAACCCTATCCCTTTTTCCCGGTTTCTGGTTTTATCAGGAAAAGCACATGGGAATGCAAATGATTGGCTTATTCCCTTTCCCAGCCAAAACAAAACAGTTCCTTCATTACCAAATAAAGTGGAATGGCCCCTGGCTTCCTATTTAAAACTGGAAATTTAATATATGTTTCTATTCTTGGGAGTGAAGTTCCTTTCAATTGCCAGACACCAGGCATTGTTGCTGCAATTAGCCTGCATATGGTTCTGTATCCCGAGGACATGATGGATTTTTGTATGCTTGACTTCACCACACCTATTGGATATTAAATGCACAGCTTTCCCTCCTGCACACTCAGCTGGTGCAGTTCTGATCGTGCTAACTCATCAGCAGCAACCAGGGAACTGCCTGGGATGCTATCCAAGGGCAGTGTGTGCTCCCCATGATGAATGATCTGCCCTTTCCTGCTTGTCATATGTCACACAGATTTATTCTGCGGTGCCAGCGCATGCGGTGAGAGCACTTTTTCTTCTCAAGTATTGGTTGGCAAAATAGAAAGCCTTGTTTCCCGAATAATTTCATTCATATTATCTTTGCATTGTGTTCTGACAGCTAGAAAAGCCCAGCTGACTTTCTGATAAAATGAACTTGGTTGCCATTTTCTTCTAACGTCTCAAGCAGTGCAGCAGATGTCAAGTGAATGATATTGAATTGGAAATGTTTTTAAAAAATCCTACAGGAGAGAGTACTGAGCCACACTAACTGCCATCCTACAAAACATTCATTAGTGACACCTGAACTGCTTGCACTATGAGGTACAATTCAGTCTAGGGAAGTGGTATTGCTTTTTAACCTGCACACAACTGTTCTTAAACTGCTTTAAACCTGATTTAGGCTGAAATATTAAGAGTCTGTGATAGCAGAGTTTATAGTCTCTTCTTTGCAATATAAACTACAGTTATAATTAACTGTAAAGGACATCACAAACCAAATGAAATAGATTTCCGCTTCCCTTTTAAGCAATGTAACACCTGGAAAAGAGGTGAAAAATGTTAGCTTGATGACCAAGAAGCAAAAGGACTTCGAATTTTACATATATCAGGGAGGGACTGAATAGATGTCTCCAGCTTCAGCTCTACAGTGTATTTCAGGTTTGACTTAGAAGCAATTTGTCTAAGATAGAAAAAGGGAGCTCTGTAAACCATAAGAGACTCCCAGCTGGGGGCTCATTATGACAATGATACCAACAATGCAAATGGAATTTAATAATCAAATAAATTTGCATAATCAATTAACCAGCTATTAGAGAGTAACTGCTTTTAATGCCTAGAATCAGACTAACTAAGGTGCATATGCTAATAAATTACCTGAGCACGTCGTCACCACAGCTTGGGCCCAAGTGCTAAATCACTCCTGAATAATTATCCTAAATTTTCCACGGGAAATGGATTTCTCAGAAATGTCCAAGTTGTCACTTTTGGAAACACCAGGCCCCTTCAACATATTGAGTTAGGCACTCAGAAAAATCAACAACCATTTCTGAGAGTATTTACCCACATATTTAGCTTTGCTATCAACAGTAGAGCTATAATCAAACAGGAAAAATAGCAGATAGGTTCCTTGAAACAAAAAGTGCTGGATCATTAAAAACTCCATTCTTGTTGAGAATAGTTATAATATTCTATACATGCAAAAGTTTCCTGATTGACACAGATTTTAGTGACAACTTGCAAGTACTGCAAAATTTCAGGAAACACAACCTGACTTCCAGATCTTACCTATTCCCTAACAAAACCAAACATTTCTTCAAAGAATAATTATTCTGATGGTGAAAACAGTCTAATCCAGGCTCACTCACGCATGCTGGAGTAGTGGAAGGAATCACAGGAACATAACCCTGTGCTGGCTGGAACTTTGGAAACACTGGACTTGCAGAGATGCCTGATTGCACGGATGCCCTCAATACCCACAGAGTCTGACCTGGTGCATCACAGAACCACTGGATTTATTGCACCAACATTAGAATGTTCACAGGGATTTCCACACACTCCACAGCCCAGTAAGGGTCAGTGCTCCAAGTCTGTATCAGACATGCGAAAATCATGGGTGAATGTCTAAAACCTTCTTTTTCTACCTCCACAAGACTTCCAAGTGAAAAAAACATCATAAATGGAAGCACCTGGATGTAATTATATCTGACAGACTTGCTGGCTTGAAGACCTCCTAGCTAAACGACAGAGTGATCAAAATCAAGTCAGTTTCCTGTGTGGCATGTTGAAAAGAATAAAGCTCAAAGAGAGTCATACGGAAGGGAAGAAACTTGGTCAATTAAGAGTGGCTGGTTAGGTAGAATGGCTCTGGAAAATCACATTTTTTCTGGCTTTATCTTCTGGGCTACAGCTGAGTTTTGATTGTAGCAGTGGTGACAGTCTACAATAGGCAGCAGCAATGGCATCTGATTTCCCAGAACCCCTGCAAGTTTTCAGCTCTGGCAGTTAAGAATAATCATCCCCTACCCTATGCACTGAATGGCTATGATAAAGGATTCAGGAAGAGGGAGTAAAATTAAATCACTTTTTTATGAAGTATAACTGTTCTTTATTGAAGTAAGAAGCAGTAGGTTCCCAAGTGCTATCTTTCTCCCTTATTTTTCCATTCTCCCAGTATTTAGCATTCCATGCATAGCAGACATGGCCATTACCTTTGATTAACTGCAGTTACTCTACCTCCCCATGGGAGTTCTGCTTCCCTGCTTTTGGGAGCAGTGGATTTTTATTGGGTAGGCTTCATAGAAAGTGATCTTAGATAATTCTACAAAAACATTTTAGAAGTCAATTCATTGAGTTGCTAACCTTTTGTCAGCAATCCAAAAGAAGTTGTTTCCAACTTCTTGACAAACACAGAATTTATTTATTTATTTTTTATTTTCTAAAACTCAGTCACTGAGGCTCCTGACTGTGCTCTGTTCTGGATCATATTCTTTACCTCCCATGGATTCCTTCAGGATGAAAAAACAAACAGACAAAAGAGCACAAACATCTTAACCAATGTCTTAGGATGAGTTTTCTAACTCAGAAAGCAGGGAGGCTGAAGCACAGGGCCAGGCACTGTGTGGGCAGATCTCAGAGAGGCTCACACACATGGCTCACAGAACGCACCAAATTATCTGGTTCACAACGTAGTCTTGAAGCAGTCCTCAAGCCTCTGTTGAGTGCAGCCTGCCAAATCAGGCTGGATACTGCCAGATTGTTTTGAAGGTAGGTGCCTAGAGGTAAAATGTTTGCCAAAGAATAAAACCATAAAATCCTTTTTATTTCAAATGAAGGAAAGAACAGGAATTGCTCTTGCTTTGCACTCTTTCCAAATATTTTAAAAGGTTAAAGCACTACACAAGTAACATTCACTTCTGGGCTTTATGCAGTGATTAATCTGTATTATGATATTCCCTTTCCAGACGTAAAATGCAGGGATACAAAAATCCTGACACTTAGGGTGTATTAGAAATAGGATCTTATGCTGAGAAGCAGAGAAAAATCAGAAGACTCCCTATCAAAATCAATCAAGACTTTCATTTAAGAGCACATCTCAAACGGCTTTTTTTACACCCAAGTTGATACCTTTAACTTTAAAGTGCACTCTAAAAAGGAGAATTCCAGTATGGTTTATCATATTCCCTTTCTACACAAAATAATTCAAAGTAGAACTGGCTGGAAACAAGAGTTCCATTTCATGAGTGGTTTCAAGGCTCTCATATTTGGATTCTTTCCCAGAGGACTCTTGGATAACTAGATTCTTTCTCCCCTTACTCTCTCTCTCTTTCCCTCGGGCATGTCTGCATCCTGAAATGGGGAACAGGGAAAAGGTATTTGAGCCTGCAGAGAATGAAGCCAGCCCATCTGGTCAGTTCGACTCTCACTAAAGTTGATTTGCAGTAAGATTAACAAGCTTAGAAGTCTAGAACAATGAGACTTCATCCAGACCTGACATCTGACTGCCCAGCTCAAGGATCTGTAGCTCACGACTCTGCAGTGCTTGTTTCTGAGCTGGAGCAAGGACAAGGAGCTTGCCTTGCCCTCCTCTCTCCATCCAGTTTGGAGTCAATCACAAACTCCATCCTGCAGCTGTGAAACTTTGAATGAAACCTGAAAGTCAGCTTCATTTCCTCAATGAGTTTCAGTCTCAAAGAAACAGAAGGTTTTTACATAAAATCCTGAATCAAAATTCTCAAAACTAGTGGAACAGTTCTGGGAGTGGAGAGAAAGGAATTCCCCATACTTATGTTAAAAGCTTATTTATTTGATATGTATTGCGGCATTTTTGCTTGATTTTGGGGTCTTGGGCTTTTTCTTGTTTTGTTTTGTTTTTTTCTGTGGTTTTTATGTGTTTTTGTTTCTGTTTTTTTATGTGAAATAGAGATCAAACTGCTCTGCTCACCTGAAGCCTGGACCTCCATGATGTATTGGTGCAAGTCTTGCCCTTGCTGGATGACTTCAAAGGTCATGTTGTTCATGGCCAGTTTCCGCTCAGTGTGCCGCTGCAATCGCTGCTCAGCCAGAGTGAGATCCTCAGTATTGAAATCATTCATTTGCCTCAGCAGATCTTCATTCCAGGCATCCAGCTCTGCTGTAACCTTCATGGGCAGAAGACAGGCACTGTATTCACTCAGGATCAATGAAATATTTTACTCTCAAACAATGTTTGGATCAGAAAATACTTCACATTTTGACTCTGATCCAGAAACCTTCAAACCACAGCCTCAAGTACACTCCAGATCCTGCCCACTTAATGCTCACACTTCACATTTTTTTTTAGGTGAGGATCCATGAAAAGATTATCAGTCCAACAAAAACTGTCACCTACCTTTTCCCTTACACATCCCAAATGACACTGGAAGAGGAGAATACCCACTATATTCTCATTGATGGCAGAACGAATACTTCTGAATATATTCAAATTAAATGAAAAATTAATGCTTCCAGAATTACAAAGCACCCTGCAAACACACAATCCCAAAATGGCCTGAATGTTTCTAAAACCATTTTGCAACACACTATATGTTACATATCACAGCTGTAACGCACAACACAGCAACATCACACTCAAGGTTTACGTGAATCATCTGCAGATTCACAAATGGAACCTGGCTGTAACCAAAGACCTCCCAGTAACTCCTGGGAACATGCAAAATCTTCTTTGCTTTCTCTTCTTCCTAATTGTGACACACAGGCTGATGATTTTAGCAGTCCATTTATTGTATCTTCTGCATTTTACATCTTTCTCCACAGTAGCCAGCTGGTATCAAAGCCCTCCAATTTTGCCTGGGCAATTAAAGTGAGATCTAGTCTCCACCTAAACAGCCCAGTCTCAACTCAACCTAGGTTCTGCTACTGCAGGCAAAAAAGAGAGAATGTGCTAGTGACAATGACTGAGGGAAGGGGGACAAGGGAAATGGGAATTAAGTCGTATAGTGCAGAATACAAGTCTTGGAAGGATTGAAAATTATGAAATAAATGGCTTAATTCTGATTAATAGGTCAATTCCTCATAGCTAGGTTCAGGAGAGCTAAAAGTAGGTATCTACATTCCCACTTGTGCACGTTATGATGCAGTGAGAAGTTCTCTGCTTCTCACTAAAAGTGCTCTTCAGGGCCTATGTGCAGCGAGATGCATAACTTCCTAAGGAACCAAGATTGAAAATATTCCATTCAGCTTTCCTTTCCAGAAAACATACATTATATGCAACACAGGCTCAGGAAGACGACCCAAAAGGACCAGCTCTCAGCCCTTCTCACATTAGACCGGACAGGAGCACATGGCTTTGTACCAGAAGGGAAAAAGTGCATGTTTTAGGCTCTTTTTTTGAGAGAAGCAGAAAAGCAGACTTACTCAATGAAGAACTTGAGACTCAGCTGCAGGGTGGAAGGCAGAGCGTGGATACCCTGAGGGGCTTCTATTTTTCTTCAGCTTGTTCCTTCGCCCATTCCACTCAATTAGCTTTAAATAATAGCTATCTCTAAACTGCCTTTGGCCCCATTCCTGATTCCAGCAGCCTCTGATTCATTCACATATCACAGTAGAAGTCCCTGGACTGTGAAGACTTATTGGCAGATTTAACAGTTATGGAAAAATGTCCAAAGTTGATTGTGGAGAAGAGTTTTACTAGATACATTTACATTTAGGGACAGATGCTCAGCTAACAGTAACCACAACTGAGGTGATCTTGACCTCATTTCAAACTACAAACAGAATTAATTCAGAGTGAGAGCAGGTTCCTACAGTCATGACAGTAACACGAAGTTCAATGTAAAGTCCTTTCTGCTCTTTCTCATGGAAAAGCATGTGACATAAGTGAATCAGAACTTTCTCTTGGTAACTTCTCCACTTGGCTGCAGAAGGGACACTGATCAGCATTGCTTCTATTGTTAAACCTACAATAATTTCCATTCCAGCACCGGGAAATGGTTCTTCCTGACCGTACTGGTTTTTGCCCCTAAGGTCTGAGTGTCCAAGACAGGTCTGCAGCAGAGAGGAATCTGCAAACACTCAGGAGAAGGGTGGCTCCCAGGAAATCCGCGCAGTTCATGCTCGTGGCAGCAACCAGCTTCCACCAGGCTCCACACACAGAAGGAGCTGCACCTAAACATCTACCTGTCCCTTGTGGACAGCGGAGTTAAAAGGGGTTTTGCTCCATTATCCACACTCCCCACATCACATCAGTGTTCCAACTAAAGAGGAAAGGGTGGTACGAGGCAGTGAGGACGCAAGCTGATAAACAATGCGGGATGCAAGGCCAGCCCATGGTGCTCCATGTCACATTGTCAGGGCCAGGAACAGAGGCTCAGCCTGCACCTGAGCAGCTCTGGACAATCAGACACATCCAGCAGCGACAAAGCTGTCAGAGTGAGTGCCAGCTCTGCCAGGCCAAGAGCACAGCCACCAGTGGAGGGAAGAAGGAAGGAGGGAAGTAGCCTTTGAGTGGGGGCTGATGAAGGAGTGACAGACATCCGTGTGCTGGGTCGGGGAAGAGAGGAAGGAGTCAGGCACAGCAAGAGGTGGAAAAACACCAAATTTCTCAGGCTAAGTGGGTACAGGAAGGCTGGGTACATTGCTCTGAGTAACAAACAGATGGCTAGCGGGGAATCTAAAGCACACTAAGGCAAGAAGCAATAGCAGGGCTGTGATAACAACCCAGGTTTCCTGAATCCCAATCTGGTGCCCTATTCCAGAGACCATGCTGCTTTACATATCTCATTAAGACATTTCCTTTTCTGTCTGTACAGACAATGCCTCAAAAGCCCAGCATTTTCTGTACTTTAAACAGGACCATTTGGAAATGGTGCCAGAGTCTGAATCTCCTGGTTTGCTTTGGGTATAGGGAAAATTATTCCTTTTTCTCGAGGAAGAAGATGTAATTAGGCAGCCCTGTTAACCACAGCCATATATTTTTCAAGTCTAAAAAATGGATACTTTCACAGATTAGTCAGGCCTTGATATCTCTGATAAAACTTGGACTGCATCAAACAGAAGTATCCTGTCCCCTAAGCTGTGGCAAGACCCAATTGCACTGGGCCTGTCAGGAATTCTCTCATAAATGAGGGTCACTTGGCCATGAACTTGTTTTATTCCCTTTTGACAAAGAAGAATGGCTGATTAGTTTAGCCAGTTCATGTGCTAGTTTTTTGGTGGGAAGAACTGACAGTGCTTCTTATTTTATTCACTTTACTTCCCAGTGTTTGTGATTCTAAATAGACCTCAGCAACTTTCACATGCAGTGAGAGAAGGGAAGCCCTGCTGTAACAGAGGACCTGAGCTCTGCTCTGTTCTGCTGTGGCTTGAGAAAGAAATTGTACCAAAGCAGAAGGGTTGTGAGAGCAGCAAGAGCAGCAGTGCACAGGTCTACACTAGCACAGGCAGCAGCCTCATCCCCTGGTACCCACACTGTTCCAAGGAAAGCTGCACACACGACTCATTGTCACCCACACATCAGCCAGCTCCTTGGAAGGAGCTACTCTCCTTTTTTGTGGGTAATACAAGGTCAGTGGCCAAGAAACAGCTCACTATTACTAAAGGAAGGTCAAACGATCCAGGAGTACTGATGAGAGAAAGACATGACAAAGCAGTGGATTCCAATGAGTCTAAGAAGCAAATTTTGTCATTCTTCACCTGAAACAGATGCTCCTGCTGCCATGATGACAGGAGGAGAAGCAATGCTGGCAGTGAACCCACTCTAGTATGAAGTGAGACATCTGAGATAACCTTATCAGAGAAATGGATGAAGCACGTGAGCAAATGCTGGGTCTGTGTGAGCTCCATGAGACCATCACAGAGCAATTCTGGATATACAGACTATGGCAGCCAGGTCTGTTTTCCATGCAGACACAGTGACCACAGTCTAGACCACACAGTCTTTAGGCAGGAATCCTCCTAAAGCTGCAATTTAATATATCCAAATGCCCACTGCTGCAATACTGCTGCATTTGCTGCCTCCTGGATTTATCATGTTGCAACAACAGCAGGAAACATGACCAAATGGAGAGGGACACGTTCTTCAGTCCTGGAGAATAATGAGAGGTATAGAGAAGAGGTACACAGGTGAAAAGTAGTAGCAGTAATAATACCAACAGGAGCAGTCCAGGCAGCTCATGCCTACCCTGGAGCTTGTTTGCAAATCAGGCCAAAGAGCCTGCAGCAGCTGCTGTACAGACAGTTGTACATCTCCAATAATTTAGCTAAATCCTTAAGTATATTTTTTTATGCTGCTGATGATGAGATTTTCTATAAAATGGTGCTTCTGAGCCTTGAATGCTGCTTGTTTGGCCTTAATTTGGTGTTCAACACCTAAAGTCACGTTGTTTAATGGCAATCTGAAAATTTTGTTTGCCAGTTGAAGGAGGTGGAGAAGGGAAGTGAGGAATCAAGCGAAAGAAGATAAATGCTATATGGAGAATGAATCACATAGGAGCTGATATTCTGAAGTATGGGCTGAGGAAGGGCATATGAGGAGGAGGGAAAAATGTTCTATCATGGGAGCACAAGCTATCAACACAAAGAGAGTGGGCTTGAGAGGGATCTGGAAAAAAAGATGCCTGGGAAGAATAAGCAAACGTAGGAGGCAGGTTGCAACAAAACTGATGGTGCAAGTAGGAAGAGAAGCAAAGGTGAGAAGAGTGGGTAGAGCATGGGGGTGAGCCAGGACAGGAAGAACAGTCACACAGGCACAGAGCAGATCTGTACTGAAAAGGCAAGATCTACCTCATCTCAAGAGAAAAAATGTGACAGCCATGCAGCTGGGATTAACAGAGTGAGGATGGATGAGATGAGAGGTAAGATTTGATCCAGGAAGGAATAAAAAAATATTCCGACTCCTGGATGCAGAGGGATTGTCTGTGAGTGCAGAAAGAAAGGAATTATAATAGAGTTGGTGAGACCAGAACTCTAAGGCACACACCAGAGACTGGGCACCAGGGCAACAGCATTCAGAGCAGGCTGAAGGAGCAGAGGGCTGGATGTGACAGTATAAGTGGGTCCAGGAGCAGACTAAGATAGGAAAGGGTAAATGGAACTGTCACTTCTACAGATCACAGAAGCAGAAAGTTTGCTGTTCCTCTTTCTCAGGCCTTGGTTTTGGCTGATGCTCTGCAAAATGACAACACTATCACCCCAATTTTTTGACAACAGACAGAGATGCCGCACTGGCTTAGTGGGGACCTGAGCCACTGAAGTGTGAAAGGACTGTCACAGTGATGATTCTGCTCCAATGCTTTTGACTCCTTTGAATCCCAAAAATATCTGGAGCAACGATGGAATTCAGCTCCAAAACCCAGGGTGCCCAGAACAGCTTAGAGCATTCCTTTCCTTAAAATGAAGTGACATGCAGTTGGAAAACTTGGCATAGATGGAAAAGAGAAACAAAAGCTCAATAAGCATGAAACATTGCAGGATTCCAGCTTATGAACAGAACAGGCTGAATTTTTTTTTCACCATTCTTTCTTTCAAATCTATCTCAAAATCTCTGTAACACTTATTTCTAATAAAGAAGTTCACACCTGAGTGTCAGCTCTTAGTCAGTGAGGGGGCTACAAAATATCTTGTACCTTCGTGCAGGCAGCTAATGCTCTTAAAAGGTTCTGCTAGTGTTATAAACCTGGAAAAGGACGCTTGTATGAGTTGTAGATAACAGTGAAATGAGCTGCTGTGAAAGCTGTCTCCTGTTTCCTCCTAAACTCATGCTCAGGGATGGCTGTGACCAGCCAGAAGAGCCAGCAAGAGAAACCAAGGCTGAAAATTTTAATTAGCAGGTGAAACGGAGCCAAAGAAATTGATGGGGGAAAATTAGATATCCAGCAGATGAAGATTTTAGTGATCATATTCTTGAAATATAACAAATGGCATACAAGATCCAATTTATACCATACTGTGGGAACCCCCTTAATCCCTCCCAGGACTGTCTTGGTGTAGGAACCACGTCACTCTAAGACTATAGAACACAGGTTCTGTCTAGCATTGCACATCGTAGGAAAAGAAACAATACACGCAAGGGAAGGAGCTGGACACTTCTGGGAAAGCGAGAATGAAGTTTCTTTTGAGGTAACCAACAAATGCTGCTGGACACATACTGGCTGAGATCATTCCGGTTCACAGTCATAGCATTTCATAGAGGCCTACAGGTGAATTTGATTATCTCTCTACAAAAGCTTTAAGGGAAAAATATGCAGAAAGACTCTGCATGGCAGTAATTTTTTAGGGGTTGCAACTCAGTGCATTTTACCATTTGGTTCTTACACATTTACTCAGCATTTTGCTGTACATTTGCATTCACTCAAATAATGGTTAATAAGCCTTTAAATTGCTGCTCCTGAAGCAAGGGACAAAGTATACGTGACAGATCTTCCGGAAGATCTAACTCTGGAGCAAGACTGTGCTTCGTATGTGTAACACACTCAGCGTGGTGCCAGCACTGCTGCTGATGTTTGCCAGCCCCCAGCCCTCCGGCCTTACTCCCGATTTCCTCGCAGCAGATCAGCTACCACATTCACATTCCATGAAATCTCCCGAGTTACCTGGCTGGCTGCACAAACTCAGTTGAAGTCAGTATCATGTAGAAAGACCAACCATATAATCCCAACGATCCCACCTTGTTTTGAAACGCGCACTGGCTTGGTAAAGGAATAAAACATATCAGGCATCAGAGTTAGACACGTTTCCTAAGTAAAAGATGGGCTGTCATTTTGTGGTGTTAAAATTTAGGGCAGAAGAGCCTCCCATAGGGACAGCCAGGCTCTCTCATATTTCTGTTATGTCTGTTTCCAGGTGTTGCCATAGTTGGGATTTCACAATTTACCCCAAGAATCCAGAGTGTAAATATCAGTCAATAAAATGAGATTAAGGCAAGAAAGAACAGGCAGCACATGCTATGGGCCTGTGGGTTTGTACCCAAATTCATATCTGCCAAACCTGCCATGACTCCAGTACAACACAAAAGCTGCCTGTGAGGCTTAGAAGTCCTTAAAAGCCCTAAACGAACACAGCTGGTCTGCCCCGCCAAAGAAATAGGCAGGTGGCTTCTCTTAAAGGAAAGTATTTTTCCTGAAGACAAAATGCAACAACAGTTGACAGATTTTACTGAAGTACAAGATCAATAATGCTGAAATAGATGGAAATAAGTGTTGCTTGTGCAGTAACCATTAATCCTGAAGTCTGTCTGGACTCCAAACCTCTGTCAAGAAGCAAAGATTATAGAAAAGCTCAAAAACCAGGAGGGCTACAAAACAGATGGGCACAGTGCAAGTTTAGGAAGGAGTGCCAGAGGAACGGGTTATGTGATCTATGGCACAAATTTCAATATCTGGGGGGAACAGACAAAGCAGGGAAGTTTCCAAAGAACAAAAGGCAGACACTTCCTAAACAAAACAAAAAGGCAAATCACTCATTTGCCATTTGTGAATTTTTAAATATCCTAATACTTTGTCTGCATTATTAATTAGAAAGGAGAGAGAGCAGCAGGGAAAATTAACAGAATCAAAAAAGTTCCGTACCAAAACTGAATGGAAAGAGACAACGTGAGATGTAAATGTTCTGAGGCTGAGCTCTAACGTGCAGCCTTCCCTAAAGCTGTTGGAAGCAGATGGGCTCCCACAGCTGCATCCCGCTGGCTTCCACTACAGAGATGCAAATCCTCCTCTCACCAGAGTTGCCAGGGAAGGGACCTCATCTCAAGGGATTCCCTGGAACACAAGACCCAACAGAACAAAGTAACAGACCTAAGAAGGAAAAACTGGAAACTCGGTGCTTAACAAGGCAGAAGCAGCAATGAGGAGAAAGGGGTTCAAGTTTGGGAAGAGGAGGAGGAGGGCCCACTTTCTGCAGGCAGTTTGTGTGAGCGCAGGGAGGATTAACACAGCTGCAGCAGGTAGAGGTCTTTCACTAAGGATGTGTTCAATATGGCTCTGCTCTTTGCACAGATGGAAGGGGGCTTATCTAGACTAGAAAAGGAAAAATTCATTTGACAATCAATCATACTGGTACACATTATTTCACTATTCTTAATCTATGCAGGATCTAGGCTATTATGGAAAATTAAAACCTAAATACATTTCCAGTCATAGCTCAAGCTACTTGTCTTTAGCAGAAAAAAACCCTTAATTTCCTGTTTTAAATGTCATCATCTTTTTTCTCTCAATATCTTGGAACAGTCAACCATCAGAAATACTACATGCTTTTAAATTATGGTGATGAAAAAATCTTTTTGTTTCTCAACAATGGCATGAGATAATTCTGTTAATTATTGTAACAGTTTCCTACTGACTTGGAATCTTTATTATACAGCTGAGGCAACTGACTGAAATCTACTTTCTAAGCACCATTACTGTGTCAATTTGAGCCAATTCAGCTGTTTGAAATGCATAGAATACATGCGTTACTTAACATTTTATTTGAAACCGCCTTTGTTTTATTATCCCTCAAACTGCCTTTCTTCTTTAAGCACTAACTGTACTTAGAAGATTTAAGAAACTGACCTGGATATAATTTTCACCATGTTTTCAGTAGAAATTGTCACAATTATTCTAAAACAAAAAAATATTTTTCTGAGAGAGGGAGCTTTCTAAATAAAATCATCTGCCCACAGACTCTCTATGAAACATGCTCTCAGATTTCCCTGTAACATTAATCTTGCAGAGGGAATTCAGATGTTCATTTGATAAAAAAAATAGCAAATCTACACTGACAACTAAGTGGTGATTTTCTTTAAAATCCTTTCTAGCTAATCTGATTTTAGAAGACTCTGAAGCACATTTCCAGTTTTAAATATCTTAATGTACCACAGCCACTCCATTCTGTGAATACAGAGAAGTAGGATCTATGCAGAAACAAATCAGAGGTATCCACAAAGTAGTCCCATTTTGGTATCCCACGTGGAGGGAATAGCATAAGTTACATCCTCTCCTGATGCCTTGGTTGCCCCATCAGTAAAGTAATGCCTGGTGGTGACACACTTTGATTGAAAGACTATTTACAAAGAAAAAGAATTTGAGCACAGTGATTTGTTTTAATTTTTTTAAAAGATTTTTACTTAAATCAGCACAGTTATAGGTTCAGACCTTGAATCTGCAGTGAAACAGGCTGAGACCTTAATGAATAACTCACAGGGGTTCACCACATCCTGTCTACAAACACATTTGGGCATTCCAGAAGCACATATTGGTTGTCTCTTTTTTCTTTTTTTTCATTTTTGGAAACACAGGTGCCATGTATAGGTACGTTCAAGTACAGCATTCACACCCATTTACATCTTTAGAGTAAAACTCTCAATTATTCAGCAGCTGCCACACCACATATATCAAAGTATCCTCTATTTAAACATAGGAGGTGATATACTTTGCTGGAAGAGCAGTATCCGACATGAAATAAATACTTTTATATTTACACACACATACAAAGAATGCTGCCTCTCAATAGCAAGGAGGCTGCATATAACTGGTGAGTAAATGAAACCATTCCAATGTACATAATTAACAAGCACTGTAGGACAGACTGCAGTGAAATACCTCACCGTGCAGTCACAACAGAAAAGCTCAGATATTCCTCACTGATTCCTGTCTCTGGCATTCAGCTATAGAACAGGACACCTTTTAGGAAACTGGACACGTTTCCTGCCTTTTATTCCACTATAATTCATCATGCCATGTCTCAAACACAAAATGTAACGTGGCATTCTAAACCTCCCATTAGTTACCAGCACCCACCTTGAGAGTACCTAGAGATTTACAAACAATACCTTCAGGAAGGTATCATCCTCAAACACTCACAGGTGCTCCCTGGACTGAACAAGCACCAGGGGGATACAGCAGGAGGAACACACCCCAGGAAAGGACACAAGCACTGACACAAGTCTTGTGGACTTTGTGTACAAGTTAATATACATTTTGTTCTTTTTTCATCATGTCCTATCAGAACTACAGTAAGTAATTACCGAGATTGGCTGGAGTCTCTTCAAAATTTCTCAGTCCAAGAATACCCCAATTATTAATGTTTTGATGAATTTTCCATCCAGTGCTTTTGATTCCAAACCAGAAGTTCAAAACACAACTGACAGACCTTTTTTTGCACGAGGACATAAAATGTACTTTAACTTTCCCCTCTAATATTCTTCTCCTTTTAAAATAAATCCACTGTAATGTCTGAAAAGCCCACCTTTTAAATATCCTTTCCTTTTATGCATAACATGGTTTTCACTCAGTGGTTTAAAGACAGGCATGTATCTGTATCTCAAGAGACAAACCTCACTGATAAGTGACACACAACTTTCAAATCCTTGAGTGACTCATGTCAGCAGAGAGTTACAACAGGCATCTCATAAAGCTCCTCTGCAAAGCAGGGAGATTCTCAGGAGAGTCTGGTAAGCACCCATGCACCTATTCCAGTGCATTCTGGCAGTTTATCCTAAAGCATACTTTAGGTCCAACAGTCTGAATTAAAGAATGGTTGTAACTCGCTCTCCCCCTCACTGGACAGCTGAGCACAAACAAACAGCTCGAGATGTACCCTCAGAGGGTATGTTCACATGTCCTCTCTCTCCCCCCTGCTCAGGTCATGCAGCCAGCTCTTACCTCAATGGTGTACTGCTCAAAAATCCGGAGCTGAAGGAAAATGTCTAGCTTAATCTTCCTCTCATGGAAGAGCTCTTCCATCTGTACCTGGGCCTCGTCGAGCTGCTGGAGGACGGATTCGATGTGGCTGATGGAGCTGTTGTGGGGGGTCTTGTTGTTGGAAACAGCAGAGTCCCTGTAGTAAGGCAGAGAGCAGGGTTAAAGCTGAGCTGTGAGGCAGGCAAAGGAGCAAGAACTACACATCTGTGATTCTGTGTGCTGCTGAGGAGAAAACCCAAGCACGAAGGGCTGAGGGAAGGTGTGTGCAACCCTCATCTCCTCTACTCGCTGAAATCCTGAGCTCGGCACAAAGTTTGAGCAGGGGGATGATCCTTTCTTGTGTGGTGACACTGCGACCTTACACGCTTGGGAGGGGCAGGGGAAGAGATGGCACATCAATCTCAATGCTCTCTTGAGGAGACTGGCTGGCAATCACCTTTAATGCTACAGTCACCTGCTCCTGCCTATACTCACATCAAACTCAGAGATGCTATTCAGCCACCTGGACCTTTACAAGTGAATTAGAATTATGAGTATTTGAGACCAATGGCTAGGGATGCCTTGATATCCTCTGGATTACGTAGTACAGCCATGGATACAGAATACAGTGCAAAAAAACCCCAACACACCTTTCCAACACTCCAAGAGAGATTCTGACTTGTCTTTTCACTGGAGAAGTGAAATGAGATGTGACTGTGGCAGGTCAAATTCTGCTCCAGTTACATTTTCCATTTACAGGCAGCAGAAGGGAGAAGACCCTTTAACGGGTGGGCCAGGACCAAGGGAGAATTTTCTGTACTTGAAAGAAGTCTTAGCATGGGCACAGGACAGCCCTGACAGCTCCTTTTCTATTTGTGCTTTCATGTATATTAATAGGTTCACCTAAAGTCTGCTATGTCTTCAGCAAACTTTTTTTCAGTGACTGTTTTATGGATAAATACCATCTGCAGACACAAAGAACTGAAATCTATCCTCAAATGTTCCACACAAGGTCCCTCAACTTTCAGAAAGGCCAGAAAGGAAACTCTGAAGCCAAAATTTAATCTTGGCTTTGGCACATCGGATAAAACAAGATTCAGATGCAGTGGTTTTCCCCATCCAACCTGCTCAAAGGTGTGTGATAGCAGCTGCATTATTTGGTATATTTAAACTAAGACAACAGAAAACACTATCAAATACACTGTTGGAAAGACCTGTGCAAATTGTCATCACACAGGGTCAGAATAAAACAACACGCAGTCAACTTTAATATTAACACTGTCAGGGAGCATAATGGAGAAAAAACAAGCATAATCTTTAGCAGACGCTTTTCAAACTGAACTGGGCACTTACACAGGGTCAGTTTAGCTGTATTTAAAACACACCTTTTAGGTTCTAAGGCAATAAAACACACACATTATTCTGTTTTCATTAAGTGCCTTGAAGGAAAGGAACAAGAATTTACCTGAACATCGAAGACTGAGAATAAAGTTAAAAATACAGAATACTATTAACTGTGCAGTAATTAGCTCTTTGGATGTGTTTCACCTCTTTTCCCTCAACGACCTGATATTTAATACACTGAACTTCAGATGCTCCAGCATTATTCTAAAGCAAGAACTACTGATTTCCCTTGCTTATAAGGGAATACTACACTAATATGTCTCTCTCCAGGTGTTCTGGTTTTGCCCCACTCTGTTTTCACATTCTTGGTGATCACAGGATCTCTCTCTGCCTCCACATTAGAGCTGTACAGAGGAAGGAGGAATGAAAACAACCAGAGATTTTGAAACTACAGCTTAATCTGAGGCTGCATCCAATAAAGTTCTGTTTCCTTCAGTCAGCACCTGCCTTCTATAAAAGGACATGAAATAAATCTTCACTCAAATGCAGGATTATTACTATTCATATATTATCTAAATTACTCAATGAATTATTCAAGACTGGTGTTCAATAATCTCTCACGGGATCTAGAGACACACTTAGTTTTAGAAATTCTTTCTCATTAAACATTTCACTCTTCAAATCAAGCCACACTTGCATTTCAGTGACTGACGCAATATAAAAATTTAAGAGTAGTAATCTGGTATTTTTTTTAAAGTCTCCTTAGATAAGGCATTGACAACCCCTAGCTAGTCTGGTTCAAGAAAGATTTCCCTACAGAAAAAAACCCATTTCTGAGATTGCATGCTTCTGCCACAATATTTCTTGCTCTGTCTGGCAACACGAAACTCTGAGAAAGAGTAAGATCCTTACTAATCTTTGAAAGGCTATGGATTAGAGTTTTAAAATTCAAGGAAATTATTGGGAAAAAAACCCCCCAAAATAAACCTTGGGGAACATAAAATTGGACTCAGTACATTGCTGCTGACTTTGTTTAAAATGAACACTGTGCTCCTAAAACCACTCTCAGTGCTTTAACTGGGAGAAAGCTCAGTGAGAAATACCCATTATCTAAAGCTTATAGGCAAGATACCTAGCTCTTCACTGGCTTTTTTTTTCAGCCACGAACATTCCTGCTCTTTCACATCTCACTGGAGCAAGTCATTGTTTTGCCTTTCACGGATGAGCAGAAATATTGCCCCCAGCAGCACCCCTGGAACCGCAGTTCAAAAGGTTTGCTTTGCGTTGACTGCTGAGAACAACAATCACCTCAGTAAAGCTCTGATAAGGAACAGTGAAAAGTGTTTCCAATGTGAACCATGACATGTATAGAGTTGCTAGGCAGGCCTGTTTTACTCCTGATAGGTATGGCCTCCTGACGTAGTCACTGAGGCCTTGAAGACCTTGTGTGAAGAGCAGTCCCAGGCATGGTATTTAGTTCAGGCTGCTGGGCTTTTCATCGCCTATCTGGAGGAAACACAGAGCACTATTACACAAATGATCCTCTCTAAACCAAAATCTGTTCTCTCAAAGATAAGAACGAGAAATGTAAAACTTTCCAAAGCTCCAGTAATTTTATTGCTTTTAACCTGTGTTATGACATGCTTGATAAGAGTGGTGTATTTCATTCTCTTCATTGTTGTAGCGTTTGCAATCTTCATCTATTCTTCATGGCAGGTACAAGGTGATCCACACGGAAATGCAATCCTGTGCTAAGGAAAGATTGCAGCAATTCTAGTTTTTCCTTTTTTTCTTTATCTGTGTGTTCTTTACCATTGCCAGCAGCCACGAAAGCTGTTAAGAGTGGGCACACACAGAGGCAGCTTCATTGTGTTTTTTTCATACTGTTCTGCTTCACTTTTTGAAAGAGTCCAGGATCATATTACAGGCTTTGCAGTTAGTCAGAGAGTGCTCAAATCCAACACTTGAACCAGCTCATCTTGACAGCTCAGTGCTGCAAACTTTCGTGTGCATTCCAAAGTTTGGCAGCTGTTCTCTCTGGCTTTGCTGTTAACTCCATCAGAAGCAGGGAATCACTTTGCACAAGTATGTTCACCTTGTTCCACCTTGCTCACTGCGCAGAGTACAAGCCAGACCCCAAACCCAACTTTTCTTTGTTAAACACAGCCACCACAAAACCTGCCTTGGTATTTTGCAAACATTTGAGTATGACACCAATTCCACGTCTCCAACGTCTCAAAGCTGAGGCCACCATAACTTTTCCAAGACTGAAGCTAAGAATTGACTACGTTCGCATTAAGAAAGACTCAAGTCCCACACATCACCTTGCAGTTCACCTCTTCCCTGTGCTCCACTGACTTCTCAGCTCCAGGTATTACCCTGGCCACTCTCCACAATTCCCTATGACTCAGGTGCAGGCAAAAAGTCTTTAGGCCAATCCCACAACCAGAACAAGGACTCTTTGAATGTAGACACTTTCTGCAACCCCACAAACCACTCCACACTCCACCTGATGGGCTTGTACAGGGTCCCTTTCAGACTCTTCTTCATGGGTGTTCGCACTGAAGTGATGCCATTCCAGTAGTGGGGAAGAATAACAAAAAATCTTTAGTCCACAATTTCACTGCCATTTTCTGATCTCATAGAAATTCCCTAAACTTTGCAAACAATTTCTTTGCATAAAAGTAAGTGACCATGCAGACCTTTGACTGACCTGCTACAGCTGGCCGTAGACACATTCTCAGCTAAAACCCCTTCCCATCTGGCAGCTCATTTACCAAACCCAGCATGTTTCTTTCCAACTGATCTCATCAGCAAAGATGAATAGAAGGATGGAACCCACCTAGGTCTGCTCCTGGTCCTTCCTCTCCAACTCTAAGATTGGCAAGCAATACCACAGCTCGGGCCCCTCACCCTCTCCCGTGGTGCCAGCAAGTCACACACAGCAAGAGTAGGAATCTCCATGGGCTCTCCAGTGTGGCTGCCTGGGGCTGAATGACAATCAAAACCTAGAGCAGTCCTTTCAAATCTTTTTTTTTTTTTTTCTGACCCAGCAGAGAAAACTCTGCATCCAGAATTACACAAAAAAGCTTAGAGCAAAGCTCAGCATGCAGCAGCAGTAAAACACTTAAGGACTCCAGGAGGGCTCTTAAGGGCAGAGCTCCACCAGAGCCCTCATTGTCCATTCTACTCTAGAGCGTCCTGGGCTTTTCCTATCAGGTTCCTATCATGGCTCATGACTTTCTACACATCTCAGGTGGGAAGTAAAGGCATCAGATTAGGAAAGCTCAGGGTGAGGAGGATGCTGTAACTATCTGGGACAGTCGAGTGAAATGCATAAAACCTGGGATATTTGCATATTATAATGTATACAAAACATGCACACCATGTACATGTGGATAAGGGCAACCTGTACCAACACAAAGATCTAAATAATAAGTGATGTATTGGACTTGGTTCAGTGCCCAGTAACATCCCTAAAAGGCAGGAAAACTTCACTGCTGTCAACAAAGCTAAAGGCACAGAAAACCACTGTAACAACAAATGAGAGAGATTTCACAATTACAAATTCTATATAAGCTTACTCTGCAAATATTCATTTGATGATACTTGCAGATTGAGAAAGAAAAAACAACAAGCCCCCAACAAGAAACCTGACACCCCTTCCCTCCCACCCCCTGATAAATTCTTGGGGTTAGTCTCTTCATGTATTTTAAATTAGGCAAAAATGAGCTGGTTTAATTCACAGTGCTGGTAGAACCAGCAGTATAAGAGCCTCTTTGACACTATGAACAAACCCCACATACACAAAGATAAACAGAAGGCTGCTGCATGCAAAATGAAACAGTGAAGACTGTTAGACACGTGTGTATTTTATTAAGAGGAATACACTTACCCTACGTCAGGAATAACCATATAAATCACGAGACCTCAGCTCACAACCATTTAACAATCTTCTATAAATACCAACTAAAAATATTCACTTCAAACACATTTGGTTCAATTCATATCCCAGTGCCTATAAATAATCTCTCTGTCAAACAGGAAACCCATGTTCATCCACAGACTACTCTAATCAGTCCACACAACTCACTCCTTGTAATTTCAATAAAACACTCAAAGGATCTGAAGAATTACAAATAAGCAAAGAATTAACAAACTCTCCCAATTGATCCTAGCTTGCAGTTCCCTGTTTAGGCACCCCTAAAGCACAGCATGCATCAGATTTCTCAACACCTGTGCCCCAGGTGGATGCTTACCTGAGCTGCTGGATTAGATCTTCCCCTTCTTTAATAACATTGAGGGTAGCGTCCAGGGTGGCTGTTTGCTGCTGCTGAAACTGCTTGATAAGCTCCTGAACTGCATCCACAGAGTCAGCACAGACATCCTCTAAGAGCTCCTTCTGCAGATCTTCCATCCATGTCCACAGCTGGGAAGAAGGGGAGGGAAATATAAATCAGAGAGGGATTGAGATTTAACCCTTTTGCTCTCTAATTCCAGATCAATAGGCATTAGCTAGGGCTGCATGTTTCACATGAAAACTGACCTAAAATTTCTAAACCCAAATAGATACATTTGTTATTGATTCTATTTAAAGCAATAAAGTAAAATAAACATAATATCAGGTAGTTTTGTAAAAAAAAAGGCCAATTTCTGTTTATTATACAACAAAACCTAATTATTTTATTCTGATTAACTCTTTACACGAGTAACAAATTAAAATCCTCTACAGCTGTGATACCCTAACCCTTTCAGGAGCTGAGCACTATCAGCTGCTGTTAATTTCACATGCAGCTGAAGCCTGTTGCAGGACAGACCTACAATCTTTGGTATGTGTGTACGCTACTGACTGAAGTCTAGCTGTGCCTGCTCAGCTATGCCTTCCCAGGGGTTGAGGTTTTGGGGTTTTTTCTGTTTCCAGCACTTAAACCCCCTCCTCAAAATGCACTCAGACTCTGCATTTTAACTCTGGGAAAATCCAAACATAGGAGACAGAAATATCACCAATCAACCCCATGCAGATCCATTAATTTTGAATAGTTCTGACTACCAGTTTTAAAGCTGCAATCACAGCAACAAATCATTGCAAGTGCTTAGATGAGAATTTCCATCCAGCTGTTCCTCAGAGGTCTGGACAGGGGCAGGAATGCCCCGGCAGCCTCTCGCTGGCTGTAAAGGCTTAAAGCGAACGGAGGTTTCCCCTTTAAGCTTGTGCTGAAAAGTGAGTGCAAAATCGCACCAACCGAGCTGGCAGCCTGCCAGCAAACCCTAATGACTCCACCAGAGACTCTTTTCTGTGCCACGCCTGCCCCATTAACCCACATTTTGCTGGAATGTGCTGGAGGTAGCAGCGAAGCACCAGAGTGAGAAACAACATCAGCGCACTGGGAAATGTCAAAGGATGCGGTGCGGGCTTCTCCCGCTGTCCCAGGGACTGCAGAGCTTAGTCCCACAGGGACCTCGGGGTGAACGTGAAGCAGAGGAGGACATTGTGTGTGGGTGGCAAAGAGCTGGTAAAAATGTTTGTGTTCAAAAAGAGTTGCACTGTATCCCCAATCTACAGCATTTCCTCCGAGACTGTGAATTCTGCACGTCCACATTAAACGAGAGGAGGATGGGGATGTCTAAAGCTCCAGCTGCCAAAGCTTCTCATAACCAGGGCCCGCACCTAAGGCCAGTCACTAAATGCTACACTATGCACACACTACAGACTTCAAGGATATCAGCCCAGTCCAAACCAAAACCATCAAACTAAGAGCCTGTCCCAGCACGCTCATGATACCAGAAAAGGGAGAGCCCAGCGCCTTGTGCTCTGTCCCCACCTCTGCTACTGACTCCTTGCTCAACAGACTTACAAAAACAAGTATTAAAACATATGCCTAACATATGCATTGTAGGTTTTTCCAAGGCAGCTTTGAATATTTTGGGTAAACGCCTCTGTTTATTCATAAATAGCATAATCATAATGGCCTGTCCTATTACTGGCCTGAAACAGAATGTCTTCGCTTGGGATATTTACATACTTTCACATTCTTAGGAAAAAGGCGTGGTATAAAAGGGCAACTATTAATGAAAGAAACAAATGTAAGTAAATAGGCATGAGAAATAAGTGAAAAAATGAAAACATATTTAAAGAGCCAAATAGAAGGCTTTTTCATTTGTGGTCCGAGGTCCATGTGCTGAACTTCGGGAAGCTACCATAAAGGAAAATGCATTAGTGCCTTTATATATTAATTACATTGAGAATCTTCCTGGTTTTGATCCAATCCCTGCACTCACTCAAACAGTAGGGACAGCTGGACTATAACAGACAAGGACCAGGTTGTTCAGGGAACATTACTTCTGCTTATCAGATCTTAAAGTAATAGAGTATTTTGTAAATACAGAAAAATAGCTATGTGTATAAATCATCCTTTGTTTTGAGGTGGGAAATCAAGTAGTTTTTTGATTTCTTGCAGTTCTTAGTTCAACTAATTTTTCAACTTAACAAAAAAAAGCTCAGGGAATTTTCTTTACAAAAATGAAAGTGAAATCAGGAATTTTGTTCATTGTTAGGAACCTGCTGTTTTCTTGAAATTATCATGTTACAGCAGAGGAGAAAGTTTCCAACCTTCAGAGGAAAATCCTATGTTCAAAAGTGTCTCCAGAACTCAGCTTTTCAGCAGGAGCACGGGACATTTAATATCCTACTTCACTTTTTGAGTAGACTTCTAAATCAAAGAAGTTTTTAAATACCTAAATATAAACTGTATTGTATTCACCTGGAACCAAAACACTCATTAATTTCAGAGAGCACTCAAATATATTAACTCATATTAGCTTCAGATGTTTCCATTAATGACCTCTGAGTGTAAGGATTTGCACAGTAAAATCTATCAGAATTTAGGTCATCCTTGACTCAGAGCCCTTTAATCCTTTAGACTCCACCAATCCCTGGAAAACCCTAATACAAAGAATCAGTCAATATTAATAAGATTAGGAAGACCTTTCAGGAACAATTCACAATAGGAACCTGATTCCAAAACCTTCTAGGTTCTGTGCTACAACTAACAGCACCTGAAATAAATTGTTACCAAGCCCCGCTTGGGAATGCCACAGCAATCAAAAGACCAACTCCATATCACTGCAACACCACAGCCAGAACAGCTGTTAAACACAAAACAGAAATCACATCCTGGTTGTCACTGCTCAGGAAAATCAGTCCCTCTTAGAGCATGATGCTTCATTCCAATGCAAGTATTTGACCGATTAAAAAAAATCCTGACAGTTAAAGCCCCAGATCACTGGATACCTTGTGCATTTCCTGTCCATGCTGTGACCTCCTCTAAGCTAGATAGCCTAGACTGAAGGAACTGTTCCCATTTTTCATCTAAATCTGACCTATTGCACAGCACAACTCTTACTTCATATTTGCAGAAACTGACTTATTTTATTCTTAGTATGAACAAAATTTGTGAGCATTTGTCCCATTCCCATACATAATTCAAACTATTACCAAGGTACCACTTGATCCCACACAGGGGATGTATGTAGACACATGCAGATACTCCACATATAAAGGCGGTATTTCCACATCCACCTGTGGCGACTTTCACCAAGTTTGCCAGTGATGCATGTGTCCAGAAAAGGAGATAATCTCTGCTTTATGTTACTTGACAGCTACTAAACAAAAGATACAGAATCCTAGAAAACAATAAAGAAGTATCACAAAAGTAAGTTTTGTTCTTCCTTCAACTGATCTATTCTTTGGTATGATTAATGGATATGGAAATACCAATGCATTAGTGGTAGAACCTGAATTAAGTCTATCAGAGACATCCAGCCACAAATCTGACTCACGCAAGCTACGTGTAAAAGTGTCATAGTTGTCAGCTACGCTGGAGTCCCAGGTAAACACCTGTCCCTAAGACATTCATGCTGAAGGTCCATAGTGGCTCCACAACTGAGGCTTTATTTATCAAGGCTTTAAACAAGAAAAATAATTCTCCTCTGATTACTGTAACAGTGGGAAAGAAGAATGACACCGCTCCTTTCTTTCAGGGCATCATCTGGCGCCCCTCATGCATTTTGACAACTTTTGTGTCTTTCTTGGATATAAAAGACAAGCAATTTCCCTCCATCCAAGAGACAATACAGCTCTTTATTCCCTGCTACTTCATCTGATGAAATACCCTTCATTTTACTCAAGTACTTAGTGAGACCACTTACTGGAGGTTTGAAGGACACCTGTGCCTGTTACCTAAAAATTAATTCTTTTGACTTAGAGGAAGAAACCACTTTAAACAAAATCCAAAGCCCAAAGAGATTGCTAAGAAAACCTTGTCTGCATGACAGGAATAGCTCTTAAACACCCCATGTTTATATGCTGCTATTTGTAAATGACAGAGATGAGTTATAATCCCCTCAAAAGCAGTTTAAAAGCACTGAGTAATGGGAGCAGTGCAAAGAATCAGTCAGTTCAATGCATGAGATTTACCATTGTACAGCATTTTTGCAAGTCTTCAAAACAAGGATGTTAACGGAAACAAGCAACTTCCCAGGGTGTATGTTCTACCCCTTTACTATGTCAGAGAAGCATCTGGTATTGCAGGACGGGCCCCAAAAGGATGCTCATGACAACTCAGGAAGTGAACGTTCACCACAGCAATGAAGACTAGAACAGAATGCAGAAGAATTCAGTGATATACAGGGACTCTGCTGCCACTCCATGAATTGCAATGCGAGTGTGGAGAGAACCAAGGGCAGGCTGAAAAAAAACCCCAAAAACACACAAGCAGAACTGCTCCAGAGAGAGATGTCCATCAACCCTATTTCCCTCTGCTACTGTGCCAGGCTTATCCAAATCTATTCTATGGCAGTAACATTTAGCTAGGAATGCATAATATGCACTAGGAAGCCACACAGATCCCAAGTGCAGGTTAATTTATGGCAGAACTTAATCCTGCACTTGTGTTTAGGCATCTGTTCAAATGCTGTTGTGCATGCAGCTTGACTGCACAGCCTTCAGTAAACTGTCTGTTCTACTTTAATTTCCCCACACCAACGTGGTGGAGAAGATAAAACTTTCCAGCACAATTAACCCTCATCAGCTGGTATTTAGTCACACTTAGAATGCATCCAGTCCCATTTCAGTTGAAAGAACTGATGGTTGCTGTAAATGGGAAGCATATTTCAACAACATTGTCTGAAGTCACATTCAAGCTCTCAAGGAAATGTCAACAGAAACACAGAAAACAAGGTCTGCAATGATGAGCTGCAAAGTGACCTCATGCCACCATCGAAGTGTCACATATTGACAGCACACCTAATAAAATGTGAGAGGATGTGATATGGCCAGACACTAGGTACAAAATGCCACAATATGTGACTTCCATGGTAAGACATAACCCATGAGACTCCCTGCTGCAAGACCTGATGTTGTCAGATACCACCAAACTGGTTGGGAAGAAATGACAAGTGGAAAGGGAACATTCTGTGAAAAAACCCATTTGATCTCTTCCTAACCTCTTTCTTGCTTTTTCCCATTTCCTCGCCAATTTCTTGACATTCATCCTTGGTTGGGCTGCATCTGGTGCTTCTGTATGCTCAGGCTTTTTAATTAGTAACCTTGCCTATGGCAAAAGGATTTGCACTGCCTAAACATCTGATGCTTTTTCCAAGTCCTGCATGGACCAGATTGATATAGCACAAAATAATCTCCTCTCAAGGGAAACATGATTTGGGTAGCTAGGTTTACATCAGGGAGTGTGTAGATCCCCAGCCCAAGGTCATGTAAATGTAATTCAGGGACTATTTTATCTAGAAGAGAAAATTGATTTATAACTGAAGAATCAAATGTACATGTTCTATGGTGCGTCTACTACCATCATGAATTGTAAAAACATGTTCCTCTTCTAGCATAATTTTAGTATGTTATTTGTAATTAGGAATCTGGATGTAATTAACTTCAGTAACTGTAATAATCAAGTTCTGCACTTGATCATACTGGTAATAGGCTTAGAAAAGTTCTTCCTACATTGGAAGATTTACTCAGTTTTACACCAGTGTGATACAGTACAGTTTGGTGCAGGAAAAGCTTCCCACACTACAAATGAAGCAATTTACTAGAATAAATGCAGGTACCATTACATTCTCCTCTAAATTGTTCACTGGTTCTAAACATCTCATCACTTCTCAAATGGACATTGCAGCACCCCTTCCCTCTATGCTTTTTCCAGTGACTGGTTGTATCTGTCACTGGGATTCTTACCCTGATCTGCTGCTTTGAGCCTTTTGTGCAACTTTGTGCACTACGCCTTGGGAATCTCAGAAACAAATCATTTGTGACAATTCTGTATCATTCTGAAGCTTGCTAAGGACTGAAAAAACTGCGTGGCTTTTCTCTAACCAATCAGTCTTGTTGGATGCATTGACTTGAGCCACTCCATTGACACCACTTTCAACCAGTTAAATAGACTCCAGTGCATACATGCACTTCAGGTGAAAGACAGAATGTGTCTTTTGAGTGATGAGTGAATTACAGGAGTGTCCCTGTATGGCTTTGATGGAGATTTACTCAGTACACAAATTATTGCAGGCACTGGCTGCCTACTCTGTCGCCTTTGTACACAGAACTAAAGCCCACACACTGGAACTGGGAGAAGCTCATCTTCCTCAGCTTCAGGAAATCAGGGGAACAGGCAGATATGTGTCTAGTAAAAGAGTACTTTATGAGAGTTGGCACATCCTATTTAAAGATGCTCATAAAACTCCCTTTTAGCTGCAACATGAACCACTGATGTTTGGAGAGAAAGGCATACAGGCTGGAGACCCATTTCCACAACATACAAAACACATGCAAGGGCCCTCAAAAGCCAAGGACAATATTTGAGTGGAGCCATTGGTCTGAAACAATGGTGAATGGCCTGAAAAATGTGGATAATAAAGTATGAACTTAAATGCAGTCTACAGGAATCCTTTGGCTAGCACACGGCAGAATGCTGGAAAGAACTTCTCTTCCATGTACAGGTTTGACTTCCTGACATTTGGTTTAGGTGGCTGCATTTACAAGCATTTAATTCTCACTACTTTGATTCTGTCTCACAATCTTTTGCCATCACAGATGGCAGAATTTTATTCACTAGTGGTCTGGCTGTGCTTCAAACTCCCCTGCTCAAGAGCAGGATGTGCTGCCAGGATACCACAGCTCTTTTCTTTCTCAGCTACTTAATCCTTCATGAAAAAAACTTGCTTCTGGGCAACAAACAGACAGGAAAGAAGGGCACCCTGCACCACCCCAGCTGTCCTCGTTCCTCAGTCCCAGATCTTTGGTAGCTTTACAGACAGGATTCAGCTCTGCAAAAGAACCACCAAAGTTAATGACTGGTGGATGTTGGCATTTTGGTCCAAGCCACAGTCTACCCTCTGGAGTTGGGGGGGATTTGCTTTTGTTTTGCTGCTTCATGGTAATTAATTGCTGATAACCCAAAGTGCACTTTTATACAGCTCACACAAAAATAACACTTTTTATACCAGCAGAGCCTTCTCCACAGCCACAATTATCAGAATGATAAGCTGACAGGTGATCTGCCTTCTTCAAGGTATCTGCCACGCAGGCAAGGGACAGCACACGCGTTACTTGTATGGGCACATCAGACAGTGCACTTCTCCCACACCCTCTGATTTCTGCCTGCAAATTCACCTCTGATGGGAATAGGAGAGTATCTAGGAACTGAGCACTTCTTAAAAAAAATCAAACAAACACAACAAAACAGCATTCACTTAGAATCATAGAATCATTAAATTTGGAAAAGACCTTTAAGATCACTATCCATCTAGCACCACCATCTAGCACCATCCATCTAGCACCACCACTGCACCGATTCAGCTCCCAGCAAAAATAATGGTCATACTTAGAAGAGGCATAAGTCTAAGGTTTGATGTTTCACAACCCTGCAGTGAGAGGAGGCGCAGATATTTTCAAAGTTTGAATTTGCATGCTGTTGTGCATCTACCTCAGCTGTTAATATTATCCCAGTGAAGGACAAAATTTCTACCTTTTGAACAAGGCACATTGTCCTTCATTCTAACACTGAAAAGTTCTGGGGTGTGAATTGGCTACACAGTGAATATTTCATGTGCACAGAGCCAGTTTGGGTCATTTTAATGTTTTATGCTTTCCTTTTTTTTTTTTTTTTTTTTTTTAAATCTGGACATATTATGAGAAAAGGGACAAAAGTGCTGTCCAGACAGGAGCGGTGTGTAAGTGTGTAAGACAAACACTTTGTGGTAGACGTGTTCAGAGAACGAGACATTTTCAGAACTTCCAGAAGTTGCCAGCAAGTGGAGTTGCTAAACTGAATATCCCTGGCATCATAAATCTTTATTATCTAGTGGGTGATTGCTCTGAAAAGTCAATATTAGCAGTAAAAGTCAAACAACAAATTTTTAAGTTCAGTAACATTAACTTTGATTCCTGTGTCAATTCACAGTGAGTGACAGGATTACAGGATATATCCCAGAACCACTGTCATGTTTGCTCCATGATTAACTTCGATACATTCTGTCAGCTCCTCTGATGGGAGTCAATAGCAGCTGACCTCAGCCCCGTGAGCTTTCTGCTCCCTGCGTCCCAGCAGCTCTGCCTCGAAGTGAGGAACAAGCCCTGTCAGAATTAGTGATCTAGACTGAATAATCTCCTAATCACAATATTCAACTGAAGCAGAGAAAATTTAATTTCACAGGTCTTGGTTATCAAGTAAAATTAAGTTAGCAGTGCCTGCAATAAAACACTGTTACCGTTCCTGACTGACAGGGCAGACCCGCTCCATTACCCACTTGAGTAACCCCACTGACATCTGTGGGGTGACCAAGGTGACCTGCTGACCACGAATAATTTAGGTTATTATATAGAAAGCTGTCTGACACCTAATGGTCCAGGACCCAGCTCTCACTTTCTCATGGCCTTATCAGACAAGATTTTCAGAGTGAAACTTTCCATACCAGGTGTCTGCCTAAGGCTGAACTTGATGAATTTTGAGGTAAAAGGCCCAGAAGGAGAGGAAGGGATAAAAAAGGTACTTTTCCTGTGTTAGGAGTTTTATTTCTGCTCAAATGAGATGCTCCAGACCCTCCATGCTTTTAAGCAAGGGTTTGAAATTTTGCAGGGCTTAGCCTTGATGTCAAGAATACACATTATGTCATTCATGTGAAAATTTTCCCAAATTTGGTCACTCAGAAGCCCTCTGCCAAGTTCCAGTTTGCACATGTTCATAGGAACCTGTTAGGAATCTGACAGTTCCTTTTTCTTAACATTAAATATTTTCTGAGCATACTCATCCCCCATTCTGAGGACCAGGTATTCATGGCAGGCTCCACATGGAAGTGCCAGCACTGAGCACCTCATCCTCCTGCTCTTCTGACCCACTAAGGGCCGACAAAGCACAGGGCACATGATCTGAAAACACAATTCTCTGCCTCTCTGGTTTTTTTTGTGCTGGACTCAACACAGAACTGGTAATCAGGGGCCAATTGAGAAATGAGAAACCTAGAGGTGATAAGACATGCTTTTCATGCCCCAAAGAATTATGAAACAATTGCAGAACTGCTTTGTAGTTTAGTTAAGGCCCATATACTATAAATGGATCTAAATTCAGTGAAGTTCCTCTGCATTCTTAAGTTAGCAAGTGCATTATCAGCCAATACAACAAGTAACAAAACAAACCTAAGTCATCATTTGATGATGCAAGAGGATTTTAAAAGCTTTTAATGATATAGAAATGGTGACAGTGCTCTTTCCTGTCTACGTTTTAATACTTGGAAATGTAAAGTACACTGCAGAACCTTAAGTATAAAACTGTGAGACAGTAAAATATTAAGATTCAGACAATGAATTACAAGATGTTATCTTATGTGCCTTGAGGGTTTTGAGTCTTCAGGGTGTGATTTTATGACATCTGCAACCTCTTCTCCAGGAGACTCAAAAAATATTCTCTTTTAAACAAAATCAAATGCCAGCCAAGAATCCCGTATCATCATTTGATCGTAGAAGCAGAAAGTTCACAGAAAAACATCAACTATCATGAGATTTGTGATAAAAGTGAAAGATCCGACAATCCTGACAATAATTGATTCAGATTTGAAGAAAGAACCTGAACTCAATTACACTTAATCCTGAGAGAAATTATTCAGGTACGAGTCTGTTGAATGCATTTATCCCAGTGATAATAATTTATAACTTTACCCTGCCATACAGATAATTGGATTTGATTTCCAGGGTACCAGGTTTCTGCTCACACCATCAGAAATGCCTTGGTCCAAAAGGGTACAAAAGTATTGACTACAAACTAGAAGGGCATAATGAATGCTACAGGACAGTGGGACACACAAAATCTCATTTACAGGCATGGCAATAGAACACCTACATTACCCAAGAGTTATGCCACCAACAATCACTTAGGGGACTACTTCCAATTTATGCCTCTAAAGTGTTATTACCACACCAAAAAGTCCTTGTTTCAGCCTATTGTATGTATTGTTAAATAAGGTCACTTAAAAAAACCCATCAAAATTATAATTATGCTTAATTGACTGTGTTTTTCATATTCCTTCAACTGCATGGGTCAGTGTTCAGCAGAAGGGATCCTCTTTAATGCTTTTACAAGAAATAGGCAGTGATCCAAGTGTACTGTAGTATAGAAAAGCCACTCTGATCCTACATTACCTTTGGGGATATCTACATTTAAATGACTGCCTAATTCAACACTATCTATTGCCCTGAAGAAATTATAGGAAGACTGACTACAAAAGGAAACAGGTCTTTGACAAGATCACTTTTTAAAAGTAGGAGCAGTTAAAAGTTTCTCAGGTGGTGGGAGTCTGAGCAGTTGCATGTGGAGATGAAGAGGTGGGCAGAGTACAGGTGAAGCAGTGAGAAGTTCACAGTCAATCAACTCATCCACACCTGGGAATTACCACATCAGAAATACAATTCAGCTGTGCTATGAAGACTGTCAGAAGAAACATTGTAGGAAGATATTTAAAATCATTCCAAAAAAAGAAAAAGTGCCAGTAAGACTGATTCTTCCTACTCAATTCTCCCTTTCACCGGTTCTGTCTCAACAGATTAATACAACATGAAATAGTGAGAATTTGTGAAGCTTAGATGAAAAATGCTTCTAGGACATAGTTTCCTGCATCAGGGCCAAAAAAATACGAAGGGAACTTTTTTTCATTTCCAAGGACATAAGAGAAAGAGTTGTTCATAGTTTAAGAAATGGTTTTAAGAACTACAAAGGATGAAATTAATAATGATGGCTATTATTAAGGAGCTGATATTGCCTTCTAGAATAATGCAAAATACGTCAAGTGTTAAACAGGTTAGCAGGGCAACCAAACTGCTTTCTCCTCACTCCAGGACACTCCCAGGAGATGGGTTTAGATGGTCATAGCAAGTCCAGCATCGGGCCCAGCATGGCAGGTAGGAGGGCAAGGGAGGCCTGTGTGAGCACCGTGACTGGAATGGCTCCTGGTAAACAGCAGCATGGACCTCAGATCTCTCACTATTTTACTGCTGCTGCAGCAAAAGGATTCTTTGCCTTGACATCTGCTGTGATTTAAATTGATGTTATTATTTAAATTCACCTGTTTTATGTTCATATTGAAGAATGACAATTACATTGGTCAACTCGCCATTTTACAATACACAAGAAGGGCCCAGCAAGGCCAAGCAATGAGTCATTTTTACCTAAGCCAATCTATTTATAGCATTAAAAGGCAAATACAGATCCAGACATGTGCCAAGGCTCTCTCGTTGTAACGCTTTGCCCTTTGCATCAATTCCCCCCAGCAGTCTTTTGTTATTTCACTGTGTCTGTGGGGATCCCCAGAGCTGGCAGACAAACACTAAAACCACAGCAACTTCCTCACTTAATAGTTTTGGCAAAAAACCTTGAGGTATTGGGTTGTGTGGCTTCCACCAGCACAGAAACAGGTCACTGAAGGAGCCGGGTAGTGGCACACAGTGAAACTCACTGAACCTGCAGAAAATCAGAGTGTTTGGCCCCTACAGGAGTGAATTAACACTGGGTAAGTAAGCGAAAACTTCCCCTTGCAGAGCTCCTGGACATCCTCAGACTCTGGGGAACTCTTGGAGACTGAACAACTTTATCAACCCAACCCCATGGCTGTCACTCATTACGATGGACGTGGATTCCTGTGTCCACCCTGACTGTACTGTTGTCCCAGCAATGCTACAGCTCCCTTGACTGTCCCTCTGGAGAGAGAGTCACAGAGTCATAGAACAGTTTGGTTTGGAAGGGACCTTTATAGGGGAGAGGCACCCAGAGTCTGTCCACTCTGGATCTCCTTAAAAGTGACACAAATTAATTACCGAACTTTCCAAAAAGGCATCACAGAACCAATCTGTCCCACAAGAAAACATTAATGAGGCAAAGATTTAGCATTTACTCTCAACATCTAGTGAGCAGCACTGATGCTATCACAAAAGACTGGTTTTTAAAATATTTTTTTAAATGTGATTTTTTTATACATCTGCATTTTTAGTCACCAAAACAGAGCTCATTAAAACCAGGTGTGCAGAGCAGGCAAACTCCCTTCTTGTTGAAGAAGAACAGGAGTAAAATGCACTGCAATCCCAATCCCTTCACAAGGGAGGCTTCATTTCCCAAAGCCAAATTAGCCTACACAATACCAATAACTCTCTCTTTTTTACTAGTCATCACCTGCATAGGTGAATCAAGGTTAACCACAGCAGGAGACTGTTATGAAATAATTTTTACTGAGGAAATAATCAATTAAGTTTCCCCAGTGGCAAACCAGCGTAGCTGCAAGTGTTTGAGCAACTCTGGGAACAACAGCATTGTCCACAAGCTGAAAGTTAACTATATTTTAATATATTGCAGAAGCAGGATGTAAAAGAAAAACCTTCATGGACCAACAGCTATAATGGATGTCTTCCATACACATATAAACAAAGGTGTGCATGCACCTTCTACTTCAGGGGCTCCCCAACACGCTGAAGCCTGATATATGCAACTTGTTTGTAACATGTAAATCAACAAGCACAGGCAAAGCTTCAGCTTCTCAGAGTATCTTCCTGATCAAATGTGCTTTCACAAACAGATGCTGCAGAGCATGAAAACAACCGTCCTGACTAATTTCATCTCTCTCAGCAGAAACCCTATCTTTAAAAGTCACTCACCACTGAATGGCCTTTGGACTGCAGAAAATGTGAAGTATGCTTTAATTACATCCCCAGTGGCCTCCCATTTGATGTCCTGTCCACTGTATCTCTGGCAAGACAGTCTTATCTCTGGATATTTTTCAATTACACTAAACAGCATTTATTCAGGTCCTCACTGATTCACTGTATCAGTATGTGGCTGTTTTTTCTTTAACAGTTGTTTTGAAAAGTCAAGTCTGCCTCATTAAACAATGTAAGATTTCTAGTAACACATAATGATATTGCATACATTAATTAACAGTACATTTAAATGGAATCCTCAGAGGATCATGTTGCTGGCATGTTTATACTTAATGTGTTAACATCAACTCACGTTCTTACAAGAGGATTCTTGCTTTCAACAATACATTCTAGTTGCAATTAAGCACCACTTGGTATCATGTCCTGTATTTTAGTGTCCTGTAACATTCATATGTTTAATCCACATTTTATTTCCTCTTTACATCAGTTACTCATATGCATGAAATGAACTAGATAATTACAGCCTTGTATGGTGAAAATGCCTTTTCTCTGTGATCTGAGTTTTCAAAGACAGCCTCTTGCAGCACTCTACAATACACAGCAAAATTCCCTCATGCACATCTTACCTCTTTGGTGTGGGTATGGAAGGAGACTGACATGTCCAAGAGAAGCTTCCTCTGTTCCACCCTCCGGACAAAGTCCTGAATCCGAACTTCCAGATGCCGGGCTGCTTTATAGATCTCTTCAGGGTCACATTCCCCAGTTTGAGCCAACTGCTCTGCAGCCTCCAAGAGCTTGTCTGCATTGGTGTACGTATTCTACCAGCAAACAAAGCAAGAAACACAGAATGAGTAATACGACTGTGGTAAGTAAACCCCTGAAAGAGGCTGTTTATCCTTAAGGCATGAAAGCGAGTGATTACCAGAGTTTTAAAATAATGGCAGTATTTCCTAGTGGCATTGCCATCTGTGAAAGGAAAACGTGTAAAGCCACGTAGACTAATCCCTGAGTACACATGAAATAATTTCTTATGTGAAACACACCACTCCAACCCAATCCTGCCAGGCACAGCAATAGGACTTCCCACTTGTTTATTTCCAAGTTCCCTGCAATTTCTCAAAGATAATGCAATGAAGCAAGTGGGACTCACCAGCTCAGAAGGCTACCATGCCTCATGTGACACTCAGCCACCAGCTCGCTGCAATGGCCTCCCAACTGCTCTCACATTACAGCATGTAATCATGCTAGCCAGAGATGTCTCAGCCCCAAGAAATATTTGCCTTTCACTGGCTTTTGAGAGGCAGAACATGTCTTGAAGCTCCTTCTATGGTTTTTTCCTCTTGTCTACTGTTGCGCATCGCATTTCTAAATGGAGCGAGTCCATGTGATTTGTCTGCAGCTGCCAGCATGTAATGCTCGTCTCCAGTTTGCCCAGGGCACGTACCTGCCCCGCACTTCGTAAGAATTTGAACACTGCACTGTCCTGTACAGATTTACCCCACAGCCAGGGCCTTTGTGATATGAGGTATATGACTCCTACTTTACAGAGAGGGAACTGAAGAACCCAGAAGCAAATTAATGTACCCAAGATATGCCAGGCTGTCAAGTAAGAGAGGGGAACTCCATCCAACTTACCTCAGGTTTCAAGCTACCTGCCCATCCTTTCTCTCTCTTTTTCACATTTCTGGAAAACACCACTCAACTAATACACCAGAGAGTCTCATAAACAACAGGAGAAATGGAAAGCGAGTGCAGTCATCTTCTCCAGAACCATGGAGCTATGCCTTAATCAGCTGTGTTTAGCAAACTAAACATAGCCAGCCCTTGCTGTCATATAAAAGCTTTCTTCACTCAAGATGAGGCCAACAGCTCTTTGGTATTCAATACCAATTCAATAATTGGTATTAACAAAAATATGGAGAGACAAAGATATCAGCTTAAGGGTGTTTCCATTACTGGGCTAGATCTTCAGAAATTCTCGGCACTGGCTTAAGACTGCTCCCAGCAGGAATTTTAGCCTCTGCTTCAATAGAAGCAGAATTGTAGCACCTTCCTTGTCAAAATCCTCCTCAGTTTAAAAATGCATTAACTTGATGCATATACACAAAATATCTTTGAACACTGTGGACACACACGTACTTCTGAGCATTACACGAACACTGTCAAAAATAAAAGCCACGAATCAAGCCATGTTGTTCTTACTTAGATAATATCCTGCTGCAGTCAACAGTTGTTGTTTGAGAAAATATTCAATACAGAGATGGAACACTGGCCTCCAAGTGTTTAATGGGGGAAAATATTTCCAGTTATAAAAAGCAAAAAGAAAACATCTCATTCGCTGTTCATTTTCCCAGTTTCTGAGGGCTGACTATAAATATCCGGTATTTGCATTTCTCCTTTTGGATTGTGAAGAACATATTCGAGACAGTTTTGTTACCAATAGTAAATTTTTATTCCCTCACTTTCAGGCTACTGCTATAATGGTTAGGCTGTTAACAGCAGCAAAATTTTATGTTTTAATAATCATTTTTTGGAAACCTCTTTCGCTGAGAGTTTGTAAAAAATGTTCCATTTAATGTGATCTGAATTAGGGTCCAGTTTCACTTAACAACATCCTTTCTGAATGATCCTCTTCCAATAGTATTTGGAGCGGATGCCAAAGCTAGCACTATTTTTCAAAGTCTAGTCCACTCCAGGGTTTTTCACACATTACCACTACAACAGCTCACACAGCAGTCCAGCTCCCTGAGCAGAAGACTGTTCCTGGTTTTATACATATTATTTAGTGTACTTGTAAATGCCTTGCCTTTCTCCTTGTGGCACAGATTTGGGACACAGAACACTTTTGTTGAAATACAGTCTGAACACAGCTTCGCTGCATTTGTCCCTAACACATTTAGGTCCATGTCTGCTGAAAGCCTTTACAGTTTACTGACTCCAACACGTGCTACGTTGAATTACTCAAGGATGAGATGAGTTCACTGATACAATGACCAGATGTAAATACACTGGTGAAAAGGGTGTAGGTTGGACCCTAGACTTTGGGGGAAAAAGAATGCAGACTGGCCTCAAAAGAGGCTCTGGCCTCACTGCACAGACAATAAAAGATGTAGCAGCCCCTTTGCATTGCACAAGATTTTCCGAAGGCAAAGGGGATTTTCTGCAGGGAAGGTGGTTGGGTGTGGAAGGAGCCACACTTCGTGTTTTCCCTGGGCTGCGACAGACACTGTCAGCATACAGGGATGCTTCCCTGAAGAATTCATATCTAATTGTGGATGTGTTTGCATAAATGTGTCATGCACAAAAAGTTTGAACACAGAGCATTTTGAGTATGAAGTAATTTTTGTTCACCTCTTTTTCCGTCTTTGTCCACTGAGGTCACAGGTAAGTGTCTGGATTTTAAAAACAGGTGCAGTTCATGATAGGAAAAACAACTAATGGTTATATTCCTGCTCATTCTAGAAGGAAGGCCTGGTGCTGAGAGATTTCCAGCTCACTGTTGCAGATTTAAGAGACTTAGATACATCTCAGATAAGCAACTGCATTTGGAGTTACCCACCCTCTCCTTGAACTCCTGAGGCTGACGTGCTCATGAACTCATGTCCTCTCTTGTCAGCTGTCAAGATGTACACACAGCACAGGCCAAATAAGCCAGAGGTTGCTCATTTGCTGAGGGCCTGCTCTACTTCTCTTCTGTTTGTTTGCTTAAAGTGCACATAAATCATACCAGAAGCTGTTACACATATCGAATATTTTCATGCACAACTATTTCTCTACAAGCACTCAACCAAAGCGCTGTTGAACCTGAGAGCTTCATCCTGGTTGGTGCTATAATGCTGCACTGCTTCCCTGCTCCCTACATTTTCATCCTGAGCTTGCTCTCTTTTTAGTAAGCTCTTTGGGGTACACACCCTTATTTTGTTTGAAGCGCTTTGTACTTTTTTGGTGTGACGTAACCCTGGATCAGTCAGGGTGGGAATCCAAGAGTGAATTAAGTTTTACAATAAAGAAAAGCATGAAATGCCGCCTTGTCCCACCATCCCCTGTCAGAAGAGCTTAGCTCAGGTTCCCAGCCCTGCTGAGATCTGGCTGGAGCACGGGATCTGGCGCATCTGCAAACTGGCATCACAGTTCAAAACTTTGGAGAAGGCAAGATCTAATGCAACTGCAGAAGCAAATTTTTGCTACTAGAAGGACAATCGTGGCTTCCCCTTTTCTGCAAACTGCAGACCCGTGAAAGTTTTCTACAGTATCCTGAAGAAGGTGACACCAAAAATGACTAATCCCTATAGAAGGGAGATCCCATGAAGAATCTCTCCTCTTCATCTGTGGAGATTAGTTCCTCACAAACAATAATAGCATGAGTTATCCAGAAAAAAAAATCTATGAGGTATAAAATTATATTCTTTCTGGAATTGTAGGGCTGTGTGGCATTTTTTCTTAATATTGTATTAACCCACAACAGAACTGTCATGTGCAAACCCTTGAAATTCTCAGTGAACTGCTATCAGGCATTCCACACTTCTGCACCATTTCATGCACAAAACCAGCTTCCACCTCCTATCTCTTAAAAGTCTTTGTAGACCAATCTTTGCATAATGACCTATTTTAATCATGAAATCTGCAAACACAAGGAAATATATCTGTATCGTTGTGATCTTTCCCACATTTTTAAGGCACTCATCAATTTAGTGCAGCATTTTGGTTTTGGCCCAAGTGCTTTTACAGAAAATTATTCCATGTAGTTTTTATCTACTGCTAGGAACTACACGTGTAACTAGTTTATTGCTGCATGTTTCTAGGCTGATTACATTGAAAATAGTTGTGTCTAGTGGTAGTCCAGGGCAGAGTTCATGGCCTTAATCTGGACAATTTTTTTTCAGAACAATCTCTCCCTGCACACTATTTTACAGCAGTTTATTATATTTGACGGGTTTTTATGGTAACTGTCTCCAAGTTCTCCAATGTGTTGTGAACCATTCCCATCAGCCAGAGAAAGATGTTGGTTGTAAATATCAGGAGAAACATGAGGGAGGGGAACAGGGCAGGTGATCAGATACATGATCACATTAAACACAAACTACATGCCCTAGACTTCACTTCCCAAATAGGTGTTGAGGTAAGGGGAATGAGGTAGCACTAGCCTGTATTGACCAAGTTCTGGGGCTGTGCAAGGCAGTTCCAGGCAAAGGTTCCTTGTATTGATCCAGAGAGCTTTGTCACCTGGGTTTTACCATGAAAAAGGCATGGAAGAGATGGCATCTCTGGAGGCCAGTAAGTACCAACTAGAGAGAGAAAGAGGACTAGCTTAGATCTGATATTCTTGACTAAAGACTAGTGATGTGAATCCCTTATTATGCCTGCAGGCTGAAGTTTAGGAGACTTATTAGGCTTACTCTGAAGTGATATCTCCTGTACGTTCTTTAGAGTCGTGACTCTACTCTTCAAAGCCAAAGATGAAATCTCTGTATCAGCACTCCTGCTGGGAGGTTGGGATGTTGAGACAAAGTTCAAAGCCTGATCCATCTCTTACTGAAAACAGTGAAAAGGATTTTACTGACTTCAGGGAGAACTGGGTCAGCCTTCTAACCATCTCTCCAAGATTATAGGAGGAGAGAAAAAATGGCAAAGAGCTAAAAATAGTACTCTGGAGGCCTGGTACCTGTTCTGTGCATTGACAGAGAGTAGAACTCCTGCCCAAAGAAACTACAGCACGATTCACATTGGCAAAACTATAATTATGGAGCTGATTCTGCAGTTCTTGTCAAGCCTTATAAACCATTGTTATCCTTAATTATGAAGCTCAGTTACTGCTATCAGATTCTTTGCTCAAGCTACTTTGATAAAATTAGCTCCAGTATTTGTTGAGGTTAAGTGATCTCACAGTCAGGCCTTTGTGGAGAATTATATCTTTAGTAACTTGATATTCTAAAGCTAAAATAAGTGACCACAATGAAACATTTCTTTGATAAATAAATCTGGGGTTTAAGGAAGCATCCATCTTTGTCAAAATTCCTCCTCCCTTAAGAAGGGCAAAGGCTAAGTGCATATGATGATCTAATATAAGTTGTGATTTTATTCCATTTGAATTGCACATAATCAAATCAAGACTTATATTCTTACTTGTGCTCTGTGGCTCTAATTCAAAACAGACTTACCAGGAATTACAGTTACAGAAGTTACAGGCAGAACACCTCTCTGAGGTCATGCAGCCACTCGCTCTGTCAGTACAAGATTGGTCCCCACTGCACGCTAGAATGGAAACTTCTTCAGACCTTTTAAAAAAATATCCAGGCTAATGAAGTTTCCATCAGCACCTTCTTCTTCAGACTGTTCTTCCCTTACATACAGCAATTCGTCTCTAGTTTTTCTTGTCATAATTTCACCCCAGTTCTCCTTGCACTGATATCACGCTGATACTAATGACTACTTTACACCTCCAGTAATTTCATTATTTCAGTGAATTCTATAAAACACTATGTATAACATATTGTATATAATATGTTTTAAATATAAGCATATGGCATTTTTCAGTATTAATTAGATATGAAATACTCCCAGGAATGACAAGGTGGATACAACCCAGAATCCTCACTGACCATTGTGAAGAACCAGGTATCTTTCCATGTACTGTTACTTTTATTTATGATTTTTCCCTCAGGGTTCACACACAAACCAAGATGAATTTATTATTTGAACTTAAAAGAGTGACACTTACACATTACATCAACCGCTGAAATGCCAGATAAATTGATTAAAAGCTACCTTAGACCTTCAAACTAATAAATAAGCAAGATTAGAATTAATAGCTGGGAATACATTAGCTAAAATAATTCCTCTTAGTGCTATTTCATATTGAGTGCTTACTTTAGATTAAAAAAAAAGTTGGCTATGGTGTATTTCATCCCATCAATTGTTCATCTTAATCAGGAGTGCACTCATACATCAAGTAGAAAACACTCCCATTACCACAATCATGCTAATGAACTCCAGTGTGATCACAACCACTACTCAACGAAATGCCAGTGAAATATACAGTAAAAAAATGTTTTAAATTACATTTAAAATCACACACGTCATCCAATACTAATAAGTATGTAAAGACACATAGATGCACATCTGTGTGTCCATACTATGAATACACAAAGAACAAGAGCTTGCTTGGCAAAGATTTACACTTCTCAGCCTCTTCAATGTCATCCTGAGACCAAGAGAGGTGGACAGCTGGGAAAGCAAACTACATGTAGGCTCATTTTGTGCTTATAAGAATATTTTAGTTTTTATTTTCTCCCACCTTACTGCTCTTCTGGTAGAAGCATATCCAAACAGAAAATCAAAATGAGATGATGAAATACTCCTGCTGTTTCAATATTTTATGGTCTTTACAAGGATCTATAAGAATTAGGGAACATATCTGAAATTGATGATTATTGGCTAGGTTTTATTCTAGTATTTTATCCTTGGTAATACATATTAAAATAGTTTGGTTCCTTCACTTTGAGGCCATCCTTGTACAGGAACAGGAATGTGAAAATGAGCAGCAGCAAGGAAAGAAGGACAATGAAGACAACCAAACAGTAGCTCTGGTACCAAACATAAAACCAAACTGATACTGCTCACTGTTATGCAGCACAGTGAGTGTACCACTAAAACAGAATTACCACTGCCCAATTTCATAACTGAGTAACTTGCAGAGTGTACAACTGAGAGCTGCTGTATGGTAACTGAGCCTTTGAAATTCAGCAAAAATGAGGAAAGCATTTTCTTTTGTGGAAATGACAAGGGAGCACAAGAAAGCAAACTGTCAAGAGTGAAATGCAGCTCCTTTTGAAAGCTTCTTAAATGATTAATATCATCAAAAAACCCAGGTGGTTCACAGCAAAGCTCCACAACGTCTTTATGATAGGGGCAAAAGGGAAGGCGGGTGGAGAAATAAACATGCAGCAGCTCCAAGGTGAGCAGCAATCCAGGAGGGCATGGTATTGTTTTCTGTCCCAAAAGCTCAGTTCACATCTTTTCTGAGCCCTACAGACACGAGTGCAATCATGACAGCTTTATCAAGTTCGATCGGACCTCAGAATTGAAATAACTCCAGGCATTCTGGGTTTAATATCATGCTCATGGTTTGGAGATTTCAAAGACATGGCAACAACAGTATTCAAAGGCTTTGGGCTGTCAGCAGCACTGGGAAAAGCCAGCACCAAGCACAACTGGCATCATGGTTACCTTGAAAACAGAAGCAGAAATATACCTGTGAGAATGTGAATTCTGTGCCTATATTTTTATAAAATCTACTTTAAATAAGATAGCAAAACATTTCCTCTCTATTTCCCTCACAGCCACTACCCTGACTCAGCTATGCTCTTATTGCCATGAATGTGGAGATAGGTTATAACATTTTTCCTGAAGCCCATTTGGAGAGGCATGGGACTGTTCACAGAATCAGATAATGTTTAATGGATGAAAATTCGGCAAAACTTTGACCCACATTCTCCTGAGCTTTCAGCTTAAGAATTCCTACACAGCTGAATATTGAGACCAGGCAGTCTGGAGCATAAGACAGTGCTGCATATACATCACATAACAATCACTCTTTCTGTCTGGTAATAGGTGACAAAAACGCAACACAGGCTGCTGCAAAAAGGTAAGTGTACCATGAATGCATCATAGGACCTCCAGATTTGCAGTGAACTCTTTTTTGCCATAAGTGAAAAGCCACCTCTGACAAGTAAACTGATTGTTGACAGAAAAAAATACAGAGGAAGATATGCCACATCCTTTTAGCATGGTTAGTGCACTGCCGCTACCTGAGGAAGGATGCAGAGATTTGATTAAACTTTTGCTGCCGCTCCTTTGAAATACAGATTTCCTCCCTGACAAACTGCATTGCATCAGCTCCCGTGCACCAGCCCAGGTGGGAGTGGTGCAGGAGATGCTCTCAGTGAGGACATCACATCACGTGGTGCCATGTCCTAGCACTGCCTATATTCCCTGGAGATTCAGAGGGAAGCAGGGAGCCCCCTGGTGTTCTCCTGGATCCCTCCTATTTGCCCTGTTAAATTTAACTAGTAGCAAGAACTTAACAATTCATCACTTAAAAAAAACAAAAATCACTTTCCTTCCAGAATAAACCTCACACTTCAGTACATTGCCTGCCAGAAACAAACACACAATTAGAATAAAACACCAACACTTCCGTTCTGTTCACAATTTGGATAATTCCATTTGGCAAAAGGAGGCTTCTCAACATACTCTACGAATAGAAATGGTAACACACCACTTAGATAACAACCATCCCCATCTCCCTGCTCTCTGGACCTCAGATAATTGCATGGAGAATGCCCCTCTGCTATCTACAATAATAAAACAGTCTCCTCCAGCTTCAATTAAAGTTGAAGTAACTTTTTAGTTCACCTCCTTGTTCTAGCTGAGCATCTTTAGGAGCAGGTCAGCAAGACAGTCCCTTTGGATTGAGAATCTCTTCACTGTCAACATTAATTCATCTCTCTGTCATGCTTTACACACTGGAATTTGTTTCAAATGAGTAGAAACCGTTCTCTGAATCTTACTCGATTTATAAACCCATTTTTCACCACTGTTATTTCCCTGACATGTGAACTGTCTGTAAGGCTTACCCATCAAATTAGTTCTTCAGAGGTGCCACGAAAGCAGGATGGACTAAAGGCTTTGTCTTCCCTAAAACTTCAAAAGATTAAAATCTCCTCTAACCCCTAGGGAGACGTATTGCATACTTACATTGAGGAAAAATGGAAGGAGGTTTCACTACCCTGGAAGTAACAGATCATTTTATTTATTTTATACCAGACTTTAGAAAAGTTCCAGACAGGAACTAACATTTTTCATGTTGGCCAGAAAGCACTCATACGGGGTGCATTTTAAAAATGTGTTCTACTGTGTGAATGCAATTCAATTCAGCTTATCCATAAGCACAACAAAGATTTAGAAAGATATCACGGTTTTATTTCTGGCTCTTATTAGGGGGCCACACATGATCTGAGATAAATATATCTTAATAATGACTTACAGTGAGAGATCTGGTACAGAGGCATTCCCACCAGAAATTTTCATGCTGTAAAACGTACTGATTCTTGGCAAGTGGTAGATCTCCATGAATATCAGAGGCATATGAGATACTGCCTCTATAGTCAAGATCTGCCATATTTTTTACTATTAAAAAATCCTGACGGCTTTCTACTGTATTCTTTATTTATTTTTGCTGAGTCCTTCCTTCTCCCTATCCAAACCCCTTCAAAAATCCCAAATCAGCCCCCAAAGGATAAGACTGGCCATGATACGAGACAAAAGCAAAGATCAGAGAAATTCTCTTTGAGTTGCCTTTTGATCTCTCTCTGCCTGCTGTCCCTGTGCCAAACCCCAAACAGTAGGATCTGGGCACCTGCCCCCAGCCTGGAGACACGTCCAGCAGGTCCAAACAGCAAGTCACACTCCTCCCAGCATTCTCATCCCAAAATAATCTCCTTTTTGCACATCCCGATGCTAGCACACAAATCGGATTCGCGTCTGTGCTCTCAAAAATCTCTTTTTTTTTCTGTCCCACATTTACATGCGCCTGCCTATAAAAAACCCTGAATTTGCAATGGTTAAATGACCTACTGACCCAATTCCCCATCCCAAGGGGGAGCACACTCGGGAGAGATGAGTGGCATTTCAGCGTGGCTGCACAGCCCTGGCCGTGCTGTGGGGCTGCTTCTCTCCCGTTTGGTTTTCAGTGCATGACAGAGGAGTGGAGCCCGAGCAGTGCCCATCCTTCAGTGAGCACTGAGGAACTGTGCTGTGGCACAGATGACACTGTGAATCCTTTGGGAAAGGGCCTGGAACTGGGAGCAGCAGCTTTCCACCCCGAGTCAGAAAAGCTTACCTTTTTCCAAAAGAGGAAAGTTATGAATGCATTCCTGGCTGGGTAGTATTTGTCTGAGCCACTTTTGTGGTGGGAACAAACACCTACCTCTGATTTTTGAGAAGTTTCAGTTAGGTCTATTTTGAGCCTAAAACAAACCCAAGAAGACAACAGAAAGTAACAGAGATTGTACCAGACCCTTCTCCCCCACTGTGGAGCACTGCAGGTTTCCAGTTCTTCCTGCACTCAACTTTGATGTGTGGGTATCGACAAATCCAAGCTCTGGTTGTCAATATAAATCCTGGCCACTGGCAAAACAACCAGGAGCCAGAAGCCAAATCTCAGTGCTCTCAGCCATCTCTCCTCTCCAAGCAGAGACACCCTTCATTCCACCCAAGAGTGCATTTGCTTCAGCTGACACATTTAATGAGAAGGCTGCACTGCCCATTCCCTGATATTAACGAGTCACAACCACCCTTTTATGCTGTGCACTTCTGAACTGATCCTTAACTTTACTCCAGAGGAGGCAACAGCAGGCTCGGCTCTCTGCTTGCTGCAAAGCTGTGGATCTCACCAACGTCACAAGGACTCACCTACACTGGACAGAAAACAAACAGCACTGACAAAATCTCATGCATTGGACAAAACACCCTAATAAAAATGAGAGTTGTGTGTTAATAGGAGCTGGTGCCATTGTTCTGGAGCTCGCAGTGGTTTCTATTGTATCAGCTGCATACTGAAACAGGCAGTCATGCTAAACTAACACGTGTGCACACGCTCACTGACAGTTCAGAAACACCTCCTGTCTCAGTTCCTGACTTCTTGCAAATTCTGCAATTTCTTTCTCCCCAAACAAGCTTCATTTTAAATGTAGAGGCATGAGAAGGCTGATTCTGCCTGCTTTTCTCACGTCAATCTTCGAATTTCTCTCCCTAGCTCAGCAAAAGAGGAGAGGGCTCTGTGTTTCTGCATGTGGTGGTGCTCTGAACCAGACACTAAACAAAGGTGCCTAAATGCCTCAAACCAGAAGCCATTTCCATAGTGACACAAAACAGTGCTTCCTCGGGACTTTACGCAAAACCAGACCCCACAGACCACAGTTATGGAGGGCAATATTAATGGCTGGGTCACAAGCACTGAATCAACAAGTGAATTATTTATACACACGTTAGGATTTCTGTCCCTATTCACACATGCGAAACTCCAAAAGAACTGTGCAAATCCACTGAGGTTTCCCTGTCTTAGGGGAAATTGAGATCTGAAAACTATTCCAGAAAAATAATTTTTAAAAATAGGTTTATATGCAATAAGATGCTGGTTGAATACGTTCAATTTATATATAATCAGTATAAAGCCTCTGCAATAGTCTCATAATGCAAGTGTAGTTTTTAGACAATCAAACATCTGATGTGGGACTAAGAGAAGAGTGGTGGTACACTTCATCTGGACAAGTAGGGATCCATGACAGGGAAAGAAGAGAGGGACAGTCACACTGCCAAGCAGCCGCTCTGCAGTGCAGAGCCATCAAACTAGATTCTCTACTCTTTAGAATAAGTTAATTATAAGCAATTTATCTGAAATTGGAATGTGATTTTGTTCTAAATCTTGTGCAGCAGAGTGATCAATGGAACTCAGTCTATTTCCAGAAAATTTGCACAATGATAACAGATACTTAAAATCTGTCCTTGAAAATTATTTTGTTCTGTTACTGCATACAAATCTCTGATATTGGCTTAATCTACATTAAATTTCCTATTTACCAGTGTCTGCAAAGCAGCATATTTGTGATTGGCAGCAATGCCATAACCAGTTGCTGTGGCTCATGTCGTGCTGCTCTCCTAAAGCCATCACTGGCTGGCCCAGAGGCAGCACCACAGCCTGGGGCAGCTCCTTCAACTGCACTAGAACAGAATCACAAAGTAAAAATGCTGATACGATTCACAGTGTCACTCATTTCCCCTGGAGCCTCCCTGTTATCAATAGCCACAAGAAATTGAAGAGTACCAGTCCACCACCATTACAAATGAGACTTGGACAGTGCTGCAATTAATCTTCTGGGATCAATAAGGTACAGTTTGATAACCCACTGACCTGCCAATAAGAAGAGCACAAAGAAAAATGACCAGAAAGTTTTAAAAGCCTTTAGATGATGATGATTTTCATCAACAGAGACAGGTCAGTCAGAACAGCAGTGGTTCTTTTAAGTGGGTATATTTCACAGAAACTGTTGGAGGTAAATACCTTTTGTTTCAGCTCTAGGTTTATTCAGTTGATACATCAGTACCATATTGAATATATTTTTAGTACTCTGTTTATATAACATATCAGTGCTATAATTTTCCAGTGTTCTCTTTAAGAATTTTTGGGCCGTGAAGAAACAAATTCCAGGATTTATCTTCTTTAGGAAACATTGTCTGTCTTTTCTGATTCAAAAAGAAATTAGTTCAAAATCTCAGAATTCACCACACAATAGAAATTCTATTTTCCAGAACCTCCAGAATTAAAAATATATATTTCTTAAATAGCTTCATTGTATCCCTTTCTGCCATGGGAACAGTATTATGCATTTATAGGAAATTAAAGGAACATATTTTAAAGACACAAAAATAAACCTACCCAAATAAACCAGTGATAGGAAGCTAGCTCCTGGCAATTGTGAAAAAATGCACTATGTTGCCAAGACTAGAGATTTTACAGGGAGCATTTAGATTGTGAATCATGCTGCAGGAGGTTTAATGAAAAGATCCAGCTGTCAAGTGATTTTGGAAGAGAAGAAATAGGAAAGAAAATCAACTTGAGCTGGAGGAGAAATACACTGAAATGCAAACTCAAAGACATGGCATAACAGGCACAGCTCTTCATATGACTGCCAGGATGATCTCTGTGCCATCACAGAGCCTGTCTAAAACAGGTTCCCCACTGCCACTAGATCATGGAGTACCACTGGCCACCAATTCAATTCCATTGCTTCCAGAATATTTGCCAGGCTGCTGCTACCAGAGTCTCCATGGGACTGATGATACCCATAATGTGCTCTGAAGGGTCCTTCCTTCACACTTCCTCAGAGAAAACACGTCTCACATGCCCTGCTTCTGACTTAGGTCTGGCAGTTGAGTCCCCACAGCATCACATCCGACCCAGGCAATCTGCCCAGCCCTTCCCAGCCCTTCTGGTTCCTGGCCCAGGCTGTGCAGAACCATTTTGGTATCTCTGCTCTTGCAATGCAGATATAACCCGAGTCACCCAGAGGCTTCTAGACTCCATGCACAGCTCCCATGACACACTATCCAGCCCCCAGGTATTCTGTTAGAAGCCTTTGGATCCAGCAGTCCCTAGATAACCTTCACAGACAGCCCATGTATTGGCAATTCCACTGATCTCTGCTGTCTGTGACTGCCAGATGCAGCCTGATGCCAGCCAGGAGGAGAAACCAAGAGTTCTGGAGCTCCTGCACCATGGTACAAAGGCCTGTGTAATCTGCTGCCAGTGGGCATTTTTTTCTTTGTGTAGAAGTGAATACATTTATATAAATGAACAGGAAAAAGCAGATTACAGCTTTAGAACTTGCTAATGGCCATGTAAAGGACGATGAAAATAAGAGTAGGCCTGATTTTTTGTTGCCTGTCTCATACTTCTGTTATTTTAAAAGAGATCGTCATTACTGAAAGTACAGTTGTTTTTGCCAACTTTGAGTATATTTCTTATCAGGTTTAATTGTCTGCTTTCTCCCCATTTTGGCTTAAGATTTCATCCTACATAGGATTTTAGTCACTCAGCCCAAAGGGAAAAACTCAGTATGCCCAGCAAGCTATTTCTTTCAACAACCAGATAGGTCACAAAATTGTAAAAAGTAAAACAAAATAATAGTTAAAAAACCCACCCTGGGACAATGCTTCCTAAGTGCTCATTATCAACATGGACTCTTAATTTATTCCTGGCTGTTTTACCTCAGTACTGAACTTCATGCCAAACTTTAGAACAATGATATCCAGCAGAGATGGAATTTGTATGGGAAAGCACTAGGTTTTTATCCTGAAGGCCAAACAAGTAGCTGTTTGCAATTCAGCTTTGGCCTGACTATTCCATTACCACACTTAGTTTTAAAGCAGTTCAAGTAAAACTGTGTCGGACAGAGAGGTCACACAATACCATTTTTACCTGCAAAATTTCTTACGGGATCCTCTGGACATTTCACATAACAAACAACATAATCATATTTTTTCGACATATTTGCACCTAAAGTTCTTTTTATCTTTTTTCAAAAACTCTGAACTAACAGAGTTCTATTAGGAACAGCAGAATGGAGGAAAGGAATACTCTATAAAGGAATACTGGAGAACAAATTGCTTCTTAGATGAAGAATATCACCTGGGCCTTGATTTCTTATAGCTGATACAGCCCTTGGCTTGCAAGGTCTCTGCTGAAAACCTTCACTTGCAGAAAATACATTTACCTCCCTGAGATGAATAAAAGGAAGAGCTGAATCTTAAAGGAACTGTGCATGTACACATAAGGGTAACTTTGACGGTACAAAGCCAGTGTTCAGGTGTTTAATCATCATCTTCCAAAGCTGTCTTGGAGGAAGGCAAGCACAGATACCCAAGAACAGGAAAACTGAATGGCTTCCCAAATGCCAAAGTCCAGCATTTTTCACATTTTGTCTGGCTCTTCTTCTTTGTAATAATTCGAGAATAGTCCACTACATTGCACTTATACCTTGGCAGAATGAATCCCATAAAGCCTTAAAAGTCAGGAATAGAAGACCCAGCCATGTACCTACATCAAAACTGTTTTAGACATAAGGCCTGAACCAAGAGCTGCTGCACTGGACAAACCCCATGAGCTCTGACGGCCACACTCAGCCTCCAGTCACTCTTCTTACTGTGTTTGATAAGAAGGGACAACCTTCTTATTTTGAGCCAAGACTGTTCAGAACATGCGCTTTGTTGCGATATTTCACCTTATAAACATCAGTGCCTTTGGATTACCATGAAAAATACACCAACTATTGCAGGAAAACACACACACAGGTACTGAATGCAAACCCAGTTGTAGCTGTGAGCTGAACGTGGGCCAAGAGCCTTGAGAAAAGCTCCAAAGATCTGAGAGCAGCTTATCCCATAAACACAGATGACAAGCACCACCTTGACTTGAACCACGGACTGCTCAGCTCCGCATTTAAAAAAATGAAATATTAGGGGGGTTGTTTTTCTGGACGACCTTGAACAACGTGGGTTTTGGCAGGGGTGGGAGAACACCATGGGACAGGGAGCAAGCCAGCTTCCACTTCTGCTTCATTTCACTGCGAGACAATGTTTGGTTGGTTTGGATAAGAAACACCGGCTCTGTTTCCCATTAGGGCTCAAGGCTCTCCAGCGCATTGCGAGTGCCATCTGCAGGTGGAAATCCGCACTGGTTCGCCGGCCGAAACGGGGGTAAACCTGAACCACAGGAAATCCTAACTGCACGTCTGAGGGAAAAGCTCGTAAAGGCGGAAAGGCTTCGGAAACGCTCGTTTCAGACCATTCGCGAAACCACTCAGACCTGTGGCAGCAGAATGCAAGGGATTGCCAGAGCAGCTTCCCAGTACCTTTCCTAATCCTGCAGCAGCACAAAGGCAGCAATGCTCTTTGTGAGCAGAGGAGGATGCTGAGAAGGCCACCTTAACCTCTGACCGCTGGGAATGCCAGAAGAGAGGAAAATGATCTGTGACCCTCTCTTCATATACAGAGAACAACACATGCAGTTCAGCTAGATAGTGCCAAAGTGTTGGGAGCCTTTTCCAACTGGAAGGCATGCCGTTTTCAGGATAAAAGCCCTGAATAAGGAAAAGTTAGAGAGCCTAAAATAAAACTGTCTTTTGATTTACAGCCGTAACTGGCCGGACTACAGTTATCTGATTTACAAAAAATAATTCCAGCCAAGCAACGAGGCCATGGTTGGAACACTGTAGCTACACATCCAGAGTGAAATTCCTTTGGGGATGTCTTGATAATAATGCCAGGCTACTAAATTTGAGCGCGTGGCGGGCACTGTGCTGTGCCGAGGTTGGCGCTTTCACAGCGGCAGCCTGTGAACAGTATCAGCCCCGACCGAGAAACAGTTGCAGGTATATACAAGATAACAACCTCCCCCCCAGGAGCTCAGGTTTTTAATCCAAATTCAAACATTTGCCATCTGTGCGTTCCGTGTAGCATAAATACAGCCAGAAAAATTGCCAGAGCTTTGTCTAAACAGCAGTTATGAGAGAAAGAGACCCCAAATTACATTTCCTACTGCCCACAACACAGCGCTGTAAAATCACTGACATTTTTCCAAGCACAGCTGCATGCACGAATAGGATCTATTTGGGCCATTCCTGATTGAATCATTACATCCAGATTTATCAATCTGCAGTTTCTAATCAGACATAGAGGGAGCACGTTCCACCTCTCAATCTAGTGCCTTGGCAGGTCAGTCAATGAGAGCATTTCTCAGCACAGCAATGGCAGACACAAGACTCTGGTTCACATGCAATCAGGCAAAACTAGGAATGTTTTGCCCCCTGTTAAAAATGTCAAGAAGACTCCTGAAAATTGCTTCTAGTGTGACCTTTGCAAATGCCCTTCTGAAACAGCAAGAGATAAGAACAAATATATCAGAGCCAAAGAAAGTGGATTTTTGAGAATAAATTTATACTGTATGGCAGGCTAAGCATTTTTATCAGAGAACTGCCAATAGGAAATTGGCTTATACTGTCAAGCTCACCAGGTGTGCCAGGTGAAGACTTTTTATGTTATTTTTTTAAGAAAAACAAACATAATCCTTTTTATTGCCATTAAAGCTACCAATTAACACCCTGATGAGGGGAATGGGCAAACTCAATAGTTTGTTTAGGCTGGTGGCATATCTGCTTTATTACATGGTTATATTGGGAAAAAGTCCTGCCAGTTGTCCACCCTAGCCATGGCAAAGATGTTAGCTAGCTTGAGAAAAATACCAAATATTTAAACTTAGAATTAATTTCCAACCAACTCTAAAGTGTTAAGCGTCAAGAAGGGAGTTAGGAAGAACAAAAACTGGTCATAATCAGAGTAGAAAGGAGATTTATTCCCCAATTGCAAAATCAACCCCACTAGAAGCTTCTGCAAGAGAATTCCAGGTGTGATAAATTTATGGCCTCTCCTCTTACCCTCACTATTACTCTGTCCAAAGCAAAGAGTATTGTATTCTCAAGTCCTTGACCTCAGATAAAGCCTGAGATTCCTTTCACTTCCCCTCACTGTGTGTCCCCATGTCCATTTGCCAGCACCACATTCCAGTGCCACACTGCAGACAGGCCTCATAAATTAGCAATGATATTCTCATGTGAATGCATCAGAGGAAGCTATTCCTGTCAAAGCTGTTGGGAAGGAACCAGGTTCAATTTGTGTCAATTATTTGTAATTAAGAGGCACCATAAACTTCATATTCACAGCAGTCCAGGCAGAGCAATGAGACACTCATTGACTCTACCCATCAGCTGTAAAGGAATCAGATTCAGAGGAACCCAAAAGGTTCTACAATATGTAAATGACACTTTTTTCTTTCCTCTGCATCCCCCTTTGAAACACCCACCTTCATTTGAACACACGTGGTCACCCAGTGAACAAGATTCATTTGCTCTGAATCTGGCCTTGTGAAGCGAAAGGAAATGTGTCTGAAGTTATTCACAGAGAGATGTGCTGAAACGGTATAGGAGGAGGCCTAATAGGGAGGTTAGAAAAGTCTTCAGCAAAGTAATTCTATTTTGACTTACCCTAGTACCTACACATGCAAACTGCACACTGGAAGGTTCCTCAGCCCTGATGAGGGGATGGATCTCCAAATTGCATCAGCCAGGGGAGCAAGGGCCTTAATGAGCTGTTGTTTCCACATGCAGACAGTTATATGGCTGGCTCTCATCTCTACTGTCAGGACTGTGTTGTTTTTCTGTCTCTTCTCACCTGGTCATAATTTGTTTCTTACATCTCCAGTTAAGTCATACTCAGAGAGGAGGCAGAAAAGAATACTAACTGGGATCCAGAAAACACGAGATGGAACGAGAATTATGAAGATAGTGTATCAGAACCGAGGGATTTAGAAAATATTAATGACTCAAAGGACATGAAATCACCTAGTTTCAGCTCCTGTATATCACATGATCCTAATCTTCATTTGCTAGCCCAGTATAGCATCCAATCACAGCTGACTGAAGCACTCATTCTGGAAAGGCCCCTGATATTGATTTTAGGATGAAAACTAACACTATCTTGTGCTTTTGGATGAGGCCTTGTAGAACCACAGCTTTCAACCTCCAGCCTAAAATCCATTTTAAGAAATCTGCAGAAATTAAAATTTTTAGAAATTCAAGCCTATTGCCAGAAAGCTTAAATCCACAGGTGATCCCACGAAATTTTAGAAACCCACCAACGCAGAACTGCTGCTTTCAGGCTGTGTGATTTGTCAATGGTATCTAAGGATTTCCCGTCACAGCTGAAAGGTAACACCGAAACTCATTAGCAAGCCAAGCAATAGGATACTCCATCAAGAGCTGAACATCTAATGAAAAGAAGAATGTTGGTAATCTGAATTTACAACAACATAGATAGAAAAATATTTTCAAGGGATTGTTGAAGAAAAACTTATCAGTAGAATTCAGTATGTTGAATATGGTTAAGAGGTGCATAGGCCAAGATGCGCCAACATTCTACAGATATTTCAGGGTTGTTAATTCATTCCATTTCCTGGGATTTATCTCCTTAAGAGAGATAAATAAGACTACAGGGATATAAACAAGGGAATAATAATAAAAAAAGAGATTGAGAGAAATATAAATTCACTATGAGGGAGAGGAGAAAAAAAATCTCATCAGTAGCTGCCATCAGGCAGTGAAATATTTTCCCTGAGGAAACAGTAAAAGAGGTACGTCCTTGTTACTGGAAATATCTTAAACTAAACTAGGCCAGCACATGGGAAAGGTTTTGCAGAAAACCAAAACTAAAATCTAGTAAATTTTCATCTTATGCTACAGTGAAACATTTGAGCAATAACCTGCCCTGTGTGCATCAGGAAGACAAAGCATTTGATACACGTTGCTTTACATAGATCAACCAGGAATTTATCCAAAATACCCAAACGGGAAGTACCGTTACAGATCATCAGTTACAGATAGAAGATGTTTCAAATCTACCCCAAGAGGGTGTAACACAGTCTGGCAGCCAGAGCTGAGACTGGATAGTTTCTGATCATGGATATGTAGGGGAAAAAAAAAAGCACTACTCAATCCACGGAAGAACTTACCAGAGGTCCTCTTTCTTTTAATTTCTATAAATAAGGAGAGGATGTATGTTTAAACATCTACTATGACTCCACTTTGAGGAAAATTTGTAAGATTTTGGCTTCATACCAAATTCCTGGAAAAATCTTGCTTACAGTGTTCTATGAGGAAAATTAATAACAATAACAAAGTCTACCTGTAATGATTGCCTCTCATTCCAAAACAAAAAATCCCTTCCACACAATACACTGAAGGATGGGCAGGGTACTAGTCCTTACTGCAAACACCCTCTGGTGTTTCCCTTGCTTCCCACCTTACACTCAAGGCCCTCAGTCTCCACCATAGGAGTTACGACTGATTTTTTCATCACTCTCACTCATAACCATTCTCCTCTCTGTCCCAACAGTTTGTGCTACTTTCCCGTAAACTGCTTGTAATTCCTCATGGGCTTTGAGACCTTTCATTGACCCAGTGTGGTGGTTTTCTGATTGTAAGTCCTGCCACTATCCCACTCTGCAGTGTTCAGGCTGATCTCCAGATGTCAGTGACTGGATCCTGGGCAGCTCCAAATGATTGAAGAGAGCAGCGTGACCCAAAACAGCGAAAGCTTTTTCTAAATATGCAAAAGGAGTAACAAAAATCAAGCCAGACAGCAGAAGTCTCTGATTCAGACTCTTACCTGTGCTACCTCTTCAAAATCATCATGTCTTTTCTGCAGCGCGCGTGCTCTGTGTAGAGACTTCCCCACTCCTGTGTGTTTGCTCAGAAAGGCTTCCCCGTGATTTTCAATCCAGTCCAGTACCTGCCAGAAAAGAAGAACATCCAGTTACCTCTCCTGTCTCAGCAGCACAGAGAAATCCTGTGAGGGTGAGGATGGAACAGCTCCAGAGGAATGCTTTGTGCTTGCTGTGGCTGAACACAAGCAGCTCTGTCAAAGTCCATTCTAACTGGAGAGAAGATAAATGCTCATGGATGCTATTGCTAAATTAGGTTTATTGAATTTTTGCTATTCAATTTATTTTGAAGTGTAGCGTAGTTATTTAGCCTGACAGATATTAAATACTTACTTTCACGTAGGTGACTTTTGGGGAAAGGGAATGAGAAATCTGGGATCTTTTACAGGAAGTACTCTCCTCTGATGAGATTGTGTAAACTGCAAAACAGCAACAGCTGATTTCACATCTCAGCATGAGAGGGAGTCCAAAAGTATGGTGGAAGGATCAATTAAAATCTATTTTATGAGGACAGAAAGCATTATCAGAGTTACTGGAATGAAAAGGTTAAGAAACCTTCACTGCAGACCATGAAATATTGACAATGTGAACCCTCCGAGCCTTCCAGGTTCTTGAGTTCCAAGTGTAACTGATCCTTATGGAAAAGTAGGATGACTAATCTGATATTCTGAGAGTTACAGAGGATTCTCTTTTAAAAGTATGTTATCTCTATGAGCACCATCCATGTGGAGTTTCTCCTCACGGTAACACTGGCACTAAAATATAGATCAAATCTGTCTGGGGTCTACTACAAGCTGGAAAAAAACCCCAGACTTGACAATATTAGGTTGGGAAATTTCAGGATGAGATTGATACTCTTTATTCTTCTCTTTCCCAACACACAGAAGCTAAGGGAATACAGAGCACTGGAGCAGCACTGGTATTTCTGGAACTGGTGGGACTTCCTTCAGCAAGGAGCCCTGCACTCGCAGCGAGTTCTGGATCCCCACTGCGGCCGATGCCGATGGACTGGGAAACAACAGCTGGAACTTCTGTCACTCCAAAGGGACAACACACTGCAAGCAGCCCCAGGACAGTGACAGTATCAGAGACATTATTGATTAAGCCCAGAAAAGGATAGTGACAGTATCAGAGATAGTATTGATTAAGCCCAGAAACCTACCACTGGAGACATGGAAGATGTGATTATTTATTTATTTATTTATTTATTATTTCAGGCAAGTTAAACTGTTTCATGGTTTGACTCTAAACCACCTGGGCTCCGAGCTTTTTTTGTAATGTAGATCCCAGGCATATTTTTATAGGAAGTCCTAAGTACAAACAAAGCTTTATACACATATACTTATGTTCCAACCCTATTTCTTTACAAAAAAGCATTTTTTTACTTAATATTTTGTTCTTACAACATATTTTTCATCCACAGTACAAGTAATTTCACAAAATGGGGTATCAAAGCACTTTATGTCCTGAAGGAAGAACATATATTTGGCACAAGTGACACTGTGGGGATGAGGAAGCAGGACCAGATGTGTTAGCAGCTCAGTCATCACTTCCGGCTTCCATTTCTCTGACCAGCTTGTCTCCCATTTGCTCTGCATAGAGAATCCCAAATACATTTCTTCAAATTGCTTGAAAGCCATGTCCCAACTGGTCTGCTAAGAGCAGTTAATATATTTTCTGCAATATATTTTTGACCAGGAATGACTATATGACTTAAAAGAACAATTATTGGGGGCCAGTCTCCCAGCATTTGTGTCATTAACAGTCTGCAAATAATCCCATTAATAACCTCTTTCCTCTTGTTGGTTTTCAACATATCTATTAAAAATGGAAGCAGAGCCAAATTCAAGTTTGGAAAAAATCTCATCTAATATTCTTTTTCAAATGGCAAATGGCTTTACTTTAAACAATGTTTCATATTTAATTAGTATGCAGCATATGCTTTTTATTTATTAATAATTGATAGCCACTTACTGTAACTCTATAGAAAACTATTCCAATAACTTTTTCATGCTTATAGCATTGAAGTAGTAATTAGAGAATAATTTGCTAAACAGCATTTTCTGTTCTTGGAAACCCATGTTAACATATCTGATCGCTCCAGTCATCAATGAATTCGTTTTCACAACCATTCTGTGAAATACATAAATGCTATAATTTCATTTTGCATAGAAGAGAAGAAAATAAAAACATTACATATATACATTATACATATTATATAAAAAGACTAAGTGAATTCCTGAGGTGTCTCAGGAAGTTGGCAAAAGACAGGATGTAAGGATAGGCTCTGATAACCTGATAGCCCTAATTAACAAAAGAATCCTCAGCATTTACTAAGGTGCTAACAAAGATAATATGTTTTTCCTTATATAAAGCACTTGGATCACAATAATCTGCAAACAAAGAAAAATATTACATTTTTGTTCCCATCATAAAAGACACAGAAAGTTGGCACTTAAAAAAGCTGAGATATGGAACAACTGACATATGGAATAACTGAACGAATAAAACTACAGCAAGAACATAAATCTGTGTGGACACAAAGCACTTATTCCCCAGTGCAAACAATGAGAAATGTTAAGCAGTCAGTCTGTGGCAAATGCAGGAACAACTCTGAAAGGTCCCATCAAACCTGAAATCACCAGCACTTATAAACATCTATGTGTCAGTGTATTTGGAGAAATTCTTCCTTACCCTGAAGAAAGGAAATGTCTTTTGAACTAGAGTAAGTGTGTAATAACTCAAGATAAACATTTAACATTGTAATTGAGAGCACAGACTGTATAACTTGCTCCACTGCCAAAAATTAACATTCTGAGATACAGGTAGACATGGAAGTTACGGTGACTTAGTTCAAATAATTTAATTATCCCTTAAAAATTTAAGCAGCTTGAAGATGCCATTAAAAACGCAGTTAAGAGTGTTTTCCAAATTAAATCCTCAGATTTCCTAGTTGTGCTTTATTGCCAAGCTGTATTTTATTCTAGCTAGGAAATGGCTGTAATTCATGAGTTCTTTGGAATTAAAATACTGTGCTACAGATAGATCCATCACCTGAGGTGTTTCTTGAAACATAAAATGTATTTTGTAACTCCAGTGTATGCCAGTTCTCTAGGGTGCATTTACTCCTGTGCTTGCACTGGTTTGAAAGGTGCTTGGGAAAGGCTCTCGTGCTCTGCAGCTCCTGCACAGTAAAGCCTGACCCTGCCTGACCCTGCAGCTGAGTTTGAGGCCAACCACTGCCGTGTGGACACACTCCCCATGCAGGCAGCATTGTCCAGTCCAGGCTGCTGTCCATTACACAGTCCCTCATTAATGAAAACATGGCTGAGTTCAGACTTCAGGACGTCTCCAAGCATGGGTGCAGCCATCCCTGGAATCACCTACGAAGCATCATAACTCGCAGACAGCTGCTGAAAGGATTGGAGGGTATCAGTCTTGGTGTTTTACCTTCACCAGTGGCAAATTCCCATCCCACACCTTACTGACCCAATCACTATTGTCAGGTTCATTGGGGTAGCTGTTTCTCCTGTTCCTCTGCTAAATATATGTTAATATCTCTTTTTTTAAAAAAAATTTATTTCACTAGTTTAAGATCCAAAATGATAGAAGCATTATTTTCTGTTATGATGTGCATCTCCTGTCTCCTTATATCCTCAGGGCCACAATTACACACCCAACAAAATACGCAGCAAACCCAGGTCACCGAGAAAATGAAATAAAACTCAGCACAGCTACAGCAGGCTGACTGTGCCAGCTATTACAGTCATTATATGGCTGGATAAACACAAGATTCAAAATGCTGCCGGAAGGAAGAACAGCCCTAACTATCCCTGTAGAATGATCTGGGTAACTGCTAAAATAATAATAGTGGTGATTCAGACAGGTTTCATCTGAGCACAGCATTGGGAAGCAGGTGCTTTGAAGAGAGCCACTTCCAGAGCCCTCTCCACACTCCTTCTTGCTGAGGACCAAAGTCCTGCCTACGGGAAATCTACGACCTATGGCACAACTAAACTGGCAAAACAAATCCTGCCCAGGTGAGGTCAGGGAAAAATGTACTTGAGAGTCCACTTGCAGGGAATGCTGATAGTTTGCATGGGACACCGTAGGAAAACACGGGAAGAAAGAGTTGGAAGAATGGTTTTAGAGGGAAAAGGTTGAAGAAGCAATCAGGCAATAATTTAACAAAGTTCTGGGATGATAATTGCTCTTCCTCTAGGCTAATTTATATGATGGGAATATGGCAAGATGATTGCATGAGTGCAGTTAAGGTCAAGTTATTTAAAAACTTTAAAAAAAGTTAATTTGATTTTTAAATAATAAGAAAAAGCAATGGGGCTCTATTTCAAAAGGGCAGACAGACATTTCAATGCAGCACTTTGAAAATGAAGTCTCTTTCTGTAGGTACCTTTCCTAATCAGGAAATGTGAAAACTAAAAAACATCTCATAACTTTATCCAATTTAAATCAAAATCTCCTTGGGAACCAGTTCCTTCCTTCCAAGTTCTCATGATCTGCACCCATTTTACATCAATACAAAATGTCAAAGGAGTAGTAAATCCATTACTTTAAGGAACTGTATCTGCTGTTGAAGTTAGTTGAAAGACTTCTGCATTTTCACATCTTTTAAACTATATTTCTTTTAGCAGAAATAAATGAAGATGAACTGAGGACGACTTGGGTAAGAATCACAGAATCATTGGTCAGAAAAGAACTTTGAGATCAGACTCTAACTGCTAACCCAGCACTGCCAAACCCACCTCTACACCAGGTCCCTAAGATTGTGCATGTCTTTTAAATGCCTCCAGGGATGGTGACTCCACACTTTCCCAGGCAGCCTGAACACTGAGGGTTGCTCAAACATAGCAGTCGCTGACCCCTGCCCTCATGCAACAGGAAGAGATGAGAAGTGTGAGCTGGTGATTAAGATGCAGCATGTTGTACCTGCAGTGACAGAGCACCCCGACTTCTGCATTTGACCCAGGCCACGTCGAACGGTTCCACTGCTCCTGAGTGAGGTGACCCACTGAAGTGCCTTGGCCAAGGGAACCATTAATCTTTGTTACCCTAAGACCCACTGTTGTTGCCATAGTGACTCTAAAAACTAGGTTGCTCTGAAAACTGAAAATAAATTATACCATTTTACACTTCAGCAGTTAAGAGTCAGATCTTGATCTCAAAACAGTACAAACCTGGTATAACCCAAAGGGGTTAGTTTAACTCTTTGGTAACAGAGTTGTAATAAATTCCAGAGCTATCCCACCTAATTTATTCAGCTTTAAATGAGGCCCCATTTCAAATAGGTGCTTAAGCATTGCCTAACTTTAAACACATGGATAATGCCTCTAAAATCTTGTAGTGAGAGGAAGCCAAGCAGCATCAGGCTGCCACTATGAGCACTTTCTTTCTTGCTCTTGAGACGCTATGGGCTAACTAAACTCTGGTGTGATACCAGGAATTTGTATGGCACTTCAAAACTCACAAGAATCAAACCTTATCTGTACTTTTTCTGTAGCTGCTATTAGGAATGCTCTATAACTCCAAGGCCCTGCACATCTGAAACTCCTATTCCAGAATCTCTGCCTTTGCCAAGCCTGCTTTTTGTAACCAAGAAATGCAGTTAAAAGGTTCGTGTTTCAGATCATACTTTACATCCAAAGCTTATTGTAAATGTTTTGTTCCACTGTGCAGCAACAAAATCCAATCTTTTCTGTCAAAGCCCTTCAAAATTGTACAAGCCTAGTTAGTACTACTTACTGGATGTACTAGATTTTGCAAATACAAGACAGAATCTCTTGGCAGAAGATGCTTCATTTTCTTCTAGCAGAACTAGAAGCTACACATCATATACGCATTTATGAACAACACAGTTCAAAGAAGATGTGCTCTCAGGTTACCTGCAAATCCCTCCTTTACTGGGAGGCAAGAGGGCCTTTAAGAGATACTTTGCACATTTGCCAGGGAGACCACTGACTATGAGCAGAGGCAGCAGCCAGTGTGGGATTGTCTATTTCTATCCATTGGAATTCCACCTGGCGGATAATGCTGTTCTGTGCAGGATGGCATGGCCGGCCCAACCCATGGCCTGCTACCAGGCCCTCCAGGAGAACTTGGTGTCAGCAGCAGCAGCACCAGGGAAGACTGAACAAACACTGAGAATCAGAACAAAATAAAAAATCCTCCCAAACCCACAACAACTCAAGGAGACTTAAGAAATACTAATCCTCTCTAACGAATAAAATGCACACTAAGCCTGATTTAAATCAGTTTCTTTTTGTATTCCAAATCATTGCTGAAAATAGATTCCTTTTCCCTATTATCCCTGGCCCTGTCACAGCAGGGTAATGTCAAGTAAAGGTCTAGCTGAGAAAATACACTGGAATACAAAGGAACTTATCCTCTGGCTTTTCCTGCTATTATTAATGGTTTATAATAGAACTCAAAACAAGTCAGTCATTCTCATCTGTGGATTTTACCTTCTAATAAAAAATGAGCTCCCTTTTTCACTTCTTTCTTCATTATAAATTTATGTTGGTGGCACAATAAAATATTGTTACAAAATATTTTAAAGATGGGGATCACACCTCATGTTTTAACCAGAAACATCAACTTTGGCTCCCATGAAATTACTTTTATTTCCAGAGGCATCTATATCTGACTCTGAAACTCAGATCCTGTTCCCACCAAAAGCCACAGTGAAGTTTCAACTGCCTTCAGCAAACGCGGATCAAAGACCCCGTGTTTGTCAAGTTAAGAGGCAGGACACAGTTGTGCACCCAGCAGGATCTGAGTCTCTGGACACACATCTCAGCACCATGTTCTACTTCCCATGTAGCAACTTGTGAACATGCATGGTTCATAGGACAGCATGTCCCAAGCTGCACGGTTTGATGCAGGTGAGTGCAGTCCCCACGGACAGGCACAGCCCTGCTGGTGCAGCTCAGCAGCAGCAGGAGGGAGCAGGGCCTTACTCTGTTCACTGCCTTTGGTCAAGTATGTCATATCATGAAAAGTTTTCAGAAATAAGCAAAAAAGCAACAAGGATTTCATATCAAAAGTAGGCTGGAATAGAATGATTTGGTTCAGTGCCCAGCACTGCAGTTCAGCAAATGACTCAACGTCCCTGCCTCCATTCACTTTCCTGAAATGACATTAATCATATTTACAGTCGAACAAAGCAAGGCTGACAGAGAAAGTGGAAAGAAAGCTGCCTTCCACTTTAAGTTTTTGCAGCCTCTAGCAATATGTGGCTCCAAATTTGGTTGGGGATTCTAGGAACCTTTTCCACTAAGGGAACATACTGAAATATTATAAATAATAAGCAATGTGATGGCAGCTGTACAAAAGGGAATAGGCAATCCCTTGAAAGGCAGGGCTTTAAAACCCTGCTCCAAAGCTGCTCCAAAACCACTCTGGTACAAATGCCTCATTGCAGAGCGTGTACCTATAAATCCTGAAATACCATAGCTTGATCTGTCCATGCAGCAATGACTAATTCATCTTCAGAAAATAATATAGCCAGCCTACCAAGTTCTCCTGTATTTAATTCAGCTCAGACATTAAGTAATAAGTCACTTCTTTCAAACTGTCTTGAGACATGGTGTATCCCACTATCACCAGACAAGCAATCTGCGGTTTCAGAGGGTTTTTTTGGGTATGTTTGTCTGCTTGTTTAAGGTGGAATTGAGTGAACCGAGCTACACTCATTAACATAGTCTGAAGACTGGACAAGAAGGATGAATTTTGACACTTCTTCAATAGTTTCTCAAGGAAGAGCTCTCTTGAAACACTGGAACAGACAGTTTTCCCTGAAGTCAGTCAAAAATTTTTGACCACCATTTTGCCTTTCCTTTTCACCACAACTCCTTTGTGTGGTATGTGTGGACTCAGCTGTGCCTGGGTCTCTTTCAAAAGCCAGAGAACTAATGCAGCTGCTATTAAGTAGGAGTTTTTAATCACTCCCTGCTTTTGCTCTCTAATTGTAGCTATTCCAAATACCGCCACATAATTTAAGAGGTCTTTTCAAAAGAAAAAGCACACAGTCCCATTTAGCCTTGGAGGGAAAAACAACCGTACAGACCTATCAGTATTTTGCTTCATACTGCAACTAAATTAATGAGGGGAATTAAATGCACAGCCAATTAAAACATTTTTTTTAAAATTTCCTTTATTCCCTTGTCTACATTCAACCAAAAAAAGAAGTCCCTATGAAGTCAGATTGTAGGTGTTTTTATGAGCTTCCTGGACATTATGTGAAAGTTTCACCTCTGCACAATTTCTCATTCCAACAACAAAAGTCTAACCTCTGTAGTTTAAAGCCCCACTAGTTTGTCAAAACAGAACATCCATGTTCTGTTCTTTGCAGTGGGGGCAGTCTTGCAAAGCACAGCTGACACCGCTGAACACATCTGAGTAAATTATACAACTACTGAGACGTGTAGGTCCAGAGGAGTGTCAGGAAAGTCCTAAATGCATAAATACACATATATAGTCTTATTCACACTTCTCACTGCTTCTAGCACCCACAGATATCCTACAAGCCCATCTGGAAACAGGTCTGTGGGAGTTTATCCAGAGAAGACAGTCCCTGCAGCAGGATCCTTGTTCATCGACAGCTTCTGCAGTTGAAAACACTACAGAATAACAACTCCCCCAGCAATCCCCTTCTTAGAGGTTTCTATTGCAAAAATATGCAAACTGGTTATGAAAGGGCTGCAGAGTTAACAGGATGACTAAATGAAGACATCCTAAATATCTCCCATAGCAATGGACTGCACACCAACAAGACTGTTCACAAATTTCCTAGCAGAGGCTCAGGAGTTCATGGCGACTTGCTGCAGCCTTGCTCTGCCATTCCCCACCCACCTCCAAGAACTTTCCCATTATTGTAGCCTACAGACCTGGGCAATAGTCACAATTACTCATCTGCTCCCAGATATGCCACCCTCCATGGGCAATACGGCTGCTGCCCTTATGTGATGATGAGGGACACACTCCCCCACAGAGCTGCTCAACCTAAACTCCTTACCTTTTCACAGGCTTATATGGCAAAAATAACCTTGTCTCTGCTTTCTGCAGATGGCTTTTATGCACTTGCACAGTTCTTCACATCTATAAAAGTATCATCGCAATTTGAAACTGATAGAATTTGGAGAGGAGTGAGAACACAACGTGTTCTGGTCCCATCCACCTTCCTGTAAAGAAAAGAGTTGGTCCCAGCTCTAGTAATTAGCAAAATGTAGGATTTAGTTATGTGTCTCTTGGAAACAGCACGTTCAGTCCCGGGCTCTGGCAGAGCTGGCTGGGTGTAGGCTGGGCATTTTGAGAGCAGGACTTGTCCCTTTCCCCTGGGCATTGCCTGAAGTCACGCAGCCCCAGCCTGCTCCTTCACTGAATGCCATCATCTGGGATGTGAGCTCCCCAAAAGGGAGTGGGAATACACACCACATGCCTCTCTTACCCTGAGAAGGAACTTCTTTCAACTTAACATTGCCTTCGTTTGGTAAAGTTCACATTCATCAAATGTACCTCACTTATCTTTCATTTTCTTGATTAAATATTTTACTTCATAAAATTTGGCAACTGCCTCTCTGAAAACATTCCAAGAGAACAATAGACAGACAAATGAAGAACTAATGTTTCTTCCTTAATGCCTGGATTGTTACTAATGTTCCCAGAATATTGTTTTTAAGGAAATCAAGAAAAGAAAAAAACATCTTCAAGTTAAAAACCTTGTTGTAGTCTTTAAATGCTGAACTTCTTTTAGACAAAATCTCAAAGCTGAGTGTAGGTGGAGAAGCTATAAATAACCACATTTGTGCATGTTCCTCCTGTACAAGACACAGAAAATGTGCTCTGCATCAGCATGGAAAGATGCTGCTGTGCTCTGCATGGAGCTTCTCCAGGCTGACAGGTAGATTATTTCTTTTGCAGTTATGATGCTGGGTTGCTGTTTGTGAGTCTTTTCTGCAGCTCTCAGGAGTCATACCTGGCACTTAGCTGCAGGGTGATGAATTAGCAATACAATTAATCAAGTCTGTCAGACTCTGACCAATGGTAATATTCAGAAATACAGAAATATTTTCTTACTTAGGCCATGTAGACACTTTTGGTTGTTGCTGTCCATAGCACTAGTTAGAACAGTGATTTTGCTCCTTCTGAGACTAAGACATTTTCCCCAGCTGTCTCCTTCTTGTACCATATTTGTCCTTTCACATCATTTTTCCAGATGCGATTGCTGGGTCAGACATGGCTGTGGCCAGCTCTAGTCTAGGTCTGGCTCCCCCCATCTGGGCTGCTTGCTTGAACATAACCAGAGTTTTCTGAAAGACTGTCCCAGGTCTCCCACAGCTCAAGAGGATGGGAAGAACATTGTTCCAGGCAGAGAAAGCATTGAAGCAAAGGCAACCTGAAAAGCTCTTGATTTTTTGCTCAAGCAAATCTCCATTTCATTTTCCTCTATGGTTGCTTCCACTACTTTAGCTTATGCTTTGAAGTTCCCAGGAAGAGAAACACCTGAGCATGCTCAATGTCTGGCCCAGTTTCTTCCCCACGTGCACTTACATAGGGGTTCTCTACAGCTCTTTAGAAACAACAGATAAAACTATATCCTAATTATTTGAAACCTCTTTTAATTTACCAATGCTCAGACTCCGCTGTGACCATGTGCACTTGAGATTTTATTAATTCCTCAAATTATTTAGCATCTTGTGTTTCCTCCTACCTCTAGTAACTCTCTGTTTTGCTTCTCTGGCACCACACCAACAGAAAAAAAGCATTTGCAGACCTGATAGTAAGTGGAGACACACACAGGACTCAGCTTAGATTTCTAAGACACTGACCTCCAAGTTGTTGCTTCTAATGACAGCTATCATCAGAGCTAATTCTCATGTTTGTGAACACAGAGGCACAGTGCTGGTTTTCACGTTGTTGAGGAAAACCTTTCCGATAGAGAAAGTTGTGCATTTCAAAGTGGGGCCTTTCATGGCTTGTGAAGTATTTTCCTCACATTTGTTTGCTTCATTTTTTTTTCTTGGTGGGAGTGTCCAAAATGAAAGAAATATGTAGAAATATAGCAGGTATGCAGGAGAGAAAAGAGGACCTACATGAGCTCTTTAGAAAAGTACATCATTCTCAAATGTGTAAATAGAGCAATTGATTTTAACTTCGACAATGACAGATGTGCCTATGGTTTGCAAGAGAAGAAAGAAAGCAAAACTAAAAGAGGGTGGATAAAGATTCAGAAAAACCACAACTGTTCTTCACAGTTCCAACACTGATTTGCTTTATGGTCCCTTTCAGAGCCTCAGTTTGTAAAACAAAGACAGAAATTCTCTGTCAGATAATGTCAGACTAGGATAACAGTATCATTACTGCTATCACAAAATGTACATTTTGATAGTATCAACCCACTGAAACCTGTTACTAGTTTAAACAAGATATTTAAAGGTAAATAACAATTAGAAATGACTGATAAAGCAAGGATGAGCTTTGCAACAGAGTGTCTTTAATTCAAGTGCTGTTCTCTAGGCCGTAGATAGGCACTCAGGCACTCCCCATTGTGTTTGAGTTGCCTACTTCACCACAGAGGAAACTGCTGATTGACCAGGATATTAAATAAAGCACTGCTTTGGGTTACTGTGGGGAGATGATGATTTAATCATCCAAGTTTAACAAGGCTTACAATCACAGCACACAGCGGAGACAGGCTTAGCAAGAGAACAAATCCCAGCTGGGTCAAATATGTCTTGGTACAGTCTTGTGACAGTAACAGAAAAACTCACCAGGATGGCACAGCACCGCAGTTGTCTTAAACATCCCTGCCAGGAACAGAGCCCTTTGGGGCTGAGCAGCCTGCCAACAGCTAGGAAAACACAACTTTTCTCCATGGGGCTCTGACCTGATCAGAAACTAGAGGCAAAACATGAGAGTGCAAACCATGTGGGGAAGAAGCAGGCGAGTAGAAGTGGAGAAGTAGGAGAACAGGAATGAAGTAAGTCCCTGAATGTTGTAAGTGGCTACTCTTCATCAGGGACTTTTCTATGATCTCTTGTCTTTTAAATAAATATCCAGGTGCCTCACAACATTTTATCTCGAAGTTTATATGTGCCAGGATGCGTGCAGGGAGAAAGGAGTGCAGTACAAGGCTATGTCTGACCTCCTGGCAGTGCTCCCCTGACACTGCCCAGCGATTCAAACCTGCACCACAGCTCTTCTCCTGCTGTAAGGCCACTGCAGCATCTCTTCTGCTGGTGCTTCCTGTCTGCCAGTCACTGTTCAGGTGAACCAGCTGTGCTCAACACACGTGTCCAGGGCAGAGAAGTCACAGCTCAGTACTGCAGGTAAGTGGGGAAAGGACCAAGTTGCTGTGGTGTGTGAGAAGCTTTGCCTGCAGCACACAAACCCCTGCTGAGCTGGGCACTCCCTATGCCAGACACAGCAGGGCTGAAACAAAAAGGCTGGAATGTTTACATCCTTGGGTAATCTACTGCTGATTCTTCCACATGCCACAGCAGAAAAGGATCCTTTTCTGAGGGTTTCAAAGGGTGAAAGGCCAGTGACCTTACAGATGCACCAAAGGAGGCCATGGACAATGAGGAGCTGTTTGTAAATGGATAGTGAGCCCAGACTCCCGTGGCAGACAGGTAATGCAAAAATAGACTAGAATATATGGGCAAGAAGGACCAGACTTATGAAAACCTTTTTCAACAAGGAATAACCTTGACCCGTTCAGGGAAAAGAGGAGACACCTAAACGATTCCAGGAGTGAGAGTCATGAGCAGAACGAAGAGCAGAAGTGGTTGGGGACTTTCCCTATGAGCATCTTTTTAAAGAACGGCTCAATTTTCCCCGAACTTAAATTGTATATGAAAAACTGCTTTCTTTCTTGTTTTCCTTGTAGTTTGATGGCTCCAGGGCTACAGCATCCTCTCATCCTGAACTTCCTTCTCTTGTTGTTTCCTAACACCTTGTGGGCTTTGGAAACCTGAAGAGGTAAGCAAGCAGAAACCATATCCAAAATACATTTTGATTGTTTAAAATTACTTTTTGTTGGAGGGACAGGGAAAATACTAATACAAAAAAAGTTTCATTTTGTGGTTTCCCTCCCCCACAACTTTTCGTCCTTGTTGGGGAAGGGAACCATCTGAAGGTCAGAATGTTTTATATGTTGCTGAAGCCAAAAATAAAAGTAATTTTCTCCATCCCTCAACACACGTTCCATCTAAAAAAATCCAAAAGGCAGGAAAAAAGCAAGTCAAGAACTTTCAAAACAAAGGGAGTGGAAAGGTGAAAGACCAACGGATAGACCCAAAGCGTGTTTGGTTTGCATGTTTTCACATTTGAAAGACATTTTGTTAGAAGGGAACCATAGCGTAACATAAAAGAAGTTTATAGCTGTAACAGTATACAGGAGTTGGAGCCAAGCAGCTCTGTCTAAATGTGCCTGAAGGGTTACCCCAGCCTAGGCAATAGCTTCCAGAACTATGATCCAGGTTACAACTTTTAAAACAAGCAAAAAGCTTTGTGTAAGACTTCCCTGTGAGGAATATGAAACAAAAGAAGTTGCCTAAAAGTCTCCCGTGAGCTAAAACTCTGTGTTTAGTCCAAAATAGTGCACAACCTCTCTTCCAAGGACAGAACCAGAACTCTTCAGTCTAGTTGGTTTGGTAAGACAGCTACCAGAACCAGGCACAGCCCACAGGAGATGCTAACAGAGCAAGGAGCTGCTGCAGAGCACAGCCAGCGAAACTAGTTTGTGGCACGGAGCAAGGCAGAGCTGCTAGGATGAGCGAGAACTAATGGGAAAGACCCACATGGAGAGGAGCAGCAAGCAGAGACAGGTCATGGTGCCAGATCAGCTCAGCCTAAGTTGGCTCTTGCTACCCAGCAAGACATCATAATCTCAAACCATGAGTGTAATTCATTACAGAGGGGGAAAGCAACCAGCTGGCTGAGCAGCTGCTCAGTGGAGGAAAACACGGGAAAGTGTTATAGTTATACATTAGGAACTAGCTTTCATTGTGCTCTTTGTTGTCTGGCAAGGTTTTTTCTCACATCAATGAAAATACCTTTTGTTGGCCATCAGTCAAAAGCAATATGAAAGAGGATAGATCACTCTGAGAGACAGGCAGGACCACGAAAAAGCTGGGAGGCCATATGAGGAGATAATTGAAAGGAAAGATCAAGGGAAACAAATGGAGTAGAAAAGAATGACTATTTTGGACTCCTAAACCAGTGCTTAAAACAGCATATTTATTTCTTAGCATAACATACCTTTATTTAATTTTTAGATAGTCCCAATAAATCCTATAAGATCTTTCCAAAAGGGGTTAAAACTGGAGCAGCAATGACTTTGATGGTTTAGAGCAGGGATTTCCGACTCAGACATCCTGACATGAAAAGTTCTAGTCATGAAGCTTTCAGTGACCTTTGGCAGGTTGCTCAACATCAACCTTTTAGAAAACCCATAATCCTGAAATGAAAGAAACCTTAATAAGCAAGAAGCACTACTGTTATTGTTACTTCTTAAAGTTACAGGGGAGAAAGTTTTCTGGCATTCCAGTCTACATCTACTCAAAGACCTTATTTTTCTCCATGTCCTTGTGACCATTATTCATTCTAGCCATTGCTTTCAAAAAATATACATATAGCTGGAGAAAACTATTTTATTTCTTTTTCTTCACCACTGCAACCCTTCTGTTTTTGTAGGGCTAATCAGTAACAGACAAGCCTAATTCTCTCTCCTCCTTTGCCATGACACTAAGAGCCAATGATGCCTTTCAGAAACAATAAATTACGCATGATATTTTCAGGAATGTTGACATGCAAACAATCCTAGGACAGAAGGAGACAATGAGGACATGATACATAATGACTACAAATTCTGTTTAAGTGCAACAGCAAATTTCAGCAGTTTGCCTACGACTGACTTCTCTGCAGATTGCTGCAAAGCAAATCTGGGATCAGGAAGACACTGAATGCTCAGCAGAATGGCCCCACACAGGATTTGGGTTCTTACATCCTAATACATTTCACTCAGCATTAGGTAGTGAAGTGCAGGTCTTGTCTGAAGAGCCTACATTATCATTATTTCTCTGACAGTCTGGAATAAGAGAGGGAAGTACCCAGGGTACAATTAGAGTCGTTTTCTGGAGATGCCAGTGACTCTCCATTGCCTGTAAAAGGAGACTCTGCATTAGGCTCCTGACTTGGATGATTCAGTTACGCTTCTAAAGACAGGCAGGATAAATACAGACCATGGATCGTTACATTTGCCTACAGAGAAGGAACTGCGTCTTTATACCGCTTTCTCCATTTCTCCATACTATGAGTTGTTTCCTCCTCGTCCACTAAAAGACAGATCCAAATCCTCAACGAGTCAATATGATCTCAGAGGGTTTCCACAAGAGTTTCTTAGCCTAAGAACCCAAACATTTGCCATTCAAGAAGTAGCAAAACAGACCAACTGAAAGGACTAGGTCTTGAAGGACAGACAGTGCTCTAAACAAGAAAAACACTTTTTGACAGACAAAGGCTTTTTTTTTTTCAGTTCCTCTTCTCACTTCGGTAGGTTCAGAGATCAAGCTGGCTGGTTCAGATTTCTTCAGATCTTATCTCCCAAGACAGCTGTGAAGCTCATCAAAGTGTTCTTGCACTGCTCATACATCAGTGCTAAGTAAACTTCAGCTGGTAACTGAATCTGGCCCCTGGAGTTTGACATCCCTTGCACTACTGCTCTATGTATAAATTAAAAAGTGATCATTGTTATTTTTTCATCAGTGATTCCTTAAAAGCACAAAGAACAATTGTCTGATTGTCTTAATAACTATGTAAAGGAAGAATGAGACAAAGGTTGTTTCCAGATAATTTCAAGTTATACTTTAAATCAAATTATGAAGAGGATAGTGCATTGTTAATCAGCAACCTCTAAGGGATATCCAGAATAAATATCTTTAAATGAAAATTTAAACCTATAGTTCTTTATGAAGAATTCTGGCACAAAAATAATACAAGAAAATATAGGTCTAAATTTAAGAGCATTGTCAGAAATTTAGAACAGAGCTCCCTTTCTCTTATGTGAGTTTGAAGTATGCAAAGGAATTTACTGTTTAGGCTGATAGCCTGAGACATCTGAGGTGTTCTTATACCATACAGTGATCAGTGGTTACAGGGTGCAAATGTGACTGCCTGGACAGAAACATAGAGCCTGCCTCTATACCAGCCACTGTCTGAACGTGCCCAAATATCAACATGCCATAAATTTGCACCCTCATTCAGGAAGCTCTGCTGTGGCCCCTCAAAGGGAGGATTTCCAAGACAGAGTTATTGGTAAAGTGGAAAAATGCACATTACTTCTTTCAGCTGTGTTCTTTTTCCAAGAACCCTGTCCTGTTTGTGTTGGAAAACCCTGAGCACACCGTCTATAAATGCTCCATGTCTTTGCAAGCTAAAGGAACTAGAGAAATGCAGTAATCACCCCAGGGCATGGACTTTGCACACAAGATGGAGAAGTGCAAAGCCGTTTATTGCGCACTCAGAATTCCCTAAATACCAGCACCTAACAGGATATCACATCACATAAACAGGAAAGATGTTCACCTCAGTGTCCCCCAATCACCTGGGGTATTGCACAGATATTACCTATTATGGTAACAGGCAAACAATACCCTATAAGGTCACAAAATACAATTATCACATCTCATAGATCCAACACTGTCCACAAACCCACAATCCTCTCTCAGCCCATCCCCGGTGACCTGGATGCACTTCCAGGGTCACCTCCGGAGCCAGGAAAGAGGCTCTCTCTGGCCCTCAGGGCCTATCTCTGTTCCAGCACACAGTGCACCCCAACAGAGAAACATCCCTATGAAAGCACCAGAAACTGAAGGAATATGCGGGCAATATTCTCCTTCCTAGTGTGGCTCCTTGTGCGGCAAATCCAACACAATCTGGTTGAGGAGTAACAGGGGTTGTGTAGCTATGCAGGGTGCTTTTACTCTGTACTCTGTCACCACTATAGCTTAGAGAGACATCCACAGTCAGTAGGAAGCATCTGAAACTCCTGCATAATCCCATGCCACCCTTGGTTCAAATAAAGGAATGGCAGTCCTTTTTTAACAGTTCAAAATAAGCAACTAAATCACTCAGCAATGCTTGTCATTTAAGTGGCCATTTTCACAATATTTGCAGGATACTAATCAGCACGAATAAACCACCACTACTTGAAAGCCAGCATTGGTTACTTATAAGTCCTCTTCAGAAGATGAGTGGGGCCACAAATCTCTTCATTGCCTGGACTCACACTCACACTGCTTGAAAACATTCCCATTCCTTTGGCAGGAACAGAAGCAATGGAATGAAAATTGCCGTGAAAAAGCAGTTGACAAAATGTTTTATTGCATGGTCTGTGATGAAAAGTGGATGGAAGCAAACAGAAAACCCTTTTACTACAATTGTACATCCTTCACTGCATAAATAATAAACCTCAGAGAAGTGCTGCATCAGAGGTGTTAGAGATGAATGTGAGTTTGGAGACATATGCACACAGCATTAAGCTGGTCATTTAGAGCTCCGTATGTAAAAGTTGTATGGTGTTCTATCAGAATTGTCTGCTGAGATGTTCATAATAGATAATAAACGGGGACACTGTGGCCTCACCAGCTGCTGGGGGGACAGTGTTAGTGAGAACAAAGGTATTTATCTCTTAGTCACAGATAAAAGGCTGTTTTCTCTCCTGTTGTATCCCATTGGGAGAAGGTTGCCAAGAAGTTTTACCAGTATTGATTCCTTTTTCATTATTTTTGGGGGGCAATACAACCACAATGAGGACGTCTACTCAGTATTGCTTATAGCTGGTAAGGTCATACACACCTTCTAAGCTCAGAAAAAGTACAGCAGTTATACTTTGAATATGTAAACATGTAAGTGACAAACATTAAGTGCATCTCATGACTTCATCAATTTACCAAAAGAGTCGTAAAAATTCTCTAGGATGCTTTGGAATTGTAATGTTTTAATTAGTGATTGACAGTGGGAGCTATTTGCAGGATAAATATGTTCAGATGGCACACAGAGCATGTGATGTATTCTTGCAGGGTGCTGCGGCTGAAGTCATCTGGTAGTAAATATAATCTTAACTTACTTATAATGTTCTTTTTTTTTTCCTTAGCAATTGTTTACAAATAAATCTCTTGTTTTACAAGATCCAGTGAAGGTATTATTATAAACAAAGCATAAAAGGAGATACATAGTCTCATTTCTTCTGTCTCTGAAACAAACTATAACAAGTTGGAAAACTACAGAATGTTGGAGAACTCTTCACTGCCTTGAAGGGATCAAAACAACCGAGTGTACACATGCAAATGGAGGAGTAATGCATGGACCTAATCCTCTAAAATCTTGTGTGAGAGTTAAATGAAACATAAACTGCCTCAAATATCCAAGCATTCTTCTGCAAATGGACTACATAGATCACATGTATCACATGAAGTGTTCAGCATTCTCAGATAGTGTATGGAGACAGACAGATGTTGGCAGGACATTTTTCCATACAAATGATGTCAAGATCATGTCCTGATCTGTTTTCTCTGCCAGTAAAAGCCAGACACATTACAAGTTAAAGTGCTTGGTTATGAAGAGAGACAGCCTTTCCTCTTCAATACTCTGCAGTCTTCCACAGCAATGGCAGCTGGTAAATGTAATGATATCAGAATGGCCACATGGCCTTTTTATCCATCACCAGAAGCAGATAACCATGTAAGGAAACCAAAACTATGTCCCTTAATGTATCTGGGCATGAAGCCAACAGAAGGCAAATCCTGAATTTAGAGAAATCAGATGAACCTGACACTAGTCTAACTTGACCTTCTCAATAATCAAGAGGATTTGAGACATCACTGCAGCTGGAAAGGCAACAGTTCCAGCTTTCTAAGGACTGCTTACCCTCTTGCCAGTAAATGTTTGTTAGTGTCATCTTGCTGTTGACTACTGCTCTTCATCTGCCATGATGGGCCTGCTCCATTTTGCCACACAGAGCCACCACAGCTATCTCAACACTTTGCTCATAGCCAAGAAACCACCGGCACACAGAGTACATCTACACCCACCTATTTTTCAAGTCTTCATTTGTAGGCAGACATCCCAACCAAAGCGAAGCAAGAAGAAAGTAGCACCAGCAGTGACCTTCAGAGTATCACGTGAGTCTGTGGAGAAACAGGCTGCCTGTGCCAGGCTTGGTGTTGGCACGTAGGTATGGAAATGATGGAAAGGCTGAGAATGAGAAGCAATGAAGCCTGCAGAACGAGAGTATCAGTGTGACTATTCTGACATGAAAGTGTGCTAAAGTATCATGTTCAAGGCTTGCTCAGACCATTTCAATAATGCATCTAATGGGTCTCCATTCTCCTTCTACTTCAACAGGTGTGCTTCACTTGAATGAGTTTATAGAGAAGAGAATTCAGGTGAAATTCTTGCCCATAGGAAACGAAAGGGACGGGGGAGGCAATGGGGTGAAGACCAGCCTTATAAACTTACTTCAGCTATTTCTAAGGCTGTTTGGTAACATGTCATGCTACAGGCCTTTTGCTACCCTTGCTATTTCATGGTGTTGCTGTTCACGGGGCAAGGGGACCATGTTAGAGTGGAGAGATGCATGCAGAGGCTGGCAGGATAAATCAGGACCTAACAGTGCAAATCAGTGGAAATGTGAGAAAACATGAGAACAGTCTCAAATCTCAACACAAATGGGAAATGATGTTAATTTGATGCTAAATAGTCTGCAGAACGGGAAAACCCAGAGCACAGAGAGGCAAAAGGGAAAAGGTATTAAAAATGGGCCGACGCATCTGCAGTAACTACAAAATAACAGCATGAAAGTCAAAGGGATTTTTCTTCTCCCTTGCAGGACAGAATCTCAGCACCTCCTCCCACAGCTGTGTTCCAAGAGGATCAAACAGCGCAGTTCTTCCCCATCTGAAACCAAAGAACTTCTAAAAAACAACTGAAGCAATGAAGTATTTTACACACTCAGCAACCCAACATTTTTTATAATGATCCTAAATACTTTTGGTGTTAAAAGAGTTTCTTGTCAGTTCCTGCCTGTGTTGAACCTCATGGCAGCTCACAAATTTTCTTAACTGCTGTTGCTTTTGTGTGAATGGTGCTCTATTTCCTGTGAAGGCTGCAAATGCAGTTTCACACCATTTATTTTCTTTCCTTCTTTAAAACACTATATATTCATAACTCAGCATTCTCAGCACACCATTATTTACCTTGGTTCACATGTGCAAATGGATGTAATTGTATTAATACATAGATGTAGTAGCAAATAGTCTTGTAAAATGTCTGATGGTGTGAGGTAGTGATTATTTCTAATGATGTTTTATAGCATAACATTTCTTACATTAATATTGTAACTTGGCAATCCACAGTGTTTACCCTGGTTTTTTATACAGCACAATGTGTATTTCAGTTATGCTGTGACTGTAGGGATTTTGTGCAGTTCAAAATGAAGCCCAGCTACAACCAGAAGTATTTCCTTGACAGTGTGAAACTCTCTGAGAACACAGCCCTGACATGCCATTAGTACATACAGCAGATAGTCTTGCCTTGCAAATGGTGCAGATGACTAGAAATTATATGAATGAGCCCTGTTGAACACAGCTTAACCCTCAAAGCCAGTCCAAATGGCACACACTTGGCCTACACAAAGCCTTAATCCAGCTAGTCAGTTTTGCAAGACCTCTCTGTGCAGAGTTGATATTCCATGCCCAAATACTCTATCCCTCTGGCAAGAATAATCAGAGTAGTTAGATAAGGATTTACTGATCTCTCAGGGTCCACCTTCTTGGAGATATCTTTACCAAAATCTATTAATGCTGTTACTAGCAGACTGAGAGGATGCAAAATAATCTTGGAGTCTGTATTAAGAACATGCAACACAACAAAACGTGTCCCTGTTAACATCCACGTGTAAGACAAGATTGATGCAGAACAGGTGACGTGACAAGAAAGGTATGGATGAACAAGTGAAGGAGTGCAAGATCTGCCACAGAGATCATCTTTCACCAGAACTTTTACTGCGCTGGACAACAGCTGGAGAGGGTGAGCCACAGGACATCCTGACAGGGAAAACTGCACCTGTGAGAAACTGTTCAGTTCTGAGCTATATGAAAGGAGCGTCTTCCTTAGAGAAACTACGCTGTATCATTACATGTTTAGAAGACAGAAATCTGATAAATTCAGGGCTCTCTTGTCAGGATTTGTTCTCCCACATCTTTTCATTTTAGACTTGAATTAGGAGGAACTCAGTTGAAGGTTATTTAATTCTGACAAGGCAAGTAATTATTACAGATAAATGTTGCTTATGATCAGTGACAGTATACAGGTAGACAGCTTCATCTGCCAACTGATGGGCATTTAACAAAATAAGCATAATAGGAATTGCATGACAGATATACAGGAGATGATTGTTTCAAAAAAAAGCCCCCAACAACATATGCAGATATCTTCCTCCTCCTCACGGAATCTACAATTCATATTTCTGTTTAGCTGATAATTTCATTTATGAGTTACAAAGCATTTATCTTGAATGGTACAGATGTTTAGTGAACAGAATGATTCATCTCTTCCTCTCTACTTTCTAAGTAGGACAAAGATATGCCTCCAGTGTGTGCTAGGATGGAAGCATGTCTGTCATTAAGTTGCTGCTTCCCAGATAATAACTACCCATTACGAGAAAAAATTGTAAAGACTGCTGCCAACAGAACTCACACAGAGTAATGCTCTCTAAAGTTATTGAGCTCCAGAGACTCTCACTGCCTGTTTCTTTTTCTCTCACCAAAAGCCACAGTACGTACAAAGACCTGTTCCTTTTGAAAACCAGTGACACAGCCTCATTGCCTTCCATGCGTGGGAAGTAAAAGTCTGAATGGGTTTCATGAATGAACCTCACAAACATTTCTACTGAATTTAGAAGATGTGAGAGAGAAAGTTTCAGTTTGGAAAGATAGAAGAAAAGTGTAAATCACCCTAGGGAATGAAGAATACCTAAGATAATACAGATTCTTACTGACATTAAATACCACAATTAGAAAAAGTATAAAACCATCAGAATTTAAACCCCTTGATTTTTCAGATTTTAGCCCTAAACTGTATTAACTTCATACAGTTTGCTGAAAGTATTCCAACTGAATACCAAATACATGCTCTATTTAATATATAGCTTATGAATTTCATTACCATGCAGTATGTTTGCTGACACATAATGAAAGCAAAGTTGCTTAAATTAAGCATCTGTTACATTCAGTCCCAGTTTTAGTTATATATATGGCAAGAATATTTCTGTGGTTTTAGAGGAAAACCTGAGTAGGTAGAAATACTGGCAAACTTTTGAAGACTGCCAAAGAAATGGTCACAAATATTTGCAAAGGACATCCACAGCTACAGTTCTGTCTTTGCTGGTGCACTCCAGCTACGGCACTAACAGCACCATAGATTTGCATGTTGAATAACAGTTGTCTGTCTCCTGTCCTTGTTGGTTCATGTCTATTTTGCATGTGACAGCTTTGTCGCTCTGTCTCTGCCTCATTTTTCACTTGGAGGAAGGCAATGGCATAAAGAACCCCAGGGACATTAGAATGCTCCATAAACATGATTAGAGCATTCAGCCTCTTCATTTAAAGCAAGTACCATATTGCTACCAACATCTGCTTGGGGCTGTAATGGGGCCCTTAAACAAACCACACCATCCTGAATGAGCAGAGCCCTGGAACATCTGTTGATTGTGCTCGCATAGTTGGCAGCTACAAACCTGACATCTCATACTTACTGTCACTCACACTGTTGTGCTGGTACTCATATGGATTCCTTTGGGAGAGAAAAGTTATCCACCTGGAGCCGAGGAACCCGGAGACAAGACTGTGCTGTATAAACTGTGTTTCTGTGAGGAGGGCTCTGAGCATTGGGGTGTGCACTCATTGGAGTCAGCAAACTCATAGTATGGGTATGTGGACTCTGTAAGTGGTCATAGTGCAAAGACCATCTAAACAGCATCACTAAACTGTCAGTTTATGTTGTTTCCACACAGGAAGGTGAAATACACCACAGTTCAATTGCTTTTTACACTTGAAATTCTTTTTTTCTATTAAACATCACTTTCTCAGGAACAGCAGAGTACCTATATTTAATTGCTCACTTGTGACCAATTAACCACTGAAAATAGTGTCTCATTCTTATGAGGAATGGACTGATCAATATTCCATGGACTGACTGACGATTTCCAACATGAAACCAAGAGATACTGAAAGGTGCATTAGGATTTTAGCAGATTTCTAGCATACGTAGATCTGTGTGTGAAATCTTGGTTATGGCACCAGCCTCTGGATGAGTCACTAATCTTTATGGCCGCAAATAAAGGGTCATTTTTTATCTCTTTAGTAGGGATATTACCTGTTGAACATCCTGCTGGAAAACACAGAGCTGCAGCCTTTGATGTAGCCGGACCTTTCTGTGTTGCCAGATGCTTTCTAGGCGCCGCTGGTGATGCAGGACTTCATGTACCACATCCAATACCTGGTGAACAGCCTTGGAGTAGTTTGCGGTGGCAGTGAGGGATTCAGAATTCCCAGGACTCAAGGGACGCTGTAGGACATCCAGCAAGGCTTTTCCATCCTGGCTCACCTGAATGAAGAAAGAGAGAGGTCTGCTTCACTGCACTGGTACTTAAATATCCGACAGCAGACAGAGAACATTCTAGCTCATTCTTTTTCTGCTCTGTGTTTTCCTCATTTCAGTCAAAAAGGAAGAAAGAGCTCATAACATCTCTTTTTGCCTTGTACTTACACACCCAGCACTTGCCTTTGCTTCCTAGTGGGCCTGCTGTGTCACTCAGCAGGAGCACAGGTACCGCCCTGCTGGGGCTGCACACAGAGATCCCAGGGCTACGTTCCATTCTGACACTCGGGCACTGGAAACCCCTGACGCGCGCCGCTTGGTGACAGGTGGCATTTGCAAGAGAGGGCCTATTCTTGTGAGGAGGTGGCATTTTAAGAAAACCACAGATGGCAGAGTCATTCATATTCTGTATAATAAGGGAGAGTCCTTCCTTCATAGGATGACTAAGTATGTCTATACGTTGAGAAGTGTGACATTCCATTCTGTATTTCATTCAGCGGCAGTGAAAAATAAATTAGTATATGACTGATTCTTTTCTTCCCCAGGAATAGCTCAGAGGGACCTATGGTCTCCATTTTCAATGGACTACAAAGTTTGCTGGTAAATGCAAAGCCCTCTGCACACGAGTCACCTCTTTCAAGCACATTAAAAGATATTTGCAGATGCAAAGGCATTTGGGCATTAAAAAAAATCAGAATGCCTGCTTTTTAATGCCAGATTTTTTTTTTCTGGAACATTCCTGTACCATTTTCATATTGCTGGGGCAAAATGACAAATGTAACCATAAAAAGCAGATTTCTACTAAAAAATGTGTGCATGCACTGATTCTCAAAAAATGGCTTTTTGAAATAATTTTTCAGTTCCAGATTACAAAATTAAAATATTTTGTTCAACAGAAATGGTAAATGAGGACACCATTGTAATCCCTCTCTCTTCCCAGCCCATTTTCCTCTTTTCCCTCTGAAACAAACTGCAGTGAAAACTACAAGATCTCCTGAAAAGTGTATTTGTATGCAGTCAGAATTACCGATCTTGCCAGAAAATAGGATAATAAATGTTTTTCATCCAGTTCAAAGTTTGGACATTATCAAAGTTAAAACACATCTCCAGGATTTCCATGTCTCATTTATTCCTGTATTATAAACTGCGTGCTCAAATGTACCAAATACCCTTTAATGCCCAAACCTGTGTCTTTTGGCAAGCCATGCCATGTGGTAGCACTGTGTATCTGGTGCATTTTCAGAGAAATCAAGAGACCCTCTGAGATGCATACTGGCAAAAATTGGAGTCAAATCTCATCATATTTATGTCTACTTGTTGGCCTTAGGCAAATTCTTGGATATTTTTTAAGTATTCAAGGCAATTTGGAATTAGATGAGGAAATAACTGGAAAGTACATAGGGAGCGGCTTTCCACACTCAATTTCAGTTGCTGCTGAAGATCAGCTGGAATAATTTGCACATGCTGGAGCCTTCTGGGGTCACAGAGGGAACAACATATGATATGATGGAGGATTTTTGGAGGAAACACTGAGGCACAGGTGTTACCTTGGCAAGATTATGGAGATGGCATTAGCTGATAGTTAGGAAGAAGCAGCTTCCAGAGGAAGGAGATAAGGCATACTACATCCTATTTCATCTGTGGGAAGGCAATCAGCAACTACTTAATCACTGGGAACAGGAAACCAAGGTTATGGACACATGTGGGTGCAGCTTATTAGACCAGAAACTCCCTCTTTGCACTGGCTAAATCCACTGTGTAATTCACTATGTATCTGTTCCTGGGCTTCGGGCTTAGAGTTGGTCTGAATCAGCCCCTGGGTGGTGTTCCAATGGTTTTAATGGAGTTCCTCTTGATTTACACTACTAGCAATCACAGCAGAACTGGGATTAAAAATAAAGGTTCAAAAGTTTACCAGTAAGAGATGTGATTGAACAGAAAATATAACAGACGCGTCTTACTCAGGACAATTTTCTTACAATCTTTGTGCTATAATACAGATCTATTAATAGCTACACTTCTGCATTGTTTCTCACTCCTTTCTCTTCCATGGGATGTAGGTTTTTATCTGTTGTATGGCAATTCGTTTCTGTTGTCTGTCTAAAAAGCCTAAGAGATTACAAGTTATGATTTTTCCCTGATGGGGGTAACCTCCTATTCTCTGCACAGACAGATAAAACACCAGATTTGAAGCCCTTGTGTTGTCCTTTTAGTAACCATTAATACAAATCAGAGGCTATTAGAAGTGTTTTTCTGCTCTCCAATCTACATCCCTGTCCCATCAAACTGGACTAAATAAATGAAAAGGAGCATGGTGACCATCAGGTAACCAGTGGTACTCTGTATTCACAAGGATTACATAGATATTCCCGGGTTTCATATCATCTGCAGCTCTGAAATTCTTCAGCTTAAAGAGTTTGTTTTCCAAAATTGTGAATATTATTGCATTCCAAATCAATAGCTCAGAAGGTTTGTGCTCTCAGAGTTCCCCAAACAGAAAATTTCAGAAAGGAACAGCCTCACAAATGGAGAAGCCACATACTGTGCTCTTTCAGTCGTTTCCATGTTCTCCTTTTAACTGCAAAAATAAATCAACAAAACTCTTTTCATGTGAATCTTTTTGAATTTTTCAAGGACTGTGCAAGGAGACAATCAAAACAGCCCAGGTTAGTCTCATCACTTCACTCACATTTTATTTGAGACGTATTTTTAAGTATTGCAAAAGTCTTAAGCTTTACGGACCTGCACCCCACAGGACTTGCAGTCCCAGTAAGGTGTAAGTGCCAGTGTTGCATTTGTCAAAGCAAACTTGAGCCTTTCTCACTTATTTTGAGAAGTACCCAACTGCTGCTGGACTCTGGGAAAGTTTAGTTCACCACCTGACACAAAACACATATACATTCCTATCCCTTGGTGGTATTCCTGGCTTTGTGGTAGGAAAAGGATGGGCAGAATGCAAATGCTTCTGAAAGAAGTTATGCGACTTTGGATGAACCAAAAATTAGATTTGGTTGTGCTAGTGGAATCAGCCCATGGCTGCTCTACACAAAGATAGGGAATAAGTGAAAATCCGCAGATATCCTTTAGAGTGGGCCAGGAAGACCTCCAGAGCCTTGGAAGTGACAAGACTAATGGTGCCATCTGTGAAACAGCTACAGTTAGGACTAGGGGAAAAAAATAGGGTTTGGAGCAAATATATCATTCCTCTAGGAAAAGACAATAAAGTGCAGTTAAGTCACAGTGAACAAGGTGTTCTTACCATCAGCCAGGCTCAAGCCTGACTGGAGAAAACCTTTCCCTCCCTCCAAACCTTATCTTTACCACATCAGTGCAGTCCCCAGCAGGGATGTCCCGATTTTGTCTCCTGCTGTTCACGCATGAGAAACACTGGTGGAGCAACACAAACACCCCCTGGCTAGAGACATCTAGAGGAATCTCTGTGCAAGAGGGGATCTGCCAAAGGAATACACCTGTGTGTATCTCCTCCCTCCAGCACTGCTCTACCCGAAGGAGAAGCAGAAGCACCACCCAAGGCTCAGAAGGAAGAAGGCCTGTTCTGGCCAGCAGCTTGGTTTAGTGCAGAAGATTTCTTAGCTGAGAGGTGCACACCAGGCCTGTGATCTCCACCTCCACTAATCCTGAGCTTCACTCAAGCTTAATAAAGGAAATAAGGCAAAAAGTTGTGACTACAATTGTTATGTAGATTGGACAATAGGCATGTGGATAGGAGGCAGGACTCCTAAGGCTTTCTGTCTCCCCACATAGCTGTGGGAAAAGGGATGAACATTTCCAAAATAACAGACTGTAACTTTTCCGGCAATTCTACATACCATTTCAAAATGTACTTTTTAGTAAAACAGTATAGAGATAATTTAAACATCTGTGTTTCTGAAAAATTATATCTTTCTGAGGAAGCATCAGCAAAAGCATTATGGATGTTAATGGTTACTTTCGGTAATGAGTTTTAAACAAAATTTTCATTTCACAAAAACTAAAATCAAGGCTGACAAATAAAATGCTAGTTTAAAACATTATTTTTTATTTAATCCAAACCGGACTTAATTTTTATAAATATTTTTAAATGCAACCTAAAAACTTAGTTTCACCTGACTAGGCACTTGTACAAAATTCACAGCTGCAACCAGAGGTCAATAGGACTCTTCTGTGTTTGGCACACAATGCACTGTTCCTGAGAAGCCTGAGGATTGAGTAAAGAAGCGCCCTTTGTGATTGCAAGCCAGACTTGCTCATTCTTATTTGACTAACTCCCAAATTCTTGCAGGTGTTTGGGGAAGAAGAGATTTCCATCTAATATTCCTTACATTCAGCATCAGGGTACCTGCACAACTTCACTGTGAATGCATGAGTGCCTACCACCAAGATTAAATAGTAAATCAGCTTCTCTTCTATTTCATACTACAGATTCTTTCAAGGCCATGATGACCAGAGCAAGGGATAAGCACGTAGGAGATACATACAGATCTAGATCTAGATCTAGATATATCTGTGTGTGTGTGTGTGTGTGTGTGTATAATATTGCTATATTCTGTCCTGGAGTCTTCACCTGATAATTTACTAAGTATAGCAAACACTACCACAGTCCTCCAGTCCAGCTTGGAAAACCCTGCAAGGAGCAAAATCCCTTTACAGCCAGAGAGACACTCCAGTAGAGCACAGGCCAGGGAAACATGACATTTTACTTCATGCTGAATGGGGAAAAAAGCAAGTAAAGAACTTCATGTGGGTTTTTTTGACAAAATTCCAGAGAATTTGTCTCAGCATTCTTGGCATCCTCTTTTAAAGGAAAAAAGCACATACCCTATTTAGGTCGGAGATATTTTACAACAGTATATACAAATACATCTGACGTGGTGCTTAGGGACAGGATTTAGTGGTAGACGATAGTTTTAGCTCAGCAGTTGGATTCAGAATTTTAAGGGTCCTTTCCAGCCTAAATGATTCTAGATTCTACCTAAAGCAAAGTCTTTTGAGCATTTGTTGCTATTAGGACCTTACATCTCTTTGACTTGTACATTGAAGGAAAGAGCCTTTGGCATCCTTTGAGCCATTAGCATACCTGTGCTAGAGCCAGTGTTGTATAATGTATTTAAACCCTGTTGGTATGCACTAGCCAAACTCTCACTCAAGACCAGGATCCACACACCAGGATCCAATTATTGGCTCATTAAGCTCCTACAAACAGCTGTGGCTGCAGGGCGGGCACAAGCCCTATAAATCAAGCCCTGGGAGGAGCTAAAAGGAGGTGGTTGTTCCTGGGTGCTGTGTGTTGCTGGAGCTCTGTGCTGAGAAATCATAATCCAAGGATCAGAAGACTGTGAGCTCCGGCACAGAGCCAGGACTCATCCACAGAAGGAAAGCACAAGGAGTAAAGGTGCTGGTGGCAAAAAGGGCTTCCCAGTTCAGCAGAAGCAGTGGAATGATTCTTGTTTGGGGTGCAAACACTGGTTCTAGATTTAATTTCTGTATGATTTCGGATTTGTCCTTTGGTTCTTCCCTTACAAGCAAATTGCTGGGAAGTCACGTACTACAGCCTGGGATTAGGTCTGACTCCATCTTTAAAAGAGTTGCAGAAATGGAAAGGAGAACCTACCTCATTTAGAAAAGCTGAGCTCCTAAATGCAGCCATGTTTCTGTTATCACTGAGCAGGTACTCACATTTTCTCTGGGGAGCACATACCTCTGTGTAGGCCTGTGTTACTTGCTCGTACAGGGTCTGGTGATGGTGGATGGCCAGTTCCAGGTCTTGCATTTCTGAGGGGAGGCCTCCATCACTGCACATTTTGCACCAGGCATCCACACCTGAAAGGAACTGAAACAATTCCAGGAACAATGAGCAACAAAACAACCTCTGATCAACATTAGAAAACTTTGTAGAGTGCCACATGTGACTGCAGCAATGACTGAGAAGAACATAGCAGTTATAAAGGAGTCCTTTTGGGCACCCTGAAAAGGCACATTCCTGTCACCTCCTCAGTACTCAAAGGACACCTAGATCCAAAGGAATGCTTTCTGTTTCTTCTGGATTAAAAAGAAATGCTTATTTAAGCAGGTTTAGCAAACACTCATTCTAAAAGCCTTTGCACACTATCAGGGAGGCTACAACATGTCTAGAAAAAAACCATCAGTGTGAAGCACAAAAGGGCACAGTGGCAGCTCCAGCTGCATTTGGCATTGACTCATCTGTCCATTTTTCCTCAGTCATTTACCTGTCCTTTAAGCTACTCGCATGAGCAACAGAAAACTCCCATTAAAATCACTCCTGACATTCATTTCAGTGAAAGGCAGGCAGTCTTCATTCAAGGAGTTCCCAACCCAGGTCCAGCTCAGTGGCATTGCTATTAGGATGCCAAGGCTTTAAGCCCCTGGGTCACACGTGCTTCTGGCCCAGGTCAGCACTGATCAGATACCATTACCATCTGATGCCTGCTAAGCAGCCAGCACAAAATGAGCTGCTGGTCTCAGTCCAGTTCCTGGTAGGCAGATGTCCATGAAAAGGGAGAAAAAAAAATGCATTGCCATTGCAATTGATATGGTTTAGCACCTTGGTTGGAAGCCTTAACAGCCAGCCAGAAACTGAACACTTCAGGGAGCAAAGGGGTGGAAAAAAATATTTTTCCACTCTTAAAGGCCTCCAGAGTAGTGCTGATGCACTTTGGCAGAACAAACTGAGGAAGCTCTCCTGGGTCCTGCCTGTTCTGTACAAGAAAGGAGGAATTTAGTCTCTAAGACTCCCACCCTGTTTTTCTTTTAAGCAGGGCTTAGTTCAATGACACAGCTCACATGTTCATATTTTCTCCATATGAACTGCCTAATGCCACCTCATTACTTCTCATTAATGCTTTCTCTTCCTCCATCTTTCTGTTAAACCAGCCTGCCATACCTTGGGCTATTTATAAAAAAGAACAGCTAATTATATAACAGATGCGGTGCCCTGTAGGACGAATGTATAATGCCACAAAACCACGCCAGGATCACAGCTTTATCGCCTCCTGAAGTGTTCACCTGTGGCTTGTTAGTAAAGCACTCACTCGCAGCGTGAAGGGCTGTGAGATTCAAAGCAAAGAATTCCAATTCAACTTTGGCATCAGCATCCTTTTCTATGGGTAGTATAAAGCTATTCACCATGCTGATGTGTAATCAACGCTACAAAGTGTTTGCACTGTAAACACTTCAGTGCACAAAGATTTGGTGACAAAGATGAATTCTTAAGCATTCATGTCTACAACGTACAAATCTACTAGTGACGACTGTGCTTTCTAGAAAGCTAGAGGCAAGGATGGCAGGCTCTCCTGCACTGGTTTGACTTATGATCTGTTGAATCTGTTCAGATGAAATTCCCAAACACCCCTGCAGAAAGCTGAAGTCGTCATATTTTTTGCCAAAGTAATGGAATTCACATAATTTCCTATGCAGTTTAAGAGCCCAGAGCCGAGATCAATCCCTTTCGGGGCTGTTCCATGAACCTCTTGGTCGAAACAGTGAACAAAAGACCTTTACACCTCATAGATGAGTGTTCCTGCAGCTGGAGTCACACTGTTATGGCTCTTATCAAAACTGCTGAATTCTACCAATTTTAGTAAAAGCTCTGATAGTCATGTTTCTCATCTACTGTCACATCCCCAGACTGTGATTTGCACAGTAGGTGGGAGAAGTCTCAAAAAGACCCAGTGCACAGAACCACATCCACCTTGCTGTCTTGCATCTATCTTTTGTACATAGACAATATCACAATTACTTTGTTAATTTTGCTTCTGCCACTAGCAAGAGCAGTTGACATCTTCTGTTTTAAAAAGTTTTAAGAGATGCAGGCTGTCAGTGTTTGATATTCTGAAACAGTGCAGAGTGGTCTGTGCTGTGTGTGCAGAGTCATGCAGGAGAGCAAACGGGGTTTTTTTAAGGATTGTTGCAAAGTGTTAGTTCAGGCCATAGGACTATTGATTCAGATATTTTGAAAAGAGCAGCTTTGTTAATTTTTATTATTTGTCACACACTGTGGCAGACAAAAAAATTATTTAAATGTAACCCTTCATGTTAGAAGCAAATTCTTATGACAAAATCACCGTTTGACTGAGTTGCAAAAACTTGAATTTAAAACTGTAAATTACTAACTGTTACTTTGGAAGAGGAGTCATTACTGTCTACTAGAACTCAATACCATTTAAATGAAATGCTTAAATTTGTAATTACTTTATTGATTAGATTATCTCCTATTGGGAACATAAAAACTGCTTTAATATGATTTGAAATGACAGGCTACAATAATTGTCCATGCTTTTCAAGGCTTTAGGAAAGATTAGGAAGAACGTCTCCCCAAAAATAAAGAAGTCCCTACGGTACCTTTGTGTCTCTGATTCAACCCTAAAGTAACTTTAAAATTATGACCTACACTTACTCCTAATTCAATCTGAGCTGCAAATTCTGTATGCAGATCCTAACAGGTAATAAAGGATTCTCAGACTTCTTACTAATTTTCCTCAGAGACTGCTCTGCTGTACCACGAGGTTGCTCCAAAACACAGCTCAGACATTTTGTACGCTGCATTTCTCCGTATTTTTGCACTTTTTTTTTTTTTTTTAAGTCCTTGCTTACTGTTTGCCTCTGTGTGGAAGCTGTAGGATAACCAGGGTGATTCTCCATGACCAAGAAAATTTAAAACAAAATTCTAGTGTGATTTCATGTTCCAGAATGGCTGTGGGGAAAGATGGGAAGAAAGCCATGAAGCCACTTTCCTCAGTGACTCTTAATACCTCTTGCTATCCTGAACTTTTCAATTTTTTGGATGAAGCTACATGTACATTTCCTGATGTTGTTTCTGCAATTTCCCTATCTATCTTGGTCTTAGCCTTGCATCTTGTAGATATTAACTGGCTTTTCCTTTCCTCTCTCTTTTCTTCTCTTTTTCATTTCCTTGCCTCCTACAGAGGAGTTGAAAATGTGCTTAGAGAGATCCAGGCAGAGCTGAGAGATAAGAACAGTAATCTTCCTGACTGGGGAGTAAGGTAACACGAAACAAATGGTCAGGGGTCACTTTTCTGAGAATCAGCATGAATGTCTAGTGTGTGCACTTAACACCTACTACCTTAAACAGTAATTCTGCTCGTGCACTTCTGAGGGTAGACTCTGACCCAGAATTAATTGGTTGAGATCTCCTGGCTGATTCAAAACATTAATTTGTTCATTCTGACAGGAGCTGTAGAGTGAAAATCTTAGGAACACTTTAGCACACCTTCAGAGATTACATCCAAAATGGGGAGGACACCTGGTGGGGGTGCTTCCCCCGTCTGGTGGCTGGTGAGCTGGAATCTCATCTGGAGTAAATCAGCACATTCTCTCAAAATCTCAGTGAGATAAGACATGTTGTGCTACATCCTTCTGACACTTTGAATAGCTTCAGACATACATAGAGAAGCAGATTCTCTTTTGCTCTAGAATGTCTCCATGTAAGCATGAGAAAGGGAGGGGAAATAAAAAAAAAGAGGAAAGAAGGAAAAAACCCCAAAGAATCAAGAGATTTGTAGCAGGTAGAATGATAGGACATTTGGGAAACACCTCCACTGAATCTGCTGAGTGGTACCTTGACCTGGACAAAGTGGTTGTTTTGAGTTTAGTCTACCGGCTTTTGATCAAACACCTGCGTTGCAGGGTGCCTAGCTGGAGGCTAAGTAGTTGGCAAGGTTTGTCTTGCTTTCTTTCTTTTCTTCCAGTTTTTCCTTTTCTTTGCTGTTTTCTTGATGATGGTTTAGTATGTGCTAGTTGTGCCTAAAAGTTTAAGAAAGACAAGTATGTGCACACACACTAAAAAACAAAAAAGGAAGTAAATAAAACATCCAGGAATCTGTTCAGCCGAGTCCCATTCACACATGCCACATGTATCTGCAATAAAAGCCAGGAAAGCACGGTGATTCTGAGGCACATGAAGACAGATGTGAGGTTCAATTCCCAGCAGGGTTGACTCAGCCTTTCATCCTTCCAAGCCAGACAAATTGTATTCTGTGCAGTCTTCTGTGTGGGGTCTTAAGGAAGAGACCTTGAAAAAACAAGTTTCTTTCTGCTCAGCTTGCATATTATAGACATTTCGTAAATCTCTGCCCCCAGCCAACAACTCCCTTGCAGGCTGGGGTGTGCCAGAGGCTGAAAGATTATGGTCCTAGTAGATTGGCTTCCTGTTGGCATCACAGAGACCTTCAATCAATAGGAAGGAATGAACAAAGAGACTGTAGCAGCTTATTGCACTGGAGAAGGAATGACAATCTGCACCAGAGATCGGTGTGAGGGAAGCAGGGATACACTGTGGGAGGAATGGCTGCATCTGCAACAAGATTACCCTTATTGAGAGAACAAAGGGAGCGAAAATAGATTCTATCTGCGACAGAGGAAATAGTGGGTTTATCTATATCTTTGCTTCACAATAAAGCCCTATTTCATAGTAAGCCCTATTTATTGTAAAATAACGAAGCCCTGATTTGAGTTAAAAAAACCCCTAGCTGATGCCAAATAATAAAGAGTCACATTTGGAATGAATGTTTGATAGACAACAGACTTAGTAACAGACCAAATCTCAAACACCTCACTATTTATACTGTACAGAGCTTAAATGACCAAATTATTAGCTCAAACCATTGGTTTATCCCACCAGAGTTACTAAGGCAGGGATGAAATTTTAGTCCTGGCTCATGGACACAATGACACCCACACTTCTTTTTTGCAGCTGAGTTCACAGGATTCACATCAGCATTCATCTTCCACTGAATTTTCTCTTACTGCAAGTGAGAAGCAACTGCTGTCACAATTAGCGAATTCTGCTGTCTGTTACTAATGAGAGATTGGCTTCTGTCAGACAGCACAAACTTCAGTTTGTTGGGAAGAGGTGCCAGGCAGGTCAATACAGTTTTCTGGTTTATTACCTTTCATGCTGCACAATACCTCAGCAGCTCCTCAGAAACAGCAAACAAGACTGACACTTCTAAAAAATAGGGGACCACTCATTAAAAAACAAAAGAAAAAGTGCTAAAAACTACCCCAAACCTAAACTAAGCAAAGAAGAACTATCTAATTCATTAATGAATCCTAAACATTTTCATTGTGACTACAGACTGCATATAAACTCTAGTTTTGATCTTACTTTATGAATATATGATGATTGACCAATTATTAACACGCAGACTACACCTTATCACTACAGTGTCATTGCAAGGAGATGAAAGTTCTTGTACTGGGCATCTTCTTAGATTATCAGTCCCATCAAAGGCACTGAGTGTGCTTACATGAGTAAGTGCCCAGTAGGGTGAGTAATTGCTCTATGCTATTGCCTGTTGTCAATAGGAAACATGGAATAAAGGAAAATCCATTGTAATTCTACAGTCAGAAACAAACAATGAGGAAAATCTTTTTAAGATAACCTTTTTTATACATATATTCTGCCTTACGAGACACAGTTTCTGGCTTAGCTCTTACAATTTCTTCTTCAGAGGCTTCAAGCATGGGTTATTTTATAAACATCAAGCACACCCACTTAGTAGCTTTGGTATTAACTACTTTGAAAAACAAGCACACAACAACACTGAAGAGAGCCCCAAAGCAGTGTTTGTCACTGGAAAATGAATGTAATCAACATATAATCGATGTTGAACCATCGTCATTAAGTGGACCTGGTTTAGATGCAAAAAAAAGCACAAGGTTTATTCAGTGACATTTTAAATCTTTTCTAGCTATGAATTATGGAACCATTCTAGTAGTTGTTAAAGACACAAAATAAAGTTCAGGGATATCGAAAATTTTCTTTGATGTTCACAGCTGCCTCTGAAATCTCTACTTGGTGAGATCTAACAAAGTCTGGGGCTATGGAGAGCACTGTAAGAGTAAGTGTTGGAATGAATTCTGTAATTTTCATTAACAACAATGTTCTTTGGCTCCTAGAAATTGCCTGCTGTTTTGGGTCTATGTCACATGTGTGAACATTCCTGTGCACACAGCACATACACATTTGAGTGCAGATACTGTTTTCCTGACCATAATAAACCTGAATTTATCCACAGCACTAGTGCACTATTAGAAATAAAACAGCTTGTTACTGCACCAGTGCACTTCAGTTATGACCAGATTCTTTCTCATTACTAAGGTGAAAAACATAATTTCTTATCCACGAGGGGACATGGGCCCTTTTTGGGGTGGAAATGTTACTGTTTTTGAGACGCTGAGCCACCAGGAACAAAGCCCTCAGCCTCACTGCACGTAAGCCAAAAGCCATGAAGTAATAACTGCAGTATCATCATTATCGAGGTAGCACTGGACCATTTTGCCTCTCCCAAAAGCAACTCACCTGTTCAGCTTTCTGGTGAAAGACAGCAGACATGGCTAAGATGGTGCTGCGCTCATCCAGAGCCGCAGCAAAACTCTTCCACTCTTGATCCAGCTGGCTGGATATTTGTTTAATCTGCTGGGAAGCATAGTGGCCTGCCTCGGAGAGCCTTGACGCCACAGACATGATCCGATTGATGTTGACATAGGCATTCTGAAAATTAAAAAGCACACATAAATAAAGAGAAGGAAGAACTGTGACCACCCTCTGCCTTCATTACACATTCCAAACACCATCAGTTGGAGTAAAGCCAAGCAGTTCAGGGAGAGCAATCAAGCACCTGCTTAAATATGCGTGAATAGCAGGCATATTACCTGCCACTCTAAAAACACATCCCTCTGGATTCTTCCTGTACATCTATGCCATTATCCAACACTGTTATCTCCCCCTCTCTCCTTGAATTTATTTATGTAAAACTAATTTGCCATACTTTAGCTATTTACTCACCTGTTAGGGTGTACTTGTTGCTTCTATCTTATTCGTGATATTTCTGTTGCATTAATTCATATTTCTGGATGCTATATCCACACATTCATAAGTAAAAGGTTTGCTTTATGCCCTTTGAGAACTGTCTGATAATCCTTTATAGACATGTAGTGTCAACAAATGGAAAAGTCTTACAGAATTTAAAAGAGCTTATAAGGATATTCTACAGAAATATAAGTGTTTCCATAGAAATGTCTATTACATTATAGCCTTCAGTTAAAATGTTATCTTTTCCGCAGGCTATTTTAAGCTGTTCTCCAGCAGAGATATTATTCAACTCCATTCTGCATTTAGAAGGATTCAAAAGCCTCTAAAAGGGTAATATTTTCTTTTCTTTCATAAGAGTTTTCCATTATTGTTTTTATTCAGCCTTGAAGAAGTGGAAGAATAGTTTTTTCTCAAACTGAACCATGGACAGCAATGTAATTGCATTACAATACCCCCATTCTGCATAGGAATGTAATGCTGAAAATACATAGCCACCATGAGTGTCTTACAACGATGCACCATCAAAAGATAAATGACAGCTGTCCTGCAGGTTTCTGGAAAGTCATTTGATGTAAGCACTTTTCCTTTCTCTTTCCTCCTCACCAGGGGAAAGGAACATTTCAAAATTTGAGATGTTTTGCTAATGTTGACTTACTGCTGCTTTCTTGTCTCTCTAAACTATTTCCAAAGGGCTTTAGAAATCTCTGAGAGTAGAATCTGCAAGACCTTCAAGCACAAGGACAGACACAACCCTGATGATTTTAGCAGCATTACTCATGGGCAAATAATAAATCAGAGATGGAAGTGTTTGTTGGAGCAGGATCTCATCAGAGTGAGTGGGAGCAAAACGTGGAAAGGTATCTGCCAATCCAAACACGAAATGCAACAGAGCACTGCCAAGGTAGGCACAGGTCCAAACTAAGTTGTAAAGCAGGGCAAAGTATGTCTGCAAAGTGTGTGGGATAACTATGAAGTACATTCATCATAACGGTAGGTGCTAAAGGGGAAAAAGATTGGGCCCCAGCCCTCTGAGCCACTCAGTTCTGCCTGGTAGAACCATGACTGTGACAACTGCCACATAAATAACATAGATCTAAAGCAATACCCAGCCTTCAGTCTTGTTTTTTTTCCCCTTATCACAAAGCCTTTTCTTAAAATTTGTATTTGGCTCAAAATCGTTAGATTAATTTTAAAGAAATAAATTTTTTTTTCAGTACAATTAGAGAAACCAATCAAAATTGTTCTGGAGCTTAAAGCATACTAAAAAAAGACATTATGATTTGAAATTTTGACCACCAGCCACAGTCAAACATTTCTTTGTGTCCCTCTAGGTTAGAAACTGGAAATCAGGCTAAATATTTAAGCCTTTTTCCCAGAAATTCTTCATGAGTAAACCTCAGCCAAGATAATTTTGCGACATTTCAGGTCAATCCTTTCGGTAGAAAGTAGTGTAGCATCACTACAGTTGCTGTAACTCGTCTGAGTTGCACCATGGAACTTTGCCGTGTTTGAAGGAAAGGTTCCTGAAGAAATTTCAATTTCATGCAGAAAATGGTTGTTTCCATTCTGATTTTGTTTATTTATTTTTTCCCATGCTGAATTATCTTGGCCACTGCGATGCAACGGGCATGGAGGAAACTGTGAATTCTGTGGTTCCCGATGGCTCCAGTGCATAGATGGGTTACCCAGCAGAAGGGTAAGCGTAAGTTTAGTTGAACTGCAGCAGATGTTCTGAGTCTGGTTTTTAAGTCAGAGAGGTTTATATATTTTTATGTCTGTTATATTTTTATACAGGGATGAGGATGAAATTTCCCTTTCCTATAGGAGAATTTTTCATGGAAGGGTACCAACCCACTAACTCCATAGCTTTTTCAGCAGGAAGCAAGGAGCAGCTTGGGAATCACCTGCTCACACCTCTATTCTTTGTGCACCAAGTGGAAAAGGCTCAGAAAACAGAGACTCCTGAGCTTCTCCTGCTCATTTTTGAGCAACAGATGCACTCAAGTGCAGTATCACCTCTGATGTGCTCTTCTGTACTGCTGTTGCAGATTGAAGTAAAATACAGTACAGCTTCAAGGCAATCCATAATTTACTTTCAGGAAAAAACCCCAACGTTTAACTGACCACAACCCACAAAATGCAAGACATTTTTTTCCACCTTGAAGAAGAACAACATTGTAAGCCAGTTTTTCTTCTTTCATCTTTATCTGCCAATGTGTAATGTTCTGAGTAAAATGGAAAATCTATGCTGACAAAAATCATCTGTTGACATTTCACAAAGTTAAACCTTCCTTTCCCTTTGGTTTGTTCACTTTTATAAACTGAGTTGACTGAGATTTTTTTCTATGTCACTATTATAGGGATCTTTCAATCTTAATATGAAATAAATTCAATAGAGCAACTAATTTCTGTGCCTTTGTTTTTCCTTTAGGCTTGGAAAATCCACCATAGCAGGTGCATGGAGAGTCTCACTTTAAATTTAACCTAATCTCATCTTTCTTTCAAAACTGAGAGGGGTCCCCAAAGAGGACTGCAAGGGATCACTCATTTATGTCTATATAAAACCACAACAGGTCAAACAACGAGGAAACAATGCCTAGAAGTAAAAGTACTTCAGGTGACATTCTGTAGTCATGACACTAGGGCACACTGAAATTTTGGCTAATATGTATCTTTCAGCATTGAAAAAACTTTATTTCACATGTATGTGCAGACTTTTCAAAAGCACTCCTCATGTTAGAGGTAATTTTTTATTGGCTTTATTTCAACTTTGAAACTTTAGTCCAAAAAAGGGGATTTTTGCCTTCTAAAAATCACTGGGCTGGCAAACAAAACAAAAATTTCCCCACGTGTACATCGACATCATGATAGGTAAGTTTCTTTTACAGTTCAGGAAAGCCTTGAGCAGTGCCTTGCAAGTTCACATTCCCCTCTTAGTCCAGCAGCTCTCGGTCCATTTCTGTGGCCGAACCAAGGCGCTGGTTCTGGTGCCCGGGCTGTTTAACTCAGCCGCTCCCTCCAGCGCAGCAAGCGCTGCCCAGCTCCCAGCACGCGCTCGGGTAAGAGCCCTCAGCATCAGCAACAAGCACTGACAGCAGTGGAGCTGCAACTGCGAAAGGATCTCCCTCAGGGAGACAATTCATCCCACATCATCTCGTGGGCATGCTGGGAGACCTCCCCTCTTAATTAAACCCTCCAAGCCTGGCTGGGACAACACTTTCTTATCACACACTTATAAAAAGAATGCCTGACACTCATAAAAGGAAAAATGAGCAGCGGGAAGCATTAAATCTGCATGGCTGTGTTCATCTCATTTCCAAGAGGACTAGGTGAGATACTGTGATGGCAAGCAGCAAAGGTGGGGTGCAAGAGAAGGGTTCTGCAGATTAATTGAAAGTGAAATTTGATTGCTGAAGGGTTTTTCTTTAAAACAAAATTAAATAAATAACCAGTTTGCACTGTGCTACTGTGACTTTAGAAACCATATGTGAAATGAGCCTAACACATAAATCCAAAGGAGAATGTTTCAGTGACAAAAACCTCCTCATGAGATATCTTTAAGACCTTTAAGTTTTTATAACAAGACCAATTACTGGTCTGTGTAATATTGGATGGCATTTTAGCTCAGCCTACATACAGAAAAATACCATTCAAGACAGATGTTGGGAATTTTCAACAGACACTATTAGCCTTTACATGATAATTGTAACGTGTTTGAAATATATTGTGATTCAGGACAACATGGATCTCTGTGTGGTGTCAGACAGGTAACTCCCTGCCAGCAGGACAGGCAGCAGTATCAGCACTGAACACTCCCATTTTTTGTGTGCATGCCTCACAGAAGGCAGGAACTCATAATTTAAGGAAGTTATCAGATCCAGGCATAAAAAGTCCAGGCAAGGGAAATACAAATAACTTTAGTCAGAACAAATGGCATGTACACCAGGTATCCAAGCCCAGTATGCTTTGTGCCATACTGGAACATTGAGGTTTTGTTTTCTAGTGAATTTATTAGAGTATTGATACCGCCTGAAAAAGGTCTGAGTTAAGTATTCATTTTTGTGAAAAGCATTACTGCTTCAGTATAAACATTATACAGCTGCGATAAAGAGTAACATAATTTATTTTGAAACTGAAGTGAAAACAAGCACGGCCTTGAATCACAGAAAAAAAAATAATCTATGTTCCTTATTTGAAAGAAAAATACCACACTACAGTTTATTACCTCAAATATATGATTTCCCCATATCCCGCATTGATCATTTAAAAGGAAGAATTATTGTTGTAACAAACAGAGTAGCAAATTGTTTTTCCAAGAAGGAGCTTTGGTCACAGCATGCCTACAGAGATGTACAGGAAGATCCTGCAACAAAAGGCATGACCCAATAAACATTAGGAGTGTGCATTGTCTAGAGGAACTGAAAATTGTATTTTAATTATTATTAGTTATGCCAGGCTTAAAGGACACTAGGCACAGTGTAAAGAAAAAAATCCAAACAACAAACACAATCAAAACCAAACATCTCAGAGATCCAAGATCTGATCAACTTCCACTGAAGTACATAGGCTTTTTCCCTGCTAAACATACAGCCATCTTTACCTACTTTGTCCTCCTCTGGATCTCCACTCGATACTGATTTTAATGTATCAACAAAACAAAACAAAATCCAATACCATAAAGAAGCCCAAGTCCCACAGCCAAAAAAAAGTGCTTCAAGATTTCATTATTTTATTACTCAGACTACAGCTGAGCTATTCTCAATACAACAGTTGGTGATGTATTGCATGTAAAAAGATCCAGCTAAATTATTAATCAAATTTCTAGCAAAATCACAATTAAAAAGAAAATTCCCATTAAAAAAAAGTTTCTAGTGTGATCTAGTTCACTCTCAAGGTTCAGAAACAAAAATATATTATATATAGATAGTATATATATTAAAAAATCCCAACCAACAAGCAAAACACTTAAGCACCATCCAACTGGGTTTGAAAAGTCATTCTTCTTGAACCAACCTCCATGTCCTGAGCCTGAAGCATGGAAGCTAAATATCTGAGTTTTGTAATTAGTATGAGAGATCTTGTAGACTCATCGGATATAAATCTAATACTTGTTTTGTCTTATTAAAGCTCTCCAGAATCTTAAGTTTTCAGACTTGTGTAGGTCACAGTACTCTACCTGGGACAGCAAATAAATCTGAAGGTAATAATCTCCCCTTTCTCTGGTAAAGACACTGGAAAGAATTCCTGTAATTTTCTTTTTGGGTATTACATGGTATTACATGAAGAGATCGAGAAATACTGCATTATAAACACTAATGAGTACCTATCCGCAACTACACAACAGTAAATTCACCAGAGCTACAGTTTCCTCTCTAACATCTTCTGCACTACATTACCTAATCTTAATCCTCAACTTCACAAATGTTTATCAGTGGGTAATCTAATTCAAGAATATTTTTGAGGGGCAAAAAGCAATTTATGTATATTAATATTGTAGGAGCAGAGCCTTTGGCAACAGACAGCAAGGAAAAAATCTTTTCTTCCTTTGAAAGTGTTCAGGAGCTGTAACAGTGCCCTAAACCTCCTACTCTTACTGCAATATAAACACTATCAAGCAATATGTAGTGGTCATTTCCCAACAGTCTCCAACAGAAATCAAATGGCAGCATGAACAACCGAAATAAGATATTGCCATAAAAATAAGAGAGGAAAAGGTCACTTTTGTTTCAATCTCCTCTGGTTCTTCCAGCATGCTTTACTACCTGTGGAGTGACTTGTATGCAGCCCAACACTCTAATGCAGCAAGCTGATGTCTCCTGCATGCCAACATCCTCATGTTCACAATACTGACTTCTGGGAAAACCAGGACTCACTACAGATTTTTCTAGTAAAGAATTTGCTCCATCTAAAAAAATAGTACAACACTGCTGAGGGCAGCACTATGCTCACATAAGAACAGCAGCTCCAGGTTAGTTTGAGTAGCCGTATCTTAAAGGTATTACCCTTTCCCCACTATTTGCCAAATGTCCTTTCAGCTTGATATACCCCCACGTCTGCTGTTACAAAAATAGGACGCCCAGCCCTCTGCAGGGCAGTAGCCCTGTCTAATTCCACAAGCCAATCTCTTCAGGCTGGAAAACTCACCTCATTTCCCAGCCTGTGCAACCCAGGCACTGAAATACCCTCTCAAAAGGCCACTGTGCAGATGCATAATCCAAATGGAAGCCTTTCAGCAACAGGGAAAGTCTAGAGAAACCTTTTTTATTGTGAGGAATTCTAGAGTCTTTTTTAGCCTGAGTTTGCCATACTGCCAATAACGACACCACAACTCATTATCTAATCTCTGACAACTGAAATCTGCTGAAGAATTTTTCTAAGTTCCTTCTACAAGAGCACATCACAAGAATTTTCTTCAAATTAAATTTTAAGTTGAATAAACTGTTCCTGTTTTCTGTATGAATTGCTATTGATCCAAAACCAAAGGGAAAACATCACCCCATCATCAGAGGGGATTCTGGTTCTAAAACTCAACTGCAGCTAAAAGAAAAGTAGCATATGAAAAATGATGTACAGCTGTATCTGTTATACTCCTATTGGGAGTGTCTGGCATATTTGTTACATTTTGGGGTTCCTCCCCTCAAAAACTTTGCTGAAGTCTCACTTCCTCACACTCCTCATTCTCAAAGGTTCACCTGGGGACAGATGGAAGAAAAACGGAGGAAAATAATTTTGCTTCCATTAGGTGGCCCATCCCTGCCACTTGTTAATTTTCTATTAATAGCAATGATCTCTTTCCAAGCCTAACTGCCAGTTATTTTAAGAAAAATACCACACAACATTATTTTACATTGCCATATTCTGTGGTATTATTACCACAAAAAAGGATAAAGGGAGATCCTTCAGCTCGACTCTTCTAACGGTATTTTCTGAAGAATTATGACCAAATTTGCATCTTTCATAAGTCAAATGAATTTTAATGCACTAACCTCCAGGACACATTTACTTGTTGGGACTCTGAGAGCAGCAGTGTTACATGGAGGCAGTGTTATCCTGGATTTTGCTAGATGGCACTATGATGGCAAGTTTAACAATCAGGTGCCTAGAGCCTGGTTTTCAGTGCTCTGTTCAGATATAATCACAATAAACACATTAATAGGCATCATAAACATTTCTCAGCTCCCACTGTTATGCAATGCCCTAGTGAGGCACAGCGCTATAAGTGGGGAATAGCCAGGTAGGTGGAAATGGCCTGTGGAATTCAGGTCAGAGAAGTTAATTACCTGACCTGGAATTTGGCCAGAATCCCAGGGTTAATGCCTGTAACCTTATGAAAGCAGTGTGGGGTCTGTAACCTCCTCAGGTAGTCGGGATCTCTTTTTCCCATTTCAGACAGCTGCTCTCCAGTACCTTGCCCTTGGGCAGCAGACCAGGTGTGGCTCCCCAGTGACTTACACCATCAACTTCAGCCACCTCTGAGGTGTCAGCCCCTGTGCAGCTGCAGCCTGACCCTGCACTGCAGGAGGAGGTTCACCTGCAGGAGTGGTTTACTCAGGGCAAGCTTTGCTGTAGTTGGCAGAGAGTGTTCAGAGAGGGCTCATCTCCGCACTGTGCAGTTGCAGCAGGGGGTATACATGCGTTTTTCTATCCCACTGCAATGATCAAAACATCAATACATCCTGTCCTCATTTCTATGCTGAAAGCAGGGCAGTTTCCAGAACAAATACCTTGTGTCTGGAAAGAATAAGAAAATGAGCAAAGCACTTATAAAGGTATAATGATGATTTTTCTTTTTAAAAAAAGAAAGGTAAATTGATTTGCATTCAAAAGTTCTGACTGATTAACAACTGAAAAAGGCAAAATCCCACTGTGGCCACAACTGACAGCTTGATTAGTGTCTCCTTTTCAAGGTTTTGAAAAGTACCTTAGCAGGGTGTGGAGGGAGAAGCATAAATCATTAAGGTGCCACCTACAGCTTGCATTAATTCCCAGTCAAAGAAATGTCAAAAACTTAAAAAAATATTGTATTTGCTCTTCAAAATGTAGACAAACTCCGCAGGACTGTGCTGCTCTTAAGTTAACGAAGTAACCATAGATCAGTGTCTGGGTGGACAGAGCAACACTCTGCTGCTGTCACAGCCAGCCTGACCTTCCTTACATCCCCTCTCACAGGTCCATAGAGCCCTGTGCACTGGAGGTGGCCTCCTGTGCTGGTCCTCTCCTCACTCCTGCGCTGGTCACAGCGTGCCCTCAACTCACCATGGAATTCATGGCAAAGTGGTTGTGCTGTGTCTGCAGGTCCAGGGCGTGTTGGTAGCTCACACCGATCTCCGTGTGACTCTGTAGGAACAACTCTTTATTGTGGCTGATCCAGTCGAACATCTAGAAGGGTTCACACAAGAAAGAGAGAAAAAAATGGAGTTAGACAAGGAGGGAAACAGTAAGAGACAGTGCAAAATACAAAAATCCTCTTCTGAGATAGATGTAAACAACACAGACAAAATCACCTCACCTATGGTCCTCTTTAAAAAGAACTGTTGTTGAGCAATGGAAGCACTGAAGTTATTGCCAAATTTCACTATCAGCAGAATGATAGGTCAGGAAAAATAATTCATAAAACATGTTCCTCAGTAAGCTTGATCCCATAGCCTTTTCCTATAAGTAATGGGAATTTCATATAAAGAAAGATAGAAGCAGAGGGAACTGTAATCAGGGATTGCTTAATTGACCAAAGATCTAGCAGTCCATAAAGTATTTTTAATCCATAAATGGACCAAAAATTCTGTAAGTACTACGATGCGATTTTCTCAAATCCCTTTCTTTTTCATCTAAAGTTTCCAAATATTACATTCAAATAGCCAGTTGACTTTCTACACTTTTATTTCATAGTTCTTTCCAATTTCAAAGCCAGAATCCAGTCTATCTTCTACTTGTTATTTTTGGGAATGAAGAGAAAAAAAGAAAAAAAGTGTTTTATTAATATCTATAGAGAGCACACATTTCAACTTGTTCCACTTCCAAATGTATTCCCAAGCAAAATGGATTGTTCAGTACTTCAGACAGAGATAGAAATATACTGAATAAAGCTGATGAAACTCATTCCTTCTTCAGAAGCACGTCAGTGTGACATTTCAATCTGCAGAACGTTCATTCATTATGAGCTGTCACAAGTCAGCTAAGAGATAGTGCATTTATGTTTTAGCTTGTTCTGTGTTGTGTTAGAGACTAAATGCATTCAAAGTGAGAACCTTTCATTCTTTACCCCTGACTACAGCTCTGCAGGCAATTGCAATCTCAAGATCTTTTCTGCAAACATTTTTTTTGCAGGATCCCTTTAAAACCATGTTCCCTTATCTCCATCCCAGTAAGCTGGGGAACTGTCCATTAATAAGGACAATTTCATAACAACAAAAATAATAATAACAACAGCAACACCCCCCCTCCCCCCACTCATTAATTCATTATAAAAAAAGAGAAAGTAATTATAGAGGCAGCAAAGGTCAGGTCAGTTCAGTCCCTGGTGTTAGCGAAAGTGTTCTAAGGTAAAAAGGCAGTGATGCAGCTTCTAAGTCACCATCTTAGGGTCAAAACATCAGTCCAGATCTTTGCTACAACATTTACATGTCCTCCAGTAAAAAGCTGGCTTGTTCTTTAGCACTGCATAACAATTTTTGACCTGTGACAGCAGAGGAACACTCAGAGCCCACTGCTCAGGCACTGTATGTTGCTGTAGTTGCTCAGGGTCAGTTCCCCATTCCCTGTGGGGATGGTGCTCCTGAGAGGAGAGAAGAGGCCCTGCATGGGTCACCTAAGATTCCTGCAGGAAAAACAACATTTCATGCTGAGCACTCAATCCAGCATGAGAGCGCTCTGCTGTATGGAGGGGATTTGCAAAAATAACATTGAATATCCCTTTCAACAAAAGGCAAATAAACATTCCAAGTGTCACCAGACACACTACACTGACCTGGTCCCAAAAATCTGTCACATACGCCTGACTTCTTAATCTTTTATTTATGAAAATACACTTGCAACTATAGACTCTACACCAGCCTTGTATTTTGTGCTGATAAATAGTCCTAAAAGCCAAATTTGGTTCAAGTTACAAAGATGCAAGTCCAAAGTAATATCAATGACACAGTTACTTTGTCATTTCTACCAATGGAGCTGACCAGGCCTATCACCATTTTTCAGGAAACAAGGAACAAAATTTTTGCAAGGATGAGGTCAGAGTTTTCAAACATTACTGCCAATTAAGCAGAATGAAACAACCTACTACACCTGAAGAGACACTTAAAGCTTTCTCCTTAGATTCCTTTTTCTCACTTTATGAAGATTTAATAAGTGACATTAGCACAACATAATTTGCCATACTTGTGGGCTTAAAGAAAAAAAAAAAGAGAAGAAGAAAACCACAAAGGTAATAAAGAAAGGAAAATTCCAAAACAGCAAAGTTCATGTCCCAACAACAAAATTTTATGTCTCTGTGGAAAGACCAACAGAGATTTCTTGTAAGTAGATATATGTTTGATGAGAACATTTTTTTTAATGTTTTAAACAATCTGAAGACAGTCAGGGAGAAGAAAATTGGCAGCAATCCACCATAAATAAACAGTAAATTTAATATTTTATGCTCAGCAAAGCCGAATCGGGATCCTTTTAAGACAAGTAATTTAAACAAGTAATCTATTGTTCTGTGGATAGGGAGCATTTCCTCCATTTAATCTATATACATATTGCTGGATGAGAATCTAGCTTAAGTTAAACCATGCTTCTCCCTTTTAACGTAAAATAATAAACTATCAAGAAAAAGAAAGGAAGTTTAAGAGATCATTAGCCTTTTTTTGTCTTGTTAAATCAACTGAAATACACAACAACAGTTTAAAGGATGTCCTTCAAGAACTTTGAGCAACACTGAGCAACAGAACTCAATGATGAGATATGTACCACCTTCCAAAACAGTGTGGTTTTTAAGCTTCTATCCATAGATGATAAATAGCACATTTTGAAAGAGACTCGCTTTCAGTTTAGACTTTGAATCTTTCTATGCTGCTACTTTGGTTTCAGCAGACCTGTTTTCCAGTAGGAAATTATCCCCTATCAGTATGATCTGGAGTCTCATCCTGACTCTCTCACATCCCACACAAAAGCCCAGAGAGTGAAGAGTTTTGAGTTTCATGTGGTTTGGAGCCAGAAGAAAATCAAGCTAGATCCATAGGGACCAGTGGAGAGTAAAAAAGGTGAAGATTCACTATGGGCTAAAGTAGGGTTAATGATGTCTTTGCTCTGTAAAAACTTCTGTTGCTCTCAAGTCTTAATGAATAATGAGCAGTATTTACATTCACTCTTGCTTTAGCCAGCAGCCAGGGCTTTGCAAACTGCAGACACGCCGACCTTAAACAATGATTGGTGTGTCCGAGACACCCAAACAAGTTCCAGATGAACCGGTGCCTCTGCATGGCACAGTCCTGTGCGGGGTAGAAATACCAACCTGCCCCTCCAAACAGCACAGCCTGGCACAGGACTGCTTGGATTTGTCCACACTGATTTTGATTCCAGGGCTGGTTCCTTCAGTGACTTCTCAAGGATTTCTGCTTAACGCTTACTTAACTGTAGACATTTTCCCAAGCACCCAGAAGAGAGTACTGGAATTTCTTGATTGCACAGGTCTGTCATCATGGAATATTTTTTATTTTCATCCTCCTAATGAAGGATGCACGGAAATCATAAGTGTTATTCAGTACCACAGGCCACAAGATTTCCTTAACAATGATGGCATTTAAATAAAGAAATACCTAAAAATGGGGCCTTATTTCCTTTTGAGATATAATGGATTGTGTTTACAAACTTTTTTCTTTGACCAAAAACTCTAAAATGGTCCTAAACAATTTTCTCATAACAATATGCCTCCAAATTGAGGCTCTGAAAATACCAGATGACAGGTGAGTGGTGATGGTGCTGTGAGAGTATGCAATGTGTAGCCACGACATTTCGATATGAAGGTCTGTCAACATTGTCTAACCTGGCCCATATTACCAGCAATATTTCTTGAAAGCTTTCAAGTGAAACTTGTTTTCCACATGAGGAACTCTGATGCTTCCTGTGTTCCTGAAGCGAGTGTGCTGCCTCGTTTGTTTAATTAAAATGCACCATTACGGATGTGAACATGGCAATGACCCAACAACTGCAATTTCTCTCAACCCTGCGAGGACTGCCCCAGTTTGAAGGGGCTAACATGGGCTCCTGGAAAAAAGTTCAAGATCCTTTGACAAGTCAATTTCCCTGTCAAAGGAATGAGTTTTTAATACAATAAATATCAAAGTGTGGAGAATGTGCCCCATGAGATCAGTTTAAGCCAGACACAGTGTCTCAGCAAACAGATTTTCTGTGCCACTCTAATGCTGCCATACAGCACTGTATCAACTGATCTCATCCCATCCATGAAAAAGACTGCCTTAACAAACATAGTCTAGTGATTATCATAAAATTAATGGATCTTTAATTATTCCTGTGACTTGCTTCTTAGTTGGAGTCATGCTGACTGCCAGTGAAATAATTCTGCTTTCAAGCCTTCTAATCAGTCCTGCAGTCATGAATTCACACTAAACAGCAGCACAGAATAACTAAGATTGGACATTACATCACTGAAAACACGTGAACCAACTGTCCTCAATGTCTCCCAGACTGGCACTTCTCCACATTGCTGCAGATAATCTGGAGACCAGTTAAGTAGTTAGGAGTTTTCCAGTGACTGAGAAGCAGGGGGAGGGTTTAAGCACACTTAAAAAAGAAGATAAACTTTCAATGTGTTTATCTCTTGTGGTCCTGTTTCTAACAATACATAAAGGAAATTGAATACATACGGTGAAGAATGTTCAATGCTACATTTAATTAAGAAAATTAGTCTTTTATAAGAGAGTCAGAAGAACTAAGAATGATCCAAAGGGTCTCTTCCCCGTGCATTTTAAAGCATCTAGCTTCACTGTCACTAGTGATCATATATGCACCAGTAATTATTATAGATGTGGTCTTGAGGCAACTTCACTTGAGATTAGGGTATCCGATCACATCTCCAGCATCAGTCCTGCTGGCAACAATGAGTCCTTAACCTCATGTTTTGTCATCATAGTTGATGAGTTACTAGAAAATCCAGGTTAAGTGTTAGACCAAACAGCAGGTCTCAAGCTGATCATGAATAAGTCCTACAGAGAAAGGACGTGACTCCATATTTTCCCTGGATTTGTAACATCTGGCAGGCCAGTGAGTACAGGGTGAGAACAGCTGTTTGAGAACAGACGAGAAACACACGGATATGGAACAGCATGTATGTAGGCTGTGCACAGTCCAGCTCTACATCAGCTAAAATGAGATTTATAACATCATTTCAGATAAAAACCTCTGCTCTCTGGCTTTTGTCAGTGCTTGCTGAGGAGCATTAGCACTGGATTCTGAACACAGAGGTGCAGAGCACCACAGGATGATGTGCCCAGCACACAGCTGGCAGCACACCCTATGCCAAGTGGTACTGATGGGAGGATTACAGCCCTCATGGCCTTGGCAGCCAGTGAACTGAATATATTTATTAATGAAATTGTTTATACATGCTGGAAATAATAAATCTCAAATCTAGCGAACGTTATATGAGGGCTGGAATTAATTATGAACTGGCTTGTAGCAAATCATCTTTTCTCTAGGTTCTGAGCCATAAATACCAAACTCATATGGTTAATTAAAGGCAGAATGATAACCATTATAGCCACACCATCCTGAGGAACAATATAGGACACATATAAAGAAAACAGTTCCAAAGGGACATTCAGGTCAAGTCCAGTCACTTCTTTGGCAGATAACCACAGGACAAAATTTCCTTTCGTAAAGAGATGAAGCTCCACCTGAAAACTAGTGAAGTGCTACAGTTCGGCTCTTCCTATGAGAAGCAGTTCCAAAAACTTTCTGCTCCTGTTAGCTCTTCATACTCTCTGATCTGTACAAGGTTCACCTCCAGTTTATACACATTTTCTCTTAGGATGACATTTCCCTATAAGTTAAAAATGTTTAACCAGGTGTTTAACCTTTTCCAGTGTGAACCAGGCGGGTTCATTGTCTCTCCTGCTGTTTGTCTTAGTAGAGACCAGCTCTTTTAAAGCTTCTTAAGATACACAGCCTTTCTCTGCACTTGTTTAGTTCATGGATATCTTTCAATCCCAGCTAAGATCCTAGTAGGTCTTTGTTAAATGTTGATTCTTTTTTTTTTATTTTAAAATACTCCAGCTGACATCATTTAGGATAACTTGAGCAGTGCTTCTGGCATCAGCTCTAGAAAAGGAGATACAAAAATGGGAGAGCAACAGCTGCTGGATCAACGTCAGTACCTTCTGCTTTGCCTCAGTATCTTTTCTCTTGGTAGTTCCCTGCATAAATACTGACAAAGACCAGTAGTGTTTATGTGATTTGCTCTGACAAGCACAACTTGGGTGATGTTCTGAATACGAGCAAGTTCAAGAGCACTTAGGGAAAATATGAGGCAGGGTTTTGAAATCCAGGTAGTCATAAATGCATTCTCTCACTATGCCTCCCTATGCTGCTAACAAGGAGACAAAAAATGTTAATCTAAAAGAATGTCTTGTCTGTAGTTGAGGAGAGGGTAGATCACAAATTATAAGACAGATGAAATCCCTACTAGATTAGTGCTTTCCAATCTCTTCCAATCTGTGGACCCCATAAATTTTTTCAAGGCAAGCACTGTAGCCACTTAAGGTCTTCAAATAGATCTGTTTTATCAAATACCTTCACCAACTACTAAGGAACTTAATATCCATGATTCACAGGCTGGGAAATGCTGGAGGTAAGCATACATTACTTATTAAAGAGAGGTCCATTTAAGAGTCCACGTGCATTTTGTATTTTCAAAAATGTCCAGCCAGTGTTAAAACTGAATAATCTACAACAGAAAGTTCCACTCTGAGAGCATCTACAGCTAAGCAAGTTCATTTTTATATGTTTCCACAATATAAACAAAATAATAACGGTAACTGCCAGAGTTCCTCTCTTGAGGTTTAAAAAGTTTCCAGCTATAAGGTCTATTCCTATCTCATTAAGGGAGTCCAAGTATTCACAACAACTCAATTAAACAAAAACCAAGGCATACTTCTCACATCTTTTGCAATTGAATTTAGCCAGTATTTGAACAAAAAAGAATATTGTGCAACAGATTTGTGGTACACACACGGTCTACACTGACATGCCAAGGCATGATCCAGGGAAGATTTGCATGTGAGCTGACTTCATAAGAGACAATCAAGAAACTCCCCCAATGTTTCCAGACTAGAATCAAAACTACAATTTAATTAGAACCAGCCATATGTCTAGGTCACCTAGACGGCTGGGAAAGGCCAACAGAAGTGCAACACCTCCGTGAAGGAGCACATGGGAAATGCCAACATTCTAAAGAACCAGGACTTCTACCTGGAATACAGAAAAATCCCTCCAGTCAAGCCTCTGAGCTAAATTCAGCAGAACAGAGGACTGATGCTGACTGCCCAGGCTAGCTGCTCCCTACGGATAAGGAGCCAGAAACTAAGACCCAACAGGTAGAACAGGGGCCTCACTAACCAGAGCCTTTCCCACAGCCCCTGAGGTTTAAACCTGACAGCAACCAGATTTAAACAAGAGGACATCGCACAAGTTCTGGTGACAAGTCCAAGCTGAAGCTATGAAGTCAACCAGCAGGACAGCACCAGGCCCAGTGAGAGCAACCAGGCTCAGATGCAGCCTCGTGACCACAGCACAGCTCCACAGCAATGAGGGATGTCCCAGGTCATGCCGCAAAATGAGCTGATGGATCAGTGTCTGGCTCAGCAGGGCCTGTGGCCAGGCTGAGCAGGGGCTGTGGCAAAGCTGGCAGTGAGGTTGGTCACTGATGCCCGCCGGTGCCCACAGGGCCCTGACAGTGGGCTGGGTACCTGCACAGTCACCAGCAAAACGGCTGTTCTCGGGTGGCAGGGTACTGGCTCCAGAATAAATTTCGGACTTAAAGAAAACTTTGATAGCACATTTAACTTTTTTTTCATGAATTAACAAATTTTATGGAAACCTTTTCAACAACAACAACAAAATTCCAATCTGCTGTAATCCCTGTTGCCACTCTATAAACACAGCCTTAATTAAATCAAAGCACTTGTAGATTTAAAATAGAACTCTGCATACATTTAAATGCTTTGCTAAGCCAGGGCCTAAATACAACGCTGTGTTTGTTTTTGTGTTTGTCTCGTGTTTACAGATGGTGACGGACAAGCCAATACTTCTGCCAGATCTTTCCCTTTCACATGTGTTCGGCGCGGTCCACGGCCAGGATAAATTGATGTCGTTCCAACGAGGCCAATCTACACCAGCTGAAGATTCAGACCCACAGCTGTATTTGTGTAAACCTCAATGCTGCATGAACACAGCTTTTCCATTATGAATATCTGTGTATATGATTCATAGAGTACAGTAAGTAAGGCTACAGCACATTAAATTATTCCAGACAATGGCCCCAACTGACAACCCACTAGAAAATTAGCGAGATGTGTGACGTGACAAATAGCTTTGCATTTATAGCAGAGCACCACTTCCAACATACTCACACTGAATGTTCCTACCAAATGCCAGAGTAAGAGATCTGTGTATTTTTTCCTGACACACATCAAGCCACAGCCATGCACAGAGTAAGGCATGTGATTCCTACAATGTTGAATAAAAAAGTAAGAATTTTATTGTTGAAGGTGGGAGAAAATTACAGATCCTGAACACAAAAATACGACTAATGACATCTGGGCATATTTTATTCATCTGCATTGTTTGCTTGCTTTTTGAAATATTGCACCTTTCCACCACACTTAGTAACATCAAACACTCAGGCATTCCTGGAAAGGATTTTCTGATCCTTAAAATGGAAATGGCCTTTTCTGGGCACGGATCATCTACAGAGAACTGCTTTCTGTCTAAGTGGAAGTTAATTCATTGGTTGCATAGGAAATGTAATAGTAAAAGATATAAACAGACTACAGCCATGTGAATGGAAAACAGTGTAAATTACGAAAATTTCTCCCCCCAGATGAGGGATCTTCCTCTCAGTTTTCAAAAGAAATTTTCACTCAGTTGAAAATGCTGTAGGAGTTTGGTGACTTTGTTATAGACCCTGTTTCTATTCCTGTCTGAATGTGTGACATTCCTGTGACTCCAAATAGCTGCCACTAAGAACACAACAGCCAGACAGATGTTTACTGGTTGGTACCAGAATCGTGGCATTTCCCCCACCAAACCCACGTGTGTCTGAGGCCCAGAGATGTAGCTGTGGTGTAACCATAGCTTTAAACTCCTGACATGTCATGTTGTTTCATGTCTGGTGCTGGAATGTCTGATGAAAAGCCGAGGATATCAGCTTTCCACTGGACTTTGGGGTGCACAGCCTTCCTTCTCCCATCCCATAAATCAGTCAGCTCAATGTTTCCCCTTGCTCTGGCAAACCTGTGGAGCTGGGAGGGCAGACAGTATCTGCAGCTGGTGAGGTGGCACAGGTGGCTCCACAGCTGGCACTGGATCTCACTGTGCCCTTGGCAGAGCCCCTGGATCTCACAAGGTGGCCTTCAGGGGGTCCTGAGCTGCCACCAGCCACTTCCTACCAGCTCTGGCACCAGGGGAGGGCCCCATAAGGGAGAACCACCACAGGCCAGAGCCTGACCATGGTGCCAGAATATTAATCCGCCAGAGAACACCTGGATACAAGCTGTTAGGGAAAGAAAATGAGGGTTGCTGAGGGCTGGAGACACATTGTGGGGTCACACCTGAGGGATGAGTGGTCCATGTCAGGGCAGAAACTCTAAGGAACAACAGCAGAAAAAAATTAAGAACCAGAGAACAGCTGTAACAGCAGCAAAAACAAACTTATGTGAATATTATCCCTGACATGCCCCGCTGCCCACCAGCCCACCAAAAAAATTTTGATGGACTGGGTATAAACCAAGACAAAAATGAGGGAAATTTAAGCCAGCGAAAAGTAGGTGTTTATGGCAGTGCGTCCTGCTTTTTCCTCTCAACACCCAAATCAAGATCAGAAGTTTGTGTTCATAAGCTTTAAACCAAGCAAAATTCCTCAACTCAAGACTGTTTTGTCTGTGACACCTCTTCAGCACCTGTGCAGGACATGAGGCATCCAGGACTCTGGTGCCAAGTAATACAGAGAGGTCTTGCAAGACATGTGGGCTCAAGAAAATATTTCTGAATTAGTTTCTGTTATGTGCACGATTAGTAAGAAGGAAAGTCAGAGCAACCTGGTTTTAAATGACACTGATACTTCTGGAAGCTATCCACAGACCATGCTCCTGGTTTTTCCTCTTCAACCCTCACTAGCTCCTGAGAAGGCAACCTCTCAGCTGTACACCCACCTTTATCTGTTCCCTATAAATAGAAATGAAGGGTAATTTAAGACACACTTTTAAGACCCCAAGCTCTGCCAAGTGTGGGCCATTGAAAGCATTTCAGCCAGGCCAGGAAGACACTAATTTAGAAATAATCACAAGGCTACATCTGAAAGATGCCGCACAATAAGTCTGTGAACCTCATGTACATCTTAATTACATTATTTCCTGACAGCTAATCTCTTATCACCTAACCTTTTTGAGGATCAAAGCAATAAATTAAAAAAAAAGCAGCTTTCTTTTTTTCTAGATGTGTGGGCTTTGTTGCCCTTTAGAGCATTTGGGTCTTCTCATCTTCACTAGCTAAAGCAGAACTTTGTGGTTAAAACATGCTATAATCACCCTTAAAAATGAGTTTTAAGTCTGTATTCGGGTGCCAAAACTCTTTTTTGTGCCATACCGATCAGGGGAGCATTCCTGTGCCTCCCAGCAGTGCCAAGTTGGAGATGCTGAAACAGCCTCAAAATGCTCCCTATCAAAATTGGCAAGCGAAAGGAAGAGGAAATTTCTGCAAATGCAAAAATATTCCACCAGAACATACTGCCTTCAATTATTTTTGGACCCATTCTAATGTTCATGGAGGAAGCAAGAGGAATAGTAACTGCGTATCCAGTGTCGGCGGCAGGAAACTCCAAATAGCAGAGCACACCATGTTCCAGTCCCAGCAGCAGCGGCTCGGAGCCGCTTCCTTACGGTCAGGGGCGGACGGGCAGCGAGGCGGCTGCTGCCAGAGCCTGCAAACAGAGCAGGAACTACGCCATGGCTCGGGCAGTGCTGTGCCCTCTTACACTGAGAGGTCACGAGTGTGCTGGATGCTCCAGCGTAAATGGGACGGAGAGCGGCCCTGATGCTGTAACCGTGCTAAAGGGCACGCTCAGCATGAAGGAAACGTGCAGCTCTTCCTCGTCCCGAGCTGCAGCAGCAGAGTGAGGCATTGTTAGCGTTTTTACATTCCCAGCGAAAAGATCAGGTTCAATTCCAAGTGCTGTGGAGGCAACATATTTAGCTGCCAGTAAAAGAAAAAAAAAACCCACCGGATCTGGCAGCACAGGGCAGAATGAATTAATAAAGAAAGAAGGAAAGCAGTGGGATATTTATTTTACACACCAGATCGGGACTCCCACGGCAGGACAGGCTTCCTGTGCCACAGGAGGCAAGGCAGTTTAACCCCTGTGGTTTTTAATTCCCAATTTTTAGCTTTGAACTTTCTGTCCTTTGCACTTCATTTTCCTAGTCCAAAGCCAATCCAGCTCAACAGAAATCAGTATCTGGCAGATGATCGCCCTTCCTGATGGACAGCTGTCCACATCTGAAAAATTAGTACTAATGTCTTCAGAAGATTCTTGTGTTCTTTTCTTCTAGAGTCTTAACTCGGGTCATGGAAATATTAAGGGAGGAAGTTTGTACCCTCAGAGCTGTTGAACCAGCAGCAGACATGTTGCAGGAGAAACAGAAATGTCAATGGGAGGCTACAAAAGGGTCCTGTGCCCTTTGCCACAGAAAAAGAAGTGATGGTTACAGCAATGGAAGGTGACATTCATCAGTAGAATAACAGCCACAAGGAAGAGAATTTCTGATACATATATTTACTCCAATCCCTGAGTTGCTCTGCTCAGCAGGCAAGGCAATCCCACACTGCCTCAAACCAGACAGCAAAATGGGGTTTGTAGCTGCTTTCAGTCGTAGGAGCAGCACAAAGCAGTTGGTGCGTACTTGTGAGTTTGGCCTGTGGTTATTAGCTTTGTCCCCAAGCTTTCTCCTGATGGATGGAAAGGCAGAAAAGCAAATGTTCACAATACTGGCATACAAGGGAAGACCCCCTGTGGTCTTGACTGATAAATAGGGAAGTAGCAGGATACAAGCTTGACAGGGTGAAAAAGCTGCAAGCTCCTTTGGAACATCACTAATAATGAAGATTTTTTTCTTTTACAGTCCAATTAGCAGAAATAAGCTCTGGTTTTGCTTTGAGGAAAGTTAAAAACTTCTATAATGATCTCCTGATCTTGCAAAAATCTGGTTGAGTTTTTTATTCCTACAGGTGCCAAGAACAGGATCTTATTAAGTGTGACCAGCAGTGGTCAAAGTAATGAACACTTCCCACAGAGCCCACCACGATTACTTCCCGCTCCGACAACTCTTCACTTTAGATTGGGGGCAACAAATTGTGGATGGCATTAGCAACCTGTCAGAAGGCAACTTCCGATTAAAGCGAGCAGATGTCAGCTCGCTGCATCTTTAATTCAGAGCTGCAGCCTGCAAAGGCTGCAAGTGCCGGCACGGGAGGCTCCTGAACTGAGATGCAGGCTGCGCAGGATTCATCCTCCTCTTAAACATGAAGGGGTTTGCAAGTAATTTATTGTTACAGATGCTGAAGAAGATTTGCCCCCCCCAGGTCCCCAATGACTCTTTTGTGTCCATGATTAGGTAAGGGAAATGGCAGATTTGACACAGTTGAGCTGTCGCTCTCAGAGCCTTCCAAAACGGAAGGTGCTGATCCCCCTATGAAAACTCTTTAGCACATGACATCTATGCTCACAGCATCACAAGGAACTGTCAACACACACTCTGTGCACAACCACCCCTTGTTATAATGTTTTTTCTGCTTCTAGGCAAACTTTGTTCTTTTATTTGGTTTGTTAAAAAAAAAAAAAAAATTCTGAGACCAGGTAAACCCAGTAATTTGGGAAATCCATGAGCCTGTTATGCCACCACTGAGCTTCCAAAAAAAAATCAGTAAAGACGCATTCAGAACATCATACTGTTTATTCAGCTGCATCAGAACACCTCATAATGGCTTACCCATGACAGTAGGTATTGATGTGCTTCAAGACGAAGCAGAAGCAGTACTCAGTAGCAAAAATTGAATTATTTTAAAATGCTACAGAAACATGACAAAGAACACATTTGAATAAACACTGAAAATTAATTAAAACCTGCTACAATAGAGTTATTGCTACATGCTTTTAATTCTCACCTGCTTATTAGAGCCTCCTTTGTTCTAGGAAGTGTGAAGTAATTAAATAAAAGTGTTTAGAGCTGGCATAGGTTCATCTGGGGAAATACAGAGATTTTTAAGAATAGATGTACAGTTTCCCCCTTTGATATGAACTTCCTGTGTTGATCTTTTGTCTGTCCTTGATTGAAGCTATCAGAAGAGTACTTGCTCAAAACAGCTTAAGTGAAGCAGAATATCCTCAGTATATGCCAAAGCAACCCAAATCCTGTGTGGATATACATATGTATTCCATAGGAGTGTTGTCATACCCCTACATCTCCAAGGGCCATTTTCAACTGAAAAGCCGCATTTCTTTGTTGGAAACAACCAATATCCCAGTCAGATTCAGGACCTCACTGTTCTAGATGTCATACAAACACACACTCAACTATTTATTGTTTATGCACCCAACTCAATCTCAATTCAAGCCTCCTTTCCACATCACCTACAGAATCACGTTTTCAACATTTTATAATCTGATACTGTAAGACGATATCTGCCAATTCAACAATCTAGTGACCTATCTGCACTTATTTTTTGTGTTCTGTCCAGTATCAGAAATTCTGTGCCAGAGCAAACACTTCATGTTGAACATGGGGCCTGCCCTCTGTTGCTTTAGTTTCAGAGTGGGCTTAAGTACAAAGCATGGGATGAGATGATGACCTTCTATTCACATGGCTGCTTATTTAGGCTGGTAGCTGACTTTCCTTCCCAACACTGGCATCCCAAGCCTGATTTTATGAACAGTTGTCTAGTGAGAATCTCTATAGCAAAAAAAGGCACCATATGCTAAGGGAAACTTCAGATTATAAAATAAAGCATTTTTCATTGGCAGCATGGGAGAGAAGATGCCAGATTTGGAAACAAGGTTTCAGGAGAGAACAGACACTATGTGCTCTGTTCAAGAGTCCATTGCATGAAAAAAGACAAAGGTGTTAAGGCAACTTAAAATACTTTGACTAAAGTCAAAGACTCTTGAGCAATGTCTATTCCAGATTGATAAATGTAGAGAACCGTATATTTATTCTATACAACAAAAGTAAGAACCAATTGTGTCAGGAATTTGTTTCAAAGCTTGTTGTTCTTATATTAGGACTACTGCAAGCCCTGGCAAATCAGGCTGCCCATAATGTTTCAGATGGGAGCTAACACAACCGGAATCCCGGGATGGGGACACCAGCATGGACAGATGGAGACGTGGTCTCGTTACCGTAAGTGGGTGGCCACGGCTGACCCTGCCATCAGCAGGGCTGGAGCCAGAGCCAGTAGCTGGAACCAGGGAATGCCACACTGCTCCAGCTCACTCAGTGCTGTCACTGGGAGCTCTGATAGAGTCCTCGAGTCCTTCACTGATTTCAATAGCAGCTGAAACTCTGTTTTACGGGACCAGGTCTGTCTTTTTAGCAGATGACTCAGGGAGACCTCAAGCCCCAAAATGCAACTAGATCAGGAATACAGCTAAAACTAGCCTGAAACTGAGTTGCTCCTCCTGAAGAGAGTAGTTGTTGCTTTGGGCTGACAGGGGTAGGTACCACCACCAACTTGGTCTTCTGGGAACTCTTTTTCAGGAATTATGGGTAAGAGATTTCATTTATGCTCAGCAGTAAATATTTGGTCACTCTTCTCATAAAGCTCTCTGCAAACATGTGCATGTTCACAAACACAGACAGTCAATTCAGTGTCTTTGCCAGTCAGAATTTGTACCCCACTGCCCTGTCCTTTCTCTACACAGGCATTTGAAATACACTAAGCATGACAGAAACATGTTTAAATGAGTCTCACTTAGACCCTCAGTCAAAATGTCTCTGCAGAAGACACTAAGCTTATTGACTCCTTTTATTGCAGAAGTCTTATGGAGCTTACCTCAGGTCTAACAACACCCCCAGTGTTCAAAATCTCCAGGAAAGCTCCTTACTGCAATGCTCACTCAGTGTGCTGTTGTGATATCCACGGTCTAAGTACTTAGATGGAAAATCCAGGGCATGCTGAGTTCTGCCCACCAATGCAGTGTTCATGTAACTTAAATGAAATCTAAATCCTATACAAAAATCCATGTCTAATCCATGATTATTATGCCTGTATGATTATTACTGTTAAATACCATTCATTCAGTAACAAATCCTTTCACAGTCAAACAGCACATGGGGCATATGTACTTCAGATGCGCTCTCTTTATTAATCTTCACTGTGGTTCTGTCCCCTCTTAATGTGCTTCCTGCCTCCTCCTCAGTCTTAATTAACCACCTCCCCAGAACTCCTTTGTTTTGTATTCATTTCACATATGACAGGGTCCTCTGTCACCTTTTCAGAACTCTCCTCACTGGCTGCCCGTTCTCACACCCTGGGACACATCCCTCTCACAGTAACTTCTCAGCCAATAATTCCCATGAAATCTTGGAGGCAATTGTATGTATGGCACATAGCACAGATCAAAGAAACCAAGTGCTTCCAGCAGTGAAATCAGAGAGGGGAAATGATCCTTCACTAAGTGGATTTTATCTCAGTCAGAGGAGCCTGTCCCAGGTGCTGTGCCTGGTGGAATTATGCAAGTCCTTAAGGGTTAATATGACACGTTGCAAACAGGAAAACTCAATAAATTTGCTTTAGGTATCACTTCAAGGGTCTTTTGACACTGCTAAAAGAAGAAAACTTTGAGGTGATGTGGCATGTAACAAGAAGCAAAGTTGGTTTTTAATCTTTCTTATACTGCTTTTCCAGAAAGTCAGCTAAGACCCATTTCTAGGAAATGCTTCCCTCGACTAAAGGAGCAGCTACAACTGCTCTACTTAATGGACTGTAATAAAATAAACTGCCTCCTATTAGCAAGAAGGATCATATCATCAGTTTTGTAATGCATTTTATTACACAACATACCTCATCAGAATTTTTAAATGCAGTATGAGGGGAAGTAATGTACAAAACAGTCAAAAGTGGGTGTCATACAATCACAAATGCACTGATAGTTTCCTTTCTCTCAAACATCAAGATATCAATGCTTCTTCTTTAAAGTCCTCTTTTTCCACCTAAACCACAGCATAAATTTCCACACGTTGCACTCGATTATCCATCAAAGCCATCTTGCATCTTTTTAGACAAAGAGTAGCTTGCACAACATTCCTTCCTTCTGAGGAACATGAATCTTTGGCAGGTGTAATACTCCAAAACAAGTACGAGCATGGTTCAACTACTTGGATTACATATTCTTGGATAATCTTCTCCCCCACTGACTTTGCTGTTGAGCTAGAGCTTCTCTGTATTTTTCTAGACTAACTCTGCCTGTTAAGTGACATTCTTAACCAGGAACTCCTAAATTTCATCTGGCACTTCCTGATGGGCTTATGGTTATTTAATGGGTATAATGTGCTTCTGCTGAAAACCAGTAGGAGTCTTCCCAATACTTTCATCAGGAATTGGAATCGGACACTAGACAGGAGACTAGTACAGCGGATATATCTGTGATTTTCCTCCTTGAGAAACCAAATGCCACATCATTTATTTCACTCCGTGGGGGCTGACTTTAATAGCACCCATTCAGTAGAATAACACAACCATCCCTTACTTAAGGAGACCTGACTGAGGAAGCGGCCAGAAGTGGGTGTGAGAAGGGAGGAAGGCAGTGTCTGCTCCTCAGTGCCGTGGTCTCACTGCCCACACCTGCACCAGGAGCAGGATGCAGGAGAACTGCTGCAACTGTTACTGCACCCTATTCCTCTTAACCATCTTGCTTATACCCCTCTCCAAATCTGTCTCCTATCTATGAACTTTGCATTGTTAATCACATTCCAATCACTCTTGCACTCACCGAAATCTTTCTGTTGTTCCAGGCTGGTCACATCACCTGGAAAATAGGAGCTACAGCTGCTGTGGAGCAGGAGCTGCAAGCTATCCGTGCTTTCCCCTCCCTCTCCCTGCAGACACCCGCAGAGCAGCCGTACCACGGCAGCCCCAGCAGCCAGCACAGCTTCCCATCACCTGCTCCACAGGGAAAATCACTGGCAGAGCTGTGTTTTTCGAAGGGAAACCTTGGTTTACATGGGGCTGATGGTTTTGACTGTAAGCCTGCTACTTCACGGCTCCTTGAAGACTAGATGTGGCCTGTGGTTTGCCACTAGACTTTCTACAAAGCTGGCCTGATCCAAATAAAATGTTTCTCCCACCGCAAACTTCCAATGAAATTCACTCATGGCATTTTCTAACTCCATCTTTTGGAGTTTGCCTTTGTGTAGTGGACTGTGTAGGAAGTCAGGAAGCAGGAGGGGAGGTGAGGACAGAGAGAATATGCCAAGCCCTCTCTTGCCTCCTATTGGGGCTCATCCCCACGGTGTTAGAGCAGCTCCTCGCTCTGCTGTGAGGAGCTTACAGTGCAGACCTTCAGCTCGGTCCAGCTGGTGACTCTGTTATTTATACTTAACATGGACAATGCTGATTACATCATGAGATGTTTTTCATTCACAGACATGTTGGGGTAGTAAAATTGGTGTGGAACCAACACAGAATGATGTGGAAATTCCTACATAAGTCAAATTGGGTGCCAGTTACAAATGATTTCCAGAAAAGCTGGAAAGTACAGAGTGTAAGTATAATTTTTTGCCTTTTTTTTTGGTATTTATTCAAGTGCAAAACGTGGACTCTTGCCTGAATTCTTCTCCCTGTCCAGATTTCCACCAACCAATTATCATTTCTCAGATAGTTCTAATACTTGGATCTACATTGATTGTGGGTTTTTTGTTTCAAACAATACTCATTTTAGACTGGGATACATTTTTTAATGTTACTGGTGACTAAAAATATTTTCCCTGTTACCCAGTAAAACACAGTGAAGCCTCAGTTCTAGTTTCAAAATTATATATATGTACATACGTATTTCTCCATTAGTTGGTGAGTAATAAATTTGTAGAACAGTGAGGGTCAGGGCTTTGCCAGCAGCTGAAATGTGTTATTTATCAGCAGATCATTACAGTCAGCACTGCACAGCATGTGAACTTCCTCACACCCCTCTGCCAAAGCTCCCCACATGGCTGACCTCCCTGCTGACTTGAGCTTCAAGGAGCTTCCAGTCTCCATCTGGAGATTCAATCTCACTGCACTGCTTGTGCCTGTGTGATAGCCCCACTTTTCCTTTCCCTTGGCCCCAGTACAGGAAAATAAAACCCTAAAGGCCTGACTTGGGGACACAGTTTCTCCACAGAGAGCCCTGCTCTCTCCCACTGATTTGAATGGGAGAAGTCCAGGCTGTGACTGCCACCCCCTCTGTTTATTTTGGCAATAATATGAGTTGTTCAGCACACAACTATACAGACTTCTGTAAGTTGTACTGCCTGTAATTTAAATATTTTGTGTGTCCTGGCAGTGACTGCCATTTCTAAATGTTCCAATAGAGGAGATCTATAGGAGAGAAAAAAAGTGAATTGATTTGCTTTGAACATCTGGGGTATTGTAACACCAAAGGGTTCAAAAATTAACTTTCCTTAGAATACTGTGTGTTTTAGTCCTTGTGTCCCTTTTTTTTTCCTATCCCATTTTTAAGAACTTTTCAGGCAATGAGGACACACGAACTTTTTGAAATCAGAGATGTCCAGAAAATCAAAGTCCTTGTCCATTTTCGCCTTGTTAGAACAGGTTTCCTGAAATATCATCCAATGAATATACAGAGATATTTTAAAAGACCCTAAAACCTTGTTTATATTCAGAATTTTATGTTGGAGTTTGAGCTTTCACAGGCTACTAGAGTTGTCACTTGACTAGAACTATACGACATATCCAGGCTATATGAAAAATCTGTGTCTCTCTCCAGGAGATGAAGAGCATCCTGGCTCTGCTACCATACCTAAGTAGAGTGCAAGTGAGCAAATGGAGGTACCTGGAAACTCTAAAATTCAATACGCAGACACATTGGTGGCTATTTCTATAGTGGAGACAGCACTCAGACTGGATTTGGCTCTGAACATTTTACGAAACAAGTACTTTCCAGTCTGAGGTGGTCAGACTACTTCAAAGAGATCTGAAAAAGGCAGCTACAGAGGAAAAGCACATCAATGTTTCACATCAGTCTACACGTGCGAAATGTGACGTTAAAGGGTCTGCAACCCTTCCGGGAAGAATTTCAGGGACTCACAAAGTGAGAAGATTAAAAACACAGACTTGGGAATATAAAAGAAGAAAATATTTTATATTCTTTGGGAAAACATAGAAGTCAAGAAAAGGCAAGCAGAGCCAAAGCAGAGAGAAGCCGACTGTGTGTTTAGTTAATGTGAGGCAGAGGAAGAAGAGAAGTTGAGAAGAGCAGAATCCTGGTTTTGTCAAACCGGAATTGCTCAAGGCAGCCAGTGTTACAAAGGCAGAAAGCACATTCTCACTTCTTCCTTCACCTCAGAAGTTTCATTTACTTGTTGACTTGCCTAGAACTTACACATAACAACCTCAGAATAACACGTGCAAAGAGGTTTGCTGTCACATTGCCTAGACTTACATCACATCATCCTTTCATGCCTGTGCAGGAGGTAGAAAGGAAACTCCCTGGAGACTTCTTGCAATGCCACAGAACAGTGCTTGGCAACAAGGACTTCTCAAACACTGGCTTGATCTGAGAGCCTTTCAGCTTATAACATTATTAATTATAATAACTTCCTAAATATTTACTAATAATATTATTGAATAATAATCACAAATTAAAAAATAAAATTAATAAGCAGTGGTCAACTGAATAATCCCAAAGAAACTGAAAATCCAAAGTGAAGCACTGACTGAAGTACAGCCACTGCTGGGAAGGACAAAAGTGAGTGGCCTCCTTATAGCATATGACACACAAGAAACAGAGGAAATGCTACTATTGTAGCACTTGGAATTTAAACTCTGCTCTTATGCATCCTTGAGTGATGCTGCAGTGACTCTTATTTTAGAGGGACTCATCTGAATGCAAGGTTTTCCTGATGGAGCTTTTTCAGTCCAAGCAAGTTTTAGAGATATTTAGTACATGCACTGAAAACCAATACCAAGTGTCTTGTTCTGCACTACTCAAGATTAAGTTTGTTTCAGCAATGTGCTTCTCCATGGTGTTTTAAAATAACACTAACTAGTAGCTGATTAAAAAACACATCCTCATGAGATCCTCCTGCAGATGAGGTCTGCTTTTCTTCTGCAACTCCTCCTGAGTCCGTCCAGGCAGACACATTAGTGAGACAACTGGATAATACATTAAGTAGAGAAGATTCGGAGATTGGTGCTTTTGATGGATATACAGACTTGATAAACACGAGTCTGAGAGCTCAGTACCTTCCACTGAGAATACTCTGCCTCTGTGGCCTGGAATTTTAAATGTGCAACAAAGACTTCTCACAAAATCACATAACAAGATGCCAAGCACTTCTGCATTAAGAAAGCCAAGGCTTTAGTGCTACACAATTTTCTGAAGTAAATTCCCTGAAACCCATACCCATTGACTCCAAGAAGTGCAAACAACAATCATAGTGAATTAAACCCCAAAATCATTCTTCTTTCGGTGCTGTGACAAATAAATATATTTATAAGCTTAGTAAAAGAAGTTTGAAAAAAAAGCCAGATTCTTGTGCTAATGTCTACCAAATATACTCATTGTGAGACAAAAGCAGATTAACTTTCACCAAAAGTGACAGAGACAAGTTACTCTTGGATATTATTGTGCCTGCTACATCCAGCAATTACCTTGGTGAATTTGGTTTATGAGTCACATGAAGTATATCTGCTGGCAACATGAGATTTACACCTGTGATGAACACCTCATGCTGCCACTTACAGAAAACATGGTCACCCTTGCAACAGAGTCTTGTTTAAAGTATGAAAAAAGGAACAGATTATTCCCTACCTTCTCAGCATCTTGCTCAAAAAGCCGGAGTTGAAAGCACTGGTCCAGTTTCAGCTTGCGGACATGCCACATCTGATGCAAGTGTTGCCGGGTAGAATGCAGCTTGTCTAAAAGGCTGGTAATCTTTGGCACAAGACTTTGAAAATCTGCACTTCCAGGAATGCAGTTCCTACCAGAAAAACCATCACTGGATCTTATACATTGTAATAACCTCTGGCCCTCACGATCCAGTTCTTCCACAGGAGCTTTAATCACTTTTTTCTTAAGCTGCGTGTGCTCATCAATCAGCCTTCTTGAGCCCTCAACATCAACTGGAAACTCCTTCCTAGCCAACATTTCCTGGAGATCCTCCAGCCTTGATAATAAATGGATGGCACTGTTGAAAAACTCTTCCAAGGAGACACGCAGCTCTATCCATTCATCGTGGTTGTAATCCAAGGACCCTTCGAACTCGTCCGTCAGTTGAGAAGGATCTACAAGCTTTGCCAGGCCTTCCACAGACACCATACTTGTCTAAGGAAGGGAAAAGGACAGCATTTAAATCAGGGGCCATCCAATCAGAATTAACAGCACAACCCATAAACAGCATGAAGCGAGTATTTTCCTCATCCAGACATAGTTGAAGGAACATTGTAAAAGATGTCAAGGACTGCGTTTAATTTTGATGCATTAATTGGACAGAAAACTTTGCTACTAATGGCATTTATTTATTTATTTATTTATTTATTAAAAGACATTACATTTACTGGAATAATGCCTGTCTTTTTCAGCTGGCCTGACTATCAACAACATGTAGTGAAAATGCTTCTGCCACAGCTTTCATCAGCCCAGTTGGACATGGAAGACTTCTTACTGCAGCCTTTGGATGTGTGGACATGGTTGTTCACTAAACAGGTACAGGTGTTACAGGGACGCTGCTACTTGTGTTACACCCCAGCTAGTGGCTACACAGAAGAAAAAGTTTCAGGTGTATGAACTGACGTAGGTATTGCGAACTGCCATAAGTGAGAATATGCTGGGCTTCTTCTTCCAAGTTATTCCAGTCGGCTTTTTGCCACTCTTCCATATTAGCAATTCCTAATGTAATTATACCAAAATCAATGTAAAAGTGAAATGTCATTGAAGTATTAATAACTAGAATTTGTTGCCAATAGAAAGTACTGCTCATGAATCACATACAATCAATGAGAAATGGTTTTAATTCATTCAGACTCGGTACCTGGCGATAGAGAAAAGCACTGGATGTCTGGAAAACAGATTACAGTTTAAGGACACAGAAACTGATAGCTTTTCCCATTTGTTTTAGACAAACTACTTCGTTCTGAAATTAGGAGCACAGAGATTCATATGTAACTAGAGATTTTCAGTGCTGTCATGTTAACACCCAAGCTGGCAGCCCTTAAAGGCTTGTATCTTCATCAGTGACTGCACATCTATCCCCTAGAGATCAGGCCTCTAAAGAATGCCAGAGCTTGTGCTCTTCAGAAATGGAGGCACCCAATAATCACAGCACTCTCGTAAAAGTAATCTACGAAGAAAAACATCTAAAGTCCTGACCATCATCCTGAATTATGTCCAAAATAGTAGGCTAGCCACTGGTTAAAGGTTAATAATAGGCTTTTTCTTCCAATTTGCATCCATCCAAAAATATCAGGCGTCCTGCAATGTATTAAAATTGAGGTTGTATTGAACTTATCTCTGGAGAAAGATTATTTTAAAATGTTCTTGCAATATTCCTTGCTTTGAGGAAAAGGGAGGAGAGTGGGAAGAGCAAAGAAACAGTGGGAAGGTAAGCATGCCGCTTCAGAGAGTTTTCAAATTTTTATACCTCTTGACCTGGACACTGAGACCTTGAAGATAATTCAATTCAGAGTTTAACTGCCTGTCAGGGAAATACTTCTCTTCATGGCTAACACTTGGGCATCCCTCTGCAGTCTGTCAAGCTAATGGGAACATTGCTCTAATCATGGACAGAATTTGACATTAAATAGTAGCAAGGCTTTTCAATTCTTGAATTCTGCAGAAATTTTCTTTAATCAGGTTTGATTTTTTTAAGTAGTTCTTGAAACTCTAATGAAAACAATTTTAGTGAGGTAGGTAGGTGCTTACTGTTTCCCAGGCACTACTCATCCTTCTTTTGAAATCAATTTAAAAGTGCTGTCCACTGTTTAGACTCTTCCAGCAGGAGAAAGAAAATAATCTTGAAGTCACCTCTGAATTAATGCTAAATAAGCTACCTGGTCCATTCCTCAAAGCGACAGGAAATTTTGGAATCCACGTACATCAACCAAACACTTTACTTTCTGGGTGAAGATCTGTGTACATGCTTCACTCTGGACTGTGACACAGAACCACTGTGCCAGTCTCACCCCACAAAATCCAGTTCATCAGCCTCCACTACGGGTCCTACAGTGCCCTGGCACACACATAATGCTTCCATTAAGCTCAGAAAATAAATCTGGCCTTAAAACCAACACTGGGTACTGCTGAGTTTGTGGATGGGATAGTTCAGCAGAGACTCCCATTGCCTTCCACTGCAGTGTGTTCCTGCCAAGGCCCTCATGTTTGATCCAAGCTGTGGGAAATTGCCACGACAGGTCAGTTCAGAGAGGGTACCTGTGAGCTGTCCCACATAAACCAAATAAATGTGGGCCTTGTTTGATATTCAGAGTCCTTGTGAGAGAGTATGAGCTGCCCAAGAGCCTGAACTTATTGATAAGCAGCAGCATCCCAAAGAATCCTTTAAACAGAAGTTCCTTGATTGTGGTGTGCATATTGTAGGGTGGACCACAGCTTAGAAAATCCTTGTTTGAATCATGGAATTGAAGGACTCAAACCATTCTATGATGCTGAGTGTCTGCAGGTGGTTCAATAGACAGTGAAAGCACTGACTCTCCTCCTCCGGTCCAAAAATTTGTGGACATTGGACACCCATGTGAACAGCCCTGCAGAAAGACCAAGGCTCAAAGGCACTCACAACATACACAAAATGAAAATACCCTTAATGCTTCCCAGTATTTACAGCAAACGAGTCCAGAGCTTTTTAAACAATAGGGACTCAGAGCTGTAACTATGAAGAACAACTTGATCACAGTTTACTATCACCACAACTCCACATAATAAAAACATATGTCAAGCCTCCAGAAAGTATTTATTGATTTTAAAAACAAACCAATGTCCTAAAAATACACACGTGAACTCTGTTCCTTTACCTCTAGGCTTTGAAACTTTAGGAAGGCATTTACTAAAGCACTGAAGAATTGAAATTCAGTGTTGGCTATACACTCATATTCTTGGGCTACCCCTCAGTGCCCTCATACATTTTAAACAGAAGCTCCCCATGCCCAAAACCTGTCCTATTGCTAATCTCTGCACAGGCTCCCTCCTGCTCCGTGTTGTGCTGTAGCCATACAACTCCCTTCTCCTCCCCACCGCCTCGATCCCTCTCATTCCCCACAGGCAGCAATGCCAGTGTCACTGCACTGTGATGGCAGCTGCCCTGCCAGGACCGGCGATGTCAGTGAACGTGAGGAACCTCTGAGGGTAACAAACCCATACTTGGGGGCAGCCTTGCTTTCAAAGGCACATATGGGACAGCAAGTGGAAGTTGTTTTGATGGCTGAGTCCTCAAAGGTACCAAGGAGTGTAAAGACTTATTTAATGAAAGCAAAATTTATGAATTGTCTGGATTTTGTGAAACGGGTGAAAATTTACAAGCAGTTAAAATGTGATAATAATGTAAAATTGTGTCAATCAGTAACTCCAGCCTAATTCCTCATAGCCATCCAAGGGTGCTTGCAAGAACGGATCAAAAATAAGGACACATTTATATCACACTGACTTCAACAAAACTTAAATAGATACTTAAATACAGTCTTCCATTGCAGTAAACACTAAGAGCTATAGCCAAATTCTCTTCTGCATTCCAGAAATGCAAAATCTCTGTGTCTGTCTGAAATTAATGGATTGGTAAGACCGCCAACAATATAAATGCTTTTCAGTGAATTATTAAAAAATAATGCATGACTAAGTCATGGCAGAGTATGATTGATGTATGAGAACTTCATGCACCTGAGTTTTGATTCTTTTTGGGTAAGAAGCTGAAATTCACAGAAAACTGAAGTGCTCTAGAGAACACAGAGGGTTTGGCTTCATCAACAACAAAGTTAGTAAAATTTCCTTAATTATGCAGTTGTTATATACTGGTCACTTCTCAAAAGACATGCCTGAGGCACCTTATCATTCACATGAGTTGTTAATGTTACCCTGGAATTGTAAATCTCAATTAAATGAAAGAGGTGACAACTTAGCAAATGTTTTCTATAAAATAAAAGCCACTAGTGGAAGTTTGGTAGAGGTCAACTAACAAACCCATACATTTGCATCTAGAAAATGGTATCTTTAGCATTTTGACTGATTTGGTATTTGGTGTGGTTTTTGGGTTTTTTTCCTATGAGAAACAAAGGAAAGACTTAATGCAACACCACCAAAAATAAATACCACAAAAAAAAAAAAAAAAACCCCAGCAAAATGAGCTATGTGAACCTCTGGGATGAAACATGTAACTCATTCCACCAGCATGCTCAGAAAACAACCTGACACCAGGGCATCAGCCCAGTCCTGCCACCTGCCCTCAGAGGTATATTTTGCTTTCAGTCACAGGGGTTTTTTTACCTGAAGAAAGGTTCTTATCAGAGAGAATGCTTTACCATACATTTCTGCGTGGTTCTCACCTCAAAGATGAACTTGGAACTGCCGAAGTTTGTTTTCTGCTTCTGCCAGAAATTATCAGGTTTTATAATCAAGGCAACATGAATCTCAGCAGGAAAGGCTTCTTGAAGGGTTTTTAGGAGAGGCTTGATCAGATCCCATTTGGATCCCCGCATATCGATAATAACAGTGAATCCTCGTTTGCAAACATCTTCGCTGCAGGAATAAAAGCATATCATGATAATTAATATTGTGGGCAGCCACACTGAGACTTGACTTCTGTTGCTGGTGTTTGGTGCTTCAGAGCAAAGCAAGAAATAATTAACATAAAAGGCGAAGATAATACAGTATAAAGGCTATAAGAAAGGTTACATTAAATTGACTATAATGTAATTTACCTGAAATTCAAGTGTCTAGATTACAGTTTAATCTCTAATTTTCCAAACACGTGTAATTCAAATACTCACTAAAAACATACATACTGTCACACAATTGAAAACAGAATCAAATATATCTGTATAGAAGCTCTTTATGCGTACATACAATAGATTCTGCTTTCAACATATTCAACGCAGCCAAAGACAACAAGCAGGGTCCTGTGCCTTAGCATTAGTGGCTACTTGTAAATTTGGGTGCCTTCATTTTCAGAGGCCCCTATAAGGGCTTTTTAAAAAGTTCCAGTTCCAGACAAGTGTAATTTCCAGAAAAGTGCCTGGCAATTACTCCCTGACAGGAAGGCCCTTTTGACTCAGCATGTGCACTGTTATCACTGGGGCCCTTTTCCCTCAGGATTGATCTTCCAAATGCTGCAAGACCTTTTTCAATCCGCAATCAGACTTTTCTGACAGCCTGTGCTTCTCCTTTCTCAGAAGTCCAAGACAGTTATCTGGCCTGGTCACTGGCAATGCGTGGGGCCCAACAACACCAGAGCATTCACTTGCAAACACATCTCTTCTTTTTCCTCACAAGAAGAGAGGAGAAAGAATAAAAGGACATGTCAATTCAAGTCAAGTCTGTGCAGCTTTCAGCACAGCTTTTCAAGGGACACAGTAGTATTTATCCTCAGAAAAAGAGGTATGGGTATAATGCAGAAATTGTAAGACTGTTTAGCCTCCACAGAAATATTCCCAGTGCACAAACACACAGGAGGATTTTCACTACACTCTACCTCTTTAACTTCTTAAAACACTCTTTCTGCTAATAAGATCCATCCTACATATTCAACGGAAAGCAACTCTATAAACTTACAATTAGGTTTCTGCGCTGGAACAAGGACAGGAATATTCTTCATAGGAGGCACACTGGACTAATACATGTAAAGAGAGTTAGCTAACTTGAACAGTCTCAACATAGTGCCAGGCAAGAGCACTCAGAGACAACAAGCTTGGTCCTCTGCCTTGGCATTATTGGCACATCCAGAGCACACTGCATAAAACAGTCAGTGCAAAGAAAAACTAGGGAGACCAGGCACTTCCAAACACTGTCAGGAATATAGATCTTTTTATTCTCCTTTTACCTACTGCTGAAAGGTCAGACATCTGATCCTTTCATAGCTAATGCCAGAAAAAGGCTGTAAAAGAAGCTTTGTCGGGGGTGCTACCGCCTCTTGCCTTTTGGAACAAGAGCTGAGACAAGGAATCAAATCAGAAAGCAAAGAATAGAAAGGGGTTTGTGTTTTGTGTTATTTTTCTTGCAAAGCTTTATAGGATCTTCAGGAACTTCTGCCAAATCACTGATCCCTGTTATACTGAACCAACTTTTTCAAGGATTTCTTCAAACACTTGACAAAGAGATGCAGGAGCCATACGGACACGTGGAGAGCCCCAACAGTGGACAAGTAACAGGCAAGTGCAATCTGTCTTTTCTGATATAAAAAAATAATTACAACACCACCATTTGTTGCAACCACAGCAAGGCATAGCCAAAATTAGCTTCATTCCAATTCCCCTCACCACAGCCAACCTGCCAACTTACCAAATCTGATGTAAAACAATAAGTTAACACTTATTGATGAACAACATAAAAACCCATTTCAGTAAGCAGAACAAGAATGTCTTGAAAGACTGAAGTCTTCTGTTTATGAACCTGAACTAAAGTCTTAGACACAAACAGATCCAAAATTGCAATTTTTTTCTTTACTGTGATGAATGGTACTAACCTGTAGCAAGATCTGTGGGTCTGTAGTCTCATCTACACAATTTGATCCCCCCAGCACAGTGATAACTCCACATTCTTCTGACTTCTTGCAGAAAATTAGCACCTGATTTCTAAACTTGCTTGTCAAAAGCAGCTTTATTTAACTGTGTTTAAATTGTTGCAAGACAGAAAGCTGCCTGCTCATCATTTCTACTTTCAGTTGCAGAGCTTGCTGCGGAGATGGTACCTTTGAGAGCACTTACCCTGCACAAACAGGTAGCTGGATACTAATCAGGTATTAATATCTCAAAGAAAGGAGAGGGAGATAAAATTATTTAAACTGTAGCCTCTTCAGGGCAGGGACCATCTGCCATGTTGTGTTTGTTTAAGGAGCCTGCCTTGCTGGAGGTCTCCAGCTACCTATATTCATACTACAGTCTTCAGCTGTCTGGAATGAATTCCAATAAATTACTTTTCAGGAAACCATAAATGCAAATCCAGGCAATTAAAAATAATGAGTAATAATGGTCTGCAAAACCAAAGCTGAACACGAATGTAGAAGTACAAAAGGCTTACATAATTGTGGGGACACCTCACAGGCAACTTAATAAAAAAACACCCAAAAAAACCCAACCCCCCTGAAAAAAAACCCCCAAAACCCAAAAACAAAACAAAAAAACCCAAAAAACCAAACAAACAACAACAAAACAAACCCAACTAAAAAAAGGCCAAAAATCAAGTCGCACTATCTAAATATTTCCAGCTATTGACAGTGTCCTAAAAAAGTTAGCCTAGACATAATGAAGCTCCGACAAACTCTGGTGAGGCAATCTGGGACGATTTGTCATCTCTGACAATCAGTTACTTCTCTTCAGTTACCTCAGCATGGATTGAGGAAACGACCCGACATTTCCTTTTGAATAGTCTAGCTGTGCTTATTAACTTTATTGCTTAAAAGCAACAACTCAAACCCTTTCCAATCTAGCAATTGATCGGGAAAAGCATCAGCAGCAATCAAGCTTCCTCCATATTGTCCAAGCAAGACATGCCTTATTCCTGGCTCCCAAGATGATACATCAATACACATATCTATTACGCACAAGTAACCACTTTAGTACGGCAATTAATGTTGATTGTGGTGCTTAATTTTTTCCGGTATTGATATTTGACCAGAAACTGGAAAAAACGCTCAAATCAAGATATTTGGACAATCCATCAGCCTTTTGGCTGTGCTCATCTGGGCTAGATTTGCAATGGTGAGCAGAAATTATTTGATAGTTGATAAGTCATTTCAGTTGCTCCACTGCTTTTAAGCAAAGACCAGCTTCTCAGTCTAATAAAAATACCCTAGAATATTTGTGAAAATAATACTTATGCTCTGAATTAAAAAAAAAAGGCATAAAACTGAAACTCAGAAGCAGATGTGATAATTTTGTAAAAATAAATGCCTCTATTTTGATTTCTAGAGTACTTTCATAAGGTTATTTTCTCAAATTTCCTCTTTAATTCAGGCACATTCTAAATTGTATTTTCTTTGGCAAGAGCTGGCTTGCTGGGTACCAAATGAATTTAAGGACTTCATGCTTTCTGATTAATCTTTCAGATACCTATTGATTATGTGTATTTTTCACCCTTATGGTTTGGCCAAAGTTTCTGGCATTTTGAAGCTTCAGCACTTGATTAGCTGAAATAACATAATGTCTCCATTCCCATTTTGCAGTCATGAGTTAATGATGAAGCAGCACATTTAGCATTCCTGTTGGACCACTAAAAGCCCAGATCTGACATGTCCAGCATCTCATTCTAAATATGATTTGTTAACGGGGAGAGCAAGATCTCTTTTAAGGCGGGTCAGCATAACCTTGCCAGGAGACACTGTCAGAATAACAAGTAGCTCTTCAGGCATCAATACGTAAGTGCAAAACCTGCAAGAAACTAATTATTTTTGAGATCACCATTCCTTTGACAAATGTGGCTGTAGTCAGCCAATTGGTTCACAAGCTGAGGGTGGAAAAGAGGGAGGGAGAGCAGAAAAACAGGTATGTGAAAGCCTCCAAGCACAAACTGTTATCCCAAAGGCCTCATTTCATACGAGATCTTACTAACTCCGCTGCCTAGTCTCCACATCAAAATCCACCAAGGTTCACTTCAGTAATTTATGTGTTAATATTTTTGATTAATTGCAATTTTTTATTCATTTTGTGTGTGGTTTATTTACTCGGCTTGAAAATAAAACTAGACTAGAGAGGTTTATAATCAGCATCACCTACAGACTTTCATACTTTAATTTCACATCACCAAGTCGAGCCTGAAGTTCACCTTGTCAATAGAAACAGTCAGTACCCATGCTCATAATATACCTTCCAATACATTTAGAGGACCAGATAAAGTACTTTTTAGTAGACCTGTTTACCAAGCACTCCTGAACCAGAATTATTTATTAAAATATTTTGTTCTATTTAATACTTCTCAGCAAAATGCACCTTGCTTATTATCCCAGTTAAGAGATGTGTTCCTGCACTGTCACACTGTCAGTCTGAGCTGTCACCCACCACTCCCAGTGACAGCGGCTGCTCAGTGGGATGAGACAGACTGTCTTTTCAAAGATCCTGGGACACTTGTGGCTCCTAATCCTCACATCTCCCTTGTGTGCTGCTATGTCAGAGACCAGGGGAGGAACTTAGTGGTGCACAACCCAAGAGCACCACTACTCTGGAATAACAATTCACAGCAAGCTCCCACCAGAGAACTCCAGTCACCTAAAAGACTGTAGGTGGACAATCTTCATCCTAGATTTTCCTTCTTACATTTTCAAACTTGGTTTCACAAGGCTTTTTTGCAATAAGAGGAGAAACAGCCACCCAGGCTCCACTTGCAATTAATCCTTTCTTCCTTAGTGTGACCTAAATTTGTTTATTCTCTTTTAGCGCTGAAAAGGAATCACTCATTCTCACTTTTCTTTTTTAAAAAGAGAGAGAAAGAAAGAAATCAAAGCCAGTTTCACAGTGGCTGGAGCTGGACATAAAGCAGTGATCTAGAGAAATTTCAGTGACATGTTGTAAAAAGACTTGGAGCCAGTGAGGTCCAGGCAGAGACAAACCTCCTGTCTCTGGTTTCCAGCCACTGCTCTTAGGGAACATGAGGTGTGTCTGTGAATGGCACAAGAACGCAGATGTGTGGGCTGCACAACATCCACATTCAACCCCTGCCTCTGGCCCCAAGTCAACAGGAAGGGAAGACAAAGGCAGAAAAAACCCAAATACTTCGGCAGAAGCTAACTGGTGCCAGATGGGTTCTCTTGCTATTCTCAAGCAAGTAACTCATTTTGGTATTCAATTTTTACTTCCAAGAAAAATGGCTCTGAACTCAAAGCAATTCTGTTGTAAAATGGTGTAAGCTAGGAAGAACAGATACCAGCTAGGTGTAAGGAAACTTTTTTCCAATATGTAACCATGATCCCATGAGCTCCTGGGGGTAGTTCTGAGAGGTGCAGGTCCCATTTGTACCTCTGTCAGGGTTCGGCAGGGCTGTGTTATGCTCTCTTCTTCAGGTAAAAATCCTGAACTACATCGTTACAGCCCAGACCAGAACTGGGACCCAGAGCTCTGCAGGCATTCGGCCTCCTATTTAACTGAACAAATAAACACTATTTGAGAAGCTTCCTGTCTTCATTCAAATAGCAAAGATATAAAACACAGCTGTGTCCAAAAAATGCATGATCACAGCTGTTAAAGCCAAATCTGGAGGACGAAAACTATAATTTTTCACATTCCTGTTCAGTTTCTGCTGGTAAATGATGTCTTCATCTAAACCCATTTACCCTCTTCCCCTTTTGTTGTTGCACGTCTACTATACTTGGATCAATATCTGGCAGGTCTTCCTTGAAACAGCTGCTGAGATAAATATGAAATTAATCAGGGCTTTGTTTTTGTTGAAGCAGGGCTACATTTAAAGATTTGTTACTACAACAAAGAAATATTTGAACAGTAAGTACCATTCAACTCTCTCTTGAGCATTTAAAGTCTTGTATTTGAGATGATTTAGCAGAAACAAAACAAAAATGCTTTACCAAATGAAAATTATATGTTCTTGACGTTTGCTGCAAAAAATAAATATTAGGGTTGTGTTGAAATATAAACACACAATTCTTGAAAGGTTTGGATGAGCAGAGGCTATTGGAAGTAAGTTTGGAGATTCAAATCCATTGGATTCCAGAGGAGAAATAAATATATAAATAAATATATGGCCGTGCTTAGCACAGCCAGACTACTAAGATTCAGAAAATAAATGGATCTTTCTGCCTGCACTACGAGTTTTTTTGCAGTCCAGGCAAGGAGACTGTGAAGCCCATTTCACCTGCCATCACTATGAAGTTTTGTCTATCGTCAGCACTGCCAGATTTTCACACGAGGAAAGGGATATTTCATCTGAGCAATGAGTGCTTGGGCTCTTAGACACGGCATCCTAATTTATCAGTTCACAACATCAGTGACTTAACAAGTGAGTGAATGGAGCACAGTGAACAGCTCCAGGAATTCCAGTCAGCGCCATAAAACATGGTCACCCCAGAGTGGAAAGCCTCCAGATCGCAAATACATACATTTCCTTGAAATGCGTTGTGGGAGGCAGAGAAACCCATAGGGGAAAGACCTTTAATAGCACAAAGAAGCCTGCAAACATGTTCAGCTCATGCAAAGAATGATTAATGTAGGTCTAGACAGTCAACAGCAGCACCTGGTAAAATCCAGTAATGTCCACGGGCAGACACAACGCCAAATTCCTTCCTGATGCAGGCAGGTATAACCACTCTGGGACTTGCACATTTGATCCAGGGCTCCACTGAGCTCACAGATGACGATAGGAAAAAAACCCTCTTCAAAGACGGTAAAATCACTTTTCTACACAGTACTGACATCTCTTGCAGTAAGCACTCATCAGTTCCCATACCCTGCTCCTGGCAGTGCAGGAGAGCAATGCACACCCGTTTATAGAACTGTAATTAAAATAAGGAACTAGGGAGAAAAGATGAGATATTACATATCAATTCAAAATAAGATATTTCATGATGAGTGCAGGTTCTCATGAAAGTATTGCTGAATTTAAAACTGAAAAAAGGCTTTTATAACAGCAAAATATTCTGTTTAACCCTTTTCAGAGGAAATAATTTTTTTTTCATTTTGTTCCTTTTTTGGATCAGTCTACTCAGGAAAAAAAGAGTACAAAATCTTTGAATTTTATTGAAGTATTTTGACTGACATAACATTTCAGAGCTACATTTGTGGGAAATTTCTAAATCTTTTGGATTCTTCCTCATTTAAAAACTTGCATTTCAAAATAGCAGATTCTTCCACAACTAAGTAACTTAGCTTCTGCCCATTTGCAGTGCAGAGTTCAGCATGAGATTCGCTTTGCACTTTATGTCTTCTAAGCAAAAATGGTATAACTATTCCTTAAGACTTACAGGATTTTGGCCAGAATCCACACACAAAATAGGGGCAAACACTGAATTCCAGTGTATCTGTTAGGGGGAAAGGTTGAGTACTCCATCCCAGAAACATTCCATGGTCCCTGTTATGGGTCTGTTTTGATACTATAAAGGAACTTCAGTTCTCTTTAGAGTTGCACAATTAAAAACTGATGCCTCTTTTTTTCCCCAGGTTGGACAATGAGGACTGGCCGTGACTAACAAATTAGTGGTACTCTTTTTTTTTTTTTTTTTGAGCTCCACCCATATACAAACAAAGCAGGTCTTTGTAGGCACAATGATTTACCTAAAACAGTTCACTTATCAGATAGATGCTTCCTGCCATGCCAGGCTGGGTGAAGACTGCCTGTTGTATTACATCCAGAAGGACTTGCTCTGAAGCTACAAAATCAATCTGTGTTGTAAGAGACACTTGTAAAATCAATTTTTGTGTATTCATTTATACAGCAGACTTTACTAATTCTTTCAAAAAGCTACCATGATGGCATTGACAGAGGAAAAAGTCCTTTTTAGAGTCCTCAAGAGACAGGGTAAACTGATGTGCTATTCCCAACCCAGCTCCAAAACCTCTGTCTTAAGTCCAATTTATTCTGAATCTGTCTCCTAGCAAGGCCAGGCTCTCTCACTGTGTCTAGCAAGAGGGGCTAAGCCATGCCAATGAAGCCACTGGATGTGAGGTATCATCTCTTTTCACGTGTGGAGACATAGATGTGGGAGAGATCAAAATCCCTGGAGCTGACTGAGCACAAACAGGTTGATAACTAAGTATTTCAAAGTCATTAGAAGACCTGAAAGACACCGTTGACACCCAGAGTGAGAAAGCTGGATCTAAAAAAGCTTCTGGAAAGCAAAAATGAATCCAACAGTCAAAATCCTGGGAATAAATGTGCAAACCCCAGCTGAGTCAGCCTCTGAGCTAACATTCTCTGTGTGTCTTCCCATGATCACGTGAAGTATTTCTCCAGCCTCAGATGCTCTCACCTTTGCAGGAGATTGAGCTCCTCAGGTGCCAGTGTGCGGTCTCCTCAGGTTCACCGTCCATCACACTACAGCACTGTCCCGCACCGATGGGAACTCACACATCGCTGCCATGGCAATGCAGTTTTAATGCTGCTTCCCTTACAATCCTGAACTTTCATCATGATTGCAAATAATTTCAGTTCTCCATCAGTACCTCTACCTATCAGTCACCTCTAATTGGAAAAACCAGAGGAACTGTTTTATCAGCTGGAGTAGGTTCAGATAAATGCTCTGAAAAGTGATTGCCCGGTTTCAACTGCCTGCTCCCTTTTCCCTGTTAGCTATATTGCTTCTCTATCAAAAGCACAATAAAACTTCACTGGCAAATCCATCTACAAGTGCCACACGTGAAAGAACATCAACCTATTCATCTCAAGAACTACATACTCCAGGTGGTGCTTTTCCTTCTGACAGACCTGAAAATTATATTGACAAATTAACATATGCCAGGATAGTAATGATAGGAATCTGCTAGTCAGAGAACTTACTATTTATTGTAGATGTCAGAAAGCCCACGGTAATGAAAATCAGAGAGAGCAGATTCTTGAAATACTGCACCTAAGGATATTTGCCTAATACTGAGCCACTCATTTGACCTGGAAGAGGCACATCAAACACACATCTACTCCACTAGACTAATGAGTTTCCTACCTGTGAGTTAAACTAATGCCAATATAACAACCTGTGCAGAAATGGGCCCAATGCAGTGGGTTTCTGTAGCAAGCTGAACCACCATAATTACCCCCTCCCATCCCCACCAGGAAACAACTGACAAGAATCAACAGAAACCATTTCACAGTTGCTCTGCAAACCCCTACCCTCACACTGGACACATCCCCCAGGTTAAGAAAAGCTGATGACGTGTGACTCCCTGATACTGAGATAACACAAATATATGTAGCTATTTTCCTTGCAATTATAGCTTCACAATTTATGCATTTTTTACACCTGGCTGGAGCACTGTAGTCCAAGGGATGAGACGGAGTCAGGTGAACCACATTGGGTTATTCACCTTCTTCTTGTGTGTGCTACCACATTTTTCTTTATTGAAGCCACTGCATTCTTCCATGGAATGTATTATATTTACCACATCTTCAGACACAGGGAGGATCCATAATTGCAGAAAAATTGCAAATAGTCATGGCTGCCTCATGGTTAATTTACAAAAGCTTAAGAGAGATCAGTTAATAATCTAACCGCATGCTTATTTATCCATGCTGGGATATATTCTCTGTTACACGTGTGCTGATTTTATATAGGAACCGTTTATTGCTCCATACATATGCTTATTTAATTGTACTGAATACACATGCTTTATTAAACTCATAAATGAGCACATTTATGGGTCTATGTGGAAGTAGAGCCCTTCATATTTTATTTATAAAGTGGGACAATAGAACAGCATTGACCTAGAACATCCATTTAATTCAGAGGATTTAGGGTTGTCCCACCGACTTTTCTATTTTTTTGCCAGAATCAAAGCTTTTGGGGTTTTTAATTAGTTTTCTAGCCCATCTGCTTGCAAAGATAGCCTTGACAATATAAACTAATGCACATTTGTCTTGCTGAGTCTGCAGCCAGAAGAAACAATGAGACTAGAACATGAACTTGCACTCTCCATCTTATTGGGGTGTTAACTGAAAATCCAATTCTGGCAGCCTAAATACCAGAATTCTTATCTATTTCACTGCTGCTAATTTTGCCACCAAACCTGCAGACATGACGCTTGTCAAAGCCATGAATTATTCACACAAGCTCTTGCCCGTTTTGATGACCATGCTGCACAATCCAGGCTGTCAGTTAGGACTGGGCAAGTACCTGGCCTGCAATTATAATCAAGGATTTTGCTCTTTTTGTATCGTGTGGAGTAAAAGCAGTGATCACAGCATAATCAAACTAATATTCGAAGCCTAGAGTGGAAAAGACTGCAAAAGCACAATTACTGGGGATTTGATGTAGAACCCACAGGAGCACTAGTTTAATACATAATTTGAAGTGCTTTATGACATAAAACTAAGGAAAACAAGTTAAAACCTCTGTTGCCATGGCATGCTTGACAAACAGCTCACATAGACATTTTCTTACCACTTCAAAACAAAAAGAATACTGCACTGGTTTCTTATAAGTATGATGTTATACAAACTGCTAAAATCATCCACAAAACTAATGACTCTAAAAAAACCCCAACCCTGATTCCAAATGTAAAGAACTGTTTCAACCTTCTTTAATATAAATTCTTCTAAAATAACTATCAGTGTTTGCTTATGTTCCTTAAGCAAGCTCAGGCTGTTGGCATCTGAAAAGGGAGGTAAGATCGAGTCTGGGTTTATGACAGAGATTGCTGCCTGAATCATCTCATTGTGGGGATGCTGCATGGATGCAGTCGTATCCTAATACTGGGGTTTTTGAGGACAGCAATGTTCAATGACCATGTTTCTTTAGTCCTATGGCCCATCTGATAAAAATATCTTCCATCTGGTTCCTGTTTGTATGGTTGTCCCTCACAATAGAAGGAGCTTGATTAAGCAATTAAGATGGTGCATGAAGCACATGTTTACACTTGCTGGATATGGATGGACTTAAGATCACACTTGACTGCTTTTCTGGAGGAGGATCACAGTACTTAAACAAGAACTAGAAAAAAGACACAGTAAGTAGAAGCCTGCAGGCCAGGCAGGCCTTTTACTGCTTTGGTTGACCTCTTGCATCAATTTCCAATTTTATTGTAGTAAATTAATGTGTTAGCCTGAAAAGGTATTGATATCCTCCTTTCACTTGTGACTAAGAGCAGACATGGTGAATGCATGTTTCCACCTCAATGATTTTCTTCTTACGCCCCTGGCAATTTACACAATGAATAAATAACTTTATCCTGTCTTAAGATGTACGAGACTTGTGGAAAAGTCTGAGAGCTTGGTAATGGCTGTCTAAAAAAATCCTCTCTAGTCTGTTATCTTGAGATTCATTTGTTACTTAATTCTGTTTGCAGAGCAGATATGTGTTTCCAGTTCATTCAGATTCTGTTGAAGTCAGCTGTACCCTGGAAGAACCAACAGGGGAATCCTGTAATTTTCACAGGAGGCACCCATCAAAGGTAGGAAGAACTAATGGTTTGATAAATCAATTGAGACTAACTCATAAAATTACCTAACATAGTAATTTGTTTCCAACTACCTTAAAATCCACCCCAAAAATCCTGTTACATCATCTGGTGATAATGATTTCTTTGCTCTTCTCTCTGCCCTATCTACCTGAAATAGTTTATCACTAGCTTTGTTAGAACTTCACCAATATTTGAACCTATGTGACGTAGAACAGAGTGTCCCAGCATTAGAAACGTTCAATTTTACCACTGCAAGAACAAACCTACATTATAAGAATGCTGACATAACCTGTTTTATCATCTTAAAATGTAACATCTTATGAGAGATTTTAAAGAGCTTTGCCATGAGTAATCAGATGTTACATAAAGCAGGGTCTAACACTATGCTTCAGAGTATTTCACTCAAAACCAAAACTGGACTTTGACAAAGAACAAATCACACCCCAGAAGATCTATGACAATTTCCTCTGAAAAGGAACTTACTTCTTGGCCAAGAGAATAAGAAATACAAAAAGGAAAGCAATGACTCAAAAAGCTATGTGCCAAAAAAATGTTCACAAGTATAGGAATTAGACTTTTAACAGAATCCCTAATTACACATTTGACTTCTGGCATCTTTTCAGGGCAGCATGAACACAGTTAAAGTTCTCTGTGCATTTGTATTCTCTCACAAAAAAGGGAAAAATATGCTTTCGTTTTAAAAACAATTATAAGTCAGTTGTCCCTAAAAGGGCAATGTGAGCACAGTATTGACAAAACGGACTTCAGCTGCTGGAAATACTCGTCACCAATTTCAAAAGACCAGAAATGGAGATCAAGACAGCTCTACACTGGTACTGTATCCAATACCTTCATTTGATTCATATTGCTCCGCTTTCTTTACCTTATTCAAATGTGTCTGCTTTAATTTTCCAAGTGCCCCTGGGAATGTAAAAAATATATAATGAGGACAACTAGCATCTTATTTGCTAAGGTGAACATTTCTAAACCTAGTGTCCGAGTTAGAGCAGGTGCATTCTCAAGTGGCCTCTTTCTCAAAGGTATTGAGTGGATTTTACGGAACAAAAATTTATGCCTTTTTCACATAATTAGTAGTGCCCAAAAAGTCATCAGGTAAGTGCTGCTGATGCTAATACACACAGATACAATTCAACAGTCCCTAAAACTACTGTGGTGAAGTGTCCTACAGAATTCATTCCTAAATGAAAATCCCTGATGCTATTTCCATGTCACCTACAGTTTACAATCCGACACTGCGAAATCATTGGAGTGGCTCTTCTGGAAATTAAAGAGAAACTGAGATTTCCAGTAAGCCTGGTAAGTAGTGTGGAATGATATAACAGATGAGTTTTGCCTTGTGAACAGAGAAGGATAAAACCCTAAAAAACCTGCACATACTGCTTGTGTATTTGATTCCTAGTCTAACAGCTCATTAACAAAGCAGAGCTCCCAGACAGTCTTCCTGTGGGTAAGATTTTTCACTACTTTCCTATGTACCTGATTTTTAATTAGATTTTGGAATGGAATTGCAGCTCCTACCAACAAATCTCCAGTGGGGAGCAAAATCTTAACTAATCTGTGATCCCAGAAATGTTTGCATCTCCAGATGCAGTTTCTGAACTAAATGACAAATGTTGTAGAAAGAGAAGAATGGAGAAATAAGGGGACATAACCACAGAATTGGATGTGATTAATCAGTGTTGTAAGAGTTTAGTTCTGTCTTTAGAATAAAAGAAAAAAAGAGGTCTTAAGGAAAAAACGTATTGCCTATTCGAATAATTCTTAGACTAACAGTTTATTAACAAGGAAGCTTTTTCAGCCATGCTTCCTATGTGCAAGATGACCCACTAGTTAACTGGGCACCTTTGGGATTACTGTTCTCCCCTAAATTCTCCTTCCACTCCCTAGAATTGCCGCATGGCAAAATGGTACATTTCATGACAAGATAGGTTTTCCAAGTGCATTTTCTAAGGTCAGGCAGTGATGCAGTACATGGCTAATTTCTTACACAGTGCTCCCAATTCAGTATTGGGAAAGGCAGCTTTAAGACCCTGCTTCCCAGAAATTAGAGGTCTAATCAGTGCACACTATTAAAGGGATGTGTACTTCTGCCTCATGCAGCATATCTATAATAAAACCACTTAGGGTTTTCTATCTTCAGGACGTAGAAATATCAGTTAATATGGTTTCCCAAACACTTACGAGGTGTGTCCTGTATGGACTGGTAAATACAGGTTATACAGTTAAACCAAGGGAGAAAATAATTCACTGTTGAGTCCTGAACTAAAATTCAGGAAGCTCTAACTGTGTGTCTTCCCTGATGTTCCAGGTTCCAGCATGCGACCTAAATGGGTGGCCTAAATTAAACCTCAGGCTCCATCTGATTACTGTCTACAAAATTCACAAAACACATGAACAGAGCTGCTAATAAACATTGTCCTTAGTTGGTGGTCTAAGCAGAGCTGCTAAGTCTACTGAAACGAAAATGCAATTTTAGTCTCCAATTAGGATTGACTCACAGCAGAAAAGCAATGGAAGGAAAAATTTGCATTGCTGCATTCACAGAGGACTTTGGCCTCTAGGGAAGTCAACTGCTGAATCACAGAAGACTGAGATAGAAGAGACCTCCTAAATCATTGTAACCAGGGATGTTGCTGGTAGTTTGCCAAGAGAGAAAAGTAATCAGTACCAGAAGCCTACCTTTATTGCAGCTAATTTTTCACTAGCATTAAATTAACATGCAAATAATGAGGAATGATGGGAAACTAATTTAGACATATAGTTTATAGCAGTATAATTTAACAAATAGTGGTCTCCATCCACCACGACTGTGTAGCGTGTAGGTAGTATGCATGCCTTTTCCATGTGACATTCAAAGTGTAGGTGCACAGTAGATGGAACATGTACAGGAAGCCCACTGGGAGTTCTCTAAGGTATAGAAAACCCTTTTTATTCCAGTGGAACGTGATTTTTGCCCATGGAGCAGCTTAATACCATGCAACAGCACTTCAGAACACAGCATTCCCTCTTGACCTGACACTAAGGGTTTTGCAGATTGTCCCTCAAGAACATCGACGCCATGAACCATGCCTTGCAGAATGGCAACCTACAAAGAAAATTTGAAAACCCTCCCGGGAATTCCAAAGTACCACAGCCCCATGTACGAGTACAATGTGCATTTTAAAATGTCATAAACTTCCTGCCAAGGATCCCACCTATCTCTGTATTAATGCTGTATTGGTATCCATATTATTTCTATTCCTTAAATGTGTACACTTAATAACTTGTTTAGGAGTAGTCGAGGAAGAAGGGCTGAATTTTACCAAGCCAAAAATTACTTTTAATTAGTAATTCTTTCAAACTAAACTTCAAAAAGTAGTATTTATTTGATCCTCAATGACAACAGCAATAGCACAAGCATCTGGCTTGGCAGACCCTCAAATAAATAAACTAACTAAAACTTAACTTATCCTTCTAGTGAAAGTTTTCTAATAGCACAGCATTAATATCAGAAACTGTTAATTCTTCTTGTATTCCTGTGTGCAACAGGGGAAAGGGACAGGAAAGGCATATGAAAGCAGCCTGAATCTGGCTGGAGATGAACTGCTGCTGCTATGATTTTTGGAGAAGGATGCAATTATTCTACAAAGCCCATGCTCTATTACCATTTCTATTCAATGACTTTAACCAAAAGGACCATTCAGCAAAGATGTCCCTTGTAAACATAGCATGGAGCTTACAGCGGGTTCCTGGCTTCTCTTGTTTGTACTGTAGTGTGGGCATGTTTAAGAGGTGGAAGATTTCCCTGAAAACAGTTGCAGGACAAGAGAAAGCTGTTTTGGTGCTTTGCCTTGTTGGTGAAGTACCACAAAGGATCTTTCTAAAATGTTACATCACTGGAAAATTCTCTAGAGACTACGGTTTCTCTTTAAAGTTAGACATAAAATAAAGCCCTGTGTACACAGTCAGGGAAACCAATCCTCCCCTGTTAATAGCAGAAAAGTACACTGTGGCACACGTTGCTGACCAGACAATGTTTGCCAAGCCAAAAGCATGTCTGAATTACACTCTGCTGCCTTTTCCTGGGGGGAGACAGTCCAGGATTATTTTTCTTATTTATGATTTTACTTTGTATTAAAGTATTTCTTTCTCTCTTTCTTTTTTCTCTTAATCTAAGTAGCCCAGCAGTCTCACACCATAGAGTTACAATTATGTTTTGCTACACGCAGTGCTTCAGGATCCACAGGGAACTCTGAAGCTGAGCCAGGATCCACAAGGAAGACATAAAACACCACAGACTTGGTCAGGAACACCTTGTGGAAAACGAGAAGAAACCATTGATGAGATTTACAACTGTCTACCAAACTTGGATACCAATTCCCTTTGCAAACAGCAGGGAACTGAGCATCCCAACCTTGGAGACAAATTTTGCCAGTCCCAAGCCATACTTTCCATGCTATAAGAACATCAGCCTGCTCAATCCCACATGTTACCATGAATTGGTCATTGTTCTGTCTTAATATGATCAAATTTTCTAATACCATAAACTAGCATGTGCTTTTATGAGCATGGGAACTGCCAAACCCTTGGCAGTGGTTTGCACATTGATTCTCTAATGGTTAATAACAAATGTGCCTCTTACATGATCTAGAGATACCCTCACACCTCCAGTCTCTAAGAAGGGCTGAGTTCAGACCACCTTCCCCTCTCTGTATACACTAATTAGGTCTCTTTTCTTGATGCAGCTGCCTATTCTCATTAAATTTGTAGAAATTTAATATTCTTGAATGTTTTCCCTGACAGATTTGGTTTAACAATGACTGACAGCACAATGGCATCAGCTTTTTATCATTCATTTGGAGATATGGCTAAAAATAAATTACTGAAAACATATCCTCAAGTCCCACCCGAGCTGTGCACTGGGGAACCCAGACTTTGGAGCAGCACCCCCAACACCTCCACGCAGCCAGTGAAGATAAGGATCAGGCTGTCTAGGCTGAGACGACTCCACTTCTGCGTCTCCCATTACTTGCTGCATACTGGCACACAGTAAAGGTCTCATCCATTCTCCATGGGAGTTCAGAAGAGCTTTCCATTGACATTGAGATACCTTGGACAATACGCCCGTTACAAAACAGACTGCAAAGCACAGCAGTTGTTTTCCTGCTTCCAATGACAGCCATGAAGAGATGGCATAAGCCACTTCCAAATAGTAATAATTTCTAATAGTGAAAAGGATATAGCACATACTGGAGTTACTGATGAGGAACACAAGCATCCATAGTGGAATGAGACAAAAACTATTTTACGGTCTCTGCAAAAACTGTAGGAAAGAGATCACCTAAAAGAAAATTTAGGATTGGCTGAACTGCTGCATATTCCACTGACGGCTGCTGACAGCTTCAGGAGGGAGCTGCACATGGCCTGTGCCAGCTCTGCTGCCAGCGAGACGCTCCCACAAAACCTCTCTGTCTGCTAATTTTAGCTTTTCTGAATTACTGCTCACATTAGCACAAGCCTGCCTTCTCTGAGGAATTCTCCCAGTCACTGCTGCCTGGACCTCTTGGAGCATTGTGGAGCCACAGTTCTGATGGTTAAAAGGCCTGTGAGGAACATGCAAGAACTTTACACCAGCAATAGCATAACCAAGGCCAGAGAGGGCAGCATGGGGAGGTGTGCTGCAGAGACTCACAAAACACTTGTCAGAGCCACTGAGGAAGAGGATGGAGAAAATGATGCTCTGAATAAAATTTACAGCAGCCTGTGGTGCCCGCCAGCTCCCTCACCAGTGAATGGGTGCAGGATATATCGTAGTTTACAAGTTTCTGCCTTTCCTCCATCACCTCAACGCCTTCCTCCAGGCAGCAGATGCTGATACAACCAACATGCAAAAGCCATTTAGGAGGAGAACAAAGCTGATCTAATCCCCAGACTGAGGGCCTGGACAGAGCTCAAAAAGCGGAGTGTGCAGCACAGCTCTACATGAGACAACTCAGGGGATGGGATCAGGCCCCAGGCCCTGCCAGCACCACTGGGTGTCACTAGGCCATGGTGGCTCCTGTATCCCAGCAGTGGTGGCATGCATGGTGAGGGGAGTTGTTTTGCTGTTTGCTCCAGATTTGGAGAAATCCAAGCAGAATCCTTCCCAGCCAGAATCCTCTGTTGGAAATGCAGTGAGGTACTACCTACAACATTGCTAAGAGAAATCCAGCAACATGGGGAGTGGCTGCACAGGACAGGCACCCATCTCGTGTGAGAGACCCAAAATCAGCACCCCACAGCCTCTGGGGAAGCTGAGCAGCACCTGAGGCTTCCTCAGGGCCTTGGCAAAGCTCAGATCCTTGGTAAAGCCCACCAAACCCTGAGAAGGCTCAGCTGATGTCACTGCATGGAATCACAATCCACACAGGAGGTAGCTGTCTCCAGGTCAGCCCCCTTGGCCCTGGCTTTAGCAGGAAGCACTGCCACAGGTATCTCTCACTGTGCTCAGAGGGTTTTAGCAGCCCTCCCGTTGCTCCTCTCCCAGTAAGAAAGAGAGAGGCCAGGTGTGGTGGTGCTGCAAGGGCTGTGGCTGGGAATCCACTCCCTGCCATCCTTCTGGCTGCTCTGAACTTGCAGCCTGAATGCACTGTCTGTGGGGAGGAGAAATGCTCTGCAGCTGGGAGGGCAAAAAAGGCCAGACCAGTAAAACCAAAAGTCATTGGACCTGAACTGGGTAGAGGTGCTTACTTTGGTGCCTGGGAAGAGCACAAAGTAAAACAGTGACCTTTTATTTCATCGGATGTGGGCCCTTCACCAGCCCTATCCACCGACTCCACTGAAGAAGGTATGACAGAGCTCCCACTGGGCTGGAAAACAGCCCAGTGCCAGGAAAGGGAACTTCTCTTCCAGACCTGTGCATTTCCCTTGTGTGTTAAACTTGGCCTGTAGGGCCCTCTGCAATCCTAAATCTTCAAATTATTAACCCGTTGAATTTGTGCTGGAGATGTTAGATGAACCAGAAAGAACCCAGTATGACTGAAATCTCAGCATGAGTCTGCATGGTTGGCAGTAAGAGAAAACTGAACTCCCTCCCCTACACTGGAAAACAGAACAATTGCCTTGGACATAATTCAGACATAATAAATGAGGGATTCCTTCATATTAACTGTTTTCAATTGCAGATTTATAGTCTAAAATTAGGCAGATGTTGAGTGCTGAATACAATGCTTAAAAACACAATGACAACTTGAAATCCCAGTTTCTCTGCATGTGGCAATCAGTAACTTCAATTATTTATTGGAATACAATTAAAATATAATTAAATGGAGCAAGCTATACTTAAGAATAAAGAAATATTGTAGAATTTAGTGGGGAAAAAAACATTAAGATTTTCAGGTCTTCCAAAACAGTACAAAATGTTTGGATACAAGATAAAAAACTTTAAAAATACTTTGCAAATCCCTTTGTAAGTACTTTAAGGAATTTACTTTAAATAAGGAATTCACTTTAAATAAGGAATTCACTCTTGAAAGAACACCAACCTTTATTTTATTTATTTCAATTGCCAAACTCACATTCTGAAACAAGAATAATAAATAGAAAGATAATGAATTCTTCATGAGCTTGTTTCAATATTAACATTAAGTCAATCTCATTTGCTTCTATTTCACAATAGAGAGAGACTTCTGTTAGACCCATATCGCTGATCACTGGTAGAAATGAGATGCAGAGCCCAGCTTACACTGCCTTTTATTAGTCTTTAGAGGGAAAAGGCTACATGAGCTGTGCAATTCACAGTACATCAACTGCAAAGCTCTGTATCATGCTATTTGTGCTGCTCATCACAAAACCAGTCTGAAAACACTTGCACTGTTATGGAGCTGGACAGTAGAACAGGGCTCAGCAGGTAACCAGGCTGGAATCACTCAGAGAGCACTCTCAGCTCCCACAGAGGGCAGAGGAAAAGAGAATATCTGCTTTAGGTCCAAAGCTGTGCAAGATCAGACCTCACGCTACCCAGAAAACCAGCAACAGGCAGTGAAAGCAGGAAGTAATTTGGAAACCCAGGCCAAAGTCCCCCCATTTACCTTAGGTTTGGGTTCATTTAAAAACAAACATAGGAAATTAAAATTGTGTATCTGTTTAAAAACCGCACATCTTTATACAAAACAGGATCACACAAGTTGGAGTGACTTTTTTTCATGTCTCTGCTGCAAGACAGAAGTGACGAGACCTGGGTCCCTCCTGACACACCTCCTAACAGGGTCTCCAAGATGGGGAGGATACAGAAACCTGCTTCAGTTCTTCAATATGTGATTTTAATCACTTTCTTTTTGTCCCATTTTTCACATGCACTGAGACCAAATTGTTTACTTTAGCTCGGGCTTGCAGAGTGTATTTTACCACATCGCTTTACTTTCCCTCTCTAACATAAGCATCCCCAACACCTTCAATCTTTTCTCCCAACTCCTGCTCCCCAGGCTCTGACAGCTCTTGTCACTCCCTCTGCACTTCTAGGAAGTCCACATTTTCCAGCGGCTTCTGGTAAATGGGAGTTTCCAAGGTTGCAGCTGCAGACACTCGCTGCAGAATTTCAACATCAATTATAGCCAACATCCACTCATCTAGGAATAAAATGCCTCAAAAGGTTATTAACACAGCTGGAAGGAAAGCAGAGATCCTCTTTTGAAGTGCTGATTTCCAACAAGCAGTGAACAAGTAACTTGGCCGTGAGGTGGTCAGTAAGGGGACACAGGAAGCAACACAGAGCATTGAGCTCAGCAGCCTTTTAGTAGGACAAGGTAAGACCACCACTACTTCAACAGAAGTCCCCCAATTCCTAACAGAGTGATAAAAACATCACAAACCAATATCACATATGGTAGAGGCTGGATTTGAACTGGCTACAGAGTGGCAAAACGCTCTTAAATTCACCAGCACTCATCAGTTATTTACTTCTAATGAACCCCTTTCTCCAAAACACCTTACAATTATTTTTTAGATTATATCAGAATAAAACACTAAATCTCCATGAGGCTCAGTAGTTCCACTGCATTTTTTACTGCTGTATTTTGGTACACGTGTATGGTAGAATAATTATCTTATCGATAGCACCAGATATTTAGTTACTAAAATTAGTATGAAGTCCCTGGTGTTATTTTTTAAATAGATGGTTATTTCTGTAGATCTACAATAGCCTCCAGAAAAAAAAAAAAAGTCCTCAAAAGCTCCTTCTGTGCAAAGATCACATAACAGAAAGCAGAGCTCTAGGGTTTAATTCCTATCAATCAACAAAATGAGTTTCACACTACTCCCGGTCAGAGGAGCTAATATACACAGTACCACAGGTCACCGGAGAAGAGCCTAAAATAAATCCAAGAGTGGGTGAGTATTGCTACATTTTGCCATTCCCTGTATCCTTCTTCTAATGTTACAAAGCCCCAGTCATTGAACTAATTATTAGGGGCACTTCAGTTGTTTTACTGTTCCTAGCACCTCTCATCAAACTTGGACAGTTCTGAGGAGCTGTTCAAACACACAGGGCTGGCCCTTGGAAACACTTTGCTGCTGTTATGAGCCCTGGATGTCCCCCAGAACAGGGAAACATTTGAGCAGCTTTTCAAACAGAGGACAAATAAAAAGTAGATGTCTTTAAAAACACAGGCCCCTGAGGCATCTCGGGTTTCCGCTCTGCAGAGAGCACCGAAGATTGCTTATCTTGGCTCCAGAACAGATTGATGTGCTCAGCCGGAAGGTTCACTACAGCTGACAGAGAACATTTCCTTCGTCGTATTGCTTCACCATTCGAGGCGATAACTCAGGCTAATAATATTCTGTCTCCTTTTTATCCTCCTATAGCCTACGCATAACTTAATTCCTAATTCCAAAGAGCTCGCAGACGAGATTGGCCTGGTGCTAGTTTCATTTACACACATATAAATCAAAGCTCAGTCTACTGGAATAGATGGCACTGCACTGGTGTTAAAATATAAAATCCTTGGCAAGGCCAGAAAATTCTCCCTCAGCTCCCCTGATCATAAACACCATGTTATCCTAGATTCAGTCACGCCCTCCAAATTTCTAAACACTGCATCCATTTAAATTTGCATGTAAATAGAATCTATCCTGAGTCACAAGAAATACAGCTTCGCCTACCCAGAAAGCATTAGTGCAAATGTAAACCAAGGAGAAAATGGCAGAGTAGTAGAAACTTGGCATCCGTGGCAATTATCTTTACATCTAATGAATAGCATCTTCATTTCTTAGTAACTAATTACAGTGGAACTGTTTAGAGAAAAGGCCTGAAAGAACCAAGGTAGGGCACCAAACCAGGACCGCATTATTTTATAGTCTCAGGATACCTACTCACAACCTCCTCCTCCTACCCAAAACTGCAGGATCAGGCTTTAGAACCTTCCAGGAGCTTTAAATTACCCCAGGCACTATGGACTGAAAGGTTACCATTTCAGGATAGGAACAAGCTGTGTTCCTAGATCTTCACCCCCAGGCAGTAACCCTCAGCCACACAGGAAACCCCACTGCCTGCAGGCACCTGCCTGACTGTGGCTCCCAGCTGCATGAAAGCCCTCACTATTCTGCTCTAACTCAAGCACACATAGCTGCTTTCAGAAAGCCCACATTATTATTCTGGTTTTGAAGAAGGGACTGCAGAAAGCTGAATCAGAAACTTTGAAAACTGCTAGGGAGACCCTGGTTTCACTTACCCTAATCTGTCATCACATTTCATCACCAATCTCATACCTGCTCCAAGCTCCCAGCACTGCGCCACCTCTGCCCCCTCCATTAAGATATAAAACAAGGGTTAAGTGACAGATAGTATCAATGTGGAGAGCAATCTGTCTCACTCAGAAACCAATGCACCGAGAATAAAGAATGAATTATTATCCTGGTGTCAATATGATAAATTACAGGCTCTTTTTCCCAAAGAATTTTTAGTTCTTCAGCCAGCACAGAAAACTCTTCTCCTTTTAGCACCCGACATCAGAGCAGTTTCTTCTGACATCCTGTTCAGAGTTTCTGTTAATGAAATTGTTTATTTTGGTGGATGGCTGATGCAGTTAGTAACTACAGCACTCATCTTGGAATAAACATGAACTGAGAGCCAGTGATAGGAATTCCAACTGTTCCTCCCATATATTTGTTTCCAAAACATAAATAAGTTTGAAAGCTCTGCTTGCTGCTTGCCCTTGTTAAAGTGAACAAAATGTTTAGGGGAAAATGAGTTTTCAGTGTTTCCTTACACCACACAGGTTACATGTGCCAAACCCATGAAGTTTGTGGTCACATTTCCCTCCTACAGCAGCGAGTCCACAGCTGTTGCACCAGACAAAACAGGACTGGGAGAAATAACCTCCTGATCTACCATACCCTCTCCATAACACTTATATCAATTCCAGAGGCTTGTCTATACAGCATGGAAAGATTTAAGAAAATATTAGATGACTTGTAGTGCTAATGGGAATCCATTAGAAATCTTTTCCTCATATCCAGCCGAATCATCACTTGCTTCAGTGTAACACATTTGTTTGCCTTCACCCTACAAACTCTCTCCTTTTGCAGCACCACAACATGCTTGCACAGACCCTTTTCACTCTCTACAACTGATCAACCTCTACCCTTTTAATCCTTCCTTGACAGGCCACTTTTTCAAGACCTCTGATCACTCCTGCTGCTTTCTGCTCTGCACCTCTCAATGTGCAAATATCCCAAGAAGGAGACAGTACTCCAGTTAATACCTCCAGAGGTCCAATCTGCAAGGACCCTTGGAAAGCCAGTGAAAGTGCTCCATGCATAGCCAGCTCCTCACTGCTGGGCACATTTTCATGACAGGAGATTGTACCACAGAGGAAGGGATATTCTCTAGTATAACTAGGGAGACATCTCCAAAGGCTTCACACACCAGGACAGAACAAGGCCTTGTAGTGACCACCAGGAGGAGAATGCTTCTTCAGCATTTCTAGAGAGACGGGCAGCCAGGTCTTGTATTGGCTCCTTCAGCACATACCTCTGACCCCAGGTTCAGCATCATCAGAGAAAAATCACTTCTGCACTGATCCAGAGTGAGGCAACCAAAAGCAGCAACAAGATTGAGCTAATTGATTCAGTTGTATGACAGTGGGGAACAGAAGGGATGCATCTTTCTATTACTGCCACCTCCATGAGGGAAGAGCAATTAATAGAAAAGGTTGACATGTTAGAAAGTAATTTTTGCTCTGCAATTGCTTGCAACCTGAAGCAATGTCATATCTTCATACCTGCAACCATGCAAAAAATGGTAAGACGTAGGGGACCAGTTTCATTACTGCAGCAGCTGGGAGGGAATTACCAAGCTCTGGGACACACACTCCCAGGGAGCGACCTACTGCTCCCCCAGCCCCACAGCATGTCTGTAATCTCTCTCACAATATGGTTGAAAATGGAGCTGGCTGGAGGATAAAATGAGAGGGGGTGGGGAGACTCAGCTTATTCGTAAAACCTTGACAACTGAAAGTCCAACAGAGCAAAAAGTGCGTCATCACAGGACTTAGGATGTTCAGGAAACAAGCCCTGGCAGATCTGGTACACATGGCTGCATTTGCCACTCACTCTGCAGCTGAGTGATTAAGTCTCCAAGCAGCCCTTAACCCTCTTCCATACCAAACACAACCTTTGTCCTCTGCAAATTGCATGTTTAAGGCACTGAGTGCATTTCCAAGACCTTTACCTCTTGACTTCTATATGCAGCCAACTCCTCTGCTCTTCATGTCTTAACTTCACACTCTTTGCCAAAACATGAAATTGTGTAACAGCTCATGTTCTGCGGGTTTAAAAGAGAAGGAGCTCCTGGGTGGCACAGGATGTGTTCCTACAACCCTGAGCAACCCTTCTCAGTCCCTCACCTGCCCTGGGGTAACATCCACCTCAATAGCTGGTGCAGTGGTTTTTGGGCTAGGATATTTGGCAAGCTTAAAAACAGGAAAAGGAAGGCGGATGAGGGCATACATAATCTCATACTCTCTGAGCCTGGATCAGAAATACCTATCTGGGCACTGAGTCCTATAAATGATCTCCCAAAGCTTGAAAAAATAAATATGCTCTGGCAACACACCTTTCCTCCAGCATCCCTGGGAAAAGGATGAGGACTTGCTTGTTGGAAGAGAGCCACAGAGACTAATGCAGGGAAAGGTGGTGGTTTACATTCAGAACAATTTGAAATTACTTTCTTTGAAAGCTTCCTCCTGAGTCCACCCATGTTCCTTCCCCACCCTGGAGAAATCTTTGGAAAGCGCTGGAGCACGAAGATCTGCCTCCTTGTACAGACACTCTCTCCTCCCCAGCAACTACAGTCCCCTACCCCAGCTCTCCTGAACCTCCCACAAGGTATTAAAAAGCAACAACAGACAGCAGGCTCTCTCCAGCTTGCTATATTTAACTGCAGACCTCTAAGCATTCCTCCCTTTGCACTCCTCTGAAACAGTTGCATAGAAACATGGAGAATGAGAACTGCTCCTCGTTGCTGTGAGGAGCCTGAAGCCCAGGTTTGCTCCCACTGTCTCCGCTCTGGGGCTCCTGCATTACCACGTGTGCCATAAAAACCACCGGAGCACACACAGGAGGAGGAAGGGAACACTTTTGTTCCTCCGCCCCAAGAACTCGAGGCACTAAATGTTAATACTTGGAAATCAGCAACTGCCAAGAACAAGCTCCCCACCCACCCATCCACCCTAAGCTTTGAAGTGTTTTCTTTCTGGCTTTACCTTGGCACGCTCGCCAAATAAGTCACAAGTTTCCGAAGGTCTTCCTGCCTTATTCTGTCATGATTGCTGCGGGCTGGGAAGGTCAAGACAGGACCACCTCGTTTATCACGGCCACCTGTGGAAAATAAAGGATTGTTAGAAAATCAGGCAGGAAGCACACGTCAAAAAAACTATGTGCACCGAATTGATAAATAGAAATTACAGCACGTTTAAGAGTCTGCACACCCATTGTAGCTTTCAGACTTGCCTATTTGAGGAAGACAAGCTTGCATTTGCTGGAGCTCCAAATGGGGGATATAAGAAAAAAAAAAAAAAAGCCCACACAAGGAAAATTGCTACTAGCACTTCTTCTTTCACCTAATCCCATCAAGTCTAAGCTGCCACTCCAAGAAGGCAATGCTAATGAAATCCTACTGTGGGGATAGTTTTAAACTGGTCAACACCAAGAAAGTGAAAGCATTTTTCACTGTTACTCAGTGTGTTGCACCGTTCATTCCAAGATAGCTTACTATGTCCTGCCAGTTTGAAGGGATGTATCTAAGTAATGTTTATGCAGCACAATGTTCTAATCTATCAGTTAATTTATTAAAACTGAAATTTTGATTAGAAGTTCATGTCTCCTAAGCCTTCTGTCTATAAAGTGTTGTTGGCAATCAGAATAATTGTTGGGGGGGGTTTCCTGTAGCTTTCCTGTCTTAAAAACCACTTATTTTAAACTATCAGTGTCTGGCCCTTCATCTTTTACAACAATTGTCTAAAGGCTTAGCCATAAAGGAATGACTCTACCCTGAACTATACAATCTATTCTACAGCACCTTATTTTATGCTCTCCTGTAAATAAAGTTTAAGAAGATTGAAACTGAAATCTAGTGCCTCATTCAATGTTTAGTCCTTTCTTCACGTATTATCTCAGGATTTTTTCCAGGAATTGTATGTTGTTACATACATACTTGCACTGTTATCTAGGAAAAAGTTACAGCTAAACTACAGCTCAAAAAGCTAGCATGGTACTGCAAGGACATCACAAACAAGCTGTAAAAATGCATATGAGTTTGCACTTCTCAATGGAAAGTATAATCCCTTTAAGAGAAATATCACTTCTGAGAAAGTAAACCCACATGCTTTCTGAGCTAATTTACTTGGCCAACAAGAAGAAAAAGCTACACGAGGACATGAACATCTCCGGCACTGATCTACACTGTGCTCTCTCATTAAGAACTCGGGACACCTGCAGGCTGTGCTATTGGCACATTCCTGTTACTATATATAAGTTTTCTTAAAATACAGATAATTTTTAATTGCTAAGACCTGTCTAGAGAGTCTTCTACAGCACTGCTGCCTGTACAAGACAGAGTCTGTTACACAAACTTCATCAATATAGACAGAGATGCCACTGGTACCCCTCGTCACGGTTCATCAGCCTTCACATTCCCACAGTTTTCAGTGGATGCAAGACACCTGAAGGGCTACATTGTGCAAGTCTCCATTGGAACCAGGTCATGTCTGATCTGTCCAGGGATAGGAATGGAGAGGCAAACAACAGATGTCATCTTTATTTTGAGCCCTCATGCAGACAGGGGTACATATGGAGTACAAAAACTGTCCTGCCTAATCTCCACCCAAATCTCTGTGCCTTCTATTTGCCTTTGGCTTTACACCATGAAGGTGAGGAAGGCCCGCTGGAATTCAGTGTCACCTTGGCAGATCCACGCCTCTGTCACATAGCATGAAAATGGGGGCATAATGTAAGAAAGGATTCAGTTTACAAGGAAATAAAGTCATTTAAATTTTCAGACCCTTTTTATGAAAAAAAGCTTCCTCATTTTAAGTACATTCTCCCTTTGTTGAGATTATTTCACACACCACATCAATGCCAAACCATTATATCATGCATGATATGTGTCCAACAGAAAAGCAAGCCAGCCTATAGACTAGCAAACCAATACAGTAACTAAAGCTGGAGGGAAATATTTTTTCAGCACAAGAAGCTTTTCAAGGTTTTGAAAAATTTCCCATCATATCAAGATGTAACCGAGGCTTTCAAAAGCTTCCAGATATTTGCTGAAGCAGAGACCTTGACTTGAACTGCATCCCAGAAGAACATGCTACCCGCTACTCATTCAGGCTCCCCTCTCCTCCATTCCCAATTATTTAAATATTTGTACAGTGTGGAAAAGCACCAAGAGCTGAGATCAGAAGACATCCAAGCCCACATTTATAATCCTCTCCCAGGATATGAAACACCTGGAAAGGGCCATGAGCTTCCCACAGCCCAGCAGCACTAATTACTCTGATGCTGCCCATTCACCTTGGCTTCATAAACCAAAACTTGTGTTTCTGGTCAGGGACCCCTTTAACACCTACCATTCCACCAAAGTGAGCTCTACAAAATAAATAAATAAGAAACCTGTGTAAATTCTGGTAGGCTGCAAACATTAAGTCAGAAAATTCTTTACCCTTTTAGTAAGAGCAACACAAGGATTTCAGCAACAGAAAAGAAAATAGGAACCAGAACATTCCTGTCCTGTCTTTGCTTCAGGATAAAAATTGTCCCTCAACAGTTCATCTAAATTGTCCTCAGGGGAGCAGGATAAATAAGGCTCAGGCACAGGGTCAGAAGTTACCAGGACAGACCAGAGAAAATGGGTTAATTCTCATTGGAGGGGGAAGGCTACATGATGACCCAGTTGGAGGTTTCTGGATGATGGAAGGATAAATAAGCACCTGGACTGATTCCTTCTAGTCTTAAAGCACATAAAAACAAGGAGACTGGGGTAAAATAGCAAGATAGGTTAAGTTTAGAGACAAATGTTTCTCATTTCTGATAAAAGCATAGCTCTAGGGTTTGAGCAATAGAGTGAAATTACAAGTACATCATACATATTAGAATCCTTCAATCGTGTCCTTCAGCTCCATGCAATCCAAATTACTAAGAAATCTCTAATTTTTATGAATCTCTACAGAATTTACAATTTTATCAAGAGCCTGTATGAAGAAACATCAGATTTCTTCTAGAACAAACCACTGTATGTTTAATTCTCTGTCAGACTTGCAGAGTTCAGTAACTGGGTTACTCTCCTTAATACTGATATATGTAACATTTTCATTATATTTTGTAACCCAAAATCTCAGCTTTTCTAGGCAGACTAAAGGGGGTATTGCCACCACCAGACTTGCATACATAAGGATGCTCATCTCCTCTAACTGAGCCTGCTGAGAAGTAGCAACAGACACTAAAAGAGAAGAAAATCTTCTAGCATTGGCTGTGCAGGGAGTCTGTCTATACCACTGCTTTTCCTTATTATTATCTTTTTACTGAGGGGAATAGTAAAGTACTGAGAGGAGAAGAAGTTCAGCGCAGATCCCACAGTGAGTCACTTGAAGAACCAGGAGTAGAACTGAGGTTTTCTGACTTGATCCACTGTGTTAGAGCTTCACAGTGCTTGAGACTCTGTCTCTGCTTGTTACTAATCCACTCAGGGAGACAAATCTTGCCCCAAGTCAGCCATGATCTCCACACCGATTGTACATGCAGTCTTCAGAGAGCTACTCAGCACATTGTTTTAAAAGACAATAAAAAGTAGAAAGAAGCCAGGAGTCTCAATTGCTCTAATCAATAAGTCTCATCTCCTGCCTCCCCCTGGACTCACAGAAATGGGATGCAATAATCAAACATGTCATTAGATTTGCTAATTACAGTTATTAAATGCTAAAACAAACAGCTGATAATTTCTTACTGTTTTTCAAGTTGGATTTTCATGAGCTTTGCTCTGATTTAGAGAGGCAAACAGATGGTCTAGTTATTAGTGCTCTGGAAAAAAAGAGTTAGAAAAACACATGTTCTTCGGGGCACAGAGTACACTGAGAACAAATATTTAGCCATATATGCCTTGCATTTCTCCTACAAAATCCTTTGTTGATGGCCTTTCCTGTCAGTGGCTTCCTTGCCAGTTCTTCCCATCTCCCTTTCTTCTATCCTGTAAGAACCCATGGCTAAATTCAGGTTTTATTCCCAGAAGTGGTATCACATCATTTTTCCTCCACAAATCATGCAGGGGACATTACAGTGATGGCACAAGGCATCATGATGCATACCACATTAAAAGACAACCTTAAAGAAACCTCAGAAAACCTGTGTGCAGGCAGCACAGTCAGTGGCCTTCTGATAACCACTTTTTCAGTCAAGCCTGCAACTAAGAGGAAAGAGACTCCAGTGACAAGATCCCTGTTTTGGCAGCTGCCTGAACATGACACCTCTTAGCGGTGGGCCCAAATGTTTCTGCCTACAGTGGCCCCAAATGCCCACAGGTAAGCCAAGAAATTGGCCACCCCAAAGTGTTAGTGACATGAACTCTGCGTACAGGCTTTACCAATCTCAAGTCCTGAGGCACATCCATCCCTGTTAATGCACAACAAACTGGAATTCCAGCTATGTGTAGCCCTGTTGAGGACAGGAAATTTTCAGTTTCCGTTAATGCAGACCTTCTTGTGTACAGCAGACAATGATTTTATCAAGCTCTGTTTTCAAGCTGCATCTCTCCAGTTCTGTCAGCCCTTCCACCACGATCCTTACCTGCTTGCAGTGATCCACATGTAAGGGTTTCCAACCCTCTGCTTCCTTTCGCACTCCCTTCATAAGCATGAATTCACAAGGATTAACCAGAGATAGGCAAATGTCCACCCATGTAAAGGTTCCCAAGAACCTTGTCTAACATCCTGCAGCACACCAGCAACGGAAACGGGAGCAGCACACAGTGTCTCTGGCCTCTGTTCAGATGTCTACTGCAGTTCAAGTGAATGTGCCGCTTCATCTGACCCTGCAGATCATAAGCTGATCAATCTTGATGTTGTAGACTCTGCTGAGACCATAAGTGAATTTCCAGAGGAGCTGAAATAATCCTCATCAGGTATTTCAGTCCAAAATATGGTGAAAAAATGAATTATAATGAAGAGAACTAGGAGACAGACAGAGCTCAGCTGATGTCAGGCACTTCAATACAGTGATAAACAATACACTCCAGATTTCTAAATCTAATTGACAGACTTCCTGGGAAAGGAAAGTATCAAGGAATTGGTATCCAGAGTCTTGAAATAACATTCCTTTCCCTGTCATAGCTGAGCCCTGTGAGAAGTCTGCTTGCTACTGGACTTACTGTGAGCAGACTTCTATACTAAAACTCCTTCAGCTTCAAGATGGACTAATTTGTTGCAAGGGTCATACACAGGATTAGCTGTGTGACCACCCTCCAATTCAGTTGGTTTCAATCAGGTGATTCTAGTGCAAATGATGGAAATTTAAGCTCTCACAACAAGCCAATTAACACAGCTGCAGTGCAATCACCAGGGCCTGATTCTCCAGAGTGCTACTCTTTGCAGCATCCATGTCTCAGAGTCAATTGCCCAAATCAAATTCTAATGGCAGATTCTTACAACATTACTTTTAGGGTTAATGACTCCAAAACCAAGGCTAATTGTTCTCACCAGAAGATCTCCTGGCAGAGCAGGTCAGAGGCTGTAGATGGGACACCCAGTGCAGCGTCTGAAATGGAAGGATCCTGTTTCCTACCAACTAAATTTGTTCTGCAATCACCTAAAGCCACTGCATGGATTTGAAGAGACAACCTGTTGTGGCTTGTAATTAATTTTCACTACTTTATGCAAGTATTTTGGGGTACTTCTTTAATTTTAAATGTACACTGGCCAATAAGCCACAGGGGAAATAATTTCATTTCCCAAAAAGAAAGTTATTATTCCAGCAAGGCATAACTAAGGACAAGTGAGACTCATTAAAAGGAAGGGAATACCTTCTTATGTGGAAGGCAAAACTTCCAGAAAGAGTACAGAGGAACTTGTTTTTTTCTCTGAAAGTAGCTGGATTGCTGAGAAGTATCAGGGGAGCACTTGTACCCTCTTCTTCAACACTGACACTAAAGCTCTTTGCCTTTTGCCCCAGCTACAAATAACGTTTGTTGATCTTGTGTCCTCTATTGCAGATGTATAGGAACAGCTGTATATATGAGAGACTGAACAAAATAAACCCCAGATCTTCTAAAACAAAACACCCCACTGCAAAACCTACTGCACTACAAAACAGCCCTCTTGCTGCTGGACAAGGGAAGGGAAGGGCACATGGTGATGCCAGTCACTGCTGATGGTGGTACAGACAGACACTCCAAACTCACACCACAGGGCACAGTGCTAGAAGCTGTACAGAATAAGGAGAAACAAAGAGAGGCCAGATACACCCTCATCATACACTCCTTCTCTTCCTCATTTGAGACAAGCATGGAGAAATAGTCAAGGAATGCCATGCTTTTCTAATAGCAGATATCTTTTTTTTGAAATCTCCATTGATTTCAAACTACACCAGGGAATGGTTAAAATGGGAGATATTTTTCTGTAACAAAATATAGAATAATTGATGTTTCATTTGAAATTTCCAATCCAGAGGAAGAGGAGAATGGAAACTTTTTATTTAAATCAAAACTTTTTGTGCAAATACAAAATATTTACATCATTCAAAAATTAAATATTTTGGTTAATTTTATTCCCAACCTAATACAAATTCCAGTGTCCACAAATCAGCATTTGAGACCCCCTGAAACCAGGATGTGAACTCTTCCAGTGCCCAGAGGCACTGGGGGTTTCATTTCAACACTTTCTCTGAAGACTGAAGTGCCTCCATTGCAGAAAAAGTAAAAACATGCACCTCTACATGTGGTACTTCTGACACTAAGCAACCTGTGGTGTCCTTGGACAAGTTTTTGGGAAGGTCGGTGTCTTCTTCTCTGAGCTTTCCCCTTTGATTCATCCTGCTGGCCTAAATTTGGTGGAACCTAATTGCAAAGCTGTCCTTTCTTTAGAACTATTTACACTGAAGCTCCTCCTCTGAAAGACCTTTCAGGAAATCTCTGCTTTTCCTTTAAGGCTCTCAGGTTCAGACATTGCTGTGACCCAACAACGAGACTGCTCCTGAGATGTGGGGTTGGAGACAGCGGGCTACCAAAGGATGGAGATGGCTGAGTTGTTACTGCATCCACCTCTCCCTGCTCTGTGCCCTTTTGGTGCCCAAAGCACACAGAAAAACCTCCTGCGTTGCAGATACATGCTGGGAGCTCTGCTTGTCACAGCTGCAGCAGCTCACCAGTTTATTACACCCTCTGCTGCTGATTCCTCCGTGCTCAACCACGCTCTCAGAAACCTGGCCAGCCTCCTCCTTTGTACTCCTGCCTCGGCAGATGAGCAGACAGTACCTGGGTGACAGCAGGAGCCCACGCGCCACCACTCTTCCGAGCCCTCCAGGGAGCGGAAGTACCGGGAAGGATCCTGAGAAACTCTTCTGGGTGGGATGCTGGGAAATGCTTTCAGCAAGACCCATGACATCAGTCAACTAACAAGCTTTTTATAGCCTAAGTACATGAAAAGTTCCATGCATGGGAAGGGAACATGATAACACATTCCCTTCCCTATCCTGAAAGTTCATACACTTTGTTCCATACTGTACTGATCAATAGAAAATCTCCCATAAATATAATCAAGCAGCTGAACAACGCCCCAATTTACACCACTCTTCTAAAACAGTGTCTGTTTCCCAAGAAAGACTATAAGCCCAGTTTCCAAAATATTTCACCACCTCTCACTGAAAAAAAGCACCTAAAATAATCTACAACCTGTTTTATTTCCTCTTCTCAGTGTTCATCTCCTTCTCAGAATACAAAAATCAGTCTCTGGCTTGTAACTCACTCCCTAATGGTTCCCAAAGCCATTCCATTGCTGGAAGCAGCACACTGAACCACCCAGGCAAAGCCAAGATTTTATTAGGGTTTAGACAACAAGCAGGTGGCCAAAGCCTCCCCCCTGCCAGCCCCCTGCTTAATCTGCTTCCAGGAGGTCAGTGATGGAAGCAATCAGACAGCGATGGCTGGGATGCACCCCACCGCAACTGCTCAGTCCATCGCTCTGCATAGGAGCTATGGAATGGGATTTTCAGGTACTCTTTAGACACACATGTGAACTTTGTTCAGGTTCAGTCTAGCTCATAGATGAGATCACTGGAAGAAACCAAGAACTAGTTCCAGGAAAAAGTCCTGATATTATCCACTACCCCTCAGCTTTCCGGCGGTGCAGGGATGCAGATGCAGAGCCCCGCGCCCGCTGCTCGCTGCCGGCTCAGTCAGCCGAGGGGAAGTGCCAGGCACAGAGCCCCACACAGCACTTAGGCTGCATGAATCCATGCCCAGACAGTTAGAGCTGTATGTCAACTCTGAAATTAAGTGCACTTGTGAAAGCCTGAGTGCTCCTCTGAGATGACACGGCTGTGCAGGCAGGTCCTGTTGTGCCTGCTCTGGAGCAGGCAGCAGCCGCTCTGCCTTCCCTGCCTGTTCTGCCCTTTTGCTTTGCAGGGTCCAGGTGTGGAGCATCCACTGCAACACAAAGCAAAGTGTAGCCCCTGTCTGAAGGGTCTTGTGTGTTCCCTGCAATTTTCCTGTTGAATCCCAGACAAACAAGCTGGTGAGCCACAGCTGATGAGAAAAGCAATAAACTATTTAACTGACATGTTCAGCTGAGAGTTTTTGTGTGTGCTGATAAATTCTGCTGGTTGTAAGGAGAATCCCCTTGACAACTTTACTGTACTGTTATCGTTAAAATTAACTGTAGTATTAAACTCTGAAGAAGATTCAATAAAACTCTCCTGTTCCTCAAGGAAGCCTGATTAAAACACAATGTGCTCTCAGAGACTGTGCTAACTACAGAACTTTTTTTTTGTTGATCTTGGAAAGTCCAGGTATTTGATTTTTCTGTTTTGTCAAACATTTTCTCTTCTGTGCTCAAAACATAGTCTAGGAAATTATCCCATTTTAATTTAAAAGAACCTAGCCATCAGCTGAAATGCTAAAATCGTTTTCTTAATCTGCTTTATTACAACAGTCCAGGGGAACACTGGGCAGTACTTACACTCTGCGCTGGAAGGGGATGCTGAGGCAGAGAACACCAGCAGCTCAGAGTGCTCTGCCTGCAAAGGCAACTGCTGCCCGTAGTCATTGCATTTGGAGACCATGAAGAGGAGGTGTAAATCCCAGGACCTCTAGCTGTGTCAGGAACGGCACATTTTGAGCAGATCCAAGTCTGGAGGCTGGTGAGTCTATATGGAGCAAGCTGTACCCTGCCTGCAGCGGATCATGGTGTGAAAGCCCAGGGGATTGTGTTGGCGCTGCTTATTTAACACCCCCCTCCGCAAGGCAGGCTTGGCACAGGACAGTGTCTAACGAGCTGATGATTTGATGTGAGACCCTCTGGCTCAGAGCGGAACACAGGCACCGTCAGTGGAAGGGGCTACATAAACAATCCAGACAGGTTGTCATTATTAAATATTCCATGAATTACCAAATGATCCTGCAGTCATTTCCATGCAAAGCAACAGCAGGAGCCAAGAACTAAATTGCAGTACAGTCCCTGCATAAATTCCTCCCCTTCGCTTCCCCAGAGCACCCGGTTCAGCTTTTGTGTCTCAAACAAGTGTGCAGGTACGCTGTGTTTTTATGACTCTTTGGAGCCGTTAAAGCCAACCATGTAAAACATTTCAGGACATTCAGAATGAGACTTCAGTGTGAGATAAAGTGTTCCTGCATGTGAGTACTGTTGGAATAGTCTTAGGTTTTCAGACAAGACTTTTGGTGTTTCAGAAACTTCCCTCAGACTCCTGGATTTTCATGTCATTGATGAGAAAGTTTAGCATTTATAGATCCTCAAATTTTTTCCCCAAGTCACGGCTGGACTCATGATCCCTGGGCCATTTAACTGTTACTATATAGGAAGATATCTCACACCAGCTATCAGTCAAGGGGAAAGCTTTTCTTCCCTCGGTGACCTCTCCATGGCTCAGCAGGGTGATGAGCCCCATCCTCATGGGCCTGAGGACTCAACTCCAGCAGCTGGGGAGAGAGCCAGGGAGGAAGAGTCCGGGCACCTAACAGCCTTGCTGCAACCTCTTCCCTTCTGCAGTCAGCATTACTGTGGAGACGAAGGAAACAAAAAAGCAAAGACTGCAGACAAGGGGAGCTGGCTGTTCTTGATGGAGGTTTTCTCATTGCAAGCAGCCTGAATGGTTTGTAATCATCAGAAATGCTGCCACTGGAAATACCCTGGGTTTATGCTGCCAGTTTGAGTGACTTCATGCAAGATTATGATTGCTTCAGACTTTCTCTTCCTCCTCTCACTGACAAGTTGTAATTCACACCAGAAGCACTATCATCCAAGCTATTCTCAAAGCCTCTTCCATATTGTCTAGTCCTGATCCACCCCCAGATGCTTGAGATTCGTCTCCTGAATGAAGGCTGTAAATCTTTGTACAGAATGGCAGGAGAACTTTGAGCATCTGAGTTATTATGTAAATGCAGCATCAACAGTACTTTTAACTGCAAGTCGATTGGGACTGTAAATGGAACACCAGTGATTTATGGGTCTGAGTGCTTCCTACACACAGGAATTTAAAGCTATTCACTGACCTTGAACCAAAAGCAGTGGTTCAAGTGAAGTGTCCTGTGTGCTGAGACAGCTCACATCTGCTGCCTTTCATCCTGCCTGTGCTGCTCATTTACCTGTGTCTCAGAATATGAAGAAAATCAACATGGACCAGTTTCCAATGCCCTAAGTATTAGTGGATAGTCCTGGTCCACATATAGCCCTTTCCTTAGCAAAGAGCTAATTTAAGTACTACCCAGTTCAAACATGAAACCGGTCCCTTGAGACTCTACAGTATCATAAGGACCAAGATGTGGCAGATAGTGCTCATGATGGGCTGAAGGGATCAAGGAAAGGTGTGCTCACCTGACACAAAGGCCACTTTCTCCTTCAGTATAGGAAGGACATCAGCAGCTTTTAAACCATCATTTCGAAAAGAACCTGAAAAACAGGGAAAAACAGGAAAGTCACATTAGAAGAGAGCAGGTTCTTGCTCCCAGCTTCATGGACACACCATGTTTCTCAAAAATCACACTGGAGAAAGGCTATAAATTACATAAAAGCACCAACAAACAGACCCAAATGGCTGATGAACAAACAGCATCAACATCAATAGAGATATGTTCATATAAAAAAAATTAAATACAGAGAATCAACTCATTGCTCTATCTTTCAAAAGTTCTGAAAGATTAACAGATTTCCCACCAAGTAACCAGTTTAATCCCTGCTGCCTCTTTCACAGACCATACTATCAAGCCTGGGAGATGCCCATCTTGCACAGCAAGCCAGGAGCCTTCTCCCTTCACTGTTCTGAACATAGCCCAGGCAAAATTGCAGGGAACATTACAGCACATACACATCCATTTAGCACCAGCCCTTGAGACAGACTTGCACAGGGGCTGGCTTAAAAAGGGCTTTTCCCCTTTCCCCCTTTCTGCTGTGCACAGCACAGCTGAGATGGGATGGTTCAAGACGGGACCACACTCAGAGGGAGGACATGCTCCTTATGAGCCAGCCAGAGTTTTCCCTGCGTAAGGAGAGGTTTGAAGCACATCCTCAGGTAATACATGCTGTTTGATTAAGCATACCTGCACAGGCCATTTGTATTCCCTGAAGTGCCAAATTACTTCATGTCTCCTAAATGTTCATCCAAGAAATCACAGACTTTTACTTTCTTGGGAACAGAACTGCCCACAGTTTCAGGTGCCAGCAGCATCTTTCAGCTTTGCAAAAGACCAGCAGTAAGGGATCACCCCAGAGCAAGCCAGCCACTGCTAGTCCCACAAAAGGGGGTTTGAAGGACATCTTTGAAGTTCCCCTGAAAAATAAGTCATTCATCACTGGGTAGTGAATAGCCATCATGACAAGTGATCTTCTATATGGCCTTAGATCTATTCCAGCTCACCAAAGAATATAACACATTTGAAACTCTGCATTTTCCCTTTCTGCCTCTCACAGGCAGGCAGGCAGGCAGCAACCATTCTTCTGAGATGGTGCCAGGGCAAGAAAGTCTTCTCACTAAGCAGCTTTCTAGAAACAGGGCCTTGCTGCGGCCATCACACCCTCCTCGCTGAACACAGCAGATGATACCCTGACCATTTGGGTCTGAAAGAGGGACTGGGGGTAAAAGCACCCCCTTTGTATTGTCATCTATTGCTTCCAACATGCAGCCTGCAAAGGCAAAGTGCTTCAATCCATGCAGACATTTGGAACAGACAGGATGAAGACCAAAACAGCCATTTTCACCTGCAGCTGAACTACAAGTGTTAGTATTATTATGGTTGAGTTAGTGGTTTTTGCCATTCGCAGTCAGATTGTGCAACAAGGCTGTCTTGTACACGTAAGTATGTCCCTCCCTGGTGACCAAAAGCTACAGTTAACTCTCTTTGTCCCCACTTGCTCTCAGGTGTCACCTCTGTGACACTCAGCTCCAGGAGATGTGTAAGCTCACCAGCTAAGCCTACAGCTAGTGAAAGCTAGTAGTCAAAGACTGAGGTAATTCAATGCAAGGCCAAGACCGATGTAACTGCAATTTGAACAGGCACTGGAGCACAGTCCCAAGGGATGCCTAAAGAGTGCATTGTGTCAGTAAAGTGTTTGGGGACCAGGGAAATGAGTCCTGATTGCTGAACTCTTTCTGTGTTCAAGTAAGCAGGACTTTGTGCACTCTGTGTTAAATATATGAGACTTTGCTATTAACTTCTCTTGACAAGAACAACCTCTCAGATCCCAAGCTGTGGCTAGTTCTCACATCAGAGGTAGGAACTGCTCAGCCACAGGCAACATTTGGAATTTAAGCAGCTCTGTATATAAGCATCTCATCCAACCATGAAGCAAACGGGAACAGCCAATGTGTGAGACGCATCGTGAGGGTTTGAAGACACTCAAGTGAAGTACTGGGCAAAATTTATCCAGCTGCAAGATCTGCAGTGTCAGTGCAAGTTGAGTTTTGGCCAGTGTTTGTTAAATTTGTCAGGAAAATGGCAAAGTCAATTCTTAGGCACCCAACTGTGCAGCAGACAGTATGCAACTGAAATCTTTGTGAGCATTACTAAAAAAAGCCGGTGGGCGTATGTAAAGCACACCATAAGGACTTCTTAGCAAGAACCCACTATACTGAGGGCTGAAGGCCAATTTCAGACACTCTCCTGCAAGGAAGGACTGCATCTCACAGAGGAAATACACATGGAGACTGGGAGAAAAATGTACGACTTTAAAAGATGGTCACCTTCTGAGCTGTAGCAGGGCAGGCTGCAGGCAAGGGGCTCTTTGCTAACAGCCCCTGTGTCCTGACTGTGCACACGAGAGGCGAGAAAAGACTTGAGTGGGGACAGTGCTGCAGCAGGTACTTTCCCCTTTCTCAGTATTGCCCAGGACAGGTCAAACACACTCCAAAATAAATGATGAATGAATTGGAAAACTGTGAGCCTGTCCTACAACCAGGGAATAAACAAAAAGTCCCAAGAGCTGCAAAACTTCCCTTGGGATGAGGAAGGAAACTCTGGAAGGCAGATCAGCACCTAAAGCAATGCGCAGTGCTCAACCAAGTGGCAGCTCATGACCCACAGATGAGGCCATGGCCAGTGGTTGCTCCAGTTCCTGACAAAATCCTTTCATTGGAGGCTACATCTCAGAGCATGCTGTCAGGTTGCCAGCAAGAGCTGGGGCAAGGTATGCATAACTGGAAAAACCAATGGCTGTAACAAAGACTCCAAAAGCAACAGCAAATCTGTCTCCAGGAGGGCCCAGCATAGCAATGTTGCATTCCCCAGTTCGTAAGTTATTATAAGCATATCCCTAATGATGCTCATTTTCATCCTATTCCCCAGCTGTTTCTAATACATTTGCTTTGTTTGTTTGCATGCTGGATCCAAGGCCATGTCTGCAGAGCACCATCTCATTTCGCCGCAGAGCCCCGTGCACACAAAGGCTGTGTTTTGTAGTCTGCCCTACACCTCTCTACTGCTCCTCTCTGACAGCCCTTCTGCAGCAGATGGACAGAGAAGGACAAACTGATGAAGGAAGGGCAGGCTGAACACTGAGCCATCCTGCCCACTGTCCATGCATGGGTTTGCTGGTTCACCATCCTCATAAACACAGGACTACACAACAGAGCCCGTCTTGCTTTCTACCTGCGTGGTCTGCCAAGATACTCGAGCACTTCAATCACCTCTTTACCAAAAGAGAGGCACAGAGAGCACAGTGCCGTGAGCTTGTCACCCTGCAGCCCCTCACTCCTTCATCACATCCTGGCTTAGTGTGCTACACACAGAGCAGGGACACTATGACTGGCCACAAACTTTTATTACTCCAGTGACCCAAGAAGAAAGCACACCATGTCAGCCTGAGCAGCTGACAGTATGTGTTCTTGTAAACTTGGAAGGACTGAAGAATTAAGAGTGGATCCTCAGCATGGCTGATTCATGTTTCAGGGCAGAGCAGCATCACACGTGCACAGAACATCTCCTAGCAGGGATTCCCTGGGTGGCAGAAGAAGCTCACAGTTTTAGATGAGATGCTGTAATGAGAAACCAGATGGGTGAGCTGAGAAGCTTAAGGCATGCTTCCATGGTAAATGCAGCAATTCTGAAATTGAGAAAATTTGTTTTTCCCCTGCACAAATGCCCCAACTGGCCTGGAGAGCTCACTGCTGAAGGACATGGAGGTCAGCAGCTCAAGGGGCTTCCCGAACAGGTTGGAGATCTGCAAACAACAAACATCTCCAGAGAACCGTAAAGATTAATAAAATAAGCAAGAGTTTTGGAAAGAATGTAAGCCTACAGACTTTGAAGTGAAAGCCAAGCTCTAACTCTTGGAGTGAAAAATAAATTATCCCCAGAGAGAGCCCTGTGAGCTTTAGCATTTCTTTCTCTAAGCAGAGTGCAGGATCTCTGTTGGAGACACCGTCTTGGGCTAGATGGAGCAATGGTCTGCTCCAGAGTGGCTTTTCCTAGAAAAGCTTCAGTTCTAATCTGAAAAATGCAGCTCTTGGCTTCAAATAAAGATCAGCTGCTGGAAATATGGAAATACTTTCTATACTTAAAAAAAGTATGCGTAGGCAAGAAGAAGGCCTCCTGTCAGAGCACTGCATGGGGCTTAATCACTTGGCTCCTGATGCCTTCAGCAAGAGTTGTTCATCCCAAGTCCCATGCAACGTTTCAAGAAAGGCAGCCCACATTTTCATAGTTCTCAGAACAGATTTCACTATCTTAAAACTTTGGCATAAAGTTTCTTTAACCAAACAAAACTGAACTCCTTGGGCTAAACCCATCCCTCGAGGAACTCCACTGGAGTCCAGGATGCAACAGTGGGATTAATCTGGTCCACATTTCTTCTTCCCCCAGTAAAGGCCTCTCCTGTATTTCTATACCCCCACTCCCACACCCCAGTTTTTGGGGCATTTATCTCCCAGGTTTATCTGCCTTCCCACCTTTTTATTTTTCTCCCCTCAAAGTCTCAGTGGAATTTATTTGTCTTTGCAGTACTGTAACGTCTTGGCTTTCTACAACACACAAACAGAAGGGATGTCTGATGTGAGCAGAGGAAGAACAAAGGAGACTTTAGTATTCCCATTGTAGCCTTTGCAAGCTGAGACACAGAGAGATTGACTTGTCCAGTGTCAGACAGAAAGTTTGTGCAGAGCTGAACCCTCATTTCCCCAATGCTTTTCTCATACAAACATCCCTTTGTTTTCCAGCAGAATATAATCTTCCTTTTTCTTCTCTTTACACTTCTGGCTTCCTCCTCCTGCCCTTCTCTCTCCATTATTCTTTCCTTCTGCATTTATGCCTCAAATATTTACTTTTTGTGTGTGCTAAACCCTCTTTAACCCCTTCCTCCCCTTCCTGCAGGCTATTGTCTGTCCCCGCAGGGCTGTGAGCTTCCCAGTTTGATTTCTCTGATTTCCCACAAGCCATGCTGAGGGGCTTAGCCAGGGGCTGCTGGGGCCTTTGCCGCTGGGATTTTGCTGGCCAAGGCTCATTGGTTCAAGGCAGAGAGGCCACAGCATGGCACAAGCATTTGGTTGAATAGAAGCAACATGTGCTCTGGACTAGTATTTTAGCACCATCTGGCAGAGATAAATGAGGCTGGACACTCTGCATCTGCCGATCGCTCCTCTGCGGACAACAGCCTGATCCCTGATGCAAAGAAAGACCATTTTGGTGCCCTGAGCTCCCCAGGAGCCTGCAAGGCTCTCCTGTCATCCTTCCCCACTGCAGGCAGCAGAAGAGCAGGCTTTGATTTCACAGAGGAAGGAAGGAAGGATTCAACTGAATTGAATCTAAAGACAGCACCAGAGAGAAAAAAACACAAAATCAAGCTGTAAATATAATTACCAACTATTACTGAAGGCTAGCCCAGAGTTATATGCTTCTCTGTAATAACCAATAAAAGGTAATACCTGGTCTCACGGGAAGCATTTAGGACTGCAGGCTGGAGTGTGGCAGGGACAGGCTGAAAGGCAGGTTGGATTAGCACCATAGCCCTGGGGCAAGGGTGGCGGCTGTGCCCCTCCATGCTCCTCTGTTTGCTTTCTCCAGCCACCAGATCCAGTGTGCAGACTGACACACAGATCCATGCTAGAGCTCCAAAAGTTGCAAGAACCGTGGACACCAAACAGATAGTCTGCACAAAAGACTAATCCCACGGCACCACATGCCACACTCTTTATCCCAGCTGAGACAAAAGTCACATGCATTACATTGCTGCATTTATTCAAAAACTAAAACATTAATGTTGGATTTACATGTAATAGTTAGGCTCAGTCCAAGACTAATATTATTTTCTCTGTGCTTCTTTATTCTGCCCTTCTTTTTATTAATTACACACCACTCCTGCTTTCTGAAATATCCTTCTGGTCACAGCTATCAGGTGGCAGTACCACAGGCTACCCCCCACTTCCAGGTTTTGCCGGTACATGTCAGAGGTCCGGCTGCTTTTCTCCCCCTCTACACCAAGAGGTCGGTCCCTCTGATTTCTCACTGCTCGAATCCCCACACAGGGACAGCCCCTGCCGGCACAGACCCCTTCCCTCCCCTGCCTGTAACACTGAGAGAAGCAGGGCTGGGGTTTGGGGGACCTTGCTAATTGCCGAGATTGTTATTCCTTCCACGAGGTACTTGGCAGCATTGAGCCTCCCAGCACAGCCTTTGAATGTCCACACATTTAAACAGTAGCCTCAGCTTGAAATCAAGCCAAAGAATAGGCAAGGCCTCAAGAAAGATAGAGCAGCTTGCAGCAAGCATGCAAATTCATTAGCCTGTGTGCACGTGTGGCCTCTAAAAAGAAGTGTTCAGCATCTGAAGCCGAAACATCCCACCCTGTGCATCCCACCTAAGCCAACAGCCAGGCTTTGCCTTTTCATAAGTAGCACAAAACCATTCAAAGCATCAGAAGGATACTGAATTTATGCACAATCTGCAGCAGAGGTTCTGCTTCAACTCCATCCATGGGGGATTTTACTCATTTCATTTCAAACATACACTAACAGAGCTGCTAAGAGAATGCAATAGCTGTGAGTCAATCTTTTGCACATTTCCTTTTCATTTTCATCAGGAGTTAGGAATCAGGCTGAGATCTTTCAGTTCTTACACTTAGAAAAATAATTAGACGTTATAGGTAGCCCTGTGGATAGCACATCTGACTGCTAATCAAAAGACTTGGCTCTATTTGTGGTTCTGCTCCTAAATTGCTTTATGATCCTGAACAAGCTGTTTTAACTGTGCCAGATCTTGGTTTTCCTCTCTACAGAACGGAAATAATGACTGCCCACATTAGTAAAGCACAGTCAGGTCCACAGACCTCAAAAGCACCTTTCAAACATGAATTAATTTTTTCTTAAAAAACCTCTCTGAGTTCTCTGAGGCAGGGAACTTGCAGTGCACTTTTATAGACAGGCAAAAATGAGGCACTGACAGTAGGAAAGACTTGCTCTGGTGATCACAGAAAGGGCTTTCTGGGAAGGAATGGGAGACGTTAGGAGAACTGGAAAAATTAGATCATCTGACACAAAATCCTGTGTTTTATTTCTTAAGTGTACAAGGGATAGATGTGCTGCCCTAGAGGGAAATAAGTACATTCAGCACCTTGAGCTTTTAGTGGTTAAGTTTCTTGCCATCTACAGATTGCTCTACACATCAGTGACCACCCAGATGCAACAGTCTTTTATGGTGTTAATAAACAGCTATGGGCCATTTGTAATCTGAAGTCACGTTTTAAACACAGCCATGGTCTCTATCCAGGCCTAGTGTGCATGAATATTTTCTTTTCATTTCACTCCCCTCTCAATTACAATTGGGTTTCTTATGGAAACATTCCTCAGAATTTTATAATCCCATAAAAAGTTTAGAACTGCTGATGGATTCCTGCAGGAAGGATGCAGGCCCTCTTTGAGGCTGTAGAGGCCGGGTACCCAGGGTCCCATCCTCTATTAAATTCTGTAGGTCAGAATAATATCCTTTAACTGGCATTGGTTTAGTCAACAGGCTTTTCCCAAAAAGCTGCAAAAGGGCATCTGCCAGCACCTGTCACACAGCAGTGACGTGCTTAGGGTTTCCCATCCGTCTCCCAGAAAGCCTCCCACTCACATCCTGGAGGTCCCCAGCCACCAGTAACTTCTCCAGGACAAAAAAATAAAATAAAATATCTAATTATGTACAACATTGAGGAGGCACTTTGCTGAAACGCCAGCCGTACAAAGGAACCATATGCCAGTGCCCCAAGTGTGCTTTGCAAACATCTGCCTCTCAGGGGGATTTCATGCCAGACACTAAGAAAGCAACTTTAATTAGAGGCCAATTGAGAACCTTGTCCCAAAGCCTGTGACTGCCCTAAAAAAGAAAAAAAACATCCTAAACAAACAAGGCAATTGCATTTCCCCCCCACGTTTAAAAACACCCTACATTTTCTTTTTCATTTTTCTGACAGAGTTCAACATGCCCCAAACAGACTGACATAGTTCCCATTGCCTTCAGAAAAAACCCTGTCCAGGAAGGATGGTTGCATCTAATATGAGTGTCAGAGTGGGTTTTAAATTAGTCATTTTTGACTGTGGTTCATACAACATTCACAAAGCAGCACCTCACAATTAATTAGGCTTACATTTCCCCTGTCTCACGTCGCCTCAAATCCCTTCTGACCAGATACATTTCTGCCTTTGCTCATCTCCTTTGGTCCCTCTTTCTTTCTGCCAGGGCTTATGATTTCAGCTTGCAGCTATTGTGTCATCCTGGGAAGCTGATTTAAAAAAAAAAAAAGAAAAAAAAAGAGGAATGAAAGAAAACCTAAATCTGCAATTCAAAGGGGAGTTTTCCCTTCCTGTGCATGAATTCCCTGGTTAGGGACAAAGCAAGATCCATGCCCTAAGCTCTTGACACAGGGCAGGCAAAAGTAGAGACTGTGCCTGCAGAGGGGTACATGGGAGAGCAGCCAAAGCCCTGGTGGGATCGCAGAGGCAGCTCCCACCCCTGAGCAGGACACAGTTCATCCAAACAGGGCAGTTTCAGGTCTCTGGGTGATGCATCTCTGGACAAGCCCAGCAAAACCAAGGCAGCAAGAAGAGCAGCAGAAAGAACTCCAGCTGATATCAGGCAGATCTCAGGGGCGCTTCAGGCAGGCCCGTTGGGAGCACAGGGAATGCTCACGGGCTACACTGCGATGCTGGGCCACTCCAAGAGCTGCCCTCCACAGCCCTTACCTGGGGAGCAGGACCTCCCGTCACACCCCACTCTTCTGTCCTTATTGCAGTTTCCCAGGGTCTACTCCTCTGCAAACCAATCTACAAGCAGCCCCAGCCCACCAGCAGGGCCTGTGCATAACCCACTTGCAGCTGACTTCAGATTGCCCAGACCTCTCAGCCCAAGCGCTGAACTGCGAAGCAGCAGCGGCAGCAGCTCCTCCGAGGGTCTGGCCAGGAAACACTCTGGGTCTAACAGCAATCACTTTAATTCCCCCACCAGCATCCCAAATCCAAACAAAACCAGGGCAAACATTTCACATACATCAGTGGGAGGGGGAAGGCAAGACACTCACAGGACTAAATAATTTATCTGCCTCTCTTACAGATGCTGACATTTTTGACGCACATTAAACATTAATGAAAATCATTTTATGGATGGCTGAGTCATGCCAGTCAATGGATAATCTCCTGCCTCTCCACCTGCCCCTTTCACCCTCATCTGGCTCCTATTGCAGAGTGCAGCCACTTGTAACTCTGCCCTCTGAAAGAGGCCAGGCTCCCCCAGATGCCAAAGAGCAGAGCAAAAGCACCGAGGGGGCTGAACAGATCCCAGCAAACACATGGACAAGAACCGAGCCCACGGAGCCCTAACCCCGCTGCAGTTAAATTCACAAACCTGCTGTTTTGTTAATTAGCTAACACGAGATGCTGTGAATCATTTTGGAAAGCAAATTACCTCCCTGATTTCCAAAAGCTTCCTAGCCGCATTTCTTTTTTTAACTTACTATTTTTTCCTTCTCTCAATGTATAAATGCCAATTAAATTACTGCCTGCCTCTGTTTAATCTAATGTTAGCCTACTCATATTTTCAGCTGCTCCCTGATGCCAGCATGGCCCCTTATGCCCAAATCTCTTTAGCATGCTAGTATAAATGTTTATAGCCCTAAGACTTAGTGCTGTAAGAAGCTTGACACTCTTGTGCTAATAACCTGTGATGTTATTGTAATGTTGAATTCAAAAGGATCACCAATAGGTTGAAAATGCAGCTTTCCTTTAGTTTATTCCAGCTAAGGTCACATATAAAGAGATAGCCAAGATTAAAGTGTCATGAGCTGTCTGAATCTCTTTCTGGACAAGCAGCCCTTAAATTTGCCAAAATGGTACTCACCAGAAGGTAGAGTTACAAAAAGCCACTGGGCAGGTTCCAAAGACAGAGGGTATGCATTTAATCGCATCTTATCTATCACAGAATCATAGAATCACCAAAGTTGTAAAAGACCTTTAAGATCATTGAGTCCAACTGTTAACCCAGCACTGCCAAATCCACCATTAAACCCACTGGACTGTGATTCTGTATACCAGGGTTACCAGGAATATGTTCTCCACCCCAAACATACCTTTCTTTATGGAACAGGCTAAAAGATTATCACCTAAACGCAGCAAATTGCCTTCTTTTCACTAAGGGGGAGCTCAGAGCTGCACAAATAACTGGCTACAGGTTAATGAGATCTGTCTGATCTCCAGAGGGTGCAAGCTGCTGCTCTATAGATTCCGGACAGCTGGAGTCAGATGACCATGCAACTCCTCCCTGAAACACAGGCAAATAGTCTGGGGCCCCTCTTTCCAGCCCACTGCCAGGTTGCATTTTTTCTTTCAATGGAGGTGACAGAAGTGCAATATATTGACAACGATATTTTAATTTCACAGTCTGAACTGTAAAATCCTTTTCCCACACACATTTTCCCTTCTTCTGAAGGGATTTTACTGGTTAGTGGTTTCACTGAGCAGCATGCTCTGCAAAAACCAGCAATTCCAGGCAGGAGGAAATCGTCCCATTCAATGTGTCAGTCCACAAAGTTTATTAGATAGGTTTCTAAAGACAGGGAAATTGTACTTTGATCTGAGACGACCTATTGCAGCCTGTAGAACCTTGCTACAGGCGGCTGTTGAGCCTCCCTCGAGTACAACATCGAGGAGCAGACCCCAATCTAAACCAAGCTAAGTCAACCAAAGGACATTTAATACCTTCAGTTAATATGAGGAGAAAAGACAGTTTCTCCCACATCTCCCACTGCAGCCGAGATTTCACTCCTTTGGCTGCAGCAGTTTTAATAATCCATTTTTATATTTTTCCCCAGCCAGGAGTTCATCCTGCATAAACATCTCATGCCAGACATCCCTGCTCTCCCACACAAACATGGAACCACACGCACCTTCTTATATTTGGGTTCTAGCTTTGCTGATAGAAGGACAGACCATGTCCACATTTCCAACCTACAGCTCAGCCCAGGGTTTCCATGACCTTTTCCTGCAAGCTCCAGCTCTGCTGCTGGAATGACTTGTCCGTTATGTTAGTTGTTCAATAACTCTTAGGCACTACTGTGTTAATACCGCTTTGAATAAACAACAAGTCACAGTCAGAAGTCAATGAAACATTAGGAGTGATGACAAATCATAAATAGCAAACTAACTGCACAAAGGAAAAGAAAGAAATGCAGTGATGTTTTTCTGCCTGCTTACAAAGAAAGCAGAGTGAAAGATGGACTGGAGAGAACAGATTCATCACGCTTTGGCTTCATTACTATAATAATTAATTTATATTAGCAGGTGCACATTAAGAAGATCTGTTTCCACCCCTCTGCCACCACCAGCTGGTGCAACATGCATGTGTCAGTCATGGGAAATAGTAGTTGTGCTGATGCCCTTCACCATCTCTTACGTCTGCATCCTGCAGCTTTGTTATGGGTCCAGTCAGCAGCACTGGTAGAGCTGCACGAACACATCACAGAGAGCAGTTTTTACTCCAAAGTGCTTAAAATGACCAGAGCCAGCTATGGTGGGAGACAACCAGACACATAACTTCATTTTCCATATTTCATGGGAGCCGACTGATGGCAGAGTGCAGGTGTCATGGCCAGGCATTTGATACAGGACATTTATGATAGCCTTTTATAAACCTGATATTTATAAGCCTGCACTGGAAAAGTAGCTATGATGTTCCACCCAGAGCTTCTGCTCCTGAGGAACGTACGTTCGTGAGTCCGCTGATCTCTGGTTTACGCCTCACCCGGTGGATCCCACTGCAGGATTTGACCCAACATCAGAGTTCTGGGTTATTACATAGGACTGAGAGGGCCAGAAAAATATCCTCTTGATAATGCCTCCTTGAATCTTGTGATCTGATGAAAATTCAGCCTGTGGAAATACATCCACCCTCTCTACCACTTTTCCTAGGAAGCCCTATCAGATGTTATTATATCCATTTATAGCAACTCCAGAAAGCCGAGACACATGACACTGGCTACTAATGAAAGCTGCAGGATAAAGCAATAATGACATCTTGGGAACAAAAAATGCATACTGAAATATTATAGAAAGAAAGTTATCAGGCAGGAGATGTACAAAATTCAATTTTCTGAGTGGTATACTGGCTTAAATGATACAAACAATCTTTTCATGGCCATGAAATGAAGCTTTTTTTGCAAATGTTTTGTGAACTCACACACAGAGAAAAAACCAATGAGATAAATAAACAGTGCCATCTTCCCCTGCACTGAAGTGCTACAGTACTGAGCACACTGCCTGTTATAAGACTACTGACAATTAAGGATGTATCACCCTGAGCAGTATCTCTGTCTGCTTGTATCTGATCTGCCCATTACCATCGTCCTCTGCTGCACAGCACAACCATGCACTTCATGGAATAAATATCCATTGAAGCCAAAGTGGCAAGTCAGCTGAGCACATAAATTGCCCAGATTCTACCCGGGGACAAGAATAATTATCTTTCCAAATCCACTTTAAAACCCTGACTAAAGAATACTTTCTGAAGAGGTCAAGCCCTGATGATAGCTAATACTTCCAAATGAATCTTTGTTATTGCCCAAATACAAAGAGTTGTTTTAACGCATCACGACAGCAGAATGCCTCTTCCAGGGACGAGCTCACCCGCATTTCTGCAGATCATCACTTAAGTGTTCTGTAAGTCATATGACTTTCTGGCTTTGAAAGATTGCCCTTTGATGTCCAACAGACAGATGTCAGCATAAAAAGATAGGGACAAAAAAAAGTCCAAGCTCTGCACAGCCAGCAGTAATCAAGAGAACAGCAGTGAGCTTGTCTGTGGAGACCAAGCAAGCAATAGCAGCTGAGCTACCTCCTCACTCCTTTGCTTCCAAAAAGTGTTTAGCAATAGCATAGCTACAAAAGTGCCAGTGAAGTGCACTAAGTCACCAGTACCTGATTAGTGGCTCTGCAACCACTTACAGCACCACTAGCTCAGGAGCACCCACCACTGCTAGAAACCAGGGACCCAGCAAAATAGTGCCTTGAAGCTGTAACACCAGTTAGTCCCTTCAATGTCAATTGTTTGGGGAACAGTGTGATGTAGCTTACACTACCACCGCCACTGCTGTTCCACGGATAAACAGGAGGCTTCTGTCATCAGTGTTTTCAATCCAGTCCTTTTCATAAGCATTGCTATTCAACCATAATGATTGTTTTGTTACGTGTGGTTCTACTTGGAAAACTGACTCCATAAAAACAGAATCATGGAGTTCATGTTTATTGCATCTCAATGATTTCCAGATCAAATGCAGTCAGTTTATAAGTAAAAAAGATGTTTGGTTTGTTTTTCCAACTACCAGGTCTACAAACTCATGCTGGGATTTAGAAGTCAAGTTGTCATCTTTTTGGCTTGTACGATTGCGAGAGAAATGAAAAAGAAATCTGCTCGCCTGCTCCTGGAGCAGCTGTGTATTTCCAGCTTTAACAGAGAAAATAAGCAATAAAAATGAAGACAATATTTTCAAACCCACTTATCTAATTCTGCGCTTCAGGGCTCCAGAAAGGTAATCTGATTTTAAAAGCTACTCCAAGGGCAATTCGAAGTGACAAGACTTAAGTACCACTTAAAATCTTACTGCATATTTAGGTACATAAATAGTATGTACCTAACTTTAGACACCCATTTTTCAAAACTGTTCCCCTTAATTTAGTCAGCAAATTAATCAGATTTGCATGTGATTACACATAGATAGCAGATCGTTTCTGTAGGAAGGTGTTATTTTTATATAGACACTTGTCGGAGCAGAATTGCATGTTATACTAAAATTTATGAGTCCACAGGCTGAGTTAACATTAACTATTTGACAGCTGCAAATTGCTGCATTACAGACATGGCCAATTTACTTACAGAGACCCACGTGCACAGACGTAATTTAACCATTCCCCAGCTGTCTGTCTGTAAACCTCAGTTGGTGGGGGTTAGAGGGTTTCCCTCATGGCAACTCTGACACATCCTAATCAGGTATCTGAGCCCCATTGTCCTGCACGTGAAAGAAACAAGATGTTCTAGGGGCAGAGGAACAGATTAGCTTCCTACCATGTTGACATACAGATCCTCTAACCCTCTGTCATGTCTTCTACGAGTTCCCTACAGCAAAAATTTTCAGCCATGCCTTTGTTTCTCCCCATTTCATCCCCCAGTACATCCAGCTCTTTCCTCCGGGCTCCTGTGCCAAATGGTTTTGGATGCCACCAGTCAAACATATATTATACCCACAGGGCTGCTCTGTGGATCCCAGTGTGATGGTCACCCTGAGCCTCGCGAAGGATTTGCAGAAACAGTAGCTTTGAGCTGTTTGTGAAACCAGATTCATGGTGGGTAAACTGAGGGAACGTTTGCTGCGTTACCCAGTTGTCACAAAGCATTCCTTCGCGTGCAGGTGCACCAGTGCTGACCACCTCACCACCCCATCTGGATCTGTGCTTTGCCTCCACTGTCTTTGTGCCTTTGGGAGTTAATGACAATGTCTGATGGCAACCAAAGAGGTAATGCATAAGAGCTTACAGGAAAAGTGGGCTGAAAATAAAGGCTGGGAACATGGCCAGCATTTGCAGATGTACTGAGTTAGCAAGTTCTGAGGAACGTTCCAAAATATTAGCCAGTTTTACACACCCAGCCTTTCCATGCTGGTTTCATAAGCTGGAGGTGCCTGCTTGCAAGGGCAGTCCTGCCAGGCCATCCTTGCAGCTTTACTGTGGCTTTCCTCCCTTTGCTATCTCCCTCCAACAAGGACAAGCAAGGGTGTTTAATTAAATCCAAATGCTAACATTTTTAGCTAAGTGTAAAATTGTTGATTTGGAAAGCAGCACGCTTGGCTTTCATCATTAAGGAGCGCTGTGATCAATGTAACATCAGGCCAATTACGGCTGTTATGGCGCTGAGAGATGTATTTCTGTTCTCTGGATCTCTTTATGTATTCAGGTGTAAGCTAAGCAAGCGCAGCCTCAAATGCTAATTGTTCTGCTTAGGACATATTCACTCCCAAGGAGTCCCGTCAATCACTCAACGTTTTAGTGCCAGGCAATTGTCAATCCTTTCCCAGCCAGCCCCAGCCAAGGTCTTGCCCATGATGATGAAATCTGCCTGGAGATTTTAGAAACTCACAGCCACACAAGGCAAGGCTGCTGCCCCTGCAACAAGCCACTGCTGACTTGCCTTCATAAACTGCCAAGGGGACTCTGAAACGAGCGCAGTGAGAAGGAACGGGTGTACTTGTGGCTCACTCCGTCCTCCGGATGATATTTTCCCAGCAGTAGTCACAGCTCGTGCTATTTGAGTCATCCTCATCTGAGAACGCAAATAGTTCCCAACCGGTAACACAGCGTTTCTGCTCGCAGCCTGAGAGCTCGGCTTCTCTCCCAGCGCTCCAAGCTGAGCCCAGTCCTGGAGAGCTACGGGCTGCTCCACGTCAGGGCAAGGGCCTTGTACAGATGGCATGGAAGGATGGCAGACCATGAAATGCTTGGGTCTGGAGGGAAAATTGAGCCCTCACAATACTAGTGGCTTTAGACTTTGGATTAAACCCTGTCCTTTGTCATGTTGATGCAGAGAGGAGCAGCACTTGACAGTATTCAGAGAATTATAGATTTACCCCGCTGAAACCATCCTTCACTTCCACACTTCTGTGTGACTTTCATCATGGTCTCTCTGCAAATTATTTTAATTCCTTATAAGAAGAAATGGATTTGCCTTGCCATTTACAGCACAGGACCTTGCATAGTTACTTGGATTTTCATAAAAAATAACATTAAATTGGAATCTAAGTTGAATAAATTCAGATATCTGAAAGCAAAAGTAGCATTTTGTGGGAAGTTGTAATTATTCCAGGCAACGACAACAACAACAACAATCCAGAAAATTCAGAACTGAGTTAAATGTAAAAGCAAATCAAGACAGCTGAAGTATGGAAATCAATGTTTAGGCACACTAGCAACAATGCAGAGCCTCCATGGATACCAGGGAAGGAGTACACAGCTATGGCTAGTACTACTATCGGTACTACTGATAGCTGCAGATTAAATTGATATTGAAAGCCCTTTGCAGATTAAATTGATACTGAAAGCCCATTTCATTTTTTATCTTTCCCTTATTAAATTATTCTAGGATGAGGAAAAAAAGACCACATATCTGTCTGCTAAGAGTAACACAGAGGTATGCAACATTAAAATAAAGCCATCATGGACAGTCCATTGGCTAAAAGCCTCAGGATTTAAATCTTACTCAAAGTTGCTTATAAATTAATTTGTCCCAAGAAACAGTGACTGCCTTACAAACATGGGATGTTTCTAACCATTCATTTAACTGTTATCCTGCAAAAAACTAGCAGATGATGGAGATACTCAGACATCAGTGCAGGTCCCAATCCTTTCTGGGAGCTCGTTTCAGAATACTCTCTAGAAATTAACACTGAATCTACACTTGCAGTTTACTCCTCAGAAGGCAACAGCCTTCCCTTCCTTGGTGTACCCTCTCCAAAAGCCTGTGAAGGAAGTAACCCATGTCACAGTGAGGCAGAGAAAAGCTGCAGGTGGCCCAGCATGTGAGATCTTCCCCCAGCTCCAAGCGGCTCTGCCTGAGGTCTTGCTGTGCCAGCTCTCGTCTCCAGGAAGCTCTGACATTTTCCTTGGTGGTCCCAGGATAAGGAAGGATAATGGTTATCAGGGTTAGCCAGAAACATTTGTTTTTTAATCCTGGCTACTGACACAACTTGTGATCACAAGCAAATCATTCAGTCTTCCAGCATCTTGGTTCACCCATATGCTGGCGACAGCGTGTTTCCTTGCCTCCCGAGAGCAGCCACAGAGCCTGGAAGCAGCATCTTGTCTTTCCACTGGCCAAGAAAATTTCTTACCATCAGTGCTAAGTGGGTGTTTTTCTGTACAGTTTGCTCAGAGGGAAGTTAAAAGGCAGAAATCAAAGATATAAAGCTGTTCTTGAAAGAAAATGTCCATCTCTAAAAAAGTGAGAAAATATTCAAGTGCCACACATTAGCACTGCTGCCAAGTGAAGTCTTGAGCAATTAGTCTGCTGATTGCTTGAACTTCACTGGGTGTAATCTAATTTACCAGCAGTGCAAGCCTCAGAATGTTTCCAGCACATGGTGGTTAGAGAGAGCTACTCTCAGCTGCTTCACTGCCCTGTTCTGACCCAGTGAAGACCTTCAGTCGCAACCCAGCACTCAGTGCAAATATTTAGTGAAGGAAGTGAGATCCCAGAGTGGCAAATACTGCATTCAGAAATTCAGAAAGAAAACCAGCTTGTCTGAGTCATCGCTGAGCTTTCAACACACACATCTCAGCAGGGTTGCTCCTATTCTGGAGCAGCCGCCATGGAGAACAGTAAAGTAAATCTACTGTGTGGGTGAAGGGAGAGAGGCATGGGAAAGCCAGGTCCCTCACTTGGGTCATGCAGGGGGTTATCACAGGCTCAGGGTAAACCCTTGTCCCTTGCACAGAGCCCTGTGCCATGCACCGCCTGTCTCCCCTGCGACACAGACCAGGACCGAACCTGGCACTTGCTTATCCTCCACTCTGCAGATGTTTACAGGCATTTTTACTAAACGCTTCAAAAAGGTGCCTGTCTCAGAATTGTGTTTACACATTTTCAATCTTCTGAGCTTTCAAACATTTCATTATATCTGAAATTCCCACCACAGCAAGTGGTGATCCTCAGAAGGTACGGAGTCTAGTTGGTAAAGAGGCATTTAAGCACAGAGTGGGTGTTAGCCCAGATCTTTTCCTCCTCACGTCTTCCTTATATCTGACAAAGACTGCACTAAATTTCTGAGCAATAACAGCTCCAAAAGTTGGCAGATTTGTAAATACAGCATGAAGCCACATACCTAATCGCCTGGGTACTGGAGCAAATAACTCCTCCTTCTATGAGCCTGAAGGCTGCCAACACTGCTGCAGAAAGGAACTGCAGTGTGGGGCAACAAGCACAAATCTTTTGTAAAATGCTTTACCTTTTACAAAACAAGAACACTTGGTCACCAAAACCATCCCCTTCATTTTAAGGCATATGCCCCAGCTTGGTGCGGCATGTTCAGTGAAAAGAGAATGAAAATTTGGTCCTCAATAGGAAAACCTACACATTGAAATCTGGGGTAATCAGTTGTTTGCCAGGTGAACCAGCCAAACTGATGCCAAATTACCTCTCATTTAAAATGCTTGTCCCAGATGGTTGCATGTGAGGTGCTAAGCAGCACATGGAGAGGGAGCTGGCAGTCAGTAGTGTTTGACGTGTGGTTAAAAAACAGAGAGCTTCAGAAAGACTCCCCCTGCTCCCAGCCACAGAATCACATCTGGACCAAAAGCCAAAGGGAAGACTCATCAGAGGCGCCACAGCTTCCTACTCTGGAATACTTGGTTTGATGGCGTCTGTGATTTTACATTTGGTCAACTAATCGATAATGTGGCAAAAGAAATGAAAAAGAAATGCATACCAAAAATGAGGAAAAAATAGCAATGGGCAGCAGAGAAGTGTTATATGATGTAATTAATGACTAGGTTATCTTTGTCCTTCATCCTGCTGTCCTGTGAGGGAAACTAGGTCTAACACAGGACTTCTAGCTGTGAGTCAAATCTGTTCCTCCACACAGGAGATAAATCCAAGGTCTTGGATGCATCTCCATTACAGTGGGTCCCAGCCACATGTTCTTCTGCCATAGAAAGCCAAATTCCAAGGCCATTCCAAGGCCTTTTCTGGGCCAAGACCTGGATCTTGTTATGAGAGGACTTGTGCTGAAAGGCAGTCAAGAAGTCATAAAAAGATGTGCCCATCTCCAATCTCTCCAGGCTGGAGCCATATCTCTTTATAGAAGCCTCCTGTTAGAGAATTTGTGTCACCTGGGAGACAATGCTTATCATTTCTTCAGGCTGAATGCATATTTATTCAAGTCACAGACACATATTATTTCTTGAAAACAGGGTAATCTAACTATCCTATGATCTTCCTTTAACCCAACTGGCATTTATAAGAACTGAATGCACTCTATAGGACTTTCCTAAAAGAAAAAAGATTGTGTGATAGCTCAGAACTGCCAGGCCTTTCCAGCTGAAAGTGAAATGAGGTAAGAACAGACAGATAATTAGTGAAAATGAGGACAGTGTATTCTAAAAAAAGAGAAAGGGAGACAGGAAGACTCACTTTTAAATGAAAATATTATCCTGCTAAATTGTGTGATTAAAAGTCAAAAGAAGAAAATTTGAGTGTGGCACAAGTTAAAAGAAGTACATTTTATACAGATTTTTTTTATCCTGTCTTCTAAATAGTCAATGTTCTGCTGCACATAAAGCTGTAGGATGGTAATTGGAAACAGAGTCTAGTCCCATGACAGGAAAAAAAACTCTTATCAATGGCTTTTGCAGATCTCAGTCAAACCATTGGGAAATTGGTAGTCCTGAAAATTAATATTTAAGATCATGATCTTACAGAAGAATATAGTAAACACACTTATATTTAATGAGTTCATATTGGTTTTTTGCCATAAAGATAACTCTTGAATAAGAAATTCAGCCATTTCCTGGTTTGGACTCTGTCAGGGTTCCTGGTAACAGCATTGAGGAGAAAACCCATGTAATTTGCTTGGCAATCTGAGACAGACTCCAGCTTCCAAGCAAGCGCAAACAAGAGATTTTCTAGCATCTCATGGGCTGAGCTAAAGACAACAACAGAACATAATATAACGTGACAGAAACCCATTTTCACCATGATCCATTAGTGCAGTTGAATCACTCAATTCTGCAAACTGCACTGATCATTCAACATTAATTGGGGCAAATTAAGTTATAATTTATGATTGCTCTTCTTCATAATTACTTATGGAAGGAAACAGTGAGGAACTAATAATTAAGATTATGAGGAAAAACTTCAGAATAGTTTGTTAAACAAGACTGTCCTTTCTTTTTCTTCCCCTTTCCCTCTGCTTAGAAACAGCCTAGTAACTTGCCTCTCAGTTACCTGGGCTGTCATTTACAGCTGTGCCTCAATACCCAACTCATGGGAAACAGCAAATTCACAGCACACTTTCTTTGGATGCACAGATGGGACCTATGTCCACATTGGTATGAGAGACACCCAACAGCCAGTGGACATCCTGGGATGACACGACAGTGGAAAGTGTTTTTATAAAAAGAAAGGAAAAATAAAGAGAAGAAACCAGAATAGCCAGGAGATACGGAAACCAAGAGAGATCTGGAAACCAAACAATCCCTGAGTTTGAGGTAGATGGGAGGAATCCATGAGTCTGAAGCAGATGCATTGTTACAGACCAGCAGTCCAGGCACAGTGTGACTTCTGCACTGGGCCTGAGCCTCTCTTTTTCCAGAATGATTTGGACCCTTGATGAAATCAAAAAATCATTTCAAACAAGACCAATAACTACTGCTTATCTTATATACACAGAAAATTTAACTTAGGCTCAAAGGCAAATTACAAAGAAAAAGAAAATACGTAGCTATGTAACCTCATTCCTTTCACAGCCTATTATTCCTTGCATATTGTCAGTCCTCTTCAATTAAATGGCCTGTGCTATTTTAAAGACTATTAATCAGTGTCAGTTCAAATAGGTGTTGTAAATTCATGCAGATGAGGAAGACAGACATCCAAGCCACAATTCTTTATTTCAGGCTAACTTGCTCAAGTTATAAACTGCCTTTTTGAACATAAAACAGGCCTGAATGATCCATTTTTCCATGGTGATCAGAAGACAGGGTGTGGGATTGATAAGAACATGCTGATATTTGGCAGTAAAACCTCATCAAACCTTTCCCGACAAGATAATATTCAAATCCAGAATCTGGAAAAAAAGCAGTATGCAATTTCTTGTCCAAGCTGAAAATCCATGATCATTTTGTTCCCACTTTTCCCCTGTCAGACACTGTTTTCTTAAACAGAAGATATTTGTTGTAGAAAAAACCTAAAGGAGTTGACATGCATAAAAAGACTTTGGTTCCCACCCTGCTTTCCTGTTCAGCAAGTAGCAAATCTTGCCTGAATTTCTCTACAGTGCACAAAGATAACTAGCAGCTGAATAACACGCTGCCAGCAAACATATCATTACAAGGCCAAGTCAGTACTTACTATCCATGCATGAAACACCCACTGAAAGAGATGGGAAACCTTTACACGGAATCACTGCAGACTCAGGACCAGGTGGTAGCGTGGAGTGTATCAATCAGAAAAGTTGGACCTTGATTTCTATTTTTGAAGATAATACATATTTAAACAAAAAATGGAGCAAACTAGAGACTGGTGATAGGCTCAAATAATGGCTGTTTTCCCAAGGAAGAACACAAAACCATGTTAGTGCAAAGGGTGATGATGGCTTTTCACTTTCCTGGAGAAGCAGAGAAGGATTTTGAGGACAGCTCACAAGAGGAGGTCGTCATGTCAAAGAGCAGTGGAATGTACTGATAATGAAGCAGTTATAAGTGTACTTGATAAGCTACCACATTATAAAGCTTGCCAGAGCCATTACCCATCTTCTAGGCAAGAGAAATGAGTGCCCTGGCCTGCTCAAGCACTCACTGCTGCTCAAGCTGGCCCCATTTGAGTCAGCCTTTTGGTCACCTTGCCACAGTAACCACAAGAACAACTTCACCATCCAGAAATTCTTCCTGGAGCCTGTTCACTGCAAGATTTTGGGTCTGGAATGGAGATACACCGGGCGGTGAAAAAGCAGAGCCTGAACAGCAAAAGCTGGACATGGCATCAGGATAAAGATGCTCCTTATTCTGTCCCCATGGTCCTCCCTCACCTGTATTAGCCATGCAGATGTGGAAAAGAGACCTGAGTGAGGTGGGATTGTGTTATGTTGGCCCTGAGTACATGGACCAATTTTCCCATATTATAAAAGCAGCATCCTCCTAAGCCCAGGGATGATGGACATCCTTTCCTCTGCCAAGTGTCTCATCGGCAAGGTGTCTCTATGAGAAAAGATGGTTCTTTTTGTTCTTGCCCACAGCAGCAAGCCAAAAATAACAAAAATAACAATCTCCCCCCAAACATACAACAAAAAACCCTACACACACACCCCAACCCCCTCCCCCCCCAAAAAACCAACAAAAAAACCCCAAAACAAAACATAGAACTATTCAGCATTTTGTGTCTTCTTTGAAATACCACAAACACTTCTGACAATAAACCAGAATTTTCGAAGGGATGTCCATTTGGGGAACCTAGTTTCTTAGCAACCGCAAGAGACCTCTTAAGGAGCAGAGATTTCAAGAAGAGAAGCGATGAGCATGCTCTAAACCTTCCTTTTTTTAGGAGGCTCCAGAAGGGTAATTTGAAAATATAGACTCTCAAAACATCTGCTTCCACTAGCAAAATTTCATCTCAGTGTTGTATCAGACACAGCCTGCTGGATCCCCTGTGCATCCTCCTCCTGCTCCCACTAAAGTAAGGTGTTATTGGCAGTGCTGCAAGCAGGTCCTGTTTACATTAAGATCAATCTTTCGACATGCTTAGGAAGTTCAAACAAACACTTGGCTGTAAATCTGAGGGTTTTACCCAGACAATGTTGTTAGCTGTTTGTGTATGTAGGAAATGCTGCAGGTTGACCTAACACTTCTGAATAGGAGTTTTACTACATCTCCTGTGTCAGTACAAAAGTGATGGGCGGAAAAATGTTCATTGTTATTAAAAAAGAAAGTCAGTTCCCAAAATAAGATGTATCACACTCCATCACTTCTCTGCCAAGCATTCCTGTGTACTTAATGACTCCACTAGGAAAAGAGCTTAAAGAGAATTGTATAGATTGGATTATCAAATGACAGACTCTTTCAACCTGCAATTCCAAAAGCAGAATGTTCTGGCATCCCACCCCACACTTCAGCAGCTGGAATATCAGATACAACCAAGGCTTGCCTAATCTACTGCTAGTAAGAGATGTGAGTTTCCTTTGCTGTTGGAGCAGAGTTTTTCTGTTAGTTCAAAACAGAGAGCAGTGCAGCTGAGCAGAACACAGGGCAGTTTTGTCCTTTTCACTTGCCCTGCTGAATGGACTGTCAGCAGTTCAGTGTATGTATCGGGAATGCTAAAGCACTGCTTCACACGGGAGTCCTCAATAGACCTGCTGTGGTACCAGGCAGCCTCCTAATCCCCACCGCTGCCAGAGCAGCGCACAAAAAAATCCTCTCCCCCCAAAAAACCCAAACATTCTCCTTTCCCTCACATTTAACAACCTTTCTGCTCTCCATTTCTGCCTCCTCTTTCTGCATTGCTGAATATACATCTGGGATGGGCTCAGTCACATTTCAGTGCTGCACACTTTATCCCAGCTCTCCACTGCGAAACAGGAATCACCTTAGGTGCCTCTTCAGGCAAATTTCTTTAGTGGCCTCTCATTTCCCCCCTCTCCCCTCCCTCCCAGCTTTTTCTGATCTTCGAATAATTTGTTCACACAGTATTGCTTCCTTCGCTATTAGAAGCCATAAATCAAAACACAAGCACTACAAGGTCTTACACTTTCAGAATCTATTAATATTTTGTTTCTTCGAAAAGTAAAAATCTGTGTGACAAGTATGAGGGAGTCACAATTTCTCTTTTAACACAACCTGATGGAAATGGAATTTAATCCAAATTTCTGCCAAAACCAAACATTTTTTCCCTATTACTTTAAAAACAGAAGAGCTCCCTGAACCTTGGCTCATCAGGCTTGTGTTTGCGGATGCTGCCCAGTACAGTGTGCTTACATGCTGGGCTCCCTCCCTCCATGTTCCCACCCCAGCCTCTGGCATTCCTTGACCCCAGGACAGCAATTTGAGGAGGGTTCTCCTTGGGTCCCAGCATCTCCTGTCAGCTTTGCTATTTGTCACCACAGAGCAGCATGGAGTGACACTGTGCACAAGGAAATCACCACTACAAGCCTGGCTCAGGGGACCTCAAATCAGGGTCATATGGCAGGACAAAATTACCATAGGACAGGGAACTGCTGAACCAGGCAGCAGAGAGATTTGCTCTAGTAGCTGCTCAGCAAGAGAAATGCTTACTGTCCCCCAGATTGTTTTTCCTGGTCTTCTGGAGAAAATCTTTCACCATTAAATTTGTAAGTCACATTACTTTGAAGATGGCTGTTATTCTGGATTGCTTTACAGATGCCAGGAATATTTACTACAGAAGTTCCTTTCATTAAGAAAAGAATTTTTATAGTTGAATTTCACTAGTTGCAAATAAGTGAGACACCATTTGAAGCACCAAAGAAGGGCTTTCGCCACTTCAGAGCATTGGTTTTTGTAACCACTTTTGCAAGTCTGCAGAATTTATGGCTGAAGTGTGTTTGTATAATGTGATCCCAGATTCCAAGAAGTAAGATTCCAAATAATTCAAAGCTAAACAAGGTCTCACACAAATTATAAACTGTGAGGTTCTGTAGTGTCTTTTTATTCCGGGAGCTTCTGAACATAAAAGAGAGTGCAGCCAGGGTCGTTAACAGCTGGCTGTCTCTTCCCAGGAACTCACTGGTAGGAACCACTGAGGTCCATGGGCGCTGTTGGAGGATGCCAGCACAGCTGAATGCTCTATTCATCATCTGCATGCCTTTAACAAAGATTACACAGACACACACACACAAACTTCAAAAGGCCAAAGGTTTAGCCAATCTGTGAAAAATGGGCAATTAGTGCAATGTCTCCTGTTAAAAGCTGGTGTCCTCAGCTAACAATTCAGGACAGATCACTGAAAACAATTAGGGTTGTTAACATACAAGACACTAATGACATTTACAATGTGAAGTCATATGGGACCCCGACACGGTCGAGATTTTATACTAGAGGATACATAGGAAAGCACATGTTATAAAGCTGCTCATTAGAGACTACCAGAAATGTCACCTTAGAATCCCCACTCCTCTGAATAAAAATGTAAAAGGAGCCATATGTTTTCTTTGGGTGATGTATACTACAGATCACTGGAGCTGTGCATTTAAACACAAGAGAAAGAGAGAGACAGAGGCCCCTGTCCTTATCTGCCACATTTGTGGGGACAAGGAGTGGGTCTTGATGGGCTCTGAAGCTAAATGCAATGAAGCAACAGCAATAACGGGCCATGGAGATGGATTTAAAATTTGGGTCTTCTGTTCAGTCTCTCTACTTGCCTCGTCTTTTAGAAAGTAGTAGAGTTCCCTCTGTACTGCCAATGATGGGGTTTGCTTCCTGCAGCCTTTTAGAGCCCTCTCACGTTTTTTAATTACTATAGAAAGAGGTATTTCACCTGTAGCTTTGCAAATTCTGTTCTAATGAGAAATTCAAACAAGGTTGGTTTTATTCGAGTTTGAAAGAAAACAAATTTGGTAATGTCAAAATTTTTCATAAAACAGACTTCCAAGTGTTGACTAACTGTCATCCTGATGCTTTAGTGGGCATTTAACAGAGCAAATTTAAAACAGCTGAAATATCTGGAAAAATTAAATAGCAACTCTTGATCTAAGAAAAATATAAATTGATGGAGCAACCTGCATTGGATGCAGAATTAAAATGCACATGGGAAATAAACTGGAATAGCTAGCTCAATTTTTGTTCATCACAGGTCATCAAGTTAAAATGAGAAAAGCAAACTTACAGTGTTTTACTAACCTGAGTTATGGAATAGCAAGTGGTCTAGGACTGCTCCCATAGCAGTTTGGAAAAACACACATTTTTAAAAAGACTGATTCTTCTGGCAAATTCATAACAGAGCATGGCCATGGGCTGTAAAGGACAGACCACACACAGACTTTCTGGACAATCAGTGACTGGACAAAAGTCTTCCCTCTTACTGCATGATATAAACTTAATGGTTACCAATATTTACTTACTCTGTAAATAAAGGCCATGATTTGGTGATATTTCTCTGCTCCGCATATGCTTAAACAATACGAAAATCAATGCACCATAAAGGCAGGGCCATGGTCTTTTTTCAAGCAGGAAGAGTTCTTTGTCACATTTTAAAAGCAAAAATCCAAACCCAGAGGAGCATAGAGAAGGTCTTCAAAGAGTTCAAATTGAACTGCAGCACAAATGCAAAACACAAAGATATTTTCTGTCAAGGCTTGAAAAATGCACTTTCCCCACTGGCTAGTGGTGACTTGGTGGCTTTCACTGGTACTAACACATCAAGAAGCCATCACACATTTCTACACTTTTTGGATTCCACCTTTAAATAACCACCAAAATTGCCAGAAGCCCAAAGCATAATACTCCAAACTGACACATAAATTGAGGTCTTTTACCCTTTTTTTCCTTTATCACATGAAACACATCCACTGACTTGCAGTCTGGCTTTGTCAGAAGTTTTTTTCTACAATTACCCTAGGAAAGCAAAAGACACCTTGCAACACCCACCCCACCCCACCCAGCCTTTTCTTTCTTTCTTTGCTCCCTTCAATAGCAATAGCAGGAAGGAATTTCATAATGCATTGAGGATGAACAATCCAGTTAATAACATTGCTGGAAATTCACACATCTGGGATAAAAGCAAGCTTCAGCCTGACAGCTGTTTGAAACATACAGACAGTCTCATCCTGTTGAACAAGAGCTCCCCAGTACAAATTTTAGATGACTCACACAACGTTTTATTCAATTGTACTAACTTGGGACATAGCACTTGCTTGTGAAAAACCAGCAAGGTAATTTGCAGAGGCCTGAAGATCTCTGAAGTTTAAAAGACCTTCAACTGACTCGCAGATAGGAGAGAGCATCCGAGCAATGCAAGTGTCACTCCGGCGTAACTGCCCCAAGAGCTCCGGGTTTGCATCACCCAGCAGAGGACAGAGCCTGGCCCTGGCACTCTCCTCCCGTGCCTGGCTCCACGAGGACCTGCAGCACACCCCGTTAACATCTGCTGCCTCAGGCTCCTGCAGGCAAACTGGAGGAAGCCGTCAGTCATTCGCTACACCCGTCCCACCTGTGTGAGCCGTTGCCTTCCAAAGGAGTTTCCGCACGCATGGAAATTGGGTATAGCCACTTGCAGATCCTTGTCCTCAGCACTAACAATGATAATAATTGCACTGTGTACAATCTGCTGGCCAAGTAAAATGCTTTCATTTACAATATGAATAATAATAAACCAAGAATTTCCTCTTTTCTGCTAAGCAGACCCACTTCTTGTTCCTGCTTTTTTTTGGCTCTGTCTACCCAATGTTTTGAGCATCTCCTGCATGCTTTGAGAAGGCAAAGGTTGCCCATTCCTACTCACAAGCATCCCAATAAAACTTCTAGTGCTACAAACCACTCTACACTTCCTTTTAACGACAGTCAGCAAAGAGACATCTCCAAAAACCTTTCATCTGTCCCATCAGCAAAAATGATGCTTTCAGGAGAGGTTTCCATCCCATTTTTTAGGCAAGAAAGATGGATCAGATCAAACGAAGTTGTTTCAGCACAGGGGAGGGAGTAGGCAGGAGGTGAATGTGAAGGCATACTGGGAAAATACACACACAACCAGTATTTGACTGCAAGGACCTATAATTTGGCAGTTGGACATATCCAGCTTTTTTTTAACCTTTTGTTCATTGTTTTAGTAATTTTATCTCTTGATGACAGATGAGGCGGATATTACTAGGAAACTAAATGATTTCTTTGACTCAGTGCAGGGAGAATGAGAGAAACATGCCAAAATTGGAGAGAAATTTCCCGGGGGCAGAAAATGAAAAATTAATGAAATGCTAGGCAACATGCAAGTATGTCAAATGACCAAGAAGAGGGATAAGAACAATTAAAATCAAACAATGCTCTGGAGAGGTCAGGAGGATCAGTAAGGCAGGAGGAAGAGCCTGAAGAACCTGTATGGAGGAAGCCCTTTAACTCCCCGTGAGGAGCAGATGAGAGACCAGGGGAGCTCAGGTTCAGGACAGAGAGCGAGGAACATCCGGCTCCCTGAGCCTGGCCTTAGCACTGGGAAATGTTACTGGCAGAAACTTGAATAAAAAGTGACACACATTCACGAGAGGGGTGTCAAGGTGGACAGACCTATTTTTTTTCCTGTAGGGAGATGACAATGAGGACAGATCCAGAATGAATAAGCCAATCCTGTTGAATTTGTTTTCAGCAGACAAGTACCTTCTCTGTAGTCAGTGGGAGCAAGTGCAGAAGAGTAGATATGTGGTAATTTAGCAGGTAGGGGGAAAAGTAACATGTGGGGTAATTTTCCTTATTGTTCAAAAAGCTGTATACATATTATTGCATATGGAGGTGTTCTGCACCTGTGATCCATTTATTGAAAGTCTGTGTCAGCACCAAGTCCAAATTTGCTGCTCCCATCTTGTAGTCGCTCAGCTGCCTCTGAGCTGAGCAGTCAACAGCTCCGAGTCCCAGCCTCTAACCTAATCCCAGCTTGGGGCTGCCAAACTGACTCTGTGCACTGATCCTGCAGTGGCCCTGCATTTGTGACTGGATTTCTAGCTTGGAAACAGCTCTCTCTTGGTGGGAGACAGCAGGAGAAGGCTATGGATTTAGTTAAACTCAAGAAGGCACTTAGGCATATGGCTATGCTACTTCGGGACAGGGCTGTTTTCCTAGATTAGTGACTGACACTTCAGCCTGCTAATAAAAAGACTGATGCAGAAACATGAAGAAATGAGAAAACAGGCCAATCACTCACTTCTGAGAACAGAAGAGAAAGGGGATGATGCTGGAAAACAAATAGTTGAAAGGAAATCTGACTAGATGATGGTCCAGGATGTCGACCAAGAAAGCATCACCTGTGACAGCAGGAAAAAAAAAATCAAGCAGGCCAATGATGGAGAACAGAAAGCACCTCCTTTACAAAAAGTGGAAAAAGCTTCTTGTGGACCATATCCCAGAGACCAACATTTTTTTGGGGGCACAGTAATAGCCTCCAGCCTCCTTAATTTGCTTTTAAAAGGCTTAATTTTCAATCAAGGCTGCTTACCAACAGGTCACATGGTGAGTACAGAATATCTGCTGGTATCAACTAGGCTGCATTCCTGCATTCCCCTATTATTCATCAAAGCAGCCAGCATTTATGTTTTACAGAAGCAGAGTGAGGAGAATTGTCAGATGGCAAGAAAGGTGCCAAGACTTCTTTGATGGAAGGTGATAGACAGGTCTCACACTTCCATACCAACTGTTTCAAAGCCTGATTTTTCAATCATTTTTAATAATTTCTCCAGGATCCAAAATGAATGTGGACAGATGACATGATACCCAGACAAAACCTGACTCTCCCAGTGGGAGGAGGAATATTCCTGTGGTTTGTATGAACTCAACTTTTAAAGCCAAAGAAAGTAACATTTTTCCTATATGCAGCCATTACATTTCCTTTCTATGCATCTCCTCCTTCCTGTAAAAGAAAAACATTCACGACTAAGTGAGATCCAATATATATATATTTATGTATATATATAAAGTGTGATGCTGGAAGAAACCTGCTGCCAGAAACCCTGCATGCTTTGGGACTGAAGCCGTGCTGAAATCCACTGGAGCCCTTCATTCACAGCTTGGTGGGCATCTTCCAAAAGCCTGCACAAAGCTGTACCCCAGGGCCTCTCCTGCGGGTGTGAGGAAACTCATGGATTTTACATCAGGAATGGCACAACATGAGAAACAGCCCCACTCCTACCAAATTGACTGGCAGGCTGTTCTCCCAGTTGAGTGTTTCACCGGTTCAACAAGAATAAACACGTCATAAATGGCTGTCCACTGGCAGATGGGGGGTAAAGTGATGCTCACCAAACCCAAGGCAGACAAAAGGCAAAGGTCCAGCTGGCACCTGTCAAAGGAAGCCAACAGCAGGCAGAAAAGGCACGAGGTGGAAAGGGGAGTGCCAGATTTTGACCTCAGGTATGTCTGTGCAGCCTTTTGAGTCCCTGGGTTTGGAAGTGGATTTGTGCAGGTGTAGCCAGCACTTTCACAGTATTTATTGCAGCATCAGGTTTAAAGCACTGGTTCAGTGGCACAATGGTGAGCAATGACATCAAAGCCCAGATTTGCTTTTGGGTCTACAGCTGTGCATCTGAATTTTTGGCAGCCATCTCCACGAGCTAAGGTTTTCACTGGGCTCTTTGTTTGGTACCGGCTGGATCCTCAGCAGCTGGAGTCAGCAGCTGTAATTTCCCATTGCTGCAGTGAAACCCAGGGAGCTGTTATGATTTGTCCCAGCTGAGGATCTGGCCCACAGAAGGAAGAGATCACATCATAAGGGAAGCAGCTTCGCCGAGGAGCCATGGAGTCTGCCATCTGGCTTTGCAGAATGAGGGGCTGACACTTTAACAGGAGGAGAGGAAGGAAAGACTCCACTGAGCCCCTACGTGGCTGTGCAGCCCTGCACCAAAGTTGGGTGGGGACGTAAATCCGTGCATGGGATCCTTTCCTACCTGGAAGCACCAATCTTTGCACTGGATATTGCTATGCATTTCTCTGCATATAAATCAGCTGCATCACCATGACTCTAATTCATTCACTGGCACAAGTGAGTCCTAAATAAAACTCAGCACTTCACAGATTTGAATACACACACACACACAAAGAAAAAAAAAAAGGCAGCTTTTTTTGCTTTCCTCCAAAATCCAACACAAAGTAATGACCAGAGGAGACTGTGAGCTACTTGGGAAGTAACACCACAGGCAGAGATGCACCTCAATGAACTGGCCATGTGGGGAGAGGAAGCATTGTGCAGGGTCTGGCTGCCAGGCTCCTGGGGAAGAACTGTCTCCAAAATCCACAGATGAACCCATCCCTTTGCGAAAGAGATGGAACCCTGCTATTCAGGGCTCTTCAGCACATGAAAGAAGGTGTACAAGCCACAACAGTTTATCCCTGGGCCCCTTTTCTGCATTTACACATTAGATATCACATCACCTTGTGATGCATCCCGACCTCAGGATGTCCTGCAGCCTCTGTGTGGTCCTGACATCCTTGCTGAGTTACATGAAAGACAAGCCTCTGAAAAAAACCCAGCAAGAGGCTGGTTCATCAACAGACACGTCCCCAAGCAAGTCCCCAGCCCTCACTGTGTAGCTTACAGACCTCCTTGGCTTGTCGTGTAATTACAGAGAAAGCCAAAAGAATTTAAGTTGGATAAGAGGTGTATTTGGCGGGCAACCACTGAAATAATATTTCAACTTGTCAGAGCATCTCCTCATGAGAAGATCTCAATATTATGAGGTTAAGAAAATCTGAATGTGAAACTGAGCCACAACATAAAAGCCGTGCTATCTGTCAAAGTCATCAACAGCCTTGTCGGTGGGATTTAACAGTCAAACTCCCAGCCCAGGGCCTGTCAGCTCTGTCTCCCGCAGCAGATAACGCATTTAGCAGCAAAACTCTTTCACATGAGACAAAAAATTATTTGACCACAGAAGTGAACTTTGGATTTTAGATTCTCCTTTTTTTTTAATTGGTGATGAGCGTGTAATAAAAAGGTGAAAAAAAAAGAGCTGCAAAACAACTGAAAAACAGATGTAAGTATTCCTGAATTAGACAGGAAGCTTTTTCTGCCAGAGGATTGTACCCACCTGATCTGCAGTACTTCCAGGACTGCATGTCTAAAAAAATTCCTAATTAAACAAGTAGGTTTGAAACTTCTGCAGAGTAATAGCTGACCTTGATAATCATTGATCAGAAAGCACTTTAGTGTGGAGCAATCCCCTTGCAATCCATGTATAAAAGCTTTTACAGAGCTCTCACCATTGCTGAAACAGTGGGGCTGGTATGGCTAGAAGGAAACAGGAGTTATGCTCAGCCTCCACATTCCCCTGGAGCAAACGACAGCAGAGTGTAAAATCAAAAATTTGAATTAACCAAGTCCAGGAAAGCTCTAACTGAATTCAGAATGTCTGAAATGGAGTGAAAAGCTGCTTTCTGAGGGGCTGCACTCAGTGCAGTGCCACAAGCCACAAGACAGCTCTGTCCTCAGCTGAGGGTGGCGAGCAGCAAGCAGGTTTGCTCTGATGACAGCACTATGAGTGCCTGGGCTGCACTGTGACAGTCCTTGCTTAACTGAGAGCACATGGTCACCTCAAGCTGCAGAGCTGAGCCTGAATTCCTCCCCTGCCCCACTACAGTCAGTACAAAAATTCGGACCCCAAAGATACATCATCATATGTGATTTCACAGACACACACCTGAGTTGCTACAGGAGCTGGTGTCCTGCCTCACCACCCTGCACACTCCCAGCGCCGAATGCACTGGCAAAGCTGCTCTGAAGATTTTTGTACTTGCTGGACTCACTTGCTACAAGCAAAGGAGTATATAACCTTTCTCTCCAGAGGAGCTAGCAAACTAGCCCTCTAAACCGGCATCAGCTGAGCTGTGTTAAAAGGGAGAGCCTTCAATCTCTGCAGTAAATCTGTAATTCAGCAGCATGCTGAGCAGCAGGATAAGGGGGGCATCTGACACTGAACAGATGTCAGATTTTATCTTTTTTTTTTTCTCCTCTCCGCCTAGTCTAGACAGTGGGTTTCATGTGCTCCCACCTGGGGACACATCTGCTTGATAATGAGCAGTCATGCACCTCGTGTGGATCACTCAGAGAATCTTCTGTGAGAGATCCAACGCCTACATCATTGTCTAGTGACGATGCCACCCCAGCACAGGCTGGAGGCAGGGTGCCAAGGCGAGGGTGAGCTGATCTGCTCTGCTGTTCAAACCAAGCTGAGAAATCCAGAGGCAACACACAGCAATGCTCAGTGGTGGAGGGCAAGTGATTACCCCAATGCCTCAACACAGGCAGGGGAGTGTATCCTGCACCAGACACCCAAACCAGCCACTGAGATCCCATTAATGAGGACAGGGAGAAAACAAGCCATGAATCTCCCCCACCATCTCAGTCTGAGACATTGAAACACTGTCCTAAAATTCTTTGTTCTTCTCAATATTTGCAGGTCACCTCTTTGATAAACTAGTTTCTGCTAAACTTTTAATTATGAGTGAGGCTCTTATGTGCTCCCAGGGCAGGGGAAGCCCCTGGGCCTGTGCCATTTTGCAGTGTGGTGCTGGAGGGGAGGCTGCTGGGCTGGGGGCCCCAGATCTCTGCCAGCACGCCCTGCTCAGCTTCCTGAGAGCACAAACATTGCACCCTCAGGCCTAACAGTAGGAAAGAAGTTTGAGATGTTTAAGATAAGTGGGTCAGTTAGCAAGGCTGCACAAATGGCATTTCCAGAAGGGTGTTGTTATTTATACAGCACCGCAGGGGACTCAGGAGATTCAAAGACAAATAAATCATGACAGACTCCTTCCCTGAGGGACTTTGTAATGTACAACTCCAACCCTCATGGATGGTAAATGCTTCTTGTGAGGTGATTAGTGCTACCAACTCCCACTGACTTCATAATAGACACAAGGATGCTCAACACCTTGAAAGACAGCACTTTTAAATTACTTTCATCTTCAGCAGTAAGGCCACTTACAGAGTTTAAACATAATCAAGTAGGAAATGATAACTATACCGAAGAACAGTATTCTGCAAAGGACTGGTGCAGGACAGGACCTCCTAGATTTTCATCTCCAGCTTCTACACTACAGGGATTTGCTGGTAGAAGATGGACATCTCTGAGGGGTTGATCAGAAAAGTGACCTCACATGAGAGTGCCGCAAGACACAAGGGAAAACACCACAACCAAAGTTGACGTTCAGCGCCGGCTGGGACAAGACACCTTGCTGCTCTAAACTGCTTCTGGGGTATTTCTTCGTTTGGGGTTTTTAGGTGGGCTCTCTCACCATTTCCATTTCAGTTGCTTCATAAATGTTAGTTGTGTAATAGTAAACTATCTACAGCAGAAAAATTCCTTTCCTAACAAATAAGTCATCCAGATGGAAGATTTGCCAGAGTGTCCTAGATCTTCGGACTATAAATCAGATTCAACTGCTGCCTCCAAGTTCAATCTTTTAATTAAATTTCCTCCTTTTATAAGTGGTTTTGTGGGGTTTTTTTTGGGGGGGAGGGATTTCTTTGTTTTGGGCATTGAATCTTGCAGCAATGGGGTTGCCTTTTTTTTCCCCCCAAATCTTACATCTCCAGGTAATTTAAGCTGCTTCCCCCATGTAATGATTGGCATGCTATAATTCCATAAAAATTTCCAGAGAGAGACAGGTCAATCCTTATAATGAAGCTTATCTTGCGGGAGTTGTATTATTTGAGGCAGATATTCAATGTAATATTTATGTGCTCTACTTATTAACACCTTTGATAACTAATGGTGACGGATATTTGTTGGGGGGTGGTTAACCAAATTGCCCATATTTCTGTATAGACAGGGAGACATTATGATGCTGTTCTGCCAACTGGTACAGAAAAACCCCTTCAAATCACTAACAAAAATAAGGACATTACAGTATGTGCAGGAAGAAAAATACTGTTCACCTTTTTAGCACTTTCCATTGGGAGAGCTCAAGGTGTTTAAGAGATCAGGATGGGGAAGAGACAGTGTCCATTAGAGTCAATTAAGTTACCCTTTAAACTGCAAAGTGATCTGTGTCCATGTTCAAGTCTTACAAGCAGAGGGACAGAGAAGTACAGCCACTGTGGGTTTTGACATCACAAAAAACCCCGTAAGAACCTCACTGTGAGCAATGCATGCACATAGAGAAGCGGACACAGGCCCTGCAGCCTACATGCCTCAGGAGCAGGATCCACTCTCCTGTGCTTCCTTCTCAGCTGCAAAACTCTCCCCAGCACACATGCATCACTCACATTACCCTGCTCTATAAGCAGTTAAAGGTGTGAAATACACTGAGGCGTTCACATCCAATTAACTCTAGAAAGGGACAGAACAACTCTAATTTTTAATGTTCACAGCTTCAAAAAATTTCAAAAGTAAATCCTGTTAGTACAAGAACTGCTTCTAGTTCCAGAGACAGCAATATAAATACAGGTAGTGTCCTAAAAATAAACGTCTTCCCAGGTGGATAGAGACAGGAAGAGACAGAAGAGAGGTGTGAGCTTATTTACAGACCAGTGTGAAACTGCACAAGGCTTTCCAGCCTCGTCATCCTCTGCTTCCCAAAGGACTCCTTAAACATGTTATTGTTTTCACTGGGATTTCATTCCAATGGGGGGAAACAATCCATCAAAGATATTTTCTGCTCTAAAATGCTGCTTGGCTTTATGAGGTAATAATAAACATATTCATATTAAATTTTATTCCCGTGAAAGACGAACAGCAGCAGCACATATACGAGCAGTTCCTCTGACTTAAGTTCCACATTTTCCCAATTCACTGAAAAAACCAGATTTCCTTTCTGTCTTGCATTTCAGACAGGACTAGATTTCAAATAAAGAATGTCTTTTGCAGATGCAATTTTTGCATAATTAGGGCACCCCCATTTTTGTGCCAGCCTTGAGAAGAGAGAGACAGGCTAAATCCCTGTGCTTCCTTCTGCCTCTGTGTGGCTGCATATCAAAGACCTAGAAAATATTCTGCACTCTAAATTCAGTTAAAAGGTTGAAAACCACAATAAAGGCTCAGGGCTTCAAAGGCCATACCTGAGTGCTCTGCACTAAGCATCACATCTTCCATTCAATAATCTCAAATTACTTTGACTACTTGCTACACAGATCAGATTCAGATTTCTGCTCCTGTCTTGTTAAAGCAACCTCCCAGTCACCAGCCCTGCTCCAAGACAGCAGTGAAAGCACTGCTTAGAAACTTATACAGATAACAAGAAAAAAACCACAGAAGAACGTAACTTGTGTTATGTATGCATCATACAGGCCACTTGCAAAAGTCAAAGAGTTCTGAAAGCCAGAGAGAGAAAACTGAGCATGTGTGTGTGCATGTGTGTATATATATGTTTATACCATCCATACCTAGAGAGAGATAGACAGAGATACACATATATAGAAGTGGATGGTATAAACCTGTCAGATTACCAGCCTATATAAAAGAAGTGCAACACCAATAGCAGTTGAGATAGACAGTTTTTGAAAATGCTTTTGTGTGGAAAGAGCTTTTTGCTTTGCCATCCATATCTGTGAGATACCTGGCTTTCTACGAGATGTGGCCGCACTGTGTGTTGCTCTGGCTTCCTGGATGGCATATGCTGTTTGCCATCCATGGCACGGCTCTTTTTGGCTGCCACCTGGTTAAGATGTTGTGAGTGACACAGTTTTTGATTCCAGGGGCTGAGTAATGCTGTGCTCTTACACAGCAAATGAAATGTGCTTTCCACTGTAACTCCTGAAAACTTTGAAGTCCCCAATGCACTTTCACTTAATGTCTCTGCAGTGCAACTACCATCCCAATTTTACAATGGATTTGCTCATACTATGTACCTGAATACAAGACCTTCCTGTACACTTGTTCCTCAGTATGCGACAAGCAGCTGAGGAGCAAACAGCTTTTTGCCACCTCCCTGCCCTTGTGTGCTTGGAGAGCGACTCCAGTGCTGTTTCACAGCACCTGAACTGGGCAGAATGGCTGCTGCTGTTAGAATAATGGAGATGATAACATCTTTATCTAATAGCACTTGATTTGTTTCTATTACATACAGGAATAAGGTTCCATAATACAGGCAGTTGTATGCATGCTGTGCCCTGCCAAATAACCCAGTTTAAATTTCTATGAACAGGCACAATATATCCCATCTCCCTGTCCACAGAATTCTTCCTTTGTCCATAATATGCTTTTGAGCAGTTTTTATTTGCAAATAAAAGCGCTTGAGGGGCATCATCTCATTTAGTTAGGCCCTGAGAAAGGCAGATAGGGTTGAACACTGGCTGGTAGTCATCTGTCTTCCAAACAGTAACTGCTTGCAGATCTAGGAAAGCTGTTTAAGTGGATTTGGCAAGACACACAATATTTACACTTTACAGACACAGATCTGTCCTTAGATGTATTTAGGATTTTTTTCTAAGTCTAAGAGTTCTGCTATTGATTTGGATACTCGAAGGTCCCCTCTGCTGTTGAGCAGGTTTAAAAACTGCTGTGCCATAGGCTCTCCAGTGTCCAAATCCCACTGTCATGATCTGCAATCAGTTGCTGGGTGCTCCAATTTGAACTGGAGAAAGAAAGAGGTGCTTTCAGAGCACCCATGTGCACAGTGGGAGGTGGAGATCCTTCTTGGCTTAAACCAGTGCTGAGAACTGAAAGGCACCAAATATCAGCTCATTCTTCACAGAGGAGGAAAATGCTGAGGAACCAGCTATTTCCTGTTTTCCTATGTTGCTGGTCAAACCTGGCAACAGGAGATGCTTTCAAGCTTCCAGCTAGCAGCTATTCTCATTTCTGAAATTATATCGTTCTACAATGGATTATACCAAAAAAGAAACAAATCAGAAAATATAAAAAGACACAAAGGTCAATAAAATCTGTTTTGGAGTATCCATCAGGTGATGTTTACTGCCATGAAAAGGTGATGTTTCTCTAAGAGCATTACGGACTGAAGCAGTTTGTGCTGTGATGCACGGGAAGCTACAGGGATGTTGCAAACAATCCACAGGCTGGAGAGCAGCACTCCACCTCAGGCCATCCAGGGCAGGAGGACAATAAATCCTCCTTCAATCCCATTCACAAGTCTTGGCATATCAGACTAAATCTGATCGATGAGATTGCCAGGAGTCGTATCTTATAAACCTCCTCTGCTGCCCAGCTTCTCAACACCCTCAGCAGGAGACTGCACATTCACCTGGGCATCAACCAGTGACTCTCACTGTCCTAAGTGTCCTTTAAATTTTGGTAGCTGAACCACAGGACAGGAAAAATGATAAGCCTCATGAATTAAATGGTGTAACTCTGAATGGTTGGGTCACTTTTAAGACATACTTGGGAAAAACAGAACCAGGGACCTCAAGACATCATTTGGTCCATGCCACCCTCACAAGCAGCAAAAACCTACTCTTTTCACTTAAAAATTCACATGGACATAGCTCTCAGTTTAGAATGCAGATGTCAAAAATTAGCAGCCCTCTCCTTGCCTTTTTCTTGTCTATAAGAAAAAAATGCCCTCAACTTCAAAACAGAAAATTTACATCAAAATCACACGCATGTGGAAATGCCAAAGTTTTCAGTGAGGTGTACACCTGTCCTTCTGCCTTCCTACTGTCTCTTGACTTCCACAAGGATGTATCTCGGTTTGGCTTGTTCTGCTCAGGGAAATTGTCATTTCTATTTAAACTACAGCAATGGAATGTTAAAGAAAAACTAAGGTGCCACTTAGACTCCTAATCCTCACCGACATTCAGGGCTCCTTTGTATTGAGCTGAGTGCCCTTATTTTCCCAATTTCCATGCTCATAGTTGGCATTCAGCACATCACAGGAGATGCTTTTTCTTATTTATTACTGTTGCCTTGAATCCATAACAAGATGACAATAACCTAGCCCCAACAAATGTCCACAAACCCCAAATCTGGATGTATATCTGCAGCCACAGAAAGCAAGGAGAGCAGGCAGCAGCAACACAGGACAGAGTGTAGAAGAATACCTGACTGGAGGCACTAGGGCACGTACAGTTCCTGGTTTGGTGCACTTACAATCCATCCATAATAAAATTTCCAGAATCTCTGACAACTGAGCCCAAGGCATAGGAGAAAAATTCTTCCTCTTAAATTAAGCATCAAAATGCAAAAGGACAAATCTATTCTGCCATAATGCATGGGAGCATAATATATCTGAATACCCAAGCATCAATTAAAAATCAGGCACTTCTAAGCATATCATGCCTGGATTGACTGAAAAGAATGCCCTGTCCACCCTTAGTAAGGCTCATTTATTCATTTAAAGAAATATAATCTTAAAAAACTTGCTCTAGCCTTTGATCTCCAGTCATCAGTACAAAAGGCATTTGGAGTACTGCTCAGACTTAATTAGCTTGCTCCTTTTTTATACATGATCTCAGTCACACTCTAATTAATCCATTTATAGTTTAAAATCTATCAGTCAAATCCCATACTTCATTCTTAAGTTCAGAAATGGATCCACTCCTCCTCCTAATTTGTTGCACTACAAGAAACATCTACCCCTCCTCTGGACAGTCCTCCTTTCCCCACCAAGGAAAAACCCCAGAAAACAGAACCTCCAAGGAGTAACTGAACTTGGATCACCCGGAAACGGGGCTCCTCAGGACATAAAATAAAAAAGGAAATATAAGCCTTATTTTGTAAAACAGGAGAATGATGAAAAGCTGAACTCCACCTCCTGTATTGCACTGAGCAACTGCTGCACATAATGCGGAGAGCTGTCAAGAGATTTAATTAGGATACAAAATCCAGTGATTTAAGAATTCTCTCTCCTTAGAACATTCTTAGGGATTTGCTCAGAATTAGAGGATGGTTTAAACATTAAAGGGGGTTTTTTCCCTTTAATGAGATCAGCTGCATAGTGGAAAATGAGACTTTATTTATCTAAATATCACATAAGAACTGAATAATTTAATAACCTCGCTCAACTAAATCCAACCCAATATATTTACATGTCTTTTTTCTTCTGCATATAAAATACTTATTTTGTGTTTGACTTCCAATGTATAAACAATTCTTAGCTTTACAAACCATAAAGATAAATAATAAGAATTCTGTATTAAAAATCAACAGCTGTATTTGCTAACAATAAGAACTCTTTCAGTTTCTACTTATATTCGACTCTTAAATCACACAATTATTCATTTATCTAGATGTCAGTGAATATTCTGGACATAAAAAACTTCCACCTGGTTTAATTGTACTGTGTACCATTCTAAAATCAATTCTTGTCCATTTTAGATCAAGAATAGCACTGGGAATCAATAACAAGCAATTGATCATTAGGGATCTAGGAATGACTGAGTTATGCATTTGGTTAAACACAGTTTTACAGAAAACTTTAACATTTCAAGGTCTGGAAAATAAAATCTAGTACATCTATTTCCTTTTGATACTGCTCTATCTATCACTAGGGCCAGGTTGGGCCACCCTTGAAACACTTACTGTCTCAATGGAATGATCCATTTAGCTTAGGTTAATTTAGTTCAGTAAAAGCAGTGCAATCAGTTCACCCATGAACAAGGGAAGGACTGAGTACTGGAGGGAAAAAAAACCACAACAGGAAGACTTGTTTTCCCCTGCTGTTACATCAAAAAGAAATGGGTGTGGAAAACTGGAATTTAATAATTCGGAAGGGCAGGTTGCCCAAAAAGATTCAGTCTAGTTTATTGCCTAAAAATAGTATTTTAAACATTTTAAAATACAAGTATATTTGGATTAGTAAAAAACCCCAAACCTCTTCATCCAGCACAAGTAGATTTACTTAGCTAATACAAAGGCAATTTCACAGTGCAGGTTTTCTGCATTTTAACTGAAATCCAATTTCCATCCTTAGCAACTTTGGTATAAACTATGAATGAAAAGTAACTTGGTAAATGAAAATAAAATTGCTCACTGTTTTCTAAGTGATTAAAGCCTAAAAGTTGCAAATAGAAGAAAGAAATTTGAAGCTATTTAATTGCTTACATTTGAGTATAATGTATTCCCTTGCTGGCAAAACTGCCAGATTTGGTGTAAACTGTGTACTTTGGCAAATCATCATATCCTAAAGTTTACTAAACCAGAACAAGTCTCACTTGTAAAATGATCAAAAAGTAAAAACGAAAAACAGAGACGCTTCTGATGTTAATCACTGAGACTGGATGGACTCTGCGGTGTGATGACGTTAGGGTGCACCTGCCCACTTTGGTGCATCTCCTCTCCCCATGTAATTTTGTGGCCACGCACGAGCTCAGCAAATGGAAAAGCTTTACTTGTGCACAGCTGCCAGCATGCACTCTGCTCACCAGTCACCTTCTTAGCAGGAAAGCACGCACTTAAATTAATTTTTATTAAGGACCCCTAATGGCACTGGCCATTTTGCACGCTTCCACTTCAGTCCATGGTTGCCTCACAGGAGCATGGTATGAAATAAATCAGTGCCCCATATGCAATAGCTGCTTCCCTGGCTGTAAGTTATGGCTATGTGTGGTGGCAAAACGCAACCAAGGAGGTTTCCACTTCAAGTAGTTTCTCCTTTTCAGCTGCCAACAGCATGTAGAGAGGTAGAGTGTGTCTCTCACTGCTCCCTTCCAAGTCAAAGATGCTTCCCAGTCGAGTAAAGCAGAAGAAAAGTGAGAGAAATAGAGCAGGTTGCAAAGATGCACTGCACAGAAAGCAATAAAGCCCTACAGCGCAGTGTGGGCTCAGGAATACCTTCAGTTGTGGGTTTCAATCACTGTTTTTTCAGGTAAGAACACTTTGGAGCATTTCTAACTCCCTGGTTCCTGCTGAGCCTTCACTTTGCATAGGGTTGGGGCAGGTGCAAACTCTCCCCTTGCAGCACAGTGCTGGAAGACAACCAGAGAGGCCAGCATTTGGTGGTTTTGCTCCATGGGCTGCAAATGGCTTACAACAGAATCAAAGGAGAGAACAGAGAAATGGTGCGATATAAGGGAGAATTCATCTCATTTGAAAGACATCTAAAAAGAAATCGAATGCATCACTCTCTAAACGCGTCTACATCTCAAAATTAACAACAAAGAGATTCGTGATTAGCCCAAATGAAGGTGTAAATGTTGTAAACTTCTGAAGTAGGATCCACCAATCCCACCCACAACACCTTCAGAGAGCTGAGATCCTTGGGTGCCTTTGCGTTTCCTCAGTGCAGAGCTTTGCCATTAATAGCAAACCAACATATTTAGGCCAAATTGCACCACACGCTCTGCTTTAGAGGGGGAATGCCTTGGGAAGAAAGCATGAAGCATGAAGGAAGATTTTCAGCAGTTTAGGCAAAAGCTGATGGTGTAACCACCACCAACACGTCAAACCTCTGTGCTGACTAATGGAAGATCCCAAAATTTAGGTGCCTGACACACAGTAGACACCAAAGTGCACTGTGCACTGCCTGGCAGTGGGATCACCAGCACAGCAAGAAGCTTTGCTCTCCAGCAGGCTCACATCTAGAGGTTTGTCTGCAGCAGAACAAAACCAGGCTGCACTTGGCATGAGGGACATGCCAGTCCCTCCTTTGGAAACCGCTGCTTGCATTAGCGTGGAATTGGAGGAGGTAACACTTCACAAGGACAAGAAAATCTCTAAAGGCAGTACACACAGAGCAGAAGAAGGGAAGGAGCACAATCCTATTTATGCCATGAACAAACTGCAGGACCAGAGAGAGGAAGAGCTGGGAATGAAACCATCTCAATCCAGCAGTCAAGTGTTCAGGTAAAGGACTGTCCTTCCTTTCCAAAAGAAAAGAAAAAAAAGAAAATTCTAATAAATGTTTGGATTTTTTTTAAAAAAAGAGTGCCTGTATATGACAGTATAAGCAGTGACAACACAGTATCAATATTGGTGTATAGATCTTTAAAAGACTGATGTTCTCAGGATACAAATAAGGAGGTGACACTTTCCCAGCACTAGCACAGCACAGCCTCAAGATGAACTACAAATGAGACTCTGCTATCAGTAGTTCACTTCTGATGCCAGGTTATCACAGTCTGCTTTTCATTTTCATCAAGCCTACTTCATTACCAGAGCCTTGATGCAAATTAAGATGAAGTCATCATTCTCTAGACAGATATACAATTTTTGTTAGAAAGGCGATGAACCCAGTTCCTGTTCCTGCAAACAATTATGCAGTGAGCAGTCTAATTTTCTACAGATGGCTTAATGAGGCTGCATATGCATAAAAAGTTACCCATAGGCATATTTGCAATAGAAAGGCCATGGTTATCTCTTAGCTGCAGGGTCTTCCAGAAACCCATGTGATTACCATTGTCAAGAGCAACAAAAGCAATGCTATGAATGCATCATCAGAACAAATATTTCTTAACTGGGATTTACTTTTACACCTGGTGCTAATATTCTTCATGATGCAGTATCATTCAGGGGGAAAAGTTCCTGCACTGTGTGGGGATGGATACACCACCACGGACACAGCCAGCCCCACCCTCTGTGATGACCAAAAGTTCACAGAGAGTTCTGATGCCAGGACGGCACTGGTGGCTGAGCTGCAGAGCTGGCACTGTACAGAGGTAGCCAGAGCACCTTAAATCCCTTCTCTGGGACCAAGAGAGGGATGGACAGAACCAGGTCCCTCCATGGACCAACTGAGTTGCCACTTCTCAGCTTCAAACACATCTCCATGCTCTTGGCGGCATGAAGATTTTGGCACTGAGTTGGTAGGGAAGGATGGCCACGTCTGTGGGATCAGTCACCCAAGGATGGTGGGCTGTGTCCAGGCAAGCGCAGCATCAATGTAGTGGGGACACCAGACATGTTTTTGTCATGGGGATGGGAGTAGTGCTCATGGGGAAAGCTTCAGCATCCTGGTAATGACCCCAACTGCAGAGCATGCCCAGAAATGTACCAGGGGCCAGTCAGGACTTTAACCTAGCAACCATTTACAGTTTTCCCCTGACTACAGTGCAATGTTTCCAGGACCAAGTCCAGCATTACCACTCCTACATTTCTTCAGTGGCTGCTCTCAGCAGGTGTCTTTAAACTCCTTGGAGGCTGAGCACATTTTATCTGTTGTAGCCCTTTATTCTTAAAACAGACCAGCTGTGATAATTTCCACCTCTCCTATGTAATTTTTACCCAAATTCTGACTGCAAATTGCATAGGAATGCATTTTCTCACTTTGCTCATGTTTTGCCTTCCTGCTCTTTAATGTGGAGGCACATCTCACAGGGATTGAGAAATGGGAATTTTTATCACTGACAGTCACAGAGATGTCACGTGCTTTCACAATGGTAGGACTGGGATGACCGAGCTGCCACAAGTGAGAGACAAGTCAGGCCCAGGTACTCTTGAGTGAGACTAAGAAGCTGGAAACTGTTCCCTTGCTGTCTGCATGAAGCATGGACCCTGCAGCTACCCGGGAGCTGAATAAGGAGTACATGGCCCAGGGATCTTCAAAGAGATCTTGAAAGGAAACAGCTGGTGTTTCAAACTCCCCTGTGTGTTTCTGAAAAGCTGCATGAAGCACGTAAAAGGAAAGGAAATATTTGTCTTTAAAAAGAAAACAAAAAGCCGTTAAAATCTTAGAAGATGTGACACCATACAAGAAAGTAGATAGAAGTAGTTCTTGAAAAATATATAACTCAGTATTTGTTCCATAGGTTCCCACATTAGACCAGGAGCCAGGAAGACTCCCTGCTTTGCTCAAACACAGACCAAAGAGCTGGTAAGGGCTAATGGACGAAGTAGTGACTGTGAGCTGGAACACACCTGTGCAGGAATGGATAACAAAACCCACCCAAAATCTGGGGGAACCCCATATAGGAAACAGTAGTGATACAAGAAATGCTGCCATATTTGTATCTGCAATGCAATTGTACTGCAAATACCTGTAAAAATTGGAACTGGAAGAGACTGATTGGATAAGTCCAGTGTTAACAAAAATAGCACTGTAAAATACCCATAAATTGGAAAGTTGTTCTGTTATGTAGCACAAATAGATGTCCTGGCTCTGGACCCAGAGCTGTTGTCGAAATAATTATGAGTGAGCGAGGCAGAATCCATGGTCTGTTACACAGCCGAGAAGGAACCTCTCAGGGCCCATTACCAGCCCAGGGTTAGACCTCATTAACCCTCGTTAAGCCAAGGCGGATTACATGTTGCAAACCAGATCTGAATTTGGCTTTAGATTTACTGCTTGTTTACACTAGCAGATCAAACAGCCTATTTTTGCTTCCAGACACCCTCACTGACCGCTCCATGCTTCCCTGGGAAAATTCTAATAAAATAACAGTGCTATTCTGCATTGGTGCAGCTCTTTCGATCCCAGGCAGACTGGTCTAACCACAGGTCTCATGATACTCTTCAGACAGCTCCGGTCTCCCTGCCCATCTTGCAGGATATTCTGGGGAAGTTCGGCCTCCTGGAGTCTGCATGAGCTGAGGAGCAGCCAGTTCCTCTTGCCTCCTCCAGAAGCTGGAATAGATGGTCATTGCTTTGAACTCTGACATCACGGGTTGCATTTGATGAGTACACTAAATGCAGTTTGGAAGTCCACGCTCTCTGCTGTTGAATGAATGATGCCTGGCAGGATTTAACTTGGTCTGATCCTAAACGATTTCCTAGCAGGGTAGCACAGGCCATGTACCATTTCCCATGAGCAATTTGCATGTAGCCACCCTGCTCTGGAGGCTAAACCATGGTATCAGCACGGAACTGGCTGCCCCATGCCAGATGCCCTCACTGCTAGAAAACAGCCTGAACCACATTCAACTTGTTGCTCCAGATGCACTCTCAAGTCCAAGTTCAGTGGCTTTCTCAATAAGATGGTGATTACTTAGCCTTATGCTGCAGTATGGGAATTATTTCTTGCCACCTCACGTGAACACACACAGAGAGATGCTGGCTTCTGGGCATGGTTCTCCTTCCCCATCCAGAGATCACAGCATGCAGGGTGGAGAGGGCAGCCCTGCACAGCCTCCACATCCTTCTGGAGAGTAAACCAAAGTCCTGCCCCCATCACTTTACAAACAAAAACCCTACAGCCCTCTGGAAAAGACGAGACAACACGAAGGCGAGGAAGGGACAGGGAGGATGATGAGAACAGGAAAAGTCCAGGTGCAAACCAGATCTGCACTTAAGCATCCCCCAGTATCTGTAGCTGGGGAGCTTCAGCTCAGCGCATTTCTAAGGGACAGAGTGATGTACAGCCATCTCTACGTGCTGTGCAAACAGCCAGTGACTCCGAGGGTAGCACCAAGACAATCAATCTGCCACAGCTGAGCACATCCAGGTCTGCTGTTGTCACTGGGGGATTCGAGCAGTTGTGCTCTGGGAAACAAAACAAACAGCAGCACACTTCTGTACACACCGGCTCAGACAGCTCATCAAAATCAAACCAGACGAGCGAGGACTGCTCGACCTGGAGGACTTAATCAGAGTTGGCCCCCCTCCCCAAACCATCTGAAGGGTTCGGAGTTTTATTCTTACTAACTTGCAAATTTACTGCTCTAATTCGAAAAGAAAATTCACGATCTCAAATGTCAAGAAGTTATGTTCAATTTCCTTATGGTGCTTTGACCTTCTCAACACGAAGCAAGTAACCCTTAAAGAGCCAGTGAAACAGGGCTGCAGAGAATATATATGTGAAAGGCTTCTGTAGGCCTGTAAGGATAAGGCTCCATGCTGGGGTCCTCTCATTCATCTCAGACCCAGGAGATACCTCCTCATTTCAATGGACAAGTGTAGAACAAATATCAACATTTTTCAAAGAATTTGCAAACATAATGAATAAACCAAGTCCAGTTTAGATGTCAAAATGGAAACTCAAAACCAGTTCTTTTCTAATTTAAATTATCTTTTAAATTCACTGTACAAAATCAGGAACTGGGTCCTCAGTTTTTCTGGTTTTTAGTGAACTGGCATCTCATGCAGCTGAGCAGGGCTGTAACGTGACTCTGTGAGAAGCACTCTGACATTCCTGGGTGAATTTTGGATAGCTAGCAATTTCTAGAAGCAAATAAATCACTGAGTTTCACTTTGAGCATTGCTGAAAATGTCTTCCAAGATGAGAGGGAGTTCATATTCATTAAATAGTAATCCAGTTTCTGAAAAGGAGAGGGGGATTTCACCACACCATTTGTAGAAAGAAACTTAGCAACAAAAATACAGAAAATGTGAAAATCCCATCTTGTCTTGTCAATTATGAATACACTCTAAGATGAAGAGAACAGTTCAGTGCAACTGCAACTGGAAGTGCATTTATTTGCCTGCTGGGAAGTAGCGATCAGCCAGTACAGCACTCCTTCCACAGTGGTCTAGTTCAAATCCAGCCTCTGAAAGTTATTATGCAATATCTGGCTTCAATGAACTTATATCTATCTATCCATCCATCCATCCATCCATCCATCCATCCATCCATCCACAGGCTTTTGGAATGGAAGGATGTCCACATGCCAAAAGCCACCATCATAACCTGCATCTGCACTGGCCTCCTTAGCTGCAAGGCTGAGGAAGAAAATGTGCATGGAAGATGAGTGCCACCCTTCCCATTCGAGCCCACCTGGCTCACTCAGGGCCTCTACCGTGTCTCAGCCCAGAGGTAACACTGGGAAACGTGCCCAAATGTCTTGTGGAAGAATGTGAAATTGTAGATATTGCATGCCAACAACGTGCAGCCAGTCACATGGAAACTGTCTGGGGATTTCCACAGAGATAGCATAAGCCTCACTGCCCAGTTCGTGCAGAGTTATTTCAATGATTGTCACCACCTTTGCATGTTCAGCCACAGCAGCTATTCAGCCTTCCTTTCAGGACATGATACATGGACAGAGGATCTCAGTGCTAAGGAAAACCCCTTCTTCCTGTTACAGCAGTGCTGCTGCTGCTGTGGTACAGCAAGTGGGGGTAAAACTTGGCTCCTGCAAAAGATCTGTGGCACCAATTTGTGTTGGTTTTCACCCACTGCAGGAGAACAATGAGGTGAAAGAGCAAAAGAAAGATGGCCCTCACTGGCATGAAGTTTTACAAGCATCCTCCTGCCGTTTCAGCCAGCTTGCACATTTCATAGCATTGTGAAGTTTAAACGCCATGGGATAGATCTGTCTGGCAATAAATTCAGCCAAAGGCAATCTCTTAAAAAGCCATAATTACGTAAGGCTGTGCTTGCTCATTACAATGAAGGATGGAAAATACAGTATGTGTCACACAGTGTAATTCAAAATTGATTTCCTATCGTGACACATTTTACAGAGGCTATTCTGCACACTGTTTTTGCCATGGTCTAGACCAGGACTCTTCTTCCCTTTCATCTTCTCCTGTTTGCCCAGTGCAGGAGACTATTTCAAGGCAATGCCTTCATCTCTGCTGCACATCAAAAACAAGGATAAGGGAGGAGAGCTGCTCCTATCCTGGCAGTTCTCCATCACATTTTAAAACCCTTCCTTGAACCAAAAAAGCACATCACTCATTTTAATTTGCTACTCGTCAAAGAAGAGCTGGTTGCTAACAGCAAAAAGAGCCACTTGTGAAACATGCCAGCTCCTGGTCTCATCCTGCCAGGAGCTCTGTCATCTCAGCTCCCACCAACGCTCTGCTTCCTACAAGAATCTGGACCGTGCAGGATCGGCCTCTCTTAGAGACTCAGATGGTGCTACAGTTAGATGTTTCTACTTTGAAGACTGTATAAAAACCCTGTCAAAACACCCTCAGTTTTTCTTTCTGTTTATTTAGATTTTACCTTTTCAGTTGCTTCAAATTTGTAATCTTTTTTGTGCTAATGCTGCTAAATAGGTCTTTATATCCCAAAAATCACTTTAGCACCAACACTGCTTGGCACCCTTGTCTGCAAACTCAACAGACATGCCAAGGGCTATGGTGTAAATTATATTTCCCACATTTGATCTTCTGTTGGATGCTGCCCTTTACTGTGCTGTACCTGTACACATGTTTGTCAAGTTGGTGTTAAGTGCACACCCAGCCATGGTCACACCTAGACGAGCCAGTTGAATAAGGTCACCTGATGCAAAACCATGCTACGACCATTGGCTAAAGCCAATGGGGCAGAGCAGCCCTGGGTGGCTCAAAGTCCTCTTTGCTCACTCCAAATCCCAGCACCTTGGGGCTGGAAATGCCAAGGGCATAACTCAGTGATGATTTCTCTGTGTCACAGCCTTGCCTCAAGCCTGCCCTAAGAGCTGTGGTTACACTGCAGTATGTGAAATACAGAGTCACACCCTCCTCAGTAAATCCAGGCTCCTTATATGCCCTTGCCTCCTACATGCCACACTCCAAACCCTTCCTGCAGGACCCTGGGGAGGCAGCTGGGTTCCCAAGCACGGAGAGATCTGTCCCAGCTGGGCTCAGGCACTGTGTTGCTCCTTATACCAGAACAGGGCTGCCAGGGCAGGACTGAGGAGCTCACACAGACACTTGGGCTTCATCTGCTACAAAGAAGCTGCAATTCCCCATCTTCAGAACTTGCATAAATCATTAAGAGATTATTAAATGCCTGGGGTCCAACGAAAATTGGACTTTCTATTATTTCTATTTTTAGAAATAATAATTGAACTATTATTACTTCTATTCTGTAAGACAGAAAGCTCACAAACTCAGCAGTCGGACTGGAGCAGCTCAGGAAAACAAAGCAGCCTGACAGCCATACAAAGCCTGTTGGGGTGCAGCTCTTGAAATCCTGCCCTGTGCTTGAGCTACAGCACCATACTTGGTCCCTTTTGTCTTCCCAAAATAGCAGCTAGCAGGGCTGGAGAAGAATCAATTCCCAAGTAAATCTCATGCAAATTGGAACCACACAAAGGAGGCTATTAAACTGCAATGGACATCAGCAGCACCACTCTCAGACCTGCATGACATGTTTCAAAAGAGGCTGATATTAATTAAAAACGGGTCTCGATTTATTTATGTTTCTTTCAACTGTGCTTTGTTATTTTAATCACTGAAATACTGGCCACTCATGACCCATTCCATTGTACAGTTTTATTCATAATTAATACATGCACATAATCTGTATTAAGTTACATAAAAAATAATAATGGAGTCTTACCATCAGTATAAAACTACAAATTAGGTTCTGTTTGTAGTTTCAATTTGTCCAATAACAATATTTAAACACATCTGAAATTAACCAGCACAGATGTTAATCAGATAGAAGAGGTCTGCAGTACCTTTGCATGAGTAATGCTACATGAAATAATTGAAATTTCACATTTATGCCACACTTTCCATCTCCAAGGGATCCCAGAACCTATTAACAAGTACATCAGAACAGACATATTTTGCAATAAGTTGCCTTCCTGTGACAACTTCCTTCCACAGATTTCAGATCACTTAACAAACAGTAACCAGGCCTTCAACACCCTGTGTGCTGCTGCACAGCCACAGAGATGGGCTCTGCTGGGGTTGCCTGGCCCTGAGCATGGGGCAAAAGGCAGCAGGTCACAAGAAAGGCTGACACGGCACTGACTGCCCCAATTCAGCAAAGGTTTCTATTTAATAAAGTACTTAATCACACATTTAAGAGAGCTTTAATGGATGCAAGCATGGCCTCAAGCATCTTGCTGAATGGGAGTGTGGGGAGAAAAAGGACCTGGGAAAAGTGTGGTGCAGAGTGTGAACACTAGTGGCCCGTGAAGGCAGCTCCTGCCTGCCAGCTCTTTGTCATAATTACTTCAGGTTACACCTGAATAATCCCAGTAAGTTATTTTAGCTGTGTTTTACATGTAACAAAAACCACTAAATACCCCCAGACCCATCACCATTTTTTCTGTTTCATAGATCCCCACATCTTTTACAGGTCTTGCAACTCAGCTTTCTTTTCCAACTCACAAATTTTCCAGCTGAGGCTTTCTAGCAGGGACTACATTTCAAATCAAGGATTGTTCTCCAAAACTGGCTGCACTGACGTTCTTACTTAGCAGCACTGCCTGTCACGGATAGACACGGCTGGGGGAAGCAAGGGGAGAATGTCCCACTCCACTCTCTGATAGATCGTTCCCAGCTAAAGTTTTTGCTGCACTGAGCTAAACCCATGGAGCACACCAACCCATGGACACAGCTTTGGCAGCTTGCCATGGCAACCTCTCTTTTAGGCATGAGGAAGAAGTGACTAAATGCAATTCACTTTAATGTCCTTCCTGTATCTGTAATAATGATTTTGTTTAAAAGTACATGATTTGGGGATCATGATAAAAACAGATATTTAGAGAAAAAGATCTTCACATAAACTGTTGGTTACAACACCAAAATAACTCAAAGCTCTGTTCAGAAACCTGAAAATCATATTGATTTGTGGGCAACATAATAGCCATTGAGTTTTTGTTTCTGAGGCACTAACTCAACACTAGTTTTTCTCCCATCATGTTACAGAGGACACAGACAATTCTGTTTAAGGCTTTAGCTGGAACACACTTTTTTTTTTTTTCCCTGCTTTAGGAGTAAAGGATCATATTAAGAGGTCTGGGAACTTGTAGCAGACTGAAAAATGATTATCTTTGTCCTTTAAGAAAATGAGAGCAGGGCCTGGGAAGAAATGCCTGATAAAGTCCATAAATGTCCATCAAGTGCTGAGCTGAGGACCATAAAATCTTCCTCCTTCTCTCTAAGCTCTGTACTGACAGCAAACCATCTTATGAAGTGTAATGATTATTTCAGGCTAAGGTTTTCTTTGTTTTTTACTTTTTTGTAACAAAAGATGGAAGTCTATGGTTAATTCTTCACCTGCAACCAGACTCAGCTGAACTCAGAAGAGGAACAATTACATTCTGTATTTTTCTGCCTATTATTAAGTGCTGGTTTCCAGTTTTGTTTAAATGCCAGTTATCAGGATTCAATTTACCCCCTCCGCGGGGGATGTCTGGTATCATTCTGAGAGTAGTAACTGCAATATATTATGTTAATTGAGCTCTAATAAGCTTCACAGTGCTTTTGCTTCCAAACAGGAATGGAAATGTCATTTTTCAAACTGAGTGCACTAAGCAGCTGCCTATACCTGCACCACCTTATTTCTGAATCTGAGAATATGGGGCAGCAGCACAGATTTCCTGAGCATTACAGAGAACACAAGGAAAACCCAAAAGGTCTAACTACTATTAACACAATCTTCTCTAAAGCCCAACCCTATTTAGGAAACTAGGAAATCCCACATGAAGAGTTCTTTTCATCGAGATGGCCTCCCCTGTCAGCAGCCTCCAATGAACTTTAAATAATGAATTTTAAGGCTGTTGTCCCACGTAGCATCAATCTTAAAGACAAGAAGTCTCCAGCAGTGAATTTCTCTTTTGTTTAACTCTCAGCAGAACTGTATTTCACGCAATTAATGTCAGACACTGCTTGTGCATTTTGATCATTTCATTTACTTACAGCACAAGAAACTACCATGGCCACAAATCCAAGGCATCTTTTGCACTCACTAAAATTTGGCAGTAAGCCTGCAGGGTTATGCAGGCTTTAGCAGACTGTCAGGGATAAACGAGGATTATACCAGTTACTCTAATTAATATTTTGTTATTAGACAGACTAGGGACAACGACCTTTAAAGACGAGCAAGAATTCCCTCCTGTGTCCAAAAGAAATGAATATATGCAACTGCATGCATTTGTCTCAGGACAGACTTTGACTGTAAGACATCGTGGCCACCATACATTTCTCATTTTGGCATGACAAAAAAGAAATAGGGAAGTTGTAACACTGCTTCAGTTTGAACCTTTGTGCATGAACAACCCCCTCCCACCACCACCTGCAAAACAAAACCCCCAGAATCTTCATTATTTACACTGTTTTAATAAAGGCAATGATACCTCGGGAGAACTTCTGACTCCTACCACAGACTGTAGCTGTCAGTACCAAGCAGACAGCCCAGGGGAGGAGTGGTGCCATGTGCATGATGGGCCCCCAGCTGCAGGGGCACAGCTGCTGGAGGCCTGGGGCTTGGGAGCCTCCAGCCTCCCACCACATCTGCCCTGGTGCCCACCCTGCTGCTTCACCAGCTGGTGAGGCCGAGCAGAGCTGTGCCACAGGGTTCCACACCACTGACCCCTTTCAATTTTGGATTTTGAATCTGCAGTGATCAGCTGTTGGCGTCAGGCCAGTTTCCAGCAGCACACAACTGCTCCTCTGCCACTGCTCATCCATGCAGACCTTTTTCCGAAAGCTGTCTCCCCCCATAGGCCTATGTGCAGTTCTTCTAAAAAATGCTCTTCCTCTAATATCCTAAGAGTCACCAGAAGCTGGCTGAGCATGACCCCCCAGCCAGCCCTCACCATGCTTGTCCACAGTGGAACTACACTTTTCCAGGTGTTTTCTTATCACATCACCGGAGAAAGCTTCCAAGAAGTTTCCTGTTCTAAAGTAAACTAGCTTAGAGTTTTAAAACTGTAGCCATTTAAAAATAATAAAAATATGTTGTCTGGTCCTTCACTTTTCTCAGAAACCCTTCTGGGGACAGTATTTTCAAACAGGTCCATTTATGGGGCTCACCAACCCCACTGCACGTTCAGGCCAAACAAAGAAAGGGGGTTTCCTTTCCAGACCTGGAAGGCATTATTTAAAAAGATATAGGTAAAACTCTCACTAGGACAGTACAAGTTTTAGAAAAGTAGAAGCACTTCATCTTTCCCCATGGAGATCCCAAGTCAAAACCTCTGCTGGTACAAATTTGCCACCTGTATTAATTTAAGAGCTTTTATCCTAGTAATAATCAAACTTGGACACATCTGAACTGTGGTAGCTCTAGTCCTGCTTCAGCGTTAGTTTGACCTTGCTCCAAACCAGAGGGGCAGTGATGAACCCACAAGCATCAAAGCATGCTCATCAACTTCCTGCTGAAGTTAAGAACACGATCAAAAGATTTGCTGAACTAAATCTGTAATGATCAGCCCAATCTAAACAGGGAAACTGCACACGTCATGCAAGGGGGAAGATGGTGTTCACCAGAAAGAAAAATATATAAGAAATCTCCTCAAAATTCTGCCTTGTTCCAGTAAAGCCATGCGCATGCAGTATCTGAGCAAAGCCAGGATGTTTTCTGCTGAGCTGGGGCTGTATGGCAGCATGTCATTTGCAGGAATATGCAGTTCTTCTCTTAATGGATAAATGTTACTGCTTGTTTGTTGTCAAGGTTATACTGGGCACTGGCACACAAAGTTATACTGGGGAATGTTGCCTCTTCTTCTACACGTCATGCCCAATCTCTAACACATCTTACCTTGCAGACAGATATTAAAGATATGAGCTGTTGTTAAAATAATTTAATTTCTTTTATAGCACGCTCATTTAGAAATCACCATTGATTCTTTAAAACCACAAGGGGAAGTAATTAGATTTAGTAGGTAGCAAAGCTCCTCACTGATTGTGTGGAGTCCAGGTTTTCAACACTCTCTATACACAAAGTTGCAGAAAAATAAAAAGAACTTTTCCATCTCACCAGGCACAAAAATAAATAAAACAAAATCAACATTTCACCGAATGCATGAAATTAAATACGTGTTTGCTGGCATGTGCTGTGAGGGTGTCACTCAGGAGAGCATTTAAACGCATATGCTTGTATTTAATGAGTTATATAAGACTTAAGAGTAGGTTTAACTTCAAGCATGTGTGTCTGTGTTTTGCTGCACAGGGGAGATGTGGTAAACCAGAGTCTCAGGAGCCGAAGCACCCTGGGGAAACGGGGCTCAGCAGTGAGGAAAGCCAAGTGTGCCCTGCTCCTGGAGAGCTGCTTGGCATTTTTCATGGCTCATCCCTCATGTTTCATAGGAAACACGCACATTAGTGCACTTGAGCTGTGCTTGCCAAAAACAGTCCACTGCGGCCATGTGGTGGTTCTCGCTCTGCAAGGAAGAACAGCCAATACTTCCTTGTCTTGCAATAACTCTTACCCCTTTAAATCAAGTTGACTACAATACATAAATCCCCTTTTTTTCATGTCTGTGGACAGGTTAGCAGATGTTTTCAACATCCAGGCTGAAACCGTAAATGATGAGAAAAATTTAGACCTCTGGAGCTTCGTGGGAGGCTTGATGTGGGAGAGGAGCTGTCTTCACCCGTGCCTGCACTGCTGCCCCAACGCAGCCAACTGAGCCACTCGTCTGCAGCTGAGGGGAGAGGAAGCCTGAACCCGAGGGGGAAGGGAAGGTGCCACAAAGGATAAGCCCCCAACTCCCCTGCGCCCATTCTTGACTTCTGGGCTGTCTCCTTGGATGTCTGATTAGCTAGGGAAAGAAAAAAAACCCAAAAAATAAACCCCGCAACCATGACGTCAGTTTCAGCTTTAAAAATAAGTGAAAAATTAATTGGTTTTTTTTAAAGGATGATCCATGTAAGTAAAAAGAGTAAATTCCTGAGAGATTATTTAAGGCTTCTGTGTAGTCAGCTTTCCCTGCATGATCCCAGCATAAAGTAAAAACTTCACACTGGCTGGATCCCTGCGAGTGAACCTCCTGTTCCAGATGATGTTTGTTACTCAGGTGCACAGAACTACTTTTCACAGAGCACTTGCACCTGGAAGCCCAGACAGAAATCTGAAGCCAGCACACACACTGGTGTGCAAACACGCAGAAAAGCCTGAGGAAGAGCTGCAAATACCCACAGCCAGAGAAGGACAGGACTGGAGGGGCCACAGCAGCGATGCCAACACCAGCTGCTCAGAGATGACAGGGGCACAGAGGAACAATGAATCCTTGTCCTGTTTCCAGATGGAAACATCTTCATTTTTCATCTTGGTTGTTTCTTCCAAAGAATTTTGTCCTACTAAAAGTTCTTCCATCTGCACACAGACAACGAAGGCCCCGAATGGGCACCAGAGATATGGCCTTGCCACCCCCAGTGGGGGACTAGCAGGACCATCTTTGCAGCTTTTATTACAGACTGGAAATGAAGTGGGGGGACGTTTTCTGCTCATTAAGAGGCAGAGGGAGTGGGACCACTGCTGTACTCCTTCCATGCATGCACGGCACTGGGCAGCTACTGAATGACACAGCGCTCCCTCATTAGGGAAAGGGTCAACAAACGCGTCTGCCATCCTTCTGTTACTATTTCCAAATGAACTCAATTAAGTTAATTAATTTTTTTAGTGCAAGTAAAATGCCAAGGAAGAGAGTGGAACATTAAATGTGAATAAAAATACAAGATGGGTCCTCCTTCTCGAACCCAGATCTCAAGATTGTTTGCTTTCAAATGAAAATAATTTTCAAAACATTAACTCACTTGAAAAAAATCACTAGGTGTTTTTCTCTATGGCTGCTTAATTTGAAAAGTCACACCCACACTTCTCCCCACAACCAAGTATGATTAATGCAAAGCAACTCTCCTAAAAGAGGAATTACTGTCACACTTTTGTAATCTCAATCAATTATGGATACATCAAAAAATACAATGAGCTTACATTTAATCACTACAAGAGTTTAAAGGAAAGGTTATGTTATGTGCTTTGGATATACAAGGATATGGGCATATAATTTTCATTGTGACTAAACTCTTTTGAGGGAATCTCGTAGGTAATTTACATATAAAGACGCAATGTCATAATTTACTATTTTGTGTTTGTCTCCTGATGGGGTCTTTAAAATCAATTAAGATGCAAATTTATTAACAGTTTGTCCATGTGCCTGTATGTTTTGCCTAACATACAGCTTTCTAGAAGGTGGAGAAAGGAGAAAAGCTTTCCAGTTTTTGTAATCTGCCATAGATTTTGGTTGGAAAAGAAAAAGGTAGATGAAGAGTAATAAGGCAGATATACGATAAGTCTTTAAATACGATTCATTAAATTATTTCCATTTCATTTCTGTTTTACCCTTTTTTATGTTAATGATTTGATGATTGCACCATGGAAAACCAAATGAACTTGTTTTTTCCATTTTGAAGAAATGACAGTATGAGTGAACTTCAGTGCATGAAAAACATGTTCGCTAGAAAAAGATATTCTTTTTTTTTTTTAATTGATGCATTAAAACAACCACAACAACAGGAGAGGCTGCCTTCTGTTTGTAAACTGGATATAGTTATCTCACTAACAAAATCATGGATGCATCTGGAACTTCTTCAAGAAGTTCAATCAAAAGGAAACATTTTAGCCAAGAAGCACGTGTATTACATGCACAGTGACAACACAAGATCCCTTTCCAGAAAAGAGTTTCACTGTGCCATGCCCTGTGTGAAAACCAGGCAGAAAAGATATTCAATGCTTCAATTAACTTTTCAAGCTGGTCAGAAAGCTGTGTAAGATTTTAACTCTCAGTACAGAAACTGAGTAAACTCAAGTAGACAAAAAGCCTCACGTCCACTTTCTAACACACCTTTATGCAACCATTACAAAAGTAATGTCATCTCTATTGCACATGTTTAAAGTCAATATCCTCATCATCTCTGATACTTTCACCTTGTGCTTTGCTCCCTTTAACATCTAACCACCTAGGAACCTAATACTCTTCTTGCTGAGACATAGTTAACCAGAATTATCCTCCATCTGGATGCAATAGAGTCAACCACAGTAAGACTGAAGATGTTTTTTATCTTTTTGTTCCAGGTCTCTCAAAACAGTCACTGAACAAGTTCTTATAAGACTCTTACAATGCACTTAAAGAGCATTATTGGATTGTTTCAGTTTTAGAAAAAGACATGTAAAAAATCCTCCCTTTAGAAGTGGCTTCTAATTTGATGCTTAGAGGCTCTGAACAGCCACTGGAAACTCCAGTGAGTTCACACACCTAAGCTGGTGATTGAACTACTCAGATCAAAAGCATAAAAGTGGGATGTGAGTATTCCCTGCAGGAGATGGAGTTTCAAAGGTACTGCCTAGCATTGTAGAAGTTTATCCAGGTGACATCGTCAAATAAATCAGGAAAAGCAGACAGTGTTTACATGGGCACATCTAAACCATCATGTCTGGGAAATTTTTCCCACTGCTCTGGATGTATGCTCTGGCCACGTCCCAACTTAACATCAGGGAAAGTGCTAAGTCCCACTGTCTCCTCTCCAGGTCCTGTGTTCAATGGAAGAAAACCAAGGTAATTCAGGAAACCCGTGTTATGCTTTAACACATTGAACGACTGGGACTTAGCACAGCCTTCTGTGCTTTGGAGCCAATTAAATCATTTGGGACTCCTGATTCATGGAAAGTTGAAGACACTCGGCACCCAGGAAGCTTATAAAGATCTTTAATGACCAAACTGCCTTTGCTCTGTCATTTTGCAACCTTATCCCCTAAAAGGCACAACATTATTATTATTATTATTATTATTATTATTATTATCATTATCATTACTATTATTACTATTATTACTTACTACTATTATTACCTGTGACCCTTATTTAAGGATCAAACTTCTGGGGTCTGGTGAGGGCTGCAGCTCCTTCTTTTTACGCACAGAAGCTCACAGGAGATCTCAGCAAGTGGCTCTGCCCTGTGCCAGGAACAGCCCGATGGCCAAGGCGGGCTCTGGTTCTCAGGCACTTTTGTTTCTCGTGTGGATGGGGCGTGATGAGGCTGGTGCCAAAGTGCCTGGCTTGTCCAGGAAACGGTCCATAACAAGCCCCTAATGCTGCCCATTACAAGGTCAGCCTTTTGTCTCACCGTTCAATACTTTCCTGGCAATTGATGCCCCCATCCACAGTGTGGCTGGTAATAAGCAAAGCATCCCGCCAGCAGCTCTTTATGCTGCCTACCTACAGCCTGACACCATTCACAAAAGCTCCCCTGTATATAAGCTTAATGGATAAAACAATCAATGCAAACAAAATCAGACGCTGTCCAACTTTTTTCCTTCAGTAAGTAGAATCTGAATCTTAGGCTTTTGTCTGAGCCGCTCCCGAGTTCTAGGATAACTAAATACAATATGGATATTTACAATTAGCCGCAACTCTTCTAACATAATTATGACATGTGGGTAATTTCCTCAATTAAGTTTATTGCCTAGCAAAAAGAATCTCACTGGTGAAAGCCAGTGTGGTGCTGTAGTGCTGCAGATCATCAGAGGAACATGGGACAGCCCTTGAAACCAGTATTTCAGGTGTCAGATCTCACTTTATGCCAACCGGGTGAATCACAGATCAAGAATCCAGAGTTCTAGCAAAACTGCCTTTCAGTATCTGTTAAGAAAGAGATTAAGACAAAAAGCCACATGTACTTGCTTGCTATGAAGGTTCTCCTTAGGCTTTCATTCCACCAGTAAAAATGGAAACGGGGCTGCAAGCCAGGTTTTTGTTGGAAATTCTGGGTTGTTTTGATCTACCTGTTGCAGAGAACTAGAGTATGTTCCCAGTTATTCATGTTTTAATGTACTGTCTCCCATGCTGTGTTTCACCATGAACATATTCCCCACAAAGCAAAAAGGGTGAAAAGATGAGGTGAGCTTGAGAAACTCAAGAATATCAAGTCCTCAAATACCTGTAAGAGTAGCACCACAACACTGTGTGACCAAGGACTGCTTTGTTTTGCATATTTCTCTGTATGCACTCATGATGTCATTGAAATCTGGTACAAACGCTAATAAACAATTTCATATTTTTTCACTCAAAACACTCTCACTTCAGAGTTTTCACCCTGCAACACACATCAAGGTTACAATCACCAGGAGACATTGAGAAGTTCAATTTTCTGTCTCATTCAAAATTATGAATGTGTACAAAATCCTGCACTGAGGACAAACCTGACGATGCCTCACAGCCAGACAGACCCAGTGCTCAGCTCCCTCTGCTCCCCATGACATTGCTGCACCTCTGTGTGCTCTTTGGGAAGTTCTGACACCTCTGTATTTCTGTCTTAAAACTTCTGTTTGCTGCCTCTCTTTGGTCTGAAAGCTTTTCAAGGTAGAAACTGCTTATGTCAGAATAGTGCTGCAGGCTCAGTACCAAAAATGACCAAGAGATGTTTGCAGTTTTGACACCTGTTTCTCTGCAATTTAAAGCTTTTCCTTACTAAGATTTAGATACTGACTACAAACTGCATGCTGAACAGAACTGAAACACTTAGAAAATCTGCTGGTGCAATGGGAGATTAGCCCAGCATAGGCATTATCCTCAGCACAAATGTGTGAGCCCGGCAGGGCAACAGAGGAGGCAGGAGCTGTGTTTTGTGGAGAGTGCAAGAGTTATAATCTTACTGATTTATGGGATACTAACTGCCTTGCAAGGCAGTAATGATTTTCCACAGAGGTCATCACAAATTCTGTTTGTCAGTCTGCTTTGAGCAAATCCCATTAAGAAATAGGTGGCGGCAAAGTTTATTAAGAAAACCATGAGCCACATGACAGAGCTATAACATTACAATTTCAGTTCTACTGGATGGCCTGTAAAAAAATACAGGGAACTTGATGAACCAGGTACTCCCAAGAGAGGAATATTAATTAAAATAGAGAGAGATGCACTGATAGACTGGCACATTTGTGTGCTTTGCACTGCTTGAATTACTTCCACATGAGCACACTTTATACCTTCCTTTCCATACATCAAACTCTGAGCCTAGATTTTACCTCCTTATCTCCGTCCATCTAACACATAAGAAAGATTTATAGCATGTTACACAGGGTGAACCTGTGAAAAAGCAGTTACCATGGCAATCCAGTATTTCTTTTCTGTATAAACTTGAAGTACCGAAGTAAAGGAAGGCCGGAACTCCACACCAACTTCAAAGGTGCTTTTTGTTCCCATTGTGTTGTTTTAAAGCAATCAAAATATTTTAATGCCATCAAGCATACATATTAAATATGTCCTTCAAAATCTTCTAAAAGAAAATGGTCAGTCATTGCAAAGCACCACTACAGATATGACTTGCCACACATTCAGCACATTATCATTTCAGAAGTATTTCAAGGGATGCCCTGACCACACACACCTGTGAAGAAGCACAAGAAAGTAAAATACGTCACTTCATGCACAGGAATTCAGTATTACAGGTCAATTGTGCAATATTAAGATAATTCATGCTTAGATTCCTACACATTCCTCTACTGGATGACAAACAAACCTTGACCCATGAAGATGAATCACAGCCATATTTTCAGAAGGTATAAACCCAGGCTCCATCTCACTGAAGCAGCATTACACCTTTGCCCTGTCATTTATCACAGACTATTTATGTTCACGCACCTAGGCTCTGCTGCCCGAAGTTTATTATTTCCCAGCAAATTGCATCTTAATTCAGGGCATCCATACATTTGCATTGACATCAGAGAGCTTTACTGCAGAAGCCATCAGCAGATACCTTGGGGTCAGGCTGCCTGACACAAACCCTCGATCCCCCTCATGCCTACACAATTAGCCAAGGCTACACACAGGAAAAAGGTGAGCAGAACTGAGGTCCTGTCTGCACCATGGAGCAGAGACTCCCTGTTCTCTGCAAGGAAAACTTTTCTGCCTCAGGTGTTCAGGATCTGTGGGCCACACACCACACAGAGCCCAGCTGATCCAACACAAATAAACAAAAGTGCACCAAGGTGGCCTAAACATCTGCTATGGCCATTTATCCAGAACTTTTGATGCAAAACATTTCTTAAGAGGGGAAGAAAAAATCCAAGAGGAAAAAGTGTGTGCTTTCAAGGAAAACCAGATAAATGGTATACCTGCAAATAGTGAAACAGTAACCTCTTTTTTCCTCTACATTGTTTTCATATGGGGAAACAAAGGCATAAATGGTTTTGTCTACAGGATACACCATTCACCTTGGAGAACAGAGTCCCAAATTTATAATTTTGACAGGGGATCTTATAAGCTTAGTGTCCTTCAGCAATATGACCCTGGCATTTCCATGTCTCCATGAAGCATTGCCATAGAGCCCTTGTGCCCACTGAGCATCTGAGCGGACCTACCAGGACAGGCCTAAGCAGCCATCCCAACTGCTTCATACCCTGGGACTGCTTTGTATTTTCCCTGTTGTGTCGTATTTTCCACATGGCCACAGCTCTTCCAGTGGCCATTGCTGCCCAGCTCCCACATCTTCGCATCCCCGTGGTGGGACACTGCACCCTGCACTTGTCCTGAACTCCCTTCCAACCGAAATCGCTAAGTCTTTTTTTATTATTAGTAAGAGCTGAATTTCCTGTGGTGCTGGTAGCGTGGAAACACAATCTGTGATTCACAATATTAAAAACACATTTCCCAACCAGAATGGAGTAGAAAGAGAGGGAGAGGGGTAGTGGGATACACAGGCATTCCATGAAAGACACGAGTCTCAGAAAATCACAGATAAACTGGGGACACTGCCACCTTAGGGAAAAGAACAGTGGGGTTTCTCAGTTACAAATTGGGTGGATATAGCAAATATTTGGTTTGCTCTGTAAACTGTGAGGTGAACAACTGTTTTTTTCACCTGCTGGAGCACTCCTGCTGCACGTTCTACGGCATTTTGTGTACAGATTGAAACCAAAGCTTGGGCACTTTCTTCTCCAGTTATTGAGGCAGTCTAATAGTGTTGCCAGTGAACCCAGCAGTAACACAGTGTTATTAAGTGGAGGCCCAGTGCTGATCTCACTAAGACTGGTATCAGAGCAGAGTCATTCCTTTTATACTGCAGAACTCCATTTTAATTTTATTTAGGGAGGCAGCATGATCTCATAGGCAAGGCATCAGGAGATCTGGGTTGTGTTCCCTGCCATACCATGTGATCACTGGCAAAACATGCAAGTGCTCTCTGCTTTCCTTGGTTTTTTTAATCATCTGCCATGCGCTGGAAACAATCATTATTTACTGCCACAGAGTGCTCTGAGATCAATGAATGATAAACCCTAAAGAAATGCAGAGTGTTACCAATGAAGTGTGCGATTTTTATATGATTAGAACAATATAAATCAGGACTAAACCCAGTGTCACTGACGTAATGCAAAATCAAGCCTCAAGGTGATCTGAATGGGTAGTGAAGTTCTTGGGAACAACAGATGAGCCAGGGAAACACAGGTTAGTACTCAGAAAATGAGTGAGGCAATGGTAGAATAGGCTTTGACAGAGAAGACAAAGTGCCAAAGAACAAAAAAGTGAGTTCATCATATTTTGTTCATATTGTGTCAATTTTCCTTTCCTTTCATGATTGCATTCTCTTGCAGACATATTCTACCTCTTTCTGTTCCTGCTAAGCTTTGTCTTATGGCCTCCTCCTTTCCTCCCCTTTCTAAATTCATGCTGTGCATAAAATTGTCTCACTGATTTAGAGTAAGATTTATTCTTTTTGGCCCAGCACTCTGCTCCATTGTAGGCCACCAGTCCTAAAGCAGGGAGATTTAGCATGTGTTTCATAAAATATTTCAACTCTTGGTTCATGTTTTATTCTTTTCCATTTCTTTCATTTTTCCTTTTTATGGAATTTCATCAACACCACAGGACTGGCACCTGGCCTCTAAAACCAGCTGATTCAACAATGTGCTACCCTATCATGCATCATGATAGTTCCTACAAATGATAATTCTCTTTCAGGTTTGTCCCTCATTAGTCTGAATTCTCTAAGAAAGTCAGAAACTGAATGAGCATTGTGGGCTGTACCTTGAATCTAATCTTATCCTCAGAATAGTATCACCATATCTATTGTTAATAACCAAACTCCCAGCATCCTGTCATACTGGTGCTCTGAAAACTTAAAAGACCAAAGAAACCAGAAATATTTATGTATCAGACATCTACACTTGCACAAATAAACCTCACAACTCTGGTTGAAGTAAGTTTTTAAAAAGAAAAAAGTCACTGCTTAGAACCAATATTGTCGGTAAGACAGGAAATATCATACAAGGTGCTTCAATGGGCTTAGGGTCACCCACTCTTTTGGGTACCCACTCTGGCACCTACTCCTCTCCCAGGAGACAAGAAACTGGAAAAGAATATTAAGTAAAAAAGATTTGGGCAATTTTGACTAGTTAGGATTCTTAAATACCTGGAGCCATGCTGACTGTTGCAAGTATATTGGAAACTGTTATTATCAGGAGTACAGCGATGATGGAGGGACTCCAATTGGAATTTTTTACTTACATTAAATGCAAGAGGCTTTTTGAAAGCCACAGTTTTCTGTTAAACTTGATGGCAAGGTAGATATTGCAATATCTGTAAGTCAGCTCAGTTCTATTCTGTATTTCCCTTTAACACTAGTAGAGCTTTGTGGAATCAAAGACGGCTTTTCTTATCTTTCTGGAGAGGGAAAGATATTTGAGAGCTACAGAACAAACAGATCTTCCTTGGGCTATAACCTCCAACAGGATGGTGGGACGTGATCTCTGCAAGAGAATTGCCAGGTTCACAGCAGGATTCAGCACAAGCTCTGCAAGCCAAACCAGTGTCAAACATCTTAATAGACTCAGCTTAGAAAAAAAACAACCCAGGCCTCTAACCCCTGTGTGAGTATCTCACAAACTGCCAGCCTAACACAGGAGAGACTGAAATACCCTCTTAGTGAAGAGAGGTTTAAAATCCTCCTGGTTTTCTAGTTCAGGTAAGCTACTTCATTTACCTAGATGGAAGAAATGAGCTCCTAGAAGGCTCTGCTTAAATGGCCAGGCAGCGCTAGTGACAACAAATATAAACCACTTGAAAATATTGAAGTCGTTCTGCTTGATTTTGAAAAAGACTCAAAAGCATTTCCAGCTCGCCACTGCCAACTCAAGTTTGGCCCGTAACAAAAAAAATCAAACTCTTAATAAAACCAGAAAGCACAGGTACATTCCCATAACCAAAAAGGATTGAGCTATTACAGCTCAGCAATTTACTGCCCATCCTCTGAATTGCAATAAGTATGTGAGCACTTGAAGCCCACTTCAGCACTGTAATAAAATACATTTGCTGGAAACGTGTGTTGAGGATATCTGCAGCTGTTTCACGGAGCTGTTAACCCACCAATCTAAGAGCACACTAACGGTAGATTAGCATGGTTTGCCTGATAAACTAGAATTTGTGAAGCCACAGCTACCTGACTGCTTCCAACCATGCAAATTAACCACTACTCTGTTAGCCGAAAGACTGGGTGCTCACAGTGACACCAGCTCAAATTAAAACCGCTGCTGATTCAGGAACAGTAGAGATTGACAATCATAGACAGAAAAAAAGCCTTTGAGACAGCTGCCCTATGGGATACGTAGCATAATCAGCCATTGAAGCCAGCAGAATTACAGGATCATGTCAATCACAGTTCTTCAGGTTTCTTTTAAACACATATATATATGAAAATTTGAAAACAAAACATGTTTCTGCATGTATTTTTAGAAAAGAATGATCCACTTCATGGGGTTTCCTAATGCTCCTGTATGCAAATCTACACATTAATCAATCCCAAGTCACTCCCTGGAATACTATACATATGATAGATATTTAATTCTTTGCACTGACATTACAGGTTGAACACTTTTATACTCCTACCACATTACTAAAGCCACAAACAGTGGGGAAATGTCTGAAATAATAAATTATATTTGATCATTCTCTGCTATAGCCACTGCAAGGTTAAATCTGCCAAGGGAAAGGAAAACGTAACAATACAAGAAGGTGACAAAGAGCTTGAGAAACTTGTTCATTCGGCATTATGTGACAGTGTCAACATGTGCTGCCTCATGCCTATGTAGAGAAAGAGCTTCTAACAGAGTAAAGAACTTTTCCTTCGTCTCAAAGCATGTAAATTTCTCATCCAGTGTCCATGGAGAAGCATGGACACTGGATGAGACATTCATTTTTCAACACCTGAGAAATAATTAAACTATCAGCATTTACCCACTTATCACTGGGCATGTAAAGCATAATTACAACCTTTTCCAGTGAACGCACAAAGATAAAGTCTGGAGCAGGTGCATTCCCCAAAGGCAGGGCTGAGACTTGGGGACAGGTGGGTTTCTCCTCCAGCAAACATCCAGGAGGTCTGACAGCAAAGTTCTGCTTTTCCTACTGTGCAGAGATCCCATTCCGAGGAGAGAAGTATCTGCAGAAATGTGGTCCCATGGGAAGACGCAAATCCCCTCCCTGCCAGCCCTGCCTTGGACTGGCTGAAAAGTCCCAGACATCAGCTTACTCCCAAATCTCCCATGCCCAGAGTGCCCCAGGGTCCCACCACTGCCGCTCTGCCACCCCCCCCTGCAACCAGAGTAGCAACTGACAATTTCTCTTCCAGCTCTTGTCAGTCCAGAAGTCAGAGCTGTACTCACAGTGGTTTTTCCATCATTTTTAATTTACGGATTATCCAACTGCATTTGATCAAGGCAGAGAGAAGAAACCAATAATATAGCAGAGCACTTAGGAACACTAATTGCAAATTACTCTTAAATAATACATCATCCCTCTCTTAATTATGGCAACTTGCACTCTCCTCAGAAAAGTGCACAGCTGCTAATGTATTTTTCCAATAATATCAATATGAAGTTGCAGGGAAAGGGTAGAGTAGTGGTTGCTTTGTATCTTGACCTGCTCTCAGCCTAAGTTTCCCTGAGTGTCCATAAAGCTTCTCTGTTTTTTCCTTTCTGACTTAAAAAATTCATTCTGAAGATACATTTCTTGAACCAAGGATTGCTTGCTAACACTCCTTTCTGAAGGAAAGGGTACACCAGGAACCTGGATTGCCTTAAGAAGTGACTAAATCTTGTATTTCCCGTTCATTGCCAAAGACATTTGAGGCTGGACCACTGTAAATTCTGGAGATTTCATGTTTCTACTTGCTTTAGTACACCAAAATCCTGGAGGAAATTTTCTACATTTAATTTGCCATTTTCCTCAGTATTTGTATGAGAGATTAAAAGATGCTGAAGCCTTGTCTGCCATTCCAGTTCTATACACACCCATCGCTAGAGTTTCCAAAAGACGTCCATGACTCTTAGTTCTTTAATGTCCTCTTGTCAAATATGAGAATGGCCATGACAAATTCTCAGCAGTGGCAAGCCCTGAGCATTTGCACCAGTCCCTGGCTCTGGCATTGAAAACCAAGCACACAGCACATTAGCTTCTGCACCCAAAGAAAAGAGACACCTTTGAAAAAAAGTCAGAAAAACTGTTTTGCCAGCACTGTCCACTATGCCAGTGGTGGAGCTGGAATATGAGCTCCACTCTTCTTGATTGAATCCCCTGGGTGTTACTGCTTCTTGACAGCACCATAATCTAAGTCCTTTAATTTGAATTTCTAAATAATTCAGAATGTAGATAACTAGATCTGTTCATATTATTCTATTGTCTAATATTTCCATCAAGTTCCAAATAAATCACGTTTAGTGCACAGACCTGACATGCCAATAAAGGTTCAGGGCAGCTCCAGACCTGCTGTTACTTACAAGCAACCCAATCTTGCTATGGGATCATCAGGTGGCTGCATTTAGCTGGTCAGCTGGCTCACCTGTAGCCCCACGCTACCATCACCAAACTAATAATCTAAATGAGACACCCTCCTCACTCCAGCCGATTAATCACACATCTTCATCTGACATGCACAGGCTTGAGATTATTGCTCTGAGCAACCAGTTTTCCTCACCGCAGAGAAAACCAACAATAAATAATCAAAGGAAAAGTGAAAAACAACATGAATCTTAGCGAAAATTGCATGGAAAAATCTTAAAAGAGATTTTTCAGCCTGCAGTACACAAGACGTGAATCCTCTTACTGACTAAAAATGTAACATGGCCTTTTAGGTTCTCAGATGTGCTGGCCTGTGAATCTCCTTGCCCTGACATAACCTACAGCTGACAAAGGATAAACTCTTTTCTTTTGTTCGAGTTCAGCATTCAACTGAAAATCTTTTCAAATTTTACAGGAAAACCAGTACACTCAAAATATCTGTTTCAAGGTAGAAAAGGTGAGAGGTCTGATGGGGACATTTCTCCTTCTTTTCAGAAGTAATTACAGTCTACATTGGTTCCCAAATCATTCCTTTAGAAAACATCCCTGAGACCAGTTACCACAAAACATTTCAGCTTCAATGCACAGAGTGAGGCCTCTGCCAAATTTTTCTGACCAGCCCTAACAGAGCTGCAGCCCCAGCAAAGCCACTCTTCCCAGGCATCCTTGAATTTCCCTGTCATTGGCAGAGGGAGCCTGTTCTTGTGTTTCCTCAAAGAATGCAAAATAGGAAACAGTCCTAATGGTGACACGTCCCTCATAGATAATTAAATAGAAAACCTGGCAGATTTTCAGACAGGCTGCTACCTGCCTATGAATATAAAGTAGCTTTGCTTGACAGTCAGCTAATGCACCGGGCCCCCTGCCTGGGCTGGGTGAGTCTCCTGGAAGACTTTAAACAAATGTTTATGATAGATCAGCATTACACTGCTCACTTAGTCTTGTCCAAGAGATGTGACACCCACATCAGTCTTTGATGACCCTTGTAAAAATCCCACCCCCTTCCCAGCAGCACTGCGCATGCTCCTACTAGGTATTCCTTCTAAGCAGTGCCCTGCCCATTTCTGGGTATTTTCACTGGCAATCCCCTACATCCAGCTATTAACAGCCAGGCTCTTAACTGGTGCTGCTCAACTGCATTTGTAGTAGGATTTCCACTTGTTCCAGACAATGATTTTAACACTGACTGACCTAGTGTGGGGTCTATTGACCCCACAGCATCCAGGCAGGTAAAAATGAACAACTTTCCTCTCCTCCCAGCAGCCGTAACAGCTGAAGTGTTAAGAGCGTACTGAGGGCAATGCTCTTTTTAACAGCACTTGGCACAATTAAGCTTTACTTCAGAGCTGTTATTTTACAGCTTCATTTGTTTCTGCCAATTTTATGTTTGAAGGGTGGGGAAAGCATGAAGGAATAACAATTTAAGTGCTCAGCAGATGGAGAACGAGTACCTCTTATTCTCTCCATCACTGCTGAAAACAGAAGTATTCCACCTCACAGGGATCCCTTGCCAAAAGGAGGAAAAACTGAAACACCTCAGCGGCTACCAGAGTTTTTTAACCATCACAGACAAGTGTGTTTCTTTGCAATGTTGCACAGGGAATGTAGCTGGGAATAAGACAGGCACCTCAGCAGCACCACAAACAGTGGGTTGTCAGCATAGGGAATTGCATCTTCTGGGGACTCAGGCACTTTTCAACCTGTCTTTTTCCCCCTCACACTATGGATACGAGGAGGGGAAAGCTACAGAAAACAGTGTCCCTAACATGCCAAGTTGCCACCAATTGTGTGAGCTGGTTGTGCTTCTGCTTCTCTGTGCACGGTTGTTTGTCCCTCCACCTATCTGGCAGCAATTTGCCTCTGCACCAAGGAACACGACAAAACCCACTCTGCTCCAGGTATGACATGTGTGACACAAACACACGCTCAGGCCTTGTGACTAAACCCTGGCACGGGCAGATGGCACTGCAACTAAAGGATCATATCAGCTCATGAAAGGGAAATGATAAAGACCTGCTTGTAGAGGAAGTGTCACAGTTCACAGGTTGCTGTCCAAGCTGGAAAGGGAGTAGTCCAGAGCACAGATGAGTCTAAAACAAACCTGACTTTAAAAATCACATCACTCTGAAATGGTCCAAAGGAGGACACGTGCTGTTGCTGATGTGGGATATCCTGGCTTGCAGCTCAGGGGTTCTATCTGGGCAGAACTGCAGTAGCCCTATCACAGACAATGTCGTTTCAGCGTGTTGGACACACAGGTCCCAGTGGAAACCCCCATATAGGAAGTCCTCCCGCACATGGAGGTAAGACAGGAACCTCAGCAAGCAATAACCATCCTGGGGCCAGATACAGAAGGTACAGAAAGGGGATGGCAAACTCAACAGTTCCCCCCCCACCCCTGCCCCAGCACCTCCCTGAAGAGAGAGAAGCAGAACATGGTGCAGGATCCTGCTGGGGGGTTTTGTATTTGACTCTGCTCTTCAGCTCACTGCACAAAGTGCTCACATACCACAGTAATGAGAGCAGTAGAAATGCCTCCAGAGGTAGAATAGATTAGAGACAGACAAACAAGAATGCAGCAGCTAAAGGAATAATCAGAGCTCCCCTCCACAGGGAAAGGGCAAGTCTCGGCACTTCTCTCTCTGCCAAATCACTTCTAAAAATAAACTAGGGAGACAGAGCCAGACCTAATGGTGTGACAAGAGTTAAAGTGCAGCACTGGGGGCCTGTCATGCCTCATACAGCTACAGAATTGATCCACTCAGAGGACACAAATACAGGGATTTCTCTGGCATATTCCACTACGGGCAGTGGTCAGGCCCTGGCCAGGGCGCCACAACAGCTACTACCCTCCATTTTGGAGTGCAGTTTTTACTTTTTCCTGGGAAAGGTCAGTATTTTTATTTTTTCCACCCTAGTTTCCAGTAGAATAAGGCACATATTGAGCATAGGCTCAATAAGTTTCACTTGTAGCTCATTAGCCCATGGTTTTTAAAGAATCTACCTTTTTTTGTGCTACCACCTTAGTATCACCTATGAAAGCAGGACTCAAACTTCCCTGCAAGCCAAGGCTAGAGGAATGCAAAAACCTTGCTTCATTCCCCTTCAAATGAAGTGTAGCAAACACATGTTTTTTCCTGTCTATGTAAGAGCACAAGAAAAATCAATGCTGCAGCTAATACACTCTTCTGTGAAGCCACAGTAACCAGTAGTAGATGTCTGTGCTACAAAATAATACTTGGCAAACCCACAGTGCTTTAGGGTCAACAGAGAGATGTCATTCCTTCCTGCACAAAATCATTAACACTGACGCCACAGATACGCTACTCGTAATGCTGAATAAATACTCCAGAAAGATTAATAATATTTTCATTGAACTCTCTATTTAAAGGAATATAGAAGCACCATTTCATCCCTAAGCTGATAATAGGGTCCACGTGTGAAAACAGTAAAACAATAAAAACGACATGAATAGGACTTCAATGGAAAAAGCTTTACCCAAGGAAAAGTTTCTACATCAAAGCAGGCAGATAATCTGACAATATTTTCTTCTACAAAACTGGATAAAGTTACTTAATGATTTAAACAAGATACAGTATTATAATTTTTATTAGTCCCTAAAGAGCTACAACTAAGCTGCAGGGGAAAATTGTCTGCCTTATCCCAGTAGGAAATCTAAGGTAATCATTAATTTTTTTCTGTTTTGCATGATCACGACCAAAAATGCAAACAAATAACTGATTTTCTAGAATTACTACTGCAAACATTAGTGGGTTTGGTGCAAAAGTACTCAGAGTTAAAGTATGCAAGGACCTGATCAGTTTTTCAAATCAACAGGAGTAGGAGACACCATTCTTTCTCATGTTCCCTCTGCAGCTGTTGTTCCTTGACCAGCAGCTCACACCAGGGGCATAGGCAAGACATGCAGGATGTCAGAGACAGCAAGATACTTCTCAGCAGGATGTGTCTGGACTCATGAATTAGGGAGGGACCTTTCTAAACAGAAGAGTTTCAAGTTGTTCTCTCTAAAAACAACTAAACACTAACTGAATTCTATTCCCAAAGGCAGAAGAGAAAACTACTGTACTTTCCCTTTTGCTTGAACAAGTGATACATCCATGGTGTAAGGGATCAGGATCAGCAATAATAGTTGTAATAAGCACCTCAGCTGATATCAAGTGAGACCCATTCCTCGTCTCTCTGTTGGGCCATTGGATTTTCTCCAGTGCATCTGACACTTACTTATTGCAGCAGCAGAGATGTGAAAGGGGTACAGGTGTTGCAAATTTTCATTGCACAGTGAACTACACCGTAATTGGTCATAAATGAAGAAAGCACGTACAAAACGTACCGGTTTTGTTACATTCTCAACAAGTTTTTTTTCTCTCCAATGTTTTCACTTCCCCAACCCTTGCCACAGTCAGTATTTTGTTCAGTGGGATATGTAGATGTATGGCATCTGATGACAGCCTGGCCTTGAAGGTTAGCCCTTCACTCTAAGTCTTCCCAGGTCCCCAAGACAATGTAACTAAAGATCTCCAGGTTAAACAGCTGTCAAGATGAGAGGTAAGACAACAGCAACTTATCATGAGCAGAAATCGGAGCACTAGGACCACAAGCATATTTGTAAAATGAACATGCTGTCACATAATCCCTACAGGACTGGAAAGATCTTGCTGGTTCTTTAAGCATGTTACAGCTCTCACTTGGCTCTCTGTGTGTATGTAATCCTGGTCATAATTACATGCATATGTCAGGCATTATTTGTAATTCAATGACAACAGACAGATTTTATTTTTCTTTGGTCACTGCTGCTCTGTATGTTTGAGCTGCATAAAGCACAGATTTACTTTGCCAATCAAAATCTGGTATCTGAGATCCTAATTTCAGTGGTGGGCTGACCCTGACTGGACACCAAGTGCTCAACAAAGCTGCACTATCATTCCCCGCCTCAACTATGTAGGGGACAGAAAATATCATGAACAACTCATGGGTCAAGATAAGGACAGGGAGCGGTCACTCACCAATTACCATCACAGGCAAAAAAGATTTGACTCAGGGAAATGAGTACAATTTTTATTATCAATCAGATTAGAAGAGAATAATGAGAAATAACCCCAAATTTTAAAACACTTTCCCCTCATCCCTCCCTTTTTCCTGAGTTCAACTTCACTCCTAATTTCTTTCCTTCCTCCCCTCAAAAGTGCAGGGGGACGAGGAATGGGGGCTGTGGTTAGATCATCACACGTCTCCTATGAACTGCCCCAGCGTGGGTCTCTTCCATGGGGTGCAGTCCTTCAGGAACTGACTGCTCCAGTGTGGGTCACCTGTAGCTTTACAAGTCCTGCCACCAAACCTGCTCCAGTCTCTCCACACACCCACATGTCCTGCCAGGAGTCTGCTCCAGCACAGGCTTCCCATGGGGTCTCAGCCTCCTTTGGGCATCCCCCTGCTGCAGTGTGTCCCAGGGGCACAACCTGCCTCACCACAGTCCACATCACGGGCTGCAGAGGAACCTCTGCTCCAGCACACGTCAGATGCTCAAGCTGTCCTACTTTCTCTAACAGGTGGCTTGGGGACAGCTCAGTCTCCTGAAACACTCATTTTGAAAATCCCTCTGGTCTAATAACAACGCAAGTATGCATTGGTTTATATCACTGATGCTGCTCATTGCACAGCCAGCCTATAAAAACAGAACCAACCTGCTGAAGAGATTCTCGAGACAGAAAATATGTCAATGGATTACAGCTGGGTTTGCTTTCTTTCCCTTGTGTTACTGAGCAGCCTATTGACACCGCCTCTGCTTTTAGTTTTACTTCTTGTAAGTTCGTGATGCAGAAATCAAAAACACTCGGAGATTTATAATTCCAGTTGTTCCTGGAGGAAAGATGGCAAACAAGGTATGTCCATGGGAGGATTGCTGGGTACATACAGCTCTGGGAAATCCAGCCACGCTAGTCTAAATTATTCAACTTGACCTAGTCAATAAATATTGCATCAAAATTCAGAGCAAGAAATAGAAAGTTTGTACATGAGATTTATGTTTCACTCTATGATTCACATTGTAAGTGGTTTGATTAAATATTTATTCTAATATTCACTTGGGTTAAGAATTACACCAATCTATCTATACAAAGCTATGCATAAGCTCATAGGAAATTTTATAAATACAGCAGAAATGCATTATCAACCTTCTAGATTTATTCTAAAACCATTTTTTTCCTTTCTTGAAATAATCCTGCCAATATAATTTATTCCTTGCCACCAGTGGGTTATTGATCTTCACAGCTGTTGCTCATGGGGTAAATCAAGAGAGGTTTCTGTTAAAAGTGAATTCAAGTTCTCAGACATCTCAAATACCTTCAGAAGCAGAAGTTCAGTAGAGAAAACATTAAAGGAGAATTTTCATAAGGTTCAGGTAAGCTCTGCTAAATCACTGTGATCTTTGATACATTTCAAGATTTAGATCAAATTCTTCAAAAAGCTGAAGTTCATCCCTCTGATAGTTCAGATAACAACATATTCTTTCTGCTAGAGGGAATGATTATGACAGCTTGGCTTTTCTCAGAAATCAGCCTAAAAGTACATGTTATTTTCTTGAGAAGACAAAGAGATCAGCAACGTTTACATGAAAACAGATCTGAATGTTTAAAACTAGCAGGTGATGTTGAGAGACATTTAATAAGACTTGCTCTTAAAATTGTTTATGGCTCAGACTCTAAAAATGCCCTCCAGTTGTGTATGTCACTGTCATTAGTCATATCATAAAGCAGAAGCCACAAGTCATGATTGAAAGCGTTGATTGTTGGTAGCTGACAGCTGCTTGTACATGGAGCTGAACTTGAGGAACTTTGTTGTCAGCTCTAGCACTGTTTGGTTCACTGAGCTACATGGTCCTCGCCTTTATTTTTCTTCCTCTGAAAGAACTGAAAATGTTATTTACCTGTTAATTGTTGCAAAGTTGAGACACAAAAGGCACTATATAACCATTGTGTTGCTGTTTATTAATTAATGCAGTATAAAGGCACAATTATGCATTTTTCTTTGTTTAGAAACATAAAGGGCAGCCTGTGAAAGAGCTTCAATCTTCACCTCTGCTGATTTGATAGAGGGACTATCACATCATTAAATACAAAAATAGCAAGCACATTATTATTCTGTTGGATTTTCTTTGCCAGAATCTATTAGCAGACCACATAGATGGTCAATAGTTATATCTAGTGAAAAATATTCAGTATCTCTCATCTGCTTTTACTATAATTTCTTTCAGCCAGCTAGCTAAGAGTATCTGCTAACGGTTATTTAAATTCACGAGCTAAACCCTTCTTTCAGCTCAGGAATGGGATGCAAAATGAATGAGGCTTGTCTTGCTTTTTTCTCCCCATTATTTTTTAGCAATGGACAGAGAAGTCTAATTCTCCAGATCACCAGACCAAGTATCTGTATAAGTGAGCTAATTTAACTGGAGAGAATATGCCAGTACAGATGCTATGGGATCTCCTCAGTTCTAGAAAAAAATTCTATTAAAAAAAAATCATGGTATGTTTCCATTCCCAGTAACGTCACTGCCCTCCTGTGTGACCTTAATCAAGGCACTTTACTTCAGCATGCTTTTTTTTCATTAGTTAAGACATATATAATAAATAAGCCTGAGACAAAAAGTGATTTGAAACTCATCCTGAGAATTCTTTAAGCCTAAAAGTACAAAGTCAAAAATTCATGTTAATCCATTGACTTATCAACCCCTCCAGTTTCACTACTTAGGTATATGCAGAAATAGTCAAAGCATGAGTACCTGTGTTCTGAAGCAAGAAGAGACTATCACAAGCACAGGAATTTATATCCACCACTTCAGACAAGCTGCAGATAATTCCTTAACAGTTCTTGGAAACAAAGCTACATGCTGTGGTCACATTAGATCATTTACTTCAGAAAGATATTAAATCTTTATTGAAATATTGCAGGTAATTAACATCCTCTGGTAAGCTGCTGCAGATGCCATAACCCTGATGGAGGAAGTGTCACCCATCTTTCCTGTTTCAATTTAGCTGACTACAGCTTCCAGAGAGAGGATCTCAGAATGCCTCTTCCTACTAATTAAACTGTTTAATGTGGTGTGTCTTCCTTTGAATATCCAAAGGGCATTTCTGAGCCTTGTTTTCACATCAGGTCTAGAAGGTCACTAAAATAGCACTCTCAAGCATGTACTGTCTGCAAGCAGTTGAAGCTCCTCCTTGCACATTCATAAAGGCAAACCCATGGTTGTGTTTGCCTGGCTGGCCCATGGAATGTATCCTGGCACAGCCCCAATACATTACTGATAGTGCACAAATCACCCTAACCTGCATCCAAGCACTGGATGGCATCCAGTCCCTGATGTCCTTGTCCAAGCAAACCCTTCCACCACCAAATCCAGCTGATACACTGTGACCTCTGATCCCAAAGAGACAGAGCCTGTTAAGGGAGAAGTTGGAGTGACTCTCCAGCCTGCACAGGGATGTCTGTTAAGATCCATTGTTCAGAAGAAGACAATCTGTCTGTACAATCCAGATTTTCTTTTTCCTTACTTCTCTAGTTCTGTGTTTTATCAAGCAAAGAAACTATAAAACTAATAGAAGATTATTTTACAGGAAATATATTCAGATACTTCTCTTTCTCAATTCATTCTGTCAGGCCCTCTCCCAAATCTGGCTGCTCCTGAAAGCTGGCAAAACCATCATGCAGCTGTTTGCTCAACAGCTCAGTACCTCAGTATTCACAATGCACAAATTCTTCACTCTGCATTGAAGGTTGAGTGAAGAACGGCACTACCAGGAAAATGCTGGTTCCAAATTCCTTCTCCTCAGGAAAGGTGTGGTGGGCAGATAAATAGGACAACCACATGACAACCCCGCCTGTTGTCAGCTGTGGACAGGACAGCCACAACACTAAACACATATCCAGGTGAACACTGTCACCCCAATATGTCAAATCATATCAGATGTCTTCCTTTTCAGCATGATTTGATCAACTCATCCAGTACTGCCACGTCAGCATTTCCTCCTCAGCAAGGAGCAGACACAACAAACTGTCCCAAAGAACTAGGACTGTGTAGGCTTTACCACCATTCTCCCTTGATTGTCTTTCCTAGCTGTGAATCATGCAAGTGCCTGTGCAAGGCACTAAGATTTCTCCATTGCTATGGGAACACAGTACTCTGCAGCTACTGAAATATTCAGCCCACCTCCATAAAATACCACGATTCACAGATACCAGCCAAGTACCTGAGCAAAGAAAGGTTTTCAAAAGCCAATGTGCTATTAGCATTTAATAAGGAGAAAGGAAGGTTATTCTCTCTGAACAATTTGAGACTACTCCAAGCGATGGAATTGCTGCCGACCTTCTGTGCTCAACAACTCTTCCTCCCCCTCACCTAAGATGTTCATAAAAAGGCAAAGTCCTGGCAGTAGAAAAAAACCAAAAGGAAACACCTACCCTCAGAATAACACAAACATCAGCCATCCAAATGTGACTGAATATTTGTGGTCAATATCGAGCTATCTGGCACCCAACAATTTGGATCGTCTCTGCCCTGAAATTACCCTCCCACAGACCTCCAGGATAGGTACAAAGACAGCATCCAGACATCTGGCCTGTACCTCCTCATGGGTTGAGGTTAGACAGCATTTCTTTTCAAAGAGCTGAATATTTCCTCTCTTTTTTTACCCAAAACCTCAAATATAAAAAGAAAAATAAGAGTTTACTTCCCATCACTGGCTGGCACAACTTTTATGTAATCTGGAAAAATAAACAAGGACACTTGCATGGGATTTGGTTTTTTGTTAGGCAAGGATATTACTGGGATTCAATGAGTTTACTTCTGGTTTATTGGGCTATCCCACTTTAATAAGCCAGTTCTTACACAAACATATTTTGCCTGTCAAGTGGTAAGATGAGGCATAAAAACTAAGTTGCAACAGAACTGAGTTCAGCAGGGAGGGAATTAATTCTTCCTCTTTGAACAAAACAAAATAGAAGACAAAAAGTCTTCTACGCATATTTTCAGGATCATCCTGAATCTATCAAATTATGGATCAGTCAGAAAACACTGGCGGGAAGGGAGATGATCAACTGTATGACAATTAAATGCACTGTAAAGCTGCTCTCACTGGAGCTTTTGTGCCTCTTTTTTTCTGTGTTCCCAGTGGTGATAGGAGCTGTAGGGATTGAAGGAGTCAAGAGGACTTGCCATAACTGCAGCCTTTGCTCAGCAACTTCGGTCACACTCTCTGAAGATCGAGCTTCCAGATCCAGGGTCCAGCAGTGTAGGAACGGGAGGACCAATCCATGATGACTGGCCAAAACCCAGGATTTGCCTTTCCCTTAGGTAGTAGCTAGCCATGGTTTCCAGAGCCTCCCACTTTCCTGTACCGGCTAATTGCAACATTGGTGTGACACCATTCCAGCCATGCAGTGCCACTTGGTGCATGAGTGACCTCAGTCAGTCACAGGACCCTCCATCTTCTCCCTTTGCCTATCAGTGAAAGTATTCACAGGATGCTTGCAAGCCACAGGAAACTAAGCTACCCCAAGACATCTGATCCAGTCAACTACACAATGATCATGATTTGAAAGGATCTATCCAGACCTTAGAAGAAGCTCATAACAATCTCACAAATGATGACCAAGTTTAAACTTCCTGTTTCCTAGAAAACTCAGAAAATTTCCAGCTGCTAACCCAATCTAACTTGACCTGAAATTCTGACACATTCTGTATTAGACAATAACATGGAGTTCAATCTCTTTTAGTGATGGTGTAATAGATTATCTCCTCCTGTATCGACAGGAAAACAACCCTTATCTCCCCTCAGTCTTCATTATTCTAGAGAAATAAACAACCCCATCTACAGTAATTTTTTTCCACAAGTACTCAAGTATATCTTTTCTATTTTTTGGATCATCCCAGTAGCCCTTTTTGACACCTTTCTTTAACAGAGACATCCAGGCTTCTGTACATATTTTGTCAATAGCATCTTACATTGAGCTTGGAAGTACTGTGTGTTTGTAGTTGTCAGTCAGCCATTAAAACATAGTAATTATTTCAGCTGTGGTAGTGCTGTCATGTGTTTCAGCTCTTCAGATTGCCTAATGTACCACTGGAGGACAGTCAGCTCTGGATATGGTGAGCACAGTACCTGAATGTCAGACAGGATAGGATAGGATAGGATAGGATAGGATAGGATAGGATAGGATAGGATGTAACAGGACAGGACAGGAGAAAACACAAGTTACTGGCCATGCTGCTACAGATCACAATAACATCAAAGACTAAAAGTTCAAGTAGCAAAAAGAAAATATAATACAGGTCACAGTAATAGAGGTCTTTATAATGAAAAAGTAGGTAGCTTCACTTTATGCCATACACAAGTACATGAAATGATAGTGGTTTAAACAAAAGCAGTAAGTATTTTGATTAGGCTTGTGGGGGAGGGAGTACAGGGCTTTGTATTTAAAGCTTCGTTTTAACCAGGGAAAATTACTGCTGCATGAGGCAGCATTCAGCTTCTTTCCTTTCTTGAGCAAGGCAGCTGGCTTGCCTCAGGAATCCAAACCTGGCAGGACGCCTTTCTGACATCTCCCTCCTGAGTAGCCGTGGGTGTATCTACTGACATTAACCAGCATGAGATCTTCTCAAGGAAGAAAAGCCCTGTATGAAAAGGTTTCACTGCAAAAGGTGGAAAAGTCTTTAAAGGGAAAACTACACAGCATGCTGCTCCAGAAGCCAAGTTGAACTTTCATTTTAGATCTGAGCATTCTGTAAGAGCAGAGTGCTCATCCACTTCCTACAGTAAATTATTCTTCCTCAGCTATATTTCTGTATGCTTTAGATTTTTATGTAAACTTCTATAGAAAAAGAAATCACAGCAATTATAATCCTAGCAATTATGTAGAACCTTTTTGCTAGATGCCAGAAGTTGAATTGTTACCAGGAAAAAAAGCACTGTGCCCTGAGAGAAATGGGGCAATGAATTCCCATCATGCAAAGATGATGAACTCCTCTCCAGGTAATCAAAACCTGAAAACATTTTCAGGCAGAATCTATGGAAAAGAAAAGCAGAACCAAAAAGCAGCAAACCCCAAAGGTCTTAACGCCAGCTAAGATGTTTGGCCTGCAAATTAAGCTAGGGAAAAATCTTTAGCAGAGAATTAATGCTGTGCCAACATTGAAAAAGTACAAGCACAGAGTTAGGACAACTGTAAACTATAGAGTCTGACATCAACTGCAGGGAGACGAATGCAAAAGTTAATACAAAATGCAATTGATGAAGATGGTCAATATTTCAGTGCATTCTTCAATCACTGAAAAATCTTGTTAAACAAACCTGACTTGATTATTTAATGAGCCAGCAAAATGTGGCTGCTTAAGTCTGGTTGTATTGGCACAGTGTACTTATCTATTTATAAAATTTTTTAATTAGTATGGTGCAACACCCATATTAAAAATTAGCATGATATTTTCCCAATGCAGTGTGCATTAAATTAACTCAGACCTGGGTAACTGAGATCTCAAACTGCACATGAAGGATGGGTGTTTGCAGAGGTTTCTTCAGGAATTATTACTATTATGCTTGAAGCCACGGAACATTTTCATCAGTGTTCAGGAGGTAAAAGTAACTTTGCTACTACTGTAATGTCTGATTTATAGAAGGCCTTGTAAAGCAGCAAAGAGTGATGAAGGCAGGACAGTCTAGTACAGCAGCAATCTGGGTTGCTTGGGAATCCATTCCAAGACCGTGTATTTTTACCAAGCAAGGTGAAAAATGATACAAGAAACAAAGGGCATGGGAAAGTGGGACCTGCTCTGGAAGGCAGCAAGTTTGAAGGAATTTAGGTTAATGAGCTACAGCAGCTGAACCCAAGTTCTTTATTCAATGATGTTACAAAAGGGATCTGCAAACAGAGGACTGCTAAAGGAGAAGAACTGGAAGAAGAACTGGAAAACTACTGTAGCTTATAATCAGTATTGCTACAGTGAGATTGAAATTTTGAAAGTGATGCAGAAACTGCCATAAAAAATCAAAGTATAGGAAACAAAATCTAAAACGAGATTTTCAAAAGCTTAATTTACATAGTTTACCAGCAATAAAGCATCTGACTGCATCACAAGGTCTAACTCCTGCCAGTTTTAGAAAAAAATTTCAGATGAAAAAGCCTATATAAAGAGCATGACTAACCATAAGTTTGATTCTAGGAAGACCTATGTCAGTTCTCCAGTTGTCACTATCTTTGTATTAAATGGGATTTTGTTCAAGAAAGAAAGAAAGAAAGGAAGGGGGGAAAAAAGCCAAATTAACTCAATTGCTAAGCCTCAGATGGCTGAGTAAAATATTTTCCTTTAAAAAGCTGTGTACTCAGCATGACAGCCAACCCTGACCCACAGTCCCCTACTTCACACAGCAGCAAAGCTCAGCGGTGTGATCCACTCTTTGTCACACAGCAGATGCCCTGATGTCTTACTGGGAACTTGGTGCACTTGTGCAGGTCAGGCCCGCGCCCCTTACCTGGGCAGCACTCACCTGCCCTTCACTTGGTGAAGGCTCAATGAATTTGAACCATTCAACTGAAAGACAAAAGAAGGGAAAGGAGTAAAGATTTTTCAAACACGGATACACAGATGGAAAGGCTAAAAAAAGAGGAAAGGAAAATGCTTCTAAATTAAGAATATTTTCCATGGTCTTTTTATGGGTAGAATTAGTATCTCCACTTCACAAATACGACAAGCAGGTCATCAAGGAGTTAGGACATGCTATTCTCTGAACACCCTGTCAGGTGCCTTAACTACCTGTCACAACTAAAATGGGTTATGAGACCTAGAAATAAATCCGTATTTGTGGATACCAGACCCCGGCGTCTCAGACAGACCATGGAGTCAGTTCATGGGTCTGTTCCATATTATGTTCAATTAATTTCTTGTTTAGCTTAGTAGCATTTTTATGCAGTTATTGCATAATAATAACAGAGGACAGCCCATCTGCGAGCTCAGTGTTCATATATAATGTCTCGGGTGTCAGTAAGTCTGCACTCCAAGCCCAAGACCAGTGGAGGTTTTCTCTGAGTCCTGACCCAGGGAGGGCAGCACGTCCCCCGTGGCTGCTGCCCCCCCATCACACCTCCAGCCCCACAGCCCAGCACAACCACCACCAGACAGCAGGGCAGTAAAAACCAGACCTCTGGGCTGCTCTCCGGAGCTTCTCACAACTGGCCCAAAGTGACACTCTGTATATATGCACAGCTGAAAAATCTGCACACATTTAAGCTGCTAAGTACTGGGTATGTTGTTACACAAAATATTCGCTGACCTCTTGCTGAATGTATTTTAATTGAAGTAATTATTCACTCAGCTCCAGCTGCTAGAACTCCAACCTGATATGTCTGAAAGTAAATAGCTTTTCAGATTGGTTGCTCAGAAGGCTGGAAAGTATCTGCAAACTGATATGCAGCTGGGAAGGGAGTCTTCCCAGGCCCGTCTGTTTGCACGGCTTCTCTCAACAATTTATCAATAAGTTTTTAATGCTCTTATCAATGAGTTTCTATCAGGTTAACAGCCTGAAGTGGGGATGAAAAGCACAGCCAGGGAGAGGCTCATGCTTTGTTGATTTCCAGTTTACTCCAAACTCTTTAACATTCTCTTGTTTTCATCAAAGGGTAAACTGAGCTTGAACTTTCAAGGTAGAAAGTGTGCTTCTGGAGTTTCTTGGTGAGGATTTTTTCTCATTAATTAATCATCATATTAAAGGCCTGGGTTTTCCAAAGCAACTGGCAAAGCTTCCACTGATTTGACTCAGAATGATTTCATCCTAACCTTAACACTGTTTGTGCTTGCCTAGAAATAATATGGTGTCACAAAAGAGCATTTTTTGGCCCCTCCAATCTCTGAAACAGCCTTATGCCAATGCTAGATCAAGCTTCTTGAAGGGTGAAATAATCTGTAAGTATCCAAGTTCAGTAACACTGCCCTGGCTCCTGTGGGTGAATAAGAGTTTCCAGAAACATCCCCATTAATGAGAATATCACAGTGTAGTGAAAAGTGGGTCTGAATGACACAAGGGCTAAATGCCATTTCTCTAGGTAAAGCAGTTTTACCACCCTGAGTAGAACAGAGGGCCAAACATTTTAATCCTTTTAATGATTATCCAAGATGGTAAAAAAAAAATTTACCCAAACAGTTAAAGCAAGTCAAGGTCAGAGTCAGGAAAAAAACCCCAACCAACCGAGAGATTTACTGCTTCCCAGCTTCATGCTCTAATGAAGTGCAATCAACACTGGCATTAACAATGCCCATTTCTTATGGGTTTCTGTCTCGTGAAGGAGTTCCCTGGGGTGTAAGACACATTTTGATCCAAAGCCTTCTCTACAGCTTGGCTTTCAGAACCACTCTTTACAATAGGACTTCTCTACAGTCTAATAATGATATAACTCAATACATACTCAGTCTTTTCCCACTGGGCTCAAAAATTACCCAGAGAACTCTCAGTATATCTCAATCACCACAGTGGTGGTGTTCTTTCAGAAAATGGGCTAACGAACAAACTGAATTTGTTCAGTTGCTTATCAAAATGTTTTGCAAAGCCTTTTCTACATCTTCTGCTCTGTATAGATATCACAGTTTGCACATCCCATCCCAGGTATTTCTAAACATGCCAGAGGTTTCGCTGAGCTGATTATGCTATGTGATTAGGTAACTAAGACTATATAAACAACTGAAAACTTAAAGTTTAAGAAGATCTTTGTCTAGCAATTGATACCAGATCCATCACTAGGGATGATGGTTCTTGACAGTGTTTGGTAGTCTAGTAACAACAGAAGAATTAAAAGATCTGTTTAGTAATTCAGTCAGAATTCCTAGCATTGTTTACAAAACAAATGAACTTATTTATACATTAATTACATTCAAATTTAAAAATTTAAACCCATGATATAGCAGGAAAGATTTATAATGCAAATGACCAAGGCAAAAAGACTGTTTAGAGAAGACAGAAAATTAATTACAAAGACTTACGCAGTTAATAATGGCTTTGCACATAATACTATCATGTTTCTTTTTCATAAGTTAAAGCTAGAAACTGATTGTCATTATCAGAGAGGCCTCAGCTCTGTAGATTTTGTTAGACCTCTGGCAATTGTACTTTTACAGGTTAATGAAGGGAGAAAATTACTCAGTTTCACATTATAAATAAAAATCTGATACTTTTCAATGCACAGGGAACTCCTCTGGAAGAGCCTTTGTCATGAAGAAATCTCCCCTACTAAGAGAAGACTTTAAAATTGCTCTATGAGCATAGAGTACATGTTGAGTCCCCCTGGTTAAGCAACTGCTTTTTGTTAGTCTCCAGAAGGATCTATTAAGACAGTGACTCCCACACTGTCCCTGTAGGCACCAGGAGTAATTCTAAAGATTATTTCCCCTTTGCAGTCAGACAAGTAATGGTTCAAGTAAGAAAGGAGAGATTTGAAGGAAGCTGTACAAGGGATAGAACATAAAAGTTTCTTTAAATAAACATAACTAGTGCCACTTAGATGCTGCAGACCGCACGAGATGGCACAAAAGCGAGGAGAGAGATAGGAGAGAGTTTATGTATCAGCCATGTAAACAAGAGTCACAAAGCCATCATAAAAATAAAGTACTTTCAGCTTTGTAGTCTCTCTAACCCAGCCTTTCTCTGCTCAGAAGAGAGGGCCTCTGGCTGGAAGGTACAAGGTTGCAAATCTCCTCAGAGGACTCTGAGCTAAATGCAAAGAACTGCCTAAGGTAGACACCAAATGCTGGCCACAGCCACCCTGTCCTGGAGCTGAGCCATGGCCTCCCTGCCACCCACCATCTCAGGGACACCCAACCTTGAGCATCTCCAGAGGGTTTCCCACCAGCCCACTGCGAGTTGCCCACCTTGGCTTTCACTCCATGTGCTTGAGAAACTGCAGCGTTTACAGGTCCCACCTCTCCCATCTCAGTCTGCCTCCCTGCTCATGCTCTGCAGCTGCTGTCAAAGAAAAATCCAGCAGTTCCGTCGTCACTCAGACACTGGCACAGAGAGTTCATGTTCCCCATTTACACTGACCTCTACAAAAACCTTAATTTTTTTTTCCAAAATTAGAACACACATTTCACTTAAACATTTTTATAGGGCTGCTCTGTCCCCTCAGGTAAGGCTGGGTGACTTATCAGTGTCCTGACTTAGGTGCATATTTTATTTTTGTATTTTCTAAGTCGTGAAATACCTGAGGAAGGGACTACTGTAATATTTGCATCTCATGCAGTGTTGAGAATATTATGAGTGCTTGACAAATACACTGCACACATACATGAGGGAACACAAACAGAAGAACCAAGATGGAAATGTTGCTTCTAGCAAGCAAAGAAGATTTAGTAGAGCAGAGCATTGCATTTCTCATGCTCTGTCCACTATGTGTCTCCAAGCTTACTTTGGCAGAGAATTAGTACTTTTTAGGGGTTCTTTGCTGGCACTAGCAGGTTTTAAATGAATATAAAATGAGGGGAAGATATTCCACATTGAAAGAGTATGTGACACTCTACTCAGATATCAAATTCTAAGAGACATGTTGTCAACAATATTGGATTTAAATCTAAAGGTATCTCATCTAAGAGACAGTACAATATTTTCACAGGGCAAGAATTAAAACATATATAAATCTATTCTAAACATTCGGTTCACCCCTTTGATTTCAGAAATCCAGATTTCCCAAAACAAAGAAATTCTGCAAGATCTGTTTTGTGTACACCAGTAGAAGCAACACATCTGTTAATGCCAAGAAGTTTAGTTAAGCACATTCAGAACAGATTTGCTGCACAATGTTAGTGGCACTGAACCTGAAAGCAGTCATTAGAGAAAGAATTTATTCTTGTGGTAACCCCAAGCAAGAGTCACCATCCAGCCAATTTAATATCAACAGCAGTAATTTCAACAATATGATATTTAACCACAATCCTAAAATGGCTCAGTCTGGAAGAAACACAATATCAGCATTTGAAAGAATGCATCCCCAGCAACATGTGAAGAGGGAGGAAAGATCCACGGCCACAGTGGCTTTTTCACGGAGTTCAGCACACAGCTCTTGCTTGAACTTTTTCTTAATTGAGGTTGCAAAAGAGTAAGCTGAGGAATGAACCCAAATACTGTTTTGGTCGGCAGCAGAGTCTTCAGAGGACAGTAACAAAGGACAAGTCCTTCGCTCTGGGAGAGTCTGGATACAGTGCTCCACCCCACCCTCTGCATATGCCAAAGGACACCCAGGTATCCACCAACCCTTTACAGGTTCTACAGTGGCGAACCCCTAAATGCATCATCAAAGGAGACCACAAAGTCCATAGATAAACCCTTTCTTCCTCCTGCAATTCCTTCATTTGCTTCCCTCCTCTCTTCTCCAGCAAATTCTCCCTCCCTGGAGACAAATTCCCTTCCACTCCTGCTCCCCTGAAAATGTCCACCAATGGACGATATTTTCTCTTTGCTCTCATGACCCCTAAGCAACCCGGACTCAGTGAAGCCCAGACTCCAGTCCCTGAGCCAGATGCAGTTTTTCATGACAAATCATTTGGCCTTGAAATTTTCCTGTGGCTTTTGGGAGTGAAGATGTCAGTTCAAAAAAGTTCAAATTGTTCAAATTCTGACCCAAATTGACAATGCTTCTATGAAACTGTTCTTATGAATCCTATCCTTGTGTCAATGTATTCATTGTGTGTCTTACCAGGCTACATGATTAGACCTTTCTGCAGCACACTAGGTGAAATCCTATTTCCACTAAGATCAAGTTAGTTTTATAATGAGTTTCAATGGAGAGCATTGCAATCATTAAGGAAAAGAAGTAGACATAAAAGCTGATAGAAGCATCCATTTCTCAATATCTGCTGCAAGCAAAGCGTGCTATGAAACTGTTCCACCCAATAGACTGAAAATAATGGGACAAATGTAACATCCTGAAATAAAGTAGCACCACTGCTTTTTTAACATGTTTGATATTCACTTCCATCTCAATAAGCAAAGAGGAAATAAATTAAAAAGACACCAAAAAAACCCAAAAGAATATTAAAAAACATTTTTTAAAAAGTGCAGAAATTTGCACTTCTAGGGATTATTGGTCTGATCTTTATTAGTCTCCAAGCTCTTACAAGCCCCTCTGTTCTCCTCACTATAACACTGAAGAAACACTGTGTTTCATAGCTGGAATTTCCTTGTAGCATTCTTTGCCTCCTGAAGTTTATTGTACTTCGGGAAAGGATAATCTCAAGATGTCACAGACAACAGAAATGTAAGGATTCCTGCTGATAGCTCCTTGACTAATTGCCATGAATGCATCAGCCATACCAGCAGCATTTTCTCTTGGTGTCAGCATCTATTTCTCCTCCAAACCTCAGTAAAATAAGAAAGTTTTGCTGCTGAAGTAGACACTTCTATCAGTTTTTCCATACTACCTGTGGATAACTTGAAAGGCTTAAAGTATTTCAAGAAATTAAATAGGATAAGTAGGCACAAGTTCTCACAAAGGATCAGATAGCTTCAGGGCATCAGGAGAGAAAATAAGACTTAATCAATGTTTCTGTAGAGGGTCTCTTGTTCCCTTATCACTTGTAAGAAAACAAATGTACGGGTCCTTATAAATCTTAGATCTTACAGGCTCCAGGAGCTGGTTGTGACTAAGCATTCCCATCTGTCAGCACAGTTGCCTTGACTTAGCATTATCTAACCTCTGATGACACAAATTAAATACACCCACTTCTCATTCAAACAGCAAACGGAGCTCTTATCAGACAACTCTCTCTAAGCAAACTGATTTAGGGAAATGCATCACCAGGAACAAAGAAGTTACCCACTTGCTGGATGTTTTCAGTAACTTCAGTGTCACTGTCTTCAGTCAACTACCCTTAACCAGCCTCCAACAGTTCTGTCCAAAGCAAAAAGGTTACTGTGCTGTAACCAAAACAGCTTCGAGTTCTCTACTCCAAGTCATTCTCTTAAAATCTTTTTTCTCTCATGCACATACACACACATTGTTGAAGTTTACCATAGCTGATTCTGAGCCAAGAACACAAACTTCATTTTTATCACAGATTGTAGTTGAAAGGCACTAAACAAGCATGCTCATCTGATAGATTTCTTGAAAAAAAAAAACCAACCCAAAACACCCCAACCCCCAAAATTCATACCAAGTGTTAATTTGAAATATCACAAAGACGTATTTTAACTTTTAACAGTTCTTGTCTTCATTTCTTTGCAGCTGACATCAAAAGAAGACACTGAGGAATGAAAAACCCACTGCAGACAGACCATGGGCTTTGCAGTCGTGAGCACCCTGGGAGTACCAGGCACTCATCTTGGGAGGTGCTGCTCCTCTGAACAGCCCATGCAAAGCTCTACATGTGCCACAAGCTGTCTGTGAAAAGGATGTCTCCAAAATGCAAGCTGAGCTGGGCTAAGATTACCTTATGCTCACATAGATACACTTTTTAAAGTTATTATTTTTGCAGCAGGTGGAAAAAGCCAAGGAGTGGATTTAAACTCCATGTCTGTATAAAATCCACCGTACCCAAATGTCCTGTAAACTCAGCTTTTCCATGTTTAAGTTCTTGCAAGAATATTGATGGATATATAGGCCAATTTGGATGGAATTCTGAGATGTCTTTTGACAGAGATCTGTGAGGTCTCTGTGTGATACATGCATAAAAAAGACTGGAAAGGAGCCCTGCTGTTAAAGCTTTGTAGCTCTTCCATTCACCTATAAGAGGAATGGAAAGAATGACGACAGTTGCAAAATTTGACTCAGAAGTCCCATCAAGACTGAGTTATGGGCCCTGGAAGACGCACGTTTCTTATTGAATATTTTAAACTCTTATCTTTGCAGGAAGCAAAACCAGACCATTTCTAAAACAGAACTTCTGTTATCTTGTTGGGAGGCCTGGCTTTGCCACTGGCAGGCTCAGAACACCTTGGGTCCGTGCTTTGGATAGAGACAGAAGATGTAAATGAGCCAAACTGAAATTCTTTCCTACCTTGCCAGGTAAGTGCTCATTACTGAGCCCTTTCTGCTGCTGGTGAGGATGCCTTGAATATTTGTGACCTCCTTCTTCCAAAACAGCCACTCAACATGTGTTTGGTGAGATGGAAGGTGCACCAAATTGATGGAGAGAAATTGCAAGAAAAGGATGGAGAGAAATTGCAAGAAATAAACCAGAATCCGGTGCAACGGATTAAGTTTTGTGCAGTCAACATCTTAGTCGTGTTGCCACTGATGTCTGCATCAGCACCAACTTTACCCTCGTGAGTTCTTCATTAGCATGGAAGATAACAAGACGGACATAGGAGTATCCCATGAAGAGACAGGTTTTAGCTGGACACCACACTGTGTATTTGTGCATAGGTGTCCGTGCTCCTCATCCCAGAGCAGATGGGTGTCATGGACACTAAGGAGAGGTTAATCTTGTTTGACAGTGAAACACAAAGAGGATGTGAGTTAATATAATCAGAAAAGGTTTATTTGATAAATACAAAATCATCAACCAGCTCCAAATACACTGCTCAGGAGTCTGGCATGCTGAACTGCCCACATGCAGAGTGGTGTGGATCCCAGCCAACCTTGGCAAGATCTGGCTACTGAGGTTGTGTGAACTTGTGAAGTGTTTCACAGGTTTCAGAGGGGACTAAAATTCTTTCTGAGGAGCCAGCTGGCTGGTGATGCAGAGTCAGCACAGACACCGTGTTTCACATGATAGTACCAATTTTTCTTTGTCTTACTAGATACACAGCTGAGCAAGGAGGAACTGGTCCAGAGAGATTCCTGACTCTACATTTGAATTAAGTGAAGCACTTGTACACTGGGAGTGATGAACCAAGGCAAAACTCAGAGCATCCCTTTGCTTTACAGCATTGCACAGAGGTAAAAGGAGGACATCAACAGTAGCAGTCCCTGGATGCAAACACGTATAGCTAAACTACTCATTTTCTTAAAATCCAGCTCACTCAGCACTCAGAGCTACGAGTCTTCTCGTGATGGGGCCAACCATGACCACAGATCTCCTCTCAGAGTCAGAAAAGGTTGCAAGGGGACAAGCTGGTAACAGCCCAGTGCTCTGTCCTGCACAGACCATCCTTGGACACGTGTGGATGTGTTCTGTTCATGTCAGTGTTGCCTCTTTGAGTCAAGATGAAAACACAGAGGTTTGGCTTTTCCACATCTTACTTCCCATTTACTCTCATGAGCAGCAGCTTTGACACTTAAATGAATTTTGGTTTTTCAACCTCAAGAGTGCCTTATTTGTGTTCCTTCTGCTCACCAACACTTGCCCTCAGCTCTCTCATTCAATGCGGTAGGTTTAGTCTGGAGATTGCCAAGCCATCTTGTCCCAGGTTTTACTTTCCCATAGGCAAACTAAAATTTTATTTATAATTTTAGCCACTAAATATTGCAAAGGAGAGATACAGATTTTGGATGAAGCAGAAATAACAAAAAGAATGTCACTGCTCATTTCTGTAAACAAACTACATGAAGCAAATGAGTGTGTTCTCTTTTGAAACCCTTAACCATCAAAAACAATGATCTCATGCTTCTGAAAACAAAGAGGAGTTTTGAGAAATTTATCTTAAAAGGATGAAGACAGATAGGCTGCAAACAGATTTAAAGCGAAAAGCAATATAGGTGGAAGGTACTGAAGAGTAGAACCTTAAATTACTTTAGTGGGAGCTATAAATGCCCTGTGTGGCTCAGAGCCTGGCCCTCACTGACTGCTGGTGCGGGGACCCTGCAGTGTTTCCATGTGGTGCTTGGCTCTCACCAACATTATCCCATACCCCTTCAACACTACGTACATCAAAATAAAAAATAAGTTAGTTTGAGTAAATAAAAAGGCAAACTTCTCCTACTCCAAATAAACAAAATGGGTTGAGTAAGATAAAACTGATATGGGTTTATAGCATTATGAATTGGGGTTCTTTTGTAAATTCAAAAGCAAACAGAAAATTACTTTATTTTTATCTTCCCTTCCTGTTTTGTTTGTTGGAATTTTTTTATGTTGCTGCATTCTGCTTTGGTTTCTTTTGCTTTTGTTATTTCTTCACAGTGAGCTTTTTTTCCATGCATCCCTAAATCAAAACATAACTGCTGCTTGGAAAAGCTGTAGTTTTTCCCTCCTGTAGATTTTCACCCTCTCTGCTCCTGGGTTTGGGGACAGGGCAGAAGCTGAGGTGACAAATGGAAGAGTTGAATTCAAGTGATGGAAATCGTTGCAGAAAGCCTACAAATCTCTATGTAATATGTTATATTACAACCTTATAATCATTTTAGCCAGGTCCAGAGCAGAGAGGTCCACTCTTTGGGGGCAATGCTCTGCTACCCAAAGCTTTTCAAGACCATCTAAACACAGAGAAGTCTGGATGGCTCCCAGCAACCAAAGCAGCTTCCCCATCCATCACCTGCTCCCCACACCCTGGGGACAGCAACAAGCAGGCAAAGCCTTGATTTGCACCGTGGATATAATAAGGATTCATGTTTTCTTTGAGATCCTTTCTTTTGTTGCTGCCCCTCTAAGCGCAGGGCAATGTGGCTCTGAGTAAGAGGGAAGCATCCTCTGGCAAAAGTCCTGTTTGGCTGGAGGTGAGCACTCTCCAGGGCCAGAAGGGATAACCCACCACTAGTGGAGACATTGCTCACGGATAGGGATCCAACAAAAACTTCAGTCTCAGGCTTACAAAGGACTAAGATGGACTTAACACCCTTAAAGCAAATAACCAGGGAGGATGTATTGTGATAGCCATTGTGCAAGGGCTTTAGCATCCAACAGTACTTAATTAATTTCTCTCTTCACCGTTAATACTGAAATTGCACCAGAAACAGGCAGCTAACCTAAAATTATTTCGGGGTTAAGTCCTACCTGCCTCTCACACACAGCTAACCTAAAATTATTTCGGGGTTAAGTCTTACCTGCCTCTCACACACACACACAAACACACACATACACACACTTCTGCTCCCTGAGAGTTCAGTGCAGGGCAGTTTATGGAATCAGACCCATGTAATCTAAAATTCTTGCAAGTGGCCCCTGCTGGTGTCCCCCCAAACCACCATTGACAACTCTGCTCTCGGCAAGAAAAGTGGCTCCTTCCTGCACTCGAGGCAAGCCAGCTCCAGTTCAAACGTTCAAGCTCTGCTGGGCTGGCTCAGGCAATGTTTATAGTTCAGTGGTATGGATGAAAACTTACACAATGCTTTATGCTGTCAAAGCAAAATGTGATCGTTCCAGACTGTGCACTGACATTATTAAAAATATCAGTTAAGGCCAAAAATGCACTTTTACACTGAGCTGCTTGGATTAGATTGTAACCAGCTCAAGGATAAGAAACACTGCTTGTTTATCTTAATCACATTTAAAAATCCAGGCCTTTATATTATCTCCCCCCACAAAAGCCATTTCAAGTGACAGTAGGAATTCTACAGTGGCTTCAAATGGATTTTTTTCTGCCAACACATTCCCTTTTCACTTTTAAAGTTTTGTCTCTCCTATTTTTATAACTTTTAGGAAAATACTAGCAACTGGTGATTCCCCAAAAGCAAAGACACAAAGCGGAAAGAATAAAAAAGTCAGTGTACATCAAGAAGCACACAGGACAATTTGCAACACAGTGCCAAATAAATGCTCATTTGCCTTCACTGGAGGTCAGTGAGGCAAATCGGTGGGAACTATTTGTAATTACAGGTTGGTGAGACACAATTGTGGCAGCTGTGTGGCCTTTTAATGATGCCTTTTGCTCTAATTTAGCTTTGGAGGTCTTACCAGAAATGGAAAACACCCAGAGAGCTGCAGGTTCCTAGAGTGTCTATTTGAATGTGTTCAAATAAGCCAGACTAATTTGTTTCCAAACTCCAAAATATTATCTCTGTAAAATCTGTAAAATATTACTGCATGTGATCAGTGCATTGTGTTGGATGAATATCAGCAAGTCCCATTTGTGTCACATCTGGAAGTACATACATTACACATAAGAGAATACGAGATAAAACTTCAGTTCTCCAATACTATTCATACCAGACTTAACGTACTGTAAAACAGAGATTGGATTGCTCCTGATTTTACCACAGACCTCCTGAAGCTTCCCTTGAAACTTGGTTATCAATGTAAACTTTAAAAGGACAGATCCTAGATGTCTTAAGACCAGGGTACATACACAAAAATCTAGCAAAAATATACTTCTTGCAAATCTCACTTTGAAGGCATTGGTGAACCCAACCCACAGTTTTTGAAAGCCTGAGGTTCACAACATTGCTTGAGGCTTCCAGCTGACTAAGTTGATCAAATAATCCCTATCATATGCCAGAAAGGAAAGAGAAACCTTGCACCCCTAAACAACCTTGTGCCTGGTGATTCCTTTTTGCTAACAGGAACGTGAGAAACAGAGGTTTCATTTAGGTACATCCACAACTACAAGGACAGAGCACTGAAGATAATTTTGAAGTTTTCCATTACTGGGCATCCTATTCTGTTACCCTTACTGCTTTTACCAGGACACTACTGATGCTTATCAAATTTACGCTTAACCAAACTTATTGCCGGAAGCCCACTTGCAACACTTCTCTGGGAATAAACTTCCTGATGTGTTGTTTCCTCCTACATATCACTGACCAAAGGAATCATTGCTATTTTCTCATTTCTGAGAGATGAGGTTTTTTGGCCTGGTTAGGACTGTTTATGACAGAGATTAACAAACGCAGGCCAGAAGAATGGCTACATTTGAGGTCTCAGTGACAGAAGGATATCTGGACTTAGTCTCATGTTATCAAGGCACATATTTAATGCAAAGAATTACCTTCTAACCTGGAGAACTCTTGTGCTGCAATCAATCACTAGCCCTGAGCAGAGCACCCATGTACAGAAAAGAAAATGGAAACTCTTTCCTCGCTGCACCTCTGACTTCTCACCCAACTTCTGCAATGGGCACTGGGAGGGCATTTTCCGTGTGGGACGGAAAAACCAGAAAACATAATTTCTGTGCCGTTTTAATAACACCTCTGTCCACAGCAACAATCTCTATGTACATAAAGACTGCAGAACAGTCAGTTGGACTCTTGGCAGACATAACCTGGTGGAGCAGCTGAGCATGTGGCTGTTACCATCAAGAGCAGCTCTGCGGCTACAACTACACCAAGACCTAATGCTATTTTTACTGCACACTGGGTGCTTAGTATTAGTAATTATGCACATTTCTGAGGTTTCCTCTTTGCGTGAAAAAAACCAACCCATAACAAACAAGGCAAACACTCAGCATCCTGCAGCTTGAAATACCAGGACATGGAGTGTAAGGGCTTTTACAACATCCTGGGTGAGATCCATTGTGTAACACCAAGATTCTGTTAGAAAGTGAAGGACACACCTCTCCTGCAGGCCTAGTGAGACTGCCAGACTCAAGGATTCAAAACAAAAGGGACATTAAAATAAAATTCCCTTTTTTAGATTATCTATGATTCTTTTCTCCATTTTGCTGACAGCCTGATACCTCATGAATGCAGACATCCCTTGACTCTACACCTTCAAGAAGTTAGCTTCTAAGGCTGTGATTTAACCTTTAATGAGCAAAATAGGGGCAGTTTTCTGACATATTCACATTCATTTAAATCTATACAACTGGACTCACTAAGATTCAAGCCATGCTGGTAGAGTTTCCTCCTCAAAACAGTGTTTCTCCCGAACAAGACTCTTTGCCTATAATATAAGCCAAAACCTTCTTAAATTAAGGACATAAATTAAAATAGAAGAAATATGAATACAACAAAAATCTATTGCAGTCTTAAAAAGTAAACAAACTTTGTAATCTACTCCAGTAATGGGGAGGAGAAGAGAATTATACAAGAAGTCACCAGCTTTTCCCCACCATGGTGCTGTCCCAGCGCCTCTAAAAAGCTCATTCTTGGAGGCTCTGACTTGTAGCAACTGACTCTATTTGTCTTAAATATTCAGCTGAAAATATGTTCTGCATTACAGTATTGCACAGAGAGTTTTTTAAAAGCCTTGTGATCATCGAAGTTAAAAGTCTGATGAGTAATGTTGTTCTGTCTAAAGTATATGTCATTCCCTTTGCCTCCTTGCTTTATTTTGAGACCGATATACTTAAAATAGTTTTAAACAAATATGGAGATTATTATCCAATCTAAAAGATTTAATGTAGCATTTATATGGGTTTTAAATGCATGCCAACACTTTCCTTCATTTCAACCTTTGGCAACTGTTCACTATTCATGATTCCAAAGGCTGCAGACACATGTCTGATCATTTTAGGATATTTACAGTTGTAGCCAATAAAGACAGTGCTGATTTTAATTAAAGTTCTAATTGCTTTCTGAGACAACAACAAGAAATCCTGATCACATGAAATTGTGACTGTCTCCTTTAAGAGCTGGTGGCTGAGGATTGCCAGAAACAGCGTTGTCCATCACTTGCTATTGGGTGGGTATAAATAAATCCTAAATCATCACTCCTGATAGCATCAGTGGCAGTTTGGTAATCCAGCCCGATTGTAAACATCTTTCTTTCCAGAGAAGCAGAATATGGACTGGACAAAGGAAACAAGCAACACATAAATTAACTGTTCTGCCAGTCCATCCCTGCCTTAAGAAACTGTTTGCCAGCAGCTACGACAAACATAATATATATTACAGCAATTCCTGAGATGGAGTGGACAAATCAGGCCACAGGAACTCATGCTCAGTCACTTCCATGTCATCAGTTCAAGTCTATCCAATCTTTCCTGGAAGCAAAATCCCTGTGCTGCCTTAAGGTTGTACTATAGCACCCATGTTTCCCAGACTTTCCCAAATACCCTTACTTTTTGCTCTCATTTTGAAGACATCACCCGTGCCATTCACTTACATGCCCACTCCAGCCATTACTGATACGGAAAACTCCTGCATTTTGGAAGCCACCCTTTCAGGTGCTTGGGCAGCTGGAAGCATTGCCGTGGCTCAGGGCTGAGTGAGTCACCCACCTGCAGGAATCACCAGCAAGAGTCCTCCCAGTTTGACCCAGGCACCCCAGGTGAATGGGAGGAGCCTTAGTGGCCTTTGGACAGTTTCTCCAGGCACACATCCATGTCAGAAGTCACCAGGATGCCCAGGACAGCTGGTCCCATGCCGGCAGCCTCGGGTGCTTCCCCGCGCGGGGCCAGGCTGCGCTGCTGTGTGCAGGATGCTCTGTGCATAAATAAATGACTTCAGCCTCGGGGCTCTCTCCAGCACTAAACTGCTGTTTGGGAACATCCATCACCCGCTCAGCCAGGCTGTGACTTGACGGGCATTTCAGAGCCATCAGCTGCCATGATCTCTGCCTCAGAGAAATGGAGATTATGCACCAGCTTTGCACCTATGCACCAGCCAGGGCCATCCCATGGGCACTGGTGACCACCCTGAGCACACTCAAGGGCCTTTACTCCATGGAACGCAAGGGTAATGTTTGGTTGCTTTTTATAGGCTTCCTTCAAGTCATCTGGAGAGCCACTTACACAGTTTACATATTTAAACATATTACATCATTCTGCTGGGAAGATTTTATTCCTTGTTCATTATTACCACTGTATTCTGGAAAACAACAGCAACTTGGATATACTATTAGTATTTTCTGACAATTAGACAAAACATAGCAAGGTCTCTCTGTACAAAACATTTTCAGGTTCATCAAACATAACTGTGTGGGCCATGCCAAGAAACAGCCTTTTTATGTGGTTCTTGATGGGAGCTGTTAGCCTGTCTATAAATGCTTACCAAACCATCCCAATATAATTTTTCTCTGTGCTGAAATGTAAATACGCTTGGTCTCTTCTGGGCAACACAAGATATAAGCTCCTAACCACCAGCCAATAACAACGCTGAGTTTTTGGGAGTGCTTACACAGTTATAACCAACAGCTGCTTTGTGAAATGCCCTGCCAGATATTAACACTGATGGAATGTTTAGGTGTGATTATACAGCTACTGCAGGCAAGGAAAGCCTTGCCTAAGGGCTGCAGGAAGGAGCTTTTATGGTCAGCAGTGACTGGTGAAGACAGTCCCACCCACATCTTTCAGTGATTAAAACCTCCCAACTCTTTCAATTGCTGACAACCTCCTTAGTTCCCCTAAAGCACCTTAAAGCTGTTTGGCTGCATTTCCCACAGACTATTAAGTCATTCAACACTGACTCTTTGCTCGAGACCTCCTGTATCTTATTGCATGTGAATCAAACAAAATTTCACACTAAGCCTTTTGACTTGCTATAGTCTGCTTCGAGTGCTCACATGCACACTGCAAGGCAGCAGCAAACACCGCCTGCAAAAACCTACAGGTTTCCAAACCCCTTCTTCATTAACGGAAACGCTGAAAATCCCAATCTGTTGGTCGGAACAGCCCATGATGGAAGAGAAGAAGACTCTTCGTAACTACAGGCAACAAGCTTTTGCATTTCCGTAGTGATACCTTACAGCATTTAAATGCAAGAGAAGGATCTGTATGTGAGTTATAAAAGAACATCTGGTTGGCGCCACTCCTATAACACAGTTACATTTTTCACTGTTCAATTGCACTGGCATCTGAACATTACCTGTGCGAGGGAGCATCCCTGGTACAAACAGTTCAGCAAAGTATTGTCCAAACCAGTAGAGGGAAAAATTATTCTGTGCAAAAAAAAAATTAATCCACAAGTCATCATCGCCAATCTTTATAAGGGAGAAAAAGGGGACTGATAAATGAAAATTATCCATCAAATGCTGACAAGGCCTCATCAGTTATTCCCAAGCTCAAAACTTATTATTTCCTATATAATTTTCACATTTTTGCCAAGTTCTGCCTGCAGTTAAATCTCCCCATGCAGCTGAATCCCCTTTAGCCTGACTGATGTCAATTGGTTTACATGTGTTTAACTGGGAATGGGATTTTTTCCCCAATGGCAATGCCAGCAGAATGGAGTACTGATCTCCTGAAAGTCAGGAAGACCCTTGGGATATAGCACCATGGACCCCGTACTTGTTCTGCCCATGAAACTGTTGATTTCAATGACTGCTTCATAGCTGGGACCATGTATTGGCTACAGGAATCCACGGGAAAGACCAAAGGCTAATGTTGCTCTCTGTTTTGAAATTGAACAGGATATACACCAAATCAATACTGTATTCTTCATTTGCAGGGCATTTAAATTAGTATTCTTCAGAAGCTGTTGAGCTGCACAGGGCACGTAATAAAATCCAAGCTAAGTAATTGATAATGTACCAGGCAGACCTCACACTCTGGCGCATTAAAGTGAGAAGCCCTTTAATTATACCTCACCTACTATTACCTCCAAACTCCCAGCACTGTAACACAACATAGAGGATCTGTGGAGGATCCCCTTAATTAACCTATTCATCAGCTTTTTAGAGTGTTTGCTGTATTTTCATGTGCTGCTTTGACAATTGTTCATATTTTATGCTTTGGAAATACTGGCATACACTTGCAGTCAAAAGCAAGCCCTAGGTGATGCAAGGAGAATCCCTCCATCAACTTCAACAGACTTTCAGGCAAAGCCTGAAGATCTACAATTTCAAGCTGTATTAGCCAGGCATCTGGTTTATTCCTATATTTTTGGGGAATATTATTATGCACCTTTTTACACCCTCAGCTTCTTCTGGAGAGATCGTTTAGCTGGTTTTGTATTTGAATGAACTTACAAATGAGGTATCTGCATGTCCAGATTAATATACAGGTATAAAAGCTAGAGACTAATTTTTCCAGTTCTAGCTGCAAATCACACTTTAGGTTCTGCATCAGTGAGGTGCAAACTGCTGGCCAAATAGCTACAGCCCCAGTATTGCAACCCCTGGAAATGGCTATTCATGTACTAGTTAAAAAAAAAAAAAATCTTGTGATTCACTGGCATTCAAGAGTTTTAGTGACGCCTTATGCATTATGCAATGGTTTTTTGTTGTTTATTCCCAGGGTTGAATGTATATTCATGACCTGGTAGCAGTGGGATCATCTACAGGTTGGCTGGATAAGAAGAAAAGGAAGCATTCAGAGCTCTTTGTCGGTCAGGCTTTCCTTCAGATATCACTTGTAAAGCTTCAACAACCAAAAAGGCTGAGGTAGGCTGACAATAAGGATATTTGGAAATTCCTTCTCTATACCTTAGCAGTGTTTACGGTTGAGAAGTGGTACAAGATTTACAACACATTTTGATTCTTTTGATAAAGAGACTTCTGGGACATTCCAGGACTATTTTGCAAGGACTCAAACAAAAAAGTCCATCTCTTGCAGCTTCTGACTATGATTGATAGTGGTTGTTGTTTTACATATATAAAGAACATGTTTTCTCCACCTTAAATAATCTTTCCCATTTAATTCCCTCTGGTTCTTTTCACTTAACTTTAGTAATGCCATGTATCTGTGTCAAAAATGCAAGCAACTTTGGCAGATCACAAAATGTCATTTCACTCTACCACAGAGAACTACTGGTAGCACGGAGATTAAAATCATCTACACAGATTTCTACTGCAGTTCAAATTAATTGATGAATTCCACCCAGTGAGTAAATTTTTCCATACTTCCTGAGTGATTTGGAAGCTACATCACACCGAAGTTAAAACTCTGCTTGATAAAGATGAACTTTAAACGCAACCTCGTGCTTTCTGTGTTAATGCACAACAGTATTATGCCAGCGCCAACACCAAGCAAACATATAATTTTGTAATTATATCAAAAAATATTTAAATTATGACAAGATGGCTTTCATTCTTTAACTATTTCATTTGAACTTACTCTGTGGTGCTTCTAAGGCATGTTTGGATTATTTACTTTCATAGGCTAGGTCTCCTTTGGACAAAATTAAAGACAATGGAGATGGGCAATCTCACAAATGACAAGTGCCCATTTTTCTTTACATTTCAAGGTAAGACCAAACAACAGTATATTGGTTCAATCTTGCTCCACAGGGACTAGGGAAGAAGATATGCAAGTCAGATGTCCTACAGAACTATACAATTTTAGCACACTGGGTCCTACATCTGGTTAATATATGTAGGTGCTTCTGAAACACAAAAAACAACATGCAATTTACAATAATCAAATCACAAAATTATATGAACTACAATGTTCTGTCATTTTTACTCATTTGGGAAAAAATAAAAATTACTCTCCTGGCTTCATTTCTTCTGTGCTAATGTTGCCCTACAAGAAGTGATGCTGTTTCCCTAAGAGATGCTGAAGTTCTCCCAGCTCCTCCTGGTACCACTCCAATGACCCACACTGCTCAGAGCTGCAATGCTGGATGCAGTGCTCCATGGCTTTACCTCACCAAGGACCTCATCGAGATCCCAGCTCAAACTGTGTATGTTGCTTCACAGGATTTAAGTGTGATCAATATGCCCTTGTGTCTAGTTCAAAATGCTTTTAAGCATGAAATGTCACTATTATTTAAAGTGTGTATTACATGGTAAAAGTAATTAGTATCATGTGTGGAGCTGTAAAACAGATGATTTTTCTCTTGTGTATGCATTGGACAACATCTTTACATTTCTAAAATTCTGCCCTTAGGGAAGATTGTTCGTAGGTCTCATGGTTATCCATTGCCATGGTTCTTTATATCTAAAATAAGCTTGTTTAGATGGAAAATACATGTTTAGATCTTGGAATATGAAAATACCAGAAGCAATATTGAAACTTTTTCAGCTTTTTGACATTGGACTCTTGTTCTGGAAAGCCCAGACTCTGGATATGCAACCAATGGGTAAATGAAACATGAAGCAGAAAACAGAGACGTGAGGCCCACAAAACTTTATAGAGGTTTGCCCACGGTCCAACAGGACATTTATAGCAAGGACAAGAACTGAACACAGACTTTCTGTCACGTAGTATAAATACATTACCACTCTTCCTCCATCATCTTATGCCTCTACTTCAGCTGAAAAACTGGCTGTAAGTTTAAGCCAAGTTAAAACAGCTGGAGAAATATACTGGTCCCTAGTTGCTGCAAAACCTTGTGTCACAAATCTGACAGAAATCAGTGACTTCTTCTTTAATATGCCAATAGCTTTCTCATTTACTCCCTCTTCTTCCTGATCTCCAGCATCTCCTAAGTTGCATACATGGGCTGGTTCAGTTCTTTAATATTATTTGCATTCAATAGAGCTTATGCAAACAGTATTTTTAGTTAACATGCAATTTGGACAGGAATAGCATTCCAAATCTAACATTTATCTTGATTACTTTAAGCTAACTGTACCCACAGGTTCTAAAATGCCAGTTTGGAAACTGCTCTGGGCACAAAATAATATGAGATCACTAATTAACTAGGAAGTTTTAAAAGAAGATCTGATTTAGGCCCTGATTCAGCAAACAAATAACATTAAGCTTGAGTAACCCCATGGAAAACATGTGAAGTCACTGCATAAATCACACAACATTAAGTGCACGCTGAAAGCACCTTACTGAAACAGAGCCGAATTTAAAACTCTCGTATTCTCTTTAATGGAGTGTACTCCAACCAAGTGCCTGGTGTGTTGTGGTTTCCTCTTCTACATTAGGGCAAATGGTCTGAAGGCAGAGCCAAGAGCCAAGAATTTCTGCTTTCTTAATCTCCTTCTGAAACCGTCTGTCTGAGTTTTGGACGAGTCCGCTAACATGACTGCATCCCAGACTATCACTTGAAAAATGGGGAAAAAGTTTCTACTCAGCAACTTCCTCTTCAAAACTATGGTTAGGATCAATTATTTATTTAAAGGCCTGTGTGATTCACTTTTAATCTTCTAATATAACACATTTTCTACTGTCCCTAATCATCTTTCCAAAGTTATGCACCCTGTGTATCTCTTCATCTATTGGATTTTGGGGTTTTTAATTAATAAATGTCATGATTTAACCACTGACATGCAGAGGAACAGCAACTGAGAAGCTGCTTTCCCACTGCAAAGATCTGGCACAAAAGGTTGATGAGTCCCTGAACTGGGCAGCCCTGCCAGGAGGCTGTGGCTGGCAGCCCTTTCAGGCAGACCTTGGCACACACCTGGTACCAACCCCATCACATCAGCTCCGTGTTCTGCTGCTGGGCACCACAAATTCAGCACTCCCATTTGCCTGGGAGTGTGATCTCCTCATTTAATCTCCCTGATATCACCAACTTTCATTAAGCCTTACAAAAATAAGAAAGTGGAAATAAAGCCAATAGGTGCCTAAGGAGATCTGACTTGCAACTCCAGTGTCATGCTTTAGTTCTTCCTCAGGTGAGTAGTTCTTGCTGACACTGCTCATCCCTCTGATTTTAAAGGAAATTTTCAGGTACTTAACTGGCCACTACTGGATGCACGGCACAGCAGGAAATACCAAGAAAGGAAAATGAAGGGACGCTAAAGACCATGATAAGCATTTCTCTGGTTTTACCTGTCCTGGTGCTCCCCACGATGCATGATGTCTGTAACTAGTGTTTGTTACTGAGAGCTGTAACTTCGTGGAACAGTCAGAAAAGGGGAGGCAGTAGGAATACATGAGGAAGAGCAGTTTCTGAAGGAGGCTCTGATGTGAGGGATGAAGTCTAGAAAAAATAAGAGAATCCTGTTCTTTTTCCCTTTAGCAAATGAAGACCAGAGACCCTGCTGTTCATACAAGCTCATGGCATGAATTGTGCAGAAAAAGGAAGGGAACTTTGGGCAAATAGGGGCCAGTGTGGAAAAAGCAAGTGTGGCATGTACTAAACTAAGACATCTCTCTCACTTAACTCCTTTTCCTGGTCTCTCATATTCTTCAGGCAATGATACACTGAAAACTTCCAACAAGTCTCAGTTACTTCTCATAGCAGATATAATGATACCTGACCACTGCACTGTCACCTGGCAATAAGCATGGTAAGAAAATGGAAGAATATCATCCCAGGCTTTGTGACAAGACAATGCTGTCTTCTTAGCCATGACCCAGACATTTTCAAACAGTATTTCCTGTACCATTCAGCTGATGCATTTTTTTTCTTATGGATTTTTACCTTAACAAATATTGCAGGGTCTCTGAACAGTGTAAGAACAGTAACTGCTGGTACTGTAATTACCATAAAATGCACTCCTGCCACTAAAGATGGAGGAAAGATATTTTTTTAATTGAGTTCCTGGGATAATAATTTTCAAAAGAACAAAAACGCTCACAAAACTACAACCTTCAAATTGTGTTTACCAAGACCTAACACTCACACGAGGGAAGAGGGGCAGAGAGAGTGAGACAGGCTTCCCTCCCATCCCCGCCTTTGAGGCTGACTTGAATTTATTTTGAATTCAGAAATCTGTCAGCTCGTTGTCTCACCCTGAGCCACTGGGAGCACAGGCGTGTGTGAGCTCCTCTGTGTGAAGGCAGCTGGGTGAAAATATTTTGCCTGATCTCCATATTTAGGGGTCTGTCATATTCCCTGAACAAGCTACAATTTCACTCCTGACTGAAGAAAGCCGGTAGAGCCACACAAATGTAAGCAGCTACATAATGGCTGCATCTGTTTTAATTTTTAGTGGCTTTTCAAATCATGATTGTTATTAAAACAAAGTGTATTTTGTCACAGATGCTCCCAACAAAGACTAATTGGCTGCACAATTACCAGGCTTTGGCTGAATGGGCGCTGGTGCAGAAAACTGGGTCTGCCCAGGGTCAGTGCCCTGGTGCCCTGCATGGGTTGAGGAAAACCCAAGGGCCATGAGGAGTTCCTGGTTTAATCCCAAAAACACAGGGTCAGAAATCCATCCTGCAAAGCCAGGAATCACCAAGGAAAAAATGCTTTGATCTGGCTCATTTCTGGGTTTAAATCTGAAGCTTTATGAGTGTGATAGAAAACACTCTCCAGGTTCTGGAAGTTTTGGGAGGTGTGATGCTAGAGGAGGTTTGCCTTATGAACCCACACTTTACACAGTCCTGTAAAGCACCAAAACCCAGGAGCTGCCACAGGTCACTTTGCCTTGATCCTGAGGAGAAGAGAGGATGAAGCTGTGACCCTACAAACCATTCTTCAGTCCCATATCTACTCTGTCCAGACCTTAGGATGAAGGGTTTTACTCAAACAGAGCTTTCTTTTTTTGACTTGCTTTTAAATAGTGATACCAAAACTTGCTCTCCCCTGAAAGGTCTCATCCATTCTGGTTGCATATATGGTCTACATAACCAGAAGCCAATAGTTTTCAGACAAACATTGATCTCTGGAAGCTCTCATTATTTCAATGAATCAGACCAAAACCCAACATTCTCCAGAAAGGTGAGTATTTAAAAAGAAATTTTCCTTATTTTTAATTCAATATGATTTGTTCTTCTTTAAAAGCAATTTTAATTATATTTCAGTTTTGAAGTCATTTCCACAAGATGTATAAGTTATTATTCTTCATTTAGACTGTGTCACTGGAAGCATTTCATTACATGATAAAAAACCCCACAAGCCTGTCTGGCCTCAGGGTAGAAATGACTGGAATGACATCTCTGTATTTTTAGTTCAAGAATCAAATGTGTATGGGCTGCAGCTCCAGTCCCTTGTGGCAGGCATCCTCCAGGAGGATGGCACAGCAGGCATCATGACAAAGGAAAGCAAAGTTGGTGATGGAAGGCAGGCAAGAGACTAACGACAGCCAAACTTCTCTGAATTTTACAGACACATGGAAAAGCCCATGGAAAACTACGCCGAGTCTAAAAAGAAAAGGAGGAGCGACCATCTGATACATCTGATGGAATTGCAATAATCCATAGGAATATATATATGTGTCTGATAATGGCTAAGCATTTTTGCAACAGAACCTGCTCCAGGAAGGTGAGACAACGGCAGTAGATGGACTGTGGGTGCAGAGTCCTGACAAGCTTTAGCTACCAGAGTTGCTGGGCTGTATTCTCTGCTCAAAGATTTACACGTACAGGAACAAAAAACAGATCCTTCAGTCTGCACTGATACTACGTTTGAGTAGAGATTATTCAGCATCCAAATTATATGCTCAGCAAGATCACCTCCATTTTGATAATTGCCTCATGAATGCATAACACAGCAGCGTGGGGATTTGTATTCCCAGGAATGTCTGCTATCAGGCATCAATCGTTAGTCTGCCAGGGCTGTGGCTCACCAGTTGATAAAGAAGAGGCACAGAGCACTCTTGGAAGATTATCAGCGAGAATCTTATTTAGGCACAACCCTGTTTTCTATGTGATACAACAAATTTCAGAGCGGCTATGCAGGAAAAGGTCAGGTCTCAGAACAATTTCTGCAAGTCTGGTAGAGAGTAAAGCCCTGCACTCTTCTCATAGAGGATGCAGTGTACAACACTCTCTGCCCTTGCTGACACCCCCAACCAACGCAAAGGGATGTTTTAGAGGCACTGATAGTATCGTTGAGGTAAAAAAAATACTTCATCTATTATAAATCTTTTACTGAAGGCTTGCAAACTACTTCTCTCCATTGGGTGCACAAGGAGACAGGATCTGGCATCCCTGAAGTGAAAAAGACCTCAATTACTCATCACTCCCTTAACCTCAGATACCCCAGTAATTGCTGTGAGTCAGTGAGGCACTTCCAGTAAGTGCTCCATACAGGGGCTGATATCTTCTCTGCTCTTTTCCAAAATAGCAACCACTTGAGTGGGAGCAGTGCTGATGTGTGCACGCAACTCCCTGGCAGAGAGGGAGGTGACGGGGCCAGGCAGGGAAGCTGGATGCCGGGCTGAGGGGCACAGCACAGCCCCCATGGACAGCAGTAGGGGCTGTACTGCAAGGGGAGATTTACGGACGGTGCCAGAGACAAATGTGTCACACTGAGGAAGGAGAATGTAAAGAAGGAGAGTTTTGGATGTGCATTCATCCTTCAGAGCCACAGTAGTAATTATCACTGGAAGGAAAGCAGCGGTCCCACACCTCACGAGGGTAAGAGCAGGTGCAGCTATCTCAGCACCATAGCACAGGTCCAGAATGCACTTTCGAAGAAATCTCCCAGCTGCTTTGATTTGTGCTGCCAAGGGGGCTTATGGACAGCCAAAGAGCATCTTTTTGGATGATGCTCAAATGACTGACACACACACCCCACAAATGGGTGCTCTGGGCATCCATTGGGCCGGTCCAAAGTGCAACAGTTGAAATACACAGTGTGCAAACATCAGGTCCTTCACACCAACCATCTCTCAGGTGCAGATTCATTTCCTCTTACATATTATTTACTACTGTACATGCAGCAGCGTGGGGATTCCTCAGCATTTCTGAGTGTCCTGAGCTCCAAATGCAGGAACAGCATGCAATCCCTTCCACAAGATGTATTTTTCAAGACTGAAAGTCCAAGGCAACTACTCACTGTCACTTAGATGACTGTGGATTGGAAAGTGCTGAGCACAGCTAGTAAGTGAACAAAAAGATTGGTCAGAGAGATGATTTCCTTCAGCTATAAAAAGAGGACATTCAGATCTTAATGTATTTGAGGCATGCAAAAATATTCTGCTCTGAGAATTACAGGCCCAGCCAGGAAATGCCTGTTCTCACCACATTGCACCCTGTGGCTACTAAACTTGCAAAAGAGGGGACAGTCATGCACAGGTCTCCATCATCCATTTCATCTTCCCAAAACACTGCTCTGAGTATGGCAAAGCTCAGTGCTTTTTATTCTTTCATTTTTTTTCTGCATGCAAATATGACAGAAATTTATTTGACAGATATTAGATTAATAAAATCTAATTAATTAGATTAATTAAAATCTATTAATTAGATTAATAAAAATTTCTCTCACATTTTGTTACAAAACCAAGAATACTTGAAGAAGACATGCAACCATCACAGGAGGTTGTTTCATTCAGAGGCTTGAACAACTGCTATGGTTGCTGCCTCCCTCCTAAAGGGCTGTGCTTTTTGAGATGGTTTTTTCATAATCTTGTTGCCAACTCAGGTAAGAGCTGTTCTTCCAAGCCATCTCAGCATGACTGCAATTCAAGCATTTTCACTGCACAACCCCAACTTTTGGCTTCCACGAGACTCTGTCCTGTCTGGCTGCTTCCCCTGACAGAAATGCGCCTTCAATCCATATTCCTGCAAATATTAAGTCTATACATGTGGCCCTGATTTGCAACCTCTCTGCAACTCCAGTGCTGAATCTGGGCCATTTGTTCAGTGGAAAGGGCCAAAGTTATTACTGCAGGTAACCACAACTCAGAGCTGCAAATCAGCATAGAAACGATAAGTCAGTAGAAGCACTAACAGTCAAGAACCCTGATACAGATCCCATAAAACCAGCACTTTGCCAAACTGCTTAGGCCAAAAATCCTTCAGCAGATGCCTTATGAGTAACTTTTTAGAAATCATAATTTGAAAACCATTGGACAGATCAGCAACCAAAAGACAGTATCACTGCAAGTCCAAACGATGTGGGTTTTTTTTTTTTTCTATAAACAAGCAGGACCATATTCTGTTCTCATTTACAGCCATGAGGATGGCTGGTCTCAGCAAACAGCCAGTCAAGATTTACAACCACAAAACACAGAAAAATTAAGTTCAGGTTATTTCTGTGGCTGAATTTTTTGTTCTTGAACACAAAGAAAAAGCTAAGATACAATTTCAACAGTCTTAGGATAGCAGGGAAACACAAGAGAAGTTTTCCTATGTCCCAGACAACTGCAACAACAGCAAGGAGGCCTGAATCAGGGTTAGAAAGTAGAGAGGGCAGCTGGCTTGCAGATGAAGAAAGAGATAAATCAGTGTGTGGCTGGGATGGAACAGGGCAGTCAGTAAATTTCTAGTTTCTTGTGCTGGATCTCTTCGTTTCATTCTCAGTTACCCAAAAATTCCACCTGAAAACTAGCAGCAAGGAAATACTATAGAATGAAGCAGAAGAGGAGACAATAAGTGAATTGCAACATGCAGGAAATGAAACCATCCCAATCACTTGCATCAGAATTACAAGAAATTCACTAAACTGGCACTGGGCCACCTGGAAAAAGCTGAATTAGTTGAACAATGAAATGTTAATTCTTTTGTTTTGCCTTCTATTTTACGCAATTAACTGTTTGCAAACACTCTGTAACTTTGCCAAAAGCCAAAAAAAAAGGAAAAAGAAAAAACCCTCCCCAGAGATATAAATATGCAGAGGTCCGGAGCACACCAACTCCTGGGAAAGATGAAAGAGCTGGGGTTTTTTCATCAGAGAGGCCTATGGAAAGACACACAAAGGGTTTGCAAACAAATTCATGAAAGGGTAGCTTCAAACTTGCAGATTCCTGTTTAAAATTCTGCAAATGAGATAAAGTTTTAGGAAAAAAACATTTGCAAACAGTGCATTAGTGAACTGTTAGAACCGATGCCAATGCAAGGCCTGTGACCATCTCCTTGCTGGAGCTGCTAGGTAAAACACTAGAGTCACTGTCCCCATCACAAAGTATGGGATAAACTGGGCAAGGGCAACCTCTTGAGGGCCATATTTTCTATGATTTGTTTTGCACACAAGATGCCCCCAACTTTGGCGAGCAGCGTTTCAAGAGGCGATATGTCAGTGATGAACAATAGGCCACACCAGTGTCGCCTGTCCAAAGCATCGGGCTCTCACGTGCCTCTGGTGAGATAAAACATGGAGGCCCCCCTATGCAACATCCAGCTGTGAAACATCAGACACTTGACAGCACCATCCTTGTGACAAATCTGAACCACGACTAAAGGATCCCAGGAGTCTCTTAATCAATACGTGTTTCCTTTAAAATATCCTTATAATTCATTTTGCGGCGGTGGTAGAAAATGGTTTAAACAAACAAAGGGTCATTTTAGGTAACTCTCCAAAGGGTACCCTCCATTACCTGCAAGTTTGAGAAATATCCATTACAGATATCCTTTAAACTTGGTAATGAGCCATATTTAATAGGTTGTGGGGTTTTTATGTAAGTAAATTTGAAACAGATTCTCTAAGTAATGAAACAAAGTTGGCGAGCTAGAATTTCACCATGTGGCTGAGCGCTGGCATCACAAGTACGTGGGGGTGCTCAGGGCCCTGTGTCTGTCCCAGGCATTTGGCAAAAAGCCTCTATTCTGTTTCTACTGCCACATGAGGCTTTTATGTTCAAAGAATTTAAATGTTTCCTGTTCCTGCCCATCCATTTATCATTTTTCTGAATGAAAACCTAACAAAGATTTTAACAAGCACATAGTTATTTCAGGTATCTCAATTTTAGGCACCAGTTAAAAACAACAGAAACAAGAATCTGAAATACACATTACTCATTCTGGCACTTGAATCTCAAATTAAATCTGGCTAACCAAAGGGCAAGTTTAACTGCACACTTGAATAAAAACATCAGGAATAATTCTGGACAGGACTGTATAGCACTGTGTCTGCCATGATGTATCTATAATCTGCTTTTCCCCTAGGTATCCCCTGGGCACAGTTAGAATCAAATAGTATTTTACTGAATTTTGCAGCTCTGATTATCCTGTGCTTAATCAACCTTTGCTCTTCTAGATTTCCCAGTTTGCAAAACTAATTACAATGAATTGGCTGGCATGTGTGAGCACTGCTGCCCTTCACTGTCCCAAAAAGGACTGCCCAAACATGTACCACGGGTCAGCTATAAGCTAATAACCACATACAAATTTGAACAGATGCTGCTAGCAGAGGGCTTGTGCTCTTGGAACTGGAGAACAATGCTCCATCCTTGCTGCCCTTTTGGAATTAGACTTATCTCCTATTGCAGAGAAGAGTTCTATTTAGATAGATAGAAAGATAGAAAGATAGAAAGAAAGAAAGAAAGATAAAAAGATAGATAGAAAGATATCTAAGGACTGATATTTTAAATTATTACTATTATCATCATTAATCATAGTTGATCTGCTGTATTTATTCACATTATTGTTGGGGGAATACCACAGACATCCCCCAAGCATGTCATAAATAAATGCCTCCCACCATCCAATTGATAGGGAGCAACAAACTACGGTGAGTTTTAAAGCAGATGTGCACAGATTTTACAATGGAAAAATCTATGGTGCAAAATTGCACTGCTACAGTAAAGCACTCGAGTGAAAAAGACTTACATTCAGCCTTGCAGCAACACTTAACATTTTTACTCTACAGAGCCAGATATCTGTCCCCGAGTACTTTTGCCTCTCTCATCTAGATTAAAACTCCCGGAGAATAAAAACTGTCACCATCAACATAAAAAGATCCCTTGACTGCTGACCCGATTTTTTTTCGTCCCCTAGAAAACAAGCATTTGAAACTCTGATTAAACGGGACACGCAGGAACCTACTCTCTTCTCCCCAGCGGTGACAAAAATAGCTTTTCTGAGCAAGCATGTCAAGAGTAAACACAAGCTGCTACAATAAAAGAGAAAGTTTGATTTCATAATTCTTCCTTTTAAAGAGAATATTAGGTTAGGCAGGACCCTAGACAAAGCAGGGGAAGTCCCATGGCAGCCACACAATAAATGGCAGCACCATTAACATTAGGTCATAACCTCCGTGTCGCCAAGCCTTTGTGTGCGCTGAGCCTGGTGCGCTCAGAGCTGCCGACAGCTGTTCCAGGGCAACACATGGCCAGGGAGAAAAGCAGCAGCCAGCAAGGGGTTAAAACCCTGCTTTGGGGGTTTTTGCTGTAAGCAGCACCCCTTGAACTTGCTATTATCTTCCTGTCATCTCCTCCAGACCTGTCCAAAAACATGGGCGGGTGATGTGGGACTCTGAATTCAATGTAACCATGCCAGGTGCTTTCCTTTCCAGTATAAAATAGCTGTTCCTTTCCTGTGTAGCTTTTAAAATGGGCACTAGTTTCTAGCACTTGTGCCAGAAATGCATCATCCAGACTTATTCAAAGACGCCATCAGTTTTGCACTGAAATTGACTGTTCTTGTGTTCTGACTTACTGAGATTCTCTTTTTCAAATTAAGAAAAAAATGCATTTGTAAATCCAAAACTTTGAATTCCTCCATTCAAAACAGCAAACAACAGACCAGCATGCTGCTTCACACCCCAATAACAAGTTTATCTCAAACATCAGATGTGTCATAAACATTACCTTTGCAACCTTTTTTTTTAAGTAATAAAAACAAACATTCTTTAGTCTCATGGCTCTTCTCAAGGTGCTGGCAACACATTATTCCTGAATAGAACATATTCCTAAAGTCCAAGCATTGCATATGATAAAAAGATGCAGCTTTTTTTGACCAACTTGTGGCTACTCCGAAAAAGCATAAAACTATCTTCCTAATAGGAGTTCATATTTATTCCTGAGAAGCAACATGCACTGGATGGATCTGATAAATAATTCAACAGGGAAATACTCTTTTCCTAGAACTAGGAGAGCATGCCCTCAGAATGGGAAGTACAGAAAAAAACCATGAGAAAGAACCTGGAAACTAATTCTTCAAGATGTCATGATGGCACTGCCAGGGTAAAACAGCTTCCTTCTTAACATACTTCTACATCCTCATGGACAGCAGGGAATCTTACACCGAAGAGCCCTTGGTAAACTGGAGTGACATAAAATGAAAAGTAAAACTGTGTGGATTTCTCTAATTACCAAAGCCAGGTCTGTACCCAGTTTTCCTCCATGTGCAACTGCTGGTGAGGGATGGGATTTTATAAAATACAGTTATAAATGCAGCCTTCCAGAGTAAGCCCTGCTGTGGCATCATGGGATGAATGCAGCACTCACCTCTGTCCATGTAGGCAGAATTTCCCCTGAGCATCAACCTTTTCTGGGAAAAGCACCATTAACCCCAATCTGCAGCTACGCTGGGGAGTGCTGGACTGCTTTAGTAGCACTGGTGGTGCTACAAGTGATACAGCTGCCCAAGAGAGAAGGCCTTCGAAAGCTACCATGGGTGTCTGGCAAACTCAGATGTGTCCTGCACCATGAACAAGCCGTAATCAGAGCTTGCTGCTGAAACGCCACAGACTGAGGTCCCTGTTGCTCTGCAGAGTGTAACATCAGCAACACACACAGCCAGCAAAGATTGCTGTGGGCTTGAGACAAAACAGAAACTTTTTTGAAATTAAAAAAAAAAAGGGCAAGAAAAAAGAAACTCCCAGCAACCTTGCATTCATCAGACATAAAAACTGTTTTGTTTTCTATTAAGATCTTGCCTTAATCTGGTAAGATCAGGTCTCTCGCTTCATGAAACAGGCCTGACACAAGCCTCCCTGCCCCACTCCATGGACAGGACAAGGTTCAAGACCTCATAGCTCTTCAGTCATTCACTGCTTTCCAAATAAGCTTGCCATTAATTCCCCCATTCTCTCCCTCGAGTCCTACATACAAGCTGCACAGCCATTAGTAACTATTAACTGAGTCTAATCAAATACTTCAGCTGAGTTTGAATGTTGCTATTCAGTTTGGGATGTTTAAACATAATTACAGGCAGCAAGACTTTTTGACATGACAAATATTTTTTAATAACATTACCAGAATGGTTAGTTCTGTTTTCACTGTGAAAGCAAACAGAGCAATTCCAGCTGGAAAGTTAACATTTATCCTTGCAGTAGGGTAAAAAAGACAGACTCTGGCAGCCATGCAGCCAAGGAAACTGCTTCCACTAACCAGGGAGAGATGGTGCTTCCAGGGACACTCTCCTACCGCCAACTTTTCTGCCGTTCAAAGTAGTGAACCATTAAGAACTTCATGAACTATTAGTTCATTCCCTTCTATCATTTTTTCCCCCCAATTTCTTCACAATATCCTGCTTCTCACACACCCTTTGACATGGATCAGGTTGAGCTTTGATGAAAATTACTATTTCTTCAGAAAAGGAAGCACTGAGTTACTCAACAAGGCAAATCTTCCAACACTAAGATGATAGCCTAATGCTGAGCACAGAAGGGTCAGAAGGAGGAAGGTGCATGCTGAAAACCTTTGCAACCAGAACCAACAACAACAGAATTTTTTTCACTTGGGCTCATTGTTTAAATTGTATTCTACTGCAAGGAGTCTGGGCGCCTTTCAAATGTAAATATTTTACAAGAGAATACCATATGGGAGACCCAGCTGTTTGTTTTTATTAGGAAAAAAAATTAAATCCTTTCATTTTGCAAAGTTTTTTTTTTTTTTAAAGCCCAGCTCGTAGTTACATGCCAACATTTGAATTATCTTAATTCAAATGAATCCCTAAGTAGTTGCAGGAAGTGTTTGAAGTTGGGGCTTTGCAGTTTTTAAGCGCTTAAAGAAGTTGTAAAAGAAATCAAGATTGCAATACGTTTATGCATCAGTATTTTCCCATGTTTGATAAAAAACCAAAACACATTGACTGTACACATTACTGTAGGTGACACATTTAGAGTTCAGTAAGGCACGATGACACTTAAACAGCTACATAAGCAATATCAACTACAAAAACAAACCTACCTGGCCCAAAATCAGAGACCAGCAAAAGCTTCAGAGTAACAAATTCACCTGCCAAATTAACCATCTAATTTTGTTTACAGATAACTCAAACAAAAGTTTGCAGATTTTCTCAAATGTGTTGTTGCTTAATTCTAAGCCAAGAAATACTCATACAATGAGGCAAGGCCGAAAAAAAATGCTTCTATACTGTCTTTAAAGCTCAGTTTGCACAGGACACACCAAGAGCCATGAGTAGGAACACAGCGTCCACATCCCCAGCACTTGTGCTCACAGGTCCCAAGAAGTTACTTCTGTTTTTCAAGAGAGGACTCACTGTGCTGGTGTCTAGAGAGCAGCAAGAATATACATGCACCTCTCATCTTTTTTTATCCTACTAATTCTTTGATTTTTATCCTCATACTTACCACAGAAAAAAAAATGAAGTCATGAAGAAACAAGAATCATTCTGGAGAACATCCATGCTGGAGCACTATACTTGTTCAGCCCTAGGCCTGACCCCAGGAAGAACTGATATAACCCGAGGAACCCTCACAGACAGGGGTATAAGACCCAGGCACCTGACAAGTGGTGCTTCTCCAGGATGTTCTCCTAGCAAACAGTTTTCAGTTTTCTCTGAAACAAATTCTAATTAAATTGTTCTGCAAACATTTTTTGCTGAAGTTCCTTTAATTCCTCTATGAATCCATTTATAATTTTGAACACTACAACCTCCTGTGACAATGAATTCTCTAGTTTAATTATGTGTTGGGCAGAAAAACTATTTCCTTCACTTAAATGCTTCCCTGTCATGCGACATGCCCTCAGATGTGGGAAATATGCTGCACCCTACATATACATAGTCAGCCAAAAGTAAATGCTTTAATGTGAGGTCCAAAAGTGCAGAAGCTGAAAACTGCAGAGAGGTTCATCTCCAAGACTGCGAGAATCAATTGCTGCCTGGGGCTGTGTACTAGAGACAGGTGGAGGGCGGAAAGGGAAAGAAAACATAGTTTTGGAGGAAACGTGCTTACACCTGAGAAAACATCAAGTTTTGTGTTAGCTAGCACAGCCAGGTGAGCAGGGCTACCTATCAGAAAACAGCCACTGAATCATCATTGAGCTCCCCAGCTCCTCGGCACCCAAAGCCCTCAGCTTTGCAGCAGCTGCTCCACTGCAGCCATCCTCACGTGAAGCTGATGGCAAGGTAAACCCTGTCTCCCTTCCTTGTACACCAGCTGAACCCCTCCTGCTCCTTGCCATGCTCCTGCTGCTGCTACTCTCATCCCAGGCACCCTGGGGTTTATTTGATTCCCAGAAGACAAGGACCAGTGCTATGGTGTTGGGTGAGGAAGGCTGCTCTCTTCTTGAGGGTCCACACAATCCATGCCAATGGAAGAGCAACTTCCCCATCCCTGCTGCACTTCTCCCAGCAGCAGCTCTTTGCCTTTTTACTATTGTTTGTAACATTGTTTGCAGGAGCTGGAGCTTTCAACCAAACTCGAACTGGCCACCATACACACAGTAAAGACAACATCCACTCCAGACACCTCAACGTAATAAAAATGAATAAAATAAAAGGAAATAAGATGACAAGCAATGGCTGAGAGAATTCATGCCAGCATCTCCATATCCCAGGCAGGCAGCAGTACAGGCTGCCCAAGCTGCTGCAGGTGAGGAGGCCCCATGTTGTCCGAGGAAGGTTATTATTTTCACAAGTTACACCCATTTGGCATTCCCTGGGGGAGGCTGTAATTCAGCACAGCACTTCTGCACTGGCCTGGAAGTAAAATGTATTATGGACTGACCACATAGTAAACATTAATTATATCCCTAAATATGACTGGCACTCATGGGTCAGGATGGGAAGTCCTTCTCCAAAAATAGACAGGCTTGGTGCAGACCCTGCAGGAGAGCACATACTACAAAGCAATGACAGTTTGCCTAGGGTGTGTCTACATAAAGCAAATCTCACTGATGCTCATTTATCTCTCCACATTCTCTCTGGGATTGTATTTTCTCTCCCTGACGCAGGCAAATTGTTCCTGCAGTACCAACACAGCACACTCTTCTTTGAAGTAAAATCTCTTCCTGGGGGAAAGCTGGAACCCAAGTCACTTGGGCAGTACCTTTTCACCTCCTCACACGTGCAATGCTATAAACCACTGCTATAGCCCACCCTGCAAGCTTCTCCTTAACACAGCACCCTCCCAAAGAGCATGTGGAGGCTTTTCCTGAAGCAAGCGACAGTGGTGAAGCCTTTTGGTGACAAGCTGGTAAGATCTAATCACACTTCAAATACTGCATCCTAACACTGATTTACACTAACAGGAAGCTGTCCACATTGGACAGCCTTTTCAGTAACGCCACTGAAAAGACAGGCTACATGAGAGCCTTTGCCTTCTCAGTGGGTTTGTGTTTGAAATTCAGTGGTAGTATTCAGCACAGAAAAAGTTTTACAATATAAGGGAGAGGGATTTCTCTGGACAACTGGCAATGGAGGGGTTACTAATGTTCAAATGTGTGCTCCAGGCAAGAGCTGACTTTCTGACACTGCGCCCCAAACCATGTTGTTCTTATAATAAAATCATTCAGGCATCAGTCGTGAGGTGGAAGATTACACTGAAATAGTACTCCCCACACTGTATCTTTTTCATTTGCATCATTTACTGCTGGGCATCTGAAAAGAAAGGACAGCTTATGTAAGAGACTTACCCATGTCTGGGAATGTTTTTCATTTCTCCTTCAACACAAAATCTTTCTTCTTCTAAAGGGAAAGCCAATGTTTTTTCAAAACTAGACTACACAAATTCAGACATTTCCTCTTTCTGGCTAAAGTATTTTGTAAGCATAAGAGCAGTTATCACTTTAGCCCCATATTTGGGTTGAGAAGCACAAATAATCTTTTAGATATTAATGAAAAAAATAACATCTGTGGAAAGGAGAGGTCTCCGGAATGATCTCCTTTGCCTAAAAATAATAAATCTATTTGTAATGACACAGGGACCCTCTAAATTTAGTGCACACAGGAGTGATGCAGGACCTTACAAGTCTGTTTCTCCTGCCAACACGACCAGGCTGCACATTTGAGGCTGTGTTTGAAGAGGCTGCCTCAGGTGTCCCCCACTGGTGTGGCTCCCACTGCCCTGCTGTGATGGCACCAAAACTACCACAAGGCTTTCAGAGGCACCTGATGGCACAGGAACCTACCTGAGAGCTACTGCAGGTGAATTTACACCTCAGACATAGAAGAGATTCAGTATGTAACTAAACTGCCCTCCTTAACCACTGAACTGACTGCATTTGGGTATCAGCCCACTTCACTGAGCACAGTAACTTATTTCCCTTTAAAGTTATAAGGGTGCATGCTAGCTCCATCTCAGTTCCTCCCATCAGCATCTGAGAAATTTTATACAAGTGTTTATTAGGACTGAAAAACATCAATAGAGATTTGCTAAGGTTTCTGAACTCCATTTGCAGCTCAGCCCTGCTTGTCAATATGGAACATCAGTTTCGTGTGCAGGCCACAGCTCCTCTCCCAGCTCAGGATGGAGTCAGGTTGAAGTTTCCAAGAAAGGCAGGGGAAGGTAAACCAGCATTAAGTTTCCAACGGAACAGCTTCAAAGTCATCAGAGAAAAAATTGTTATCACGAGTTCCAAGTTTCTATGTAGGCCATTGCCCCCATATCCACCAGTATGCAATGAGCAATCAGAGAAGTTACTCCAAAAATAGAAAAATACATTTTGCATTAATGATAAATTCACTACAAAATATTTTTAGTAAATTATTATTAATAGCATGTTCCCCGCTTAGGACTCAAGTGCCATCAAATAAAAATAGGCTGCTGTTGCCAGTTGGAAAAGTAGGTCCCTATGTGTTTATTGGAGCTGTAACAGCACTAGTGTCCAGGTGTAGGGGTTAAAATTTTGGCAAAAAAAGCCCTACAACTTCTGGAAGTACCTGATCAACATAAGCACAACTTGGTGTGCTGTCCCCCGATGCCAAGCCACATCAAGAAGACTGTACACCTCAGCTGCAGCAGTTAATGCAGTAAACCACAGATTTCAAATGGCATTTTGACATGTGACTCCTTAATTTAAGGGTTTACTCATGGACAGTTACCAAAATACTTACAAAGCTACAGCACTCACTCCATAACCTGCATCCACACAATCTACTTCATGTTCACTGCCCGGCTTAGTAGTATTTATGAGATTCTGGCAACTGAAATCAGTGGAAAACAAAAGTCTAATTTTCTGATGCATAGACCCTAAATTCTTACTCATTTCTGTAGGGACCTAAGACCAAAAAGAAAAGTTTGGCACTTAAATACATTTGCAAACCTGAATGCCAGGCACCAAGCAACTGTACAGGACATGGGAAAGACCTCAGACCCTCTTTAAGGCTTTCAGTGTCACCAAATGATAAATAAATAAAATTATCAGAATTATAACTTTGCCTGCTGTCATTAGCTCATCTGGGATTGATCTGAAACACCAGGAATGCAACAGCACTGAAACTATAAAGGAAGTGAAAAAGAAAACTCAAGTTGATGCTTCAAAATACAGCAAGGACCTGAGAAGTATATTATGCTAACACGTGACATAGCATTTTTCATACAAATGACAGAAAGAAGTGAGGCTGGAGAGAGCAATTCCCCAGTGTGCAATACTTTTTTGTTAGTCCAAATTATAGATGATATAGCTAACAGTTAGTACTTCAGGAAAAGAGATGCCATGAAGCCAGACTCTCATGAGCTGGTGTAATACCAAGTCTTCCCCAACTGATTAAAGAGATCATAAAAGCTTTCTTCCCAATCCCTAATGACTTTTTAAAAATAATTTTTTTAAAAAACCTTTAATCATAGGTTTACAGATCCTCTCTATTGAATCACTGTAAATGTCACTGAAATATCAGACAAGATACCTGTATGACAAGAGGGAATCAATTTCACCTCTTTCTCCAGAGTGTCTTTGGTTTTCAGTCTAAATTGTCAAACTGGTATCAACTCTCTCCTGGCCAGATGATGTTATAATTAAACACCCTGTGATTCTCAAGCCCTCATGATGCCAAACTGTCTCTCCTTTCCATGCAGCATCTCAAGGACAGGCCTGGCATAGAGCAGGACACACAGCTGATGCTGGGAGCCCTGCACAGGCCCTAGGCACGTGCTTCTCCTGCCATGTGTCCAGAGGGGTGCGTGGCTCCCCCCAAAATCGCCTCTTCATCAGAACACATTCACAAAGGTAATAACTTGGACACAATCTGGCTCAGTGTTCAATAACTCCATCACTATGCTGTGAATTTTCCCTGGTTGTTTACATCTGAGTGGGAGCACGACTTGGGCACTGCTGTTATAATGATGCCAATTTGCGACATTCTCCTGATGCTGATAGTTGATGGTAAAGTTTTGGGAAAATATTTCTTTCCTGTATGATACAACATCTGCACAGACTTATCCTTCTGCCACTAATACTACACAGTTATATGTATTATTTGACAGTTATAGTTTACTAACAATAGCCTCAGTTTTGACTGATCCTTTGTCATGTTTTATCTTCACAAGATATAAGCAGGCATGTAATACAGGTCTGGCAGCTACAGGTAATCATTTAGCAAATCATACTACTAGCCAAGAACAAACAAGGAATATGACGCCAGTAAATCTCTTCCATTACAAGAGGAAGCACGGATGTGTTATACTAGATAGTTTTTGCACTAAATTTGCAGCAGTGAAAGAGAGGAATTTGACCCCCATTGAGAGAGGCTCTTAAAATAAAGAAGTGAAACATCCAAAATATCATCATGCCTTGTGCACACAGCTCCACCAAAATCATACAGATCCTTGATCAGGAGTGCAAATTGGTAATACAACCTGAAAAGCCCATGCAGTGAGACATGCCACAAACTGTTTATCGTTAAATGAGCAATTGCTGGACTTGTTAATTTCTAAAAGAGATGAAAGGAATCTCATCTTCTTTATCCACAATTTAACAAGCAAAACCTCTGAACATTGCAACACTAGGTGTAATCAACCCACCAGACAGAATTAAGTTAAAACAATGGCTCAGATATCACTAAGCCTCTTACAGGAGTTCAGTCAAATCCAGACTTACTTGGATTACATGGTAGTTTGGGAAATACTGTAGTGAGGATCATTTAACTTCCAATCAAACCCAAAGAATATGAATTTTTTCTTCCCTTACAAGCAAAAAAAAAAAGAAATAATTACATCAGCCTTCTATAAAATTGCTCAACTGAACCAACTTGTAGCCAGCCTGGAAGCTTAGTGACTGCATCTCTGTGCCAAGCCATGTTTGAATAATGGTCCTTGTCTGCTGTTCCTGAGGCTGAGGACACTCAAGAGGCAAAAGAAGATGCTGATTTCAGAAAAAGGTACATCTTGTCTTGTTCAGCAATAGCCCACTTTGGCCCCAATCTTGGGGTCTGGAAAATAGAAACTAGATGATAAGGAAAAGCACTGATGAGACTTGAAGGAAGTCTTATCATAGCCTTCTGTGCTTTCAAGCTGATTTATTTGCTCACAAATTTTGAGGGGTGGTACAGGAAGTCCATCAAAAAAAGAGAGAGAATGGCAAGCCCACCAAGCCCAGAGAGCTGGGAGCGCAGCATCTGGCTCTAAGTTCTGGATGCTCCAGTACTGGGCATGCCCATGTGCAAAGCAGACCCAAAGCCTTACACGAGCATTAGCAACAAACGTCTCAATTTCCATTTAGGCAAACAAGGACTGCAGAGATTCAGCATGTCTGAAAGTAGGCATGTGTTAAAGACACGTCCATATATGGATTTAAATGTCTACGTTTTTTAGAATGCTGTGCTGAAAATATTGGCCCTTTCTCCTCATAACTGTTAGCACCCGATAACTCTTTAGATTGAAGGGAGAGATTTCTCTTTTACTTCATTCTGATGACGATGTGGCATTGCTGGCTTCAAATGAACTATAACAGAGTAAATCCAAGTGTTAACAGTGAAAATTTAGGCCCTAAAATTATATTTAGTAACTAAACACTGCTGAAGTAAATAAACCAGAAGACTTGCCTAGGAGAACAATTTAACCAGCACTGTCTGTGCTTTTGCTGGGCTGTAAAGGCCAACTTGTGGATGTTGTGACAAAACTCAGCTTGAAGCTATTAATTTTCCAACATGACATACTGTGATGTTGATCTAAAAGTTGTGAATTAGGAGATGGAAAGAATTCCTAACTTTCAGATTCCATCACATACTTTCATGGTGGGGTAAAAAAGAAAAAGTTTTGTTGTCCTCATCAGAGGACTGTTGGGTCTTTAGGGAGAGCTTTCCTGTTGTTCAGGATTGCCATCTTCCCTGTGCGGTGTCAGTCAGCCCTGCGCTGTGACTCTGTACAACTCTGTACACGGCTTGTACAGCTGCTAAGAACCACTACAACATAACACTGAGATTAAAAGGAAAACAGCACCACTGCAAATTTCACCTCAAGTTGAAAGTCAAATTGTTTTTGTCTTCTGGCTCATGCATCATCAGTAACAACACAAATCCTTTCAGGTCCAGTGTTGTGTAAATCCATTACTCATTAATTATCTCTCCTGTGTCATCTGGCCAACACTATTTCCTTTCTGGGGTTGTACATGTGTCACTGGGAGCATAATTTGAAGACAATAAGCTTATACAGGTGGCTTTGCAAGATAAATGCAGGTAACAGTAGTTCGGATAGTGCAGAAACAAGGGAAACTTTCAGGTTTTTTGGCTGGACTTGTAGAGCAGAGTAACAAACACCCAAGACCTGACTTTCACTATGTCCAGAGCAAGATCAATCTATGTCATTTCTTTATAAAGAACTGTATCTTAATCACTGGGAACATCACGGCCTGGAGAAAAGGAAGGCTTACAGCAGCACAAAGGAAGTGTCGAAATACCCATATAATTCTGCCTGCACACTGTGTCCACCAGGGATGTGCTGAGGTCTTTGGTCCAGCTCACAGAGCTGTGCCGGTTGCAAGGGTTTCATGCCAATGCAATTAAACCAGGACAACTGTGCTGATGAAGCTGTGGATGCAGCTTTTATAAGTAAAAAAAAGGTAAAACTGCTTGACAGATTTATGCTAGTCTTTTCAAGGACAGGGTGAGCACAGCTGCTCTGGTAGATGTGCATCTGTGCAAGGGCCTTTGGTCAGAAGAGCTGTGATGGATAAAGCTCAGCAGTGACAACCACATGGCATTGAGGCTCCAAATAGTCCAGGAAGTGACTGAAAACCTCACATCAAAAAATTCACATCTCTCCCCGCTGGCTTTCTGAGCACTGAACCATCACCTCCAAGACCAGTTTATCCTCAGGCCCTGCTAAGTGGGAGTGCAGGCACAACAAGTACACGTGAACAGCCCAGAGCTGCTCCCAAGGAAGTCGGTGACAAAGTTCCCAGTGATCTTGATGGAAACAGAAGCTGGCACAAAATGCTGCAAGTCATTGCATGATCTCACTGTGACAGTACTCTGAGCAAATCAATATTTAGGTTGAATTTCATTTTGCAAATTGAATCAAGGATTCAATTCCTCTGTCTTGCAGGAATTGTCTTTGCCTTACAAGATACCAGAAGGAGAAGATGAAATAACTGAAATGTACCTCATAATTATTTGCATGTATTCTAGGACCACAACCCCTTAAATTCTTTAACCACACATTTAACATTATTGCAGGGCATTAGTATAAAGATTGATTGACTTAATTGTGCATTTCATATTATATCATAGTGATTTATTTTAAGTGTCTCTTAAGCTTCAAACTCACTGTGATTGCAGCTCTTAGATTTGGGGAAGTTCTGATAAAATACTCCCCCACCCTCCGCAGCCCCCACTGGGAGGAAGACCTGTCTGGGATTCTATAAACTGAAATGGTACTCCGGGTGTTTACTTCAGCAGACAGTTTGGCCCAAAGTACGTAGAAAAGGTCAGGATGGGAAAAAGGAACAGCATGTTCCAGCCTGGAAAGCAGGTCTGAGGGACATCGAACCACTCCTTACTCGTACTTAGATTAGAACAGCTGATATTGGGAGTGTCCTGAGCACTCTTATTCACTCTACCCCTGCTAGAAAATCATATGATGTGCTGGGGAGGAATGTTAATTTTAAATCACAGTACAAGCAAACATTTTTAGAAAGAGATCACGTCTAGTGGGTTGGACACAGGGCTGCTGGAAGCCATTAACTCAGTGATGGAGGTGTTACCCCAGTACTGCACCCCACCACCCTTTTGGTAAGGTGTTTACCTGCCCTCACTCCTCATGTTCCAAAGGGCAATGAGATTTACTGAGTTTGATAGTCAAGAGGAATTAATTACTGACCAGGTCCTTCCCTTAGCTATCTTGCAACTCTGATTTCACCATCAGTCTTGACTGCAAACATGAACATTTGTTTCACTGTTCAATTATCAGACCTCAAGAAACCAGAATACTTTCCCCAACATTAAAAGAAATGGAGATGCAATATTAAAAATAATCTGGACCATATTCACTGCTATCTGATTTAGAGTTAGCTCTACCCACCTGCTTCCTTCCTGCTCCCAGCTTCAATAAAACACCTCATTCATCTTTGTTTCCTCAAGGTCCCCATACATCATAGGTTACACTCCAGTCCTTGTTTCCTCAGTTTGATTCTTATGCTTACTTATCAGCTACATTTTCAGATGATTCAGTGAACTTTACTCTTCTATCTTTTCAGAAATTGATGAGAGCTAAAACAACTTTTGCTATTAAAAGCACAGCCAAATAAAAAAAGAACATTTTACTTTGGAGAGAATCCATTTGGATGCAGTCACTCCCTTCTAGAAGCCCTGAACAGCTTGATCCAGGAGACCTGCTAAAAAGAAACGTAATTTCTACTTATAGCAAGTTGAAGAAACTTTTCCCTTGGAGATTACATCACTTTGATTGGATGTTATGTTTTCCATCCTGATCTCTCTAGTAAAGTGAAACTGTAGGAGAAACATATTGCTCACTGAAAAGCTGCATCCAGAACTACTGCAAAACAGAGAGAAAAGTACCAAAGGAAACAGAAATCACTTAAGCAAAATTCTTTTCTGATTCACCCCTACATGGTCAGGTTCAGTTGGAAAGAGCTGACTTCAGTACAGGAAAGACAAATTCCTTAACATTTTCCTTTGAATATTAACTGTTAAAAACATTCAAAAACAAACTCAAAAGACAAAACAACTCCAGCATGAAATCAAGAACAAATGACCAGCTGAAATCCACTACTAATATTACAAAACATTTATTTTTGTTTATACTGTGTGCATACAATTAGAACACAGTGTAAGCACCACTCTGAGGCAATGAGAAAGTTGCACAAAATAGCATTCAAAAATCAGGAAATGCCAGAATTAAGGTTACCCAGGCAACCTTAATTTTACCCCCCGTGCATATGCATTTTTACAACTCAGCCCTTCAATATACCATAGCATTCCATTTCTCAAGTAGTATCACATACAGAAGAAAGCTCATAACAGCAAATGCCAATTTGTTGTGTTGTACATGTTGGTGGCTTTTCCTACAGGGAGGAAACAGATTTTGTTGTAGTATTTCTTATTGCAACAGTGAATTAATTTCACTCGAAATTTAGCACAAAAATGTACCTCGGAAAACAGAAGAGGATTTTTATCCTGGCATGAAGTCTGATACTAACATATTTAAAATAAATATACCTGTGTGGGCAATGTAGTCTTTGCTCACAGGTAAAATTCATGTTCCCCTGTGCTAAACAGATACCACATTTGCCCTGTAGTCAAAAAAAGCCTGGGATATTGCCCAGAAGAGAGTAGATGAATTAGTTGAGACAAATCCAGAACTTATTAGGCTTTGCTAATTCATTTCTTCAACAGGTGAAGGACTGTTCCAAGGAATAAATAAACCAGCCCCTGCAAAAAACCAGAAATCTCCTTTTCTGAAGAGGAATGGCTTTAAAAGGAGAGTAGGTTTAGAATAGATATTAGGAAGAAATTCTTCACTTTAAGGGTGGTGAGGCATGGAAACAGGTTGCCCAGAGAAGTTGTAGTGCCCCATCCCTGGAAGTGTTCAAGACCAGGCTGGATGGGGCTGGGCAACCTGGGATAGTGGAAGGTGTCCCTGCCCATGGCAGGGGTTGGAATGAGATGGGTTTTAAGGTCCCTTCCAATCCAAACCATTCTGTGATTTTAAGACATGTAAACCATAGAGCTGTAGAGAGAATAAATAAAAATAAAAGAATGAAATTAATAAACTTCACAGCAGTTGAAAAAATTAAGGAACCCTCACTAATAATGAAACAAAAGAAAATATACATTTTCTTCTCTCCAACAGAAGCTGAAGAATAAAGAAACGCAGAAGAAAACACCTAAGACTAACTATAAGGTGCATTTTAGTTCCAGGAGACCGACTTCACTCCTGTTTTAACAAGGATCTCAGGCATTTCTGAAACACCAAGAGGAAAAACATCAATTAATTGTGTTTCTCTTATTAGCACTCCACCACGCAGCAGATTTAATCACTCAGCATCAGGACAACTTTCCTGAGAAGGCAAATAGTTATTCATGGGACCAGATAAGCCAAAGAGAAATGCTGTGCATGGCTTCTATACCCCATGATAACAGACACTGTAATTCCCCCATACACAAAAGTCTGTCCCTTCTCCTTCTGCCCTTCAACAGCAAGGGGCTCCAGCTGAAATCAATTTGAAAATTCCTTCAATCCCATCAGAATAGATCCAAAATTAGTCCAGCACAGAACAGAACAGTGTGCTTGAGAGCACTGAACCTGGACCAAAGAGACTTGGCTGGACTCCTCATCCTTGCCTGCCATTCCAAGAAAGCTGTGTCCCTTCTGCACAGTTCTCTTTCTTTGCCTGCCAGCTTTCCCTTATCTTCCTATTTACATTACAAGCTCTTTGGGGCAAGCTTCCTCTCCAGGTGCCTGTTTGTACAGTGCACAGCGTACTTAAGCTCAGACAAATAATAATGAAAATATATTATACAAATAATAATGAAAAATATAGCAATGAGGAAAAAATCAACTAAAGGAAAGACCTTGACATGGGCAAATTAAGCCATGGCTTGGATAGGCACAGCTTGTGACAGACTCTTTCCTACTCCTATTAAGTTGATGGCAAAGTTCCCATTAGCCTTAGTAAGAGCAGCATCAGACCCAGGCTGTGTACACTGAAAACTTTAAAAAGGCCAAAAGTTTTCTAGCTTGAATGACATACTGCATTTAAGTTTCTATGGAAATTTGAAATTCTTACAGAGTGTGGGATGCAGTCAGTCCTGAACCACAAGATATATCACTTCCAAGCATGGAGGCTCCTCAGGGACACAAGCACCTCAGAAGCACTGGATCTTTTATGAGAAACTTCCTTCATCCAGCCAATAATACTTACAACAAAAATAATATTTTCCATTCTCACATATTGCTAAGTTGTAAACTGTTCCTTAGATACCTGCACATGGAGTTTATGAGAAACACATGTAAAATCCTGAGAAGCAAACCCTGTTTATACCTTTATACAAAATAACTACTGAAAGGACCAATTTTCAAAAGATGTCTTTTGGGACCTGTCAATTATGCAGTGTGCCAAAGTCATCATCAAGAAATGCACTGCAGATGCTGCTCTGCTTTCCCTGAGATGCCACCACCTGTAACATCCCTTGCTTTTCTTCCCGGTGCAGGTGGCACTCTGATGGTTGCTTCAAATGTTATTAAGACTCAATAAGAGCTGGTTGAGCTTTCCCAGTAAAACGGGGAAATTCTCAGGATTGAGAGAATTCCTCGTAGTGTCCACTCTCTGGTTTAAATCATGCCTGGGTGAACACCACATCTTTGCCATGTTCACTGGAACATGACAAAGAACTTCCTATTCAGCTCAGAAGATGCAAGACCTGATGAACAGCTCCACATTTGCAAATCAGCCAGAGGACTGTCACATCCATCTTGGGCTAGATCTCTATTTTCAATTATAACACCAAAATAAGGAAAAGCCACCACAAAAAGGACTTTCTGTTGCTAAAGCCTGTAACTTCCAAACACAATACAAATGAATCTGATTGAACTGGTTAAAAAGATGGTGGGGGGGGGGGGGGGTTGTGTTGTTTTAGTTTGGTTTTTAACCTATGTTTTTCAACACAACACTGTATGAACGGATCTCAGCCACAGCAACTTTGGAGTGTATTAATGTGTGTATTAATGACATTACACCATCCTTCTCTGACCACTTATGAAGTGTATGGGAACAAGTTACCTGTTTTCAATTATTTTCTCCTACTGTATCTTTTCTGTATCACCTCATGACCTCCTTTGGTTAACTTGACCTTTGTACCTCCCAACACAGCAAAGATGTGCACTCAAAATGGGGTTTGTACTTCTTGCAGTGATGCTTCAACATGACTAAGTTTGTATCAATTCTAGGATGACAGAAAGCTGCTTTTCCCTACTTAGATACACATATCCATTGAAAGCACACTCCTTTCAGCTTTGTGCTGTTGTGGGATTTTAACCCCCAGAGCAGCAAATGAGGCTCTAATATATCACTCAATACTTTACTGATAAAATTGGATTCACTGTAGATGAGCAATGCTGAAACTGAGTAAAATAGGGTGCTGAAGAGCCTGGGTTTACTCAGCAAGAAATCTCCATTTTCTGAATTCACCAAAGTGTGTCTCCACACCTAAAATTAGACCAAAATACTGGAATTTCACGTCTAGTCTTCATCTCTTACTTTTAGCTACAGCTTCCTAGCACCAAGAATGTGCTATGAAGCTTACTCTCTGGGCAACACAGTCCCTCCAGAATTATGATCAGAAGAGTGCCTTTGTTTTATGTCATTTTAGAGGATCTGTTACACTACCATGTAGACCTCTACACCACCTGGTATCACCATCTAGCCCACACACAAGCTGGCCTGGCATCCCCTGTATTTTTAGAGAAATTCAGTTTCTCAGCCCATTTTACAAGTTGTTTGTTTGTTTAATTATTAGTGTTCAGGTAAGAAATATCCTGAGAAAACAACTGTGCTCTACAAGAACTGAGAGATGTGCAAATAGAAGTGTCTCTTTTGTTGCATACAAATAATATTTTTAGCATGAAACCAGCAGCATAACGTCCCTACTGAATTTATGGTACAATTAGAAGAACTGTGTTTTCTTGGACCTTCGGTAAATACTCTTTGAAGATTTCTGAGGCCCTTTGCAAGCTGAATCTGTTTAAATCAGCAGTTACAAACATAAAAACCTAATGAGAATGCTGAACAAACTGTACTTTGACAACTGCAAATTATAAAATTGAAGCTGAGAGCTGACAAACAGAGGTATTAAGTCTATCACACACACAGGAAACCAACAAAGTGCGTACCCCCCCTCACCTTGTGTTTAGAATTACGCACCAGTGCAATGGTGAATGAGAAATGTCATCCATCACTGTCTAAAAGAGAAATCTGGAACTAAAACTTGGAGAATTTAAGCCCTTTCAAAAAATTTTGAAGAGGTCTTAATCCATGAGCTGTTTAGATATGTAGGTAATCTGCAATCATTAAAAAATCACCCTCCAAAACTGTCAGTGTTAGAAAGGATGCCCAGGATACAGAGAAACTCACTACAAGACAACAAATTTAAATAAAGGAAAGTTAGGGGAGTCCAGTGGGGATTGAGGGATCCCACTAATCAATTATCCAAGATAATTGAGGGAAGGATGAAAACACTGGCTTTAAGTGGAATTTCAGAACCTCTGTCATACCCTCCAAATGCTCTGTTTTTCCCCAAAAGCTAAGTTATTGTTTCTTAAGACTTGCATGTAGTTCTGTGGAGATCACAACCTCCTGTTTATGTGGTGATTGCCTAGAACCACGTGTTCCTAATGCCAGCATTCAGGAAACACAGATACCACCCTAATAGATTGGGGTTTTTAATTTAAAAACAAAACAAAAAAAAAATAAAAAAAGGACAGCGGCAACTCCAGAGCACAGCTTAGTCGGGTGAACTGCTCACCTTCACCTCTCCCACCTCATGCATTTAGTGAGCTCAACACTTGCTGCTGCAGACTGTCACATACCCCCTGAAGGACCAATACCATCAAACCACCAGGGTAACCACTTCAGTATCAGTGAGGGTCTCAAGGAGTTCCGCTTTCATTTAGAGGAAAGAGACACGTAAGCTCCTGGAGGAGGGCAGTGCACTGACATTCATGCAGCAATGTGAATGCTTGGAGCTGAAAACCTGGTTTTCTTGACTGCCTGGCAGGTACTCATAAGGGCTGCTATTATTACTGTAGTGTTTCTCCTCTTTTCTTTGAAATCCAACAAAGCAGGCTCAGGCTGTTATGACCTGCAGCAGTACATCAGGTATGATTCTACAATCTTTCTGTTGGAAATGTACAGTAAGTGCCAAAACAGGCAGGTACATTCCCTTCAGTTCTCACAGACAACTCAGAGAGCTCTTCTGACCAGTACTCTCCCCAAGCCTGTCTGAGGTTACTCCATGGCTGACAGTGGAGTTATTTCACCTAACACAGCCAGCAGCTTTCTCTTTGCTTGAGGCAACAGGAGGAGGAAGCTTAAGGGAGCCAGGCTGACCAGCTTCTCACTGGTTTCTTGGTTGTAATCCAAGCCATTAACAGGCCAGCAATCCCTCTGAGGCTCCAGTTCTGTGAAAGCCTTTCCCTGTCCTCCTTTACCACTAACTCAGAGAGTATCAGACAAAATGCTCAAGCAAAACTTGGACCTGACACATGGTCTGATTTTTCTTACAAGAGGCAGTGGTGGGAGAAAGGAGGTCCTGAAGTCAAGCAGGAGAAAATTGGAACCATTTCTGTTCTCTCAACCACTGTCAAATCCTACCATTTCAACCACCTCTCCATGCTTTGGTGCCATCTGTAAAACAGAGATGCTAATGATCCCCCACATCTCACAGCTGTTCTGTGAATTAACTCGCCAGGGCTCAGTGGTGTTTTGGTCCTGCTGACAGGCACTCACGGGACATGCACAGTGTCACCTCTTTTCTTTGTCAACTTATTAATTACTGCACGTATTCTCCAGGTCTTGCAACTGAGTGCGTTTGAATTGCTGAAATAAATAAATAATTGAGAGCCAATAACCTTTCCCTGCCTACAAATCAACCATCTGTCACATTCTTGGGTATGACAAAACTTTTAATCAATATATAATTTTCACCCTGTTTTGATGAGTGTTGCTGTATCACTACCGACTGCTGATTGCAGTTCTGTCTCCTGTTGGGCTGGGATTAAACACTTCTGCAATGGGAGGTGATGCCAGCCCAAAGCCTTCATCTTTCAGCTGTACCCGATAAGCCTGCACACATAAAGTGCATGTTTATATTACGTATTCCACTCAGCTTCCTAAATGGGAGACAGCAACAGTTTTATAACCATAGCAGATCCTAAAAATTAAAAAAGCAATCATGGTAGTTTTTGCAGAAATATTTCAAGGAATAACCAAGGAAGTTTTCATCGAGTTTGTTTCAGACTATATTAACTTCTCTCATGCTGTCTGGGCTGTATCTTCTTCTGTTGGGATCTAAGGACCGCATTAAACGAATACTTAAATGGGAAACACCCAAGGAATAGTTAACTGTTGAGAGAAGGGGATTTGGGATGGTTCTCTTCCTTCTGGGTCAGGAACAACTAGAGCTGGGAAGAAAAAGGCTGTTGCCTAATGCAGCATTTTAGTATTTAAAAACCTGGTTTTCTTCCAAGAGAAAAATGGGGCCCTAGTGGCTTGGCAGCCTGCGCCTGAGCCACAGATCCTGTGATGCCAGGATCCTCAGCCTCACAGCGGTTTGCATGCCCTGGCACCACATCCCTCCCAAGAGGGCACTGCCAACCCCATGGTGGCTGGCAGAGCTGGCAGGCTCCACAACTCGGACCCTGGGAAAGGTCCAACTTCTCTCACAATTTCAGCAATGTCAAACCATGTAAGCAAAATATGCAGTTTCTTTAAAAGCAGGAAATCCAGTGAACTAAATTTCTCTTATCAGCTTTAATGTAAATCTTGCAGTTCAGGATAGTGTGGGGTAAAGTGAGATCTCATGATCTCAAGTAAGATCAGGTTTGGGACCACATGTGGTCTCCTTGCAGCTTGTGCAAGAACAGCCTTTGGAGTCATACTCTGCTTCAAAGAAAGTGTGACACGAGATTAAAGAATTTGGAAAAAACAGAATTGGGTTTTATCATTAAGAAGAAAAAACAACCGAAAAAAACCCCAACCAAACCCAACAGAAACAACCCACAAAAAACCCATAAAAAGTCAATAGTCAACAAAGAACAACCACCAAATAAATATCATTTCCATATTTCCATATCAGCACTTCGTAGGAATGTGATTTAAAATTTAAACTCTAACTTTCCTTCTGCAGCCTCCCAGTCCAGCACGGAGCAGTAGAAAGAGAAAGCATTGCAGAGCAAGAACACGCTTTTTTCAGCCCTGGCACTCTGGAGGATGAGCAACACTGCAGACCTGATGAGAGGGACAGACCAGCAGCCTCTCGTTTCATGCATGGAGAATGGCCTCTTGCAACATTCTGTTTTATTTTTTGGTTCTCAACTGGTTTAAAAAGCACTGTGTGACTTGGTATGAAGACAAAATTACAGAAAGGAGCAACTAGTCAGCTCAAGTAAACTGTCATAGGCTATTCTGTAGGGGCACAACTGTGAATAAACTGCAGTGGTCAGAACTGGATGAAGGAGAGAGTCGATGTAGGCTCACTGGAGCACAAAACACAAAATAAGAGCTCAAACATTTCAGCTGCCTTCCCAACAGCACCCAAATTGTTTGGGAGGACCCAGGTCTGGAGGGCAGTTCAGCACCAGCTGAGGCTGGTGCTGATCCTGGCTGGAGCAGAGCCCTGTGGGCACAGGCTGAGCTTTCCCTGTGTTGGCAAAAGCCGCAGAGCTGAGGGGCTGTGGCTCACAGCGCCCAACTTATCCCACGTGCGACTCAGCTCAGGCCACGTGCACAGGACAGTGCAGCAACAGGGAGGCCACATAAAACCCCCCACTTCACACACAGAGAAACAAAGCCCAGATGGCACTGGGGAGAGGCAGAGGGAAGCCTCTGTGTGTGTGCACTTTATAATTTGGGGAAAACTTGCAGATAGCAGGGCACAGAGCTTTGCTACGTCAGCAGACAGATGTGAATTTAAGCAAGCCTCCAATATTGCTGCTACACTACTGCTTTTAATGTCTGCTAGAACAGCAATGAAAGAAAGGAGCAGGGACTAGAGAAAAAGGAACTTTTTGGTGGTTGGAGCAGACCTGCTTTTTCAATAAATCACTGAATCCCTGTTTCTCTCTGCTGCAGAATGACCTAAGTTTACCAAAGGCAGTGGCAAAGCTCTCATTGACTTTACTGAAAGGAGGATTACTGAAAACAGCTAACTAGGGGTGTCAGGAACCTGAACTCTAACTAACGTTTCTAAAACCTACAAAGGTATTGCTTCTTCTTTCTTTAAAGTGTGAAAACTTCTTACACCATTGACATTTTAGTTGTTTGTGAATTCACCCCAAGAAGAGCAACGTAGGGCAAAAAAGAGGGTCTGAGACACCTCACTGCCAGAGCTGCATTTATCATTCTAAGTTCCAAATTACACTGTTTAGAGAAAACATATTTTTCCTTCTCAGATTTTCTCTGCTCTAGGCTACATGTCTGAGACATTAAGTGAACAGCACCTGATCACCAAAATAAACAATAAAAGCAAGCACGGACAGCAAGTCACAGAAAAATTGACCTTTTGTTACTACCACAGCCTTATTTGGTGTGGAAGCTCAAACATGCCACTTTTAATGAATCAGACCAGAAGTATTTCTGTCTCGTCTTGTTCAGAACAGACAGAACTACCTCGTTGTTTGTGCTGCATGAGCACCACCACAGATTGCTCTTCATAGGTCCAGCCCCACCGTGGGTGTAAGGATGCTCCAGGTAAACACCAGTACGAGTTGTTCTGCAACTCAGACTCTGAAAGCTACAGCCAACATCTTGGACGTCTATTTCACAGTCCTGAACAAGTGACTTCATTTGCAGATGCTCAAGAGAGCTGTGTTATTGCTCTTTTCCAAAATGCAGTCTCAATTCATATATAAGTCCAAAATGTACTTATATGTCTAATATTAGGAACTGCAGTCTGAACTTTTAGCACATACATCCCATAAAGCTCTGGTATCAAAACTCATTTTCACAGTGATGGAGAAGATGAGACCTTTTTGCTTACAAATTGAATATTTGATATGTATAACAACTGGGTTGCTTTGGGTTCCCAATAGGGCTGGTGGGGATTTTTGCTTACCTTTTTGTGGTTTTGTTTACTGAACTGGCGATACTTGGAATATTAGTTACTAAAGGCTCAGCAATAAGTGATTTTTTTTTCAGCATCTCTACATGTCAGCAGCGTCGTGAATGAGGCAACAAGGTTTCATATTTTACTTAAAGGTGTTCAGATGTTAACAACTCCAGTTGGTCTAAAGTATAAAAGATAGATAACCATAAATTGCTGCATTAGCTGAGGGAATACTCCAGGTAAAGCAGACATTAACTTTCAGAAAACTAAGAACAAAATACCTTACCCAAGGCACAACACAAGCTGCTCCTGGATTGAATCAAAGGCACCAGAAGATATTCAACACATTTTAATATTAGGCTTTAAACAAAAGAGCTTGATAAATACTGAGGTGAAAAGGAAAAAAAAATCATCTCAAGCTTCTTTTCCCAATACCAGTATTTCTTTGTGAAGTACCAAAAATATACAAATAATGAAAAGAAGCAAGTATTGCAGTCATTCAATTTCTGGTTTCTCTGTGGACAAAGGAAATTAAGAAATCCATTCACTAAGAAATGGAGTGAATGTCAAGATTCACAAAGCAATCATGAAGGTTATATTTTTTCCTTTTTAGGACATCTATCTTGGACCAAGACAATGGGTTTCTTTTTCAGATGACTATCAGTATCAGAAAAACAGTATTATTTTATATCTGTACACAGAGCAGCTTAGTTGTTGGGATGCAGAGAGATACGTAAGGGGGAAAAAAACCCCAAATATCTGGCAGCAGATTCTCCAGAATGAAGTTGTCTTACAAAAGACAGCTCATAGCAATACATGGTGCCATCCTGACAATGTGGTAAATGCAGAACCTACATTAATGCCAAGGTGCTCCAAAGTGCCCAGTTAAGTCATTCCCAGGGTAGACCTGGCTGTATCCATTGCCAGTTCTTCTAAGCAATCCCAAAGGAATCACCCCAGCCTGAAGGATACACATTTTCTGATGCTTTAAGTCACAACAGTGTTCTCTCTACAGTTCTGGTCATGCCCATGTGACAAGTCAAAACCAGGCACGGAGAAAATAAATCCAGTTTTCCTAGATTCATTTATTTTTCTAAAGAGCTGGACAGTAAATTAGACAAGAGTGTGACCATGATGTAGGAAGAAAAGGAAAAAAAAAAAAAAAAGACATTTGCCAAGAAGTCTCTAGAAACTGATTTTCCACTAAGGAAGTAATGAGTATTTGGAATCACCTGTAAGATTTTTTAAAACAAATTCACTGGAACTTCCAAGTGTCATAGGGATTACATTTTTCAAAGGAAATACAGTAAAGTGGGGGAGGAAATTACATAATGAATGGATTTTTTCCTTTTAATTCTTCACATTTTACTTCAGAGACAGAAATACACTCATACACAGGAAAATATCCTTTTCCTCTTAGACATCCTAAATCACATCCAGTGGACAGGTTATGGGCATGCAGACCTACTGTGAAGGCACAGAGAAAGAGAAGGAAACCCGCTGACCTTTATTTCACTACTTGGCTTGCTTAAGGCAACAGCTTCTGACACAAATAGTCACATATATGGTCTCAAAACATAAATACTAACAAATACTAACAGCATGGCCTAGCCCCAGTTTCTAAACTCCGCTCCAGGAACTACCAGCAGGGGCCAGAAAATTTAAGAAGTTGGCAATAAGTATTCAAAATCTTGGCTTAAAATCCAGTTTCCAGGTTTTTCCCTAATTGCTTCGTTTTCATGTGGCGTAGCACATCTTCCCGTGTGATCAGCTGTGTGCAACAACCTCTCAGGGGGCCCAGGCTCGAGAGGCCTCCCACATCAGGATCAGAGAGCTCTGAGAAGATACCCAAGGGAGGGTTTTGACAGCTGCTGGAAGGATGACAACAATTCACAGATGAAAACAATTTCAATAAAGTTGTGATAACCCACTGCAGGTGAGCACTGCTCACGTTGTCCCAAGTGGGGGTTGGGACTCTGTCCCCAGAATGCTGGAGGTTGTGCTTGTCACTGCCTTGTACCGTGTCTGCTTCCTCTGAATCGCTTAGCTGAGATGGTTTTTTTAATCATCTCTAATCAGTAGAGAAATTCCACATTTACACCAATAGGAAAATTAGGCTCCTTTTACTTGTTAAATACCCCTTATTTCTGCTCAAGTTTTGCACTCTATGACAAAATAAAATAAACAAAGAACAGCTTTATCTCACCTAAACTGCTATGAGACATGACAGCAAATCTGTCAGTCTCATAACCCAACACCACATCTATCTGTCTTTTCTTGCCATAACTTTCTGCTCGAGCAGCAGGACTATGACAGCTGTACCATGCACTGGCATATTCACAACACTAAACCTCTCCAGAGTAGCTTGATGAAGGGATGAAAGCTCCATACCCCTTAGTGAAACAAAGCCAGCCTGGGAGATAAATCCCCAAGCGCCTTGGTGGCTAACAGCCCTCTGCACAGTTTGGTGGATAAATACTGCACGAGAGCAGGAGCAAGCAGAGCTTGCAAACTGCAGCTTCTGTTGTCCTTCTGGAACTGTGATTGGTTTTGACTTCCAGATAGCATGAAAATTGACTGCAGCTACATGGTAAATTGCTGCTTTCCCACACATACACTATATATTCATGCTATATTCTGCAATATTTGTCAACAGAAACAGGGAATTTTCTTTTATTCCAAGACTTTGAAGCAAATAGGAGTGAGAGGGTATTTGCAATCTCGAAAGAATTACTTACTCTTCAGGTCTACTGATTTCCAAGTATGCTACACAAGACAGCAGCCCTGGGACCACTTTGACCCACCAGACTCCCAAAATAAATTTTTTTAAAAAAAGTATGTGGGGAACTATGTTCTGTGAGTGAGAATCTTGCCTTTCCTGCTTCTCATATACCCTCCCAACACGCTGTGATCACACAGCAGTAGTTGATCCAAATATCTTAAGGTCTTTTGCAGTGTTTGAAACGATCCCATATACACCGGTGGCACATTTCCCTGAAGCCCCCTTCCTTCCCCACCGTTGAATCTCTAGTCTTGGCATGTGCTATTTGGAGTATCAATTGACTTTTCCTACTTAAATTGCGACACCTAACCCAGGATCTCTAAATTGCCCTTGTCTTTTAAAATACTTATTCTTACTAACAATGTAACCAAGGGCTTGTAAATTTAATAACATGCTGAGCTGGCCCTACCATAAATGCCTATATTAGAGACAGGAATATCAAGTAGGACAAACAGGAGGTGCATTGCAGCAGGGAATGCTGCCTCATCCCAGACAAGTGAATAAAGAGTGATCTGGACCATTTTTGTTGCAAGGAAAAGATCTGAGCTCTTGAAATTCTAAAATTGTAGAATTATTTAGGTTGAAAAAGACCCCAAAAATCGAGTCCAACCATTAACCCAGCACTGCCAAGGCCACCACAAAACCATGTCCTTAAGTGCCACATCCACACATCTTAAACACCTCTAAGGATAACTCCACAACTTCCCTGGGCGGTCTGTTCCAGTGCTTGATAATCCTTTCAGTGAGAAAATTTTCCCTAATATCCAATCTAAACGTCCCCTGGTGCAACTTGAGACCATTGCCTCTTGTCCTATCACTTGTTACTGAGGACAAGAGATTGACCCCCTTTTTGCTACAACCTCCTTTAGGGAAGCTGTAGAGTTGTTTTGGGGATAGTGGGGGGATGGTTTAAGCTTTGTTAACTGTTTTCCAAACTATCAACAGAAACACTTAAGGATTTAAGATTCACTAAGACCTCTTGGATTTAAAGCTTTCTACAAAATACTGGCAATCTATATATTTGAGATATGTGGTTCATGGGTAGAAATAAATGACCCTTATGGATAACTTTCCACAAGGAATCATGTCCACAGGGTGAAACATTGCTTCTGATGGCTAACGTGAGCTTCAGATGCCTGTACATAAAGTGTAAAGTCAAGTGAATCCATCATGTAAGGTATAACTCAGCCAGCACAACCACAAGGGAACCACATACAACTGCACTGGTTATGTCCACACTGGTCCTCACAAGTTGGCTCAGGAGCAGACACAAGGACAAGATGCGCACAGATCTGTCTGTCTGCTCTCTACTTTCAGGAGTGTCCCCCACAAGCTGCCTGGGGAAACTCCTGCAAGAAGCCCACCAACAGCCCTTTGTGTGCCCCTCATGCCCTCAAACCCACACCTCTGTCACACTGAAACCACCCCAAAATGCCAGGCACACCCATGCACATCCATGCAATCCCATATATTCCAAGATAAGGACCTCATCTACCCCTAGTAACAAATCTGCAGACTCACTGAAATACAACATGGCAACCGGTTTTACTGGTTGGTGCTCCCATAAAGCAAGGGCATTCTCATCTCCAGGTAAAATTCCTCCTGGCCAGAAGCGTGACAGGTGCTTCAGAGAAACACAGACATAACTCTGGCCCTGCCAGCACTCAGAAACAGAAATAAGACAAGTCTGCATTAAAGTGCATCGTTATTCAGTGAGTGGAGGCATTAACATGCAGACAAGACAGAAAGAGAGGGAAGAGGCCACTCCGTCAGAGCACCCATCAATCACCATGGCACGAACAGAGCTGACAGCTCCATTAACTCTGGCACATGCAGGTCACGGGCTTGCCTGCTTGTTTGTTTGTTTGTTAATACGTTATCAAACCTCATTTTGAAGAAAAGTATTAAAATATGGTGGTTTACTGGTGATAAAAACAGAATGGTTTTTTAGGAGGTGCTTAAGGAACTAGTTGGAGGAGCAGGTCTGAACAAGGAGTTTTCAGCAAAACTTTCTTTTCACTATGAAATATGTCTTTGACTCAGAAAAATAATCAAAGTGTCCCATGTTCTCAAAGAAAATGTAATATTTTTGTTGGGAAATGTACAGTACTGACTAGTTAATAATTTCTATTCTAGTATTCTGGGTAGTTTTCACACAAAATTTTTCAGTTATTAGTGGTTTTGCCCAAACATGTCAAATTATCTGATTTTATTTTTTTCAAGAAAAGCTGAAGAGATTTCTCCTGAAATTATCAATAAACATGGACATTTTTATTGTTACCACCAAAATTTTCAGGATGAGGTTATGTGGAGACCATTGCACTACTGGGATGCAGACATGGCATGGAAAAAGCATGCAAAGTGATAATGAAACAGCCTGCATACCATGAAATTGGACTGAAATTCTACAAATAAAAGACAGTTGTTGCAGAAAAGTAGCATTTAAGGTTGAAGGTAGCCAATTCCAGCTCAAGCCATGAGCTCACAGAGTCCTAGCCTCCAGGCAGGTATATGATTTGAAGGAGACCAGACAGTGCTACAAATGCCAAGTATTCACAGAAAACACAACCAAATCATAGCAAAAGCATCTGGGATGCAGCTTTTCCTGGGGTTTTGTGTCAATCAAGCTCACTTCCAGATGTGCAGATAAACCATTCACGCACAGAGGTTTCCAAAATGCTGAAGACAGCCTGTAGGCTGTGTGTAGACTTGTTTCTACACATAACACAGCAAGCAGGAGACCGGAGAGCCTTGGCTGGGAGCACATGCTCATAACACAGGAGAAATTGTAGATCTGCCAAATGCAACCACCTGAGGCCAGATTCTGTTTTGGGACAGGTCAGCCCCACTGGTGTCTGAGTACTGCTGTGGGATTTTGTATCCCACCCCCTCAGAGGTTGCACAGCAGTGGAGCTGACCCTCTGGATTGGACTCATGGCTGTTGCCTCATGGTAGAGCCCTGCAGGAGGGTGTGCAGGAGGAAGTGTACTTCCAGTATGAATCAATTCATTTCTCCCCATATGAATTACGCCTATTGACAGAACCACAGAATAAGCTGAGATGGAAGCGACCCACAGGGATCATCAAGTCCACCTCCTGTCCCTGCACAGCACCACACCCCAAGAGTCACACCATGTGCCCAAGAGTACTGTCCAAATGCCTCATATGGCGTCCCCTCACAGTCTCAAAATGACTGGGTTTAAAAGATTACAACAAAATTAAAACTAATAAAAACAAGCTAATGGGCTGAGATGAAAGATACTGTATTTCTTCTTTGAAGGACAAGCATACAATGCATTCAGTGACCCAGAAAAACATACTGCAACATCTAGGTCTGTTTGTTATGAGTAAATGTCACAAGAGGTGAAACAAGGAGAGGTCAAGTCTTTGCCTCAGACAGCTGGAGGAAGCACTGTGTTGTGCTGTGAATGCATTTGGAAATAATCGTCAGCAAGGAAAAGTCTTTTCTTTCTGGTTCTCATGAGCCTGAGGGCTACAGGACATGAAGCTGTCACAAGTCATCATCAACACACCTGCCACATGCACCAGATGGGATCACTGAAGTCAATGACACGGGCCTTGGTGTTTGGGGAGCACCCTATCCAATGGCCCAGCCATCTCTCCTCAGCACCCAACACCTCTCACCTCACTGCAGCAGGGCTTCCGCCATTTGTTTATACGGATGCTCGACTCTCCTGAATGTGTCGACACACAAAACCAGGATTCTCCTCTTGTTGCCTCCACCAGAAACTGACAGAGAACAGGTCACATGATGGCAAGAACACAATGCCCTGGTGAGGAGTTGGACCACAGCATCCAGTGTGTGTGCTATGGGAACAAGGGAATTGTACCTCCTGGGGAGGGAAGACAGGGTGAGAAAATGCTTTTTCATAGCTGAAGGTATCTGAAATGTCTAAAGGCAAGTGATAGAGTGGTGGCTTGTTGTGCAGACAGGTCACAGCATGTGGATGTGACCTGCATAACCACTGCCAAAAGATGCCCCAAGAGGAAAGAAAAAGTATCCATACTTTCAGCAGGCCTAACTCTGCTCTCAAATGCACTGATGTTAAGTCAAAGTAATTGAGTCTGAGCCCAGCAGAAATCAATGAGATCACTGTCAAGTCCAATGTCAAACACACACACTTACAAACTTGCCCAGGAGATTTTCATACTATCCTCTGTGAGCTAAAATCTTGAACGTTTTCCTTCAGTTTCTGCAGAAAGTCTTGCTCTATCTGCCTCTTATCAGCATGTTTAGAACACTGTGAAAACCCACAGAGCATCTCTCATGTCAAGATTACATGTGTGCCACTCATGTGCATAAATATCTGAAAATTACTGATGTTACACAGAAAATACTGCCTGGGTAGCAGCTTCCTTACAGCCCAGGAAAGCAAGCACAGTTTAGCAGAACCTTGAAGTTGCCCTGAATTGCCTATAGGGGAAAACTCAGCCATTACCAGGCCCTTGGGTAGGAACATACATCTGCAATAGGTGGCATCAGGCTGCAAATTGGCCATCAGAGGCTAAAACTGGGAAACACCAGCTGCATTTCTCTCCCTTAGCCTATTTCATGATTTCCTACAAACAAGACTATTGTATAGGACAAAAGTCAGGGCAGTTTCCTGAACTCTCACACAACAGTGTTCCTTGGCCTGTGGTCCCACTCAGGGTTCAGCTGCAGCAGAGCTGGGTTCTGCCCCTCCAATCTGTCGCTGTATCTGTATGCAGTCACTCTCTAACCCGGTTGTGTCAAAACGATCCAGGTTGGCTTTCTATTTAAAAGCATGGAGGGTTTTCTTTAACCCAGATGATTTTGACTGATTTAGGTTAGAGAAGGACTACATGTGCAGCTACGCTTGCAGACACCAACCCCCAGCTGTGGGGACAGTGCCCAGGCACTTTAAGCCTGGCTTGGGTTCAAAGCCTTTGAACCCAGCTCAGCTGCAAGCCAAGTAGCACATCTGGCCACAGCTGTAGATGCTGTAGTTCAGGGGGGAAAAATGGCAAATGAGGCTACATTCAGTGTCCCAGATAAACTATGGAGTGTAAAAAGTTAGGGTATGATTCACAGGAAACTCAGAAACTCAGCCTCAGATTCCATTATCACAGTTTAACCTCCCCCTCCCTCCCCCCTCCAATTCTGGTACTAATGGTCTTCATTTTTCAACTAAATTCATCATTTTAGGGTGACTAGAATAAACTTGTTAATACTACATAGCCACACACTAAGACAGGCATCCCAGAGTAATTCAATCACCTCTCAAACCAGGGCTATGTGGGTATTTATTTTAGCCACCCAACTCCAGAAATGTGAATTTTAAAATGGAAGCACATTAGAAGAGCTGAGAAGTTTCTCTCCCTCAAGAAAAGCTCCATGTGTTACCTGTATGGTAGCAAGGCAGTTCAGATCTTTCTCTTCCTCTACGCTGGCTGTAGTTACACACACCAGAGCCCTTGTCTGGCTTCCCAGGCATGGGCAGAACTCCTAAAGGATCCATGCAAACAATCTGCAGCTCAGAGTGGGAGACAAACAGTTTTGCACCCTTCTTTTGCTCACCCACAAGAGGCACCAGACTTGTGACCAGGATCACATTTGAGTCAATGTCAAAAACAGCAAGACTCCAAGAATCTGTTCCCCAAGTTTCTTACCTAGGCATGCCATCCCATATCATCTCCCAGCAATCTCTGCTACCAGCCCGACTTGAGAGTCAGATCATGTCCTGCTGCTGGCTAACACAGCTCTAAAATGGGAAATTACATTTTCTTGTTTCACAGAAGTTTGGTTAAAACTGAACATATTTGGCTTTGTAAAATACATCAAGATGAAAGATGTTCCTTAGGTGCAAAATAATAAATGGTTCTCTTCATTTAAGAACACAGGGTCTAGTAATCCAAAATTTGTTTGGGGATATTCTGAAGGATTAGACTCTTCAGACTCATTCAAAAAAAAAGGAGAAAAACTGGTTCCACATATGCTTCATCATAAAAGTATTTATCTGACCTACAGCCAAAACCATTTTATCTCTGTAAGCAATCCTTAAACACTGCAGAATGCATTCACTGCTTTCATTACCAAATTACTTTTTAAGAGTTCAGCAGGTAATTGAAGTTCCAAATGTCTTTAAATGGTTTGGCAATGCTGAGATTTCCTAGTGGACTTGCTATCCAAGAACTTTAGAGGGAAAAAATCAGCTGGATACTAAATATATACCCTAAAATAAGACGGATTCAAATTACACTAAGACGCAGGCTTTTAAGGAGGGAGAATGTTTTATATGAAGAGTAAACCTCTGCTCAGAGGAGGTTCCACGATGCTGAAGCTTCAAACTCATATTCAAAAAGTCCTGTGAATTTTTCAAAGACACTACGGTGGCCTAAATCTGTTCCTACTGAACTCAAGGGCTGTTAATTTTGACAGAAAACTAATTAGGACAATGCTGTCCCATATACTTTGTACTATTTAGCAGACGACGGTTAAAAACAGAGGGCTCTAAAACCTTTTTCCTAGATAAAAACAATTTTGTTATGACTTTTCCAATTCACTCAGCAAGAACAGTGAAAGGAATGGGCCTAAATCTGTTCCCCACACCAAAGTCATCTGCATTCCCCCAAGGCTGTGGTGCTTGGTGGCAGGGGCAGGAGAGCCATGAGCAGCACGAAGCCTGCAGGCTGGGCAGGCAGCCGCCAGCTCCAGAGGTCTAATGAGGACTCTTGCCCCAGCTACATCAATAGCTTTTGGCAAACCATTTTCTGCCTCAGTTCCTCACATTTATGGAGTGGAGATGATGACAGTGTTCTGTGTTTATAACTGTTATATGCACTGCTTTAAGTGTTATTATTTTACAGGGCTTTTTATCCACAGCCAATTACCCAACTGTCAGAGGGAAACTGAGGCACGGAGCAACACTAATTGCCTAATGTCATCCAGTAGGCCAGAGCAGAAGTAGAGTCTTCATCTCCAGCATTTTACATTATCCTCTAAACTTATCTACAAGCTTGGTATTACAAGACGAAAATTAGTTTGCTGTTTGTCCAGCACTGTCGGATGGCACGATACTTGCTCACTTCTGCTAACACCACTGTTTAGCTGGCTTGTTGTTGCTCTTGTTCCTGCAGAAAAACATAATATTAGATTTGTAAAATCCCACTGTATGCGAAGACACTGTGATGGTAAATGCAGGATTACTGTCTCACTGCAGGCTCCAACAGCAGGGAAAGCTGGTGAGGATGTGGGCTGCTCACAAGCTAACACAAGAAGCTTTAATGATGACAAGGGGAACACAGAACAAGAACACCAAGAGCTTTACTTTTCACAGCAGCAATCTTTTCTCTTAGGATTACTCTAAGGCAAAAAAAATCCTTGTTCTGCAATGGATCTGTTTCCACAGCAAGAGGATAACTGGTATTTAAGATGAACAAGAGTAATTGAGGAACTTTCTGGTCTGGCATAGATCAGAAGAGGTGAGATGCATTAAACTAAAACCCCAGATTCCATATCCAAATTATGGTTCCCACCCGAAAAGGTCCAACTGTCTCACCTTACGGGGATGCAGCACTCCTTACTGCTTTATGCTCGCTTACCGCCTGACTGCTGAGGCATTTCTACTGCAACACTGCCACTTGTAAATGGAACTTGGGGATACCCACAACCGTAGGATGAATGTTTCTGGCTGCACCTAGATGCACTGACACCAGCAAAGTAAACCCTTAGAAGTATCAATTGAGCTGTCTGCCAGATAAAGTATGCCAGACTTTTCCTCAGGGAGCCTCAGGAAAGTTACAGATGCAGAAGCTCAAGAGCTCTTGCTAGAAGAGCTTGCAATTGAGCTGCTGCACCCTAATTTAACCCTATAAGAACATAGCACACAAAACAGCAGAAGAGGGCTGAGATATTGGGAACTCAATTCCAGTCAACACCAGAAAAAGCACCCGTTGATTTGGGATGCTGGACAAAATCAATGCCTGCCTTTCCCCTTCTTTTAATAGCAGGTGTTCTCTCACAAGTCTCTTACCAAGCAGTGTAAGTAAGGAAGGTCTGTCTGACCAACACATGGTACTTAACCATTTATTGAGTTCTTTAATAACAATAACATTGTTGTAAAATAACATTTTCCAGCTCCTCTCGTGCTGCAGACCGCGGCGCGCTTTGCCATCTGAAACAATGAGCAGTGACGTGCTGGACCCATGTGCAGCTGGACAGGAAGAGCTGAAGATCCAAGGAGGTTTCCTTTAGGCACAGAGGCTGGGGCGTGACGCAGGGGAAGCCCGTGTGTTCCCGGATCGCTCTGGGAGCAGCCGGGAAGGATGGGGTGCCTGGACATGGTGTCTGCATGTGCTGTTCCTGACACAGCTGCCAGAGACTGTGTTTACTTTACCTTAACTAAAGCAAGGGATATTATGCAAAGACAAGCAGAGGTGCTACGAATATGATTTTCACACTGAAGCCCAATGGAAGAGTCATACATACAAATCACCTCTCAAAATGAAAATGCAGGAATTCATGCAGTCAAATTCAGCAACTACTCATGCACACCAGCACTGCAAAGCATAACCACAGAGTAGAAAAGGGGAAAAGCAAGAGAAGAATATAGCTACCCCAAGAGGAATCTGGGGAAGACACAGAAATGCAGCCTTCCTTTCCAGAAATTGCACAGGGAATGCCTTATTTGCACCAACAGCTTCAAAACCATGAACCTCAAGCCTTAACTTCAAAAAAAGTGCACTTCTAAGTGCCACTTAGGGGCTCAAATGGATGGGTGCCAACCACAGAGCCCTTAGCACCTACTCATCCATGGAGGCTTTCTATCTAAAAATCCCATTTGTCAGCAGAGTCTCAGCAGGACTTCAGTATGATAAAAATCTCCACACTCCATGTCAAGTCCTAAACTTACAAATTAACATATTCATTTACTTATCCATGTGTAAAAGTGTGTCACTTAGACAGCTTTCTTGAGCATCAATACCTAATCCAAAGCCATCCATTATAGCTTTCCCGTTTGTTCCTGGATTGAGAGTCAACTCAAGTTACTTCAGCACAACTGAAATATTGTGTAGAATTATACAATAGAAATACTGAGACAGTTTTAAGGGACTGAATACAAGGTTTATATTCACTCCTACATGCTGAATGCCTCCTACAAGGAAGTACAAGCCCAGGCTGGTGCCCACCAAAATCCCATTGTAAAGCTCCTGTGCCACTGATGTTAAGAGGAGCTGTGCAAGGACCTGTCCAGACAAGGCATCAGGGACTGATTCTGCAACAGCCCCTGGCTTTCTGGATCAAGGTTGTTCAAATTTCATTCAAATTTCATTCTCAGCTGTAGTTGAGAGCTCTGGATGTTTGGTGTTTAAAGGTCTTAATATAGTACCTGTATCTGTAACTCTGTAACAAAATTAAGGATGAATCTTATGTAAACTCTTGCATAAAATCTTTGGTCATAGAGGATTTTTAAATAATTTTTTTAAGATAGTCAAAATAAGCGTAATAATGTTTCATAAAAGATGACAGCCACCAGCCCAGACTCCCACTGCTAGAAGGGAAACAGAACAGCCAAGAAACTGCAATGTAAAAAGTTTTATTTTCCTCAGCAAAAGATCTAAAACTTTCCACTATTGACACAGGATTAAGAATGGAGAGAATAATTTGGTCCTGTCTGATACAGGAAGCAGATAGGATTGCAATGGCAGAACAGCACACAGGGACACTCCTGTGGTCCAGGCTGCAGCTACGTAACACGTGGGTGCTCAACACCAGTTCAAATCAGGTCATAAAATCCAATTCATCAGAATAACCTTTTAAAAAGAGATTGCTACAGTTGGTTTCCTCTGGAATCTAACTGCTTCAGCCTCCTGCCTGAGCCACTGTTTGCAAGGTGTCCTCACACCAAAAGGAAAAGTAATGTCTAGGAGGTTTAAATGCAGTTCCTGGAACACTTCTCAGGGAAAATACACATAGAGATTGGAAGAGCAAAAAGGGAGTCAGGAGAGGAGATCTCTCCAGAAGTCATTAGCTGCAGCTGCTAACATAGCTGCATGTCAGTTTTACAAAAAAATCCTAAAACCCAAAACCACAAAGACACCCCAAAAAAACCCTTTTTTCCTGCTTGCACCCTTAGTCTCCCCTTCACGTTATCCTATTAGTTTCAAGATTTTCAGTTTAAACTGTATAAAGTCTCTGTCTTGACCATTAGACATTCAACTACCTTGTGTGCAAACACTGCACATCCCACGAGCAGGACAAGAGGAAAAGGAGTGACAGACTCTCTCAAAAAGGAGTGACAGCACTCTCTCATTCAGTACAACTAATTGGAGGTCCATTTGGATTGGGGACATCTAGAAGCCAGGGCATAGGTTTGATATTTCTTGTCATGAGGGACACAAAACCGAACACAGGATTCGAGGTGCCTCACCAGTGTCAAGTACAGGGGATTAATCACTTCCCTGGTCCCGATGGCCATGCTATTTCTGACATAAGCCAGGATGCCATTGACCTCCTTGGCCACCTGGGCATGCTGCCAGCTCATGGCAGCCCTCACAGCACTGTGCTTCGCACTGGTAGCTAGAAAGGTGTTGATAACACACCAGTGTTTTGGCTGCTGCTGAGCAGAGCTCACAGCACCACCACTGTCTCTCCCACGTTCCCTCCCTTACTAGTAGGCTTGAGAAGGGACACAGCCAGGACAGCTGACCCAAATAAAACCAAAGGGATATTCCATACTGTATGATGTCTGCTTAGCATAAAAGCTAAGAGAAAGAAGGAAGAAAGGGGGTCATTTGTTATTTACGACTCTTGTCTTCTGGAGCAACCATTACTGAAGCCCTGCTTCCCCAGAATTGGCGGTACATTGCCTGCTCATGGGAAGTAGGCATTAAAATACTTGGTTTTCCTTTGCTTCCGCATGCAACCTTTGCTTTTTCTTTATCAAGCTGCCTTTATCTTGATCCACGAGGAGGTTTTTTCCATCTTATTTTCTTCCCCCTGGCCTGAAGAGGAGAGTGGCAGAGTGGGTTGATGGGCCTCAGCCAAGGTCAACCCACCACAGGCATTTACAGGAGGAAGAGAGCTCCCACACCAATCCCTACAGGCCTCAGACTGGTGATCGCTGCCTGTGCTACAACTCCCACAGCTTCTGTCTCTAAAGATAACTTCCAAAGAGGAAACTTTCCTTTGTCTATAGATTCCCAAAGGAAGATGCAACGTGACTTTCTGTTTGTCAGTGTGAAAATTGCTCTTTGGAGTAGCACCTAATTAGAAGTCTCCGCAGTTGTCTCATTCACATGTTCCATGGAGAACGTTACTGGGCAAACATAGGTGGGATGTGCAATCAATCAGTGCTCTTCAGAAGGCCACAGGTATTTATTCTACCCCAGACAACGCCACGTAAAGCAAACATTTGTAATAGCAACACACAGGTTCTACATTTGCTAGATATAGTCCAAGAGGAAAATGTATGAGGAAAAATGAGACCAAGGAAAGGAAATCACATACTATGGTTATAGCTCCATTAAACTCAGCTGTACAGAACCAGTCAGGAGGTATCATCCCATGCCCCAAGTAACTAACGTGCTCATGGGAGACATCCACAACATAAAGTTCACAGTAGGGCAGCTGACTCTGCAGCAAAAAGGAACCTGGCACTTGTAAACAACAACAAAGTAGGATCAGAGCTGTAAATGCCTCCTGACAGCACTCTCTTCATGGAGAGATCTCTGTGAAATATGGAATACATTAGCAAACCTGGGCTGGAAAGCAAAACATTCTTAGGTAGGTGGAACTTTGTAATAGCATGTCATTAAATCTCTCTTACATTTAGTATTTAGTAGATGTAACTTTCACAGCAGCATGCTCATCACCAAAAAGGCACAGGGACCTCACCAAACAGTGAGCAGAACGGACTCAGAGCCCAAGTGCCTTCTTTTGTCAGTGTTTGGGTACCACGGTGATGAGCAAAATCATGTGGAAGTATCAACACATTGAATTGGAAATATCCTTACTCTGCTACCAGTCTTCTTTGGCCCTATCCACACACATATTAGTCTGTCAGTTGAATGTGGGCCAGAATTTCTGCCTGTGTCAATTACTGTAGCTCTTCTGCTGTCACTGGCATTGGGCCATTTTTTATACCAGCTGTGGCTCTGACCTACGTATACTTAAAAAATAAGGTCAAGTGTAGTAAAAATCTTAAAACCATTTGACTTCTTGGTGTGGACACAGGCAAGGTGCGTTAATCTCATTTCCAGGACTAAGGCCAAGAAGTACAACCTGTCTGAAGTAGGACACCTGCATCCATATATAGGCACCCACACCAAGTGGTTTAAGAACAGACGAGAGTTTGCATGTATCTCTGATTTCACTTGTCACTTCAGCATGAACTTTTGAAAATCCTACAGTAAAAAGGGGTTGGTGTGCTTTTCCTGGCCCATGCCCTGCCAACAGAAGGTGAAGCCATTAAGTGCTTTGTCAGGGTTTGCTCTACCACCAGGACATGGCTTTCTCAAGAACATGGGCACCAAGTCCATACAACCTCAAGAAAACCACTTACTACAGCTTTGTGCCTGATTTTCCCCTTTTTATAGATGAGACTTCCCTATTTTACACAAAGACTGCAAAACTTAAGAAAGTGTTCTGAAATGCTGTATTAATTCTGTGTATTATTTCTAATTACTGTTATCTCCATTACCACTGCACACCAAGAGGAGCTGAGGATGGCTGAGCCAAGCAAAGAAATTATTGTTCACTCTGCTGTATGTCAAGCACTTAATGATTTTGGAGGTGAATGCTGTAGAAACTTTCTCTTTGTCTACCTGAGAAAGAACCTACCAGTCATGGGGTTTGAACTATTGCAAACGAGCATCATAAGGCCCCCAGGCTGAAACATCACGATGGAGCTGAAGCTGGAACAAACACTGAAATCAATCCCAATAATAGCAACCAGGTCCAAGGTGCCAGTACCACCTTACTGCACAGCTCAATGATGAAGACAATCAGCTTTAAAAAAAAAAAAAAATTCTTTTCCTATTATAAAGACTTATATGCTGGGAAGTGTCATTTTTACAAACTCCCATTACCACATGGATCAGTTTCAATTGATTTAAACTCATCCAATCAACAGGGTTTCCCCTCCAATTTTAGCATCAGAGGTGTTTTAAACCAAGACTTTGTTAAAAACTTTCTCCTGGCTCAAAGAGTTCAAGACTATCTCATTAGGGATTTGATAAATAAACTGAAGCAGCAGACAGATTACAGACTAGCAGGAATCTGTAAGAGATAGGTGACCTATTTAACACTCCAGCTAACTTTCTAGCAAGACTGAGTTGAATAGGAGCAAGCTGTTAACAGGAGATTCGCACACCTTGGATCTAACTCCTCAAAGCTCACAAGATCATTACTATTTACCCGGCAGGCCTGACTTTCTCCTTCAGACTAAATTTATCTGAATGCTTCAGACTGACTCAATTAGCATCACTCCTGAACTCTCTGCCTTGGCACAGAAAAGCAGAGCAGGAAAGTTAAATTGCTGTGAACAGAGTGGCAGTCAGATCCAAGGAGGTCGGCTCTCCATGACATATTTCTGTGAACAAGAGGCGTTAAACATGAAGCAGAACACACAAGGATTTTGGCTCCGTGTCTTCACTTCATATGGAAAAGCCTTCTCTTCACAGCATCAAAGCAAGGCAGGCATCTGGTGCACCACTATTAAAAGACTGCAGTGTGATAATAAGAGTCTTCAATGATGAGGGACATCTAGAAGAGAAAACCTTGCTATTTTCCTCTGCTTTGTCATAGTTCTTACGGCTGCCTTACCCAGTTTGAGCATGGAACATGCACAAGCTTTGCATGTTCCTTCCTTTCACCATGTACCCAGGCAATCTTTCCATTTTTCTCCTCTAGTGTCAGAAAACCTACCTTTGGCTTTCTATCCCAAAAGCAACAACTCCAATCAAACCTCTTATTGTCTCATTCCTGTGATTTCCTCTGGCTTCTGACCTTCCTCACACTGACATCATCTGCTTCCCTTCCACAGAGGATGCAGGCTGTGATCCCTTTCTCAGCCAAGTGCCCTCCAGTTCTGAAGTGCTCTCTTAGGTAACTTTATGGCATTCTTCCATGCTTTCCCTACAATTTTCTCATTTCTTCCCTATCTTTCTGCTTGTACCTTATTCTCAGCTATTTCTTCTGCTCTGCACCCAGTGCTTAACTCCATAATTCCTCGGGCTTGTCCTTCAGACATGTTTAAAAACAAAAAATGGATCTTTGGTTAAATGAATTCACAGTCCACTTGACAGCTTTTATCATAAGCACTCAATGGCAAGGATCACCTTTTTGTTCAGTGTTCCCACAGCATCTGCTTCAGAAGGAACTAATCAGTGACTGAAACAGCAATACGAATAATAAACCCTGGTAGAGAACCATCATAGCATTATGACAATATTGTAGGTCCTACAGGAGGACAGTCCAACTGGAAGTTTTATTGCATTCACTCACAATTTTTTGAACATTCTCAAGCACCTACAGCTTCAAAAGCTGTGCAGACTGACAGGTACAGCACTTGAATGGCCTGCTGAAAACCAAAGGCAACTCGCTGAAAGTTTTCATCTGGAGTCTCCACTACACTTGTCCCGTGGGAAAAGACAGTAGTAAACAGTGGAAGAGAAACACAGTCCAGATATTTCCACAGCAAGTAAATCTGCTTCTGCAGAGAACTGCATATTTCTTGCTAACTATTATTTTTAACCTCTTGCAGATTTATTTTTACTACAATTTAAATGTATCTGTTATATGCCATAACATTATTATTATGGGAGACACTAAAATAGCAAAGTATTCTGGGCACTTGATACCATTTTACAGAATAGGGAATTACAGCCAGCAATGAATGACTTGACTGCTGCTCACTGCAGCAGCCACCAATGCTTGTGACCCCCTCCCCCTTTCAGCCTTACTTCTTAAAGCTCCTCTGTGGAGTTACTCCCAAAGTTGTGGTGTGCCTTCTCTTGCTGTTTAACCGGTTGGGGGGATGAGGGGGACAGGGAGAGGAAAAAAGGAACTAAAATTAATCCAATTTATCAGAATGAATTTTGATTTCTGCTACCAGGCTGTGGACACAATTTTGGGCTCACAGCCCACAGCTTGAAGCTGCTGAAGCCATCAGCTAAGCCTACACATCTCATACCAAAAACTACCTGGGACACCTTAGAAGCACAGGACAGTTTGGATTGAAAGGGCCCTTTAAAGGTGATCTAGTTCAACACCCCTACCACAAGTAGAGACATCTTCCACTGCCTCAAGTTACTCAGAGTCCAGGCTTCCAGGGGTGGAGCACCCGCAACTTCTCTGGGCAAACAGTTCAAGGGTTTCATCATCCTCGTCATAAAAAATTTCTTCCTTATCTCTAGTCTGAACCTACTCCCTTTTACTTTAAAAATGATGCCTCCTGTCTTACTGCAACTGATCTTTTTCTGAGCCTTCTCTTCTCCAGGCTGAAGAACGCCAGCTCTCTCAGCCTTGCCTCACAGGACAGGTGTCCAACTCCTCTGATCATTTTTATGGGCCTAACCTCGAGGCTTTAATTCCGTTTTTCACTAAACTGTTTCAAATAACCAAAAGTTTGTTTGCGCAAGGGTCTCAGGCTTTGGCTTCATAAGACCAAGAAAATACATTTAAATAAATTCCATCTCTGATAATCAGCTTAGCTTTTCAGTGCTCCAACACTGAGAAACACCTCTTCTTATCAAGTAAAGCTATGGTAGATCGTAACTTTCCACTCGTGACAAACACAGCTGGCAAAGCTCTTTGTGTTCACCTTGGATGCTGTTTGGCACAACCGTCTGACATTGACTTACAAGACCAGTAAAAAATATGCACTGCTAATTTTCCTAAGTGCCATGCCAGCGCCTCTGGGGGCCATGCATTCACCTACCTTCCCATACAGTAACAGAATTTGTTCCCAGCTAAGAAAGTGGACTTCACGTCAACCGAGGAAAGACTTCAGTTAGGATGTCCTCCTTCTTCGTTACTGAATGATATATTCATGGCAAAGCACTAAAGTTGATAACATCTTTAAAATACACTTTTTCCGTAGTGTGGGGGATACAAGCCGCTAATCCCTGCAGATCTCCTTTTTCTCCCCCATTGCCCCCGCGGTTTATCATGTCCAATTAGCCATCTGCCATGCCCGCACTGCCATACAAAGGAAGCCCCCTCTCCTCCGCCGCAGCCCATCAGCGGGGTATTGTCCCTGCTGACAAACAAGAATCAGACACTATTGTTTCCAGCTGACGATGCTGCTCCCAAAGTAGGCTGCCAGTTGCCACTAAAACAGCAGGAGCACCAGGGTACGCTCCAGGAGCCAGGAACCATGCCAGCAGCACTGATATGACCGGGAAACCTATACAAAGCACTTTTTGAGATATATTTATATACAGTGAGAGACATAGATATAGATATTTTCTGATTTCAGGTAACAAACCAACCCGAGCCAACTACCGCCCTTTCTATTGCAGTTGCACTGGAGCACGCCTGACCTCCTGCCTTCACTGCTTCACCAAGCAGTCACCTGGCAAAGAAAGGGTCACAATCCCCAGAAGAGAGCAACATATTGGAGTCAAATCTTTCCTTGTTATCATTATTATTATTTTAAAGATAAGGCATGTCTTCTACCACTTCAGAACAGCTATTTCCACACACCAAAACTACCCTCCCCCCATCCAAAAAAAGTACTTTAAAAACCTGAAAACTCCACCGTGACTACATAGGTACTAATTATGTAACGAGGTTAATTTAATTTCTCTCACAAACAACATACATTCACCTTTTTTCCCAAGGCCACTTCACTAAAAGAAATGACCAGAGCAGCTGCTCTGCCAGTCACCAAGATGTTAAATTGAAGCTCATTTCCTCTTATTATTCTCAGCAAAGCATGATGTGACCTTACACTAAAAACTAGTGTGCCTAATTATGGTAGTTTTGTTCCATCAGTGAAACTGAAATACTGGTTCATGTAATTAAGGTTAGTAAAAAAGGAATTTCATTTTTAGTTTTAAAGGTAATTTGTTGCCTTGAAGTGGAAGTGCAACAAATTAGACCTATGTACCTGAATGTTTTCATTTTGTGCAATTTGAAAGAAACAAAAAGCACTCACAGATTTTAGTAAGAAAGCCACACGTTGATATGAGACAAAAAACCCCAATAAACCACAATTTATTCTGGGCACTTGTTAAAGAAAATGAGCAAACAAAATGAATATTTATATTTAAAAGTAGAAACAGAATTATCTTCTAAGCCCTTGATAAAGTAACAGAAATTACTTAAACTTCAACAAATGTTTTAAATATTTAACACTCCAGCACTGAACACACATAGTTTCAATATATCACTTTGAATGTTCACTGAATAGTTAAAAATAAAATAAATGAAAAACAACAGAAACTAATGTGAATCCACAGTAATCACACAGGTTAATGACTTTCACAATGACTTATAAACAGAGGAAAGTCTTTGACCTGGATTCAAATACAAGGATTATTCTGAACCAAATATGAAATACGACATGAAAACTTAGATATTTTGCCGAAATGTTACTCCATTCCTAGCACAAAATGCTCTAAATCCCATTTCAACACACTGCAGGCCACATATCACACAGGTGACTGACTTAAGCCTAGATTTACGATTGCCATTGCAGTGCCTGGGCCAAGTTCTGTTTTCAGTTACATCTGTGAAAACTCCCAAGCAATTCCTCTGAAGTTCTCTGGATCTGTACAGCAGTAACACAATCCATTCTAGAAGCAAGTGGGAAAGAAATAATTCAAAATATTATGACTTCTTTTTTTTACAGTCCTGTACACTTTAAGGCTCTCCATTCAGACAATCATATTTGACTTTTCTTTTCATATCCAGCTCTCTTTTGCGAAACGTGTATCGGAATATTCGCTGTTATTCTTGCCAGATTCTCTAGGCAAAATTCCCCAAGTGGCAGAGTCCTTTCAGTTAAACACAGGGTGCGTGAGCCATGCAAGGCTGTAAAACGGGAGTTGTTTATCCAAAGAAATATTAAAAGCAGGACACCAGTCCAAATCAAACAAAAGCACAAATACCTCTAAGTCATTTCATGACTTTAAGTTCCAGCTGTAAAAGGCACAGCACTATGGGTTTATAAGGCCTAATACTCCATAAGTATTTTCTTTGATGTAACTACGAAGTACTTAAAATACCACTGGGTACTGTATGGTACATGTCACCATGGAGCCATAAAGCTGCTATACATCCATAATCAGCCTTTCCAGAGACCATAAGGTCACAGCAGCTGAAACAACAGAATACTTCATTCCCAACCTTCAAGAGGCCCAGAGCACCTGTGCAGCCAGAGGACTCCCTAAAAGGCTCTTAACATGGGGGTGTGCCTGGAAATTACAGCAAAGAAAACCCACCAAACTCATCAAAGCTGCTCCCATTTTTAAAACCTCATATTTCCCCAGCAGGTTATTATTATGGGACTTGATAAAATACAGTATAGGAGGCAGGTCGTAGGAAAGAGTGATAGTTGTATTTGCCTCACCAGGTTGGATACTCACTTGTATCCATGCCACCCATCATTCCAAGACTCACATGGCCATCTAAGTCCAGAGGTAAAACGGCCTACACAAGCACTAGGAGGGTTCCTCTTTTGTGACGACTTCAGGATTACGCTTCTTTCAGAGTTCCAACCCAAAACCACAGTGTAGGCAACAGGTTCCCCCCCATAACTTCTGTAGGTGCCACATCAAGCCTTATTACAGTGCCCTTTACTAACGTCTGTGTTTTAACTTATGTTCCCTATTGCATCTTGACCTGGAAATCAAGGATTGTGAACTTCAGTACAGATGAGCTCTGAACAGAAGCTGGGTGTGAAAGGCTCCTTCCTCTGGAAGTAAGTAAGTTCAACATTAATTGAATTAATATCAAATAGAATAAGTATCTTCCTACTGGCCTATAACACAATGCAATCTCATCCAGAAAAAACACATTGTAAATAACTATCAGATATCACCCCTGTTGCCCTGTACATACTTCTGAGTGAGAAGAAAGAAAGTAGTACGGGAAGGAAATGCTCTTCTGAACATAAATCACTCATTTAAATTGCTTTCTTCCATCATCAGACAAAAAGAGATCCTTCTTTTTTGTCACAAGACCCCACAATCCAGCAGTTTCTGCCCCATTTCTCAGCAGCAACTGCATGGCAAGAGGGGCAGGAGGACAGTCATTCCCACCAAGACCTCTTGATTCATCTATATGTCCTTTCCCATGTCTACATGAAAATTCCTGAACTAGTAGATCTGCCTCAGAGAGTCCCAATGTAGAGGAGATGGGAGAACCGCAGGGCAGAGCCACACAGCCTTCCCCATGCACTGTGGAGGCTTGGGGGGACCTGGGTGCCCACCTGTAGGGAAATAACTGTGCTCCTCCCCCATGTCAATCACCTGAAAAAATAAAACCCACCTACATTAATTAGACTTTAAAGAACGAAAACAACAAAATTCATATTTCTGACAGGGTCAGAGGTGAAAGCCTCCAGAGAGTGGTACAGATTTTGATAAAAAGCGTCACCTCAAAGAACACAAGAGCTTTCCAAACGGTAGGACAGACGTGACAGTCTTTTCTGCAACAGAGCCTCCTTTAACAGCACACATTAGCAGACCAGGCCTTATGAATTATAAAGTCTCAAAGCAAGAAAGCCAGGCATCACACACACACCTCACTCCTAGTGTCAACTCAATTGAATCAATTTACCTGCTCTGCGAGGAGACACTTGAGTCCATCAACCTCGAGGAGCACTTCTCTGCTGACATCATTTCAAGCACATCTTTTGATCAAACAGCCTGGCCAATGCCAATCATTTAAAGGTATTTAATAGCAGAACTGCCAGTCACTCATGCACAAATGAACAACACTACAAGTATAGCTGGCTGAAAAGCAGAGAGCAAACAGAATAATTCATCACATCCAAAGGAGATGGAACAATGTCAATTTCCAACTCACTCACAGGAAGTATTGATGACAAAGTCGGCATATTTATATCAGACATAATCAATGTGATACTTAAGTGCCAGAAAAATAAATTAGAAAATAAAACAGTACCTGCTAGAGCATAAGAAATATTGATGACTACTTTTACTAGTAATTGGTAGTTTGCTAAATTGTTCTGTCACTGACCTCTATAAATATTTAAATTTTTGGTAAAGAATTTCCTTATGTGTTTCACCCCTGTATCCAAAACACACTACAGCTTAAGCAAGAAGCTAAAGCTTTCTCTCTGTGTCTGCATTCAAATGATATCTCTTATTTGTACAGTTTGCAAAGTGACTTACTTTATGTTTGAAAGTGTAATCATTTGGATTCCATTCCATGCAATACAAAAGTTTCAGTACACATTTAATACAGATATTAAGAGTTCCAGAGAACCTGGTCATATTTCATCTGTCAAAAAACCAGACTTCAGAAACTTGGTAAGGTGTACCTAGCCATAGATTTGGTTTTTTACTCAAACAGAAGCTCAAACAGAAGTGATAGACATCATGCAGAAATTGCTGCTACGATTCAGCACATGGTGTTATCCTAGAAATCAGAGCTGGAGACAGCAATAGTAATTTCTGCCCTTCATGTCCCTCTGCCTGTTAATTTTTATCCCAATTACATGGGATTGGTTCTCTAAAAGAGAATTCCTGAACTTCTTACTGCATATATCTGATGGTGAAAATTAGAATAGTCCCTTTCCTGCCTGACTCCAGGGAGGTTTTAACTGACTGCCAGCATCAACTACACAGTTGTTAAATCCACCCTTTTCTTAAAAGTCATTCCTAGTTCTCATCAGTATAAGCACCAGAACAGACCTTCCTTTATTACTTCATGTTAATTTCTTCAGTTTGCCTTTCCAGGTACAGCTCAGAAACCTGCTATCTCAGGTGTCTCTGCTGATAAGGGACGGGTACCTCGAGTGTTTGGGTGCTGCTCGGGAAGCTGCTCTGAGAGCGGCGCCACTCCCAGCATCAGCCTCCTCTGCCGGTACCAGGGAGCAGCCTATCGATCCTCGCGGCTCAGTGCAAAGCCCAGCTGGCTGCTAAAAACCTCTGAGAGAGGTTTACTTGTTTCGACTCCGTTTTTTTTAACAGAGAATGATGACTTCATGCTTTTTCATGTGGTAACAGTGAATTTGGGAAGAGTTTAGGCTGCTTAGTATACACTTGAGTTATTAGAGCAGCTAATCTTTAAACCATATAGATTCATTTTTTATTTGATGTGAGCATTTAAGACAATGGTTATGTTTTAGAAATCCAGAACACAAGTCAGGACAAGGTATAAAAGAAAAAAATCTAGTATCAAGGGAAAAAGAATGCTAAGTCAATGCAGGTCTCTGTAGCTATTACAAATCAGACCCCATCTCACAGTCCTTACTCAAGACAGGATTGCTATTGTCAGCCGGAGAGGTGTGGGAGTCAGTTGTGTCCTGGCTACAATTGTCCTTCCAAGCCCCACATCATCTGTTCTCTCCACCATCCATTAAACCAAACTTCACACAGGCACAACAGCAGTGCGCAAACCCCACAAGTGAAGGGGCTCCAAACAACACAGAGAACCAACAGTGTCATTTCACACAAGTCATACCTGTGCTTGTGCTCCCCATTTCTCAGGGATGTTGTCAGGCCACTCTAATAGCAGACAGCCAAAATTAATTACTAATAGTCTGGGGATTTTTTTCCACATCATCTTTTTGGACACAAGATGCAACATAATGGTGCAGAAACAAGAATTTTGCCATCTTCTTTGATGAAGCTTAAGGTGAAGCAGACAGCCATCAGGGATGGCCTATGCATACACACTTCAGTGCAAGGATAGGACCTAGGCATCTCTCCCAAGCCGAGGTTGCTGTGATTTTGTTTCATCAAGAAGCAGAAGTGTTAGGAGACTCTCTGAAATCTCCAGGCTAAATGCATAATGCAGGTTACAAGAGTATTTCTGGATCTACAGGTGAAATTTCAGGTGAAGGGGACAGCTTGGGAGAAATGTCTAGCCACATGGCTTGCTGTGCTTTTCCCTCATTTAGGAACACTTTTTTACATAAGCTAGACAGATTTAACTCTCTCCAAATTAAATTCTGCTAACATGCTTACATTGAGAAGGCAGTGTCACAGAGAAATGATTCAGCTTTGGGTGAAGGAGGGGAGAGAGCGAAAAGGTAGGGGGGAACCTTAATTAGCACGTTTCTTTTAAAAGGAAAATTGGTGGGCTATTTTTCTTTTCTTTTTTTCTAACAAATCTGTCATTGTTGAGAGTTAGGAAATTATCTTGTAACCAGGTAGGCTATCAACAGGCAAATATCCTATGGCTTAATGACTTGTGGATCATAAGATACACACAGCCAGACTTTATTATACTTATCCTCTAGATCAAAGGGTTTTCACATAAATGGGGTGCAGTCTACCCCAGGGACTCTAGCAGGGAGCTGCTGCAGGCCTTCAGGATTTTACTTCTTTAAAGTTTTGGTGATTACATAATCTCTTTTTTGTAACTGGAGCTCAAAGCATTGTGTGTAGCTAATGAGCAGGTTGAAGAAGAAAAACAGCTGAAAAACAGTCTTGACAAACAGCTGTGGCAGTAAGTGTCAGTCCTAGCCCAAAAGGGTCAATCCCCTTATGAAACAAGTACTTAATACTTTACAATTTTTAATTAAAAATCTACCGAGAAGATTATAAAACTTTCTTAAGATTTTGACGGGGGAGGGAGCGAGGGAGAAGGGGGGTGTGTCATGCAGACCACAAGTTGCTTCAGCTGAGATGCTCATCCTGTGCAAAGCCATGTTTCAGAGCCGGGGGCTCCCACACAAACACCACCTCACAAACGGGTGATGATGCAGTGGGGACCCCAGCACGTACCTATTGCCCACAACATTTAATTAACCACTGCTTCATTAGCAAAGGCCCCCTACGCTCTGCTGTTGTCCAGCTACACTTTGGCTGCACTTCAGCATCCTCTGAATCGGCAGAGTGAAACACAGGGCTCTCACGCAGCCCTGAGCTACTTAGCGAGCCCATCTCCGCGAGGTCAGCATCCCCGGCCGGCAGCGGGGCTGCGGGCGAGCGCTGCCCAGGGTGCCTCTGCACTCAGTCACTGCCCACCCGAGGGCGGCAGGGGTAGCGCCCGGCGCTTCGCCCGGCTGGAGCGGGGCAGGCGGGGCAGGCAGCCAGCTCCGCTTGCCAATACCAGCCGGTACCCGGGTGGCCGCCGCCGCCCGGGGAGGGGGCCCGGCGGGGCCCAGCCGGCGCTGCTTCCCGCGGGGGTGACAACGCGGCAGCTCTCCCCGAGCATCCCCGCGGGGCTTTTGTGCATGCTTGGGGCGGGGGCCTTGCCGGTCCTCTCCCGAGGCGGTGGGAGCGCAGCCCCGCGGTAGCATCCTCTCGGGGACGGGAGGGGCGACGGGGGCACGGGCGCACCGAGGGGCTGCGGCGGACAAAGCGAGGAGGCAGGCGGGGACCCCCTCCATCCCCTCTTCTCCCCTCCCTGCGGCTCCGCTGCCGGCGGTGCCCGCGCCGCAGCCGCCAGCCCCGCATCCCGCGGCAGAGGCAGGGCCCGGCGCTGCCCCGGCCCCTTCCCCGCGGCTCCCCTACCTGTTCGGAAGAAAGCATCCACCTCGGAGTCAGGGACAGCGCCTTCCTCCGCCGCCCCTTCGGCGGGATTCATGGCTGGGGGAGAGGCGGCGGCGAGCCCGGCGGCTGGTAATATCCAGTGAGTTAGGGAGGAGGAGAGCCGAGAGAGAGAGAGAGAGAAAAAGAGGGAGGGAGAAGAGGAGAGAGGGAGGGATGGAGGCGCGTTCAGCTGCGAGCCCAACCGAGCGCCGCTCGGATCATCCCTTCCGCGGTGCCTGCGGGGCGGCTGCCCCGGGGCTGGGTTGCGCTGCCCCCGGGCTGCGCTGGGCGGTGCGGCCGGGGCGGGGTGCCGGTGCCGAGCCCCGCCGCCGCCGCCGGCCCCCTCCCCTCCACCCGCTATTGTTCCGACCTGCTCCGCTCCGCTCCCCCCGCCGCCGCCGCTGCCCCTCGCCGCGCTGACAGCCCGGCCCGGCCCCCGGCGGCCGCCCCCGCCGCTTCCCTGCCGGCACTTCCTGAGCCAGGCCGGGGCCGGCCGGGGAGGCTGCGGCGCCCCCCGCCGCCGGGGCAGCCCCTCTGCGGGGCGCGGCCGCGCCGGGCGGGGCGCGGGTCCGGCCGCTCCGAGCGGGGCGGGCCGGGCCGGGCACAGGTGCGGGCACAAACGCCCCGCGGGGGCCGGGAGGGAATTGGTTTTTTATTCTCTACCCCTGTGCGCGCCGCAGCCATGTGGCTGTGGATCCCCGAGCTGCACCGCTGCCATGTCTCCCCTCTGATGAAGAGCCGCGGGGACACGGCGCGGCGCTCGGCTGTCAGCTGGGCAGGTACTCGGGGAGCGAAAGTGAACGCTGATGTGGTTACACGGGCACAAAAAATTATTCTTTGTTTTGGGCTGGCGTAGAGAGGTTAGGGGATTTTTATGTTCAGGAGCTGTGGGGCATGATTGCTTTGGAAACGATCAGCGAAACTGCATGTTGTTGCAGGTATGCCTTTATATTTTATTCTTTACAGTCCTCGGTGACTAGAGAGCCAAAAAGGAGTTTGGAAAGCCAGGATCCTGGTCCCAGCTCAGACATTGATTCTGCTCGCTAAATGATTTTGATTTCTCTGCTGTAGCTCCAATATTTGTGATTTGGGACAATAATTGCTGTTTCAAAAGGAGTGCTGTGAGGAGTACTTTTTTTGTACTTTGTTAGCCGCTGAGTTAAATTTTCTTCCCTGAGCCCAGCTATCAAGACTTCAAGCACAGACAGGCAGAGATAGACGAAGACAGATGTTTGCCATTTGGGCACTTTCTTCTCCTGTTCACGTATTTGAAGTTTCCCCAGCTCCTCATTCTTCTATAATCGCATAACAGCTCTAAAATGAGCTTAAGGAGAAATGTTGCTTTTTCACCTATTCAAACCACCATTGTAAAACAGGAATGTTACTCTCACACTTCACAGTTGTTCATCTTTGCTTCCTCTACCATTTAGAAGGAAAAAGCAACTGTTGGTGTGATGACCCCTCTGGCAGCATTACCCTTGGATAACCCATCCTTGCTGCAAAATTCCATCCATCACTCTCAAGAACAGAAGTCTTTTAGCCAGGACATCCCTGTGGCCTCAGTGTCTTTATCCTGTAGGGGTAATGCCTAATCATCACTCATTTGCCATTGAAAATCTCTGATGTTTAAGGGACTTAAGGACAAAACCTCTCCAAAAACCTGGTCAGCACAGAGGGACGCACTGGAGCTTCAAAAGAGGTATCTGTCTAGTGCATCTTAAGGAAGAAAATATTCTGGTTAGCAGAAGTGTCAGAGCCAACTGGTTCTAAGTGACACTGTCTGGATCAGTTCTCAATCCGTAGGTAGTTTAGCAGTTGAGGCTGGCAGAACCTTTTCTGTTTCAGCCCAGATTATTTTAGATGCAAGAAGAGCAGGGGTTTCTTCCACCTGATCTCTTCTCAATAGAACATAAGGGAAGGCTGGATTTGGATGTATATTGCACTTGATAAAAAGACTGAAAATTTCCCTGCATAAATTTAACTGTCTAAATGGTATTGACCAGGCAGGATGAGCACAGAGATCCCAGTCACATCTCCTCTGACCTTACTGTTTACTACTGTGATTAAAACAGAATATGTCATACCCAGAGACTTAGAAATAAGAGAAAACATCCTACAGAGATCCATCTAGCATTTAGTTTCCTCATTCCCTCCCTCCTGATATCTCGTGTAGTGCCATTTCCGATGCCTACCTCCAGCTGGTTTTAACTGAAGCCATTTATCTTTTTATGTTTATGGATTAATAAAGGTCATTTCACAACTATCTGCAGAAAGTAGCACCAAAAAGGCTCTGTCCAGGCTGCCAAAGCCCATTACAGACCCCTGTGCAGCCTCTGAGCTCCTCTCCTTAGGACCACCAGGATGCCAGAAGCACCTCCATATCAGGCATGCCAGCAGCAGGGCATTACCACAGTACAAGCACCTGAGTAAAATCAGTCTTTCAAGCACCAGACATTCTTCAGTGACCATTTACCCTTCCTTCCACATCACAGCACAGTGCAAAAAAGCCTTCCTTCTTCCAGGCTTAAGCAAGCTGCACCATTTTGAATGCCATCTCAAGATGTCATCTCTGAATATTCACTAGCTCAAAGCAGATTTGCTCCCCAGGAATCTTACATACATGTTCATTCAGCAGTGTGAGCTTGGTAGCTGGGAAGAATGTGGTTTCCTCATGAAGCACTTTGAATTCACTCAGGATTTGATACATGGTGGTTTTTAGAGTTAAAGCATCCTTAGAAGCTAGACAGGAGTTACCCATAGGCAAGGAAGGTTTAGCATCATCCAAAGGGAATTATTGTTGTCAATGACAGAGAAATTTATATTCCCTTTTCATTAGGAACCCTGCAGATGTGTCCTACAACATCAGTTGTAGAAATCATATAGGCTACAGAAAGCACATTTTTCTGTATAATCTGCAGTCGAAGGTGTTAGAAAATGCTGAGGGGAAGGAGAGCGGTTCATTTAGCTTACCAGGTAAGCTAATCCCAATATCTACACAGATTCCTGGTTAATGAATAAACCAGTGAAAATACTCATATTTAACCGTATAAAAATACCAGCATCTTCTGAAAACAAATTATTTTTTTTCTTTACAGAAAAGCTTCATTAGAACATGAATGGTCTCATAATTTAAAACAAATGGGAATTTCCACTTTTTAAAGAACAAAGATGTTTGGAGAGGTTTTTCATTTAAGTCTATCAAGACTTAGCCATGTCTTTTTCTTGCTCATCTCTGCTGTGTAAGACACAGCAAGTTTGTTCTTCTCTACTTGCAGCTCCACTGGCCAGGAAAGCCCTGCACAATATATTCACTATTTTCATGGCTTTATCATTGAAGCAGCAGTCCTGCTGTCACATTTTGCACACACCTCTCATATGGACACACCATGGCAATGCAGGACGGGCAGTACTACAGTCCAATATCAGTAAACTTTAGTGGAAACCCAGACACTGAGTGAGCTACTGTTTTTCTTAACACTGCGAGCAGAACAGGGCTGTCACTGTAAAATATCATTAACAACTAGGAACCACCATGACTTCAAGTCCCAGCAATGAGTTTACAGTTTTTGTTGTTCAAAGAAGAGCTGTTAAATATAGAATGAAATACTATTTGCAATGTATAATTCCCTTTTTAGAAATAATGCTGAAGGCTCCTACAGTTTCCTTGAAAAGCAGAACATGGAAAAAAACCCTGTAGAATTACGTAAGCCAAAATACAGTAGTTTCACTGACAGGGACTGCTTTAATCTTTTGCATGGCTCTACTTGACAAATACCTCAATCCGTCCCAAACAACTTCGTATAACTAGGTACGAATGTTTTTCTTTTTGACAGCCCCTAAAGCCGCTCAAAGATCAGAAACTGTCACACAGGCTTTTGATTTAAGGCCTCTGCTACAGCCAAGTTTTCCAATGGGATGGCAATAGGTAGCATCTGAGATGAAACATTTTTTAGCTGAATCTCATGAGCTTGCATGCTACAGGATGGGAGGAGGGAGAAGAATGTGAACAAGAAATCAGTAAAATTCATCTTTCCAAGACAGCAGATCCAAGAAAGGAGAAATACATTTGATGGCTCTAGGACAGCTGCACTGCTGGAATCAGAACAGAACTCTGAGAAGGCACATGCAAAGGGGTGTCCTGCACAAAGGCTCTGGAGTCCAGTGCTACAAAACACAGTACATGGGCCAAGAGCTGTCATTCAAAAGGGACAGGGAGAAAAACCATCCTGCCAGGCTCAGCAGACGAGCTGCAGTCTGCAAGGTGCTGCAGAGACCATTGCTTGTGCAGAAAGTCCCTCCCATTCAGTGACACAGCAACATCTAAATAGAGAGTGTTATTAGGAGGTAGGATTGAGAGAAAACCTGAATAGTAGAGCAGGAGAATATAAGTCTTTAAAGCACCTAGGGCTGCCTTGTTAATAAATTATTTGCAGCTACATTCTGGGTACGTAGAGAAGAATTTCTCACACCCAGAGACCTGTTCAGGCCTATGTCTAGGTATTGGACTTGAAATTACTATGCTCTTACATGCGACCAGGCACAGTGGGGTGGAAATTTCCATCTGTATTCCAGACTATCAGGAATCCTGCGAGGGAAAATCTGCAAGTCCCCGGAAACAAGGTGTTCAGAGAAGCCTTCAGGGCAGGATGGAGGAGGCAGAAGGTACGTTTCACATGCTTAGACTCAAATGCCCATATGTATGCCAAAGATTACTTCTGGCTCGACAGACAGCACGCACACATCAAGGCTGGCTTTGCAGCACCTACATTCACATTTACACGTGTGACTTAGCTCTACTATTTGCTCAGATGTGGAACAGCTCTATGGGCAGGCACAGAGCAAGCTCTAATACCATGCCAAAGTCCCTGTCCCAGTATCACCCCTACTCGTTATCCTCCCCCTCTGGATCACAGCTGAAGTGGGAATGTCTGCTCAGTTGCCATCTAGTCTCCTGCTTTCAGAACCAATTTCCCCAAACTTGGACAGAAAGCTGAGCAATAATCACTTATCCACAGAAATGTCACCCCTCCCAGAAGAAAGCAATAACTACTAGAAAAACAATTTTAAAAATATAGAATATTTTTATCACTGTGGCAGTGCAAAGGCTTGCTAGCATCATCAGTCAGACAAGTGTGTCTCTGTAAGTTTCAGAACTGCATTTGTCACTCTGGCCACAGAAGCTTAGACTGAATTAGCAACAAGCAGAACAGCTGATGCATCCAAGAAGAAGATACAAGTCTTAGCTAAGTTTACAGATCTGAATCTGGAACAGTGACTGAAAATCCTTTTCTCCTTGGTAACTATTTGGATTCATTTGTTAAATAAGTTGCTAATGAGTGCTAGTGGATCACAAATTCTGTTAAGTAATGAAATAAATAAATCTAAACACAAAAGTGGTATCCCTCAGCCAGGCTCCTTTTGTTACATCAGGCTTGAAAAGAGAAGCTTGTGTTGGCCAAGTCTACACTGTACTTTTATGTACATAAAGAACGTCAGTCTTAAGCACTGTTAAGCTGGAACATTTTATTCTAACTAAGTTCCCTGCAAACATTTAATCCTGATTCTGAAATTCAGCCAGATTCTTAGTGATACTGAGCAGTACTTATTTACCAGGAGCTCCTAAATTCCAAGCAATCTCCCAGGCAAGTTCTGACCAGTGCAGAAAGAGTTACAGAACTAGAACAGAAAAAGGAAGTATTAAATATTGAAGTGTTTTAGGAAGAATGTAAATGTACATAGTAGCTATTCAGAAAACCAATTTTGAAGTGAAGCATGCATTAAAATTAAACAGTGACTACTACTTTATTACCACAAGCATTCATTTCAATGCACTTGTAGGATACTAATTTCACACATGGTTGGACATAAATACTAACCTGTTTTCCATTTCACCAGTACAAATTAGTGTGAGAAAGAAGTTTCTTCCTATGATAAAACTAGTAGTGGTGTATGCAAAAACAAAAATAGCATGAGCCCAGTTTATTTTTTTTTTTTCACAAACAGTTACGAAACTAAAGTTTTGGATCTGTAAATGTACCATAATGTTTAATCTCTGGATTCCCCCCAGAAGCCCTAGTAAACGAAAAATTTATCAGCTAACACATCAAATGAGTCATGCATTCTTATTGAATCAGGTGACAACCTTTCAAAACCCCCTAGAACTCCTTACTACAAAGTACAGTCCTTGAAAATCCTGCCAGCAGCCCCTGTAACTGGCAGCTGTTTATCCAGCTTAGTGCTTTGCAATAGCCGTAACACTGAAAATGTACATAGTGACGTTCACACCAGACTCCACTCACTAAGGGGAACGTTTTTTCCACTAATTACCCAAATGAATAAATTTAATCAAATAAATTTTATTTTGCTTTTAAGCAAATATCCCAATATTGCTCATCTAACAGATTTGGATAAGTCTCATCTACAGACCCTCACTCGAGGAACTGCCAGAAGATACCCCTCAGTGGTATTTTTTGAGGCAGTTTAGATTTTGTGTTGTTGCTTTGTTGGTTTGTTTTTAGGGTTTTTTTTGGTGGGGATGTTGCTTTTTTTTAAAAAAAAAATTGGTGTTTTCGAAGGCAGCAATCAGTAAATTACTGAGACCAAATCTGATGCACTGGAGTCATTCAGTGACTTTGAGTTTCCCCCACACTCCTACAGGCACACACAGCAGTTCTTGCAGCTACACGTCAGGGGCAGTCATCCATCACTCCTCCTGACACACGGAGTAGGGCTTGGTTACTCGGTGTCTCTCTGCTTTCAAGTAACCACTTCTCTCCAGAGGGCTTTAAGAGCCTTGCTGAGCTCACTTCCTCTTCTGTCACTTTCCCCAGGTATATTTTCAGCCTGGTTTACAGCTACGGCTGGAAAGGTTCCAGATGTTGTCCTTCATTTATTGTCTTTTTGGCTTTTTCTTTTCCACTAACAGCAGATCTCCTTTCCCTGCTGCCTATAAACAGAGGTTCACGAGGACAGAAAGTAGCTCCAGCTCCCTCCCAGTATTGCTTGCTACAGGCAAGTGTGATGGAGGAGAGGTGTTGGGATACTGGGAATAAAGGAGAAGCACAAGTGACTGCAACCAAAGACTTGTAACTAGACAAGGAGGAAGATGTGCCCACACAGATGGGCACATCCTCGTGCTTCCCAGAACCCTGGGCTGAGGACCAGCCTTCCACCCCTCTCCACAGTGACTCCAGACCTGGCACTTACCTACCTGCAGCGGTACTTCAGATCTCAGTTCAAAGACCAGCTTATCTCTGGACTTTAAAAGTAGGTCTCTACTGCCACCACATCTTGCTAAGAGTATCTTACATTTTCCATGCAATAAAAGGTCAGGGATGGATTCCTGTGGCTCACAAGGAGACCCAGACAGTCAGGGATGATAATGTACATTTGGTGTACTGAAGATTCTTGATGAGGTTTGTGCCCATTCCAACAATTGCAAGTATTAATGTTTTTCACCCTAGAAGAGATGCTTCAGTGGCAGAACATTCAAGAAAGAACCTCTGTACCGTTTGAGTTTTCAATACATATTGCCACTTTGATATCTGTATTTTTAGTTCCAGTGCTGATGGGGCCAAGATTCATACAGAAGTGTGTGGATCTGGTGTGCTGACAGCTTAGGAGACGACAAAATTAGGAACCAGATGGAAAGTCACAGATGATACTGTTCTGCAGAAGGGGCAAGACAGTATCTGCAGATACTATTTTCAAAACAATATGTTCCAAAGCACTGTGACACTTGCTCTGAGAGGGAGGTCATTTATGTAACAGCAGGTAAGAGTGACATACTTTCTGCAGAAGAGCTGCCTTCAAGGTAGGTATTTCTACAGCCCCATCTGTCAATCTGATAGGGGCTGGTATCAAAATTGACCTCCAGGGAAGCTGTGCTATAAATTCTTCAGGACCACACATGATTCTGAATATCTTTGAAAACATAATGCCTCACAGCTGCTGGAGCTGAAGTACTGCCTTCCTTCAAAGGGTAAATCCTCTGTGGTCATCTGGATCTGTTTAGGAACACTGATATATGCTAAAAAGAAGTGCTCTGTATCACTGACTGATATAATGAATCTAGAAATTGTACACAAGAACCAACCATCTTCCTTTCCTTGATTGTGTCATGTCGGCTCTCCCCTGTGCTCTGGTGAACATCTGGAAGAGACCAATTCCATGCTATGCTATGCTAGCATGTCTTATTGCATAGCCAGCACTAGACAGCTCACGCTCCAGAGCTGCCAGGAGTCTGAGCTGTAGGCCACAGGCCATCTGGCTACTGAGATCCAACAACAAATCTATATTAGAAACAAGTATTAGGAGTAAGAATTCTTAGATTCAAATACAAGGTTTCTTTATGCTGTGAACTGCGACATTCCAGAGAACAATTACCCCTCTAAATAATAATTAACCTATCTGCAACAGGGCTGTAGTGTATTCCTGCCTTCAGGGAAAGGCTAAATTCATTACGGTTCAGTGAAATACTCTTAGATCTACAGCTGAACAACACACAACTTCGGGGTGAATTTTACTCCTTTGAGAAGCCTTACTGGATCTTATGCATAGAGGTGGTTTCCACATTCCCATTTATGGAGGATGGTAGAGAGCTGTAGTAGAACACTTTGGTGCCCAAGAACACACATTCCCTTTGCAGCTTCTGTCAATTCCTCCCAGATGGCACAGTCTGAGCAACAGCCACATGGGTCCACATTTGCTCACAGAAGCGACACCCAAACCCCAGCCACCCCTGCTCCAAGTTCTGCAAGCACTAAAGAGTAACTGGTTGTCAGCTCTGCCAGGAGAAGCTTTTATCTCAAAGATACATCTCTTCATCAGTCATAAAATTGAACAGCACAACATGAATTTAAGATTCAAATGTCAATATTGCAAACATATGAGGCTTTCCTAGGCAACAGAAATAAACACTACAGTCATTATTATCATTCACACAGTCAAATATAATTTGGAATCCACGAATTCGTATTTGTTTATATGTAACAGCATTTCAGTACTTTTATTTTAATCTCTTGCCAAGGCCATCCCTCCTGTTCCTTTCATATACGTTTGGGTACAAACGCATACTTGCGCTGATTCTCCCACAGTCAATGGAAAGTTTCACACACACTTCTTTTTTTAATATATGTATTTTTCTAAAATATGGGAAAACAAAACTAGTTTTGGCAATGAAGATTAATGGCCTCTACTAAATAGTTTTCTTTATTTACCAGTGACTATAATCTTGTCTAATTCATTAGACTGAATAGACTTTCTATGGCTTGTATCTTCGACACTGGCCCAACAGCAGCATTTAGTTTTAGTCAGTAGTGTACGAGTGTCCTATGTCTACTATTGACTTCAACTGTGGGACTGGAGGAAAGTCCCTGATCTGGTGAAATTAAAAGCTGAAGTCCCTCTAACATCAAAAAGACTTGTTTCATCCAAATGCCTTTCAGTTTGATCAGTAAAAGATCTTTTTATTGCTGAAAATCTCAGGTTCAAATACTACTATCAACACAATTCATCATATATCTAGATTATGTAACCAGAATGAATCCTAGGAAGTTTAGTCAGGAGCAATTTCTTACTTGAATTAAAAATCAACGTGTTTGCATTCTACATGCTTTCAGTAAAGTGCATTCATCAAAAAATTATTCTTCCACCTTGTATTAATGTGGCCCAGGATGTCCCTCACTACTTCCTCCTGCATCAGTTCTTAGACACTGCACTACCCTTGATAACACCAAGTTCTTACACTTGAGAAGTTGCAGCTAATTCAGAATACATCAGTGCACAGGAGCAGCTTCAATTCTTTCCCCCAATGCATTACTGTGTTTATCTTCTGTGAATTTCATTTGCCATCATATTGCCCAATCATCCAGTTTATGAAATCCTTCGGGACATTCTCTCAGTCCTCCATACTTTCTTGCTTGGTTTCACCACCTCATTATTCAATTAATCTTCTAGATCATTATGGTGTGTATTGAAAGGTATATTCTCCAAACTACAAAGTGATTATTCTTAAGACTGATTTGGATTTTGCTGTGATACATTCAGTGGTGCAAGAAACACAACCATGAAAGCATTAGACAAAGAAAAATACTCCAACATACGGCCCCAATGAAAACAAAAGCTTGATGGGCCTCCCGTGCTCACCAGGGACACAATACTTTGTTGTTCCAGGCCCAATGACACTTTCTGTGGTTTATGGGATGCTAACAAAAGCAGACACTTAAAACAGAGCCTAAAGCTTTCAACCCCTCCAGTGCGAGGGAGCTGAACATCCCCACTGCACCAGCAGTGGCTGCATTTGCTTTAGTTTGCCTTATACCTGGGAAGAGCATCACAAACCTGCTACTGCTTGCTGACACATTCGCCTTCCTTCTAGGAACTCTTCCATCTCCTGCAAACCCAAGTGGGGAGAGGGAGATTAGTGAAATGGAAAAGAGGAGAGAAGGAAAGCATCACCATGCTGGGATTATGTCAAGAGCCTGGTAGACTTAGGCACTCCATTTCCACTACAGTTCTGTGGATGTTTAGAGCCAAAGATCATGAAAATTATTTCAAAAATCCCTAAAGAAATGACTGCATCTGCCACACTTTGCCAAGACACAGAGCTGCCTCCCTGCTGTGCTATGGTTTTGTCCATAACAGTGTAGGTGGACATTTTTAGACACTAACATCAGGCAGAGGAGCTACTGACTCAGAATCTGCTCTGAACTTTCAACCTAGCAGGAATCTCCCTCTGCAAAAAACTTTGTCAGTCTCCAAGAAACCAATCCATGAAAAGGTCACAGAAACCTCCTTCTGAGCCTACCCAACAGATGTTGCTTTTAGTTCACCACACAAGAAAAGACACCCACTCCTTTAGAGTCCAGTACGATTGTCATAGAGGTCAGAGGAAAGACAGTTTGAGTTCCAGGGCTCTCAAATCCTTATTCATTTTGGGAATACTCTCAGATGAAGCAAAATTGTCATTAGACTTCGTTCAAGATTTCAAAGAGAGAACAACTGCAGTGTTTGACTCTTATTTGTGTTTTCTGATTCTCTAGGGCAGTGCTTTCCATTTTCTTGCAATTGGCAATTTTCTACCCATGTTTTCAGAAATGTCATTTTCCCATCTTTTTCTCTATAATCCTAATGAAAGACAAAGTATCTGAATAAAAAATGGAGTTGGAGGTTGATCAGTAAAACTCAACAACTGTGTGGCAGAGTTGTCAGCAGTAAGTGAAAAGACTTGATGGCTCTGGGTGATTTGCACACACGAGTGTGTGCGTGTGCATGCACACACGTTCTCATACACACACAGGAATCTCTGGATCTTGTAACAATTCTGCTATGGATTTGCAAAACAACCTCAAGCAATTCACATTTCTGTGCCTCTCCTTTATACTTCTGTAAAATGGGTATAGTGATACTATTTGCCTCACAAGAGTGGCAAGGAACCCTCGTTCTAGTGTATAGTATTCTGACATGCTCAAGGAGTGCTATAGAAAAGTGGAGAATTAATTGGTTCATAAATTGTCAACCTTGTGGTTAAAAATAGCTTTAATATGTCAATTCTTTCTGAGTTAACACAGAAAAGGCAATTACTTATGACAAGGTAGGAAGTTCAGGGTTTTTTTGCTGAAATGTACCCAAATGCTAATTATTGTGTAAACATTTATAACAAACTACCACTCTTTGGAGGCTGGCAAAACAAACTTCAGTACAAACCAAACAAAGGCTACAGCACAGACTGCTATGCACACATCACATACATTTTGTAACATACTATTGTAATACTAATGGCTTCAAGACATTATGATGTAATTATAACACCGTTATGGAGACAAAACAATGTTTCTATGGTTCTGTCACGATACCCAAACCATTCTGTGAGTCTATATCAGAAACTCTCAGTGTGCACACATGGAGGCAACACTGGGCTGCCAAAGTGAAATGAAAGGGTGATGCTGGGAATTGTTGATTAGCAGCCTTCAACAAGAAAATGGAAGTGACACTAACACGATTCTGCAAAGATGGCATGAAGTCCAAATTAAACTGAACTAAATCAGAGGCATTCCGTTTAAATCGTGTTATGAACAAGAGCCATTTATGCATTAGTGATTCAGCTTTTTAAATGAGTCAGTGACAATAAATGACAATGTTTTGACAGTTCATCTTGAATGGCAAGAGGATCATCTGAGCCATGAGCCTTCTTTTTCCCCCTTTCCTCTGATTACTTTCCAAAGAGACTGTAAAGAGCATTTCTGGTAAGAAGAGTGGTTTCATAAAGACAACACTCTTGAGATCTATATTTACTCATTGTCAGTGACCACCAGAGGAAAGCTCTATTCCTGCTTTTTTTTTTTCCTATAATGTCTCATTTTTACTGTACTGTCCAGAGAACATGCTAAGATCAGATCTTATCTTGCCACATACTATCTAGACCGTATTTGCAGTCTTCCTTGTTTGGAAGAGTTTATAGCCTGAACAGCAGAACTCACTAGGAAGTTTCAACCAAAGCATTACATTTTTAAGAAAAACAGTCTTCCAAATTTCAAAATTTCCTGACAGGAATATTCCTGATTTGTTCGATTTCTTTTTTTTCCATTTTATGATGGAAAAATCAAATTTTCCTTCTTTCTTTTTCTTTCAGCTCAAGTTCCTCACCCTTCCATTCTCACCTAAGATTAGTCCTCCAGCCTGAACCACTTCCCATGATGTGTCACATCTCTGCCCTTATGTTGCAGGAGCCAATCTGTTAAAAATCCCAACCACATAGAATGAATATCCTTCCTGTAATTGTGCTGAAGTGAAGATGGGGCAGAAGATGAAATCCAGACCAGCATTTAGGCACATTTCATTTCTTGGCTACATCATCCAGACCTGTGCATCTGAAGAGGCACTAACTCAAACTCTACACTGATGTGCAGCCACTGCAGCCTCACAGAAAAGCTTCAGTTGACACATCAGTGCCAAACACATCATCCTCCTCCTTTTCAAGAGCCTCTTTAATTGAAGGAAATACATTGTACGATACAGAAATCTTTCTCGAGTGACCACCCAAAGGATTAGTGAAAATGGGCTGCATTGATTTTTATATGACCTGCAGTTAGAAGTCCAGTCTGGGAAGGCTGATACTAGATATAGCCTGTAAGTCTGATTGCATTGAATAGAGGTGGGAAGACACATCCTGTATTAAGATTACTTCACCCAAAAAAATTTCTGATTTTTCTGACTGCCTCCTGCTTCAGGGAAGTGTGGTTGAACAAAGAGATGCTGAACCACCATCACCCTCTTCCACTCCCATTTGAGTGTGGAGAGGATCCAGCATGTGCATACTGTAACCTCACAATTTCCATAGCAACACCAGAAGGGTCTTGTTAACCACAGGTAGCACAAAACACTCACAAAGGTTTTAAACCATTCAGCAAGTCTCAAAAAAAAAAAAAGTGGTAAATATGCTGATTATAATTTAAAATTCTCTGATAAGAGCATAATTTTCAGGTAGCAGTTGAAAAAGGAAATCTCTTTCAGGCTGAAACAGTATTGCTGTTCCACTCATCCAGCTTATTGTAAGACAACTCCATAAGCATAATTTTCTGCTTTTTAAAAGAAAGGTATTATTTCAATAGTTAATATGAATCACGAGGGAAACTTTACTGCAGAAAAGAACACATCATTACATATCAGTAATTGTTGTTTTTCTATATAGCTGCTCTATAAAGCTATAACACAACCTACAGCCAAAGAGAAATAGTGCAGTAATGGGGCTATTGCTCCCTCTACTGTAAATGTTCATGATTTCTTACTACAGGTAATACAATACAATCCAAGTCATTAAAAATACCTCAACTAAACAAAAAACCAGCAACAAAAAACATGTTTTCAGAATGACTTAACCAAATGATTATGTTTCCTCGCAATGCAGTGGAAAGAATACCCAAAGAAATGTGATGCTTTTTGTTTCTTTTTCCACTATATTAAAAACCAGCAAGGTATCTGTAGGTCTTAACTTAAAAACATAAACACATGAGGAAACCTTTCTGGCACTGATCCCACTCTTGTGTCCTAGTGGAAAAGGAAAAAAAGAAATAATAAGTGCCCAGTGAGAGGCATTTTGACCTTCTGAACAGCCTCCCATTATGAACATCAGCACTGAGGAAATCAGCAAATTAATCAGGGAGAGTAGAAAATAAACAAGAAGGTGATTCATGAGGAGATTTACAGGGCTGAATTGTACATGCATGGGAAAGCAGATTACTGAACCACACAGAGCCTTCCGTTACCAGAACCGCCTCATTTCTCAGCTCAGCATCCGAACGGGCTCAGTGCCGAGGTGCTGGGCTCACCCAAAAAGTCTTCAAACAAACTCTGATTCTCTGTCAAAGGCCAAAGAGCCCAAACATAATTTTATCCAAACCATCTAAAATAGATTGTTATTGAGCAGAGGACAGAGAGAAGTTGCCTTAACACCAAATTGCTCTTTCAGTAGCTTTATTCCTTTGCAACCAGAGATTTGTAATTTAAGAAAAAGCTTCTTCTATCTTTCCTGCAATATTACAGTAATGGAGAATGAGAGTATAGCCACTAGATTTTTAGTGCAAGATTCCTGCTGGGAGGCAATATGAAATTGCCTTCTCTCTTTCTCAGTCTCTGCTATGGCTCAAAGCAATCAGCAGCAAAGGGAGTCCAGCCAAGGAGGGGCTGATGGCTGGTAAACACCAGAACATCACCGCTGGACCTGGCTGGCGTTTGCACAGGCAGCAGCATCTTTGATAAAGACTTCTAAGACTGCAGGACAGAAAAGATTTATACACCTCCAAACTTCTCATCTAAATATTTCTTTTCTATCATTTCTCTAAAATATTTTACAGGAAGGAATGAGAGAACCTTCATTTTCTGCTGATCTGAATTACATACGATAAGGTTCCTCAACTGATTAGTTTTAACACACTCTCCACTCTTCAGCTTGGATAAAGCACCTCTTCTTGATTTATCACTGATTAAAATCAACAGTAAAATCCTCACTGATTTCACTGAGCAATGGATGAGCTCTTTGTGCTCTGCAGCCCAAAAGGACCTGAAATCGTGACTGTATTTAACCATAAGAGATTTTTTCTTTTGTGCCAGGAAGCAGTGTCAGGCACTTTGGGGAGTGTCTTCCAAGTGTCTTGCTCACTCTGGGCTCCCTGCTTGAGGAAGCATATGGCTCTTTGTGCTTGAAGCCCCATAAATCTGCCTTAGTTTAAAATATATGAATGTGAATCATTAGCCTAAGATTTCAGAGCTAATAAAAGAGAACACAAGCTCAATATCACTTCTAAGCATTTCTGAATTTGACATTATCATGCCACTGACCACTCCTAGGACAGCTTTTTCCAGTGATAAAAACATCTTTTAAAGTTCAAAAAGACTTTTTTTTCTTTAGAATCTTTATGGACAAATACCTTGTGAAGACTACATACCCAAAATAGCAACACCACCACTTGAATCTAATTAAAACCATTTGTCAGAAACATATTTTAAAATTCAATGAGACCTGTATAGCCAGCCTTGAGTTCAAACTACAATTATACTGGCCTGTGTGTAATTGGAATCACAGGGATTAATGAGCACATACGATTGCAATTTTTTTCCTCTACCAAGATTTTTCATTTTAGAGGAGGAAAGAAATAAGTCACAAAATAAAAATTGTGCACTTCAGAGTATGCTAAAGTGAAAAGCATCCACAATAAGCATCAAACAAAGGGAATAAAGGGGGTTTGGGCATGAAAGACTTGGCCAAGTCTGGAACTACTTACAAAACTTTTCGTTCTAAACTGGTTTCATGACCTGGCCAGAAAGATTTGATATTCAGGTGTGTTTGTTTTCAGACACAAGGATTATTGTCTTAAATTAAACTTGAAAGTTCTAGATGTTTAACCACCAACTGAATTAACAAAAGCCATTTATTTCAAGTAAAGAAAAAACACACATTAAAATACAAGAAGGAAATTCCTCCTTTACATGCACCTCCTTTCCACTTTGATTATTCCTTATCTAAAGACAAGAAAAAATAAAAGTGAGATATAATGCCAAAGTGGCTTTTCACTACCTTAATGCACCTCCAAGCTTTTACCAAAACCTTGCAGCTGTTCCAGTCCTTGCTCTATGTTGGGGCACAAAGAACAAAACAGATAGAAAACAGTGAGCTTTTACTAAAACTCCTCTCTCCAACCATAATTTATTAACTCACCTGACATTTCTTCCATGGTAGATTAGAGGTGGGCAGCAACAGGCTACTCCAGCTGCTCCACATCACAGAAGATGATCGGAACTAAAAAGGATAAATTTCAAAGATCCTGGATCTTAAATCACACTGCTATCACAAAAAGAGATATGGTCTGCAAAGGCAAGGAATATCTTTTATTAGTTCAGCAGGTATAACTGGGAAACACCAGATATGGTTTTGGGTGCAGAATTCCTCCTCCAGGCCTTTGAAATACTTTTCCCTAAAAAGAGGTACACATTCCCCAAAATACATCTGGTTTTTACCAGTAATGCCATCTCATATAAATGTAGAATGTTTTGATCTATTATTTGCCTTACTTATACTTTAAGGTTGGATCATCCCAGCTGCAACACCGCAATGCTGTGGCAAGATTGAATCCTACATTTGTTGATAGTTTTGCAGCACGTTGGGGAGGCACCAACATCCTTTCATCACCCAGAAATAGTTCTCCAACAATAATCTTGAAGTATTTCCAGGCACAAAGAAGCCTCCGGTGACAAGAAAAGAAATCTCCATGTCAGGTGTATGAGTAAAGCTCAGGACTCTGATTTGGTCATTATGACTGGTTTAATTAATAATTACGATGCTGTATCAAGGCTGTGTCTTTTCATTGTTTTGTTACCCTTCACTTAACCTGATCCAAAGCTTACCTTTTTACTAGCTTTTCATGGACTCTGGGTAAAACTAAATTAACTAACCCAATTCAATCAATAAAGAACTTGTCCCTCACTGGCATCATATGCTTGCTTCCCTTGCTTTTCCCTTAGGAGATGCACCTTTAAAGGCTTGATGAAGACTCAACTCCCAGTACATAACTTGTGGATATGCAGATTCCCTATGTTTTCACAGCTTTCCCCCATATTCATCATAAATGGTGCTTGCATGGTGTGGGCAGAGTTATGCTACTGACAACTTGTCTTTATAATGCTTCTATTTGCTGTAAGAAATCCAACGACTTTTATCAAAGCAAAAGGTGAAAAAAGCAGGCTCTGGCTGCTAAACTAATCAACAGTAGTCTCCTTCCAACTTTCACTGCCAAGTCATTTCCTCCCATGGTCGTTATGTTGTTGTTTGTACAGCAACAGCTGCTTCACAGGAGAAGTAGAAGACACTGCTCCTTTTGCCAGTGTCAGTAGGTGATGGGAGGAGCCCGTCTCAGACCCGTAGGAATGGACTCACGCAAGGGGTCTTTGGGCAGGAATGTTTGATTGCCTTTCCAGGGCCAGGAGAGAAATCAGGCTCTCATTTTCAAATGATCCAAAACAGAAAAGTGATTAACAACACAGGGCAGACAAAAGGACTGCTTTGTAACAACATGATTACATGATTCTCTAGTTTCCCTGTGTGTTCAAATACATCAGCTCTTTCTCTACTGTAAAGCTGTGATTTAGCAGCCTTCCTGATTAGCCAAAAACTGCTATACAGCAAGACCTGTCTGTTAATTAAGTCAGCACTAGACTCTCTCCTCTTCCCTTGGTAGCAGCTGAAGGCCACTGAGGTGATTTTTCTCTCTGCTGCTACACAGCTCTGTACCAGGGCAACCCAGGGCTCCTCTCCCAGCACTGCCTCCATCTCCCACTGGCCCTGCAGCAACCTGTGGCAAACCCCAGGCACCATCCTTGGTCTGCCTCTTCCCCCATGCCTCATTCCAAGCCCTGATCTTTCTTCCAGGGAATTGTAATTTACACACAATACAAAACCTTAAAATGAACCTTATTTGATTTCCTCTTGTTTAGGCAAAGGAAGGAGATAGGCTTTCTGAACTTAAAGGATTTATGATAGGTGCCCAAATCAGTACTTTCATTACAACACTCTTCAAGATCATAAAAGGCAAGGTTTTATTTTATTTTCACTGAAAAGTTTGCAGTCATATTGCATTTCTTCTTATTTATCAAAGAAAAGCTCCAGAGTCTTTCTGAACCTTACTTGCATTAAAATAACATGGTAGGAATGATGTCAGTCTAATTTGTTAATTTACAATGGCATTTACTGAAGTGGGCCCTGTGGCTAATTTGGGAAATAGACAAAGTGGCACTTTAACCCCAGTTGTCTTCTTCACTGTCCCGGAAGATTTTTCCTCCCTCAGCAGGGAAGGGCAAGAAAATTCTGTCTTGGCTGCAGAACTGTTGAGTTTTGAAAGAGGGCAAGAAAGAATCATAATGGGCAAAATGTGCGGCAGGAGAGACACTTAAGCTTAAGAAAAATACATTGTAAAGCAGTGAGTTGAAAACACAATATCCTATTTGCAAACTGTCATGCACAGTATACAAAACCTGTGGGTAAGGTTGCAGGCTTAAGCCCTGATTGCAAGAAGATGCCAGCACCAAAGGGGTCATCGCATTGGGGTAAAAAAAGGTACATGGAAACTTGTCCCATTTTGTAGTGAGCTACTGCTGCTGTAGCAAGTTTCTCTAGCGTGTTGATGCGGGTGTGTGGCAACTGAGGCTGAGCATGAAAAAGCCAAGGCTTCTCGTCACCTGCCCAGGAGGGAGCAGTAGCTGGTGAGTTTTAGCAAGGACCCAAATGGAAGTGCTCTGTAGGAGTAATCTGGGGTTCAGTCCTGCTGCACACATACACGTATAACTCTTCTACAGGTTAGAAGACTATCTGTTGAGATGCCCATCAGGTAAAAATTGTTAGAATTATCATTGGAAGGGGATAACACCTCCTGCACATGCACATCAACTCCTCCCATTTTATTGCTATTTGATTTCAGTATTTCTCTGCTGATGTTTTGTCCCTCACATATTTCCCTTGTTAGTGGACAAAACACTGTGGAGAGAGGGTGAACTGGAGGTCTTCTGCCATTTAATGTCACTAAAACTGAAAATGCTAATATTGTTATTCAGTTCATTGAAAACAGGCTGGAATCTCGGCAGTAGTTATGATTTAGTGAACAGAGCTTATTTTAAAACAATACTTTTTCTCTCTTGATGCCCTCTTTCTTTTCTCCATCTCCAGGGAAAACACTGTGTCTATGCCTGACTTTTCTATTTTTTTTCCATCATAGAAATTTGAGGGAGGACAACTCTATGTTGCTTTACTGTGCTTTTGGCTCAAGCCAAATCTAAAAGAGGTGCTAAAAATCTTGATCATTTGTTAACACAATATGGGGATTAAACCTTCACAAAAGATTGTCACATAGTAGAGAATGGAGAAATAACTCCGAAAAATACAGAAGGAAAAAAATGTTATAAGCAAAAGAAAACGTATGCATAGAAAGTGTTTTTGCTGCATCATTTTCAACATAAATCCATAGAGAATCTAAGGAAATTATGGATTCCTCTGCAGGCTCCCATGATAAAGAGCTCAAATCTCTCCACCACCTACACAGACTGCAACAAAAGCTGACACAGAAAAAACTAGAGCCAGAAAATGGGAAAAGTCACTCTTATTTCTCCCATTCCCACCTGATAACCTTCCTGAAGGTCAGTCCATTCCCACATGAAGATCATTATTCAGCCTCTGCCACCAGACTTGTCCTTAAAAGCAGGATCATATTTACCATGGGTTTCTCATTAGTTTCTTGATTTGTAACTTAATGCTTTGAAAGAAATGTTTATAAGTATCATCTGTTAGCCAAAACGAGGTCTAGCAGACCAGTATCCCAAGAATGCTGCACTGATCAGCTGTGCTAATTGCTTCCACCAGCTTGCTGAAGTGCCTCAGCTGAACATAATATGGAAAATACATTTCTCTTTGCACCACTGCAAAAGGATTTCCAACACCTCTCCCTGAAAAGCTGAAGCTGAATCTATTACTGTTCTTATGCCACCATCCCTTGATACAAATGACAGAATGTTTCTCCATTTAGCAGCCACTTTTATTTGCTCTTCTCTGCTGTTTCCTCCACAAGTTCTATCTTACTGTAATTTTTTGTTTTAGTACCTTTCAGTTTCTCTTTCCACTGGTGCACCATCAAGAGTCTTCTATTCTAGTTTGCTGAAAATTATAATTCTTTCTTCTGCTCCTCAGCTTCCTACTCTTTGATCCTTTTTTTGCTTTCCTAGTAAGCCACCTGACCTTTCATACCTCCTCTATCCTATTTTGCCTCATTCACCTCCTCTTCTTCTTTCTCAACTGCTTTTATCTTTCTTCATCTATGTACTCTGGCTTCCCAGTTCCTCTTCAGATGAAAATGTATTTTTTTTTCCTAGAGACTGATAAAGCCCAGAAATCAAAAACTTCATCTTTCATCTTATTTTCTTATTTTCAGTATGGATTCTATTAAAATGGAGTTGGGCTTTCCACTTTACAGTATACTGATGCAGTATTAGGAGAGTTCCAGTTATGTGGTAAAGGACCAAAGGAATTAAAAGTCAAAGAAAAATTCAGAAGCTTTAAATATTTTGCTAATTTAGATATTAGCTAAAATTACATACAGATGTACACAGCACCTCCATCTTTCATTATGTACTGCTCTTTGCAACGCTCTGGTCTCTTTACATTAGCCAAAAAAGACTGGTTAAAACAGACCAAAACAGGAGATGTTTGTCCAAACTGGCAGGTTTCTGGTGGTGGGCAGGGGACTGACCAAGATGCACAATTGGAGAACAAGAGTCAGGAATGTAACATTTGCCAGTGGCCTTTGTCACACAGTATAAACATGGGTCTTTTCTGTTCTTGGAGACATCTGGCCAGATGCAGTAGGACACTGCAGTCTCCTTCCTGACACAGAGGGATACAGATGTGGGGAGTGAGAAATCCACAAACGGCAGAAGAAAGGAGAGACTGAAGAGCGGGGAGAGGTTGCAAGTGTGAGGTGGATTCACAGAAGTGGTGTGAATGTCATCTTTTACTCACAGCTTGTTCAATGAATCTCCTTCCTCCATGTCCCTGTGACCTTCCATTCTTTGATTCCAAACATTCAAAGCCAAGGCCAGAAAGCAACCGTGTTTACACACCAGCATGTCAGAGGTGCTGTGCCTTCACCTGCTGATGGCGTGTAATTCCTATGGGGCCAATTTGAATTAACAAAAATGTGTATTTCATGAAGAGTTGAAAACATGGAGGCTTTTGATGGGATCAATTGTTATTGCTGTCGCTGGCAACCCATCACACAATACCTCTTCTGCCTCTTCTCCAGCAAGCACAGAAGTAGATGCATGGCTGGGTGAGCCAGTGTTCCTTCCCTGCTGCAGCTGTATAGCAACTTCTCTGCTGGATGCTGGCTGGGTCATGGAGAGAAGAGAGACAAAACTGCCCTAGCTGCCTTCTTTTCTATTTCTCTTTGAAGCATGGAGTTTACAGGAGAACTGGAGTGGAGGAATGGCTGATGGGATCCAAATGAACCATGATGAACAGGCTTCCTCCTGCCACTCATGTAAGCATAGGGGCCATGAAGTAAGAAAATCCAGCAACCAGGTCATGACTGTCCTTTTTCTTTTCCTGCCAAGTGTAAGAGCAGCAAGTGGTTGGAAAGGCTCAGAGGTCATTTAGGATGAGTGACAGCACACTCTGCTTCAGCCATGGCCACATGCCATTCCTGTGTCATCCCACCTGCACCAGAGAATTAGGGAATGAAAAATTTGCTGCCTGAAAGAGCTACCCTATTTAATTTTGCTGCCCTTGGATTGTCAGATTGGATGTCAGAAAACCAACATCAAACAAGGAACTTACAGTAAATAATTGATTTTGACCTCCCAGGCTTGATGAAAGATGTATCCTTGACATGAGAACACAAATATCTGAGTTTCAAAATGTATTCAGCATTCAAGTCCCTCCACCTACATATGTACTGCACCCTACTAAGGTCCAAGAGCAGACAATATATGCAAGGCTGGGTATGAAAGGCTATTGTTTCCCTTGGCTATGGCTACAAATAGGGAAACTAAAAACATTCAAGTCTCCCCTCCCTGTTTAAGGATATGGTGATACAAAACCGGCAAGCTCCTCTTCACTGTCGTTCTTCCATATCTCTCACAGACTCTGTTCTCTCCAAAAGCCCAGATGAAAACACAGTCTGCCTCCACTGCCCAGGCTGTTGGCTTTTATTTTTGTGTTTGTCAAATGATCCCTGTGCTTCAACCCATGAAGGACTGATCAGACTCTCTTCCCTGCTCACCTTCTTATCAAAACATGGATTAAAGAAGGATGAACCACTAGGAGCAAACTAAGGGAGGAAGGAGTGCAGGCAGAGTTTTCCTAACACTCGTAGTGCGCACATCCATAGCAGCCTCCTGTGACTCCCTTCCATCAGTGGTGATGTGCTCATCACACAGCTCTCTCTGGGACACTGCCTTTGCACACCTGGATCCACTCATTAAGTTTAAGGATAAGATTATTATGCTTTTGTTTTTATCACAAAATTACCCAGGCTATTCTAAACCAAGAATTCATCTCCCTTTTGAGATTTATTAAATACTTTCCTATTAAACAAGGTTTATTAACTATTCTACATAGTAAGAAATTATGGCAAAGAATAATAGAATATAAATATGAATCACAACAAAAATCACCTACTATTTAATCAAATCCCAATAAAGATTGTTTAATTTAATTTTCTCAAGGAGTAAGTGTCTACATTTGCAGTTTCTCAGATTGATTTAATTCATTCTCCACAAGCTTTACTTCTGCTCTTAGCAATCCACAGGAAAAAGTTACTCTGCCCATGGTCTATTGTATTTGCACAAAATATCTTAAAGGAGAAACAGAATGCTACATGATGGTATTGTCATTATATTCTGACTTGTACAATACACAAAACATGATTTAAAATTACCTGCCTGTTAAAGCCAGTTTAGATAGCAATAAGTTTAAATACAAATATGTATATCTAGATTAAAATAATTATGTATGTGCAGTCAGGGTGAATATTTTCAGAAGATTCTCAAATGGTTTCTGTGAATCCTGAAGGTGAGGAAGCCCAGAGATAGATGTTCAATTCCCAGGTGCTATGGGAAGTCGACAAAAGAGATAAAAGCAGTCTTCTGGTTTTAATTTATACCAAGCTCCTGTTTCCTTTTCTTTCAGCAGTGTTTTGCCAACCTGAAGAGCATGAAGTCCAACTGCTGCTGAGGCCAGTGTTTCATGTAGATTGTTTACAAGTGTTAGAGACAGCACTCCCTGTGCCTTCTGTGCAGGGGGAAGGAGAAGTTGGCCTTCTACTACTTCTCTTTTGATGGAAGAATCTTGCTTTCTTTTGTATTCCTCCCACAGAGTTTCCTACAAGGCAGCATGATCCAGCCCTCAGTAATCAAGATGCCCATCCTCTTCCCACAATTTTCAAGTACAAAAGCCAGCTCTGACATCAACGAGAAAGAGAAAGTAATATTATTAGTGCTAATTGGTTAGTAACAAATCTCTCTGGGACATATAAAGCCTATTCACAACTTGAAACAGTTACATAGGGGAACACATAACTGAGCATGAGAAATTCATCAAAAATCCTCAGCAAGCCTGCAACCAGCTCAGCACTGACTTCAGCTGGCTAACCCAAATATTCAGTTCACGCTTTGGTGAGCGACAGTTTAGCAACAGTATTTAGCTTTTTGCATCTTTGGGAAAAAAAAGAACTGCTTGAAGGAAGAGAGTTTCGCTTCCACAAGCAGCAGACTAACTCCCCAGTATTTTCTGACCTTCAACGATATCCCTAAATGCAATTTTAGACAAAAGCATCAGGAAGGGAGAAAGACTTTTTATGTAGAAATAAAATAACCATTTCTATTTCATTTGTACACTAAAGTCACATAAACAAGTACTGCCAGCTTCTGCTGGAAGTTATTTAAGATTCATCTCCAGAAGTGGTTTTTTGTTTTACTGTTTTTGAGCTAACACTTTCCTTTTGCCTATTAGTAATCACTTGGGAGATTATTATAACTTTTTTTTCCCCATTCATTTCACTCTTAATCACATTGAACAGTGAAAGTCGATGAATAAATTTCCAGACTGTAAATAGCTTTTTCTATTTGATCCTCTGTTTCGTGTGCAGAAACACAATCCAAACACTTAATCAAATCTATGTCTATCACATACCTACTGAAGTGCCCACTAAGCTCACAACATGAGAGCATAGGTCACACTCCTCTCTGCAAGACACCACGTGGGACAGGAAGCAAGACACCAGCACTGAACCATGTAAAGGCAGGCCCACCATAACTCAAGGGCTTACACTTTTGGTGCAAGAAAAAGGCAAAAGAAATAGGAAATAAACTAAGGGAGATAAGAACTACTGGACTCAGAACGGGGAATAGAGTTATGAGTGAAAGTGAGGAATCCAGTGGGAGACACTGAGCAAAAAACTTATTGCCGGTCAGCAAGCTTCTCTGTGTGTTCTGACACAGATACCGAGGCCATCAGTTTCATCTCTGAAACTGAAAATGAAACTGTGAATAAGTTATAAGCCCTGGAAATCAAATCAAAGAGAAGGAAAGGGTGAAAATCCAACATCTTGATAGAAGCCAAATAAGGGGGGAAAAGAATCCGATTTTTTTCTCAAAATTCAGGACAGTCTCTGGAGGTCAGGTCATCCTCTGTATGACCAACATATCAGATCACCTTAGCCTAACTCAGGCCTGAGAATACCCTGGTTCACCCGAGGCAAGGCTTACAGAGCTCACAAGGCAGCCAGTCCCATGATACAACAACCACTGCAAAACATCTGAGTTTAAAGCCAATATTGGCAGTGTAGGCTGCTGGAGAAGGACAGAGAATGTAGCCTTAGAGAAGTTCTCATATATGGCTCCTTTATGTCTCACCATATGGAGAAGCACAGAAACAACAGTTCAAGCTTCCCTGGCCTAAGCCAGGCAGTGTCCCTCAGGGGTAATCCACAATAATTTACATTAGAAAAGGAAAAAACTGTTTTTAAGTCTTTATATTTTCAGCCTTCTCTGCTGTGGGAGTCACAAATTATGCTAACTATTCACTATATTCACTAGCAAGCAGAGTGAGACCACTGAATTAATTTCTCATAAGACAACAAAGAGTCATAAGATACTAAAAGATCTCCAGTCACTTTCATTACCAGGCTGGACAAAATAGTAGGCAGTGATTTTTACTTTTTAATTTTGTGTTTTTAACGTAAAAGAGATATGACACAGATCCTGAGAAAGGTTGTCTAATTATTTGCCCAAATATTTCAGGAAATATGATGAGCAGGATATCACAGGATTTGCATGGCTGTTCCAAAAGTGGAAGTAAAAATGATTGCTTGAGTGCTTTAGCTGAGAAATATTGAAATATTGAAGATCAAAACCAGACTTTCCAGGTAAAAACTGTGATGGAGCTGGATGAGAAAAAGTGAAGGATAGTTCCCATCCCATAAAATAGGTCAGGAGAACCTGGGCTTAGAGGATAAATGCTTTTCTGTGACTAAGGTCAATTTTACTTCAATAATTGCTTTTCTCTGAGAAGATAATTAAGGTGAAGATGATGATAATATTGATGATTTAATGCTCTTTAATTCTACTGAATAATTTAAGGTGAGGACAACAGTTTGCCTTCAAGCCGTTACTTGCCTCCTTTGATGTAGTCCCAGTGCTAAGGAGACATATTTAACACATGCTTATTTTTAGTGATTTCCTTATTGTTTCAAGGAGCAGATAATGATACATTTTCAGCACTATTACGTGGTTTATAAAGGAAATAATCAAGAGCCTGCAACTAAATAAATAGTAAGTTCCCTAATCTTTTCAAATGCTTGAGGTTAAGGTCCAAAAACAGTAAGAAGTATTTGGGGCTCTGATAAGTGCAGATTCAGAAAGCTCCCAGTGGCTAAACCAAGAATACAGGTCAGCTTCCTAGCTCAGGTAAACGTATTGATTAATAGGGACTTGTATGGATTTACAGCAATTCTATTGGGCCCAGCTGAGGCTCCATTTTAAATGGATGATGGTATCTGGCCCAGTTCTTACCTAATTCCCTAGAAAGATAATCAAAGCTCATAATTTTCACAAGCAGAGAAGTTTGGTGCTTTTTTTTTTTTTTAAATGCATCAGGGAATTTCTCAAACCTACAGAAATACTACTCAATTTTACATACATATATATATATATTACATAATCAAGGTAACATGTAATGACAAGGTTTGCAGTGAATCTGTTTCCTCATCACCCCAGAGCCACGTTCTGAAGCCAATCCACTACAGCAGCAAGCCTAACCTGGAATACCCAAGCAGTATAGAAGGTGTAATACACTGAATTTTTCTCACAACATCTTCTGACAAAACTGATTCATCATACTGTGATGTTAACATTGAACCAAAATGGTAATTGAAATGTTTGTGTTATTAATTACTTTGCTGATAGGAAGGGAAAGTATTTCATATATGAATTGTGTAGAGGTTGCTACACGTAGGTAGATTAAAGGAAGCAGATTCTAATCCCAAGGACCTAGAGGACGAAAACTAGATCAAAAATTCCCTTAACATATTTTAACAAATTAGAAAAGTCTTGTGGAAAAAAAGGTAGCTATTCAATACAGGAATGTGCAACACAGTGAGTCAGAATTCAGCAGCAATATACACAACATAAAGAACAACCGGATTTCTCACACTCTTGCAGAAAGTTTTGGGGACTATCATGCAATTCAAGTTCAGCATCAGTTGACAACACTGTGCTGTTGCAAAAGAGAAAAACATTGTACTGGGAAATATAAACAGGGGTAACATTTATAGACAGATGATGTAATCCTCCTGTTATTCTTAGCTTTGGTAAGGTCTCAGCTGAAGTGTTTTGTCCCATTTTGGGCATTATATTTCAAGAAAGATGTGTATCGGCTGAAATTTTCAGATAAGAGTAAATAAAGTTTTATGAAACGCACCACACAGGCAGGATTGAGCAATTTCATGTTGTTTATCCCAGAAAATGGAGTACCAACGATGACATAGTAATTGCCTTCAAATCTTTAAAACACTACTGCAAAGAAGAAAGGGAAGTGATGCTGTCCAAGTTCATGAAGAATAGAAAATAAAACAGTAGGCTCAAATCCACCAGAGAAGATTTAAGAGGGGAGCTGGACAAACTTTTTCACAGTGAAGCATTGCAACAGATTGCTCAGGAGGATGGTAACTCAGAGTGCACAAGGGCCAGCTGCTCCCTCAGGGGTGGGATGCCTGGAGCCACGTCCAGTGCCACAACTGGCAGGGCAGAGACCCCCACACAGGGCCCATCCCACTGCCCCTACCAAGGAATCAGGGCAGGCCAGGGGAGGCAGGTCAAGCCAGTGTTATCTGGCAAGTTCTGGTGATGCAGCAGGTCCAAGACCAAGCCAAGCACCAGTCAGCAGACTGAGACCAGGAAGGAACGTGGCCAAGTAAAGCAGGGCTGTGGCTTGAGCCTGGCATCCTACGGCATTGCAGGGGCAGGGACTGATGGCCCTGGGCTGGGCTGAAATAAAAGTCCCTGGCCCAAGGGCAGGCATGAAGCCTACTCCAAGGGAGGCTGGGCAGGACCAGTAAGGCCACTGATGCTCTCAGGGCTGCAGGACATGGAATGCCACATGGAAAGGCTGGAGGTCTTCAAGAGCAGGCTCCTGGCAGGATGGGCACAGACATCTCTGATCCAGCCTTGGGGCAGAAGAAGAGACCAAGTGACCTCTAGGCTTGCCTTCTTTGTTTTGACATGCCAAGTTTGATGCCAGAGATCTGAATCCTTCTATTGTACATCTGCTGTGGCCCACAGTGATGTTCCCCAGATATCAAGAAGGATGCCATGGACAGAATGAAAAGACATCACACCAGAGCTCTTAAAGGTCCCAAATCAAAGAGCGAGAGATATCTTCCCCACTTCTGGGGCAAATACATTAAATATTGATAATTTACATCCATAGGTTTCTTATTCTATTATTCCAGTAATAGTGTTAACACTGACTACATTTTTAGTCTGGATAATTTGCTTCTACCCATACATCCATAAATATTCTATATGGATAATATAAATACAAGAGATGGTGAATACTGATCTATTAGCTGTTTCTATATAGTGGAAAGTATATTATTTCTTCAGCTGTGCTTCCTCTGGCCCTGAAGATTTCTGGTTCTCATACTCAGATCACTTGCTCACCCAAGTCACACCCCCGCTGCCAGAGAAAGAATATGCATGAATAAATGTCCACTAACAAACACAAAATTATAGTCAGGCCACTGTTCTGTAAAACTAACATCCTTCCAGTAGTTACAGACCTAGTTATTATCTGTACTCAGACTGTTAATTTTACATGTATATTTCTGACTTGTAATCATTCATGTGCTTCCACTTTGTCCTCCCACTTTATTTATGGAGTATTTTTGCTATAATCTTAAATGTACCAAACAAATATGGGCTTTGGCCATCCAGTTAGTTCTGATATCACTGACGCTCACCACATATCACAGCACACCTCAAAAAGAAAAGCCTAGCTCAAGCCCAATTCAAGTATTTTGGGGGTGATATTGGATTACAGAAAACTTTCATCCTCTGAATGGAGGCAGATAGGATGCATATCTCCTGTGAGGCATTTTTAATTTGTGCTTATCCCCAGGTGGAAGGGAGCACTATATTGCCTGTAGCTGGACTGGCTCACATGTAGGAGGCACTCAATCTCCCAGAAGACTCATTTAAGAGTGTAAAGACTATCGGACACTTTACTGAAAAAATTGAGTGGCCAAAGTGTATAACCCTGGCATGTAACCTGCTCAGAATCAGAAGTTCATTCATACTTCCATGGTGTCCTGCATGAATATGCTGTATATTGTGATTTTGAGTTGATGTTTATGTTGCAAAAGGAGACCAAGTAATCATGTTTTAACCAGGTAACCACTGAAAGCCAGGAAGAAATCTTTTTTTAGGAATGTGGGAATTACTTTGGCTGTCTTCTTTCAGGGATCAATGAGGCAAGAATATTTGTAATAGCTTTTTCCTTTCCAGACAATTGACAACAAATTAAGCATTGGGGAAGACAGCTGGAGAGACAGGGACAAAAGCTGTAGGCTTCATGTAACAGTTTGCTACAGCTGTTTCTGCAGGGCTGTGCCTTTGCCGTGAGTGTGATCACAAAAGATTTCCTTTTTGTTTCCAGCATCACTCAGCAGCCAGGACTGATTACTGAACCACTATCCTGGTTCTGTCTTGCTATTCCTCACTCACTCTGATTTTGTATAGCTAATGTAGAAGACTGGAGCAAACTTCTTGTGTCAAAGGAAACATCATCTTTCCACACTACCTCATATTCAGGCAGTCTCTGTCTAAGAAACCCAAGAATATGAGGGGAAGTCAGTACCACAACATGTGTTTTCAGTTACTAAGAAAACCAAAAGGCAGGTAATGGGTTTGGATCTAATGGCAATTGATAGTCAATATGTATGGAAAGCAAACTGCAGTCTTCTCACATATCCTCAAGAAACCAGAATTTAAAAGCTTATCAGTTAATGCTGACAACACAGGAAATACAGTCTGGGTTTCACTATGGATTCAGAAAAGTACCTACATCCTTCTCACAGCATTTAAATGTGTGACTTCTTCAAGTCTTTTAACTATTCCATAGAGAGAGGGAAGTGGATTTGTGAATTTCTGTTATCAGTGTAAAACAACCAGGTTACTGTGCTGATGTGACTAGTTAGAGGTACTGGTGTGATTGATTCACTGCAGATCTTGGGAAAGGACCTCTCACTCATCCAATTTAGCACAGTTGGGCACACATTTACAAACTGAAGACTGCATAGTCCCATAATTTCTATGTGGGATCATGAGGAGGATTAACACAGCACTGGCTATAGCACTGTTTTTATATCAATATAGCTAGCTTTATTTCCCGAAAACTTTAATTCAGATGAGGTTAGGCCATGGATGTGAGCAAGGCAATAGATTACACTGAAGTAATCAAAAGTGGATGTGAAAAAAAAAAAAAAGTAGAAGAAAAAGGTTTTGAATCAGAATCACAGAATCATTCAGCTTGGATGGGACCCCCTGAGATCATCCGAATGATCTGGTACAGCTCAAATGGAAGTTAAAGCTTCAAGCAAAAACTTGTGCTTAAAGCTCTGCTGGCTGTTTGCAACACAAGTATATTATTTTTAAGTCTCTTAGATATTAAAACTTGCTTATCTGTGAATTTTCTCCTAAACCAGTCAAAGTTACAGGATTTAACCTTGGTGGGACCAACCTCATTGACCTTTGACCTCAAATGTTCTCACTGCTAGTACTAGTTCCAAAACCTGCCTCACGGGAAATTTGAACAAACACTCTAATTAGAGAAAATTCTGCTCAGATATTTTATTTGCTGGTCTTCTATTGCTTCATTTCTTTTCATAACACAGAATGAAAATGAATATTTGAGAAATTAATCTGTTGTTAGAGTTTGTTTTTCCCCTAAACCCATCAGATTCTAGATCTGCTATTAAACTTGCACACTGTGAACGTTGTCTATGTGTTTTTAAAGATCAGTTTGATGTCACAGTAGTAGTAGTAGGTTTTATATTTAGAAGAGCAATAAATAAATAGTGCTTTAGGTAAAAATTACTATTTTCACACACTTTCACTAATAAAGCATTACTCTTGTCAGTAAGATTGCCTGATAAGACAAGTTGTGACAAAGATTCTATGAAATATCAGTGGAATTCTAGTGCTCCTTAACCGAAAATGTGCTTGGATTTATCTCATGAAAATCGAAAATTCCTTTTAGGTTTAGCGCAGAGCGAATTATTTGATGTGCCCGTGCCGCCATCTAGTGGGCGTTAAGCCTCCTGCAGCAGTCCTGTGTCAGCCCAGCGTCACCTGCTGCCAGCACCGTGTCACCTGCTGCCTGAGCACTCTGGGTGTGACACCGTCATCGGCTCAGAAAGGCCATAACAACTCGACTCTTAGTGATGTCTCCTACAAGTCATAACTCAAAACCCTTCTGATCTCGTCCTGGTGAGAACTTCTCAGGATGAAGAGCATTTAATGTGCTTTACATAAGATCCTTCACTTAAATGTGGGCAGACCAAAGCCAAGTTATTTTTTCCCCTCTATATTTGCATAATGCAAAGAAGAAATTCATGGTTTATAGACACATTACTTCCAAAGACATCAGAATGTCAAAATGTGATTTGTGATCCACTGAGACCACAGGTCTCCCATGCAGCAAGCCCTGCAGTAGCTTTCACCATGCATGATTGAAATTGGACTGAGACCTTGAAAATCTAGTGTAGATTATTTTGAAGCCTCTTTTACAATTGCACCACAATTCTAGGGTCCAAAATACATCAATCTTAACCTCCTCATTATATCTCTACCTATCCAACTGAAATGTTCTCTATTCAATTTCTGCTTCTTCTAATAATATTTTACTGTGGTCAAGACATCCCTTATGCCTGACTTTGAAAAACAAACTATCTGTCATCTATAGGTTGCTTTCTTAGCTATCTATTTATTGCTATTCACCTGCCCTTTTCTGTTGGCTCTAAGTAGACTGAAGGATAGGTGGATAGAAAAAAGTCTATTCATTTGCTTTCCATTAGCCAAGTTGTAGGTATATTCCCTAATTCTACACTTACAGGGATTTGGGGAACTACCAAAATAGTCTCAAACAATAATCACTGATAGCCTACTTGCCTTATAAAAAGCTCCTTATTTTGTGAAATGCTCCCTTGTTAAGTCCACACAACTTTTTGGTTGTAACCTTGTCAGAGGAAAGCTTAATATTAGTTAGTGCTGGTGCTCAGTCATGCTTAGCTTAATATTTAATTAGATCACTAGAACTTGTTAGTACTGGTAGCAAGAGCATTTCAGACATACATTGAATGTGATCATGCCTTGGTTTTCCTAGGTAGGTACCCATTTTCTGATGAAACTGGGTTGATTGATTGATTGATTGATTGATGTGTCTTCTGTCATCTTCATTAGGCTCATTTTCTGTGCTTTGTCTCCTTCCTGCAACAAAAGAGCATTGTTTTACTTTATTTGAGAATTTTTCCCTCAAAAATCTCTGCTCCTCGAGAGCTTTGTTCTGTGTGTATTTATTTCCTCATCATTATTAAACACATCAGTCTTGTACACAGTTTTCTGTAAGACCCTGATATTTCAACTCACTCTATAAATAATTTAGGGTAAGAACAAGCTTTTTCTTATTTTTAGTGATGCTTCATGCAATATGGACAGCACCTCAAGCATTAAGATTGCAAATACAACCACAAGTATGTTTTAATTATTCATCATTCAGGCAGCTCTTCCTTGGCTAATGATTTGGATCTTTTCTTCCACATATACTACCCTTTTATTTATATCACATTTGCCAGCTTTTTTCTCCTTTTCTGATTGACATTAGCATTATTTCTACACCAAATAGGGGTGAAACCTAGAAGATTGTCAGCTTTCCTTCACAAAGGCCTCAGCCACATCCAAAATCATGTCCTGGAATTGTTTGAGGAATGCTAGTTATCTGTAAAACATGAGGAAAAGATAAAAATGGTTCCACTAAATGGAATTAAATTTTCTCTCTGAAAGATATCTTGATGATAAATATGAGTAACAATATAATTTTATGTACGAATGCAGCTCATGACTTTGAAGCATTTCAGTACGTAAGACAAAGAACAATCTTTTTTTTTTTAAATCACAGTTTTACCATAACAACCAGACAGGTCCAGAGATATTCAGTAATTCCCCCGACTGTTTCAAGAAAGAAAGCCAGTGTCAGTCAGAAAAAGTATCCATCTTCTGACGGCTGACTCTATGCTCAGCATACACTGCTGCAAACTCTTGTAATTCTACCAGTCTCATGACAGCTTGTTCTTGCCTTTAAGGAGTGACTACTTGGAGCTCTGTGACCACAAGAATTTTAATTATTTATGCACTTTTAAAAATCCTTGCAGTTGCATTTTTAAAAATTATTTATAAGACAATCTTGCTGCTTCATCTGTAGTTTCAAAATGGTTCAGTTGGCAAGAATGGAACCTGATAGCTTTCTGTATTCATTTTCCTTCTCATGAAAAAATGAAGTGCTGGCTGATCTGTGCGTCTTCAAATCAAAGGATGGGATTGAGGGGGGATTGGGTTTTTTATGTTACCTATTGCTAAATACCTTGGAATAATTCGTCCTTATTTAAATACTGCACAGACATCTAACAGTTGAACAAGAATTTATCCATAAACTTCCAGAAACTACCTAAAGAAGAAACTATGCCAATGGTTCTGGCTCTAATTTGGTAGTTGCCACATGTCTTCTTGAGTTTTCTTCATCTTTCTTTTTTATTTTTCTAGTTTATATTCCTCTCTTCAGTGGTTCTGTTACAGTGATCTTATAAGTTTTAATTTTCCAAAGAGAAGAATTGAAGTAGTCTCCAAATTCCTGCCAGAAAACCCTTCTCAGTAACTGTTTTGTTTGGGTTTTTTCTTGACAAGATGATAAATATCTTCACAATATATTTTTAATTCAGGTTTGTCATAGTTTCAGCGTAAATGTTAACATGGTAATAACAACACAATTTACACATTGGGAGAGCAGAGATGTTGAATATTTATATACACTTCTGCTATAGTAGTCTTAATTGCATAGTAATGCAACCACATTTTCAGCCTGAGCAAATGTAATTGCTTCCAATTCTGTGTATTCAGAAGTTCTATTTATTTGGTTAATAAAAGCAAGGAAATGCAAAATACGATTATGTCAGTGATAAACAGTGTGTATGCTTGTGAGTGTGGAGCCTGAGGCACCATGCTTGATGGTGTGCATAAAAGGGTGTTTTCTGGGAATGCCACAGAAGGTTTAACAAGCTGGGAGCCAGGGTGCAGAACCAAGAACCGATGGACTCAGCCCGCACACTATGAGCCAGCACCTCCTTTCCCATGTCAGCCTGCTTCCCCTTCGTGTGCCTGCAGCTGCACAGGCAGGCCCAGAGGGGCCAGGCAGGACAAGAGGACATAGACCCGAGCTGCGCCAGGGGAGATTCAGGTTAGACACGAGGAGGAATTTCTTCACTGAGAGGGTGATTAGATATTGGAACGGGCTGCCCAGGGATGTGGTAGAGTAGCGGACCCTGGAAGTGTTTAAGGAAAGACTGGAGGTGGCACTGAGTGCCACGGCCTGGCTGACATGGTGGTGTTCGGTCACAGGCTGGACTCGACGAGCAGGAAGATCTTTTCCAACCTGATTGATTCTGTGACCACTCACCTTCAAGGCTCAGTTTTCCACTTATTTTATGAGTGTACAGAGCCTCTGTCCCACAGGGACTGCTCTTCCCAAAGGTTCCCTAGGGAACCGAACAACACCCGGGGACGGGAGAGCAGCCGGACGAGAACGCCCGGTTCCAGAGGAGACGGTCCCTCAGGGAGCGGCGGGGCGGGGCCGGGGCACGCACCGCCCCCTCACGGCCCGCCTTGGCCCCGCCCTTTACCTTCTCGCCTCCCATTGGCTCCTCCGCGCCCCCTCTCCGCCAATCCCCGGCCGCGCTGCCTAGCTCATCTCCTTCCCCTTCCCGCGCCCGCGCCCGCGGCCGCCGGCGCGCCGCGAGGCGGGGGCGTTAGCCCCGCCCCCTGATGTAGCCCCGCCCCTTCGCGGACGGACGAGGTGGTGATTGGTCGGCGCGGACGTGGGCGGTGCGGACGTGGGCGGGGCCGGGCCGGGGCCATGGCCGCGGCGGGAGCTGTCCGGCCCCGCAAGGTGCGTGAGGGCCGGGGGGAGCGGGCGGGGCTCGGCTCGGCTCTCGTTCGGGGTCTTCTCGGCAGAGCCCGGGTGTGCTCGGAGGGGGTGAGGGGCCGTGGGGGGATCCCTCCCGCCGTCCGCGTAACGACTCCTGCGCGAGGTCGGGCCTTCCGAGGCCGAGCCCGGCTTGCAACGCAGCCACCTGACGGTGGTCCTGAGGCGCTGTGTGCGGTTCTGGGCTTGTCTCTCTGCCCGAGAGGCGTGAAGCTCCCAGAGCGGTTCCAGCGGAGGGCAACGAGGATGATTTGGGACTGGAAAGGCTGAAGGGGCTGTGGATGTTCTGCCTCGAGAGGACATGACTGAGAGCGGACTTTAGCAATGTGTATAAATAGCTAAAGGTGGGTGTGAGAGGATGGACCAGGCTCTGCTCGGTGGGGCCGCGAAGTAGGACACGAGGCAATGGGCAGAAACCGATGCACAGGGAGTTCCCATCTGAACATGAGGAGGAGCAGGTTGTCCAGAGAGGGTGTGGAGTCTCGGGTTAGGAGATATTCAGGAGCAGGTCATGATGCAGACCTGTGCTGTGTGTTCTGGGATAGCCCTGCTTGAGCCACTGTGGTCCCTTCCAGCCTCACCCATGCTGTGATTCTGACTGTGTGATTGTGTGACTGGGATTGTGTATTTGTGCTGTGTGCTCTGACCATAGTTGATTCTTAAAGTCTCCACGGTTCAGGTCTGTATTTATCAAGCCTGGTTTCCATTTGAAACGTGTTTGTACATCAGCCCTTGGAGTGTCCTTAAGTGAGCGATTGTGTCTGTAGAATGCTGTGGAAATTAACAAAGTGTCCTGCTGTCAGGGGGCGTTTTGTGAAATGAAACCCACAAGTCTCAGGCCCTACTGGCAGCTGTTGCCCCCTCCTTGGCCTGAGAGCTTGAAACTTCTCTTGAACTGATCCACCTTGGCAAAAGTTCTTGGAATTGGTGGGCAATAGTAGTCTTCAAGTATGTTGTGAAAATACTTCTTGAAAATCAAAGTGTATTTCTGTAATCAACAGGCTCTGTCTTCTGGAAGGCTGTCAGGAGCAGCGAAACTAACAAATGGAAGAAAACAGTAAGGCCTTATTCACAAATACTGTTTAAAATTGAGTGTATTTGCAAGCCTTATACTTGTCATACCTCATAATTGAACAAAAAATCCTTGTGTGTGTATATATCAAACATTTTGAGCTGAAAGGTTCTAGGCAGCCCATGGACAGACAGGCACAAACTGAATAGAAATTTTGCATAAAAAAGTACAGATTTCATTCTGCATGTTTTATTTATAAAAGATTGAATTTATATAGTTACTAGCTGTAAGACTGTTGAGTGGAGACTGAATTCTTCTTTGATGTAAAGTGTTATTATCTGCTTAATGTGTTTGTCGCAGCCATGCAAAGTTTTCAGAAAGTTATTTTGTTTCATGATAAAATTCATTTTCTTTTGCTTGCTATTATTGAATGAAAGCAAGTTTTTTTTTACTTTGTTTAATATTAAGGATGTGGTATAAACAGTGAATTCCACTTTTTCAGGTTTGGCTTAAGGAAAGGATGTCATTCTGATGTAGAATTCTATTTCAATGAATCTGACAATCAGGTAATTAAATGACTCTTTAACACAGTCATCCCCTTTATCTAAAGAGAAGGGAAATTGGAATACCTTGAGTAACAGAGGAAAGCCAGATTAATTTAGATCCTAATTAATTTGCATCTGAACGTGAAATTGCTCCTGCAGGGCAAGCAAGAGTGTCTGTGCTGCATCTTGCAGATAGGAGCAGATGGGCTTTGTATGCAGTGAGTTTGGCTCTGACAAATGTCCTTAAGGAATAGGATACATTTTGCAAACACAAAAAAGCTGCTTATGGACAAGGGCTGGCCCTCACAGAAGAGCAGCCACCCTTGTTAGGTTTTTGTGCTGGAAACAAAGAGTAGCATGGAGTCAGTGCTGCAGGACTGGTTTTTGTGTGGTGCTGAGCCAGTTGTCTTCAAAATACAAGTAGGCTGTAGATAATTGTTTAACTGTACATGGAAATAAGAATAAAAAACATACACATAATTAATGTAAAATCCAGCATATGGACATGAGTGCAACAACACAATTTAGTTATTCTGCAGAATCTGCGTGTTTGCAAACTTCCATGTAATTGCAAAGTCATACATTGGAAATGATACCTTTTTTTGGTTATTTGCCACCTTTGTCAGGTGGCAGAGTGGGGTACACTCACCTCTAAAACAGCATCTTGGTTTACTGGAAGAAAACGGTGGTACTCATTTGCTGACTTCAGTGTTCTTTGTGCAGGTTGATACTGTTCGTAATGGACTTGACCATTGTGCAGCTTTACTGAAGAATGTCTTACAAAAGGAAGCTACAGGTTGTACCTATTGAAAACACAGGTTACATTTTTAGGTTTTGTAATACTCTCTTGATTTGTTTTGTTGACCACTTTTTCTTTCAACTAATACTAGGAAGGGAGGCTGTCCATAAACAACCTGGGAAAACAACTACCTTTAAAATTACTTCCAAGCCTTTGCTAACCAAAGGAAATACTTCCAAGAAGAAAGGGTTAAAAAGAATCATTACTCCTGCCCCTGTCCAAAAAGAGATTGGTAAGTGGGCTTTCTTAGGCTTGATTTTTTTTTTTTAATTCAAACAACGTTGAGTGACTCCTTGAGCTCTTGAGATACAACAAGGCTTCAAATACTTGTTGCTGTTTGTTCATAGGTTGATCCTGGGTTGAATCCACAAAAGGATGTATTGTCTTTTAGAAATCTTAAATGTTTACTAAATAATTACTGAAATTCAGAGGGGTTTGAACTTCATGTACAAGGAAGAAAGTTGAGTGTGTTTACAAGTATCAGCATCATCAGGTTTATCTGGTAGGAAGTGTGGAGGAGAATGATAATACCCTTTCCCTATATCTCTTGGACAGGGAAGCATTGCAGTCCTTGGTCTCAGTTTAGGATCCACAGCTAGAAACTGGTCTGGAGTTCAGTGTCCAGACAGGCTTTTCTCAAAGAAGGATTAGTGGAAACAGGGAAGTGTGGCTAGAAATGACAAGACCTCAAATGGTTTAGTGGCCAAAGCACTGAATAGAAAGGTAGATGGAATGCTGTCGGCTGAGTTGCTCCCAGGGGAAATATTTCACTTATTATCATTTCTGCCTCTCTGCACCCTGTTTCTTCTGTGCAATTTCTAATCCAGTAGGTGGGTGGGGCCTTTAGACAGGTGTGTAGCAGAATGCCCATTGGGAATTGTAGGGAGTGAGCATGTAGCTGATATCTTCTCAGCGCTGTAAAATTACTGAGTTTTAATTATACCTAAGCAGAGATTTTAAGAATTGCATTTTAGAACACACCTGGAGGATTACATCTCTGCGCTTCCTTCAAGGACAGCTGCCTGTCCAACCAGTTTAGGTTGCTCTGTCTGGAAGAAAAAATTGATGGATTAATTTGCTGGTGAAGTAAAATCTGACTGGAATCCTGGGCCATAAGATCTTTCTTTTCCATTTTCAAGGGAACCTGCCAGAATCTGCCAGACAATACAATGGGTTTGTGTAGATCAAGAAGACAGGTACCTTCAGACAGAGTTTTTTGTTCTTTCTTTGTCTACAGTGCCAATATCAAATAGAAAAGTTGCCTCATCTACCACACCTTCTACTGAGAAGGAACTTTCCAGTGCAGCACAGAATCAGATGGTTCAATCAATTCATGTGCCTTGCAGTGAACACTCTCCTGGGGTGTATCAGAACCTGTACGAGCATGTGCAAACTCAGATGTCTCTGATAACTGGCCAACCCCCACAGAAGAGTAATGAAATTCTTACTGTAACTCCTTCTCCTACCTCAAATCAGGGTTAGTGGAACTATTAATGTAGAGCTGACTATTTAAGTGCATGAGTTTTGTCCCACATTGCCCTGATCTATGAGTGTTGTTTTCTTTTAGGCTGTCAAAATGTTACAGCTTTGAATTATCAGTTACCTGCTTCCACATCAGCACTGTCCCTGCAGCATTCAGCTAATCCCTTATCCACTCAGTCAGTAAGTAAAAGTTTGATTCCCACTATCAATAAACATTGAATTAGCCCTGCCTATGTATTTATACATTTACTTGTCGGTTTTCCTGATAATCTTTCTTTTAAAAAATTGTGTATTTCAAACTGTACTGATGCACAGAGAAAATACTGCTATTCAAAACACATTTTATGTAGACACCAAAAAATGAAATTAGAGGCATTTCAACTGGCTGCTTGTTTCTGCCTGGGGAATTCTGTAATGGACAGCAAACATGGAAAGTGCAGGAAATTATTTATTACTATTAATTGCATTCTCAGTAATGCACACTAGGATCATTAACCAACTCCTGATAGAAGAAATCATATATCATATGCAGCTTTCCCTGCCAATGATCAAGGCAATTATTCTTCATTCATTCTGCATTATCTTAGAGCCACATGTTAAAATGCCTGTGTATTTCAGGGAATAGAATAGAGGTGATGGAGAATACCAGCCCCCACCTCGGGAAATGTGGCAAAGGGCTTCCACCTTGAATCTGTAAGACTGTAGACTTACCTTCCATCTGCAGGCAGTCCATGTATAGCTAGTGATGACCTTGACTTTTAAGAAATTCATCTACTTAAAATACTGAAAGGTAACAGTGTTGTCCTTTATATTTTTTTTTCTTCCCTGTTCTGGTTGGATTCAAGAAACTGCTGAGGTTTTTTCATTACAGAACAGTTGGAAAAGAACCGTGCTTTAAGGTTGCCAATGACATTTAAGATAAAAGTAGTCTAAGTCAGATTTACATTTTAATTGCTCCTTATTATACAGGAAAATTATTCAATTATTAATTTGTAGTTGTTCTTATAATTAGCAAAGAATGAACAAGTCTACATTGAGACAGACAAGGGTGGTGCTGTTTGGGGCTTTTTTCCTAAAGATTTAAAAATCAGATTAATTTTTTGTTTAATTAGAATGTTCTTCATGCAGGGTGTTCCTGTAGACAGTACCAATGAATGTGTGCCAGAGATGGGAGGACCTGTGGTTTGCCCAGTGGTTTCTGCTGCTCCTGCTGCTGCTGCACAAATGCAGTCTGGCACTGCTCTTCCTGGTGTGATCCCTTGTACAGCACCAGGAGCATCAACCCCTTCAGTGCCTGCATCGATCCCAACATCTTCTGGCAGAGAGGTGGCCCCAAGCAAAGAGCAGCAGATAAAAGAAGCAGATTTGATGCGGTGCATACAAGCCCTGTTACAATCCCATGAAATGCTGAATGGCAGGACTGAACAGAGGGGCCATGGTCACTGTCCAGCAAAACATGATGGCTCCTGTGACACAGAGGAGGATACTCCTGAAGAGCACAGTGAGGACATGGTCAGTGAAGAAGATGAATTGAATGTACTTGATGTATCTCCAGTGAGAGATACAAGCTGTAAGACAAGTTATGTGAAGAAAGTTCTAAAATCTAGAAAAGAAAGTCCAGAAGAAACAGCCCATAAAGTTAGAACTGTAAAGTATCTTATGGGTGAGCTCAGAGCACTGGTAACAGATCAAGGTGAGGACATTTTCATTGTGCAGCAGATTTATTGCATACAAATAACACAAGAGCTCTATTAAATGAGTGAGCACTTCAGTTTGTGGAAGTTGTATGTGTTAGATGGTATGTGCCATCTTACTGTGGTTTTCCACAACTGTAAAACCTTCAGGATTCACTCTGGATAAGTATTAAATTATTTTTGTAATATTTTAATATTATCATGACAGCAAGATAAAGGTTGTTGCTATTCCATATACAGAGCTTTCCCCTGAGAAGGGTCCCAGTGTGGACAGGTTGCAATAGCAGTCCCACTGAGGCTGGTTGGAAAGATGGTGGGTTGTGCTTTATTGAGGATGTAAAGCATAGTTTTCATAGTCAAGCTTAACAATTTCAAATAAATATAGTTAAAGGTGAAGTTTTCTTGGGGGAAAAAAACCCCAGATACTATTAAATCAATTTGCAGATTGCTTAATCACATGTAAAATGTTAGTTATATTACAAATTTATAGGTTTATGGAGTCTCTTTTTTTCCCTCACTTCTTGCAGGTGACTCAGAAATGTTAAGGTTGATGAGTGAAATAGAAGACTCCATATCATTGCTCCCAGCTGTAGTGGGAAGTACGAATATCCGAGCTGAAATAGCTCTGGCTTTGCAGCCTCTGCGGAGTGAGAATGCCCAGCTGCGCAGGTGGGGAACTCTTCAGTGAGCCTGTGGTTACTGCAGGTGCACCAAAAGCATCTTTAACTGCTTTGGTTTACATTGCCTTTGTTAAGGCTCTTCCCTTCTTGTCTGTGTTGTATTTATGGATTAGAAAGTGTGCTGGTAAGGCCATATACTTTAAAAAGCAATTATTAACGCCTAGCATGGCTTTGGTATTTTAGTAGCATCAGTTACCTCATGACTGGGCCTTTGACTGGGTGAGGTCAATGCATCATTCTGACAACTGCAGTATCAAGATAGTTAGCCTGCTCATACTCTTTTTATAGTTTATTCTCAAGTGCAAAAGTTTCTCTCATTTCAGGGGAGTTCTCAAACTGGGTAGCACTTCAATTCAGAACAGGGTTATTTAGTAGATATTTACCAGATACTTGGAAAAGGTGTTTTGTGTTGAAGAAGTACCAGAATGTAAGAAAAATGTGTTATTAAGACTTGTTTATATTTCTGAAATATTACCTGGCATTTAATTCTCAAAAACAACTTCTCACCAAAGTAATTTAAAGTGCAGTCCTTTTGAACATATTCTAATATTTCTGAATTTGTGCTTTTTCACAATTCATGTTTAGGAGACTAAGAATATTAAACCAGCAACTTAGGGAACAAGAAAGCAGTGAGAAGACATCTGGACAGAGCTGCAACTATGAATGTAAAGTACCAATAATGTTGCTCGATAGGAGCATATTTGTTAAAGCTATATTTCAATAGATATTATTATTTATTTATATATCTGTAGTTTCGTATGTCTGTATGTATTGTGGCCTTTAGTAATAGCTGAGTTAAGTGAGTCTAATGGTGCAACTGCATTTCCATGGACTGTTGGGCCTTTTTAGACTCTACATAGTGGGATTTGGCTCTTCAGCTGCCAAGCAGATTATTTTTCATTATGTGCCTCTTAAAATGAAGATGACTGATTAAATAATTAAGAAGGAAGCTTGAGCTTTATCTTGCTGCAAAAAAAAACACCTTTCTATCTGTAACCAAAATTCATATTACCAAGATTATTTTAAAACTTAGTTTGGTTTAGAAATTCAAGCTACCACACAAAACACTTAAACGTTTTATGTTTTACTTTTGGTAGTGGTTTCTTTGCAGTCCTTGAATATGATGCTCCAGAGTCAATTGAAAGAATCGCAAAAAGGCCTTGATTCACTGCAGGCTAAAAATGAAGAACTACTGAAAATAATAGAAAGTCAGAAAGAAGAAAATAAACATCTTGCAAAAGGTATTCATGATAAAGAAGAAGAATTGCTTGAAAACAAACAGCATTATGACATTCATTCCACCAAGCTCAAGATTGGTATGTGTTTTCAATTTGGTTATTCTTTGTTTAGCATTTTAAAAGTTAAAAGAAGTAATTATGTAAGTTGTTCTTGGCATTTCAGAAGTGGAAGAGGCATTAGGAACTGTGAAGAGCCTTCAGTTTAAGCTGGAAGCTTCAGAGAAAGAAAATAAGATTTTGGGCATAACGTTACGTCAGCGTGATGCAGAAGTTAAGAGACTGAGGGAATTAACCAGGTACTATTGGCTAAGCTTTTTTTTGGTGTCCTGACATTATTTGTCTTTTAAAAAAATATTTCTTCTTATTCCATGGGGTTTTTTTCATACCGTGGATTTTACCGTAGTATCTTGGTGGTGGGAGGTCATAGGCTAAAACTTCTCTTTGCAGTTGATTTTGTTACAATGCTGGTATAACTTTGTTTCAAAACAGAGTTACTATATTCCATGACTTAAGTTCTGCGGTAAAGTAAAATACTTTCTGCCATAACTTATGTGAAGTCTTAAGTTTTACTAGCAGATCTGCCAGTAAGAACAATTGCTGTGAATTTATTTTATCTCACTCTTTTATGCTGAAAATAGTGGCAAGCTGGGAGATATAAATAGCTTTTTGCAGATGCATAAAGGTGTGTATATACAATTGCTTTGGATATGTTGTGCACAGGACACAAAACTGTTGTCTGTCGTGTTTATAGTTGGGACTGATTGGAACAACAGAATATTTTTAATAGACATGTCAAATTCTTCAGCAGAAGTTTAGATGCTTCTATGACTCCTATGCTGACCACCAGGTGGTGGTAGAATGATGTCACATTACATGTATTTGTGTATATGCTAGAGACATAAACATCTAAATGTTCATCTCTTTTGACATACAAAGCAGTCAGTTAGAAGAATTATTTCTTTTACTGTGTTTTTTTAAATTTAGATGCAATGGGAAGAATCATTCAGAAAATCTTTCTTAGTGATTTTGATAACTGCTTCTATCTGCTTTGTAACAGATTCTTGGCATCAATTTATTTCATCTTGTGCTGCTCAAAGCAGGTACACCAGGAATAATCTGGAGAACTTCACTGGGCTGTGCTATTTTAGTTACTTTTTAGCCACAGTGAGCTGAAGAAGAATTCAAAAAACTTGGAATTGGTTGACATTTGTACTGCATTTTATGACAATATGTAGAAAGTGCATTGCAACTTTGCCACAGCCTAATAAATCGAATGTTTTGTTTCTATAGAAAATTTTTAAACTTTTTTTTTTTAGTGAATGATTTTGAATCTGTCTGGTTGATCTTACCTTAACAGAACCTTGCAGGGCAGTATGGCCAAGCTTCTCTCTGACCTCACAGGGGACAATGTTAGACCCAAACCTGAAAAAACTCTCTCAAAATCTCTTTTGGAAGACCATGAAAAGCAGATGCAACCTGAGCCGTTTCCTGGAAGTACTTCAGTAATGACTTACCTTAAAAAACTAGAAATGGATCATATTTTGATAGATACAGATCTACAGTTCCCAAATAAAATTGGAGAAGCAGAAATGCAAAATCTGTCCTATGAAAAGTTTGCTGTTGAAGGAAGTAAAATTAACAGTACATTCACAGAAGAAGGAACATCAGCTCCCAGAGTACTACCAGCTCCATTGAAGCAAGATGCAGAAACAGGGAGTGATTCTGGGACTTTACTAGATGACCAAACCAAGTTGGATGAGACAATTTATATTCCACTGACTAGCAGTGCCTCTAAAAAACAGCAGCCAGTCTCTGGAAGAAGTGGTGTGCTACCCCAGAGCAGAGGGGCTTGCCAGAGGTTGGATTACCACTGTGAGCTCCCAAGCTCCATGCAGCAGTATGGATGTGAGGATCCAACTGTACTGGATAAATTAAGTGCTGGGTACAACGTGAAAAAGACTGTGGAAAACACGCTTGAAGTTACAGGGGATAAAGCGAAGCCAGAGGGAGACAAAGTGAGACCAAGAGGCATTCCAAGTGGGGCTGCAAAAGATTTCATGGATGAACCAGACCAGCCTCAGCCTGGTACATACCCTCGTGCATCGATGCCATTTCCAACAGGGTTTTCTCAGAGAACAGGCAGTAAAGCAGCTGATTTTAGTTGCATTTCATTTGATGATTTATCAGGAAGGTCTGACTGGAGTGCATCTTCTTTCTCGACATTCACTTCTCGAGATGAAGAGGACTTTAAAAATAGCTTAGCAGCCTTGGATGCCAACATAGCCAGGTTACAAAGGACTCTGCAAAGTAACATTAGGAAACAATGAATATGAGAAAGCAAAATGGGCTGCAGCTATTTGGATAAATTAAGTTTTTCTGAAGTATATTAAGTATGGTACTGATACGATATTTGTATGTAACAACTTGTTCCTAGCTGTCTCAATTATGGATAGAATTTGTTCCTTATTAGGCTGTGGTGCTGTTCCCCTTGATATGTACAACTTGAAATAACTGGCTTTTTATAGAAAATAGAAATGGCTTTTTAAATTATGACTTAGTTTTATACTCTTTACTTGCAAAATTAAATGTACTTGTTTACTTGTGGTTTTTTCCCTTCCCCAAAGAACTATTGTAAGGTGCTGTACATGAGCAAGAGGTTCCACAGGTAGAGGCCAGGGCAGAGCTAGTTACAGAGTAGCTCTGCAGGAATGCTGACAGTTACAGTTGCTAAGTCAGGATCAGGGTATTCCAAAAATAAAGGCAGCCATCAATATTGGATTTTTAGTGTATGATATATCCTATGAAATATATGGAACAATCCTTTTTCATTCACCACTGATAAAACTTTATATTCTTTTTGGAGCATTGTACTTGAGGGAAAAAGTTGATGAAGTGGAGAGTCCAGACAAGGGCAAGAAAAGAATCATCAAAGTTCTGTTGCTTTCTACAGTTCTGTTATAGGGCATGCTTTTTACAAATGTTTGCCTTTTATCTAAAGTAAAAGGGAATGCAGAACCAGTGGATAAATACAGAACAGAAAGATGCTGAGGAACAGAAGCAGCAGAGCTGACACAGAGGAGACAAATGAGGCTTTAGCTGAAAGCTGGCAAACCAGTACAGTTAGGAAAGCACCAGAATACACAGCATGAGGAAGGCATGGAAATTCTACAGTTGTTGAGGTGTCAAACATCTCTTGGACATAAATACAGAGAGTCTGGACTGAATCACCCAAATTGGCTCTCACAGGAATGGGAGTGGAGCAGGGAATGATTCCAGTCTGTTGTTCTCCCTGACAGGCTTTTCCAAATCTCAGTCTCAAGAATATGCATAATGTAAGTGTTTAAGTTACAGGTATGGGAAGCTGGTATTGCTACCATTCTGTGCCTCTTACACCCTCAGCAGTGCTTCAGAGCTGTTTTTCAGGCAAAATATCTTTGGAAAAGGAACAGCAGTATAAAGACCTCTAAGACTGCTTTTTCTGCAGAATTGCTGATTATTTTTTCCTAGAAAACATTGTTGTCCTTCCTGGCACTCTTTTCTTGTATGTTTCCATGTAGGAGAAAAGTCCCTCATGGTTATCTGCTTGAGTGGGCACATCTTAAAGTTAGGATGCTGTCCATGCATTGTGCTGGGGAGCAGCTCTGTGATTATTTTAGTTACTGGTAACTGAGTCATACGAAGGTATGAAGAGAACACACACTACAGAAGATGCCAACTGGCACTCCTGCTTTGAAAAAGGAAAGTTAGACTAAATAGTGACTTCAGTCATTTAGAATGCTTTTAAGGCTTGGCCTGGATTTCTCAGTATTCTCCACACTCATCGTGCTCAGATTCAAAATAAGGTTGATGGTATGAAAGTGAACAGGTTTTAATTAAGTATTTATGAGCAGTGTCAGTGTAGAAACTAAGGAAGGTTTAAACTATTATTATGGTGTGGGTTAAAGACAATAAACTCTAGTCTTTAGAACTCAAAAGAAAGCTGAAAAAAGATGGGAAGAATAGTCACTAGTAGACAACTCATTCAATTTTCTCCTTGCAGTCAGGACTTTCTCCATTTGAAGGACGGTATTCCTCCTGGCCGAAGCTGATTGCAGCGTGTGTTAAGGCAGCTGTGGTGTCAAGATGCCCCAGCACATTGTTCTGGTGTTGAGAACATTCACAGTCACTTTTACCTCAATGGGGGAAGATGTTTCACCATCTTACTGGTTTCCTGTTTGCCTTCACAAAGTCAGTTCTATGAAAGTAGGAGATGACTACTGGAAACACACTCTTGGGCATAATGGCATAGGAACAGGTTTGAAATGTGTGTCCACTTCCAAGGAGGAGAAACTTAGAAGAAGAGACAGGAAGGAGGAGACTTGTTTTAAGATGTTCCTTTGTTTTGTTCTCCAATATGTCAGTCAGAGCTACAGCAACTTCATGAAATGTAAAATTTCCCATATATGGGCACTATGAATGTGCATTGTTACGTGTTCAGTAACAGCTGCTGTGAAACATCTTTTCTGTTGTATGGATTCACTTGAACAGCTCAAACTGCAACACCAGTACTCATGATTAGATATGAAAAAAATTTTCATTATGAGATTGGTGAGGCACTGGAGGAGGTTTCCCCCAAAAGTTGTGGATGCCCCAACCCTCTAAGTGTTTGAAATCAGGTTGGACAACAGGCTGTTCTAGGCTTTGAACAACCTTCTGTAGGGGAAGGTGTCCCTGCCTAGGGCAGGGATTTGGAACTAGAGGGTCTTTAACATCCCTTCCGACCCAAACCATTCTATGATTTTATGTAGCCTCATGTAGGTTTTTCTTATAAACACAGAAGGTACAAGAGTTTCATTTTTATAAATCATATTCTGTGAAGTTGTCATCTGCACCTTCCAGTGACAGGGAAAGAAAAGGAACTCTTTAAAACATGTCATCAAGCTCTTTTCCCTTTATGAACCCTTTCCTTTGTGGAACATGGAAAAGATTGGGCAATACTCCAGAATACCCAAGTTTAATCCACGTATAATTCCCTGCTCTGGTTTCTTGAGCAATGAGTGCCTATAATCCAGTGTTCCGTTCCAAGAAGTGGGGAATGGTAATGGCTTCCTGCAAACACAAAGGATTGCTGTCTTACTACTGTGTCCAATTCCATCAAAAACTTCATAAGAAACAAAAGCTACCTTATTTGCTGAAGTGAAGCCAGTATTGCATCTGTGTGTGTTAAAGTTACCTGGGACACCAGTTGAGGTCAAGTGGCAACATCATTCACTTGCCCATGGAAGGGAAGTTTTAGACCTCAATATTTCACAAAATATTTAACAAAAAAGCCCCAAACAACCCAGGAGTTGCTGCTGTTACCTCAAGTACCTTTCTTGAGTCTCTGACTTAATGCAGGCATTCTTAACAAGGGTGATTTTTTTCCTTAGAAGGGAAAGAAACATTTTCTTTGTTAGATCAGAGAAACAGACTATGGCAAAAAAAAAAAAAGTCATAGGTTTAGTCACTTCAGTCGTCCCTAAATATTGTAGACGCATATTCAAGTTTAGTCAGTCAGAACAGGTCTGCACACCTGCCATAGCACTAGAACTTACAAGAAGAGATGAAAATGTCAAGTCAAATTTGAGGTAAGTGGGTATGACAGACAATTCAGTCCAAACACAGATTTAGCTCTAAACCATCCTAGATAGATCAGACTACCCACATTAGTGACCTGTTTCCATTTAAGCTCAGGCAGCCCGTCTCAAGTGGTTCTTCAAGATTAATGCAAATAGTGTTAGAGATAGCATCTGTCTTCCCCAAAATTCAGGGAATTGCTTCCGTAATTTCCTTGCACAACGAAGTCCTAGAGTCTGTTCTTCAGCCAGCTGCAGGGATATTCAGGAGTCTTTAGTTACATGAGTCAGAGATTTTGCCTGCAGAGCCTTAGGTACAGAGGAGTCAAACAAGTAGGAGATGAGATCTTATTGCTGAGCTCACTTTAACCTCTGCTTTAAGGTGAAATCAAGAGTCACTGTCACTTTCATGACTGTTCTTGCAATTTGAGCTGTAACCAGACAGGAGCCTGAAGAGAACAGCTTTCCCCCAGCCAGATTTGTATTGCAGGTGATCAAGTCTCTCTTCAGCATAAGCATAGGGTGAGTTTGGTGTTTTTTCTTTAAGTTTGTACACATATGGTATTTACATACCCAGTGTATAAGCTGAGAAATATTTTTGGTAGAGAAGAAAATAGTTTCTTTAGTCTCCAGATTTCTCTTAATCTGTGAAAATGGATTGTTTGTGTATTCTATAACAGTCTTGGGAAGTGTATTCACTATAGCTTTTTGCCTTTTACTGCAGTGAGGAAGGGAAATGTGCCCCTCTGTAAGCAGTCCACACAAGCTTTCCCTCCCGAGGCTTGGTGAAAATGCCACAGTTACATGGGGATCTTTTTCAGGGATAAAATTATATGTGAGCAAGATGTGTCAACCACGAAATTCAGATTTACACAGATCCTGTGGTCATACCTAAATGCACCATCAGTGAATGATTTCACTATTTGAAGACCAAACACCAAGCTGAACTGAAAGTCCAATGCTTTCACAGACATCTTCTGTTTATCAGGGCATAGACTGGAGAGAATATTGTCCAAAGGTTCTCCAGTTGTACTCCTGGCCCCACAAGACGAGTCACAGTGCACCATCATGCAACAATCCCCAGTCATGAAGTGACACCAGTAGTATTGCAAGTTCAGAGGCAGAGGCACATGCTGAAAATCTCCTTTTTGCATGCAGGGGAATATCCATTACTGAAGTTTTTACACTGTGTTCCAAAGACAGTGTAAAATTGGTGCTTCACTGACTGCCTTTAAAAAGAGCAGCTTAAACTGCTCAAAGTGTAGTGGCCTTCTGTGCTACAGTTAACATTATGTGGTTTATAGGCTATTTAGACATTTGAATGTCTAAAGACCACTTAGAAGTATTATTTCTTTTAAGACTCCTGGTTTTGTCCAAGTCTATGATGAATTCTGGCTATTCCTCTGCTGCAATCATAAAGCCAAAACATATATTTTCTTACTGCCTCCTCCCAGATTCTATTCTGTATTTAGAAGCTAGCAGTGATGGTTTTGGACTTGCAATTATGATATTAAGCTAAGTGTAAAATATTTTTCTTGGCCTAATCTAGAATACAAATAGCTTTAACATCACTTTCTGGTTCCCTTTACTCCCTGGGGAATGCCAGTTCTCTGCCATAGTTAGTCTCAGTACTAAGATCATCCCAACATCACCCTTGCCCCAGCACCCCATTTCCAAGAAATACAAGCAAACCAGGGCCAAGTACTCTGGTCTGCTCCCCAAGACTTCAGACAGACAACACTGGGAAGATGTTCCTATATAGTCCCTCAACCTTCATCCCCCTTGCCTCCCAGTCTGCAGAGATGCAGCAGTTCACCATGACACTGAGCTCTCTCCAGCACAAGTGTCATCTCCAACCAAAGTTTCATTTCCATTCAAAGAATTTTCAGTGTGGCATTTTTATGTCTCACACAGGCCCCTGGGCAAGAACATGACATTCAAGGACTATTGATTTTCACCTTCCTTCTGTAACACCAAACACATGGGAATGTTGTCACCTTGTCCATCTTTTAAACCATGACCCTCTGTGTGAGAGAGCAGTGGAGCCACCCTGTAAGCAGTGAAGCAAGAGTTTAAGTGACCGCTTTCATAGCAGCCATTTATTGAGAAACAACAGGCTCGGATCAGACTTTGAAGTGAGTTTTTTCAAAAGCACTCACTATTTTTATTTTAAAAATACTATCCATCACCAATCCAATTTGCTCAGGGTAACATATACTGAACAAATATAGGCATCTGCCTGTTCAAGGTTCCTAGTTCTTCCCAGGAGCACTCCTGAACAGGGTCCTGCAACCACTGCTGTGCTTTTAGAAAGCCTCTGAGAGTCACTAACAGCCTTCCCTCTGCAAGTGGTAATCACACCTGCAATCACAATGTCATCTGAGATAACAGTGAGCAGTGTGTATACAGACTGAGGAGTCACAACCCTGCCCATTCATACCCTTTGTTGGGTGAACACACATCAAAGACTCCCTCACATGCCATGAGTGTCTTTACTCCACTTCTACCATCATAACCCAGCCCTAATCCTCACAAAAGGGTTAAGAACCTCCCCTGGGAAATCACTGCTATGAGAGGCAGGCTCAGAGCACAGTCACTGCCGCAGAGCTCTCTCCCAGCAGCTGGCTCTGGAAACAAGAGCAGGAATCATCCCCACAAACCCAGTGAGAAGAGTCAGACACCGCTCGTTCCTGCAGGCTGGCTCAGTCTGTGTATGGCAGAGCCGCTATTGTTGGTGCTGCTTAGGAAATATTCTAGGGAGTGTGTAATTGTTTATGCTCAGATTCTTTTATCAACGCTTAATTAACTGCAGTTACAACACATGTTCACCATTAATATTTTAAATTACTGAGATGTTTGCTAAATCTATTCTGATGGCCTTCTTGGAAACTCCACCAAAGGTTCCAAAAGTGACAGGACGTAGTCCTGTGCCCACAGTACTTGGCCCCTTCTTGTTTAGGGGTCTCCAGGCATGATCTTGGGTGACATGTACATTTCATGCCCATGACAGTATAGAAGGGGCCATTTCTAAAAGTTATCTGAAGCTGATTTTCTTCCTTTGTAAACAGCTCTGGGCATTTCTAAACCACTGTTTTACTCAGCTACAACAAAAGCTGTTGTCATCCAGCCATGCTGCAGAAAGTGGTTGCTTTGGATTTGGCCACAACTTCCAAATACACTGTTTCATCAGTCATTTCATCCCACAGAAGCCACAATTAGAAACATTTTGTTCCTAAATTCCAGAAACAACTTCTAAAAGTCTAGAAATTTCCCCCCAGTTGGCTCCTTCCGCTGGATCCCCTCTGCTGAAGTAACTGTACAGCAGCTTCTTCACCTTTTAAACAGGAACACACAAAAAGCACTCAAAGTCTGGTTTGCCTTTTGCCGAGACCTAGGATGACTGCAAATTAACGTCATTTTAAAGTGCCTGGGTTTTGTTGAAAAATTGTTCAGGGCTCCAAAAATCAGCAAAAGAACCCTTCTCCTTTTGAAGTTTACTTTACAGGCTTGCGACAAGATTCATTACTTGAGTCACAAGGCTTGTAATTGATCATTCTCAGCCTGTGCTCAGACAGCCTGGCGGTGTAGTATGCCGAGTCACCAGGGATTTAGTGTTTGTGGGTTTGCAGGATTTTAAAGAAGTTATTCTGGCAGTTTAAGGGGACATTAACTAGTCTTGTTGTTCCCATCCACCTCTTGTGAGTATTGACAATTGAATCAAGGTTACAATTAATGTGTTCCTTCTGTGCATTATTACACTCAATAACATTGACAGACTGCTTTTTTTCTCTGGAGCAGTTTTGCATTTCTTGGTCTAATCTTTGTGGCTTTATGCTTATATATTAAAGCCTCTCCCTTTCCTTCCTGCCGTATTTCTCCCCTTGCAAATACCACGTTGTATATGGGTCTGCTCCCATCTTCATTCCAATGCAACCCTTACCAGGATAAGACTCTTCCTCGGTTATCCACTGGAGAAAACAAGCTCTATCCATAATGGAATCTGAATGTCTGTGGGTAGTTCATTATAAATCATAGCTCTAACTTCCAGGGACAGTCCAAGCCAAGTTCCCCAAAGAATGCTTGTAAAATCTGGTACTTGTAGTCAGTGTAAGTATCTCGGCTCTGAGACTGTGAAGGAACGCTGCATCTCAAGTTTTAGGATCAGAACTTGTATTTGTTAGATTATTCAGTCCTATCACTATTTAACAGAGAAACTAATAGCTGCCAGGATGTGTTAGCTAAGCTTGCAATCATTCTGGTTTTCCTACTCCATCCATAATTGATAATAAATTGCAATATTCTCATATAAATTGCAATATTCTTTGGTCCCAATGGGTTCCCATTTTCCCATTTTCTAATTAGGCTGAGCAAGGAATTGCTGTTGAACTTCTTGCTAAACCGCAGTTTCCAGCAGGATTTTTCATAAGCACTTTTCCCATGTGTGATTGTATTGTTTGTATGGCAGCGGGATTCCGTCAGTGGTCGCCTACCCTTGGATGTACCAAAAACATTTGGAGGAAGTCATGCTTTTGTCCTATTTATTTTCCTTTCAACTAATTTCTGTGTTTTGGTGAAAGCTTAAAAGATACCCTAGGTATCTGTAGAAGGTGGAAGTGGTGACTGTGATAGTCCTGATCTCTCAGGAAAAATTTCCATGGAAATTCAGCCAGAGCTATCCTGGGAAAAGCCTTGCTCCTGCACCACCGAGCGCTAATGCTGGACCTGCTGCTGGCATCATTACATTGGATATGCAATTCCCCTGAAAAGCTCAGAGCACAGTGAAGTCTGTAAGTTTTGTGAGACATACATACAACAAAAACTTGCTTTGTTACATGACTTTTGGAGCTTTGTAGCTCTCCTGGTTAATTCTGATCATCTGGAGTCATTTAAGCATGAATGAGTGCTCTAAAGGTGCAAGGGAAAATAGTGCTGCCTATCTCATTAGACAGTCACATCTAGGAACAGCATTGCTTCCCTCATTTCTCAAGGAGAGGGCTTGGGCCCAACTTATTATAGTGACAGTGAATGGCAGTGAAAGTTGGATGAGGACTAAAACAGATGTGAGAGAGAGAGAGCAAGAGAGAAAGGGAGGGAGAGGGAGAGAATCAGATGAAATAGGGAGAAAATCCCTTTTGTAGATAAAGGAGGAAAAAACCTTCTGCACAGTTGACAGCAGCAGACACCAGGCTGGTGACATGGTCCGTCTTTCCACTTCCAGGATGGTTGAATCACTGGAACACCTGAAGGCCACCTTTACAGTTAGATGTCCTCACAATTTATATTCTGTCACTTTTGGGCTTCTCCTCTCCACTTTTATTTCCAAAAATCAGTTGCTAGAATGCCTTTGTTTTCAGTTTAAGCATGCCTGGACCTACAAAGGATTCCAGTTAGCTCTAGCAGGCACAAGGTATGTTGTTTCTTTGGAAACATCAACTCTAATTAAAACAGTAGTGCAGATGTAAAGCCCTTGGGTGTCTCCAATCCAAGGCATATTTGAGATATGGCATAATTTCTCATCAAAGTGTAAAGGTCATTTTGGGGACTAGTGGCATCACCCCAAGTTTGCTCAGTTGTAAATAAGTTTCCTCAAAGTTTCAGTTTTTATCAGCACTGGTATTCCATAGTTCAGTACTGGCAATGGAGCACTTGGCATCCTTTGATACAATACATAATTTCATGATCCTACTGTCCCTTCCTCATTACCTTCTCTCTAGACTGCACACAGTCTCTAGACTGCATAGCCACGTTAAAAGCAGATGATGTTACATGCGTTAAAATGCTAACATTTGTTATTCAGCTTTATTGAAGCCAAATGAGTTCTGGACAAAGCTGATACCTCAGACAAAGATTATGTGTTCAGAGCAAAAGGGCTTTCCAAGAGCCATTCGTCCAGCTAAAGGCTTCAGGTAGAGGTGTGTTAACAACACCCAATCTGTTAGTGCTTAGGCTGTTTTCAAACTATAATGAAAGCGTATAATTTTTTTTGCTAAGCATTTGTTTTTAGATCTCTTTGATTAATTGTTTTCAACCTATCATTACATTTGCCTTAATGAGATTACCTTATTAAAAGCCATAGTTCCATGAATAACTAGCTCATTCATGTGCTCAGTTCTTTAGAAATAAAGCAAATTATTTGAAATGTTCTCGGAGAAAAAAGTCTTTCGCACTAGAAAAACTGTTAGAGCTTTAATTACAAGTTTTATTGCAAATCATTTAGCACTTGAATGCCTGTACTGATGAATGGGAGTCTGATCTGAGTCTCAGACTCTAGCTCATTCTGTTAATTAATTATGGCCATTTTTCTGTGCAGCCAACATAGTTATTTCTATTGTTATGAGGCTAAAAGACTGCAAACTAGATTCTATTTTAGAAGATGAGGGATATGTATAGAGAAAAAATCCTGAAAGTCTAGTACAAATAGGCAAAGAATATGTGTAATTAATTATTATTAGAACCGCTATTTCAAAGCAGGGAGGTTGAGATACAGAAAGCTGCCCAAATCAGATTACATTGTAAGACTGTGGTAAAGAAATTAAAATGTTTCTTGAGCTCCATAGCTGTGGTGAAAACATTTCCCTTTGATGTGACTAGGCTGCCTCTAATTTCCCATCTCCAGCTCACATGAGAGACACGTTTCTGTTCCTAATGAACCCTCACTCTGGGATAAAAGCAATATGTGCAACATACAAACACGTCAAACAGCTCCAGTAGAAAATTAAACTCTGGCAGGAAAACATATAGGCTGAAGGGTTTTTCTGCAGTTTATTTTGGGGGTGGATTTCGGAGTCCTTTTTTGGTTATTTGTAACCCCAGCCTTTTGGATGTTTAGGAAGTAATGAATGCAGTGTTTCAACTGAAGTGAGCATGGTTTCCAACTTACATGTATGCAGAGAAAGACAGCTGGTAGGAAGCCTCTCCTTTAAGGGGTAAAATTGCAACTGATTTTTTTTAATGCATATGAAAGCATTGAGAATTGGAATGTCTGGAGACCAACACTTTCTAGTCACATGTGGAAACATCTGTTCCTCTTCTATGCTTCTCACCCCTATCTGGAAAGTGTAGCTGGTCAGCAAGGTTGTTCTTTCTACTGAAACACTCATCACTTCTGAGGTGGCCCATGAAAGTGCTAAATCAGCACTGCTGGGGAGAAAAATCTGAGCAATAATCTGATTTAAGAATAACCAAGATGTACCAGAAATACTTCTAGACCTTAAAAAACCTACACCCCACTCATAAAGTTATCAAGGTATCTTTTGAGTGACACTTTCTGTGTAGAAGTAGGTTAATGAGTGTGGGAGGAACACTGACTCTCATCTCTTGCAGCGTGCATACTGATAAACAGCCAGATATTACCATAATTCATCAGGATCTCACACTTTACAATTATCTTTTTCAGGGCTTGGTTTACTTCACCTTTAAGGTAGGCATTTTGCAATACTCCCATAGAAACATCCATTCTGTTGAAATGACACCAAAGATCTGGGGATGTAAGCAAGCTGTGGTTAGTACATGTTTGAAAAGTTGAGAAGTTTGTTGGAAGCTTGAAAGGTTCATTGGAAGAATCTGCTGGTTATGATATTTCTGTTCTGCTCTGCTCCACTCCTTTATTCTGCAGTTCACCAAAAACATATTCAGCCTTTTGAGCTGTCACAGCCGTCAATCTTCAAATATTTCAAACTCATTCAAGGGAACTGTGTTTGAAAATAATAATCAGAGTTGACATCTTCATTGCAATGACATCTTAGTCTGTTTTGGAGATCAGAGATGCAAACTAGGCACCTTTTTCCAGATTAAGGCTTGAAAAGGTCTTAGTCCTCTGCTTAATGACTAAATATTGCCTTCATGCTAAATACAGTGGCACACATATACCTATGTATAGTTATACGTGTGCACATATAGAGGCAAAAAAATCCTACAGCCACAGCATAATTTTTAAAAGACTCTAATATTTTGTTAATCCTTATGGTGGAATAACAGAGCATTAGTCACAGTTTTCTGTATCCAAAGCACTTCCAGAAACAAAATCCACAAAGTGCACACTTTCAGCAGAGTCAAGTCCTGGCAGGGATCTACACTGGATGCCTTAATGAATGCCAGGTACAAAATACGTACCCACAGCTGCCGTCCTTCCCCAGCTAACAGCTTGTGCTGGAGCAGCATCAAAGCTGGCTGCAGGCGTAGCAAATGTATGCACCTGCACTGAGTAATTACTGAGCCTAATGCCAGTATGGATTAGCTTCAGTGCTCTTGTGAAAAAAGTATGGATTAACTCACAGCATTCAGCTTATTACAGCTGTCTTACTGCACATCCAGTTTTATGAGCACTTATAAAGCAATATCCATCTATGTTCTCTTTTGATTTCTGATGATGGAGTCCTTCAGCTGTGACATTGGAGTGTACTTCAAAGCTACCCCTTTGTCTGCTTTTCTCCCTTTTTTTTCCATTTCAAACTCAGCATTAATTTGTAGGTTGCTGCTCATGTCCTGCCACCAAACGTACACCTAATGTCTATTTCCAACTTTTATATATCATTTACATTTTAATGTCTTTGTACTAATTTCTTCCTCGTCATCTGGAACCAGTGGGAAGACTGGATATCCATACAAGACAGTTTAGAGGTGGCTTCTAAAAATAAAGGCTTTGACAACCAGTGCTGTCTGCAGTGGGTACCCATCTAATGAGAGCTGCATTTAGACGCTCCTGAATTTTGATCAGTATTGTCCTCTTCTGGAATAAATCTGGAAACATAGAAATGAACAGCTGCTACTTCTGTAGCCATTCTCTTGAGCTGTCCCCAAAACCACTTAAATTATTGTGAACTTGCAATTTCTTTTCTGTAAAAATGTAATAAAGATAAAAATAAATTTCAGCTCTAATGCCCCATCTATCCTGTGTATGCCTGTTTTGTCTAGACTGTGAGCAATGAGAACCAGACACCATCTGAAATGTTAATTTACTTTATTAAGGAAATGAGGCTTATATGATCCTGGTATCTGTCTGTGTCCCTTTAATAGCTTTTGAACCCATTGCCTGATTTCGAGCTAATGTGACAGAAGGGGGGGGGGGGGAAACAACCAGATAATTGACCTACTACAAGTTTCAAGAAAATTCGAGGTTGTATAGAAGAGAGTGAGCTGTAAATGCCCTGAAAGCCTGCTGCAAGAATGCTCATGTAGTCTGAGATTATTCATACAGTAAAGATCTTTTACAGATTTCCCCTCTGCAGGAAAAAAACCAAAACCCAAACATCTAGAATATGAAATTGTCATTGATCAAGAAATACAAATAAACAGCAACCAGAGCCTGAGTTAGCCTGGTGCCCAGGGAATTAGTCTGCTTATCTGTCAAAAAGCAGCACCACATCTTGTGATGCACAGGAGGAACTGTCACTAGAGTGAGACAGGGATCAGATTGTCCTGGTGCTGGGCTGGGGATCAGCCATGGGGACCAGGGCTGGCAGCCTGTGGAGCTGGCATTGCTTGGAAGAGACAGTGAGCTGCATCAATGCTGTGTGAAAACAGAGTGTTTACTATAAGTGTACTCATTTGGATTTGGCTGCCAAAAGATTTAGGAACTACAAGGGCATAAAGCAGCCCATTCCAGAAGTAGTTCTTTTGATCAGAAATGACTTGAATACCCAATGTTTCACTGCAGTGCTGCAGAGAAAAGAGATGCCAGCTTTGATGTCTGCAGATTCTCTGCTGCAAGGAAGACAATCTATTTTTAAATTACACTTTTCACTAGCACGGGTGAAAGGAAGAGCATAACTGGTATTAAGAAACTGCCCCTGGAACTGTAATTCGTAGTGACACTGTGCTCGAAGAGCTGTGTTGTGAGTGCATACAAGCAGATACAGTGCATTTTACACTGAGCATGTGAGATAAGACCAGGAAGAAGAACAGAGAAAGATCAGAGAGGGAAAATTAGTTGCACTTCTTTTCAGTACTATGTGTGTCTCTGGGCTGGTACTCATTTTTGTGCTCAGCCATTTTAAGCCCAAAAGTTCAGGGACACTCTGAAGTTATCCTGTGCTTAGCTCAAGGGTGAACATGAGACAGAGTCAGCTGCTTTCCATCTATTTTCCTTCTCCTTGGGGAGCCGTGTTCCTCTCTAGCAGAGAAGGGAGCCCTTGCTTTGGAGATGGAGGAGAAGGTCTAACTCTAGGAATGAAAATTTAGCTGTGTATATGCTGATGGTGTTGTGCCAGCCTTGCTGGTAGTAGTTGCTGCTTTGGAAGTGCTCTAGAGAGGAAATGATTTTATTTAGAGTATATTTAATTCATTTTCTCTCCATAATGGAAACTTGAATGCTGCCCTACATCCTCTTCTCCAAAGCATACTGTGGATGTAACACCCCATACGGAGCCGAGCACCTGGTCTGTAACCAGGTGCTTTATTCCATCAGGCACGAGAGGGCACTGTTCAATGTGGTCTCCTCTCCTCTACATGAGAGGTTGCCTGAAGGAATACGAGAGAGTTTATCATATCTCCGTGCCTGAGATCTATGGCAAACAATTAAACTTTTTAAAGTTATACTTTAGACCTGTCTCCTCTGGTGAGATGCCAACAGCAGGAGGATGTATTCATTGTGTAAGTAAAACTAATAAAGGACACAACCACTGTAACTTACTCTTTGCTTTGCAATCACAAAAAAGGAACAAGAACTTGTCACATTTAGGTCTTACCCTGCACCCACATTCTAGACATCCCTTAACCTTCCTTGGTGAGGAGATGAAGGAGGGCAGAGGGGATTTTTCTAAGAAACAAAATTTAACCCAGCACAAATTATTCCTCTGTTTGATTTCTTCTTCTTATAAGCGGTCTCAGACAGGCAGTAGCCAATATTTATTTAAAATATATTTTCTCAGCACAGGGCTAGATTATGGAACTAACTCCCCACCCCAGGGCACGTTGGAGTCAGAGAACTATCATGACTTGAAAGAATCGGAAACTGTTCCTGGACACCAGCAAGTCTTCAAAAGGAACAGGCTTTAGGGTAGTGCTCCAGGCACAAGCTTTAACAGGGGAAGGCTTTAGGAAATAGGGTTCAGCTGCATCACAGCTGCTTATGAAGAAAGAGCTGGGCAGCCAGATGGACAGAGTAACTTGGCATGGGTGAGGTGATGGCTGTGAGGCTAACAAACACCAATTTGGCACTCCCAGACTTCTAAGGAATCACAATTTGCTTCCTACTTGGTAACATTTCCCTTGTGCTGACGAAGCTCCTTGTCATGCAAAGATCAAATGAGTTCTGTATTTCAAACAAAGTGAAGCCACCAAAGAGAAGGACCAAAATGTCCTCTATTGCTTTTACATCTTACTATTACTAATCCTCATTTTAAGCACGTGAAATGCTGTTTATATCATGGACCATGTGCCAAAATTCTTAAAGAGTTGCTCCGTTGTCCTGTGAGCAAATGGAGGCCTTCACACTTTGTTCTCGAAGTGCTTTCTCCTCCCTGGTTCCCAGTAGGCTAAGATGTGTATGAATAAAATACACAAATGTGTAACATAAAAATGCTTTGGAGAAGGTTGTGTTTAGCAAAACAAATGTCCTGACTTGGCAGTTGGTTATTTGTACTGCAGGAGGCCTGTGGAGCCCCACTGGGTGAGGTATTTTCACAGGTCTATAAAGAAAATACTTCTCTTTGGGGAACACCTTCTGCCCCCCTTGTGTCACAGCCTAGAAGTGGAGTAGGACTGTGAATTGCCTCTTTTATCTGGAGTCAATGAGCTCAGCTAAGTGGCCAGATCTAACTTTCTTTGTTGTCCCCAAACCGTTCCTGTAGTTATTTCCTTATTGATTTCTCCAAAAACTACATTGACACAAACAAGATTAATTCCTGGCTTCTGCTGGTTGTTGGTAGAGCGGAGAATTGCATTTACTGCCTTTAGGAGTGCTATGACAGCCTCCGTCTTTGTGTGGATGATGCAGTTTACCACGTTTGAACAGGTAAATGCCACTCACTGTGTGAGGAAAGGGACAGTAAGAAGGCAGATCTTAGCTTAAAGTAAATAAAGCTTCACCTTCCAGCAAAAGGAAAACTGGAAAAGTTTTAAAGATTTTTTTAAATAAAAACTTGATCCTGCAACAGGAAGCTGGAGTTCAAATTAGAATATCAGTGGGAATTTCGCAGGAGGAGGAGTCTCCCTATGAACTGTATGTTTCCAACCTGCTCTCTGGCTTGGAGAACTGTGTGTCTATGGTAAGTGTTTGCTCTACACACTTTCAAATGCCACGGTGGGAGAAGTGGATTTGAAGCATATGAAATGTTCTTGGTCTTCTGTAATTCTTGGTATGTTGACAGAGTAGTTAATGAAAGGCTGTTTCAGCTGACCAGTTGGAATATGGATAGAGAATGTGCATGCGGTTAGGAGATCTGCATTCAATTACCCTCCTACCACAGACTGGCTGCAGACAAGACAATTATTCTGTGCCTCAGTTCCCTAATTCTAAAACAATGAGCTTCCTTTGTCTGACTTGTCTACATAGAGGAGATGCTCCTTGGAGCACTGATTGTCTCTTAAAATGTTTTTTGTTTTACTAGTTAATACAAAGCAGCTCTGAGCATCTGAGTGCTCCCGGAATTCTCCTGCTCCTAATCAGAAAAAGTGGTTAATTAGTCATTTGCTATCCCTGGGTTTCATTTTTGTTTTCTGTATCTAATCTTGGAAAAAATGGGGATTTTTTCTTGAATAACAGTGTTACACTGTATTTTTGGAAAACTGTCTCACGTGATGTCTTTATTTCCCTTTCATCCCACTCCACCACAACTGAAGAATGTCAGCAATGGTAGTCCAAATTGCCATACTAAGCCACGCAGACAAATTTTTCTTAGACCAAAAAATTTTGTTCTAAACAAACACATACGACTACCACTGCAGAGCTGCTTCATTGCCAGTTATCCCCCTGTGCATTAAGTTAAATTGAAGCTTTCAGAGAAGATTTGAGATGCCAAAATGTCACTAGCCTAGGTGAATTTTAATGCAGTCTCTTGTGCATGTGTGTCATTCACATTAAAAATATGATTTTGGCAGAGAAGCCACTTGGGCTGACTTAAAAATATTTGAGCAGATAACAAGGAGACGTAACAGTCACTGGAAGCATTTCCAGCTTGGTATATTTAATTAGACCTTATGACTGAAAATTCTTATGTTCATCAGAAGATCAACATTCCAACATATTCCTGGTTATATTTATTAAATATTTCCTTTTTTGGTCCTTAGTGTGAATGTTTGGAAAATTGTTAATACAACCCACTTGACTTCACTGGCACATTTTACAAAAGGAGGAGGAAAAAATGTGGAAGCCACTGAAAACTAAAGGGTTCTTGCTTTGGAGAAAAACAAAGTTCAAGCCAGTGCTACAGACTGGCTGGAACTCTTCCACAGTTTTAAAAGGAAAAGACCCTATTGAAGGCTCTTTTCACAAAACTCCTTTGCTTCCTTTGAATAAAAGAGGAACCAAGCACACTTAGCAGTGTGTAAAACACATTTCTTTAAGAGAAGCCAGCTTTATCTTCAAGTCCCAGCTAGTTAATCTGCTCAAACTCATTTTTAACTTAAAGTCTGAGAAATCTGACACCACCACAGGGACTTAAAGCTTTTAGTCTAGATGGAATTTGCTGACAATACTTTCAGCTACGGCACCAATAAAGACAGATTGGTTTCTCTCATTAAGTTTGGTAAAAATGAATGTTTTCCTCTTTCAGGGAAAAAGAAGGAAGGGGGCAAGTATTCATTTTGTCTCTCCCTAGATCTGTAAACTGTACTAGCTACATCTGTATGGTATCTTCAGATACGTGTGCCACAGCTGAATGATGTGCAAATACAGTTGTTTTGGAAGTGCCTAGGAAATCCTGCATTCCCCTCCTGGAGGGGAGCATTCCCCTCAACAAGTTGCATATTTTCACTTGCTCTGCAATAGACATCTGGCTGTAAATCCAGAAGCCTGAGTATATCTACAGTGTAACTGAGATTGGCTTCCAAAATATAGATAGTGAACTACTTGTGTGAAACTCCTGCTGTGGGAGGTTGGAAATCCCAAATGTGCACTGGAGCATGGTCAGGTATGTGCTGCATTCACAGGTAACTATAATATGTTCTTGCATTTCTACTGCTTGTGTATTGGTTGATAACTGAACAGAATTTCCTGGCAAAAGCTTTTAATTACAAATGCTACATTACTCTCCCATAACTGTTGGAGTTACCTAATCTAAGCTTTGCCAAATAACAATTTTATTGCCATGAGTTAGGTAACCTTCAAATATATCTCTCAATTTATCATGTTTACTTCTTGTGGGTAACAAATCTGTGTTATATAACACTTGCCAGACATTGTTTCTATTGCTCTGTTCTTCACTTTCATTCCCAAGGGTTGGGGTATTTGCATTCTTCAGCTTTGCATTAAAAAGGAAAAAAAAAAACAAAAGAGAACAATAAAACAAGAATACCGTGCATCTCTGTAATTATGCTGTAGCCATGTAGCCATGACCAGTGCTTCTTTCTTTAGGCTAGAAATTGAGATTAGAGACTGAAGGCTGTAATAAAAGTAAATTATACTCTAGTTGGCTTGGCTGGTCTCTGTATGCATAGGAATGGGCACTAACTCCAGATGTAATGGAAGCTCTTCACTGTAGATTATTGAGCAGAATATAACTGTGCTTTGGTAGAAACAGTAATAGGCATATTTACTGAATTTTTCCAGCCTCTAATTCATCTCAAACTCCCCCTGTAAATTTGAGCTTAGTTCTGCTGAAGTGAGAGCTTTAGGACAAAAAGCTGTGTCTTCCCTGTGCACAGGCACTGTTCCCATTTCATGAGAAAGGACAAAGCTAACTGCACAGTGCAGAGTGGGAAGGTTTTCCTTCTGTTGATTGTCTTTACAGTGCATCATACATATCAGGATATCAGGAAAAGGTTCTTCACCCAGAGGGTGGCTGGGCACTGGAACAGGCTACCCAGGGCAGTGGTCACAGCACCAAGCCTGACAGAGTTCAAGAAGCATTTGGACAATGCTCTCGGGCACATGGTATGACCCTTGGGGTGTGCAGGGCCAGGAGCTGGACTTTGATGACTTGCATATCCCTTTCAATTCAGGATGTTCCGTGATTCTATGATTCATCTGCAGGGTCAACCTAGCTTCAGTTGGTGTCTGTTTCTCTGTGTCTGTTTGCATAACACAGAGCAACCACTCCCTTTATCCATCACTCAACTTACATGAAAACCAATAGCACTCTGCTGACAGATTTCATTCAGCAACAGTCAGAAGGAGTTACTGGTTTTAATGCTGTAATGTATGAAAGTGGAAATTCTCTGCCACGACCTGTGGCTTTAGAAAAATGAAGATGCAGAATATTTGTAGTTCAACCAAATATTTGGTCTGCTAGTCTGAACAGTCAGTTAGTTTGAAACACAAGCTGTGCATTTTAGCTGCTACTAAAATCAATAAAATTGCTAGATCTTCCTTGTTTATTCTGCTACCTTGTATTATTCCAGCCTCTAAATACAAAGAGTTTCCAAATCTGAAATTTCCCCAGCAGCCAAATGCTTACAGCCCTGCTGCCTTTTCCCATCAAACATAGAAGTGTAAGGCTCAGATACCTGTACAAGTCACCAGATAGGCATAAACTACCTGTGTGGTCTTTTGCTGGCACATCTAATCCTTTTTTCTTGCTCCTGAGCTGAGCAAACCAATGTTGTATGTCGATGTTAGTACTATATAGTGTCTGACCTCTTGGCTTTCTCCCTCCTTACATCCTCAATCTCTATTTGCAGCATGAAACTCACAGGCTTTTAATGCTTTCTATGTTCACAATCAGCAAAGACATAAGCAGGATGAGGATGATAATTTAGTCTGCCTGCAGATTTGGGAAGATATTATAGTGGTTCCCTTTTTAGAAGATTAACTTTTAATCTCGAGAGGCTAGAAACTGCATTGCTTTTAAAATGAGTGCTTACATTCTGAAAAAACCCAAACAAGCTCTTGTGTCAGAAAGAAAAGAAAGAATGGGCTCTGGGAAATGGACAAATGTGTTATTTCCCAATAAAGTTAATTCCTAAGTATCTGATTCTAGCAGTTTCCCCACTTAATTAGGCATCATATCAGGAACAAGCCCTAAACTTAAGCAATTTCTGGAGCAGAAGTTTAAGTGAGAAGACAGCACGTATCAAAATACAATTGTGTTTAGGTACCTCCTGAACTTTATCCTGAAAGGAGCCTAAAAGATTTTACAGAAAGATTGCAACTGAAAGAATGAATTGGGGAGAAAACACAAGGCAAAAGGAGAGATTATCTTTACTCCTTTTATGCAGTGCTGCTCCTTGTACTCCTAATCACCTGATAATCATCTGAACCCCATAGTTCAGATCCAGTAACTCACTTTTCCTAACACTTCAGCTGGGTAACTTCATCCTTCACTCATTTCCTGTGCCCTGCCCTACAGAAGCTATGTAAGCTCTATGAGGGTTTTGCTGGTTACAGTCCATGGCTTGTAAGCTACAAAAATCTAAATGTAGATAAAGATGAGTTGAAATCTTTAAACACAGCCAGCCGCTGTTTCCTAAACACGTCCCTGGAGCAGCTGCATGGAGGATGTTTACAATTAAAAAAACAACCCTCAAGCAGCCAGTAAAGAATGCACAGGATTACCGTAGCCAGAAGCATTCATTAAATGTCATATCTGAACTTTCATTATCTTGAGCTTGATCAGATTTAAGATCAGCATCTAAAGAAGTGGAACTATTGACTTCCAGCCTCCTAGAGGGCTCTTAGGACAAAGGCCCAACCAGAAGATAAATGGTCCCAAAGGGACTCTGGGGGTGAACTGTGACTGGACACGAAGTGTTATGTCATGCTGGTTTCTACTAGGATGGGAGATCCCTCACTTTTTTTTCTTTTCCTTCTTGATCTAACTTGTGCAATAAAAAAAACCCCAACAAAACAAACCTGACAAAAAAAACCCCCCAAAAAACGAAACAAAACAGGAGAAAAGATGAGTTCTGCTGAAAATGAGTCAATCCCTTGAAACCCAGCAGGGGAACTGTCTGCTCTCCTTATGGAGCTCAGTGGCTTTCATCACGATTCAAGTGTCTCCTACTCCTCCCTCTCAGCTGAAGGCAGATGTGGGTTCACTGGCAACACTGGGCCTTGTTCTTTGTGAGTGTTTAAAGCCTGAGAAATCATTTTAAATTGAAAGCAGAGACAGTGATGTTATTACAAGATCGTCTAGAGCAGCGATTCCCAACTGGTAAGACATAAGAACATTTACAAGAAAAAGGTTTCATGAAGTCTAGGCTAGAAATCAGCACAGAAAAGCATAAGCATAATGAAGAGCAGTATCTTCTTAACAGTTCAATATGTTGAGAAGAAAACTCCTTCCAAAAAGGTGTTGGCAGTACAGTCTTCAGTTAGACCACGGAGAAGGTCAAAGCAAGCTTGTCCCTGGCTCTTTGGTTTTTGTGTACTTTCTGTATTCTAATGCCAAATAATCATTTGTCTGCAGAAAACAAGTGTTCATACAACAAGCATCTTGCTTTTAACAGCTCATGTGCTGATGGGTGTGTAGCTGTGGAACTCTGTGTGCATGTGCTGCCATCTGAAATCCACTATAGAGAGACAGTCATGCACGTCACCAATGATCAGGGATGTATGTCCATTTGTTTTGGACTAAAGAGAAAAACATCTGGCAATCCAGAATATGCCACAACCATGCACTGAGAAGGAAAAATCCCAGGAGTAACAGTCTGGCTGGATGTAACCAACAGGAAGAGATTTAATGGAGCAAGTGAGGACTGAGGTACTCGGAACCCCTGACAATAAAATTACTTCTCTTTAGGATTCCCTTTTCAGTGATTCTGGTTTAAATAAAAATAAATAAATAAGTCTCTATTAACCTATTTTCAAAGTCCAAGAGTCACCCCAAGACAACAGCAAAAGCCTCTTGTTCTCCTAACAGAGTCAATCTAAAGGAATTAGGAATAAGAAAACTATCACTGCCTCCTCCTGAAGAGGCAGCAGCAATTCCCCCCAGTTCACTCACTTTGTACTGCACCTGAAACAGTCAAAAGTGATGGCTATAACTTTTCATGGACTCATACTGGTAACTGCTCTCATCCTTCACAGAAGCTCAGGTACCAGGAATGATGCACCAGGAAAAGGCAGCATCCTGCACTGCCTCCATGTACAGCCTACTTGGGTTTCAGGACACGTGCTCTATCAATGGCAGGAAAAATTCACCTCAGAATCAAAATGGAAAACATTGAGGTCTCTGCAAATACAAAACTCTTGACATCACTGCAGCCAAGAACAGTTTTGCTGTGACTTGCTTATCTTGGCCACATTCTTCTGCGTTGACGGCTGTTGAGATGAAACAGTGAGAGAAGAGAAGGAATTGTAGCCTGGGCGTTGGTTTGCTCCATCACCCCTAGAGGTATCTCAGTGCCTGGTGAGGAGGCAGGTTCTCTACAGCTTGCACTTTCCTTTTTATGTAGCAGTTCAAAACCATGGATTAACATACCTAGCAGCAACCTGTGGCACAGAAGAATGTAAGAGGACAGAAAAGAAAGGCTTTATCCATAGAACCTGGGCTTTTTGTATGTCTATCCCTATGTATGTTTATGATCTGGCTGTAAATCCATTTCAGATGGGCAGTTGATTGGGTTTTTTAAATGTGTAAATGAAAAAAATTTAAAATATTAGAGTAAAAAGGTTTTGAGTTTGTAATGTATGTGATTATCCTACCTTCCTCTTCAGAGTCTTCAGCTCCACAATATAAAACAGAAGTTCTAAGGTCTTATGGTTGAAGAGAATTCAATTTGTCCCCATCTTGCATTTGCTCTTCCTTCTACACTACTTTAGCACTTAACACAATTAACTGTAAACGGTTTTATTAAAATAAATCCCCTGCCCCAGATTTAGACGTCCCTAGGCAGATGTGCCAGTGCATGGGCCCTAGACAGGCCCTGGGGGTGGGGGAGGCAGGGGCAGCCCTGAGGCCCTGTGTGCCTGAGACGACGCCCTGTAGCTGCCGTCGGGGCAGTGCACGGCAGGGCTGCATACAGACCCCTACACTCTCCATACACACCCACATGCACACCCCTAGGGCATCCTATCCAAATCCCATGCAAACCTTCACATACATCCTCTGTGCTCTCCCCTGTATGCAAGCTATGCAGTTCCTCCAGAACACATACACAGATCTCCCATATGCACTTCATTCACGTCCCAAGCAAGCCCACAAGCACACTCCTCTACACTTCCCATACATGCACCCCATAGATACAAGGTCTATAACCCCCACAAGCCCGTTATACAGCCACCACATCCCCACAGGCTCTGCAGTGCACGGCTCATATGGCACCCATGTGCATCCCTACACACTCCACATACATCCCGCACCCAGCTCCAGGCACCCCCCATCCGCAGCCGCCCCACCCGGGCGAGCCGCGCTCCACAGGTGCTGGGCCGTGCCCCTCCCTCCGCTGGCTCTGGCGCGCCCGGGGCTCCCCCTGGACCCCCGGCCGCTGCCGAGTGAGGCTCCGCCGGGAAGGAGGGAAAGGCAGCCGCGCCGACCGCAGGCGGTATCGCCGCCGGGCACCGCTTCCCCCGCGGGCTGCGCTTCTTCCCCCGCGGGCTCCGCGCTTTCCCCGCTGCCGGCGTGCGCGGAGCAGCCGAGCCCAGCCCAGCCGAGCCGAGCGGCAGGTGGGCTGCGGCCGGAGTCGCCGATCCGGGGCTGGGCAGCTCCGGGCGAGGCGGCTCCGGCAGCGCTATCCGGAGCCGGGGGGCTCTCCCTGCCGGCTGCGCCCCGGGACGCGGAGGGAAGCTCATGGGCGGGCACGGGTGGGGAGTACCGCGGCATCCTCCGCAGGGGGAGGTGAAGTAGGCGGAGAAGGAGGAGGAGAAGGAGAAGAGAGAAACCTGCTTCTCCGGAGGGACGAGGTAGCGGCGTTGCAGAGAGTCAGCCCAGCGGCGTGAGCTGCGGGCACATGCCCGGCTTGGAGCACCGGAGCCGCGGGATTCCTGCGGGTGTCTTAGCCCAGCTCCCGTCCCTTCCCCTGCGAGAGCGTCAGCTGGGCTCCGGCAGGGAGGAGGGCTCACCTACGGCTCCCCTCCCGGAGTGCATCCGAGAGCAGGCAAACCTGGTAGTAAGTACTTGTCATCTTTTATGTATGATTTTTTACAGTTTTATTGTTCTCTGCTGGCAGGTAGCAAAGGATTTCTAAGATCAAGCATTTATAGGCTCGTCTGTAAGGATAATCTCTCTGACTCTCTCTTGGCCTCCTGAGCCTTTCAAATATAGAAGTGCATATGTGGAGGCACATGTAGCAACGTTCCTTCACTACACATCTACATCTTTAATGTTTCAGACAAAGTGTATGTGCTGGGATTTTTTTTTTAACTTCTGCTGTTCTCAAAGTAATTTGTATCATGTTGCACAACATGCTTAGCGTCTCAGAGAAGGATAAATCCTGGTGACACCACTTAAACATCCTGCATGAAGATGGGGGAAGGAGATGAACGTTTAAAATCATTAACTTGGCAGAGGCAGGGAAATCACTTCTCTGCAGGCTGCCTTCACACTATGGAGCAATATGCTTTTGGGATTCTTTGCCTTTTAATCCTCTTTCCTGTATGTGCACATCTGGACTCTGGCCTGGCACTGCTCCCTGTACTCAGGCTGGAAGGGAGTGGCATGGCAGACTAGCAGGGGCTGGAGACCAGGGATGAAAAGACAGAGGATCCTTCCTTCCTCTTACACTTTAAAGATACTTTTTTTGCACTAGTCTTGTCTTCTGCAGAGTAAATCCACAGGAATACTTCTCCTAGAGTCAGGAAGTGGAATCAAAAGTTTTTTGAAGGCTGCATTATTCTTTGTACCTTTGCAGGGTACAAAGGGAATGGCTGGGAGGATAAGTACAAATACCTGATTCCATGCCCTTCTTCTAAGGGGTTTCCAAGCATTTGGGGGGATGAGTGTGGAGTTACATGACATGCAGAAGGTGACTTCCCCACTAAGACACTACAAAATTATGCTACCTCTTTGTGGAGTGCTGGAAATGCGATTTCTGTCAGCGGAGCTATAAGAGAAATAGTAATTTCTCATTTTAAATCCCTAAGAGAGCTACTATCTGCCTCCCCCTACTTCCTGCACACATCTTTATTTTATTTTATTCTGCTAATGACTTGCATTATTATTTGCAAAATATGACATGTGTCTTCCTGTGCAACTTTATATTTGCTGAGATGTTCCTGGAACTAGGTTCTAGGAGTGCATTTTAGGAGCCTTCCATTTTTAAACCAAAATTATATTTACTAATAACTGAACAGTTAATTTTCATCTGGCACATATCCAGTATTTTCTGTTTCCTCAAGTGATACTATTCTTCTGTAGCTGGTCACTGTGTGTTCTGCAGTTCATAACAAAGTGCTCATGATAACACGTTTTCATAATACACTAATGTGACACCCATCCTTAGCCTTTTGCAGATGAATGCTCCAGGACAAGTGTTTTAACTCCAAAAGTAACTGGAGTGACGTTGTTGGTTGTAGTTGGAGAATGTTTGCTACCAGAGGACCAGCCACTAGAATGACAGGCAGCATGCCCTAATGACGAATTAATGGCATTTAACCTTTTTAGATGGACTTGAGCAGAAAGAAAATGCCTGGTTTAATAAACATCACAGCTAGAATTTTATATAAACATGAGAGGCCCACACCAGTTAATATCACTGACCCCATTTTTATTGGTCTTGTAGGGAAGTCTTAAAAGGTCTGCTGCAAAGAAAGTTATAAATCAGATACTTCTGCTGTTGCAAGCATCTGTCCATAGCTTTAGTTGCCCTGCTGCCTGGTGCAAAGGAGGATGAAGGAAATAAATCAGTGAAGTTCTGTTGGTTTGCTTGTATAGTGCTGAAGGGGAATTTATAAAGTCTGAAATAAGGTGGGATTACGTATTACCATTGGCTTAAATTAAATGTAAGAGACGTGTAATTTTTCACCAGTTTTTGGTCTGTTTTGTGATCTCTGTTCTCCCTGGCTCCTCCTTTAAGTTAATTAGGACTTCCTCTGGGCAATGATCCGATTTTGACAGTCAATCAAAATCCATACCAATAGCCTTATGCAGGCCAAATACACTGTACTTAGAAACACAATAAACCAACAGCTACAAATTACTTTCAGAGCCCTCCTAAAACAAAATGCAGATGTAAATAGAGTTCAGAACTGCTCCAAATGCTGTGCCTTAAAGCTGTGGATGTCTAAATCCAGAAAATGTGCTCAGAAGCTCTATTTGAGAGCTATGTAAGGAGGTGGCTGAAGTTTCTGGTTAGACTCTGGAGAACTGGTAGCCAGAGTCTGTGGTTGTTGGACTCTTCTAGGTAGTTTGAATTCAGGTCTGAGCATGGGCTGGAAGTGATCCTGGTTTTGCAGACAGACTCATCTCCTCTCATTCATAAACTTGTCAAGTATATAATAAAACATGCTGTGGTTGTTTGCTTTCACTGTGTTCAGAGCTGTCCTCAATAGCGTTTCCAAACTTTATTCCACAGGTATGAGTTAGGACTAATGAAGGTAATTTTTTCTTCCCTTGGCTGGTTAAGACACTCTTCTCTCTTTGATGCTAAATTACTCTTTTTTTTTAACGTGCATTGGAAGATAGGTGCTCCTTTCTCTCATGGCTCTAGAAATACATTGCTGCACCTGTTGCAGTAGACTTTTAAAACTTTTTCAGTGGCATCCCCTACACCAAACAGGATCTTAGCAAGCTTTGTACAGCTGCCTTCACCCCCTTCACTGATGGGAATGCTTCCATGATGTACTTTAGAGCTACATACGTTGTTTGGATTTCTGCACTGGATGCAGAGAAGAGATGATTAATCTATAGTGCTGAAAAGGATTCATTAGTGAAGCCAGATGGATCCAGGTAGGATGGACCTGGAGTTTTTTTAAATTTAGCGCAGCTTTAAATGTCATCTGTGTTGTCTGTGATTACAGTATGGGTTTTGCTAAAATCCGTGTCTTTTCTAAGCAATTGTACAGGGTCTATTGAGTGTGCTACAGCAAGGTCTGTCTCTAATAATGTTTTCATTAAGCCTCTCCACAGACAGAAGAGTAAACTAATTGCCAGACTAACATGTCATTTGGCTCTGTGAACAAGCTACTGAACACTAACTCATGAATGGAAACTCAAAAGGCTCATTAGCAACCTGCTACATGAAAGAAATGCCAAAGTGAAATGAAAATGCATTTATATTCCTGTTGTTGTTGTAGCTACTAAAGCTGATATAGAATTCCAGTTTAGTTTTTGTGGAAATCTTAAGTAATTTCATAAACTTTTTTTGCCTCTGAAGTTTCAGCAGCTGCTCCTTCTATAAAAGCTAGGAATAACTACTTCTGCTTTAGTAGGAATGAAAGGAGAATTGAGCTCTATAGAAATGAGGAGATTAGAGCTCCATGAGGCATATACCCATTTAATGCTGCTAGAGACCAAACCTGCTTGAATAATCTTAACTCTCACTTCTGGTGAGCAGAAATTCTAGAGGAAAAAGAAAAATTCCCTTAGTGACTTATTAACAAAGGCTTTTCAGGTTTGCTGGGATTTATCATGTGAGCCTAATCTACCTTTTGTTCATCCAGTTGGCAGGCTTTAAGATTTAAAAGGGTCTGCAGAAACTCCTCCCCCAAACTCCTTATTTAATTAAAGAGGCTTGGTGCATTATTTACTTTTGAGTCTTCCATTTATGTGGGAACAATGAATTGGGGTTAACATATTGTAAAATATTTGTGAACGCTGCATTATAAGCAGGGAAAAGAAACAAACTTTGGCTAGACCTTCAGATTCACACTGACCTATATGGGTTCAGTGAGAATGACTGAAAGTGAGGCCAGTCATACGTAAATACTAAAGTATAAATACAGGTGTGTAACTCTACAACAAATTTCCCTGCGTCTGTAGGTGATTTAGAGGGCCTGGAGGAGAGTTGGTTTCATTTGCTTCTATGAAAGTTCTTCAGAATCATCAGATATGCAGATCAGGCCTTGCACATACCAGTAGTTTTTATATTTCGCTTGGGTAGTTCATCAAAGCCAGACTGGTAACTGTAGTTCTCTCACTAGTTCCCCCAGTTCCTTCTCCTCCCCCACTCCATTCATCCCTGTAGCTGTGAGCATCAAGTTGCAGATAAAACGACTTCTGAGAGAGCAATGGGATGCAGCTCTTGCCAAAGGCAATTAAGTGCTTAGGATTACAGTGTGCTTTACAAAGTGTGTTCTTGCTGAATCTCTTTCCTCTTCTGTTTGCTGGCACTAAGCAGTTTCTTGGCACTTACCTTTGTTATAACAAGTCTGAGCATTGCTAAACTTCACTACAGCGTGTCAGCTCTCCGAAGAAGTCTAGCAAGCTGCAGTGTCTTCTGTTTTGAGGATAGTCTTTCTAGTGATTCTTTACTGAGAGTCAGCTTGACCTCACCACCTTTGCTGTAATTGGATTAAATCCACTCACTTGCCAAAAACACGACCCGCTGACAGCATATTAATTCTTCAGACTGAAGTGCTGTTTTGTATGCATAGGTTCCTTGGTACCGAAGGCATTTTTAGGGCTTGTGATGCAGCCAGTGTGCCACAGGATACAGAATTGTCACGGAGGGAGGTTTTCAGTTATTTTCTTCATCACAAAAGGATTCAAACAGACCATACATTCTGTGTGAAAGTAGAAGATCTAACCTGTGGGAGAAGAAATTATTTGCTCTACTTGCCAGTCCTGTGCATCACTTGCTGCTGGTTCTTGTGAAATGTGATAAATTGCTGAGAGTCCACAGACATCCTGTCTGAGAAAAGTGAGTGATGCCGTGTGCTGTTTTACGCACCCACTGCAGTTTATTTCTAATTATTGCACAGCAGGTTAAAATCATTATTCTCAGTTGTCATTTTACTGCTTTTTTCTGTTATTCTTCAGCAGTCCTGTGATCTGAGGTATTTGCAGAGTGGCAGGATGATATCTGAACAAAAAAAAAATGAACCCAAAAAGGATACTAGAACTGTGTAGTGAAGGATAATCTGATCACCAGGCCTGTAGTTTCACCCAGAGACCTTTTATATACTGTCTAAACCAGTGTAATCCAGCTTTCAGTGGCAACCACTGCTAAGCAGCAAAAATCACTATCCTGATTGTTAACCTCAGCAAAATGTTAAAGGATGAGTGAGTAATGAGGAGACCAAGGACCGAGTTGCAAATACTCTTACAAAGAGGATTTGAGAGACACACTGGTACCCAGTATGGCGCAGGCACTCTGAGATGTTCCAAATTATGAAAGGATCCCTGTTTTAGCTTTTCTTATCTGCCTGGAAGTACTGCAAGTTTCCTGTTTGCTGCAGAGGCCTGTAAGAGCTGTGTTTTGCAGGCAGCATGGGCCAGAGGAACTAGAGCTCCTAGCTCTGTTCCGATCAGGGCATTGTTGCACTCGATTTCAAGGTGATGTTGCTTTCTCTAAATTCTATAAACTGATGAACACTTCCGGTGCAAAACAATAGGCAAACAAGGTGAGACAGGGGTGTGAGATTTTCCATATCTACTAAAAGACAGTCACAATCTAATTTACTATGTGAATGTGCAGCGCAAATAGTAACAAGGATGTCTGTTTTAATACACCATTATAAAATGTATGTAGTTGCCTAATATTTTTGGCAGTGTTGACTGTTAAGACCTTGCTTGTCTCTTAATGGAAGAAATATGTAATTCCATTAATTGTTTATAATGGTGTAAGCAGTTTGGTAATTACTGAAGTAAAGGGTTTTTTCATTCATGCGTTTTATGTCATGTAATTGGAATCAATGTCATTAAAAAACAAACAAACAAAACCCCTTCAGAACCAAAATACTGACCATCTATCATGGACAAGGATTAATAGCCTGACTGAGTGAAAAGAATAAAGTATGAGGACATGTTCTGTAAGAAGCACTCACAAAGTCTAGGTTAGACATACACTGTATGTTCTTATATTGTTGATTGTATCAAAAGGAAAGTTACAAACCAAAAGCAATAAGCAAGCTGTGTTTAAAATACACAGGAAAGAGAAATTTGTCAAGAATGGCCTGCTTTACTTAGGTTATTTACCTCAGATCTTTTAGGATCATAAGCTTTCCTTCCCTTTGGTGGAAGAAGAGGAAGATATTAAGTCAGTACTTCATGTCTGAAAGCATTACTGACTCATCGCTAGTTCAAGTCCATCGTGGTTTTGGAGGTGAGAAACCTCTTCTGTTCCATGCAGGGTAAGTTTACAGCAGAGCTGTTGTGAGTTAGATTGGGGAGCCCTGCCTGCACACAGGCTGCTGCTGCTGTTTGAGAGCTGACATTGTGGCCGTGGTGGCCTCGGGGGTGTATCTTGGGCAGAGCCTGAGAGAACATCGCAGAGGGAGCCCTGGCTTTGAAACAACAGCTGGTGTCTCACCCCCAACATCACAGCAGTGCAGTTCCTCTGACCTCAACAGAGTTGCAGCATTCATGGTTTTCAGCGACGTGGGAGCAAAACTGGGCCTATATTCTTTTAACTGGTCTATTTAGCAGCTCTTTTCCATATGCAGTCTCCATGCCAGTGACAGGAGCTTCCTGGAACTGACAGCAGACACAAAAGACCCTCTTCTCTAAACCACTGGACCTTAAGAATATTGAAAGGATGTTACAACAAGCCCCATAATACACCATTGTCAAGCTCTCTCTGAAGAGGCCTGCAGTGGTATCATACCTCTAAGCTTTCCAGAGGGGGTATGATGACCCCACATGGAAGAAAATACAAGAGTAATGGTTTGGGTGGCTTGAGGAATTTTATGGTACGACTTCCCCTGGCTGTAACTTGAAACCAGCTGGAGGCACTTAGTGCTAACTGAACTCTATATAAAGAGGCAGGGAAATATCTGAGCATGTATCCTGCAGGTTTTTTAGGAAGAGATCTTGGCTTGTGAGTCTGTGCATGTCTGGCTGCCTCTCTCACAGACAGGGGAGTGGTGAAAGAAGGTTTGTTTCATTTTCTCCTACATTTCCCTTTCTTCTTCCTACTCATTTTCCTGTTCCTTTGCAGTACAGCAGTTTTTCATGTTGCTGTGAAAGCGTCCGTGCTTGTGAGTAGAGTGAGCACATTTGAATAGAAGAGTCGGCGGGTTTGTGAAGTCTTGAGCTCCAGCATTCCCAAGGGAGCGGTGGGATTTGCATTCCGTACTCCCTCAGCCCTGCTCAGGGATGTGCCTAGAGGTGCGCCTGTGGGATGGCAGTCGGTATCCAGGAGGGAATCCCCTCACGGTGAGGGGCGGCTGAGGAGGCAGGAGCGGTGCTGTGCAGGCCTGACCTCCTGCCAGGCCCGCTTCAAAGCGCTTCCCGCCATTTTACCCCAGCCCCGGCCTGTGGGACCAAGGCTTTATTGCAACCGATGGGGAATTTTGCTCAAGTTACATGCTAAAGTCAGCCTGAACATGGGCACTGGGCTACTTATTGATCAATTAATCACGTCTTGTGCAGAGTAAAAGTTAGTTTCATGTGGTTTTCTTAAAATGCTTCCAAACTCAGCAGAAGCATTGCTCCTTCAATTTACCTGAAATTGTCAGGTAATCGAGTTCACCTCAGATGACTAATAAAGTATTGAGTTCCCATTCAATCAGTTTAGTTCTTACCTGATACAGCACTCAGCTCCTTTTCCAAGGTATTTCCAAGCCAAAGCTGTGGATGTTGAGGTGGTTCTGCTTAGCCTGAGCAGAAGTGTGGGCTCACTTCCTGACTGGATCAGAGTGACAGCCAGAAAATGAGGCTACAAAAATTAAGGACTTGCAGACATCTCACCAGCAAGGACAGTCAGAGATGATCAGATAATTCCCCAGGTAAAATAGTGTGGACCTTATTCCATTCTCCACATGTGTGCTATTGACCGTAAACCTAATGTAGGATCCTCTGACTGCAAGTGCTTTACCACTTTTTACTTTTTGCTTTGTCTCAGGGGGTGAGAGTAAACATAAATGTGTAAATAAGTGTTAGTACTTGGTGTTACATTGATTTTATATTATATTTGCTTGACAGCTGAGGTAACCTTCTTTGAAGTTGCTCATCAGTTCATGAGCACTGTGCAGGAGCCTTTGTGGGTTTATTATGGGTATATACATGTATAATACAGGTATTTTATATTAGTAATGTATGGCTATTGATATTGGAGTAAGGAACTGTACTAACAAGCCTACTTCTCACTAAATTGCGGAGAAAGAGAAAAATGTGTGATGTTTCATGTCTGCTCATGTCTGTCATGATTTTTGTGGTGAACAGAATTCACTATATAGCTTTCCAGTGCTAGTCCCTTTCTAGCTGTTTTTCTTATAAATGTAAGGTTTTGAGACAGACTGTGTCAAGGGCAGGAATAAGACAACTTCGTCAAACTTTGTTAGTTTTTTATCTGTGTAGCATAGAAATTTTTTCCCCAAGGACCAAACAAAAATATTTTTTAAAGCTGTATGAGTAATAAGATAATGAACTAAATTGAACATCAAAACAAAGGATTTATTGTCTTGAAAACAAACTTGCTGTAATTGCATTTCTTGTGAGGTTTTTTTTTTCTTTTGTCCAAGCTTATATTTCACTTACAAGACAGGAAATACAGACTTGCTGATTGCATTTTTAGGGCTATAAATAACTTACTGTCTTCAAAGATGTGTTAATTTTAAAAATGCTTCTAAAATGAAACTTTGATGAATTAAAAATTAAATTGGGTGGGTAGAATAATTACTTACTGTACTGTGTGTACAGATGTTTAAGGTGTTTTCAGGGGAAAGGGTGTTATAAGAGAAGTTCTGGCACCCATAACTGGTCTAAATTGTTTTATTTCCTTTTCTTTGCTGGTTGTGTCCCTGTTCCATTCTCACCCCTGCCATGAGAGGTAATGAATATGTTTGCTTTCTGTCACCTTGCTCCTTTGTTGGGGTCATTGCTTATCCTCAGGAAGTGATGTGATGTGTGGGAGCTCTAAGTCAACCTAAAAAATGAATAACATTAGAACTGCCTCAGTGTTCCAGTTAGCCCAGTATTGTGTCTGACAAGTTAACAGGAGAACCTCCAACAGCTGTTTCTTGAGATCCATTTCTCTCCACACATCTCCAGTTTCCACCGCTCTCGTGTTAAGGATATTAGAGGATGTGTACCTGTTTAGTCCTTTAAGTGTCTATTTATGGAGCTGTTGACCAGAGTTTGGTTAATCCCTTTTTGAACCCATGAACATCCTTTGCCTTCAGAGTCTTGCGTGACAGCAAGTTCCAGAAGCTTGCAACCTGCTGGGTAAACAGGTTCTTTCTATTTAAATGAGTTGGTTGCAGTGAGTACTGCCTTGTTCTAGTTTTGTAGGGTTGGACAAACAACAGCTCTGCATTTAGTAGCTCATGGGTTTTTTGTTATACTTGGTCATATTCACCATATATCCCTTCTCTCCAAACTGAGGACTACCAGCCTTTTTAGTATCTCCATTTCCATCTGGTTCCCCTTTTTGACACCGTGGTAATGTCCTCCTTGGTATGTGGAGAGCAGATCACAGTACTAAAGTTGTGGGAATGCTCAAACTGTGAGAAGTGGCAGAAATGCCTTCTCTTGTTCTCTAAGGATTCCAATGATGTTGCTAGTTTTTTTGACTTCTGTTATTGAACACTGAACCAAGGGCTTCAGAGAACTGTCAAGGATGGCGCCAGCTTCCAAGTAGAAATAGTTAGAATTGACATTGCCTTGAGGAATTCCTACACTAAAGCCTACCTGCCAACATTTTCCCCAATCATTTAATTTTGTTATTGATAAACATGCTGAGTAACACCAGTCCCAGCACTGACCCCAGGAGTTGCATTACTGATTCCTCTCCATCTCAAAAAGCCTGTGAAGCACTGTTCTCTCTAATGTTCACTCTCCTACTTAAATGAATTCAGACTTGCCAGATTGTGGTTTCCAGGTTCCCTACACAGCCCTTCCTGCAGCTGGAAGTTATGGAGGCAGGATCTCTGAGTCCTCAAGTACAGAGACTCTCTATAGCTCTGGCTTATACACCTTGGCCAGTGCTCCTTAAATTAATATTTGAGTTTCTTCAGAACTTGTGTGAAAATGGTTTTGTCTAAGTGCTTTATTAGTATCTAGCTTCCTTGTTTGGTCTGGTATTTCCTGATTTTACTTCAGACTGGTCTGGTTCCTCTGTTTTTTCTCTAAACCAGATTTGCAACAGAGAGTGCGTTGGGTGTGGAAATCTCCCCAAAGACTTCATCAGTAAAGGCTGATGTAAAGAATTCCCTGAGCTTCTTTGCTACAACTGTATCATCCCCATCTGTGCTTTATACACCTTTGTCATCCAGCATTGCACTGCTTTTCCTAGCTGGCTTCCTGTCCTTGATGTATTTCAAGGGCTGTTTACTAGCACGGTGATCTTTGTTTGCAAGCAATTTTTGGATTGTCTTTTAGCCCTTTTAATTTCCTGCTTACATTTTACTTGCCATGTTTTATGGGCTTCCCTGTCTCTGCTTAAGCAATCCATTTTCTAAGAGCTGACCTATGCCCTGCAATACTCTCCTGAATCTCCCTGAGGCTTCCTGCTTTTTGAACTGTTCCTTTTGAGTGTCCTCTTTCTTTTTTTTTTTTCACATCCTTACATGATTCCCTTTCTTAAAATTAAATAACTGTACATAGGTTTTGTTTGGTGACCCTTACATCAGAGCTGTTCTTTGTGTTAGTTAACAAGTGGCCTTAATAGCTTTTTCTGGTTTGGATGGTCCCTGTACTTAGAAGTTTCTTTTCCTCTGGAGAACTGTATATGGATCTAGAAAAATGATATTGCATCATCCCTTTCTTTTGCACAGGGGCTAATACTGAGTATTTCTGAACATCCTCATGTGTTCTTGGTGTACAGCTGCTGTTAGTATTGTAATAGTCTGTGGAAGCCGTCTATCAAAACTGAGGGGCACAAGCTTTGTATGAAACTGTTCTGGTGCTGATGGAGCTGGATATGTTACTACCTTTTGTATGCACACAGTATGTGCAGTGGTGATGAAAACTTTGCACTCCTGAAATCCTGGACTAGATTATGTATAAAATTCAAAACCTACTGACTTGAAACATCCACCAAGAAGATAGCCTTGCTTTTCCAGTTTTGCAAATATGAAAAAACCTGAAGGAGAATACTCTGTGGTTATATGAGAGGTCTCTGGACATGTTTACAAGAGCTCAAGTGTGTTTATATATTCATTCCTGTGCAATTACTGGAGGCTTGCCCTCGTTCCATAAAGCATGTGTATGCATTTGAAGGAGCAGTACAGATGTTTACTCTCTACAGATGCACTTCGAAGGGCTGCTTGTACAGATGCAATCCAGTATTGAAACAAGATATGCAAACAAGTTATTGTTGATTAATAGTGCTTAGCTAATCGAAGCTCATATTAATCAATAACACCTAGGCAGGTGAATAAATGTAATAAATGTAGTACTGTCTTCTCTTTGCCCTGAGCACAGGATTAAAGTGTCTGTGGGTTTGTTTGAGATTTTTTTTTTTTCCTACCTCTGAGGCACATCCGGTCCCCTGCTATAGCAGAATGCCTTGCATTCTATAAAGGGAAACACCTAAATTTGCAGAGTTCATCTGTTTGAGCCTTTACTTAACCTGTGAGTGCTGGACCAATCTTGCTTCAAATCTAGCTATGTGTCTGTGCTTTGTTGTTGAAAGTCTTGGATTCAAGCTGACGACATTTCTTCCTGGACCAGAAAGCTCTTGGAAATGTATATGCTGTCTCTGGGTGATGACTTTAGTGATGAGTTGCAGGAGTTCCCATCCTAAGATGAGCTAAATAATGAAGCAGAGTTCTATATTTCAAAAGTTACTGCAAAAAAAAATGAAAGTGAAATTGTCCAGAGCAATTTCTTCATCAAAGCTGACTGAAATAACATCTGTGGTGAAAACCTGTGCCTCATCACTTCATTGTGACACATGCAAGGGAAATGAAGTTAAGTGAAACAGTTGCTTGTCACAGAGAGGAACTGATCTTCATGATACAGAAGACTTCTTACAGTCCTGTTTCTAACTAATCCATTCTCTTGAGTGATTTCTTACCAGATGAAATTTCTGTGGCTGTCAGGACCTTTTGTGGTCCTTGACTTCTGTGGAGGGGTTTAGCTGTGGTATTGTTCTCACCGCCAGGCTTCAGAAGGTTTTTCCTTGTAATCTGGATACCATCTTCTACTTTGCAGTTGGACTGGTAGGTTTATGTAGCTATTGCAGCCAGACTTCACTTGTCTGATATTTAGGTATCAGTAATTGCAACAGGATAATAATTCATTGTTTTCAATTAATTTTTTAACTGTACAATACATTCCCTAATTTGAATTATTTGCAGGATATCTACTAGAATGTTTCACAAGTGGTACTGTCAAATACATAGCTCTTACTACTTTCATCACTAGGTTTCAAAACACTTTACAAAGAAGTATCAGAGGGAAAGGAGTTTGAAAGGACTTCTCTAAGGCCTGAAAAAAGGTAAGCCAGGTGAATCTTCTGTTTTCTTGTCTGAATGCAAAGTTGTCTGATTCTAACTAAAATCAGTTTAGGAGGTCACTGAATAAAACTTGCGAGTGAATATACTTGCATTACCTTTAATGCAGGCTTAGCCTTGATTTAGCTTAGTGTACTGGGAAAAAAAACCAGCAAAAAAGTCACTTAGAAACGCAAATGTACCCATGAGAGTGTTTAGGTATTATCAAACATTTAAGCTTTTAGCTTTTAACTGTGTGCTTCATATGCAGAACTTCTGGAGCTTACTGGAGAATTTTCTGGGGGTGAATTTTTTGGCCTAATTCACCATGAGTCTCTAGTTTTTTTTCCCCTGCACTTGAAATTTAATATTAGTTCTGTTGGTTCATCTGGATTAATTAGCTCAAAAATATGTACTTAGTTAAGTGGCAAGCCAAAATAATAATTTCTTCCAAAATGAGAGATTCAACTTCTGAAACTGCTTTTACATTAACTCTGACGTCTCATTGTCCATAGCTGTTCCACTCCATCTGCTGATCAAGAAGACTTTTACGTGCTTTTAAAGTAGACATGAAGCTACTACTAGATACTTTTGGGAGTTTGTATCCTGAAAAAAATAAAGAAATAAGGATAAAAATAACCCTGTAGACTTACTACATGAATTCCCTGTACTTTGCCCCTTCCAGATGACAGTTATTCACTCTGTTTCATCTTCAAATGAGATGGTTTGGATGTGCTTTATAGGAAAACTGCCCTGCAAAGTTTCTAGGTTTGTAGGAGAAAGAGAAATACTTCTGGAAACAAAACAAAACAAAACAAAAAAGCTTACTAGAAAAATGAAAAGTTATGAACTGTCTCACAAATATTGAATCTCAACTTGCGGAAAAAAAATCTGAGTTTAGGTTCAGTATCAGAATTTGATGCTGTTATTTTGAGCAGCTCTGGTTAAGTTAAACTCAGAACAAGGACTGACTGCTCCCTTTTGTGCGCTGGAGTTACGTAGTACAGCATTTAACTGGGAGTTATGTTATGCCAGCTTGCTGTGCAAACACTGAGGAAAGCCTTGTCACTGTCCCTAAAGAGTTTTGTCCAAGATGATGAACAGCTGCTTACTTCTAGTGCAGTGATATTTATATATATAGATATATATGTATATAATTTTTTTTAAAGGGGAGCTGTAGTGAGCTGATAAAATGGAATATTTGTGATTTGTTTGTTTCTTTAATCTCAGAGGGTTTGCTGTGCTTCTGCTTTTACTCTGCTGCTTTTCAAAAGTGTGTCATTTCATTCATCTTGTAACACATTCAGTAACTGGTGTTGTTAAAACAGATCGCTCAGAAAGCTACGTGGAATTTTTTTCATTTGAAAGATAGGAGACCAAAATCTCATGTAACACCTTTTTTTTTTTGTATTGCTATTTTTTCCTCCTGATTTGTTACCTTTCCACATGCTTTAGAAGAAAAGCATTCTCAAATTTAGATTTCTGAAGCTTCAGTTTCCAGCCCCTGGGTTTTGGTATGTCTCTGAGATAACTTTAGCATCTGGTACTGCTGGGTTTCCTCTGAACGTACTGCTCTGTGTGATAAGAAGCTTGTAACCCTCTTAAACTGAACTTTGTATGGGTTTTGGGTATAATATGCATATATGTACATATTTATATTTTTAAATCTATTTTTTCCCAGTCTCCAAATCATCGTCATGCCCCATTTAATTGTCTCCAGACTTTTTCAATGCCCTTTTAAGGACAGGAGTGAGGAGGAAGACATTTTCCATTATGTTTGTGCTTCGAAGTTCTCCAGAATGGTAAATTTAAACCAAACACTGGGGAACAAAATGCTAATGCTGTATGCTTTTTAGAGAAAAAAGGAGGGGAAGATCTAACTAGACTCTGGGGATCGATCTCCACTGTGCCTTACTACCACAGCTTTATCCTTTCCAATTCTTAAAGATGCTGTCAGTATTGAACTCTAATGACCTGATTAATGCATTGGAGGGATGCCCATAGATTGTGGTATTGATATTATTTCCAGATGGCTTCCTGGCAGGCAGATTGGCAGCAAGATGTCATCTTTGTGGTGATGAGGAGGAAGAGTGTGGGTTTCTTACTTTTTATTTTTATGGAGCTTGTCTCAGCAAATAAATACCAGTCATTGGGTCAGTTGGTCTGAAAAACAGTAGCCTTGTGGTAAGCTGAATTCTGTAGATTTATTGGAGCCTATAGAGTAATACAGGAAATGGATATGATATCTATATTGCTTGCAGAGACTTAAGAGCCCTGGAATACCTGCTCCTCCTTCAGTCAGCAGGGAGCTGTCTTTTGAAGCTGCATGTATCCTGTGCATGTGAAATCTCTGGGATAATCCCAGACGTGTTTCTTGGGGCAAATACTGGATTTCACAGGATTTAATTCAGAGAATTGAGTTCAATCAATGAAGCAGGCAGCAGCTGTTAAAAATTCTTGAAACACCACTGCTTAGAATTTTCTTCCTGTATTTTGTGTTTCAACCAGGCAGCACTGATCAGGCTCAATATAGATGAGAAAGGGTTAAATGAATTACTGGCAGTATCCAGTGGGTCAGACTAAATGACTGAGCTGTCCCTTTGTGACAGTGGTGTAGCGTCCTACCCACTTTTCTGGCCCACAAAGAAATTGCTTCTTTTTAGTGACAGTGTTTTGTTTGCATGATGGCCACACGTACAGCTGGTTCCATTTAACCCATGAGACTGAAATGGTTTGTGAAGTGGTTTCTTATTTATACTGTTAAAGCAAAGATTAACCTCTAATCTCCTTTTTCTTACGAGGGAATTTCTTCCATATATCAATATATAAAGTGCAGGCTTGTTGGGTAGACGAATCAGCTGGGAGACTTGGAGTGTCACCGTGGTTCTTCCTTTGGATCTGAGCCCTCTTGGTCGTAGGAAAGTGTTTCAGTTCCCTGAAGGGAAAAGAGCTGGATTCAGTAAACTGAAAGTTTGCTTACTTTTTTGGTGGGGTTTGCAAGCTGTAATGTTTCACCATCTCTAACTCATTTTAAAACCAGTTCAACTGTGTGGAAGAGCTGTTGCCTGTGCAAACAGTATTGTTCATTTGTTTTGTGCATCATAGCTTGCACGGAAAATTCCCTGAATTTTTTTCTTCTACTTCATTGCATTATTGTTTCACACACTGTCCACATAAATGCCTGATTCTACCTATGGAAATACCAGGGCACAATTTTCTTCTTTCTTACCTGTTGATGTCTTTTAATATCAGAAGAAGTTAAGGTGGAATGAGGAGATGTGTTTTGATGACTTCAAGACCCCACATGGCCCCAGCAGTTTGAGCAGAAAGCGCATTACTGGAGGTGGATGCTGTCGCTCTAAACTGTTATTGCACACGCTTTAACATTCAGCCTGGGGAGAACATTGTGCTGTTGAACTTCTAGGGTTAGAAGAGAGGAAGATAATAAACTGCTATAGAAATAAAAGTCTTGGCCAGAGTTTCAGGCCTTAATAACAGTTTTTGTTGTGAGGAAGCTCTGAAATTGCAGTGATTCTGAGCCAGGCCATGCTATAAATCTGAGATGTTGGAGTCAACTTGCTCGTAATGTTCTCTGAGATTTTTTTAGAGACAACGTGGTTCCTATTGCAATGTGCCTCCTCATTCTAAGGGACGGGCAGCTGATTCTACTACTGCTGACATCAACAGTGTTGCGAACCCTGTTTTTCTCTTAATCAGCAAATTATGTTTCTCCTAGACTATGAAGTAGTGGCTTCTTTTTAGACATGGGCTTAAACCTATTTGTTTCACCATAGTCCTCATCACGGCTTGCAGAGGAATTTCTCTGCAATACCTCTAGGGTGGTAGGGTGCAGTGTAGCAGGGAGAGGCTCATGGTTTTGGCAAAGTTCCATTTCTCTACTTCACTTAAATTGAGTTTGTGACCTGTCCTTCATCAGCTTCACTCCTGAGTTCTACTTTGCTTCTTTCTACAGCCAGATCAGCAAAAATGCCATAGGAGTTTGAAACGATGGATACGAGATACAACGTGAGAAAGCCAACTCCTTCTGCCATAGCTCTAAACCAGCTAAATCCCTAATGCACAATTTGTGTCTTGCGTGTATCTGGCCAAATGTTTCCCTGCCATAATTAATGGCAACTGTCTGGTGATCAGTTTCTAGTGGAAGGATCACTAAAGCCTTCTGTGGGAAAGCTTTTGAGGAAAACCAGTGTTCCAAATTCATTTCACCACTTCAATTGTCTTTTGACGACCCACAGCAGCCTGAAAAATACACAAGCAATCCAAGTCTTGCTCTAGTTTGGATTAAAAAATATAATTAATGTGGACAGAAAATACATATCAATGTCATTGGCTAGTTTCTTCCATAGGAGAAGAAATTGGGTTCATTGCTATAGATGTTTGAGAGGGGCAGGGAATGTCTTGGCTTGGTCCATCTAAACCAAGGAAATCTGAAATAGAGATTTATGTTCCCAGTGTAATTCTTAAAGTTGTGGGCAGGGAGGGAGAAAAGGAAGCGTGTTCAGTGGTATGAGGCTAAAGGCAAATTGCCCAGACCTTCCTTCAGAAATGTAAGCACAACTTTCAGTAATTTCAGAGAAAACTGCATAACATAATGAGAGGATAGTGTGGTACACGGAACTATCCAATTGCAGCACTATCCTTGCAGTGAATGAGACCCAGTGATCCAGGTGGACCTGGCCAGCCTTATTTACAATGGCTGTGCCTTACAACCTCTTTCATAGTCTGATAATTAGGTGAAATTAGGCTTCTTTATTTAGTGAGGTGCTGCTCTCTGCCATATTGGAAGCATTCTTCTGGTTTCTTATTTGAGCATGTTCACTGTTAATTTTGCACCTATGACTGTTATGTCTCTGGTTATCCCATCCTCTCCATACTCAGAATTGTTTTATTTAAGTATTTTTCTGTTTGGTTTTGGTGGTTTGGTATCAGTTAACAGTGGCTATCAAGAGTGGGGCTCAAACTCAAAAGAGGGATGTTTATCATGAGAAACAAAATTAACCTGGAGGTTACATACACATGGAAGTTAACCCAATTAGGTTGCAAAGCTGCAGCTTTTGGTGTGGAACTTTTGCTCTCCAGAAGCACCACTGACCTTTCACTGTCCTCCTTTGCTGTCTGGGCAAGAGGAGGTTGGAGCACTGATGGTCTTATGCCCATGGTCCCTGGAAATGCCCTGATTTTACCCAGTGAAAAGTGAGCTGTGCCAAAAGAGCACAAGTATTCCTACTTCCTCACTTTGTATCTCAACTTTTAAATACCTGAAAATCAGCAGTGTGTTTAGTCCTCTCCTTGGCTGTTCCTCAAACTTGTTCCTCAGTAAACCAAAGTTAACTGTGCAAAATATTACTTAAAATTCATTACTGTGATGTGTCATGTTTTACACCTCCCAAAAACTGTTAGCTGGTATATTATGAAGAGAGTAAAGAAAATAAATACAAGTCTGCAGTATCAACACTTGAAAGCAACTATGGTTTGCTGTGAGGTTCCTAAAAAGTTCTTATTTCAATTTAAAATAGTAACTGGGCCCCAGCGAGTATTGCCTGTAAATTGTGCTGTCCTGCTTCCATCAGAGAGCTTGCTCAATGAAAACCTAGAAATAATTCAGTTGAATTTATGAAGGGGAGTGTTTGAGGCATGTCCTTTCTTCTGATTTCACCTTTTAGTAAAGCATCATCACACATACAGGTGCTTTGTCCCCGTGGAAGTCATAAGGAGGCTTTGAAGCTCATTTCCATAGTTAATGGCAATTGCTCCTATATTTATACTAGTCCCCTTGGGAACTGTGAGAGCCACAGTATGTCTTAGGCTACTGTGTTGCTTTATCTTCTGCTTCCTCAGCTAACCCAGAATACCTAAGGTGATAAAAAAATAAAATAAAATTGTTTCATGACTCCCATTCATCTCTGCACCAAAGTTTCATGCAAACTGATAAGACTCCATCTCTCCCCACACTAGAAAGTACCAGAGATTCCCCTTAAAAATGTCTCTTGGAGCCTCACTTTAAATTACAGTTATGGGCCATATTAAAAACTCAAAGGGTAAGTAATCCTTGTCTCCTGTCTACTTAGGTGGAGACTATAGCAAGAATTTCAGTTACTACTGCAGGGGCACTTGCAGGATTAACATTTGCTTAGTTTGCAGAAGAATTGCTCTGGTTCTTGCCTGTGCACCAGATTTGGATGCAGTGAGATCAAACCCAGATTTGCCCTCTTTCATTTGCATAATGTAACATTGAAGCTTCCCAGCTCCCCTCCTGTTCTCTGTTCCCCAAAAGTATTCTAATATTTGGAATTTGTAAACACAGGATTTTGGATTCCATATGCATCTGGAATTGATAAACTGTTGGTATTACAGAGATGTAACCCTTTATACCTCTAACCTCTCTAGAGGAATGCTCTAAAGAGAACTTAGAGACACATCTGATGTAGATGCAGGCAGATTCTAAACAGCTAAAACCAAAATGAAAAAGTTGCTGTTGAATGAGTGGAATTTTCATTGAAAACTATGTACTGTGGGGGGCAGGAGGGGGGAATAAAAACTATAGAATCCGTTTGGCAATAAATGCAGCCATAATATTTTTGGGCTAGGAACTGAAGAGGTGTGAGTCAAATAAAGCCTGTCAGATGGCATTAGTGGGAGAGAGAACCTTTTGGAAGAGACAGGATAGTGAAGGAAAAAAAACCCCACCAAGCAAAAACTTCACCCCTAACAGAATCTTGGATTAGTTGAGGTTCAGTGAATGGCTTTGTTGAAAACACAAGAAAAGAATTTAAATAGAGAAGGCCTGTTAAGGTGCAGGGCATCAGAGATCTGTTTCCATAGTGACAATGTTCAAACACGCCTAGAGGACATGAATACCATTGCAGATGAACTCTATAGAAGACATCCGTCTTCCAATGGGGATACTGCTGTGGGTTGTCTGAGGTTTTTCCCTGTTAGCTGAATTTGGGGAAAAGGTGGTGAGGGGAAAACAAGGCTTAGACAAACTATTGACTTAACAGACTACTGCTTCCTTCCGTCTCCTGATTTCTGCATTTCGCATGCCCTCTCCACAGATTTTTACTTTTGTAAACTTACTGTCATAATTGTTAAAAATTGCATTCAAGTGTTTAGAGAAAAGGAATAGATACCTCCACCCCCCACTTGTCTACTGAAGCAAACACAACTGTACACCAGTGTGGGATTCAAGTCTGCATGTTCCTTTGTCTTTGTTTATTCTCCTTTGATAAACAGGTGCAAATGGACTGCTAATTTAAGTGAGCTCCTTGTGAGGGTAACACGGTACATTTCATGTTTTGTGTTGCCCGCTGTCCTGATCGTCCTGTACTCACTGGGAAATTCACCAAGCATCACCTTCTTTTCATAATTGATGTTTTTCCTTTTGAAAAGCAGGGTCAAACTGGTTAGAAAAGAGCTATTTCGTGTTACAAATCTTGTGGTGTTGGAGTTCTTCCTTCCATTTTTCTTCTCAAAATTGCCATTCTGTGGATTTTTCTTAGTTAAGCATATCCTGAAAATAAGCACAAACCCCTTAAGCTATAGCTGTATAGAACATATTTTAAGATTAAAAGCATGCCAGTCATGTCTCTGTCTAAACTATGATACATTTTCTTGAAAAACCCCACCATCCTTGACTAAAACTGCAGCAGTTCTTGGAGTTTAACTTTTTTAGTATGTGCTGAATAAACAACCTAGTAAGAAAAATTTATGTAGAAAAATGGTAGAAAAACTTTTTGTGGGTCTTCAGCAGCTTGACTTCATTGCGTAGGAGACTGAGGCAATATGGAAGTGCTGATTTTTATGAGAATGGCCAGGTTACGACAACTCTCACTCAGACATGAGCAGCTTCATACTTTGGATGGATCAGCTCATGCTTATCATTACCATGACTATTCTTCTTTGAGACCATATGGAGTCATTGGAGTTGCATCTAGTCTGGATCTGGTCATTAACCTGTTTTCATCCAAGAGCTCAAATAGATTGAACTGGGAATGTTGTGCACTCTTGACCTTTAGAGTTAGGGAGAATTACCTAGGGAGGAGTTTTGGCTTTAGTGAGATAAATGTATTAAATTTTTCCCCAAAATCAGTTAGTAGACCCAAAATTTTACCTTTAGTTGACCCAAAATTTTACCTTTAAAGTATCTTGAGTGCATATTGCAAAATACTGACTTTCTGTATGTTGATTGAATAGCTGCTTTATGAAGACACATCCCAAAGGTACGCAGAAGCAGAGGGAAGAAAAGCAAATAACAGTGAAAGTGCAGTGTCTTGGCATGAACACCCTAACTTTACACATACTATTCTAGTTAGACTGTGTGTTTGTTTTGGTTAAGGAAACAGGCTAGTACAAACGTCCTGTAATGGCATAGATTTGAGTATATAACTTAGACTGTGACGATGACATTAAACTTGGAAAAGAATTCATTAAAACTGGATATTTTTGCAGGAACTAATTATATTTTGTAATGATATCCATTTTTACATATTCCATGGGGTGTTTTTCCTCTCAATCGAAGCCCTTCTGAGTGCCAGCAGAGCAGATAATATTCATTAAATTCTTCCCCTTTTCCACTCCTATATTAAAGGGGAGAAAAAAGCTTATATCGAAATTTCTTATTTTATTTCCTGGAAGGAACTGAGAGCCAGGAATCACAGCCACCAGGACAAAAGTTATTTCTCTTCAAATAGTGTGGAAGAAAAATATAACTTTTAACTAAACTTTACTTTTAATGAAAGTAAAACTGTGCTTTTACTCTGTGCTACTGTATTTCATTTAAAATTCTGTAAATTAGCAGGAAACGGAAAATTTGACTCTTCAGTTTCACTATTTCATTTCAAAGAGATTTCATTGCTAAGTATATCTTATTCTAGTGGTGTATTTACAAAGATTTCATATTTAGTCTTGCTACTGAACTGTCAGTCAAATGACAGCCTACAATTACTTGAAGGGAAGCTACAAAGATGGAACAGCCAAGCTTTTCTCAGTAGTGGCAGATGCAAAAATGAGGGGCAGTGTCCACAGGTTGCAGCTTGAGTGATTCCTATTGAAGCTTATGAGGGTAGCACAGCTGTGAAATTGGTTGCCCAGAAATGTTGTGGCACCTCTGTTGATGGTAGTTCTACTTCAAGCAAGATTTTGGGTTAGAGATGGGTAGAGATCCTTTCCAGCTAACATTTCCTGCGACTCAGCCATTATGTCACCTATTTATTGGTTTTTCTTCTTCAATCCGCATCTCTGATTAAGGTAAAGACCTTTTACAGCATCTCACATAACTGGTGAACTCTGTCTGTCTGGGGTCCTGGTTCATTGAGTCACAGAATGGTTTGGGTTGGAAGGAACCTTAAAAACCATCTAATTGCAACCCCTCTGCCGTGGCCAGGGACACCTTCTACAGGAACAGGTTGCTCAAAACTCCAGTAATCAGTTTATAAGTGTTTAAGCTCATTTAGTGGAAAGTTTCTGAAGCTGTCTCTGTCATCCCGATTCTGTGCTTTTCTGGATCTCAGCAAGCAATGGTACATTTTGATCATATTTTCATATCGAGGGTCTTCATTCTGATGTGACAAACAGTCTGTTCATGGAAATGGTATTGTCCTACATCTCTTATTCTCCTCAACAAACAGTTTAAGGAATATTGTGACTTTAACCTAGAATATATTTTTAAGACATCATGGAGAGAGGGACCTTTGAAAAGTTGCATCTTGGAATAGAGGAAGATATTCAGACTCCAAATTGTGGTCCTTTTGAATGTAATGAGATTTTATTTTCTGTCCTGATCCAGATCCCTCTGTGCTTGGGTGAATGCTAGAGTTATTAAAAAGGGAAGGGTTAGAATATGAGAACAGGGGGTAGGGGAACAGGAGGGAGGAGGAGAATGTTCTCGTTAGTAACTGCTGATACGTAAGGTGTGGATCCAAGGTCCCTCAGGAATGATGATCAGAAACGTGTTCTTGTTGCTTTATAAGCAGTAACAACAGACGCAGCTCCTGGGCTAAGGAGTTTGCACTTAGAAAAAGGTCCTGTCCTTTTACAAGTAAAAAATTAGGAACTCTGTCCTGGACAGAGATGAAGTACCTTGACAAAGGTCACTGTAGTTACCGCTTCTCACAGAAACTGATAGTGGCACAGCTCATGTATTCTGAGTCCAGAGCATTACTGCCAAGTCATGCTTTTCTTTCCCTAATGATTTCCAACAGTCTGGTCAACAAAACAGAGAGCTGGTTACCAGGGAGCCGGCAGAGCCCTTGCCTGTGCGATGGAGGGAGTGCGTGTGTGGATTCGCTGCACAGGATAAAACCACAGCGCTGCCTTCCAAGAGCCTCTAGAAATAATTTTCTCTCACTTGCTATCCAGGCAAGCAGCATTCCACCTGTGGATTTGGTACCTTAGAAGTGTCCTGAGCCAGTTGCCATTTCGGAACCTGCTGTTGGATGTGCAGAAGCCGGAAGCTCTCAGCGGGTGAGCAAAGAGCAATCTTTTCCAAGCACCCTTTGAGGTATATTTGGTTTTAAAGAGTGGATTAAAATTGGTCGATCTCTCCGAGTTAACACTGAAGAACTAGGGAATTAGATGCTTTCTTCTACTTCCAAAGGCATCTATATTAATTTTTCTTGTTCTGGTTATTCAGAATGAAAAAATTATTGAAAGTCCTATTGCAAGAAAAAAAATCATTAAAGGAAGTGAATAATTTTGCAAAGCAAGTGTCCCACTGCAAAACCTGACACTAGTGGGTTTTTTTTTACTTTTGTGTGGGAGTTAAATTTATGTTTTCCCCTCCTGTCTGTAGTCTCCCCTTTAAGTAATATGGAAAATGTTGGTGCCAAAAAATAGCTAGATGAAATATTGATAAATGTGGGAATTGCTTAGAACAGAGGCAAATTAGAATACAGCTGGTTTTCATCTTTTCTGTTAACTTGGGAGGTGTGTGTGTGTGAAGCATTGAAGCTACTGGTTTATATCCATATATCATGCTCTTGGAGAAGGGGGAAAAACAAGAGTGCTAAGAGTGAGAATCGAGCACACAGCTTTTCTTCAGGCTTCTCTTCATTATAGATCAACTTTTAAGAAACAGAGGGAATTTTTTTGGCAGCTTTTTGTCCCTCTATATGTAAAATACCTCTAAATGCTAGGGATGATGTGAGACTAGTTCATGGTCTGTTTTATTCCCAGAACAACTTTCTACTTGAAAAACTTTATGGAAGTGGAATGAATGTTCTCCTACATGTACAGCGTTGCTGAGATGATGTGGTGCTGAGAATTGTGTGTGGGTTAATTCTAGACTGATTATCAGAAAGTATTGTAGTAATAAATACAACTGAGGATTTGAGAATCTGCATACAATATGTAAATGAAGAATGCAATTTAAATTCTTATGTAGAGCAAGGGGGTTTGGCATTACTGTGGATAGTTCTTTCAAATTGTTAGTTCCAGGGGTGGACAAATAAAGTTAGGAATAGACCAGAAACATGTATCCTGGTATTTTCGTAACTTGTATCTGCAGCTCTGACTGTAACTCAGAAAGGCTTGATAGAACTGAGCATTCAGAGGTGTGCAGAAACCCTGTCGGTATGGAATGACATCCATAGGACCACAGGGAAAACTAGGACTCACCAGTTTCAGAAAAAATCTTGGTTGAAGGCAGAGGATGTCTTAAAACTAGAAATTATGTGGAGACAGTAAACAAGGAGTAATCAGACATAGCTTCATTTGAATAAAGGGTGGAGTCAGTAAAACTCAGACAGCAAGCTTAAAACAAATAGTCTTCTTTTTTTTTTTTCCTAATAGAAGGCATGTGGAACTCACTACAATAAAATATCAAGAAGGCCAAACTGAGTTCAGGAAGAGGTTAAATTAATAGAGGTTAAACTCAGGGACTATGAAACATGATGGTCTGACTTCTTAAGTCCATAAACTGCTGACTGCCAGAAGCCAGGAGGGTGTATTTGGGAAAGAATTGCTGTAAGCTTACTCTGGCTTTGTGTTCTTTCCCAAGGCAAGTGCTACTGATGGTCACTAGAGATATGATATGCATAAGAATGAGACATTGGGGCATTTTTGTGGCTTGCTTTCCAACATCTCTGGCTGTCTGACTTCATTTACAGACATGACAGTTTGGTAACATTGCACTTAATGATCAAACTACATCCTATAATTTATTTTCTACCCCTCTCTTCATACATCAAGGCTCTCTGCCTGTCTGCCAGAGCTTCATCCAAGAATTTCTCAGTTACCTATTCAGTGTGGCTCCATCAATTTCATCAGAACGATTGCTTTGTGAGATGCTGATCCCAATTCTGTTTTATCTCTTTTGTAGCATCTATACATTCACTTCAGTTTCACTTACTCTTGCTTAATCATCTTAGAAGCCTCTTCTATTTCTAGATATTGAAGTTATTTACTGTTGTTATCCAGGTATTTTAGCTGTTGCTTCCCTAATTGGGACCCATGCTTCTCTCCAGCTAACCTTTCTGATTGTCCACTTTGGGTTCTAAATATTCCTCCCCTGGAATAATGGGTGGGGGAATTTCCTGCTTTTGTCGTGGAAGGGATGGAAGTGTGGTGCTCTGGTTCATGTTTGTGAATTTGAAGGAAGTGATACTGTAAGCTGTTAGCTCTGTAAAGCTCCCTTGACAAGTGACAGACAATTGTATTTCACACGGGCAAAATGCCTTTGAGATGTGGCTGTTCTGGAATTTGCTTGTTCAAATCTGTAACTGCCATGAGTGAATTCCAGATCAATGCCAGTGTCCCATTAGTGGTGTGTGAGCCAGTGTAGTGAAGCTGCAGGGCCGTGCCGATTTGTTAACCTCTGTAGTGCTGTGCTCAGAAAGCGTGTGTTTTTTGCTGCTGTCCCAGAGACTGGGAGGGGGAACTTGGAAGTTTCCCACTGCAGTCAATAGGAAACCGGCAAGTACTTAGGAATGAGAATGGCTTTGCTTTCTGAGATCTGGCCCACTGCCTGTTTTTGTGGTTTGTGTCACAGTCCAGCTTTCACACTCCTCTGGGGGTGCAGAGGTGACAGCTTTCCTCCCTGGCCATGCACATAAAAATACAGCTCGCATACAGTGTAAATGTATGCAACCCTAAGCAAGCCATCAGGGAGCAGAGGAAATGTTTGTGCCTTCCTAAGAAGGCTGTCTTGTTGTAAAATGCTGTTCTGATGAAAATGAAAAAACAGTAGAGAAACACAAGACTTTTAAACTAGTGAGACAGTCTTCCCCTTCAAAAGGACTGGGTAAAGTTTGGAGACTGGACAGATACCACAGTTATACTCTATTTTCTATGACTAACTTTCTATCTTTGGGAGTTGTGGAGAGACCTTTGAAAGAGTGCAGCAACTGCTGCAGCCACCTGAGCTGGCAGGCAGCCCCAAACAAGAAGCCTTGAGGTGCTGAATTCCTCTCATTCATTCAATGGATGGCTAATTTCAGTGGCGTTGATACAGCTTTAAAGGTGAACATTAACTGTTTCATTGTGCATCACAGCAGCTAGAAAAATAGGAGAGTGTGTAATGAAGGTGAGTAGTGTTGTGTTGGGCACTCTTGTAACAGCTCAGGGTGAGCTAAACATTGGTTTCTGAGTATCTGTGCAGCCCCAGTCTGCTCAATTAAACATTAGCTATTGATGAGCAGCAACAAACAATGGTAAGTATGAAGTGAGTAAAAAAAATAGAAGAAAGAGATCTTTGTCATAACATTTCATGTGTTTGCCTGTGGGAGGTCTCATGCTCACCAAATTCTTTTTCATCCTTGGCAAGCAAATAGGTTTTGTCTACTTTCTGGATTTGGGGTTGTTGCCTGTCTGGTCTGAAGGGGAGACAGCATGCACTTCCTAACTGGTAAACGGAATTTTGAGATAGGGATGTGCCTGTGGTATTTTGTTACTAACAAAAGTAAAGAATGATTTCTGTACTTTATTTGCTATAAAACTTTAATTTGAGAGGGACAGTGCTGTTGCTGTGTAACCTGACTCAGAAGTAATCGGCGTTTGCATTAAAAATGGCTTTGTGCTCATCTGAGTTAGAGAACATGGAGGACATTTACTTTAAGTTCATTAAAATAAACCATTAATGAAGTTAATGAAGTAATAAAATTAATTCAAAAATTATTAACTAGTTAATAAAATAAAGTTTATTAAAATAAACTATTCTGAGAGGCTGAGATGCGTCTAAAAATCTCCTTTCTCTTTCTCTATATCAAACATGGCTTAATTCCTCTAATTACAGATTGTTATTGATATTTTTTGAATTGCTGTTATGTTAAATGACTTCAGTGTCCTAATCTGAGGAAGAGACTGATAGTCTCAAAGTTCTCAATCTGGAATGAGGTCAAGTGATAAGAAAGTAGAAGAGGAAAGTAGTAAAGCTTTGCAAGACATTCAATGTAGTTACATTATCCATGAAGAAGAGCTCTTGGATTAACATGTAAGTTAGTTCTGCAGAAGCAAGGATAGATAGACATTGGAAACTGTCAACAATATGGGGATGTTAATTTGAGTATTTGTAATTAGTTACAGCAAAATCCTCTTAGGCTATGTCCTCTCTCCCTCCTTTTACAAAAGCTTCTTGAAAGCAGATTCTCCTTGTCCAGATCTATCTGGACATTAATGACATAGTAGATTTTTGCCAAGAGGCCTGAATGCTCAATTAGCAGATCTAGCCCAGAATACATCTGCTGGACAACATGATCTATGTTGTAGTCACTGGGCCTTTAACAGGCCTCCAGTTACCCAAGGAAGTTTGAATCACTCCTGGGTTTGTTATCCCGGGTACCCACTGCCAAACACTCGCCTTCTGGACTGTTGCAGAGGTTTTTCCATCCCATCCTAAGGGGTCTGTTAACACAAATTCTACCTTTTGGTTAGAAACTCAAACCCACAGAGAAACCCAGCAGCGCAGATTTCTTGTGCACATGTAAAACTATGTCAAGACCACTTTAAAATCTGCCTAGGTTCACACTCTACCTTGAGTCATTCCTCTTCCCTGGGGTATCACATGTACTTTCCAAATAAAGGGGCCAAATCCTGTGAAACTTATTGGAAACATTTAAATTTTTGACCTGTTCTATGTTCCACTTGCTCTTGTTTTTCTTAGACTTTCTACAATTGATAATTCCATTCAGTCTGTCCCATGTTCTTCTAATCAATTCCTGCCTAGATCTTTTTCCATTTGGCTGTTCTTGCAGACTTCTGATCTTGTTGCCACACTTTCATGACTTGTGTTATAAATTTTTTAAAGGGTGGCCAGTATTTCCCAAACTTTCCATATTCCAGTGTCTGAAGCTGAGAGCTGCCCAACCCCATAAGCTGATGCAGTGTCTGCTACTGCCCTAACTGATCTTGCTGACCTTGCACAGCTAAATCTGTGCATCCCACCTCAGAGATGGCTGCACTCCAGGGCTGGGTGTAACAAGTCACGTGTAAAACTACAATACCTGGAAAGCAGTTTGGGACAAAAAGGGCACATGAATGTGTCAGATATTAATGCCAGTGTTCCTGGAGGCCTCACTGTCCCCCAGTAAAACAGGTCCAGATATTGGCTTTGTTCCTCTGTGGCTGAATTCAGCCAAATACATTTCTATCCAACTTCTTAAGTGGCTTGAAAACACTGAAATGAATTGCTTTAAACACTAATAAGTAATTTCTATTACTGAGAAGGGTGTATTCACTGCCAGCATGGTACTGGTGCTGAAAGTGGATTACATTAGCCTTTTGTTTGAAATCAATTGAGTTTACAACTCCACTTCAAAGCCTTTAGAGTTTTAAAATAGAGCCAGCAGAAACTGTTTAACAAGTCAATGCTGCCCTGTGATTTTCATTGTTCTAGCTTTAGTTGTGAGAGGGAAAGACTTCATTTTCCTGTACTTTCACTTCACCCAGGGAGCGTGGTGCAGAACAATAAGCAGCCCATTCAGCTTTGCCTCACTGCTGTGTGCTAGGATTTACCTAGGCACAAATGCCTCCCTTCACATTGCACTGCAATTCCTCCTGCACAGTTTGAGCATGTTCTCGCTTTAAAGATAGATTTATTATTAGATTGCACTGTCCTTTTGATTGTTGCACTTTTCAAAATTTCAGTTATGATGAAGAATCCTTTCACAGGAATTTTTGGAAGAGGGGAGCCTTGTAGACTTCACACATTAACTTGTTATTTCTTTTGTAGAAAGGGCAGCACATTCTTTCAGTGACCCAGGGAAAACAAGAGCATGTTAAAGCATGGATGATATCCTAACATTTCAAATTAATAGATTTTTCAGACATTGTGTGTGTTCTCGTGAACCTGACAAACCAGGAAGCCTTAATTTAAACATCAACTATTTCTGAGGTGGGGGAAGCATTTTCCTTAAAGCGAGGGTTTCTCTTTAACCCCCACACAATGAAGAGGCTTCTGTCAATATAAATAGACAGAAGGGGAAGCAGAGAGGGAGAGGGTGAGTACCATTGTTTCACCAAGTGTTTGTCTTAGCTTTCTCATTTGTGACTTAAACAGTGAGAAAGCTGAAGCAAGCGACAAGGTGCATTTTACCCTAGCGAAACGCTGCATCAGTCTTGGCCTGCTTTTCAAACCTTCCTTGGTCTGTGTTGTTCCAACTTAGGAGAAAAACTTCTGTATTTTTCAAGGCCCACTGACTTAGAAGAAGTTGGGATGAAACATGGAGTCTGTGGAAATAAAAATCATAGCTGGTTCCTTTTTAGCACTGAGTATAATTTGTAGTTTGAGGAGAAAGTGGAGGGACTGAGTTACACAGTCCGTCAAAAATATGACGGATAATGAAGAGCAACGTGCACTGAAATTGAACCTGAGGTGTGTTGAGCATGAAGATTTTCCTGTGGCTCTACCACAGAAGGAATCCCAGACAGTTCTGGATTTCTCCCACCTCTTTTTCCCTGAGGACAGGAGAAAGGGGAGACACAGACTCATTATACTCTTACTGCTAAAAGACCTTTTAAATGCATTGAGACACTTGCCATGCATGAAGTCATATGGAATACTGAGGTACGCAGGTGGCCTGTGTATGATTCCAGTAGAGTCTGAAGCAGTCTTCCACAGACTGAACACCTGTGCCCTCCTCGATCCTGATTCCCTTGGGGTAAATTAAGGCTGGTTTTGCACTTTCTTCTTTGATTAGAAATTACCTGCTTCACACTATCCTGAATGAAATACTTCAGCTGTGACAAAGGTACTGTTTTCTAAAACAGTTTTACCAGAAAAGTTCTGACTCACTCCACCCCATTAACATCCTGTCTTCTTCAGAGGAAGACAAAGAGACCTTGGTTGTTCTGTTCTTACACGTGGTTTCTCTGACACCTAACACAGACCTGTAACATCTCTGCCTCACTGCCAGGAAGGCAGAAGCAAATAGAAGCAAAGTTAGAGTGGTCTGGCAGCATGAAATGCTGAAGTTTTGAACAGCCCCATGGCATTTGCTGCTCAGGGCTTCCTTGTTCGTGTAGCAAATGCAAAATTACTAGTGATGAAGCCAAACAGACCTCCATGTGTGTAGAAGGGGTAGCTCATGGATAAAGCAGTGTCTCCCTTTGGAACTGTTGTTTCTATAAAGCTTGCATAGAGATCTGTTTCATCAAAGTTTCACAGTACTAGCGAAGACGAGGGTTTAGATATCAAGTGAGCAAAGCTGGGCTTAGAGTTTATACTGTGTTCTAGGGTGTGTAGAATTGATGACAAGACTGGAGATTGTGAGCAAAGGATACTTATTTTTGCTTTTTCCTGAAGAATTGTGCAAGGGAGCACAAGGTGGGGGATGGGTATGTAATAAACCCAGGCCTCGTGCTTAGATCTTGGAAAAACATGCTAATATCACAAAATGGCTTTGAATGAACAATAACTGATGTTTACAGATAGTTTCTTCTGTTAGAGTACAATTTGCATCCTAACACAAGCTCTTCATTATAATCACTGGCTTCCCTGTGCTGGTACAGAAAACACATCAGTGCCTTATGCTGCCAAGCACTGTGGTTTTTCAGAAGGAAGAAAAAGGCTTAATGCTATTTGTTCAACCCAGCCAGAGATCTACTGTTTATAATCTGAAATATCATAAAATGTGTTTTCAATTACCTCGTGCATATTTTTAAAGAATTAAATTTCCATCAAAGGATTTTGTGAGCTGTTTGATCTCACTGTGTCTAAAGAGGCCAATCTGACTGGAGATAGTTTTGTCTGAGCACATACAGCACAATTGTAACAAATGTGCCCTTTGAGTGTCTGTGACTTTAAGAGAAATCAGTCAGTTTATTAGTGGGAGAAGAGGACGGTGGGGGTCTAACTTCTGGTGTTAGCTGTGAAATAAGTACTTAAAGACTGGGTGTGCAAAGGGACTGTGGTTCTTTGTGTTATATGAGTGACTTAAGCTTTTGTTTTCTTCTGTGTTGATCTGGATATAGTATTCCATTTTCCAGACATCTTTTAAGTGTGAGACACAGCCCTACCCTACTGTGAGAGCCTGGAAACAAAAAATGTAGCATTTTTGTTGCACTGAAAAAAGACTGCTTGTGATAACATTGTGCTCAGCTCTGTATAAGCACACAGATCCTTTGCACTGAATAAAATACAGATAAAAAGAAGAGAAAGAGAAAAATCATATAGATTTATCTAGAAATAGTGTCAGCTATTCCATTTCCTACTAGTTGATTGTTCTGCCTGCTATACCAAGTTGTCTTTTCAGTGTCAGACTTTAAACAGTGTAATGATGGAATTCAGATTTCTGCTGCTCTTGGATGGAAACTGCATTCCCTAAACTAGGAAAGTAGAATATTGGAAGCCCACAGTTTTGCTTTCTGTGCTGATACATCTTATCCAAAGAAACACCTGGAAAAATTAGCTTAGGTCTCAAGAGTGATAATTAGTCCAGTGGATTAGCATGCTCTTGTTGCTATTTTAACTTTGAACTGGCCTGGATATGTCTGTAGAATACTGTACTGCCCTGTTGAGGTTATGTGAGATGTAACAACACCTTTCCTGCTCTGGTAAAGTAGCTGGTATGTCTCTTTTATCAATGCAGCTATTTAGAAATGATTCACCCACTGCAGTCAAGCATGTGTCATAGCTTTTGATCTCCTTTTCCACCATCCTTTATTTCTGGGGAATCCTGACATGAAAGCAGTGTTTTTCTTACACATCTTGCTTCTTCCTGTCACTTACTGCTCACCTTAAATCCAGGTCTTGTTTGGGCTCCACCAAAGACTGAGTAGCTCTTGATATTGCTTTTCCTATGTACCAATTTTTAGTCATCTTAGAAAGCTGTATCTGTCTGCACTTAAGTAATTAATGAAAATACTTACTACACCAAGTTAAACTGAAATTAAGTTGAGAATACTTAATTATGCATGCGTGGTGGCTTTTTGTGCACCTTGCTGGCATTGTAATTGTTCCTTAGGAAATGCTTGTGATATCACAAATAGATGTCAGGTACAAAACAAGCAGTAGTAGGTAAAGTTTTGAAAAGACAAAGAGCCTTTCTATGCAGGTGTCATCCATACTGAGGAGGAAAGAGAAAGCCAGACACTCTGTACAGCAGCAGCATAGTTGTATCTAAACAGAAAGGGGCCTGTTTTTCCAAGGTTTCCAGCTAGTGATAGTAGAGGCAGTAATGAGATACAGGACTGCTTTCCATCTTACTCTGCCAATTCAGCTCCAACAGATATGCCAAATAAGTTTCCATTTAGGAGTTTTTCAGTAGAAAACAGCTCTAGCAAAATCCCTGCTCCTTTTTCCCAATGAAATTGTCTTTCCCATTTTGTGATATTTGCTACCTGTCTGACTGTCAGCAGCATGAAGCAATGGAAGGTTTGTATAAATGATGTGTGGAAAATCCCTAACTCGTTCACTAGCTGTTTCTTAGTAATTCTGGAAGAGAAAATTGGGATGTCTCTAGGGATGGTTTTTCTATCAACTGTGCCTTCACTAATGGGATTAGCAGGCTAAATGCTCCAAATAAATCCATCACTGGCATCAGTTGCATCAGAGGTGATGTTCATCTCTTAATACATCAATAAAAGCCCAGCATTTGTTTGCAAGAGTGACTGGAAATGGATCAAATTCAGTACTTTTTTTTATCCACACTGTGTTTCAAATCAGCGTTCCGATACAACGCGTACAAACCCGTTATTGTCTCCTGACCTTTGCACCTACTGAAATCTTACGGGAAATTCCCTCCTGTCAGAACCCTGACTGCAGCACACCATGTTCTGATTCTAGGTGAGTGCTTAATTCCAAGGACTTGTTGACAGAATATGAGCCTCAGTGGGGCAGAGAATCAGGGTTTTTTTTCCTTCTTTCTTTGTTTTTATGTTTGATTTTTAACCAATAATGTAAGGAGTGCATATGTGCTGTTCTGGATCTTATTGCAAGACAGGCTCATGTTTGGTAAGAGTCACTTGTTAGATCATGTATACAGGAATGGAAAGTGGGTGACATAAAATGGGATGTTACATCTGAGAAAGCAGCTTTGGAAATGTTTTGGGGAAACATTTTGGGGAAATGGTTTGATAAGCAACAAAATATGGTTTGGTTTTGTGATTCTGTAGGTAAGAGATCTGATTAAGTCCTACTGGACATGTAGAGTAGTGAAAGAAAAGTCTAGGAGAAGAGAGGTGGGGATGTTAATTTTTTGTAACACAATGGAGATAATGATACACTTAGCATATCCAATTCTGGTAGCTACAATTCACAGAGGCTGGAAGTGAAAAAGTTTCAGGAAAGAGAGAAAAGAATGATGCATTGTCTGGAAAAATGCTGTGAAGACAGAGACTAAAGCTCAGTCCTTTTAATGTTTCAAAAGGATAAGAACATGACTCTGATTATAAATGTACCTACCTGGACAGAAAGCTACTGATGGCGGAATTAGACCCAGAGGTTAGAATCTGAAGGAGAGTTTAGTTTTCAGTAGAACTGAGATGCCAGAATGTTCAATAATCTTAAAAGTAATAAGATGCCTTTAGAGACACCTGAGGCTGACTGGAATGTATGACTAGGTATGTCATGGAAAAATTGGAGTATCCAGCCTTAGAACACAGGACAAGGATAAATCTTTAAGCTTTAATCCCACTTCTGCAATTTTTGAGAATGCACTTTGGTCAAAAATTTTATAAGTGGGGACAAGTGTGCATGTCTGCCCAGGACATGCTCAAGTGTGGGATTTGTGTAGAAGCAGCAAGGGAAGCTTAGGGAAGTGTAGTTTGTTGTGCAAAACAAAGAAACTTAAGGAAAACTTAAGTTTCATAGGGGTGATTTGGGTTATTTTGTCCACTGCGATGGTGACCCTTAAAAACATTCGTAGTAATTTGACTGAAGAGAGCCACAAACAGCAGCTGGGTAGTATTGCTGTAGGTGTGTCAAGCCACAGGAAGGACAGGCTGTCTCCTTCTGTCAGGGCAAGGGGAAAACTGGCAAACTTTTAAAATGCCTCACTTCTCAGCTCATACTCAAATTGAAACACAAAAGAGAAATAAGCTGTCTTTATCCTCAGTCTGGCTGAGTCATCAGCTACTGATAATGAAAACATGTATGGTGTTGCACAAGGAGAATGACTAATTGTTTTAGGAGTAATTTGCAATCTTTTAAGGAGAGTTGTCACTGTATCAGTTACAGGTAAGCCTACATAACAGCAAATTATGAATGTGTAGATCTGAGTTTGAGATAAAAAGCTGAAAAGCAATCAGGTTTTATTAAGCAAAATTATCAAGAGTAACAGCCCGGTATTTCCACCACTGAGTGAAAAATTATCCCGTGCTAGTGCTTTTCATGTGAACACATTCTTTTTTTCAAGTAATCTTGAAAGATTAATGAGACTGTTTATGCCAAAGTCAACAAATCACCCTGCATGAAAGCTGTAAACATTATCTTATTTGTTTTGGTTGGAAAAGGCCTTGGTCTCACTCAGACCCTTAGAAATTGAATAGTGTGGTGATTGGCACAGTGGAGAAGCGTTACGGCTAATAGATTGAAGTGACGAATATATGTGGAAGAAGGATGCATTGGAGTTCTTGGATAGTCTAGGGAAGAGATCATCTTAAGAGAGGTGGCAAATTCTCTTATGTGGGTGCTGTCAGTTTCTTCTCACTCTTCTTGTGGACTTTTTGTATGTCTCTTGGAAATATCCAGAGGCAAGGAGTAGTACAGCATGTTTTCAAACTGAGGGGTCTTTTTGCTTTGACTGTATTTCCAAGGCTCAAGCATGCAAGCAGTTACCCTCACTCAATCCCAAATTAGGAGCTGGATGCCCATGGTTATGCTAGATACAACTCAGGGTAAAAGGGAATATCTTTGTAGTTATTCAAAATCTCATAGGGACTAGGAGGGGTTCAGGTTTGTTTCTTTACTAGCAGTGACACGTATTTTTGCCAGATTAATTAAAATCTCTGGTTAATTAAAATCCCAATTAAAGAGACATTCACTGTATTTTATGTGATTGGACTTTCCTTCCCTGCCCACTCCCCCTCCAAATATCCCTTCAGTGCAATAAAAAAGAACACAGACTCCCTTTAAGAGACGAGATTAAAGGAACTCTACCTCTTCAGAAAACTGATGCAAGTCACTGTAATCCTTCCATTTCCCTCTCATGTCTGCTTCTCAAGTGGATTTAGAAATCCCCAAAGAATTGTAGATAAACAAGATTATATTATGCAGTCAATGAAAGGAGAAGCAATGAACTATTATGAGTGGTAAATATGAAAAACATGAAAATTCTAGACTAAAAGTTTTTGCAAATTAGAGTCAGCAGCTTTTAAACTACTGGAATGTCTGATTTTCCTTTTCTTCCTTTTATGATTAAAAATAGAATCTGGTGTAGCCTTCTTCTGGTTAAAGACATATCAGTGATTGCATTTTCAGTTATTGTATTTTCCATTGTTCATGGGTGTCTGGACCTCTAAATTGCTTCTATATAAAACTCTTGAAGGCAGTAGCCCCACTCCTGTAAATTCATTAATTTGGTACAATTTGGATCTTGAATCCTTTAAAGGGCTGTGAATTAAGCTTATGATGAGTCTCCATTTTCCTTGTAATTGGGTGATGTCATTGCAGGCATCAAGAAAGAATATGAATAGAGATGGAGCAGCCAAAATTCACAAGACCAGAAGATGTTAATTTTTTTTGCTTTGATTAGAGGTTCATTTCAGAGAAGTAACTATATTTTTCCAGCTTTTAAAGACATTAGGTTTTATTTAGGGGTTTTTTTTTCCCAAGTTTTGTCACTAGTGAGAGGTCAGGAGCTGACAAAAACTGGTCATAAGCAAGTATTGCTTAATCTGTTTTCTCTTCTTGTTCATGCTGCAATAATTTCGTTGCAGAGCCAGTCTCTTGAGCCATGCATGATAAAATACAGATATTTTGATCCTCCATCAGCTATAAAATCCTGATTTCTTTGTGGTTTCACGTGTCTGGTTTGCATTGAAGTGATAAATATGCATATTTAACAAGAAACAAAATAGCAATTGTACTGAGTAAAGGCAAGTCAAGATAGCTCCTGGTATTCAGAAGAAACTCAGTAGTTCAAGTTACATATCGTCTTTTCTCTCCCTACTGAGTAGAAACGTAGAATGTGCCAAGAACAGGCAATATCTGACCTGCAAAGGAGGTGCCTTGGTGCTGGGCTGTCAACAGTAGCTTAATTGGGTCTTTTAGTATATTGGGTTTTTCCTCTTATTTTCATCTTTATTCCTGGCATGTGGGCGTTTAGAGGGATACAAAAGTGTTTATCACTTCTTGGTTCTCTCGTGTGCACGGTCCCTCACTAAGAGAGGAGGCTGGTTAGAGGTGGAGTCTGGTGCTGACAGTGACACCTCCAGCTTAACCACAGCAAGATACCAACACTGCCTGTTGCCAGAAGACTCTGAGTCTTCGATAAATACAATACACCAGTTGCCAGAATGTTAATGCAGTATCCTTATTAGCATAAAGTTCACCTGGCTGTTTTTAGATGTCATTTTTTTCTTTTGGTATCCTTTCCCAGTGAATGAGATTTATGATGTACTTACTCCGTAGCAGCTGATATGCAGCCCTAACTAGGGTCTCTAATGGAATCAATCCAGTTTAGAAAATTGGCTTGAGCCTGGAAGTTAAACCATTTGTTAGGATGGAAAATTAATACTCTGAAGCTGATTTTGATTGTTTTCCTTTAAAACCATGGAAGACATTCTTATGTGCCACTTTTCCTTATTGATTCGTGCTAGTAACCTCTGTGAAATAAATTATAATACACACACACACATACATAAATATATATATATATAAAATACTGGCTCTGATATTCCTGACTTGAATGCTCTGCACTTGGCTCAACTCAAGAGAAGCCACTATGCTGTGGATAATTCTCTTCTCAATGGGATCAGAATGAAAAATCACACTATAGAAAGCAGATGATTGTAGAAGATGTACTAATAGGAATACTGCTTGTCGTGAGACGGGTTTTCAGCTGTAAATCTACCCCTTATTTTAAATTTCTTACTCATATTCCCTTACAGAAAGGTTTGGTCTTTTAAGCACATTAGTCTCTGATACTACATATGTAGTAGTACAAACAAGTGGTTTGTTTTCTTTATAGATGAGTAAGTTTGTCTCCAAAGCGTTTTGAAAACAGTAAAATCTTTTTCTGGTTAAATAATTTTTGATTGTTGAGTCTCTGGTGTAATGGTAAGCATATGGCCAAAATTATGATGTCCTTTGTTGCTAGAAAACATGTTTCCTTCTTTAACATAACTAATAAGGTGACCAGTGAGAGCAGAAAATGAAATGGGAAGAGACAAAAGGTAAACCAAAATAAAGGATTCTGTAAGCAATTTGGGTTGGAGAGTTCAAGTTAACAGATGTCTTTCTGCAAGAGGCATTGTAAAGGGTGTCTTTTTCCTAATGCTTTAACTAACAGCAGATTTGCCTGATTATTTGTTATATTTATTTGTAAACAATGCAAACCAGTGTCACTTTGTGGATGAACTGAGTAACTTGAAGCAGATGTCTCACTTAGCCATGTTTATGTACCTACATTTCATTGGATGTCTGTTGCTGAGCCTTAAACCTGTCAGCAGTGCCCCACTCTGTGTTACAGTGGTGTTTCTCATACCCTGTAAGTTTAGAACCAATCACTGCCATTAAAACATTTACTTTTCTCAATATTTGCTTAACTCAAATGCAAAAGTATAGCACTTCTATTCAGATGCCAATAATATTACATCCAAAGACTTCACAGGACCATGGTTCTTCTGACTGAAAGTTGTACTAAGATTTTTTTTATCCTTGTTCCATGATTATTGCTTCATTTCAATTTCAACCTAGGTCCGCAAACTTTCTATTACTTATGTAAGTAGACCCACTAAATTAATAAAGAGCTTTATGTATGCAAGACTACAAATCTTGCAACAAAGTCCTTAAGGAAAGGGACTGACATGAACTAGGACTAGGAATTAGGGACAAATAGCTGGTATTTTCAAATTGCTATGTTTTATATGGTTTGCACTTATCTCTTTCATGTATTTAACATTAACAATACAAATCTCCCACTGATTCTTTTTTTTCTTCCAAGATGTAAAATTATTTAAAAAAACCCTCCAGCAGTTTATAGCTAAAAATCAACTTAGACATCTCCAAAGAATGAGGAAAGAAATAGCTTTGTAACAGCACAGATAGCTTGAAAAGGCTAGAAAACTTTAAGTAGACATTTATCTATTTTTCATCATTCACCTTTTTTTACCTGAAGCTACATATCTTTGTGAGGAGCTTGTCTTTAGTTTATTCTGAACACTGAAAATCCTTACCTTTTTGGAACAATAAGGACATCTACTAGTTATTTAAGTAATGCGTAAGTTTTTTTGCCTGTAACAGATAATTTAGGGCTCTGGTGATTTGAATCTCCCATGCAAAAGACACAGCAACTCTGCATAAGAGGGGTTAAAACAAAGGCAGCACTTCAGCCTAAAGAAAGTAGTAGTTAAAATACGCATAGCATGAGGAAATCTGGCAAAAAGAAAGCCCACAAAAATCCTTTTCTACTCTCTGGGAGATTTATAAGGTACCACAGGATCTTCCGAAATTAAATTCAAGCTATTTAAAAAATGCAGCAAGATATCAGGAAAGTTATCACTAGCACTTTTTTAAACTTAGGCTGGGAAGACAAAGAACTTAAACATTTAGGAACAACAAAATCCTAATCCTCTGGTCCTTGAAGACAATTTCTACTTTGAAAACAAAGCAAGCATGCTTGGGGAAGAATGTTTCACCAAATACTCTTCCAACAATGTCCAGTTACTATAAGAGTACTTTCCACTGTCCTGGATGGATGTGTTGCACCGACGAATGAAAGACTGTAACTGATGAAGTTTGCCAAAAAGCATGATCAATATTCTGTTAAATCAGGAGAACGTTCCCATTCATTTCAACAGAACTTGAATGGGAAGTATTAACCTTATTTTAAGTTGAGGCAGGTTGAATACTAAAGCTAAATTTGAACTTGTTCATTACATGTCAAGTTTTGACCATGTGTTTTAAACTTGCAGCCCTTGTGAATATTGAGTCTGTTCTTTCACAGAGTAAGGCCTGGCATATAATAAGAAAAATTCATATATTGGCCTTCAGCTGTCTTGCTACAAGAATATAGAGAACAATTCAGGCTCTCATAATATGAGGACTTGCTTTCATGATTAGTTTGATTTAGAAGTGCAACCATGTTGAATTGTCCTGTGCTGTGAAAGAACTTTTTGACAAAAAGTTGTTCTGAATCTTGGTGGGTTTTTTTTTCTTTTTAAACAGCTAGTATTTCTAGTTTAGTTCATTATTTCTTCTGGATAATGCAAAATACATGTCCTAGATCTGGGAAGGCTTTTTTAAACAGCTTAAACCAATGTTTTATCGCCTGTAGCAGGGTGCTGTTGTTAAAATAAACACTTGCTTATTCCATAGACCTGTCTCTGGTCTCTTTAAAGACTTATCTGATAATTTTCAGTAACTACAATTGTGTTTTGGTGCTCATCTCTCATCTCTTCAAAGTCATGCTACGAGACACCAGCCATCACTAGCAGTGCTTTATATAGAAAGTTTCTGTCATGGTTTAATGTGACATGGTTTAAGAGAAAATTAACTCTATCTCAGTCAAAACCAGGGCAGTATCTAAGCTCATAAAGCAAAAGGGTAGAAGTGCAATTGGCACCTTTTCATAGCAGCATCTTAAAGATTTGAGGCTGGTGCATGACAATCCAGTGTGGCTTTAGTTCCTGTCTCCCTTCGATGTGAGAAGAGATAGCCCTGCTGCTCTCCTGGCATCTGTTTGGGTCCTGTGCTGCCCCGAGGCAGCGGAATATTGCTGAGTGTTGATACTTCCATTATTCCCTTCTTGCTTCCAAGTCTCTTTGATCATTGGATCCACATGGTTGATTGCAAGTGGAATTAATATCACTTTAAGCCTCCAGGCTCGTTCAATTTAGCATGTCTCGTCCTTCATATGTATTCAATATTAAAGCCTCCTATTGAACTGAAAACAAACACAGTGCATTTGTCTGCTTAAATCATTTTGTAAGCTTCTAAGATTATCTGCTGCTGTGTCCCAGATAACATACATTAAAAAATGTAGGAGACTAGCTTCACTTCTATGTGGCTTTGTGTGGCACAGCAGCAAAGCAGCCACTTGCTGAAATGGACCCGTAGTTTTTAAGCTGAAACTATTACTGTGACTGGAGCAGCAAGAATCTCTGCAGCTTTACCCATTCAGGCTCAGCATGGATCTGTTTTATCCTGTTTCTGCTTGATGTGGTTTTGCATTAAGCTTGGGTTTCAAATTCAGAGAAAAGCCAATACTGGAAGGAAAAACTTGCTGTGATTAGGGATGGCAATGGTAACTGAAATGTTTGCCAATTTCAGGAAACTGGCCTAAGTTTTAGACTTATGAGAAACTATTTCAAATTAGGCAATTGTGTTCTTTATTCGATTTATATTCTAAGGATTTCCAATTATGCTATCAAAAACCTGTAAAGGTTGGTTAACTTCTCATTTTGTTCCAGATCTCTCTTCATGCATAGCACCAATAAATCCAGATAGTGTCTGTCTTTTCTAACACAGGAGCAACTACCTCTTTGTAGTAAGTGGTTAATAATTGCTTTGGATATCTCATAGATGTAGATAATTGTGCTGGGAAAAGTGGTTCTTGTCTGCTAAACCAACAAACCAATTCTTCTTTGGAATTCTGCTGCATCCTGTTATTTGTTCTGGCTGTTATTCCTCATAAGAAACTTAAAAGTAGAAAATAGGGCAGTAGTGAGTCTTTTTGGTAGCTGTCCTGAGTGGAATTGTCCATTTTTTTTTTCTCTGACTTCTCATAAGAGACTTTTTTTCCTGTATGTTCATGAGTTTGTGTGTGTTAAAAATACTGATGCTTTGCTGGACATACTTCGTAACATCATCTTTAGAATCCTAGAAAAGCCGTTCTCTTTGTCACTTGTGGGGTGAATCTTTCAGATGTTTGCTGTAGAACCACACATAAGCAACAATGCTGGGAATCAAGTTCATAAATCTGGAAGTTTGGGTTCCCAATCCTCACTTCAAATTACTAGATTTTGTGCAGAATTTGCCTGGGTTACTCTGTTTAAAAGTTATCTATTAAAGCAATACAAAGATGCTTTGAAATATCTCCACTGTTTGAAAGCAGGAGCATTTATTTGATCTAAAGTAGAAAACGCTCACTACTTGCCTCTGGTTTCAGATAACCGAGTCATTCCAAACATGAGGCTGTTGCCTCAGAGGCAGAAATTGTCCATTGTACTGTACCTCACCAGGCAGATTCCTGCAGGCTGGTTTTTCCTGTCAGATAAGAAATAGAATAAATACTTCAGGGTCATGGTGATTGCAGATCTCGCAGAATTGTAGTCCTGTAGTTCAAGATTAATGAGTTTACACTGAGCTGTCAAAACTTTTACAGAAAGATGTGCTACCAGATCCCTGGCTGGTGTAAGCTGGCTCACTTCTGTGGCCCTGTGAAAATAGGCTGATTTAAACCAACTTAAATCCTGGGTCCATATCTTAAAACATTCCTTTCACTTATGGAAACATAATAGTAGTCTTAAAAGCATTATTGTTTGCTCAGAGGTTGGACTCCATGATCTTGGAGGTCTTTTCAAACCTTAATAATTCTGTGTTGTTGGAGAAGGGATCCATGGCCACTGGAAAAAGTAGCCAAGTGGTTGTGCTTACAGGAAAAGTAGGAAAAGTATTTGAGGAATAGGGGAAATCTTCCTGTGTTGTGACCTGTGATGTTACATAGCAGGAATTCCCCTACAGACCTCTGACTTGCTATGCAAACAGCTCTTTGTGCTTTTACTGCCACCTTAGCTTCCTGTGCTATGGATCCTGGGGGTACTTCCTGAGGGTTTAGAATTTGCTGATACTTGTCAAAATAGTGTTGTGTTGATTAGGAATTGTTTAGTGATACACGTAACTAGTCTATATTTTCATACAGTCTTATTTTTATTAATTATATATTTATTCCTCTGACTTCACAGCTAGATTCTGCAGAAACGATACCTGATGTTAAAAAAACCCCCACCTTGTTCTGATGCCTTTAAATATAATTTTGTCCTCTTTAATTTTTTTCTTTGAAACAACTGAGCGTTTAAGTATTTTATTTCTCTTAATTAGTGTCTGCACTCAAAAGTTTTTCAACAATAAGTTATTTTGCATGTAGTTTTGGGAATATCTTTTAAATCTGAAGCCTTAACATTCCGTGATCAGCAGACTTAGATATGTGTCACGAGGTGTAAATATTCCAGGAATTTCCTCAGCAAGACCAATGAACTTTCTGTTTGTGTACCTTTTCAGTTTTCAGTGAAATTATTTCTGCTCCCTATTTACAGGCTCTGGATATAAATTGTCTATATAATTGTCTTTTATTGGGAAAACACTATTTTAATTATCTCTTCTGTAACAGGCCAAACCACCTTTTGCTAGAATTGTGTCCATGCTGTATCTGAGGGTACACTGGAAAAAGCAGTCTTCTATCCTTCTCTCTTATCTTCTCAGTACATTGAGATATTTTTTGTCTAAAAGAGGATCTTATGTGCTTTGCAGAACTTTCATTTTAATTTGACACTTTCTGTGACAATTTCATGGGGTAACCTTCTGGTTGTTCCTGGTATAAAACGATACAGGTTTTACTGATATTTTCTCAATCTCCCTCTCCAAGATTTGTAAAATTCTGTAATATTTTTGATCTCATGGATACTAATCAAAGATCACTTTCCCCATTTCTTTTATTTCCAAATTTATTAAGGAACTTGTTCATGGGCACCTAGAACTGAGGCATACTGCTACATATTAAACTGATAAATGAATCCCTGAGACACATCTGGTTTGGAGCTTCTCTGCAGAGTTTAAAAGGGTACCCAGTTCTAAACTGGTTTTCAGAGCTGTGGGGCTCTGTGTGGAGCGCACAGGAGTCTCCTGGCAAGTGCTTGTAAATGAAGAGCTTGCCTTGGACCTGTTTCCCTTTTCAGGTCTCACTGGAGGCATTGGCAGTCTCTGTACTGAATTCAGCAAAGTTGAAGTGAGACAACATTATTCTGCCTGTTGCTCACCTCCACTGTACTGCTCGTGGAATAAAATGTATGGCCAGGAACAAAACACAGAAATTGGCCAGGTTCTGCCCTTTGTCCTCATGGCTGAAATTGGTTGTCAGAATAAATTTAACAGAGAGAGGTCAAATTTTATTCTCAAGGCTTTAATATGCTCGTCTGTTAAGAAAGGTAACTGTCTCAGTGTTAAAGTGGGACCTAATTTAAGGGGAGTAGAGGGATGATTTTCTTAATCTGTCATTAAAGAAGCGATCTCTGAAAGGAGCTGCATGCAAAAGGAACTGGAAAAATATTATGCAGAAAACACAATCAATTTTTGTATATGCAAGAAGTATACCAGAGAGGTAATGGGATGTGAGGTGTCAGCAGCATTTGAAGAACTGGCTTTTTCCATATATGTTTTTTTTAAATCTTCTTTAATGCTTTATCTTAAAAAAAAAGTGAAGAATGCATTTTTCTGTTTCTAATATCAACGTTGCATATTTTTATTCACATCTGTGTAAACACTTGGATAATTGGCATCTTTCTGACCTGCTCGCTTTCAGTATTGGCATGCAGAGCAGTTGTTGGGATCTCATATAAAGGAGAATTGCCCTGAACTGGCAAGTAGACAGATTGAGTGAGGCACTTGGGTGGGGAGAAATATAAAACACTTTGCAAACAACAAAGCTTGAGAAACGAGGAGGAGGGAGTTGTGGAGAATGACTCTTCAACAACCAAGCTTGTGGATGAAAGTCAGTCAAAAGAGGATTGTATGAACCTCACTCATTCTTGGATCATTTTTTGTTCTTATATTGGGGAGAGGAGGGGAAATAAAAAAAAAAAAAATGTCCTAAAGATTTTTTAGTTAAAATGGTGGAATTAAAATTTGAGCCACCATGACTCTGAGCCGTACTGTCAGTATTTCTGAATATCTTCAGAGTATTCTGAAGGTTGGTCTTTGGCAGCCTTCATCATATTTTCTTTGTTATTTTCTCTCTGCTTGTGTGACCATAATCCTCCTCCTCCCTTGCAACTTTTTGTGTTCTTCGAGTTGTCTCTTTCATCTCCTGTTGGTTTCTTTTTCCTTCTTAGTCTCTTTGTTTCTTTGTTTTTAATCTTAATTGTTCCTTTTCTTCTCTGTTCCGTCCTTTCTAGGGATCATCTCTGCCTGGCAGTGTATTCATCTCCTACCTTTCACTGCCTGTGAGGAGAGCTGGGCCAGTTACTTGTTAGGCAAATTGATGTGACTTACAGGATCAAGTCTCTGCGGAACATCTTCACAAAAGCATCACAGTGCTATGTCTGGCTGAATTGGGGCCTTTTAGATAGGGATAGGAAAATATGGTGGGCTTGATGGAAAGATTTCAGTATTCCTACCAATTTTTCCCTGCTGATAGAGTAAATGTTGATATGCTCATTGAATAGATATAGTATGTAAAGAGGGGCTAAGGACTGGATGGGGTCCACATTTCATGAGAAGAGCCATACTAATGAATCTCCAAGCAGAAGAAGGAAAACAGGCCCTTGTCTCCCAGGTGGAAGCAGGCCCGTCAGGACAGAGCTGGATTTCAGACAGTCCAACCATTCTTTGGTCCATACAAGCCCCATGGAAATGTGAATAGGCTCCGTACCATTGATTACATTTGAATCTTCTTTTATATGCGCTTTTTAGCTGTTAGCTTCAAGAACACCTATTGTGTGCTTTTGTAGAACATAGCTGAAGAAATGTGATGTGATCGAAGTAACTTACTGTAATTCTCTACTTTACAAATCCAGTAAAAAGTATGTAAAAGAACTTTTATATGCAGTGTGGTGTTTGAATGTTACAGGGCAGTTTATGTTTGAAAATGGAAATGTCTTTAAAGGCATTAATATCTCTGCCTGCATGTCCTACTCTCTGCAGTCTCAAATGAAAGCTGTGTTCACTTGTTATCAGAGATGGACATTTGGTTGAGATTTGCAAACTGATGCTTAAGTAACTGATGCTTAAACCAGATTCCTCCTGTCTCACTGCTTCTCACTAAGCTCTGCAAGGTTAATGATTTATATATTGACATAGTTGTCATTTTCATAGGCTGATTTTTTTCACCATATAGCAGTTGTTTCTTTTCAGATTTATAGTGTTCTCTACAGAGTAAGAGTTGTCTTGCCGGCCCATATCCAGCATGTGAACATCCTATATTGTAGTACAAATTTAACATCAGTTGTTAGATGTATCACAGAGTCATGGGCTTGGAAGGGACTTTAGAAGGCCATCCAGTTTCTCCCGTATCCAAGGCTTAATCAACTGTACGTGTCAGTCCTGACAGACATTTGTATGACTTCCAGCACTGAAGACTCCACAGACTCTTGGAGCAATCTCTTCCAGGAGTGCTTCAATTCTTAATTATTAAAGTTTTTCCCATGTCTGAATTGTCCGTGGTACAATTAAAAGCTTATGACTTCACATCTTATTTCTCATGTACATTGAGAATAAATTTGTCTTCATTTTCTTTGCAGCAAGCTTTTAATTGTTTGAATATAATTACCACATCACCTCCACCCTAAGCGGGACCCTTATGGGGAATTATTCAGTTTAAGAATTTGTAAAAATTCTTTTTGTTTAATTGAAGTCCCAGGTGGTTTAGGCTTGAAATGCAGTAGGTAGCACTGAATGTGAAACATTACTACCTGTGAGAAGAGCAGACAGATGGCTTCAGTTTTAGGAGTTGGTCTTGTTTGGCTACATCATTGTTAAAATCTGGACAGTAGAGGTAAAGTAGAAAGAAATCCCCAGCTGGAAGGATGCATGTAGGGGTTCACTTTTCATCATCTGAAGAGTGCTTAAAGTTCTTGATCTCTGTTACAGCTCTCTTGGAATGGCACTCTTTAAAAGTCTTAAAGAGTCACTTCCATCAATCTATGAATACAAATGGGAAGAAAGTCACAGGAACATGTCCTGTGTCAGATGGGAAATGTGGGTGTTGTGGACCAAGCATTCTATCTGATATACATTGCATTATCCTGAAATTTTGAGAGCTGTTACCCCTGTAGAAAAAATTAGGAACTGTCATTGTATAGCCCCGTCTCACACCCAGGTTGTAACTTTTTGTGCAAGGTGGTGTTTCTCTTTGTTTTACAGTGCCAAATACACTGTTAAGGATTGATGTATACCCAGTGATTGTTGGAGTATGCTGGTTTGCATGCACGAAAAAAAGGTCTGTTTCCAGAAAAAAATAAACTTGCGGGAGAGCTTAGAGACTGGGTTTTCTGCTGACAGTTAATGGGACTTCATAGAATAGAAGGCAGCTCAGAATATGGCCTTGTGCTGAGTATCTCAGCATGCAGGACCAGTGGCTCTTTCAAATGAAGAACTAATTCCTTTAGTATTAAGTATTTGCAATATAATTTGAAACTTAGTGGTGTTTATCCGTGGCCCTGTCTGTCTCTGGCTGAAGTCAACAGGTTTCTTTCCAATGTTACCCCAGGGTTCACACACCTCAGCCAGCAGAGTACATGTGTTCATTTTCCCAAATGGTTTAGAACTTGGCAGACATGGATCTGTCTTTGTTTTTTTGAGTTCTGGATATATTTGAAACTAAAGCATAAAGCAAAATTTAGAGGCTAAGAATTCTGTGGTTTATGAACCACTAATATTCCATGACTCACCTTTCATGCAATTTTATGGCCCTACTGGCTTGGAAATAGGCAACAGCAGTTGGCCACCTGCAGCATCAGCATCAAGGAAAGTTGATGTGATAACTCTTTGAAATGTGGAACCTAAAAAAAACTCCAAACCAACAGACATTTCACTGTAATATGCTGATTTAGCATAACCTTCTACCACCGCTAAGACATTGCAACAATAGGACTTTTTCTGTAAAACTTTTTATTTAAATCAAAGGGTAGGCAGACCTCTCAAAACTTGTCCCATGCTAATGTGCACCAGAATAAAACTTGTTAGCTCTGCTAGAAACCTTGCTGAAACCTGCACTCAGCTAGAAGGAAGTACCGTACCAAATAAACAGGAAATAAGACTTTTCTTTCTTTTTAGAAGTCGAATTCTTTTATTCAGTCCTTGGTTCTTTGAGATCTTGTTTTTACATTTTCTTTTACTGTCTCTCAGCTCTATAATCCTAGACTAAATAATTGAAGCACTGAATCATTCTTCTTCCTCAATACTGAGAGAGTCAATACATATAAATTACTTCTAAGGGGCTTGAATGGAAGGTATTGTTTAAATGCTAGCAAAGCAGTATTGTTGGGCTTGTGTATATTAAGGTCTGAAGCCGGAGCTGTAGCTGCAAATTTGTCTTGTTTACTTGAAGCTTCATGCTTTTATCAGCTTATACTGACAATCTTCACATCCCCTGGAACAGAAAGTTATTCTAAAATTGCAGGTTTCAAGATGGTTTCAAAAGCCCCTCTTCCAAATATTTCACACAAGTCCTCTTAAATCTATTCTCATCTGGGGATCCCAGCTGATGCTCAGGTATTCTGTCGTGTTCAGTCACTGGTGACACATAGAGGTGAGTTGTGAAGAAACAGTGCTGTGAGAGGATGACCTGAAACAAATACATTCCTAGTGGTTTCTCTGCTGCTTGCATCAGTGTATGTCCTGAAACGCAGCACAGTACTGCGAGAATTGTTTTCCTTCCTGCAAAAACAGGTTACGAGTCTAGGTCCTGCTGTTCAATGATCAAGGTCATACCCAAACCCAGAAGTGTCCCTGAATTTTGGATGGTCTTTGTCACACGCATGTTTCTATCATAAACACCAACTTGTACCAGCTATTCTGTACTTGTCAAGCACAAGATACATGACACAAATTAACCTGAAAGGTTTATTGGTAAGATGAGACCTGGTGCAATCTCTCTTCAGATACTGTAAGTGCATACTCTGCATATCCTGAAAATCCTTCTTTAAAGACTATGAGAGGTGTTACTAGAAGTTTGATCCTTTATGAGACCAGCTGCCAATGATGAAATTCAGATTGAGATTTTTAGTCCAAACCTTCTCTAGACAAAGTGTTTGGATTTTGGTACATATTGAGTACTAGAAATGATCCTTTAAAGGAAAACCAGTAGAATTTTATTAGCAGTGACCTGCTGCTTAGTACACTGAAAACCTTTCTGTAGATCTTGCCTTTTTCTTTGTTTTTTTTTTCCTCTCTTTAAATGCTGCTTATAAACTAGAATTGTAGGAGGTTTTGAAGTCAGATTGAATTACTCTTCCCAGTGTGCTTCTATAGGAAGCCCCTCTGGAATCAGCAAGAACAAGCCCAACTTACATCACGTTTGCCATCTGGGTTTCCCTCTGGCTTCAATTTGCTGCTATGAAGCGGTTCTTAGGTATGGATGCTGTACTGAACCTGCCCAATGCATGTCACATTTAGTTACTCATATTTCTTCTAAGATAACGATTGCAAAGAAGCTGTTTCTTGTGGTCTCTCTTGATTTACTGCTTCTTAATCTGATGTTTCAAATTAAACCTGAGCCTTCAGATGTCATTGCATTCTTTTAAGACATGTTCAGCTGCTTTGTAATGGGTGTGTTCTTTCTTACCATTTAATGCTCAGTGGTTATGGAATAATTGAATAAAGTAGCATGTCTGTTTATAATCATGATTCTACATTATCAAAGGTACACATTTATTTCTCACTTTTCTTTATATTTCTGCACCCTTCCTTGTACCTGAAATATCCTTTGCAGCTGCTTTAATTTATCAATAAACCTTTAAGGTGCAATTGTTCAAGGGCACACATCAGGGCTCATGTTAGACATTCCATTGCAGCCACATGAACTACTGAGAGTAAGTGAAGTTAGATATTTTTACAGATCCAGTGGGCCTGGTATCTTTATTTAGTAACCTAAATAGCATTGATAAATTGAGGAAAATTAGAGGACGTTTACAACTGTTTGTAATTGGAAGAAAGTCGTCATTGCGAATTAATTTTTCCTAGGCAGCACAGACACATATGGAGGGCATGATTTTCCTTTAAAAGAACATGGGTGATTTTTCATTTTATTTGTTGTTTTATACGATTTATATTAATATAGGTTTTGACTGCCATCCTTGTCCTTTAATAAACCCCGCTTTAAATAAATGTAGGTCACTTGGCATCATCTTGAGATATTCTATTACATAAGATCAGGATGAAATTCGTCGCCCATCTGTGTGATTGTACCATGGAAACCATTTCAGTTTAAAGTCCGTGCTGCATTAGTTATGCAAATATAATAAAAGCAAAAAGTTTATTGATTAGACAAATAGATTATCTTCTTACATCTCTCTCCACTTAAAATAATTAAGTTCTGTATCACGCAAGCTGTATAATATTTTTTAGTCTCTTTTAGAGACTTATCATCTGAATATTAGTCATGAAGTTTGTTCTGGGTCACACCAGACTAACCACTTCTACCTACAGATACTTCTACAGTAGCCACTGTTGTGATTTGCATATTCAACAAAAACTAATCAATTGAGCATCACAGAAGCCTTGGAAAAGTACATAGAGATAGTTGTCCTTCTTGCAAGGATACACAAGACATACAATAAAGGAAATCTGCCACACAACACCTCTTATCTCTAACACTGTCGGCCAAACTCCTAGAAGATATCATACATTGCTACATAAAAAAAAATGGCCTCACTTCATTTCAGAAAGCTCCTTCTATATTTTATAGCTCAAACCCTATCAGAGTCTCACATGCAGCTACATGAGAGCTTGACAGTATTTCAGTCTGAAGCATCCTGGAGAAATTAATTGTTTCAGAATGGAACATAGGGGCCACAACAGTATTTTGTTAAAATGAGACCTGGAACAGTTTGAACCTGTTCTTTCCTTTTCCTGTGTACAGGTACGATTTATGCTAATGCAAAGCCTCATGGTTGTGTGCTGAATGTGAAATTCAAGGCACTGAATTATGGGATTTGAAGAACTTTCTTGTTTCTGGGAAAATCTGTGATGTGATTGTCACAAATCAAATTGTGACTTAGTTTGGAGTTTTTTGCTGTCACTTTACTGAGTCTAAGATTTAGCACAAATTGCAAGTTGATCTGTGATTCCCATTTTGTGTGGGTCAGTTATGCAAAAGCATACTGTGGGAACATATCCCAGGATTTTACACACATTTGCCAAAACTTTAGCTTGCAAAACTTTTGGATCATGGAGTTGTGCATGAAGATTTGGCATCTGATCCTGTTCCTACTGTGATGTCTAATAGTAGCTATCAAATTTTACTGGGAAAAGGGTAGGACATTTAGGAGTCTGGGTGGAAAATGCCTCAATTTTTTTTTTTTTTTTACAAACAGACTTTTCTAGAAACCACGTTTGTAGAGAACAAGAAACGCTGGTGAGACAACAGAGGAAGAAACCCCAGTCAAGTCAGGACTGATAGGAAATCTGTCTTGCTCCTGTGGTGTCAGGGCACATTCAGGTTCTGCTTGACCGCAGCACTTAGAAAGACCTACAAATTGCAGAGCACAGGCAAAATGAAATCTGAATGTCACAAAAAGCATGAATTATGGACAGTATCCTATTATCCCCTCAGAAAAGAAAAATATTTATTTCACTCATATTAATATCATTGCCACTTCAAATTAGTCCTACTTGTAATAGGACATAATCTTGCTCCTATTCCTTCAGCAGAGCCCAATACCTATTACAGTTACTGTGTCTGAAGGAGAAGCTGCCCAGGACAGCATGGCCAAGACTGGTGGCATTACAAGTCCCTTTTGTTCCAGCTTCCAGCCTCTTCCCCTCTGCTAAATGACACATGAATTTATCACCTTTGCTGATCCTTTATGGTTTATTGTTCCCCCTACATGCTGTTTCTTGAGTATCAGTAGCTGACAGAAGGCAGGATACTTCCTTGTGTGGTCTTGTAGGGCAAGACTGAAAAGATAGTCACAAGTCATATGGCTGCAAAAATTCATGTCTGTAGTTCAGGGGAGAACGTGTTAAGTTATAGATTTGTGCAGAAGTATGGTAACCACATGTTAGTCCTTGTGCATGTTAGTCCTGTGGTAAAGAAAGTAGCTGTAAGAAAGGAAATAAAGTGTCTGAGAAGGGGAAATCCAAGGACGTTTAGAATAGAAAAAAACTTCATTTAAATACTGAAAATTTTGAAGCATAATAGATAGCACTTAGTCCCTGGCAAAAGTCTGAGTTCAGTGATCTGTGAAAAGGAATAAACTGTACCCAATGTTTTAAAATATGTGCTTTTAAAAAAAACACACCCCAACTGATTTATAAAAAAAGAAAGGTATAATGAGATCCAGCTTCCTGTAAGTTTATGGTAATTTTGTGCCTTTTGCTAGCTGTTCTATTTATGTGGTCCTTTGCTGTAGCCTGGCTCCCACTCTCTAATATAGTTATCCTCACAGCACTTCTTTGTGGTAAGGAAGTACAATAATCCCCACTTTACAAATGGGGAGCCATCGCAAAAGAGAGGCTTAGTGACTCGCCTAAGGTCATGCAGGCAGCCTATTATGGAGCAGGGAATTCAACCAGGACTCCCAAACAGCAGACAAATGCTCCAACCCCAGGGCTGTCTGTCCCTGTTGCTCGTATTTTTAAAGCACTCAAAAGGTTGTATCCAGATTTCAGAGATGGTTCAGGGGTTATTGAATCCAGTCTGACTAAAATAACAGAATAGCTGGACCAAGTGAAAATGTGCTGCTTAGTGTAGAGTTGCAATATCAGTAAGTCAAATAAAGGTTTTTCTGCTGGCAGCTCTGGTTTCCTCTCACTTGCCTGAGCTTGCTCTCTCATACACACACAACACATGCACTCTCTGCAACTCATTTTTCTCCTGCCTCGGAGGAAGGACTTGGTGAAAGGAAATTGGTATAATTAAATGGTTATGTAGGACGCTGATGGTAAGTATTTACTTTTACAAGATAAGTGGAGGAGAAAAAAACGTATGAAGTAGATTTCTTAGTGTTTGCTTTCTTGGGTTTATTTTTGGGAGCAGAGTATTGAGTGACAGAGATTTGTTCCCAGTAGAAAATGCTTGAAACACCTTAGTCTGCTTTGGTATTAGAAAGATTAGAGGGCACACTGTGAGAATTTGTAAGGATTTATGTGCTTTTTAGAGAGGATTAAGAATAGAAAAAAAAAAAAATCCAGATTAGAAATGCTGTCTAACCACATCACTTCTCTACAGGCCAACATTTGCATGGTGGTTTTCTTTTATGTTTAATACCACAATGTTTGTATTGCAACTTCAGTTACAGTTGGTTTTGTTTAAAGACCATAGTCTAGGTGTGCACAGCATGTGAGATGAAATGTTACGAGTCCATGTAGCATCCTTGAAATCTTATTCAGCAGCAAGCTTGAAATACCTAAGAAAATATTTTAGGGATATTCTCATTCTATAGAGTTGCTTAAATAAAAGAAAAAAAAAAATCAGGTACATTTCATAGCTTTTAAGTGTGTGCTTTCTTCCTGTCTATCAAATTGTAAGCTTGAACAAGATTTGTTCTCTGGAACATTATTTCTTTAAAATATTTGGACATGGTAGTTCTCTAGTAACATCAGACTGCACAACATGGAATTAGTTATTTGTTTAGGAACAGAATTGTTAAACATCCTCTAAGCTGTAAAAGGATACTTCCTAATTATTTACTAGAAGCATCCATAGTTAATTAAAGTCAGACTGCTAAATGTGGATGATTAGAGGCTTATGCTGCTAGAAAACTGCTTGTGCTGATTTGAGCTAATATTTAATTTGTAAATTCAATCCTTTTTGGACACTTTATTTAGAAAAAGCATAAATCTTTGCAAGATGTTCTTATGGTAAAGACTAGCTGTTTCTTTGCGCTTTACAGTCTCACTATATTGCACATCAATTTGTCAATAGTTTTTGCAATAGAAATGAAACCTGACCAGTAACAGTGGCTGAATTGTTCAGGATTTCTTTTTTTTTTCCTTTCTACTTCCTCCTACACTGTTTCTTTCTTTCTTCTTTCTTTTTTTTTCATTTCATTTTGTGTAGAGCTTGGAGTTGGACTTTAGCCACGGGACTGTTTGTCCAATGCATACCTGAGCCCAGTGATGCTTGGAGGATGAGTGAATGTTGAATATAGTCTATTTTCCAGCCATGTGCCAGCGGCTGTTTCAGGTACTTGGTGAATTTGGTCTTGCACCATACCCAGGTTTCTGTGTGTTTCCATGTCACAGTCACCCTGTGACAGTGACAGCAGTGCTTTGTACCTAAGTACAGATACTTGAGCATTTTGTCCCTACGGAAGTGCTGTGAGCACCTGCAGTACATGTAATTTTCTCTCGTGCTCTTTTCAGCCATTGCAATGGCACTGACCAAAGTGAAGTGCTCTTCGCATGGGTGAACATCGTTTGAATTGGATTCTGGATGTTGGCTGCTGGGTTTAGTTTTGTTTTCAATTTTACTACGCTTACAACATTGTTTTTAAAACAACATTTAGGTGGCATATGCTTTCTCTGATGTTGTTTTGGCCTTGTAAACACTCTGCAAAGTCGATACAGATGTGTGGGGAAGGAGATGTTTTGTTACTGGCCTCTTATGGTTTGTATTGCAGCTTCACTGCAATTTAGTTCATATTGCATTTTAGTGCCTCCTGACAAGAGAAGATTTTCGTACCATCTACATTATACCTGGCACATTATTGTCACTACTGGTGATCTGAAAATTTTATTGCAGGTTTGTAGTGGCGGACTGATTTGTTAGTTAAGAGTTTCAAAGCTAGAGAGACATTGCAAATACTGGCATTTATAGGCTGTGGAAAGGTGTATCTTAGCACGCAAGAAGGACATGTGGGAAGAAGTACTGAAGATTGATTATTTGAAAAGTTTCGTCCTCATCTGTAAAGAAAAATAAATTTTAGAAATGTGCTGGCAAATATGGACTCAGTATGCAGCAGTTTACAGCTGTGTAGTTGATTGAAAGTCCACTGGGGTAAATTGTGATTTTAGCTAAGTGGAGAACTGAATTTGGAGTCTTGTCCTTAATGAAAAAACAATTAATTGAACAAATCATTCTTTCTCTCTTTCAGGGAAATTGTTGTTTATTGCAGTGACTATAGCTGTGAGAGACTTTCATTGTTTGTCCCTTCAGGTACTAAGTAACATTTGTTAGGAGAGAAACAAGGCTTGGATTTCATCTCATGTCTTTGGAAACACAACCAGTTTCTTTCTTATTTAAATGATATTGTGATTTCATATTATTCTTTAAAGTACAGAGACAATTTTTTTTCCTGTGTGTGTTTTAAAGAGGTGCTTATACTGGGAAGGGACACTTATGCTGTGCTCTCAAGTAAATGGTGCCAATACAGACATACACTGCAAGTTTGCCTTGTGGAAATGAAGGCAGAATTTCTCAGTTTGAAGATTTACATCATGGTTAAGGAAATCATCTTTATTCCATTTCTGTGTTGGTCTCAGCAATTCAAATTCTAGAAACACCAGAGGATTTTCTTGGGTTTTTGATGTCAATACACAGAAATGCTAACAGAGCACCATGCCAGAAGAAATCTGAAGTTCACATCATCTGCGTTCTTATGAACGAGGAAGGAGATTACAAGCATTATTTGAAAATCTGTGTGCATAATTTATCTGATATCTTGGAGGGATTTGCTTTCTAAACTATAGTTTCTGACAAGTGCACACTGCGAAGCAGAAAGCTTTGTGGCTCCCACACCTTAGAACAAAACACCCTCTGGAGGTGCCTCTTTCTCTCTGTTGGCTGTGAGGGAGAAAAAACTCAGATGAAATATGGAACTTTCAGAATAATGCCTTCTGTGAGAGGAGCTGCCCTCTTAATCTGTTTTGGATAAATGTAGAGAAGGTGTTTCTGTTTGTTTATGGAGCATGCCAGGTATGTTCTATGGAAAACTATGTTCTCAGGTTCTGGGTTCTCAGGTGCATGCATGTGACAACGGAGTTTAAGTCCTGTTTGGAAACAAATGAGTTTTCTGCTCCCCTGCTCCCTAGATAACTGCAGCCTGTTCTAGAAAAAGTATCCTTCATACAGTCAGAAATAATGTGGCCTTTCTTTAATTAATTTTTCTCTTGTTCAAAGTGAAGTTTCACTGTTTACTCAAATATTGCTCATTGCAACTTCCATCAGAATCAGATGAATAAATGCATAGTCTATCATGTGGTGTGTATGGTAGAGGATTAAGACTGGAAGTCCAGTGTTTTCCACTGGTTTAACATGACCTATTAGTGGGCCAAGCCATTTCTCAGGTTTTTCTTTGTTAAACTTGTCTTAATAAACAGGCATTTTACAGTGGGGCTTTTAATTTACATAGACAATTCAAGGAATTAGTACTGGGGTCAGCTACTACTTTTTTTCCTGAAAACCATGAAATTTTATTTTTAAAAAATACAATATTTTTTGCTTTTTCTTGGGAACTATGAACTGTTCAGCAGAAGAATTTCTTCTGAAGCAGATATCCGCAAATAGGTCTCTAAAATGCTGTTCTTGTAGCCTTATGATACTTGGTTTCCATACTATTTTACTAGTCTATGTGCTGTAAGAAGGGTTTGCAGTAAAGACTGAATTTCTGCAAAAGCATTTGTTCTGTACTAGCAGTGTTTTGCAGGGAGTTATCCAGATATTTCTTAAGATCTTGAAAGCTTGGTATGAAAAATCAGATTTTCCACATTCCTGCTTGCAACTTAAATCCAGTGCAAACAGAGGTTCTTTATTTCATAAGTACTTGTTTAATGCTGGCTCACTTTTGAGACTTATTGATTTTGTTGTATTCCAGGCCAGGAAAATCAAAGTCATGTTATGAAAATATCCTCCTGAAATAAGTTATTACCTTTTAATGCAGTTGTAAAGGATGACTTTTTGGTTAAGGCTCTGGCCTGGGACTTGAGAGTTCAAACTGAGTTCACCTCAAGATGGTGACCCTGACCACAGCCGTGGGCACAGGCACCATTCCTGAGTCTCAGTTCCCCTCCCAGAAAATAGCACCTGTCACCTTAGGCTGAAGATCCTGCTGTGTATACAAGTACAGCACACGTATAGAATCTCTGCCCCTGGTCTGATTCTTAGCTGGTTCTGTCATAAAAGTAATTAAACATCATAACTTCTATATTACCACTTGTTTCTCTTTTGCAGTCCACATCATGGGGGATGTGAAACTGGTGACATCTACTCGAGTCTCCAAAACCTCCCTGACACTCAGCCCCCCTGTCCCCGTTGAAGCACCAGCATTTACTCTTCCTCCTCGGAATATCCGAGTGCAGCTGGGAGCCACTGCGAGGTTTGAAGGGAAGGTAAGAAACAGACAATGGAGGGCTTCTCCTTTGGGTTTTGCCCTTTCCTGAAGCTGACCAGGGGGCTGCAAAGGTAGTGAAGTTGCCTCTGCAACACAAGACCTTTACTTGAGAAGAATACACCAGTGTTTACCCTCCTGGGGAGGCAGGAGCATTACAGGGCTGTTTCTGTGTAGAGGAGAGTGTTGCAAAACCTGAGCATTGCAAAGTATAACCTCGTTGAGCATGCCAGGAACTGAGGTTATTATCAGTGAGAAACTGCTTCAAGGGCTGTCTCTAGTCAGCATGTTCTACATATTCTCCTACTGCACGTTCATAACCCTGCATCCCAAATATCTGCCCGTTCATGAAGCTTCATGTGTGACACAAATCTAACCTTGCTGCAGCATGTCCTTCCTAGCAGTCAAGGTAGGAATCTGCAATGAGTGTTGGGATCGTTCTTTATCTGCACCACCTGCCATACATGTTCCTAACTTGAAAGAAAAAAGATCATTTTCAGAGGAAAGATTGATTTGTTCAGGAAAACTTGTTAACTTGAAGGGTTTAAAAGGGTGTGTAGTGGGGTGTGTGTCCCCAGTTCTCCCCTTTTCTCATTTTTGGGATATTGAATTGTGCTTCCTGGCATCCGTATTTCTTTCATGTGTCAATCCTGGTATGTACTCATCCTTGTTCTAGCTATTTTCCTTTGTCCTCCCTTAATCCAGTTCTTTTTCCTGGAGCTGTTAGCTTTCCCTCACAGTCCTTTCAGCTTCCTTTGGTTCCTGTCACGCTCTGATTGCACACTGACAGCTGCACCATCAAACTGACCGCACTTCTAATCTTTGAAGTGGTGGGACTCGTCTGACGGAGGCAGGAAACTGCAACTGTACTGTAACAAAAGCAAGGGCTAGAAGGAATTTGGGAAATTCATAACTTCTGAAACTCTAACTTAAACATGGGGCCGGTAGAGGGCATCTGATATTTATCTTATTTATTTACGTAAGAGCAGGCCAGGAACTGGGATTTTTCAACAGGAACTGTGTAGGAAAACAGGTTTTGGAGTATATTAATTTTGTAGTGTTAAAGAAAAACTCAGAAGCAGGTCTTAGATTTGACTTTTTGAAGAAAACTTGGCATTTTTCATAGAAAGCAAATTTCAATGGAAGTGTTTAAACCAAAGAACAGTTTTTTCCCAAACCTTCAAAAAAATTTTTTTTAAAAACATTGCTTACTTTTAGGTGATTTTAAGGCACCGGTCAGAAACCCTTTCTGTGTATGACATTGGCCAGTCCCAATGAGCGTTCCTGTTCTTACTCTTTGTATCTTTTTTTCTCTTCCCCTCATTATCTCACCTTGTTGCAAACACAGTGGGAAAATGGCAGCATGTTTCTACTTTCTCCATGTGACACCTGTGTACAATGCTGTTCTAATCCCAACTGGTTCTTCCACGCTACACTGCAATAACAGTTCAGTGAAATCAAAGTTGAAGCATGTGCTAAGATTTGGTTTTATAGTTCCCATGTTTCCTAATTAAAAGCTCAAGTGGGATATTTCCAGTTTTTATTGCACTCTGCAGAGTTTTTATTATTAAGTCAAATGGAAACAGTTGTAAAATATAATGACCTACAAGCTAGAGTGCCATCACTGCTTTGCATTTTTTTTTATATCTGGTTTTAAAGTGTTAATTTTCCAGGGATACCTATCCCCTTTTTAAAGGCACTTTGAAGACTGGAAGGGTGAAGTCTGAGGGGTTTTTTAAGTAGCTTGGAAAAAATACACAAATTCAATACTAATTAAACTGTCAAGTTTAATTTTCTTGAAGGAACAAAACTTTGATTGAAGTCCTGGGTTAGACTTACTTGATGAAAAGTCTAAGTATCTCTTCTGGCAGTTCGGTATATGAGCGTGGCCAAAACATTTAATTTTCCATCCTTGAAGTGGGGGTGACAGCATTAGCATTTTGTTTGTGCTCTGCTCCGGTAACATGGGAAAAATGAGGGGGAGCACAACAGCCCAGTTTTAAAGGTGCTGCTGCTGAACAGCTGCAGCAGCCTGCAGAGCTTTTATCATCTGGCTCCATCTTCAGCTGGGTAATACAATGTTGCTTCTTCTGCCACTTTAATGTTTCAGAGGTTCAGAAGGACAGTTGACCTGTTCAGAAAAACGGGTTCAGGAGGACAATCTTAACAAAAACAATTTATTAAGATTTAGTAATAGAAGCTACTAAACATACTTAGGTTTTTCTATCCTGGAAAATGGGCTACAGATGTTATGATATGTTGTTGGAGTATAAATATTAAACCAGACTCAGGCTAAAGAAAAATAAAAAGTTTTTTAAATGGCTAGACAGGAGCTTTTCTTCAAAGAGTTTCTTTGCAATGGAATTGATCTTATCAGGAAGAACAAACATTTTTAGAATCCAAGACAGGATATAAATCTGATATTGTGATGATCCTGTATTCTCATTAAGTGAACAAGGAAGAGAGGGCCCCAGAATTAAACTTGTTGGTTTTCTTTCCACCAGCATTATTAGATAAGTTGTGTGAAATGGCAATTCAAGATCAAAGAGAGTGCAGAAATTGAGAAATAGCCCATAAATGTAGGAAATTTGAGGTAGAAAGAAACTGGCGCTTCCTTTATTGGGAATTTTTTTATTTTCCTCTTCCTTAAACTACCACCCTGATTTTCTTACTAAAATCTCAGGAATTTTATTTATGTCTGACTGCAGATCTCAGTTTTCCAGTGGCACCAGAGCACAGAAAGTTAAATCGTCTTCTTTCAAGAGTCTGAGCATGATTTTGATTTGGAACACAGAGTGGAAACACTTAGTAAGGCAAAGGCAAAGTTACCTTCACTAGATACTCCCCAAACATCTGCTGGTTGGACATTGCAGTTGTTCATCAATAAATTGCTGAGGTGATTTTTAGGAAAACCATCCCAGATAATTGTGAAATTGTGTTGTATGTTCCCAACTTGTTAGGACTCGACTGCTGTGCTGTTCTTCAGCTGCACATCATGTGTGAGGTGAACAGCTCAAGGCAGTAATCTCATGCCTTGTGTTAAGGCATTTTAGCTCATCTGTCAGAACCTTTAAGACACTCCTGGAAAAGGAGAGCAAGCCAAAATGTTGCCAGGCTTTGTTTTAAGCTACTCCTTTCTCTGTTGTATTGAACACTGGATGTTAAACTGTGCATTTGATTGCAGCAAGCACTTAACCTGCCTTGTTTGCACATGTATAATTTTTGAGGGTAGTATTGATGGTCATTAATATTATGAGCTTAAAAAAATACTTGTGCTACAGGCCTGCTTGAGAGGAACAGCCAAATGTTTTACAGACCACAAACCTGTTGCCTAGGGGTCAGGAAAGAATTTTCCTTCCTGGATAAAGCATTGCACTGTTGGCAACAGTGCAGTATGGGTGGTTTTCTGCTTCATGTGAGCCATCATACATGGTCCATTGCCAGAACCAAGATGTCACACTACTAAATCTAGTCTGGTATTCTAATCCCAGGGAGCCAGATATCATGTAGCTCATGGTTTGAGTAGGTGTTGGAGTACTAAATTAAGTTCGGTGCCCCATTGAGTAGTTACTGTTCTGCCTTTCTCCATCCACCAGCCTCCAGGTAAGGGAGCTGGATGGTAAATTTTAAGGCAAGCCAGGTCAATGTCAAATGCTGCCCCTTTTAATGTTCTTTCTGGTTGTCCTTCTACCACCCTGCTGTTGCATCTGTTCGAATCAGTTAAGTCCAACGATGTGCATCAATTTGAGTTGCTTTTGCTGCTGCTGGTTGCGCAGGTACTGTTTGGAACAACATGCCTGAGAAAATGAATTGGGATCAGGCAGTGAGAAACAAGAGGCAATGGGAAGATCAGCAGTGATTCTGCTATCTACTCTGGATAGACAGGAGACCCATTTATGCAGTGTGTTAAGAAGTAAAGAATAGGGAAGCATTGCAAGAATGAAGACTGTGTTAAAGGGAAACACTCCCACAGCATTTATAAATTCTTTCAACTACCTACTAAAGGAAAAACTAATTTTTAACCTATTTGTTTAACTACGACATGTTTTACATGCATCGCATAAGCTGTGCATGGCAAAACCTTTGGTATCTTCCCTTAGATTTGGACTCAAGGCAGCAGTGTGTGGGCCATTTCCAACCCTCAGTCAGCAGGTACTCCAGAAGTGTGCCTTAATTACAGCACGTGCCTGGATTTCAGGTGCAGGATCTGAGAGAAGCCCATGTAATGACAGAGGATGATGACATGGCACAACATCCTTTGCTGTTGGCATGAGATGTTTGCTGTTACAAAATGTACTGGGCAGCTAATTGCATGAAGCTGCCAGTGGCTTTGGATCTGAACTTTCTGGAGGGCTGCCTGTTCTCAGCCGTATAAGGAAGAAATTCAGGAAGGACCCATGTTTTCATGGGAGACAGTTGTCTGATGGAAGTGAGTGCTGTGAGAGGACTCATGCTGATCTGTGATGCTGTGATACTCCCAGAAACCTGATATGAAATACTGAGGCATGTTTTGAGGGGGAAAGAATTGAAAAAGTTCTTGACTTGACTGTAGATTTTATTTGATGTTCCACTGGAGCATTCTTGGGAACAATGTGGTGCATTGAGAAGTTACTGAGGCATTTCGTATCAGACAGATATTGAGGTATAGACAGCTGAAATAAAAATAAAAAAAACCCACAAACACAAAAATAAATGCACAGGGTGGCTGTGAACAGCTTATTGCACACTATTTTCTGTTTGGATCTTCTACTGCTGTGTCTTCTTCCTCGGTGTAATTGACCTCCCATCATATTCACTTACCACATATGTGTTCTCATGAGTAATGCATGCATCGTTTTATTTGGGTTTATTTTACTGTATAACCCTATATTGGCACATAGAAACACTGTCAGCTTTACACAAGGCCAAAGTGGAAGTGGCTGCTCTGCAGGGAAGTGGTTAAGGTGAGATTCAGTCAAAATTATTTCCCCACACAGTGTCATCGACACCCAGAATTATTCAAACACACTTCCTTTCATCAACTGACACAAGCACCTGTGTGTTGACACCCATTTTTATTGCCTTGCAAATGTTACATCCTTTAGAAAAAACTGTAGATTTTCAAGTTGCTGCTCAAGAAATTTCTAGGTTTTAGGCAGGACCGGTGGCCCGTGAGCTCCACTTCTCTCTCGCATAAACTCCTTTCATACCTGTCTCCCTGTCACCTGTGGCCATCATAATTATACTCAGGATTTTCCTGGAAGAAGCATTTAGGCATTCCTTGTGTAGTCTGTGTGCAGAGCATGTGATGATGCTCAAAAGTGCTGGACCTAATACACTGTCCCCTGCAGCTGATCTGTGCATGCGCTGAGGCAACAGCCAATATTTCTGGATGTTTGGCAGCAAAGTTTGGTCAGACCTTTTGCAGAGTTTTTTTTTCAATCTGCCAGATGTTCAGAAATCCTAGACAATGCTGAATATCCTCAAATTCCACCCAGACAAAATTTCTGTGCAGGAAAGAGGCCATGACTGGGGAACACTGAACATACATATCCCTGTTCTTTTCTCAGGGCTGATACTATTCTTTTATATAATTGAGCCTGTGTTCAGTAACCCACCCACCTCCAAACTGTGGAAGAAATGCACTATTTGATCCTATCACATCCATTGTTCTATTTGCTTTCTGTCTCCTTTGCCACCTAATTGCTTATCTACAACCAGCTGGGGACAGGAGTTCTGCTCCATGCAGTGCCAGAAAGACTGGCTCCCTGTTTTTGGTTGTTGTGGTAGGAACTGCTGTAATTAAAGTAATACCAAAAACAATCTAATAATTGTGATGGTAATAATAATAGAAGTTTTTTTAAAACACTACAACTAATGTGCATATGGAATTAAAGAGAATCTTCTATTATTTTGTGTAGTATCTCCCCAAACCAACATTGTTTTAGCTGAAGCCAGACCACATTGTGCTGCTCTTGGTCACTATTTTCTTTCTTTCTTTACTTTTTCTTTAATGTGTTTCTAAATATTTTGGATTTTGAGGTGGAAGCAATTAAAATCACATGACAAAGCCGACAATAAAAATCTGTATGATTTAATTGCATCTACCTGCCTGCAGTTTGCTTTGGGGGAACCAACAAACTGTTTACTCTGACACATTTATTGTAGGTATCTTTTTGGTGATCCCCTACTAGTGTAATGTATTGTTTAAAAGCATGGCTTTGTGTCAGCTGAAGAGGAAATGAGTATCTATTTAAGAATTTATCCATAGGGATGTCCCTAGGGTTGATTTTGAGAAAATTTACTTCATTAGCAGGGTTTCTGGACCTGCTATTTTTCTATAGTCATTAAGAAGAAAACAGAAAAAAAAATTCCTAAATTATGTATTGACAAATTTGCTGAGGAAAAGGAGAAATAAAATATTCATATTGTGGTGTAAAAGAGGTTCAGTCTTTTACAAAAATAATGATGGACTAAATACCATGACTAATCATAAAGGCCACTGTTAAGGGTTGGTAATATGCAAGTATCTGAAAAAGGAATAGAAGAAAATCTAACTATTTCCAAAGAGAAACACAGCTAATCAGCATATCCTAAATAGCTGAACAAAGACATGCCCAGAGATTGAATCCGTGTAGGTCAGAGTAGAACCAGTCATTATAATTCTTCTTGGGTTTTCTGTCCCATGATGGTTAATCATGAATCTCTCAAATTTCAACAATGTCTTATTAAGTACTTCAGTTCTGCTTTTAATTTGAAAAATATCATCTTTTCCAGACTAGTCTCCCTTGCTCCTCTGGGTCAGTGCATAAGTCTTTGTTGTGGTTGATTCCACTGGCAATAAAACTCATAATGTAGCATTGTGCTTTCTTATTTAAATAAACGTTCTTAGTAGTACATGAAAGATGACAGCAACTTAGCATTATGATGTTTTAAACTTGATTTTTTGGGGAATTGCGCATTTGACTCTTAACAGAGTCATATGAGGTTTAAAAGTTAAAAAAGATCTAGTAACTGTAGCAGAACTGAGAGTAGTTGACTTTCTTTTCCTTGTGCTGCGATCGCCTAGAGTGGTGTGACAGGTATGAAAAGAGGGGAAAAATATTTTGGTTGATTCTTTTTTTCTTCCAGAAATATGTCTCTACCTGGAAAGCTTTAAATTTTGTTTTTCTAGCTCACCCTAAAGGTAGGATGGAGTGCTTATCATCAGATGTGCATTTGGCTAACTAGCAATATATTTGCTTTCTGCCATCATAAACAAGTTTTGAACTTCAAGCCCCTTGCCTGCATCTGGCTGATAAAACCAGAAAGGTCAGGGAAGGGTTCAGTGCCATATGTAGCAATGAGAACCCCACATAAAATAGCAAAGTATGCTTTTGACTGTCTGTAAAAGTGTCCTCGAGAATTTGCACCAAATGACGCCAGGTCACATTTTGATATAATTCTGCCTTGCCCCTGTGGGAAAAGAGAGTAGTCATTAATAGACAGCAAGCATGATGCATTCAGAATCTTTGCAGAAGGCCACATGTGGAGAAGGTTTATAATCAAAACACATCATTACTCATTGTGGTTTTGCTCAGCCCACGCTCACTCTAGCACCTAGACTCCAAAGCTAAACATTTCTGCTTTTGATATGTTACTTGGCTCTGTTCACTCATGGATATAGTATGAAGTTTGGAAACCTACTGGGCAAAACCAGACAACATAATATTTTTCCATGTAAAATTTGGACTCCCCAGTATCTAAGTGCATGCTGAACAGAAAATTGCATTGCTGTGAATTCAACCCATTCATGAGGGGGAGAAACATCTCTGTCTGACAGGGAGCAGCAAGGGCTGGCTGCTCCCCAAAGGAGCACGAGCCAGGAGCCAAAGGGGAGCCATGCGCGGCTGTGCCATCACCAGCTGGCCACAGTCCTGCAGGGTCTGCTCCCAGCAGGCACTGCCACGTGCTCTGACAGGGTCCTCTGATGTGCCCAGACATGGCAAACAATGAACCAAGGTCGGGATCCCAAAAGAGGATACAGTCAGGAGCAAAAGCAGGCAAGGCCTGATTGTTCTTCTACAGGTTTCCAGTTCAGTTTTTAACGTTCAGTCCGTAAGACATTATCTTGATACTAGAGGTTACTGGATCTCCAGCAGGGGCCTGAAACAGCATCCATTTTTCTACCTAAGCTTTCAGAGTTCACTGCTTAGTATCTGGGGACAAACCTTCCTTCATCATGATTCTTAAGTCAAAAGTCATCCCACTTCATAATTCAACATCCCATGTGAATACACATCTCTGTGTTCTTCTCTTATGTTGGGGAAATAAGATTTGGAAGAGGAGAGATGTCGATGTGTTGGGCTAGTGCTTGCTGAGGGAGACACGGCTGCTCCTATTGCTGTCAGAGGTTACACATCATAGCTCTGCACTGGCTGGAGCCCGAAAATCAAGGCATTTCACTGACTGGTTGTCCCTGGGGGGACTAGTCCAGTTCAAGGGCTTTGAATTACCTGCCTAAATATGCTGACTTTATTCTTCTAGGAACTCTAACAACCAGGCTACAGGTTAGGAATTAAATCATGTTTGTTGACTCACAAGTTAGTAACCTGGCCTCTAGACTAGCCATCCCACATTAAGAAAGCTGCAGTGAGATTCTGGAGGTTATCTAAGATCTTACACCTTTCTTTTTCAGAGGAGTTTTAGGAATAGACAGAGTGAAAACCTGGAAGTTTTAGTTTAAAAAAAAAATTATAGGCTTTCTGACGGTGAAGATAGCTTTATTCTCTGTGAGTCAGTGCATTGTTGTAAACCTGTAGCCAGATAGAACAAAGCAATCTTTGTCTTCTGAAAATGCCGTGGCTAAAACTGGTACAAATTCAAAGTCAGCTTTGCATTGTTTTTATTGCTTAGATGGAGACCTTTGTAATTCATTTGAAGAATGAGGCAAAATGGAAAAATAAGTTATTTTATCTTTTTTTTAATTTTCCTTGCCTTTCTGTATATTTTTAAAAATACTGTTGTAAATGTTACTCTATGGAATATACTATTTATTATAAATACAACAGCTGAGCTTACTAAAACACCAATTAAAAGTCTTGCTGCATTCCAAGTGCAACTTTTCATTTAAAGATGTCAACAATCTGCACATGGAGCCCAAAGAAACGGGAGACACAAAGACTGACAAATTAAATAATTCTGCTCATGGTTATTTGCCTTTTGGCAATGGCATACTGAGCTTACTTCATCCAGCTCTGTGCTCTCTCAACTCACGTTGAATGAGAATGGTAATTTTCCTCCAGCTGCACAGTGGAGTCAAATCATAACTGTGTGGCTTGAGAGTCTGCCATTCTTTCAGTATTTCCCATAATACACAAGCAAACCTCTAGTTATGGTGTATGTATTATTTAAATTGGTTTTGCAAAGCTTGGAATATTAATGCAATGCACACTGTTTTGTAAAAGCACCTGCACACATATGGTAATATGAAATCTAACTTGTATCTGAAACCTAACTCATTTATATCACACTCCTGTACTGGCAAACAGTGAATAAAGAATTTTTCTGTTCTGTGAACTCTCTTGAACAAGAGTTCAATATACTTAAGCTTGATTATTTTTGTCTATATAAATTCTGGTGTTCCTTTATAGAAGAATAACTCAGCATTTTGTCTCTGCAGGGAGGCAAATATAAATATTTCAAAACAAAGTTATGCTCAAAGCCAAGGCACTGGAAGAAAAATTATGATAAAATATTGGAAATACAGATTAAAGAACTATGGCAAATCTTGTTGATTTCTGCTCATTTCATGGTACCACTTAAATAGTCTAATTCAACTGGAGTCCTAGTATTTGTCTGCAGTATTTAACACATACACAGGCCAGAGTAGAGTTGGATCCTTCTCTGGTGGCCTTTCTAGCTAAAACAACAGAAGAAATAATCACTGTTACCCCCTTGACATTTATGTGGGGTACCAAGGCATGGGGAGATTTATTGTCTTGTGCAAGATGACACAGAAATACAGAGACACATGCATGGATTCAGAGCTGAATGTCTGCCTTCCAGAGGTTCAATTCCCATCCAGTATCCTAGACACGAACCTATCCTTTTGGGAGATAAAGAACTTCTGATTTTGGAAGAGGAAGTTAAGATATGCAATAGGTGCAAATATCACAGCTATCTAAGTGCCTGCTGTTGGATTAAGAGCATCACTTTCACAATGCCAGAATTGGGTCTTCAGAGCCTTGACTCAAAGCTGGTTTGTTGGAATATGCAAATGAACAGAAGGTTTGTCTGCCTGGGAGACTATTGCACACCCATAGGTTTAATGGAAAACACGATGTTGGATTTGTTCAGACCTCTCAGTAGAATGACAGCAGCTGCAGTTAAGTGGAGCTCTAATGAAAGCGTATGCAGAGTAAGCACTTTTTCCACAACCTAAACAGCTACTTTTGAGTGCACGTGTGTGTTTCTCTTACCAAGATCACAGCAATTTTAGTTTTGAGAGAAAGCATTAGAAAGAAGAGGTGAGCCCACAAACTTTCTCTTGAACTCAGCATGTCTATAAATATTTATCCTGAACTGTTGAACTAGAAATTTATGGTCACAGCAATTTATACTTAGTATTTCAATTAGTGCTTTGAGGGTTTTCCCTTTTAAACTGTTGTTGCTCAGCCCTTGGTTTTTATTTTTATTTTAAACACAGCCATTTGTACACTGTACTGTCTGCGTTACCTCTGCTAAGATGTTATTAAAAAGTCTATGTGTGAAGTTAGGAAAGCTTATCAATTTCACAGATTATTATAAGATAAAAGAATCACTGACAGTTGCTAATAAGCAGTTGATGTTTTGCAATAGGATTTTGTACAGAAATCTTGATTATTTAAGGCACAGCAGTAAGTTGCATATGGTGGAACAAATGGGAGGAAATAACCTAAGCTTTCACCTAGACTTTATCCAAGGTTTAAGGCATCTGCTTTTGAATTGGCAGCCTAGAGGAAGGCTTTTTAAAAATGGGACGAATCAGACAATGACTACATACAAATATAAAAAAGATCTAAAGATGGACAGAGATTCAGTCTACCTATAATCCCATATTAAGTTCAGAAAACTTGTACTTACAGAAAAAAAGGTCCAGGTGAACTGTATGGGTGCTTTGCATAAAATTCTTGTCACGCACCTAATGGCTACAGGTCAGCTGGCTACAGCGTGGGGAGAGTAAAAAGGCAGATGTTGCTGCTGGTAGAATGATTTATGAAAGCTGCATCAGAAAAGCTCTGCCAGTCTGAGACAGCAACAGCTGTGTGAAAATGCCCCCATTAGTGTAACAGATGTTTACAGCCCCTGATTCAGTTGGTGATTGACATCCCAGCTCCACAGACATGTTTCTCTACGCAGTGTGTTCCCTTCATGCCCTCTGTACAGGAAAGAGTAGAGTCCATCTTGGCAGTGTTCTGTATTTCAGCTGAGTGATGTCTCAGTTATTTTGTGGCTGTCTGAAGACTCCTGTAACAATGTTACTTTAAAAGCAATACAGTTAAACTTATTCTTTAAATGAAATGAAATCTAATTTAGGAAAAGCACCTGTACATGTGATTAATTCCAAAAGACATAAATAGGACTTAAACATTCTCTTAAGAGCTGCATAAATTGAGACTGGTGTTTGAACTTAGATAAACTCAAGGCAGATTGGCACCCAGTGCTATTCTGAAATTCTGTTTGAGTCCTTCAGAAAAAAATGTAAGACAAATGGACTTGTTGAGGTTATGGTACCTGGGATAGCAATGCCTTTTTCAAATGTCTATACTCTGGTGACTGAGCACAAAGCCAATACACTGTGCACCTCTGGGAAACCTTGACACTGAATTTAAAGAAAAAAAAAAGATTAAACGTAGAAGATTGAAGAAGAAATTATGTGCAGCTGCTGTCTGCTTTTCAGTTAGCAGACCATGTCTTCCATGGATAGGTCATAAATTCTTCCCTGCTGAGCACCATAAAAACTGATTCCCCTAAAGACCTGTGGTAGTATGTGTAGTGTTCAGAACCTTTGCAATATGCAAAAGGGGGTGAATAGAGTGATACTGAATAAACAGATTATGCAGAACTACTTTTCAAGAGTCCAAACTAAAATTTTTGGGGTGCCATCTGCAGAAGGATCTTGTGTTTGGTGCTTGGACTATAAAGTATCAAATGTCATTTGGCATTGATGAGTGCAAAGTAGAAAAATAAAACACATCCAAGGTTTACAGAAAGACCATTGTTTTTTCTTGTACATACAGTAGGTACTGCTTTGAAGTGAGCATGTTTGCTCCTACTCTGTATTCCATTTTTGCTTTAATGACACAACTGCGGATTCTAGACTGCTCTGTAGAAGAGGTAGGTTTTTCGCTTTGTTTGCAAGGTCATAGCTAAATCTCCAAATATTTAACATTTTCATGTTTAACCTTGCCAGGCAAGTTCTCCGTTTCAGAAGCAAGCTTTTGAAAGGGATAAACTATTCTTGAGATATGGTTTGTGTGTGTTTAAAGTCTCAGAAGGAGCTTAACAATGTATCATGTCCACTTTCCTTTATCAAGAACATCTGCTGTTCATTTGTTAAAGCAAACTGTAGCTTGAGCCTAACAGAAGCTTTGTTACAAGACTTAAAAAGAGCTGCACTGGCCAGAGCTGTTTCCCACCTGCACTAACAATAAAAATTAATTTTAAATCAAAATATAGCACCTATTAGGTGGGCTGTAGTTATAATGTTCATTTTGTAGTCTCAACAGTTTAATAGTACTTCTTTCCTAAGACTGAAATTAAGAGTTCACAGCAGTATGAAATATTAAAACAAGAAGTGGCTTTTTTCTCTAGTTTGAGGGCACAGCTCTGTCTGCATGGACAGAGTGTATGTTATGGTGTAGAATCCTCTGCTAAGTTTCCTCTCAAGTGCTTCATTCCCCTCAGTCTTTTGATCAAGGTCCAGGGCCAAAACCTGTTGGCTCTTGATTCAAGTGAAATAGAGGGCAGTGGCCCTCTGATGACTATGGGAAACACCTCTTTATTTGTAGGACCTAGGATGAGCCACATCCACAGAACAGCTGATACTGTTCTGATTGAATCTCTTGGGCTGCATGAGAGCCTTCAACCGTATGACCTTCAGATGAGCCCTTTTAATATGTAACTTGCCATAAAGGCAACACTAATCTATTTTTGCTGATACCTAGACCATGGAAGAAGAGGCACACTATCCAGTCTCTACCACATTTCAAGTGTAAGTGCTATACAGTGGTTTTTCCTGTATCTTTACTTCTTTGATTAGAATTACACTTGCAAAACCTGTAATACTATTTAATGGAGTTTCTGCTGCTGCTTTCTTGATACAATCTGATGGCTCATTACTCTAAGTTTTGCAAAAAGTGCAAGCAGTTTACTCCCCACTAGTAATGAGTATTTGCTCTGCCAAGTTTGCAGGGAGCAGAATAAAGGTCAGACTTTGTTAGACATTCTGAGCAGTTTTCCACATCTCCCTTGGCATCTCCTTCTAGTGACTTCTAATGATCTGCCCAAAGCACATATTTGGGAGCTCAGTGGTACCATCTGACATGTCTAGCTGAGGCTATCCTCATTTTATTCCTTTGCGGCTTCTGATCTCTGTGGCCTTTACTGAGATGTAGATCCCAGAAATTTCTGGTTTCCTCTTGAAGATGGGCATCGAACAGAGAATAGGCTACAAAGCCTTCTCAAGCTTTCCTTGATTTCTGACATCCCTTAATGTTAAGACAGGCAGGCAGCCAAATATGCTAAACACCTGTTCCTTTAAAGGAGGTGACTGCTGACAGATATCATCTACAAACCCACTGGCCAATTTCTCTTGAAAGTTTATTGCTTGCCAATCCACTGTGGATGTGCGAATTAATTTATTCTCTTCTGCATTGCAGATACCTATATGCATTAGAAAACATTTAACATTCTCATTACTGCTATTCTTCTTTTATGACTTGTTACCCAAGTCATCCAAACTTGTTTTCGTGTTGTTTTACTGCTTCCAGACACTACAGTCTAACTGTAAATGTGCTGACTACACTACATGCATGTGAATAGACAATATTTCTGTCTTTTAAATGTGTATTCAAAATCAGTTTTCTTTAGATGGATTGAACCACCCAAATAAAACTGATTCTTTCATTCTATGATTGAAGATTATACATACATAAGTCTTAATTCTGGACTTTGGGGAATTAAGGCAAAGGTAGTCTACAGAAATAGCAGCACAACTGAATGCTGTGTGCTGACAGAATCTGGATGATTTAAAATTCTGATTTCATGGGAGAAGAATTGTCTCTTGCAAGGAATTTTAGTCATTAGTGAAATCATATTTCAGCATATGTAATCATCTCTATGAGGGGAGTTATTTTGAATAGCAACTTCTTAAAAGTTGTAAGATTGCCAGTCTTAGTACGACTTTTGATGTGCCTGTCTATAGGTGATGTAATCCAGGGAGATTTTGCAAACCAATAACTTTTGATAGCTGTTTTCTTCCTGATCTCATTGCTTGTATGAACTTAAACAGCAAAATGGGACATTTATCTAGTCCTTAACATCAAGCACTGAACACCTCCGCCAGTATAATGGATGTAGTGCTGGAATATGTCATGTAATGTTTGCCATCATTTCTAATAGTCTTTAGGTGTTACTATCAAACTGAACAATAGTCAGTACACACCCCACCAGTGTTTCACACTTACACTTTGGTTTATTGTCACTTATGGCTGTGTGGGGGTTTATGTTCATTGTCGGCCCCACTGGGTCCAGCAGCAGTTATTACAAAGCAGGATATGACTTTGAAGTCAAAAGCATGAGCCAAAACAGTGCATCCCATTGCCTTAAACTGCTACGGCAACTCTGGTTAAGTAGGCAAACCTGTGTTTTTTTGAAATTGGTATATAAACAGCTCTTTTATGGAGCATAGATAGAGACCAAGTTTTAGAAAATATTTCCTGTGCTTTTGAACAAGAAAAAGGATCACTGTATTTGGTGTTGGTGGTCACTGAATGCCTTTCAGTTTGTGACAATGGGGAATAGTTTGTAGGGGCACATTTTCTAATAATACTGTCCTGTACTGTACAGTTTCCATGGATCTGTTGTCATTTTTTCTCCCTTATTTCTTTTCTTTGGGAACCTAGCACCATCCCTTTTCAATAGCATTCTCTCAGACCCAGATGCAGAACAACCTAAACTCTGTGAGTTTCACACACCACAGGTTCTCTCTCAGCTCTTTCCACTTGCTGTTGATGCATGGAGCAGAAGGACTGTTTTACCTTAGCAGACTTTTCCAGGAAGGCTCTAAGCAATTGATGGCTCCAGACAAGAACTCAAAAACTCGTGTTTGTGCTAATACAATGGTTATTTGCTGCTTGCTCTCAGTTTTCCACTTGTTATTCTAGTAGAGCAGGTATAGAGAAGCTGCAGCCTCAAGGGGACTGGCAATACTCACACAGGCCAAGTTGTAAATAAGGGTTATAGCATGCTGCTGCTGGGCATTAAATAAGCAGATGAATTTCTCTTTGCTGTGGATTTATTCGAGGCAGATGTTTTTAGTGAGCTCTGGAAAGGTTTGGAGGAATATAAAACCTGCTGCAGTTCTGGAATTGATCCATGAGGATCAAAACCTGGTAACCAGTGATTTGTTTAAGGGTCCCTGACACTTTTATGGCAAGACCATGTATTTCAGAGAGGGCTGGCTCAGTTTGAAACACATTCCAAACCCAAACCTGAAATAAATCCTTGCAACAGAGCAATTCCGTAAACTTCTGCTTTCCCATCATTTCATTTTTGACAAAAAATGAAAGAAAAAAAATCAGAGTTTGGGAAGGGAATGACTCAACTTTTTGAAAAGAAATGGAATGTTGATTGTCTGAGTTTGTAGTTTTTGGTGCGGCATTTCCTCAGTGGAGAGGCGTGGATGAACACAATAATACAGAGCAAGTATAAAATAAAAACACAGAGAAGAAATGGAAAAATACTTAATGTAGCCTCGGCCATGTGATCCTGGAAGTACATACATCATGGTCTACCAGAGCTTGAGGGGTCAGCTAAAAACAGCCTTGTGCGGTCCAAGAGGGACTTAAGAATATTTTAAAACAAAATCAAAAAGGAAGAAAGGTATTTCCCATTGTTTTGACCTCAGTTGTTCTCTGTTACAACTGATGGAAGGTTGATGCTTGGGACCTTTGAAGCTGGGTTGAACAATTCAATGAAATCACCAGAAGAAATTATTATGAACTGGAAAAAACAGTAAATATATTAGGTGATGTGTAATTGATGACTTTCATTCGCAGGCCAGAATCTCAGCAGCTGTAAACAGATGTGGCTCGACAAATGCTAGTAAAGAGGCTGTGATGTGAAAGACAGAACCACTGAAAAGGTGGTTCTGTCTTCACATCAGTTGAAGTGCTACTCTTCCATTTTACTGTACGGTATATACTTGATACATCAGTTTGAAAACACTTTTGCCTCAAATATTTCAAGTAAATCTTAATATATAGTAAAGTAAAAATGAGAAGTGGTAACTCCATTCTAATATACTCTCTGGCTTTGGGTAAATCACTTAATCTCTCTGTTGGTTTCTCAGTCTAGAATGAAAAGATAGGTATGAGGGCATTGACATGTTAATAGTATTACTGTTTGGTGCAAGTCACTTTCTGTGACAGTGAACACATTCTCAACTACCTGGAGTTACAGTATTGTAGCAATCTCATACTGATGCTTCACAACTCCCTTTTTCTGAAAATGAAATGTGCTGAGAAAGATATTGCTTGGAGCCTGCGCTCTGAGTAAGCACCAAATCAATATGCTGGAGTAGGGTGAGGGGTCTGGGATGAGCAGGAGCTGCTGTTTTTCAGAAAGCACTGGAAAAAGACACGGCCACAAAGAGCTTTAGAAAAATGCTGTGGCATTTTTAAACAGGAATCAGCTCCTCATTGTGCAGGATCCCACAATTTGTACTTCATGGAACATGGCTTTTGCTTAGTTAGACTCAGAAAGAATTTGAGAAATTATACCAGAAGTGGAAAGTTTCTCCAGTTTATTCAGCGTGTTCAGCTCTTGGCAAATGTTAATGTCCTTAATATTGAGTAAGTAGTGCCAAGGAGAAGAGGTCACCACATCACTGGCAAAATCAACTTGTCTGAACTGATATCTAAAGATTTAAAGGAGAGACAAAAAATTTCTGACAGCTGTAGGTTAAGCTGCAGCAGATGAGAAACCCAGCTGGAGTGAGGTGGGGCTGGATTAAAAATGAAAGGTTTTTAAAGAAGAGAACCTAAGAATGGGTAAGGTTTGGCTAAAGGTTGTAGTTTGGAAAGTAAGTGCTGTGCAGTCAGAGAAAGCAGAGCTGAAATGAGAACTGGAAACTGAGAGGAAAATGCTGGGAGGAATTTGCCCAAGCCACAACCAAGCCTTCTTCACTCCAAGACAGATCATCAATATTTTGCCCACCTGGAGGTTGAAGGGACTTCCTGCTCAGTTGCCAGATTTTGATATGTAGTTCCGAAGGCAACATTGCTTCTTTCCCAGTCTGCAAACGCAGCCATGACTATTACTCATCCCAGCTCATCTTGATCCACTCAGTTATTTCATGACTTGTAGGCAAAGGATCAAAGAGTCAGAAGATGGAGAGTTGACATATCAGAGCGGGGATAGGAAAGGAGCACTGCAGTCAGGAGTTGTTATGATGATTGGGCAAGCGTGCTAACAATTAACACACTCTAAAGTGACCCTCAAAGAGGATGGCATTTCTCACAAAGCAGAGGAAGAACCTTTGCCTGAGTAGTTTTTTATTTGGTGGAAACTGGTGTATGTCTGCTTTTCCTATTTTTTTTTTAAAAAGAAAGTCACAGATCCTCATCAAGTTTCAAGAGCTCAATTGCGAATCAATAACTCAGTTCTCAGTTACACCAGCTAAGGATCTGCCTGTAAATCTGAAGGTATCATTAACGCCAGAGCAAGCAGGGATATACCAATACAGTTGTTACTTAATGAGAACAGGACTGGTTCATTTTGCTGAAAATTCTTCTTTTGGGTAGACCAGAAATCTCTTTGAGCTGTGTGTATGTGTGCCTATGTGTACGTGCTAATAGTCTCCCCCCACCATAACATGAGAATGACCCTTAATGATGCTTTCTCAAATTGCAGCTCCTTATCTTCTGCTTTTGAAGATCAAGACAAAATTTGGTATGTGTCTGCATTTTTTGCCTGTATATTGTCAGGAGATACTATATCTCAGCACATTTGGAAACTAGATGGCTGTGTACCTATTTTCATTATAAGCCCAATCCTTGGCAACCATGCTAGAAATATTTGGTCCAACAGCCTTGCACTCTTGCATACTTAGAGGTGTAGTAGCATTACTGACCTTTTTTTTTGAGTTTCTGAGCGGTGGGGACCCAGATGTCAGGATGCTTCATTGGCACTGTCACTGTGTTTTTGCAGAGAAACCATTCTAGTGGGAATTTTTTTCTGCATAAGTATCTATCTGCTTGACTGGTCTTATGATTTTAAGTTTGACTTATCCAAGAGTTTTTTTTCATTTCATTTCATTTCATTTCATTTCATTTCATTTCATTTCATTTCATTTCATTTCAATCTTCTGCCATTTGGCTCGTGAAGAATATGTCTTTAACAGCTCCTGTGTCAAGAACTTTCCACTGCATTGCTAAATGTCCAACATTTCTTCCTGATACCATCATCTTTGAAGTTTACCTTCTTTCTCCTCTCTCTCTCACATCTTTCCAGGTCAGAGGCTACCCTGAGCCACAGATCACATGGTACAGAAATGGGCATCCTGTCTCAGAGGGAGACCATTATGTCGTGGACCGCAGCATCCGAGGGGTGTTCAGCTTGGTCATCAAAGGTGTGCAGCAAGGTGATGGTGGCAAATACACCTGCGAGGCTGCAAATGATGGTGGGGTTCGCCAAGTGACCGTGGAACTGACAGTGGAAGGTAAGAAGATTCTTATGCTGTTGTTGTGATGATTATAGAGTTTAAGTGAAGGAACAAGGTGTGTTAAACAGTCTGGTTAAAATCCCAGCTGTACACACATCCTTTCTCATTGATACAAGAGTAAGGTTCATTTACTGCATTTCACAGGTTAAGATACTGTGCAGGGAGCTACATGTCTACAATTAGATTAAGTGTGAGTTCTGTTTCAGGTGTGGGTGATGATGTGCAGGAAACAAAACTCCTAACCTTAAAGACTTTGTTCTAAACTTTGTAATTTTCATGGAAGTCACCACTCAGGACAGAAACTGCTAAGCTGCACACCTGGTTGTAACTACATGCTTAATGTCACACAAGAAACAGCCAAGATCAAACCCAGGAATTTTTAAGAGCACATCTGCATATTAGATAGTTGCAAACTGCCAAATTTAAAATTTAAAGAGTGACACAAAGCCAGGGAAGGATTGAAATCAATTGTACTGCTTCTCTCTTGCAGTTTGGTCATGTCAGAGATCTGTTGAATATCAAAACCTCTCAGGTCACAACTTTGTGTTGAGTTCTTGAAGCAAAGAAAATATCTGCAGCAGTCCTGAAACAATCAAGAGTTCGGGTTTATTCAGAGTCAAAAACTCTAATCTCTTCAGAGTACATACTGAAATATGCATAGATCTGGCATGATTGCTACTGCCTTCTGTTGTAAAAGTTATGTGAAATATTTTTTCGCCTTGTTGTAAGTTGGGACAACTTTATGAATGACAATTTACATGGAAGTGGAGAGATTTTTAAAAGTTGCTTTTATATCAGTTTTTCTTACCTGGTCTTTGCTGCAGTTTAAAACAACTTCGGGGCAGTACCCAATGACTGAATTTCTCAGAGTCTAAGAATGATATGGTCTTTGTTCTAAATCCCTTTATGCATCAAGATAGCAAAGCACAGATTTTTTTTTTTTCTGTTCTCAGCAAAGATAACCACGTGCGGCTGCCTGCTGCTTGAAAAATGAGTGACTGAAACATGATCTAGTCTTTCCATCTGCATGGCTGTACTGTCTGACAGTGATGTGGGCTCCTGTAAGGCTCTAGAGCAGGTGTTTTTTCCCAGCCCCAGAGCTGTGTGTCTGCTGCTGCGGCTCCGGGTGTCCCCCGGGTCGGGCTGTGTGTGCAGCAGATGGCGCTGGGCTCCCGCAGCATCTCCCTCCTGCGCACGGCAGCGGGAGACGCGCCGTGTCATCTACAGCAAAGGTGCTTTGGGCTAGCACAGGACTGAAAACCCAACCAAGTAAAGCGAGACCTCTTTCACAGTCTAAAAACCTCCTGCTATCTTAATCTGAAGTACTGGTGCGCTGTAGGAATCAGTGTTTCATTCTCTTGTTTAAAAAGTATTTTTTTCATTAATAATCTGCAGCACTGTTACAACTGAGGCCGGGGGTTAGACAGTAGCTGTGATAAAGCTTGGTTTTGAAATTGGAGAGCCTAACTTTGAACTAGCCTTATACTGCAGGTGTTGCATTCCTCCTTTATGTTTCAAACCTGAAGAAATACATATTTTACACAGTCTTTAGTATCTCTAATTCCTAATGGGTTTGACAAAACTTCCCACTTCCTGTCTTTCTGTCCTATGCTTACAGGAAACTCCTTGATGAAATACAGCCTGCCATCCAGTGCCAAAACTTCTGGGTAAGCAGTCTGGTTTGGATATTGTTTAACAGGCACTTAAACGTATTTTAGTAGGAAAACAAGGAAAATTACTCTTTCTAAAAGTCTCCATTTATCCCAGGCAAAATAGCTACTGTGAGAGCTGCTGACTTAGCAGAATGGTTGAGGCAGTCAGGAAGATGTACAGATACTGCTCCAGCATGTTGACTGAGGAATTAATGTGGCTGAAAACAGAACATCCAGCTGATACCTAAATATTGCACCCTCCTCTGCTGTAATTTTGCAGCCTCTTCTCTGCTCTCTGATATTCAAGAATCCTTCCCCACAACTTCCATGACCCAACAGTCTTTTTTAGAAGCCAGAGCAAATACTGCTTTAAGAGTCATCAGTAAGAAATAAAAGCAACTGAAATCAGCATTCTCTCACACAGAATTTAAGTATTTCCAAGCAACACAGTGGGTAAACTGTAGTCCAGAAGAAATAATTGTTCTGGTTTGGAGTAACTTTATCAAGAACAGGTTGATGGGGTGATGTAAGCTGGCACACAAAAGCCTACTTATACTTTCTGCACTTCAGTAAGTTACATGAATGTCACTGTTTTAAAAGCCACAGGCCTAATTCTTCCAACAGCTGAATTAATTTCTTTATAAGTAGTTTGAATATAAGCAGAGTTTTTTCTGATTTATACCTCTGGCACTGAGTAGCTCTGGATGTAGGCAAAAATACATGTTCTGATTATGTTACTGATCAGAATACAGGTAGTTAAAACTGGAGATTTTAATTTCATCACTGATATGAACATTGTTTATGTTTGTTTTGAATTTTAAAATTAACTGAGATTACAACAGTGAAAATGGTAAGTAAAACTGAGTAATCAGGAAGGCTTTTACATGATAAATTCTGTACTGCGAATAAGCTACAGACATACACACAGGATAAATAATCAAAACAAGAAAGGACAGTTGAGGTTGCTGTTAGGTTTTGCTGTATATTCAGACTTTACAAAGCACTATCCTAATCCATTGCATTGCAGAGAGTTAGAGTGATTGCCCTCACTTTTCATGCTCCTGCGTTTTCCTCCTATTCAGTATTAATAATTCTATGGTAGGAGAAGGGAAAAGAAAAAAATATATACATTATACATTTCCATTTTTTCATGTCTAGGAATCAGCCATAAAGCTGCAGGCCAGCTAGTAGTTGATTTTCTTTTCCTATGTTGTGTGTATAGATAGATAGAGTCACCACCTAAAGATGGTTACTGAAAAACTTCTTTAATACAAATTTATCTCCTTCTTTAGTGGCAGTATGAGGGAGATGACATTAAAAGCTATCAGATATTTAATTTTATGATAAAATGATTTTCATTTTAGCATGTTACAATCACCCTTCTCTCAATACTTTTTGCTGGTCCTCTTGTCCCTGTAAATCTTTTCATTGGTATCATCTCTTGCTTAGAAACCTCGAGCTGCCCATATGGCAACCACCATGTCTTGGCAGCACCTTGGACTAAGGCGATGCAGTCTCTGTTAGTATCTGACACCTGGCAGAAATGGTGAGGTATTGACACATCTTACTTGCATGTGGTAAAAGGCCATCTGGAAAAGAAGGCCTTGAAAATGGTTCAGTTTGCTTGAAATTAAATGTTAAAAAAAAAAAAAAGAAATCACCATCTGCCATCTGCTAATGTGTCTGTTGTACCAAGGCTTCAGAGCAAAGATTGAGTGTGTTCCCTTTGACATTTACAGACCTGAAGCTGCACCCTTTTGGGTTTTTTCATGCTATAATACTGCTTGATGTTTTATGGTTGTGTTACTGTTTACAGTTTTGGACTGCAGTCACTGATGCAACTTCAATTTCATCCCACATGTCATTTCCCAGCTGCGCCAGCCATGTAAGTAGAGCTGGGCATTTACACTTAACAGTAATTCACCTGGGACAGGTGTACTTTGGGTTTCTGCCCTCGTCAATGTTCACTTTGCAAACAATGTAGCAAATGAGATTACAAATAAAAGTGCTCCCCAGACCAAAAATATTTACCAGGACATGTCAGAAATGTTGTAAAACCAAGGTGCTGATTCATAAATCAGAAATTACTGTGTCAATTGCACTCACGAGCGAAACAAATTACATGATAAAAACCTGTGAACAGTGAACAAGTATGCACAAATAAACTCTTAGGAGGCAACTAAAAAACATAAAATGGGGAAAACTAAATGCATGCAGTGTTTCCTATCTTTTGGTTTGCCCAGCTCTGCTTATAAACAACTTCAGTTTTCTCCAAGATCTGTTCTGTGTATGCCAGATGAGGTTGTATAACATAAGACTGTTTAGTTGCATGAGGAGTCAAAAGCAGTCATCACCAGCATTTCCATTTCTTCCACTGGCCAAGAAAAATATTGTGCAACTACAGTCTAGGTTGCCACAAATTATATACCCTTGTTGGCAGACCATTGGTCTAAAATGCTTCCTGACATGTGCTCTAACCACAGCAGCTTCCAGCTCCTCTGTAAAACCAGAATGTCAATTGCCTTTCCAGGGGAAGACTTGCTGTTCCATCTGTGGAGCAGAGGCCAAGCATCTGGGGAGAAAGTCCACCCAAGTTTGCTACAAAACCCAACAGAGTTGTTGTGCGTGAAGGCCAAACAGGCAAATTCTCGTGTAAAATAACAGGACGACCTCAGCCTCAAGTAACTTGGTTTAAGGTATGATTTCCCCAGAAGTTTATGTTTTCCGTCTCTTTTGAAATTTTGTGACTTGAAAGGATGAAATGCACTTGACAGTCCAAATGATCATGGTGAGAGTTTAGATACAAGGAGAGCCATATTCTTACTAATTTTTATGCTGAATAAACTCACAAAAGATGAGAGTGCTTCTTCTCAGTCTAATCTTCTCCCTTATATGTCTCATTGTTGAAAATATTTCTACAAAAATCGTCTGAAAGAACTGAACTACACCCAGGTTCCATTAAAAAATACCAAGTGTGGGATGTACTTGCCCAAAGACCTTACTAAATAGGTCAGGGAAATGGACAAAGGACAAGGAATGAAAATATCACCACTACCTCTTTTTATAGGGAAGGTCTGCAGAGACTTAATGCTTTGACTGTGGTTACAGAGGAGTCTCTGACAGCTGTGAAAATTATAGCTGTATTTCCCAAGTTCCATGTCAATGTCTCAGTCATAGACTTCCTTTTCTGTACCATTCACATTGAATTTTACCTGTACATTATATTGAAGATGATGCTTGCAAAGAAATTAAATTGAATTGAAAAGAAAAAGAACTGTTTAGGAATGAACAGATATGATTGGGGTTTGGTATACACGACTGTTTTTTGCAAATTAAAAATGAAAAATTCAAGTTAGATGAACAACTGTTCAACTGTTTCAGTCTGGCCTCTGCTTAAACACTGGTAGGAGAAAAGTGTCTGACAGAAAATAGGAGACATAAAAAGCAGCTGTCACCTTCAGACCTGCAGTAAAATTGGGAACTGTGAGTATCTGTCATTTACAGAAAAGACATATATATGAGCAATATTTAAAAACCACTAGACTATTAAAAAAACATTGAAGTCTTAAGTCCCAGTGTCCCTGTGGGCATACACAAGATCTCCAAACACATTTTTTTGTTTGTAAGGAGAGAGCTTTCATGTGATAGCTAGGTATTACACTGATTATGCCACTTTTACTGAAACTGTCAGTATTTTAGAGGATTACAGAAAAGAAAGAGTACTTTCTTTAATTTGGAAGAGCAAATATATGACTGCTCTGATGGCATCCTGCTCCCCTTCAGCCTTCAACAGGCAATTGTGTCCAGTCAACAGAAAAAAACCCAACTTTTATCAGTGCTTCTATTTTCTCTTGGTATCTCCAGGTTTGGGAGGGGAGGGGGAAGAAGCCAAAACAAACTCTCAGAAAACTTCTCAGAGAACAGGGAAACACTTCCAAGTCATTTTCTGCTTTATTCCAGACTTACCCTTGTCTGTAATACAAGAATGTCAGGGTACATCCCCGAACACAGGCAGCCTCTTGCTGTGGAAGCACTCACTGACATCTCCTTCAGCCGTGGCTCCATCTGGAGTCTGCTTCTCCTTCCAGCTGCCCTCAGTTCTGTGGGATCTGCTGGCTCTCTGGGACTCTGCAGTGCAGCTGCTCCACCACAGCCTGGTTCCGGTCCCACCAGGCTTGCTCAGGTTTTCCAGACATGCAGCTCTGTGCAAAACGGGATTTGTCACTCAGCTCTCTTTGTTCAGGGCTGTGTGGTAAACGGGAAGTAGGGACTACCAATCCAGCAGTTTGGATCTACACTTTGGTACTTCTCCATACATTTTTTGCAGTTTGCTGGAGGTTATATTATGTATTTTGCTATTGATTATCACCTTCTATAATGTGTGCATCATGGCAATGAACTTACATGGCTGCTGGACCACATCTGGCTACTGCAGCACTAATAGATGGCCACCTTCCTTACAGCATGGAAGCTTTATCAACAAGTAAAATTGCACTTTTCAGAACTAATGAATAAGTCTGTTTGTAAACATCTTACTTTGGTTATTGTTTTCTTTCCAATTTTCTTACTTGTTAAGTTGCAAGGAACAGAAGCTTCTGTATCATCACCAACCCCCTGATGTGAACTAGCTTTTTAAAATTCCATTAGGACCTACAGCACCCAGATAGCACTAAGTTGATAGACTTCAAGAATGACAGTGTCTGTAAACACTGATGTTTCTCAAATGTTTACTGCCCAAGTAAAATTGTAGCTTTGTAGGCTTTCCCTGCCTAAACTTAGGATGGGAGAAACTGTGGTGTCTGATAGCAAGGCACTCAATTGCTGCTGCTGAAGCAGAAGCATTGATGTGCTCACAAATGAGGTACTGGTCAATTGCTTTGTAGAATTTAAAGGTAAAAATTGTCATTGTAACAGAGAGCATAGACCTACACACATTTCTTCCTGCCTCAAAGCTGTATCTTTGGATTTAACTCCAGTGTAACTATTGAGGGACAGAGGACTACTCTCCAGATTGGAAGCTTTTGCTTAAAAGCATTTAACTTCCTGGAACAAACAGGAACATAAAACTGGTTTGAGGCCACATACAATGAAAAGAAATTTTTCTAGGAATCTGGGTATAATAAACAGGGAAAGGCCAAAACCAAACTGAGATGAGTAGGTGGAAAAATAGAAGAAAAAGAAAGCCTCCTGAAGATATGAATTACAGAATTTTGGACACAATTTATTGCTTTGTTTATACCATATGAGTATTATTCATAGAAGGAATTTGGCTAAATGATAGAAGAAAGGCATTTTGACTTAATGTTTTACTAAAAAAATTCTTGTGCCCCTTCTCTTAACAATAGCTGCTGTCTCATGGTGTCCTGTGATATTTGCAGGGTGATATTCAGTTACAGCAAAATGAGCGTCTCAACATGTATGAGAGAACAGGCATCCAGTTCTTGGAGATCCAAAATGTTCAGCTTGCCGATTCAGGAATTTACACGTGCACAGTGGTGAACAGCGCTGGGAAGGCATCTGTGTCTGCAGAGCTCACCGTTCAAGGTACAGCAAAGGGTTTGCAGGAGAGAGAAAAGTGAGCCACAGACATTCCTTTAAAATTTATCTGGTTGTCTTCTCGACATTCACAAGAAACATTCACTTTTTCCCATTATTTTCTTCTCTCTCTCTCTCTCTCTCTTCATTAAATGATGCTGTGATAACTTGGAGCGTGCTACAGCTATAAATTTTGTGTTGGCTCATGGGGAAAAAGGCTATCCAAGTGCTTTGTAACAGCTTCCTTTAAAAACACCTTTTCACTTTTACTGTGATTTTGACTTCTATGTTTCAAACATAGATTTGAATTTCAGCAAATGGAACCTGGCACTTGTCATTATAATCAGTAATTAATTTTGTATTTGTTGAGTACCAGCACCAGATGCACATTTATACCATTTCCTTTATGGGAGGCAAAATTCTATCTATATTTGTAGAACTAAGAAAGTAAATTAAAGGAGCATAATTCTAAATTGTGAGAGAGAAGAAAACCCAACTTAATAAGATTAAAATTCAGGCTTCTCAACTCCCAACCCTGCCTATTTCACTGCTTGTTAAGGAAACAAATATCTTTGCATAAGTAGGATGTTCTATTCCATACATGCATTATCATATATAGCTCATCTTGCAGTTTGATGTGTCTTAGGGTGCCCTTTGCATCAGCCTCAAAATCATACAGCCTTCAGCAAGCACACTGAAGAGCAATTTCATCAGTCAGTGGATAAGCAGTCACTGGACCCAATTAAATAATTAAAACCACAGCTGCTGGCTTCAACTGCAGTCATGAGGTCAATGGGTTACATATGCAGCCAGCAGTGAGTTTTTTGTTGCAAGACTTTTAGTTTCACATCAGTGCTGTCACTCTGTAAGGTATCAAGAATATAAATAACAAGTGGATGTACATTTGGGATGCTCAGAACCACAGCTAAGCTTTCTACAGCTTAAAGCTGTACTTTTTATCTGTAAGTTCCAACCTGATGAAGCCATTGTAGAAGAAGCTTCTGTAGTCTGCCTGTTCAACAGTAGTTTTAGAGAAAGGGCTGTTCCTTTCAATAAGCCTTTTATCTAAACATAAAACTCGATCCCTAATTGCTCTCCCTGAAGTGGTGAGCTTTCTGTTCTGTAATGGCTACATCTGCCTTGAGAGATGATGCAGAACTGGTGTCACAAAGTCAGTTGAGGTATATGTTTGCTACAGATGCTGACCACATCTCTGAATAATGTGGGCATTCTTTCTTGGATTAGTGTGGGTCGGTAAAAAGGGCACTCTTTTGCAATGCTCTTGATTAATTGGATGATTCCACTTACCTGACCATAATATATAATACCTAATTCTTTCATTATCCATTAAATCAGGTTGTCAGAGTTGCTGCAAGACGTTAGCAGACAATCAAGTGGCTCAGAATTACTACATTTTCTTTCAAAGACATGCAATCTCATATATAGATATTTTCCTCCAGTAGCTATATTTTTTCTGAGTGGAAGGTGAAGAAGGAGGAGGAAATATTCTTTTAATTGACAGGGTTGCATGGTATTTTCTTTTCTGCAACGAGTAGTTATGAAGCTTCCTTTTCTGCATTTATCCAGTCTTTTCAGTTTTAATTTCAATATTTCTGTTCCTGTTTATTGGCAGGTTTATTGAAATGAGGTCAACGGGTTTTTTCCCTCTCTCACTGCAACTTTTGTTTGTGTGCAAACAGATTCATTAGGTCGCTCCGAATGGCTTGGCAAGTCCAAGCATTTAGATGTGGATTTTTGCTTGCAAAACACAGTGGAAATCAGGAAATCATCCATCACATAATTTTGTCTTTTCCCTGAGGCAGAGACTCTGAAAGCATTTTTATGAAGTGCTTGCTGATGACTTGAAAAATTCGTTATCTTGCAAATATATTATGACATGTCTTTCTACTGTAGTTTCTAGTCTCACAGCTGACAACAGCGTAGGTGCCGCTTTGATCTGACCAGGAGAAAACAAATTGCATCCTGAAATGTTAATTAGGGGGTAATGGAGAGATGTGGTTGGTATTTGACCTAGAATGGTATTTCTCTCCTCACAACTATTTATTATCTCATGCTGCCCCCAAGAGAAACAAACACTGTCATGGAGGATTACAAATTAGGAGACTGATTGTGGGCAAATATGTGCTCAGTTTTATCAGTGCATCTGATGAGGCACCTTGGCAAATCAATACAGCCCAGTCATGTTTCCAGATTTCTTGGTGGTGTTGCGAAGTGAAGAAATGTGATGCATTAGCTTTTGTGTTTTTCATGTTAGAGGTGGTAATTCTTGCTACACAGCAAATGGGTTGGTAAATGTTTACAGGTGGGTCCAGGTTTTGGGAGGTTTTACTCCTGTTGACTTGGTTCTGTGTTTTAGCAAGAGGACAGCTGCAGTTTCACTGTGAGCACCCTCAGGTGTAGGACTGATTTATGATTTGTCTTTCTCCACCTCTACAAACTCTGTGGAGTTATCATAAGATTTGATAGGCGGCTTCCCAGTTGAAATCTCTTCCTTACTGCTCTCCCCCAACACAGAGCTCTTGAGACTCACTGAACCTTTAGTTCTGCAGGGTTGTGAGAACATGACTCAGCAATGTCTCAAAATATGGACCGAGACCTCTTTGTGGTTCAGCTGAGCAGCTTCCTGTGGTCCAAATCAATTTCAGGTGTGGTGATAGTCAATCTTGACTTCAATGGATTGAAAATTGAAAGAGGGAAGGTTCTTAAGTATATTTTTTGCTTAAAATCTTCCAGATTTCTGGAATTGTGCACAGTATTGTGTGTGTAAGTCACCTGTTTCTTCTTTTATATTTCAGGTCCAGATAAGACTGACACATACACTCAGCCACCTTGGTATGTTTTTACTAGAGTACTTTCTCTGACTATTTAATTGCAGTGCACTAATTTTGACATTTACTGCATGTGCTTTCTTCACAAAGTGATAAATTTTTGGAGGGTCTGTCTGTATTTGGGAGTAAGAAAATGTTTGTTTGGAATAAGATTCTCTCTTACTGCCCGAATCAGCTGTCCTGGTAGACTTGCAGGAAATAGTTGGTGGAACTGGTGGCAACATTATGAAATACAGCGTTCTGGTCAGCTCCAGGAAAGCAAAATTTAAAAATACGAGCTATGTAAGGAGAAATTGTACACTGTACCAGAGGGTCAAACTTCTTTTTTGGAGTTAACAGCCTGAGTGCAGCTTGTCAGTACTGAGCTGGTTGTTCTTTCCTGTCGTAAACTAAACATGGTATGGCCGTGGCTTTGCCGTTGTCTGAAAATACACACAAAAGTAGGGGTAAAGTAACAAGAAAGAAAAAATTAATATTTAGGCCTTTATCAAGATTTTTAAAATTAAATTACTGTAATATTTTTAAATTATTTTATAAAATTACTTTTCTTCATGAATGGAAAATGCAGGAATGCAAAGTTCAAGGCTGTCTGTGTAAGACACTTTGATGAAGGCCAGTTTCCTTGTAGTCATTGGGATGTTTATCTGTCCTCACATGCCCTGGGTGAGATTTCAAAATGGCATGTTCATATTGTCCTAACTGCAAAGTGGAATTGAAAATGCTGTGCTATTCTGTTTTTCAGATCTGTGTGATTTTTAGGAACATACTTGAAAGTAAGTTTAGTATAAATGAAACTGTGAAGCATTGCAGGCAGAACTCCCCATGCATGTGGTTCTCCAGAGTAGTTCTGCATCCTCCATCATTTATTCACAAAAAAAAAAAAAAAAGATATTTTGTAAAATGAAAAAGTCTTACGGTTGTCACTACAAATCTCAAACAGTACATCAAACTCCGGCTGAAGAAAGTACCCCAATAAATATCAGAAGTCTCCCTGAGAGAATAAGTTAATGGCACCAAGTGTAGCAAAACAGAGCTGGGCTGGAAATTACTGCCCTTATTTCAACGGTGTTCCAATTCTGCCTTGGAGTAATACTGTGGAAATGTGAGACACAGACACAGTGCTCTACAGGTGATAGCTTAGGGATCAAAGCAGTCACCTTCAATGAAGGAGACTTAGATTCAAGTCCCCAGTTAGTCAGCTACTCTCATGCCCCCAAAGTACTGAGCAGCAGATCCATCACAATTCTGAGAAACTCTTCCTACTAAATCCATAGCTGATATTGTTACATCCAGTCAAGTTTTTAATGCGCCAATACCCTTTCTCCCTCCCCTAGACTTTGGTCAAGTTTCCTATCAGTCTTGTTTTGAAGTTACCTAAATTACAAGACACCATAATTAGAAATAGTAAAATTACTTCACAATTTACATTTTCATTTCCCTTTAGGGAAGCATTTTATGTGACATTTTGAGCTATAATTGTACATGACCTCAATTTATTAAAGCATCAAGTACTGTTACATCATGGTCATTCAGATCTCATGTAATTGCTTCCCATCCAAAGCAGTGCATGCAAGGTTAATGTCTGACTCACAGAATATGTTAGAACTTGAGCAGTGGACTTGTATCCCGAAATTCCTGAGCTGAGATAGTGTCTGAGCCCTGATTTCATTTTATGAAGCTTTTCACTTCACCTCTTTGACCCATGTTCTTGCTCAGTGTGAATCTAAAGGCTAATCAGTTCACCTTCTTGCTAAGGGCTTATATATTTATAGCATTGCTGATAATAATAAGTCTTTATACAGTGTCATGTATCTCCAAACTTCTCATTTTCCTTCAGCATGCCATCGAAAGCAACCACACTTGCCGTTAAAGCTGTTGAAAATTCAGAATTTAAACAGGCAACCAGCAATGGGATTGCTAAAGAGCTGAAATCCAGCAGCACAGAACTCATGGCTGAAACCAAAGACAGGGTGTCAGCAAAGAAAGAGTCCTTTTACATCACCAGAGAAGCCAAAGAAAGTAAGCAAGGACAGCACCAAGAAACCAACACAGTGTCTTCTGAAGAACATAAAGAAGGAAAAAAGGGACCTCAGGTCTTGCAAAAAACTTCAAGCACCATCACACTCCAAACTGTCAAACTGCAACCAGAACCAAAGGCAGAACCCCAGGCCACTTCCATCAGACAGGGTGAAAATAGGAAAAGGGCGGTGCAGCTCCTGATGTCAGCTCAACAAACTCCACCTCTAACAGGGCATGTCAGTCCCAGGACTAGAGAAGCAGAAAACAGGTCTGGAGCTCGAGGGTCTGTAATGGAGGAGAAGAGGGAGCCCCTGGGAATTCCTCCTCAGTTTGAGATCCATCCGCAGAGCCTGGAAGCATCAGAAGGCCAGGAGATTAAATTCAAGAGCAAAGGTAAAGGGATGAAAATTATCCCAGCTGCTGGGGTTAGTTGGAAAGGGGTCCCTTTCTGTGCCTGGAAGTGGAAAGCAATTCCTCCTTCTTTGAAAGCTGTTCTCCTCCTAAAGCCTTTTGGAAATAGATGCAGAATCCAATGCTGTTTCCACAACACTTAGTGAAATTTTCAAACCATCCTACACCATAGTGTCCATCTCCTCTCTCATCTGGGGTTTCCCAGATGTAACCAATGCTGCTCTTTCTAGGAGGTAGTTTTAGGCTCTCTTATATGAGGGTGCAAGAGAACACACTTCCCAGAACTGTAATTAGTTACACTACCCTTGAGCCAAAAAATCGTCAGATAAGAAAATAAAATCAGTCACTGCATGTCCCTTGCAGCATCTATTTTTATGTCTCGTATTTGGTCAGCCTGATCTGAGTGCTTCCTAACAGCTGAAATTATAAAGTCAGAATTAAAAGGGAGGTTTAGAGTTTGTTCCACAGAATTTGAACAGGTTTTAACCTCTCAGAAGAGTAATGAGAGCTACATTTTGCTGCATCTGGGTAGTAGACTTCAAACACTTCTCTTTTTTTTTTTAATTGCAATTTTAGAAAATAATCTGGAAGCATTTTTCTGCTTTTTTTTTTAAATAACATTTGCACTTTAAAGTGTTCACATAAATGAGGAAGAAATTGTTTTTTCATTTCTCTAGAGGCAAAAAAAACCCCACAACAAAACAAATCACACAACACTATAGTAATTTATTTCATTTCTTGATAAGTCTTGCCCCATGAGTACTGAATATAATTTCTATCAGAGGTCCAGAGCGTGTGGAGCAGAGAAAAGATTCTGAAGATCCTGGCACATCTTGAATAGTTTATTTTTCAGGTATACTACTAAAAATGTGAATTCTTTTCTGTCAGAGCATCTCACACACTTCACAAGCTTTAACTAATTCATGACCTTGTTTGGTAGGGAAATACAGTTCTTGTTGTAGAGAAAAAAGGAAATCATCCAGTTTTTATTGAAGCCGGTGAATGCCTTCTCATTTGGCTTTGGACCCAAAGCACAAACTCTTACATGCAAAGGCGAGGTGTCGGCAGGGAGGGCACAGTGGAGTGTCCCTAATGCACTTTAGTAAGTAATCCGAGAAACTCCCCTGAGAATCCTCTGCAGATTGACCAGGGCTGCTTTCACTGGCCCTTCTCCCTGCTCATGCAGCCTCACCTCAGGCACATCTAAGACGATACCAATGTGACCTTTGAATATTTCCAGGGTGGGGAAACTCCACAACCTCTCTGGGCAACCTGTGTCAGTGCTGAGTAAAGAAGGGTTTGTGTTCGGACAGACTTCCGTGTTACAGTTTCACATCCATTTTGTCTGTGACTTTTAGAAGAACAGTTTTCAGACACAAGGTTTTTTTCAGATATGGTTTTTCAGGTTACCAAATATTTTTTATTTTAAAGGATGGACTGGTCAAGAGGTTTTAGAATATCAAAAATATCAAACTGTCTTTCTCACAATAGTTTTTAGTATTGCCCATTAAGGTCTATATAATTATGTCGTGTAAAGTGTACCTAATTTATACTGAAGTAAATAATACTAAATAAATATATACTAAATAGCACTAATTATGAATACCTATTCATAAAAATCCAAATAACTGATTGTCTAGTTTCAGGAAAGCCAAAACCAGATGTGGAGTGGTTCAAAGAAGGTCGACCTCTTAAAGCTGGAGAAGATGTCCAAATATATGAGGAAGATGGAATTCATTGCCTATGGATAAAGAAAGCCTACCTGAGGGACAGTGGATCTTATAGCTGTGCAGCTGTCAACCCCAAAGGCCAGACTTCCACCAGCTGGTTGTTAACTGTTAGAAGTAAGTAAGCTCTTGTGAACCCATCTGCACTTTGGAAACTGTGGTCATCTAAGCATACTTAGAAAAAGGCTCTAAGTGGTAAAGCTAATTTCATCAATTTCAGTTAAAGGATCTGTTTTTATTTTGGTTTTAAAGGGCCTAAAGTTGAAGAGGTTGCTCCGTGCTTTTCCAGTGTCTTGAAAGGATGCACTGTGAGTGAAGGGCAAGACTTTGTGCTGCAGTGCTGTGTGGGAGGGGTCCCTGTGCCTCACATCACATGGCTTCTCAATGGTAAGGAATCCCCTGCTCTGCAACACCTGCATGAACGCACTGACACCCCAAAGCGCTCTAAATCACCCTAATACAGCCCGCTGGGACACCTGAGGAAAACCCTTTACACGAGCATCAAGTCCACGAGAGGCGGTGTGAGCAGGGCCTGTGTTGCCGCAGTTCTGCGCTGTGTCCAGCAGAGTGCGCTGGTGACACGGCTGTGCCAGGTGAGTTACCTGGGCTGTGTCCCACGGCTGTGCTGCTGCGGGTGACACGGCTGTGCCAGGTGAGTTACCTGGGCTGTGTCCCACAGCTGTGCCAGGTGAGTTACCTGGGCTGTGTCACACAGCTGTGCTCAGATGAGTTACCTGGGCTGTGTCCCACGGCTGTGCTGCTGCTGGTGACACGGCTGTGCCAGGTGAGTTACCTGGGCTGTGTCACACGGCTGTGCTGCTGCGGGTGACACGGCTGTGCCAGGTGAGTTGCCTGGGCTGTGTCCCACGGCTGTGCTGCTGCTGGTGACACGGCTGTGCCAGGTGAGTTACCTGGGCTGTGTCACACAGCTGTGCCAGGTGAGTTACCTGGGCTGTGCTGCTGCTGGTGAGACGGCTGTGCTCAGATGAGTTACCTGGGCTGTGTCCCATGGCTGTGCCAGGTGAGTTACCTGGGCTTTGTCGCACAGCCCCTCACAGCGCTGTGACATGGCCGTGCTGCAGCTGCTGCCCTGTGCTGAATCCTGTGCTGCTTCCACGCCTTTGCCACGAGCTTCTGCTCTGAGCACAATGGGTTAGCATCGTGATCCTGCAGAGACAGTAAGTTCTAAGCAAGGTGTCACAGAATCACAGAATATTCTGAGGTGGAAGGGACCCACAAGGATCATCAAGTCCAACTCTTACATGAATGGCCCGTACAGGGATCAAACTCGCAACCTTGGCACTATTAGCCCCATGCTTGGACCAACTGAAACCTTTCTTGTTCAGCTACTGTAGGTACATCTCCCAATTCATATTTAGTTTCCACTCAAAATACTCTGAATCATTCAAGAGTTATGTTGTAGGAATGTATAAATTACCACAGAAGATACGTAGGAAGGGCATACCTGCACATATGAGAAGTTGTGAGGGAGCTTATTTTGTTTTAACTCAGATTCGGCTTCTCTTGATTTCTGTCTGCTTTGCCCTGAAAAGCCTCTTATACGTAAACATAGCAACAGATTAATTTAATAGGAAAAAAGAAGTACTACATCAAAACTGCTTTGTCCATTTTGAACTATAAGGCATCACTTCTAGTATCCTGTCAGACCTAGCACTGCTCATGCAAAGCAATCAACCCATCCCCAAGATGCACAATTCCAGTTGTACAATGCAAGCAACCTTAAGGTGGATATAGGAATGCAAGTGATCATTTAAACGCCATTAACTTTTCAATACATGTGTTTATGCTTTTCAGTCTGAGTGCAGTATTTCACTCTTTACGGTAGGGAGGAGACCAATGCTTGATTCCACCCTTCCATCAGCTGGGCAGGTCATAATTGATGTTAGCAGCTCTGTTCCTGAGATCTTGAAATCAAAGCTCTTCTGGTTGCTTCTCACCTAGAAATATGTTCCTTGAGATTCTAATGTTTGCCTAAAGCTGACTAAAAAGAAATAAAATATTTTTTACTTTTATCAGACTGTATAATCTCCTACCCTGTCCTGATGTTAAGTTTCCTCAACTTCCTCTTAATATCAAAGTTAGGCCCAAACATCAGTGTTTTGCTTCAATTCCAAATGATTTCAGAAATCCAGGCACTACATGCTTTGGCTAAGGACTCTTTCCATTTAAAGGCATATCTGTAAAACACTAGAAAAATTTATTCAGCTTAACTCTTGATCACCTCTTTTACTCCTGAAGTGCAATTGATTTTTTCTTTTTGGCAGATTCTCCCAGGCTATCTATCTTTGTGTGTGTGTGTGTGTGGTTATAAACAAAGAATAGCATACTTTGCCATAAAGATGTTTCCTCCAGGATTATTTTAAAATTAATTATTTGCACATGATCTCTGTTTTCCTTTTGCTATTCAGAGTAAATGGGCTAACTGAAAAAGGTGGCAGGGCAAATGAACTGTGGCCTTGAGATTGGTATGTTCCCACAGCCCGGGCTGTTCCCCTTCCCAATAACTCCATGTCTAGAATAGAAAGGCTGGTGCTTTATTTACAGCACAAAACATGTGAGTAAAGGTTCTGCCACTCTCCCATTGGACATAATTTGTTTCTCTGTCTGAAGGCTATGCTGAAGTTCCTCCTTTGCAGATGTGAGTAGAATCTCTGTTTGGCTGTGCAAGAAATGTCTTGCAGCTCAGGAGCAACTTTGAGTCATTTCATCTTCGTGTTCCAAGGTACCATTGCTCCTAATGTCCCCTTAGACATTGAATGATGTAGTTATATTCAGTTATCTTCACATACAGAGCATCTTCCTGTCTCACTTGACTGACTTTCAGTTGATTTTCAAATGACTTACAGCTCATCAGGCATAGATATAAGGTCTCAATTTATGTAACTGTGTTCTAATCAGAACACTGTTGTCTCCTGAAAAATAAAGCCTAGACATAAATAAGCCACATATTCCTGTGATGCACTGTGCCCCCCTGCCTTTTTTCAGATTGTTTATTTTATATTGACCTTTCTTCTCACTGAACTCATATTAGTCTGCCCCTGTTCAGGTATAATCATGTTTACATTGCATCCAAACTTCTAACTGCAATTGGCTCGATATCACAATGCAAGTGGGGGTTTTTTTTTAGTTAGTTGGATTTCAAGCCATTAGGGTTCTGTAAGTGAGAGTCAGTGCATTAACTCTGCTCTTAAATCAAAAGGCAGTGATGAGTCTGCATAACAGAAGCACAAGAAGGTCTCATAATAATAAAAATTAGACACATCATATATTACTCTAAAGACACAAGCATACGACTTTCATTCCAGACTGCTCAAACATATCACTATAGTTTAATGCTTTTCTGTCTTGCACAGGATCATGAGACATAATTGTTTATGTACCATTTTGATACAAATGTGAAGGGATTATAAACAGTTGTTTAATGTTGATAATTCCATCTACACTCCTAGGGTTATTATTTTACTTAAGGATCAAATTGGCTGTTGTGATATCCACTTGAATGCAAACATTTCCTTCCTGTCTACCACCTAGCTAGATACTACAAACTTCTCATATTTATATCCATGATCAAATAAAGGAGAAAATTGTGCTTCTGGTCCTGAAATATTACTCCAAGCAGACATAACAGTGCTTTTGGCAAAATGACATGGTAGAGTCTTTCGTCAACTAACTGGCCATAAGAAGAAAACAGTATATTCACAGTATATAATTTGACACAGGCAGACCAATTCTGTTTTTAAAAAAGGTGTGTTAGCATCTGCTCTCCATGTTTGGAATATAGAGCTTTTTATATTCACAACTGAACTCTGCTATGACAGAGGAAAAAGCAATATGCTGTGAGCAGTCCCACTACTGTTCAAAATACAGCACTTTTGCAGAACTCTGTAGAAATAAAAATCACATGGGACAGGACATGTAAAGTTCACTAGAAAATATCAAATGCAAATTGTCTTCCAAGCATGACAATGGTAACAAACCAGAATTAATTTGAGGGGAATAGTGAGGAAAGAATGTATATCTTGGTGAAATAATGAATGTAAAGACCAAGTTATCAGTCATAAGAAACATGAACAGAAGGCTGCTTTGAGAAACAAATAAGGGAAAAAAAAAAGGAAGGAAGCAGAACCTGCTGCCTTCCAGGCTGGCCATCCCTTGATACTGAAAATGCTGCATGGTGTTCAGTCTGCCCTCTCCAATCTCCAAGGAGCCCACACCACCTGAGAACTGAAAGCCTTGCAACAGCTTCTTGCACAATGTTACATAAAAGTACTGCTTTAGATGCCAATAATATTTACCAGCTGTGACTACATGTGAATTCAAAACCAAGCATTATACAGATTGACCTCTCCTTCAGGTCAAGTGAGACAAAAAATAGATGAAGTATGCTCTGCATTGTCTGTAATTACTTCTTACCATCTGTGAGGATGAGAAGTTTTTCCATATTCATAGAGACTGCACAACTAAGAGCTACCTGACTGAACTGTGAATTTTATCTGAGCTCTTACTCTTCTCTGCAAATCTACCATTAAAGCTTTTTTCCAACTTTTTCAAGATGGTTCTTTTGTCCTTTTGCTATCCCTCTACGTTTTATTTCAGTTTCTTTCTGAATTTTCACTGATTTACTGGCAACTTCCCTGAAAGTAAACTTCTTGTGTTTTAGTTCTGGCCTCACCAAAGCCTTATAAATAACATTTTGCATGTGCTCTCTGTGACAATACTTCAGTGTGTAACTCCAATTTACTTTACCTTTTTAAAATACTTTCTGGGTAACTTCTTTTGCAATTGCACGAATAAGGAGTGTATGACTGTTTTAAGTATCTTTGTATTCATATTGCTTTCTGTGTGGGTTTTCTTTCTCTCAAAGTTTAATTGAACCTCTTTCTGCTGAATTTAAGAACAGTATGACTATGACTTTAGCATAACAATTCTCTGAGTAGTGTTTGGTTTTAGGATAGCTTTGTGATTTGTCCAGAAAGCTTTTAATAAATGGGCCAGGGGAAAATTTCCTTTCTTCAGGCATAACATGCCAGCAGAAAGGTATTTTTTGTTATTGTTCCTGCTGCCAAGCTGTCCTGGAGATTTGACTGTTCTGCCTCTGGAGAAGGGAACATTTCACTACTGGGAGAGTTGTTTTTATTACCTCAAAATATAAGTATGGTGGACGTAACTTAGAATCTTGCTGCAGGTTATTCCTAAGGGCTGATATGCTTATGTGCTTTTTCTGGGGTCTAATGAAAAGGCTGTTCTGTAAGTGAATTAACTATTTTGTGAATAATGATAAAAAATAGCTAGTTTTGTTGGGAGCTGGAGTGAAAAAGAGCCCTGACAAAATTTGAGGACATGATGAAGGAGTCCACATTTTGTTTTTCCATGCAGAACGCTTACCTTATTTGTTTGGTTACTTACAACAGAAATATAAAGGCATTGTTCTGCTTTTGATGATGCAGCTTTTATCCCAAGTGTATTTCTGATACAGCATCACAGTATCATTTGTCACCACTAACAGTTTCAATGTCAGAATCCATGGCAAGGACCCTGTCAGGTTACACATTCTATAGTTGGACCAGGAAGGCAGTCCAGTGTCCCTTGTCCAGAAAGCTTTGTCTGCTTGGGCTTTAACTCTACCTGTATGTATTTGAATGTAGTGCTGTTCCCATGTGCAGAAACTCTGTGGTTCAACATAATAGTTCCAACAGTCTGTGTGTGACTGAGGGAAAATGAGCTCAGAGGAACCAGTAATAAGAGTATGTGACCTGTGACAAAGGCTGGAGAGAGTTTATTCTAAAATTGGAGTCTTCTGGGGAGTTGATTAAATATTCACCCCAATTTTGCATGCAACAGAAAATTTGCTAACTTAACGAACAGATGGCTTATAAACAAAGGATGAAGATCATCTACCACATTTTATAATATATGCAAGTACTGGATGATGCTGATTTTGGCACATGTTTGTATTTCAGAATGAAACTTTGTATGCAGATAGATAGTGCACAGATAGTGCACACTGCCTTCTGAGTTTGCTTCCTTTGAAAATCAGAGATGAGAGAAAACTCTGTCCCATCATTTAATTTATCCTTCTCATAGTGCAGAACTAGTTCTTAGAAACCACAGATCTGTGTCCTTTAAAATTTTTTGGCAGTGTAATAAATTTTGATCTTTTTTGACCACAAACTCCCAAGCAACAGACATCTTCAAATCAGTCCTGCACAATTTCTCTAGTCTTTCATCCTCTTCTCTTAGATGACCCTAATTTCTATTTCCAGCATGATGTTTATGCACAGGTATAAAGTTGTCTTAAGCATTGCATACACTGGGAAAGCAACCAAAGATGAGTCAGTAGTGGAAACTATTTCATATTGGGAAAACAGATTGCAGAAGCATTTCAAAAAGTAAGGCTGAGATTGATGACGGTTGCTGAAACAATAGCAGGCAAATTTAAGCCATCTATACTAATATTCAAGCGTGTTCCAAATGAATTCAAGGAACCAGTTTCTTAAAATTAACTTCTTTAATAGTCACATCACCACAGTTGACACTGTACCCTTCTGTTACTGGCCATACTGTAGTGTAGATTGACTGCTTCTGTAAATCAGCTTCTTGCTTCCATTGCAGATTTTATTGTCTCTCTCAGAATGTCTTCCACTACAAAGTACCTCTTGGAGGACTTCATGTGCTTCTCCATGCCCAACAGATATTGCACATCTAGTTTTATCTGCATTTTGTCTAGTTTCAGGCAAGTTACAAGATGGAGACAAAGTCTGAAGCAAGCACACATTTCTTGTCTTATCTACCTCAAAGAGAATCAAAGATAAACTTTTGTCCTTTTGCTGCTACTCAAGGTAGCACCCAGTGAATCTGGTGGTGAGCTTTGTCTGACAACTGTGTTGTGCTTTGTGCTTGGGATGCTGCTGGTTGTAGTCACTAGAGAGCAGTGGCTGTGCACCAGAGAGTGGGATTTGGCCCTGCACTTTAATATGCTGGCTGGTGTTAGGCATCCAGATTTCACTGAAAGCTAGAAGTGCTTTTGAAATTTGTGGCTGATGTATTAAATCAGTTCTCTTCCTTTCTGTCTGCAGACCAGCCAATTCAATATGCCCATTCCACTTTTGAAGATGGAGTTGCAAAACTGACTGTCCAAGATGCCTTACCAGAAGATGATGGAATTTACACCTGTCTGGCTGAAAACAACACAGGACAGGCATCTTGCAGTGCTCAAGTCACAGTCAAAGGTGAATATCTCAGACAGTTGTAATTACTACAATCATATAAACTATAATATTTTTTAACAAAAGTGATTTTGGATCCTTAACAGAGGTGGTTGTAAGTGGATTCCTTGTTTTTTCCAAGCTTTTGTCAGCTGGGTACCTCTTCTCCCCCTTGGAGGTGTGTGCAACTTAAGTGCTTAAGGACTGTGTAGTGTAAAGTAATAAGCACATTTCAGAAAAAGGTATTAGTGCTTTGACCTTCCCAAGGGCTTAGTGTTCAGAGCAGTGAGGCTGTTCTGGAAGAAGTTTACCAGTGTAAGAAGGGACTGGGACTGCTGAAAAAAAAATAACTGCAGTATCACCGATATCACCCATCAGGCAGAGAATGTTACAGGGAGGAGGCAGATGCTACTCCTTTCTCTTGAAAGGCAGAGCATAGAGACCAGTGCCAGGGACTGCAGTTATGATAGCAAATGCCAATATCCTTGTTCTGTTACCAGGATTTATCATATATAATTCTGACCCAGCATGTATGAGCTGATTGGGGACTGTATAACTCTGAATAAGTGGAATTTTCGTAGAGAAAGTACCAGAAGAACATTGTAGTAAGCAATTGATGTGACCTGTTGTCTCAGAAATCTGACAGAGTGCTGATTTGACAGAATTGATTTGTTCCTGAAAGCCATAATTCTGTACTACAATCTCAACAAACACATTCTAAAAGACCACAGTTCAAAATGAAGACAATAGATGACAGAATTCCATGGATAAATTCAACAGTGAGGTAGTATCTATCAATATCATGGTCTTTATCCTGTCAATCTCCCCTGGCATCAGTCTGTATAGGTGTTTTGTTTCATGGTCTGGAGATTATCCCTCTCGCCTCTCTCTTCAATCCCCCTCCTTCAGACTCCCCCTCCCTCTACAATCAAGCCTTTATTTGGTATTTGTCACCTGCAAATGATATTCCCCCAAAGTTATAATAGTTTGTCACTGCTTGTCCAACAGACTTCTGAGTGAGAGCTGCCAAGGGAACTATTCCTTTTGTTTATGATTAATAATACCTGCCCTAAATTTGTACATGCAGTTTGGTGGGAAATGTACCCAGATTCCTGGCATCTCAAGATTTGTCTTTGTTTACCAGTGTTCTGGGGTGTTTTCTACAGCTCTTCAGTGTTGTGCCTGCCCCTATTCTTTCTGTATGACAGGGATAAAGTGAAAACAAAGTAATTCTGGTAAACCTATTAGTTAATTTCTTGATTACCAAATTGAAAACACAGTCGTCCCCTCCCCACCCTGCCCTCCTGAAAAACTGCACAAAGTAAGAAAACACCAATTTAAAATAAGCCTGAAACTAATCTGTTCTCAAAGCTCTCATTTATAATTTCTCTGAAGCATTTCATCTGCATTAGCTAAGGGCCAATGAAGAGTGGTCCACCACGAGGGAGCTGGTTTTGACATGGGGCCTGCTGATCCTTGACTGGGACTCAGAAACCAAAGGGACAGTCCCCCCTTACTGAGCATTTGTGAGTTATTTTAGGGTTGACAGGCAATGCTAACGTGGGAGCAGTAGTGAGCGAGCCTTTCCCTGGGCTTGTGTGCTCTGCTGAGCTATTTCAGGCCACGTAGTTGCTGTTGCCCTGCGTTGGATTCCTCTTGCACTTTACGTAGTGTGGGGCTAGAAAGCTGCATTGCCACCATCATGGGGAGTTAGTTTCTCTCATCTGCATCCCATTCTGTTTTCTGGGAGTCATGGAGTAGGGAGGGGGAAGAATAAGAGCAGAATTAAGAACATACATCACAAGCTGTAGAACTACATGTTCTATATATTTACAGTTTTAGCTATCCTGTCAGCTTCTTCCCTAAAACTCATTATGTCCCTGTTGCCATGAGGATTACAGTAACTTTCCCCAAAACTCAGATCCATGTGGATTTTTCTGCCAAAAATACTACATAATTTAAAATCTAATTTCCAAATCTCTTATGTGTTTGTGTATATTTTTCCGTCAGAACCTCTATCAAAAGCTTATTGACATTAGAGTTCTCTGAGTCTCTCAATGCTGCTACTAAGGCTTCTCTAAATTCTCAGTTTGTGCAAACAGATTACAATAGAAAATGGTTGTATGTGTGGAAAGGGAGAAAACTTCAACAATCCTCTCCTGACCAAACATTGATTTTTGGAATAAAGTCTGTAAAATAGTTTCTGAATTGTAACCCATCTTTCTCCAGTTCCTTTTTGTCTCCAAGATGATTTAAGGATGTCAGGTTTCCTATAGTGCTAAGTTTGTTCATTCATTGTTAGAGAAATATTTTCCTTTTGTATGTGAGAAGTAATCTGTATTTAATTTAAGAAGGAATGGATGTTCTTGGCATATCATCAGTATCAGACCAGTGTCAGAATCCAGCTTTTCCTTAACTTGCTTCTGTGGTCCTTGGACACATCTCTGTCTACGTCTACATTGCACATCCTACTGCCATTTTTGACTTTGCTATTCTACTGCGGCAAGGATCTCATGAAGGGACATATTTACTGTGATCACTGGGGAAACTTTACCTGGAGTGAAGAGTCTATCTTAACAGCAAAACTCAATTTTATTTTTCTAAACGAAATTCAGCTCACAGATAACTCAGAAAAATTAGCAGCAAGGATAATGAGTGTCAAACTGTTAAATTCGCATCTGAGTTGTAGCACAAGATGGTCCTCAACCTGCTAGTAGGTTACAGGTGTTATCTAGCCACATGCTGTGTTTTCTAATCAACTTCTGTGCATTCTTTGCCTTTTGGAAGGTCTGTTACATTGTTTTTGTGAAAGGAAATTATTGTAGGAAACAACAATTTAAAGGCCCTTTGCCCCATAAAGGGTTACTGTTCCAAGTCCAGTTAAATACAAGAGTGGGATTTTTCCCAGTACTTTCAGCATGCTTTACATTGGGCCCTGGATAATTAGCTGAGCTAATTGTGGCATAGCTTTCCTTCTAAGTCATCACTCTCAGATTCATTTATGGTTGTCTTTTTCTTCCTTAATATTAAGCAGGATAAATTCTGTCCAGCACTGAACAACCTCGGTATTGCTCCTTTTTTTTTGTATGAAAAATGGTGAAGGTACTCATTTGTTTGTAGGAGGTTTTTGACTGTGTCAAAAAAAGTCCCACATTTCATATGGATAAGGCATAAGGAATGCAATGGTCTTAAAAAATTCAAATTAATCAGTCTTCTGCTTCTTTAAAGTGAGAAATTAACATCTTCAGATCACTTCAGATCTCTCTACTTAAGTAAGTGATCTGAAGGCTGAGTAAATTGGGGTAGATCCATTAGGCAGTCTGTGGAGAAACTAAGTTAATCAAGGTGAAGCTAATTTTGGCTTTGTAAAGGACTAAGTAGATGAGACTGAACCCTGACAGCCGTCTTCCCTCTGTCAGCAGTTTCTCAAAGCTGACACACAGGTAGAGATGAACCACAGAGATTGAGCAGTGCTCCCTGGAAAAAACAGCTTAACAAATGTCTTCACCATGAGAATTATTTCTTACTGAACCTCCCAGTGAGTGGGTGCACTGGGTAAGTACTAGATCAATTGGCCTAATGCAAGTAAACCTGAGAGGTGAGAAACATGGTCAGTGTTACTCAAACACTCAATTATAGACGTTCCTGAAATGGTACCATTTGCTACTAAATGTAGGAGTATTTTTTTCTTATGCATTGTTTTCTATACACACAAAAATCAAAATTTGGGAGGCTTTGGGGCTGATACACATTTTTTTAAAAAGTTTTTAAACAACACGTGCATGACTGATTTGTTCCTGTTATTGTATGTGCAAGCTATTGTATTTGATGTTCACATTTTCACATTTCATGTTACAATTTTCATGTTGTTGTATGATATGAAGGTAAGTATACAAGCCATTTTTAAATACACCAGGCATCCTGCTTAAAAAACAAACAAACCAACCAGCTCTTAATGGGGACATTCAGGGGACATTCAGGTCATCTGAAATATATGGTGATTATATACTGATGGAGATTGCAGGCACCCAGGTTTCTTTATGAATTTATGAATCAGGCTATGAATAAGTTATGAATTTATTTATTATTAATTTCTTAATCAGGTTTTTAAAATTTATTAATCAGGGTGGTTGAATATTTTAATCAGGTTTTTATTATTAATAGGAAACTGAGGTGAGGAAAAGTTAATTGACTCTGGGTATGCCTGTGTAGTGAGTTGGTGTTAGTGTTTTGCTAAGGCTGTGACAATCAGAGTATAAAGGCAAAACAGATGGAGGTAATAACTGGTATAGTTGGAAGGTAAGGCCAGTTCCCAGGAACAGTAACAGTTCTTCAGGTCTGCCTCATTCCTGAGATAAGCCTCTGACATGTGGCTGTCGGTCAGTTAACTAATCACTGACAAGGAATTATAGGTCTGGTCCACCTGTAGAAAAAAATTGTCAAAGAGATGTTTAATTACCTAACATTCACACCAATATCTGAGTGTGCTACACTTGATTATGAACTGCAGGGAGAGTGGGAAGAGTGTGGGCTTTGTTGTGCCAAACCACATCAATACTGCATGTGGGAAGCATCTCTTATTTTGCAAACAGACTCTACATGTCAGCGGGGTAGGTGACTGCGTGGTTCAGCTTTCTCTAGGTATGGTATCAAGCTGGAGCGCTTGCTGTGACTCCTAGGAGAATGTCCTCTGTCTTGCAGTTCTGTAGTAAATGATAAACAAGATACCTGACTCACTGCACGCTCCTTGAGAGTTCTCCAGCCTCCTTGTACCAGGCAGCAGCATCCCTGGTTATTTCCAAGATGGAGCATATGAGGTGTGGGCAGTGGGAGCAGCAGCGCAGGCTGGCAGCCACGGTGTTTCTGTGGGCTCTAATGCTCTACAGCCACACATTTTGCTGATGCTTGTTTTCTGCACACTGCTGGGTTGTTTGTTTGTTTGTTTGTTTGTTTTACAACAGGCCTAATACTCTTTGTAAGCAAACACTATTCAGCAGATAGTGCTGCTCCTGCTTATTGGCTCTTGACCTCATTTCTCTTTCCCTGCCAGCAGTGCATTTGCCTGGACTCATATCTGTTCCCCTTTCTTCCCCACCACTTTCTGTTCATGCCTTTTTTTCCCAGTGCAGCCTCCCCAGCATAAGTGTCTATGTTGGGAAGCCTGTAGCCCTTCCAAGCCGATTACTGTACTCATTCAATGATCACTGGAGGAGCAGATTAGAGCCACCTGAAAGCCTGTCACAGTCCCTGCTGTAACCAGTTTATCAGAGCAGCAAAGGGAGATGCTTTCTGAAAAACCAGTTTGTTTTGTTCCTGTCACTCTTCCATCTGGTGTGAGCGGGACCATAAAATATAAGCAGGTGGAAGAAAAGCTTTCAGGTAGGAATCTTTTCCTTCAGTCATGAGAGATGCTCTCTTCAGGTTGTGGGTTGTTTTTCTTTCTGTCTCAGAATGACCCTTCTTAGACATTAATCGTTTAAAGAAGGTTATCACTGCAATAAGCAGCCTTTCTTTGAAGATTTAATTGAGAGGCCACAGCTCTTCAAAGTCGCTGCTTATTTGAAAGCATTTTGCTTTATTTCAAGCGTAACATAAATGTAAAGGTCTATAGATGACTTTACAAAATATGCCAGTCTAGTCCTAATAAATGTCCAAAAGGCATTCCAGACCAGTAGCCTGGTGGGACCACTTGTCTGTGTAAGAATTGGTTTCAGAGCACCAAGTGAAAGGGAGAGGGGTTTTGTTACTGTATTGAAAAGTCAGAGGTAAACTGTCATGAGCATCAAAGAAAATCTGTTCCAAAGCTTTCAAGAGTGTCCCAAAGATCTCAGTCCAGCACTCTGTATGGTTCATCAACAGCTATAACCCTTCTAAGTTTGGGGTTGTTTTTTTTTTAAATCGCCTTCTTGCAGCACCTCAGGACCAAATGTGAAACAGAATGCCAGCTAGAGACCAAAACTGAAGGACAAAAGCAAAACATGTGTGAAAGCTGTTATGATAGATGTGCCATCAATATAAAAAATGCACTCTAAAGACAGTTTCTTGTTATAAATCACTTCCAGAAAAAGGGGGACCAAATTTGGATGCAAATGAGGGATGAGTACTTGCAGAATGAGGAAAATTTAAATGTCAGAAATTGCATTAACATTTCTTATAAATGAAATAAAAATATGAGATGCTGACAGGGAAAAAAAATAATTTAAAAGGACGAGAAAGAAAAGAAAAAAACTTACCCCTAAATCAACTGTGACATGTAATCAAATACTGGGAGCATTAAATTTTTATGTACCAGAATGACAGAAAACAGATGATTATTATAACAGTTGGGAATGGTCCTGCATTGGCCAAAGGGCAAGCTGTCCCAGCTTGAATTGCCAAATTCTATAGTGTTCTAAGTTACAGCTGAAAAGTGGAAGTCATCAAAATGCATGTAAAACCTGTTCACCGAATATATGCCTGAGTAATTTTGAAAGCAGGGGCATGGCATTACCCCAAAGAATGTTCTCAGGAGCAGCTGACATGGATTAGCTAATGGGAACTCAAACAGCCATCAAACTATCATAGGATTAGCTAAATTTTTAAAACTCTCCAGAAATTGCCTAAGAGAAGCATCTATCATTCCTTTGCAGCAGAGAAACAGAACAGAGGGTAGGAACACTGTATAGCTGTGTGCAACTGGAAGTGCTTCTCTGCAGCTTCATTTTTATGAAGGCTTGACTGTTGGGCCACATACATAGACTCTTTTTTTTTCAGGGTAGTGTCTTGGTTCAAGATCTTTTTAATATAAATTAATCAAGAAGAGAAAACTGACCACAAGCAATGCTGTACTAGAGCTACCTTATCTTTTACGGACTTAAATGCCAAATAGGTCTTGCTTTAGAATTCCTTTCTGACACCAATTTATACCCAGAAATACAATGTTGTTGTATTTTTTCTCTTTTTTCCACTTTACATTAGTCTAACTTCAAATTTGGTTTCTTAGCTCTCAATCTGAGTCTTATTTGTCTTTGGGGGATTCCCTAACAGCATTCTTAGTACAGTATCCTTTTGTTTGCTCACCCAAGAGAGGAGCAGAACTATTTTAATATTACCACAGGATAACTGATTTTGTTGCCAGTGTGTATTTGCCAGAGGAGGGAAAGGCTGAAGGGGCTGTAACTGTTTAGATCAGTGGCATCCTCAGGGACATGTGTGCTTTATGTGGTTGCCTGTTCTTACTGTGCTTCCATTGCATTTCAGCTCATGCAGAGCCCAGTTTTTTTCTAGTGGAACTGGTATCTCTATACACCATGACTCCCTGGAATTAAATTAAAATCTACCTGGACAGTCACACAAAAATTGAGACTATACATGTGGAGGTGAAATTCTGCCTCAGTAGAATACATATTTTCACTGTGGAGCTGACCTGGCTTGATCTAGCATGTAAGAAGCACCTTTCCTGCAGTTCTCCGTGTCAGACTGGTGTCTAATGCTGGGGAATTTGTTAGCAGTGGGCCAGCTGAGCTGCCTTATAAATGTATTTGGTAGGTATACAGGCTCTCAGGCCTTCCATGGAGTTGCTCTGTGACAGTGACAAAAGAGAAATTATTTGATATAAATAACTTGCAAACAAGGTAAGTCATTAATAAGGCAGACAGTTCTGAAGGCAAAAGCAAACACCACTTTGGCTGCAGAAGCTTCCAGTGAGACTGTCAGGGAGGAATTCAGTCTTCTGGCTGCAAAGTGATCTGCTGTGAACCCAGGCATCTATTTTGTATCTGTGACCCCTGCACTCTTTATTGAGCTTTCTCCTGAGGAGGGGAAGTAGAGAGGGAGCTGCAGTTCTCTTCTCTCTGGAATCCAGTGATAGGACTCATGGGAATGTTTGAAAGCTGTGCCAGGGGAGGTTCTGGCCAGACATTAGGAAGCATTTCTCTATTGAGAGGGTGGTCAAACACTGGAACAGGCTTCCTAGAGGGGTGGTCAATGCTCTGAGCCTGTCAGTGTTTAAGGGGTATTTGGACAATGTCCCAAAGAACAGCCTTTTACTTTTGGTCAGCTCTGAACTGGTCAGGCAACTGGACTAGGTAATCCTTGTAGGCCCCATCCAACTGAGATAGTCTATTCTATTCTGATGTTCACTTAAACATGATTCTTACTGGTGCAGCCTTTTCAGAGTGGGATTTCTGGGGTGCCATCTCAGTTGCACAGAATCATAGAATATGCTGAGTTGGAAGGGACCCATAAGGATCATCGAGCCCAACTCCTGGCCCTGCACAGGGCACCCCAAGAATCACACCATGTGCCTGAGAGCCTTGTCCAAATGGCTCTTTAACTCAGACAGGCTTGGTGCTGTGACAACCTCCCTGGGGAGCCTGCTCCAGTGCTCAACTGGGACAACTCAATTTGTTTGCAGAATAAATGGAGTAGACAAAACAGGTTAAAATGCTGATGACCTCGTGATATCCCATGCAGAGGAAAGATTCTGGAAAGAAGGAGCATACATGGAGCTGCAGGATAGGGCTGGAAGACTAGCCCAGAGTAAAATACAGAGATTTCCAGACAAGATAAAGTGGAACTTGGTCTCCTTTGTATAGCCCCAGCCACCCTTACTGCTACAGGCTTAGGGCATTGTCAGTCTTAGGTTATCAGTTCTTCTGTGTAATGCAAGGACAGCATACAGACTATAACTTGTCCCAGCTCTTCAGTGAAAGAATCTCCCAAGGATATTTAAATCTTACCTTCCACTTACAAAAACCAGATTATAACCGCAAAAATAAATGATGGGAGATAAATGTGTAAAGAACACTGCTAGGTCATTGAACACGTAGTTCTCATGACCTAAGTTTGCAAAATGGCATACTAACCTGAGATCTTTAATAAAGCAGAAATATTCCTACATGCTTCAGGAACATAAGGTCTGATACTTTTTTATGCTGTTATAAATCAAGTTTTGAATTCTTGAAAAACTCTCAGAAAATTTTATGCCTCAGGCCCGAGGCAAAGACACTTTACAGAAAGACAATGTGGGTCTTCATATCAATTTTCTGCCTTATAAAATCTCTTAATTTTTCAGTTGATAGCATTGTTAGCTTAAGATCTGGTAATGTCTGGATTTGTTTACACCAAAAACATTTGAGGATGTGAAATTCTTTTCAAGCTCGAGATCTGTGTGTGAACCTGAGTCTTGCTTTGAGAGGTTTTAGTGGAATCTGAGGCTTCTCTCTCTGAGCCTGCTCACACAGAGCTTTTTGAGTTAAGCATTCTCCCCAGCTCAGTTGAGTTATTAGCCTGTGAGCCAGAATGATACTTAAACACCATAAATGGTAAATGTTGCCGAGGCAGCCCTTCCGCACGGCTCAGACCAGGCATTAGTTGGCAGTCAACCACATGATGCTGGCAAACAGATTCCTCGAGTATAATTAAACCTCTTGTAAGACTAAACACTGCAAGTTGTTTGCGGTGTTCTGTACATAATGCAGCAAACTCTCTATTCTTTGCGTGTCCTTGACTTGTCACCAGTTGTAGCCCTGGCCTAGGGCCACTGAGCTGCTGCACTAGAGCTGTGTGCATGTGCAGTACTGTAGCTGACCCGGCTTGAGCTGGGGGCTGGAGAGGTCAGTCTCCAGAAGTTCCTTCCAAACTCAGTTGTGTGATTCCGTGCAGTGCTCAGCATGCTGAAGTCCTGATATTTCAACAGGAGATGTCAGCATTCTGCAGCTCACATGAAAACATCTTCAGTACATCTGGGTAGGCAAATGAACAAGAAAATTTCCTAGACTAAAGATGTCCATAAAATATTAACTATTTTGACTATAGGCCTAGGTAAAACCTAGGTCTAGCCTTTGGAAACCTTCTTAAAGTTTGCATCATGATCTGGATTTTCTTGTTCAGTTTCAGCAGCAAGTCTGGGAATGGGAATGGCACAGTGCAGTTATTGATTCTTTTTTTCCTTCTCTCCGAGGATATAGATTTGTCTGTCTTTTACCTTAGAATATAAATCGTTGGTTGCATAATTGCAGTTAAACTGGTAGAGGTGTATTGTGCAATTGGCTTGTACTAGGTTAACTGTTCAGTGCAGCATGAATTTTCCCCATTTCTGTTAGATATACACCTTCAACTCAATAACTCACCCTTGCTTATCAATATAAATATGTTTACAAATATGCTCAAGCCCTAAGTTCTGATCCAGGCCAAGGTTTTAAAAAATTCGAGTTTATTTTGGCTTAGACCCACAGCTAACATTAAGACTCCTCTTGCAATAACTTCCAGTCTGCAGATATGCAGAGGTTAAATTTATGTAAGGACTCTTTAAAACCTGGATTGAGAAAGCCCAAATAAAAGGAAAGTGGTTTTTATCACCTTAAAATTCTATTAATACAGGTTAATAAATAATCCAAATTTTGATATAGTCACTGTAGTTAGATTACCTTACTACTGATGACACAAATACTGGAACACAGAATAAGAGATTAATAGAAATAGTTTTACATCAAAGGTAATATATCTCTTCCCATTGCCATCCAAATATGCTGAGAAATTATATTTTTTCTAAGAAATTGGAACAGTTTAAATTCTTAATCTCTATGGATTTAATGCAGAAAGTGGCTTTTTTAAACACAGATTTGGATGCTCATTAGAGTGTCTTTCTAGTGAAAAATGAACCCTCAAGGGTAAGGGAATGTGGTGGGAAAAGCCTATATTCCTTTTGCTTTGTAGAAAATGCATGTGAGTATATAAAGTACCATTTACATGCTTTGCTTACTATTTCTGGTCTCCCAGGCTGTGTTTCCCACTGAGTTGTGCATCTTATTACTTACTGTTTCCCAACATTCATGCATATTAAAGCCTGAAGAAAGGCAAAAACCAGGAAACTTATAAGTGGGATTGTTGTGGTGGACTTTTAAATCTATCACCCTGTGTAACACCTTATCAAAAACCTGTTGAAACGACAGAGGGATCACTGTCCACCAGAAAGGCTCCAGCTGGGCTTACACATTGTGCCAGACTATGGCTCTGTGCAAAAATTGTTCTCTGTAAGACACCTTTCAGAAAATCATAGTTCTCTTCCATAGTATCTTACACGATTTGACCTGCATGAAACCAACAGCCATGGTAAAAAATCGTGGCAGCTTTTGTAAGCTACAATAAAGTAAACTAGATGCAAGGTCTGAAAAGAAGTCATTGAAATGTACCTGTGTTTTATCAAGCCCACCTCTGGGAGCGGTAGGTAGGGCTCTCTGATGTCCCCCATGAACTGCCTTGGCATGATCCCGGTGGGGGGAATTGAGTGCACCAGCAGAAGCTGATTGGGGAAGGGAAAGGGACAGAGAAAATTAACTGCCCTGGGCAGAAATTCTTAGTAACTGTTGACTCTTTTATTCCTTGTTTTCATTCTTAAAGATGAACCTAGTCCTACATGAAAGCAATAAGAATTAAGAGTGACAAGGGAGCTATTAAATGGCTATAGGCGATTAGAGAGCATTAACATAATAGAGAGAGATCAGATCCCCTCTTTTTTCACATCCAGTTGAATAAGCTTGGGGATGCATAGATACATAATGAAGTCATGCCCTTATGCTAATGTCAAGCAAAATTTTCCTAAGGTTCCAGATTTCCTTTCCGGTGCCAGATGTGCCGTATTTTTATTGTCTGTATTTTTGGCAGCAGAAATACCCTGCAGTGTTACAAAAGAGGATGTGTCAGGCAGAAGCAGAGTGACTTGCACTATCTCAGCTGGGAGCTTCACCTCTGTCTTCTTCCTTTCCCTCTGTCCTCCTGCTTCGGGCTCTGAAGCCAGCGCCCCCTGAGAGCATATGGATTTTGAACCCCAGCAGAGTTTGTGTGGAGAAAGGGACTTCGGAAGAATGAGGGAATGCAAGCCCTAATCCTGGCCAGGGCTTTCTGTGCAGTTTGCTTACTTGTTTTCTTATCTTCTTCCCTGCTATTTTCCTGGTGTAAATCGTAGATTTTGTTCCTGATGTATGAAACTAGCAAGCACCTAGCTGTGGCCAGGGAATGTGAGCTTCTATGGTTGTTGCATTTTTTGAAACCCCCCTTTTGCAAACAGTTCCTGGGTTTTTGTGTATGGTTTTCCTTTAAATATTTTACTGTCAAAATAATTAACCAGGTGTTTTCAAAAGGGAGTAAAATCACACAGTATCTTTTTGACATAGATGGGAACAAGAGGTATTTGCTTAATTTCAAATGATCAGCATCCCATCTTTTCACTCCAAAATCAATTTGATTGCTGTTTTTCCAAACAAGAGCTGTAAGGCTAAAATTGAAAGAGCCCTTAGGTACATTAAAATAAGCTGTGAAAATGTAGAGCACTGCTATTTCATCGTAAAATTGTGAAATGTTAAAGCATTCATCAGACAAACACTGAGTCACCACATAGTGCTATGTCATAAATAAACAACTAAAAGCATTTACAAGCTTCAGAAGGATTTGAAAATAGTTAACATTCAGGCTTTGTGATTTGGCCTCTGCATGATTGTATCAATCCCTTCTGAGAAAATGCAATGATTTTAGACTAAATAACAGAACTAAAATGGACTGTCTTGTCTTGTGTAAAACATCTGTGAGAAACTAAAGCTGTCAATAGGTAATTTTAATTTTTTCGAAGTCTAAAAATCCATAACATCAAATTTTAAGTAAAGGAAGAAAAATTACATTAAATGAGCCCCTATGGTTTCTTAATGAACAAATAGCATTTATGGGTTAGAACTAAAGTCTTTTTAACTGTTGCTGCTACATTAAGAAATATTTGATGATTTTTGTGATATTCTGATTATGGTGTTGGTACAAAATGCTACTGGTTAACATACATTTCTGAACACCAGTAGCATAGAATTAGAGATCCCCTTTAAAAATATATTTTTTTTATGTACGGGGGAATGCTTGTGTTTTGAAGAAAGCCTATTCAGGTTGCCATGGAGTCAGACTTATTAGCCGTATATTTGCTGTATCCTTGATGACACAGGTTTTTATAGGAATACTGCTTGCTTTAGCCATGATAGCTTCTCATTTTTGAGCTCTTATATACAACAGATTTTTGTGTCTGTTGGTGAAGAAATGTCTTCACTTCCCCTGTGCTCCAAAGAACAGCAGCAATACATAGGGAGATGTTTTTACTCCTTCCTTACAACAGGTATTGAGAAATCAGGTAATACTTCAAGGACTAAATCAATGTATATGTGCATTTTTATATGGTACATTTCCAAGGATAGGAATGCTTTCAGAAAGCTGCTTTTCTTTTCTCTCCCAGGACTAAGCCTTGAGTTTTCAGTATTTCAGACTTAATGATCCATCGTAATGTTCTTCTGCATGATTACATTCATTCCCCCCAATGAAATAGCTCTTCAGTCACTCCAGTAACTTTTCTTGTACTGAAGCTCTATTCTTTAGAGTTTTTTACTACTCACATACCACAGACTTCTATTTTTTTAATACTTGCCATCCTAAGTTTCTGTTTAAGCACACAACTGGTCTTCATCCAGGAGGTCAGCATAAACCTATGCAGTGCTTAAATTAAGTGCAAGCACTACTATTTTTTTAAGATTTGTGCAGTGGTGAGGCAGGTTCTGGCCCCCTTCATTTCAATTTGACAGCTTCCCTTACAAAGAGTGAGCACTGATCAGTAGCAATGGTGAGTTGGCTTTCATCTTTTAAGTCCTACAGTTTGCTCTTTTTGGAGTAGATGTCTGCACCCCAGTAAATCTTGATGTCCCTCATACCAGGGGGTCTCCTCACTACAGTAGGATACATCTGCCTGAGATAACTTAAAAAACTGAGGCCTAACTTTTTGGGTTTGTAATTCATATATGCAATTACTATGAATTATTTGCTTGCTACCATTTAATGTTTATGCAGCTCTGTGCAAGAAGGTGGTTTTATTCCAGTACATGGATCTTTTATGTCTGCAGTACATGTTTTGGAGGAGTTAGCATTGCTGAAAAATTCCTTATGGGAAATGATTTTGGTCTGCTTCTTCTGTAGTTGCTCACACATTTCTTTTTAATAAGCTGAGACTGTTATACTGTATTGTCTTCCTCGATTATAAAAATCCATTTATTTAGACTACATGTAGAAGGCATGTGAGTCCAACAGAGCAAAGAGCCAGTTGTGAGGGATGTAGAGTGCTGCTCAGACTTAATGCTCTTTGTACCAGGGCTTTGGGAGAATTGCTGCTAGACCCACTATGAGCAGATTTGTTTCCTGGTCACTGTTAAGTTTCATGGGAGTGAAATTTTCTGCTCTTTTTCTTTTACCTGTCCTTCTCTGAAGACTTGAACTTTTCTGATCAGACACCACGTCTGTTTCCTTGTTGGTCTAGAGCCACACCTCTGCTTTTGTTTTTCTTTCCCTGCTTTCCTCTTCTTGCATATCTGCCTTCTAGATTTGCAGTGTTATCAATTATTTCACTAAAAAAGAATAACAGGAACATTTTTTTAAGCATACTTTTCATTGTGTTTTTTTCCCTATGTCTCTTTCCTGTCTTACTATTTTTTTGGGTTTTTTTTCCTTTTCTTCCTTTCTTTGTCTTCTTTTCCTCCTTTTTTTCATTATATGGATTTCTCTCACACTGTGAGACAAAGTTTCACTTTGAGGGACGAAGCAATTTTCTGCAAGGCATTAGAGCAGTGAAGGAGCATGTGCTGATATTGCTTAGTACAGCAGTTGTTTGAAGCTGTTTCTCTGAGTAAACATTACAAAACAGAGGGCTACAGTGAACCACGGGAGTTTATTTCTGTAGATGAGTTTCACCCAACTTCTTGGCTATTTTCTGTACAGCATTAGTCACTTCCAGGCAGGTGCTGTGAGAAGCCCTAAGACTGATTAGTGTGGTCTTATGGTGAATCCAGCACTTCAGAGTTGTGCTTCCATAACACCAATCCAAATGGGTCTCGCTCAGGTCCCATATTTCCATTCTCACATGCATCAATGTCTCACTGCTTAGTGCCAAGAAAAGACCTGCGACATGAGCCAGCGAGACAAGACTTTGGCTAGAAAAAGCTTTGCTAGAGAAAAGGAAAAACTTGCCATCCAGGCTGCTTCCAAATTTATGTTGAGCTCAAATTACCCCAGTACAAACTTAACTTTTTGCCTCCAGGAGGTTCAGTGGGCTTGCTCAGTGAGATGCTGGCTTTTTTTCTAATCACTAATTTTATGAATTGTGGTTTTTCTCCAGCCTGGCCCTTTCTGTTGCTGTAAAACTATTTTGGATGTGCTTGATATTCCTTTGAAAGTTTTGAAGGTAGGAATAAGCAAAATAAAAATATTTTCATGTATGGGTGGAATGTAGGGTTGGCATTTTAAAGGCAAGACGTAAGAGGTCTGAACACAAGCTAAGCCAAACAGAAAGTGTATCCAAGTGACCGATAAATATTTATGACTTTTTACATTTGGTCATGATCACTGCTTGGGCTTCAGAAGTGTCTTAGCTCAGGTTTTTAGAGCAGGAGTAGACTTCCTGGTCTAGTGTACCATATAGATCACAGTTAAATGGTCTTGTTTCATAGCCTCTGAATGCAAGACAGAGGAAACCACTGTGGCTACTGGAAACAACATATCATAGATAGATTTGATTTTCAAGAGTGAATTATTTAATTCCAAATTCCCTCAACATTTGATTGTACAGCCTCAAAAGCAAAAAGAAATTTTAAAAGCCCTAATCCAACAGTGTGTTTTGTGATATATATTGATAACCTCAGGTTTTAGTCTTTACCATCATCAGTCAATTGCCTAAGTGAAGTACAGGAGAGGAGTGTGGTGAACTGAAACCTATTGGATATTGACCATCTAGCAATCTAAATGGTTTGTAATTTCTTACAGAGTTGCAAATCCTGTGCTGCTGTGAGTTTACATTTCTAATTCATCAATCATGACAATGGCAACTTTTAACATCCCCTAGGACTTTTAGATTAATTTAGCAGTGATTAAAGGCATTGAATTTTTGGTTACAAGTTTTTGGGTTGCTTTGCCTTTTTTTTTTTTCACCTGAGCATATATACTTGGGGAAAATGAGTGTAATTTCTTAGCGATACTCTCTGATATCTGTTTACAATGATTTAAGAGGTTTCTCGGAAGGAGGACAGTTCCATTCGTATTTCTTGTCTTTCTGCTTGGAATACTGGTAAGGCAAAATAGCTATATTGGGTGGTTTCAGTTATTTTTGCCTTCTGAGAGCTGAAACAAAACCACTGTCTCGAAATCATGTTGAGCCTAAGGCCTCAGTTAAAGTTTGTCATGAAAATTCCAGTAAGAGACCCCTTTTGTTCTCTTTTTGACTTCACAGAAAAGAAGAGCAGCAAGAAGGCAGAAAGTGCACAGGCTGCAAAGCTAAACAAGACTTTTGCACCCGTCTTCCTTAAAGGCCTGACTGACCTCAAAGTAATGGATGGAAGTCAAGTGATAATGACTGTGGAGGTATCAGGTGTGTAGCTATAGAACACTATTACTTCAAAGACGTAAATCCTGCTGCAAAATGTGTGGGTTTTTCCATATTTTTAGCAGGTGTCTTTGCATTTGGAAACAATATTTCTAGGAACCAGTTTTTTAAAAGCCAGGTTTGTCTAATCTGATCTTCAGTGTGGCTGAACATTGTCCATTGTTAACGTGTTCAGACCTGTAGAAGTGTTTCTTAATTGCAATGATATAATGATATAAGTTTAATATGCGTCCTCTTGTTGAAGTGGACTTGTAATAGCTTTTGTTGTGAGCCAAACAAGATTAATGCTGCAGAAAGAGCAGCCCTGGTATGAACTTTGGTATCAGAAACTCTTAATAACCATCTTCATGGTGTCTAGAACTCATTCTCCCTCTCTGTTGTATTCATGCTTCCCTTATTCATTTGCATTTTAACCACAATAAGACAATTCCACATTACTCAGCATTCAAAGAGTTAATAATAGAAATTCCTGAACGTTTTGAAGATGAAATTGCAGAATCAGGCCGCAAAAAAACAACCAACCTTATTCCTTTTCTGAATTGACATATGGTGGGATTTTGTGTGTCTCAGATTTTTGTTGCTTCCTATTTTGTAGCTAACCCACCTCCTGAAATTATTTGGCTGCATAATGGGAAAGAAATCCAGGAGACAGAAGATTTCCACTTTGAGAAGAAAGGCAATGAGTACAGTCTGTACATCCAGGAGGTGTTTCCTGAAGACACGGGCAAATACACCTGTGAAGCCTGGAATGAAATAGGAGAAAGTCAAACACAAGCTACATTGACAGTTCAAGGTATAAAGTTCCTCTTCGCCTTACAAAATGGTGAAAGAAAATTATTATTCTAATGTGCTGGAGGAATGTCTATTTAAAATACATGAGTGTTTATAAGGTTTGTTGCAAAGGATGCCCAGGTTCTCACTCTCTGCATCTGAGTTAAAAAGGATATTGAGCAGAAGCAGCTTTAAAAAAATCTTTTCACTCTGGAACATTATGTTACTATTTCAAAAATGCATTCCTGAGTCCTATTTCAGGGACAGTGCAAAACTTCTGCTAAGTGCAGCTTCAGATTATAACTATCAGGCTTACTTAACTATGGATTAAAGTAAACCTTTTAATATGTTTTTGTTTCTAGTTGAAGCCGTTAGTATTTGGAAAAGCTGTCTAGGAGCTAGGTGTCCTGCCTTTAATGTTAGCATTGTAGTGGTAGCAGGTAAGGAAGACACGATTTCTGCAATCTGAGAACTACCTGCAAAAAGTTTGGCTTTGAATCTCCTCACATGATGTAAACCCCACAGTAAACATTCAAGTACCTACAAACTTCCTGTGATTGGGCATGCACTACCTTTGTGACAGGGACTTCTTCTAGTATTACTGAATATTGACATTTCCTCAAACCCATTAATGAGAATTACTGGAAATCTTTGTGAGACTTTTATTATTTTTAATGTAAAATATCTTATCTGCATTGTTTGAGAGAGCTGTTTAGTCTGTTGTCACTGCTCTGAATTCAGACTTTTCTCTCTCCTCCAGTCTCCCCTGAGATCCAGCCTCAGGGTCAGTCTTCTATATTAAATGCAATTTTATACAGTTGTTAATGATGATTTATTACCTGAGCTCTCAGCTGCACAGCAGTCATAGTACTGCTTGCCCTTAAAGCTATTCCTACCCATATTGTCTGAGGACAAATCTCCAAGATTCCTTTTAGGGCAGCTTTAAAGTCCCTTTGTTTTGCTCTTAATATAAGCCTGGATTGAGCCAGTAAAGTGCCAAATAAATGATTAATTTTAGTATGAACAAAAGTTACTTCCAAAATGAAAGCCTGAGTTATTTTCAGATTAAAAACTTATACCCTGCATGTTCAAAATAACTTTCCTTGCCTGTGATTGCTTTCTCTGAAATCAGTAAGCTTAGTGGTGATATTCAAGCTTGGCATTTTCTTCTGATTTGTAAACTGTGTTTGTAAACTACAGAACCTCAGGATGGTATTCAGCCCTGGTTCATTAGCAAACCGAGATCAGTGACAGCAGCTCCTGGGCAAAATGTCCTGATATCCTGTGCCATTGCTGGAGATCCTTTCCCCACTGTTCACTGGTTTAAAGATGGGAAAGAAATAATTCCAGGAACAGCGTGTGAAATCCTGCAAAATGAAGACATCTTCACGCTGGTCTTGAGGAATGTGCAGTCTCGTCATGCAGGGCAATATGAAATTCAGCTCAGGTATGTTTGCTGTGAAATAGAAGGTTGTTCCCTTTGACCAATTAGCTATATTTACCCTCAAGTTGGAACTCCCACCTGAAGAAGACAAGAGTTCCATCCTATTCATGTGAAACATTAGGGTACTGAAGGAACAGAATATTTCTGAGGGTTGAAAAGAACTAATAAGACTCCAAGACAAAAGAGGAAACACAAGAAGAGTCAGAAAAAAAGGACAAAGCAATGGTTTCCTTTTGGGATCCTGGAGAACAAAGCTTTGTGGCAGCAGTATGGGAAGCAATTTCTAGCAAGGAAAACTACAATCAATGTCTTGAGTTTGGAGCTATTGTTCATCATGTTTGGCATCTCTCTAGGTGTTTGTAAGGATGCCTCTTTCCATGGGAACAACCTGACTTGGGAGGGCTGTTACATAAGATCCATACCTTTAAGGGGAAAAAGTGTTTCCTGACCAAGTTTGAAATGTCTGAATTTTATATGCAAGTTTTAGTCTCCTTTTGCTGATGTATCTTTGAAACAAGGCACCTTCATGCTTTGAACATCTTGTCATTCCTACAAAATCTGGAAGAGTTTTTTTGAATTTTTTTTTTTATTGTGGTAAAATAACTGTCCTTTAAATGAAGAATCATGATTGCTGGCTCTGTACCTTGTAGAAAGTGCCGCAGCATTTTCCACTTCCAATGGTGAAGATTACATATCGCCTGTGTGGCTGTAGAAAACATAGCGTAAAACTTTAAAGTGATGTTATCATTCCAGGCTATTTACTGTGCATAGATGTAGTTGTTTTCCTTGGCTAATGTTTGTGCCTTTTTTTATGAAAACTACTTAATCATCATGGACATTTGAATGCATTACACTGAAAGAAAATTATCTGGTTTGCTCCACACACTAACTTTTTAGTCCAGGTGCACTAGTCTGAATTGTCCTTTGCCTACTTGCAAATAAATTACTCGTATCTTCTTAATACAAGGAGGGAGGGAATTTCTTAATAAACTCAAGCTGTTTAGCTTGTAAACAATGAGTTTAATTTTTTATAGTTATAGTTTGTTTTCCAACCAGTGTGGCCCAAATGATGGATATGTCTCTGTGTAGATGCCTCCTAGCTCAAAAGTGGGTTTTCATAGCCTATCACAGGCAGACACTAACTAACTTCAGTAGTATATTTTAGTATTTAAAGTCAAATGAGGCACTCACTTTTCACCAGAAAAGGGTATTTTAGGAAATTATAGCTGTTGTATATCAAGACTTCCTATAATAACGTTTTTCTACACTTAATTTCAAGTCTTATTAATAACATTTATATAGGTACAGCCACATGTGCTATGACCTTCTTGCAAATCAGCTCTTCAGTAGATTTAGGCCCTTTGGAGTCTGCAGTAAGTTGTGGACTGGCTCATTTCAGAACTGGCTTGTTTGCAATTGCCCCAGGTCATCTGGGACATCCATAATGCTGATTTATGCAGGTCATGTCTACAGAAATCCTTGCATTTATGTTACTTTGGGGATCAGGGGTGTTTCTAGCACTCAGTACCTCTGGCAGGATTAGAAATGGCAGTTCAATTTCATTCAGGTCGCCAACCTTGACAGGAGAGAGCAGAAACTGTGAGAATTGCTGTCTTCTGCTGGTACATTCCCCCACTTCAGTGTGTGTGCCCTGGGCATGGGCATCTTGTCTTATGATATGCCGGTGGTTTCACTTGAACTGGAAAGAGAATGAGATATTTCAGCAAAACTTCAGGGAGGGAAGACTGAAAGAGGATAAAGGAGAGCCAAGAGAGTTTTGTGGAGGATTTTGTTGGGACTGATGTGGGAAGTCGACCATAATGATCAGCTGTAGTTGGTGATCGCTCAGGCCAAATTCATCACTGGAGACCTTTTTTCAAAGTGGAAGCCTGATGATATCATAACTCTAGAATGTACGCTTAGAAAATAAATTGTGTCAGAAAATTAGCAAGGGAAGGAGAAAAAGTAAAGTTGTAGCTAGAAATCAACCCAGCAGATTACATGCTAGTTGCAACTATTCCCTAATCCTTTCACTAGAGAAATAGCTGGGGATCCCACAAAGATCAGTGCATTCATGTTGGCTTTTTCTAATCCGTAATGAGTAAAGCTGTGCTGCAATTATAGCAAAGGGGATGCTGATACCTCATTTTACCCTGCTGTCATTTGTAAAATTCCAGTTAATGTTCAGGGAACAGAAAGTCATATGTTTTCAGGCACTGGTTATGTACTACGAGTAGCAGAGAGGTAACAGCCTGGGGCATATCCAAGGAGCCAAAAGTCAGCTGTGTAACTTCAAGTTTGCAATAGAGTTACAATAATTTTCAGTACTAAATAGTCTTGTCTAAATAGCTGTTGAACTGGCTGCATTTGTCTTGAATACTTGATTGAGAATTGTTTATATATTCAGAAACAGTTTTAACAGTACCTGAGAGGAAGAGAGCTGTGTTTTGTGTCTTTCTCTCATAAACTCCTACAAAGTCCATTAAAAATATGGAAAAACTGAGAAAACACAAGTCAATTCACTGAAGAGTTTATAGAGTGGACAGTAGGCTATTTTTAAACATAATCATTTTCATTTCAAATGAAATGTGCACCTCCTTTTCACATACTAATTTTAGAAGCAGGTTGCAAAGCTGCTCTTAGGGAGTCATTCCTTCTCCAACTCTCTTAATTTAGTCTGGGCATGGTTTCCTACTAGTGTTAATTATTTTCCAATTTTCTTCTCCATTATTCTTAAGCTCTAAATTCTGTCCTAATACTTCCACAATTCTCCTTTTGCGTTGGCTGCTCACAAATTAAAACTCTGGTCTTAAAAATGTGGGTTTAACAAAAGATCTGTTTGTCTCTTGCTGGTTCTTTCTTCTTTAGTCAGAGTGGGCTGACAAGGACGTGGAGCCCGGTGTGATCCTCGTGTGATCCATCCATGATTGCTCATTGGCTTTCTGTCTTACCATCCCTCAGCGTTATTTAGAATACATCTTTGCTTTGCCTTTTACTGTTTAGCAGACTGCTAAGTCTGGCTTTTAGCAGAGTAGCCTATGATTCCTCTACATTTGCATCTTTCATTTTAATTGTCCTAATAATGTTCCATTGAGCCTGATATGTCTCAGGCCTAGAGAAATAGTGTTGCATAAATATTAAAAGAAGAAGAGATTCACCCACTACTGCAGTTCATCTATTGAAATTTGGACACTTTACAGCCTGCAAAATGCTTAAAATGGAAAAGAAAAATCCTTTTCCTTATTCATAAAAACATAGATATCAATTTCCTGTTCTTTGCATCCTTCCAGTGATGCAGGTGCTGGTATCCTGTTATCCCAATATGACTTTTCTACGTCCTTTCACTCAGAGTGTACATCATAAATGAAGAGATAAACAAAAAAACCTGCAAGAACTGGACAGAGACTCTGTTTGTTGAGCAAAACCTCTATCTTTATAGCAATACAGTCAACATGAGAGACTTCAGAAATCATCCTGCAATTCCTTAAACAAATCATCTGCTTTGTTAACCTTTGTCTTCTCAGACATTAAATATTTCTCTTCTCCCCCACTCCATCTTCCATAAAAGCTTGGTTAGTGTTGATTAGTATTGTTTTAGATATTTTGTTAATCTGCTTAAAATCAGGGAAAAACATTCATTTTACAAATCAGTGGTACCTCGAATGATCTGCAATTTAGGTTATATGAAAAGGACTCCTAAGATTACATTTAATTACACTAAACAGTAAATACAGTTCTGTCTTTCTGTAAAATTCAATTTGCAAACATTGTTTTCTCCTATCAACACATTGTCTGTTTTTAGAGAAGAAAACCATGACCCTTTCGTGTTCCATTCTCCCACTCAGTGCTGTAAAATGCAAATGAAATTATTGTTCTTTCAAGTATAAAAAGTTTTTGGCAAAACCCTCAAGTGAGGTAAATCAGCGCATCCTTGTTGAAGCCAGTAGAGCTGCTCTGCTTTATATGAGCTAAAGTTGTGATCCAGTAGATTAGTTGCTTTCTTTGGGGCTAAAGCTTCACTCTCTCTGCATTTAACTCACAGAAAAGCTGCAAAACCTCCTTCTGAGGCTTTGCAGTTACCTGCACTGAAGCACCAGCTATAAGTAGGGATCAACTTCTTTGCCCCTTTCAGTTCATTCTTGAAAAAATATAATTTACGCTGCAATATTTATTTCACACTTGGTAGGCTGGTAGGAAATTTCAGTACATCCCCCCAGTATAATTACAAGTGCTTTTTTTCCTGTTCCTCCAGAGAGTGCTTCCTAGGGACATGCAGACAATAAGTCTCATCTAAGGTTCAGTGAAAATATTTGAGTAGGTTCTGCCAAGAAACTAGTATTTCAAGATATTTTGAACATAAAAGCCATTCCAGGGAAAACTGATCCCACAACAGGACACAGCTATTTTTAAAATTGCCTCAGGCTTTGCAGCTGGGGTTTTATTTGTTTTTGGTGGGCTTTTTTATTATTATTCCTTGACATTTTAAAGATAAGTCTTGTGTATGAGCATTCTACAGAGCAGTCCTGCAAAAGTCAACACTTCCAGGCACTTTTTCACAGCAAAGCTACTAAGCATAGGTTTTATCCATGTCTACTATTATTCCACAATAACAGAGCCACTAAGATCTGTCTGTGTCTAGGGTTTTGTTGATAAAATGCCAACACAGAGAACCTCAAGCTGCACAAGTAATACTGTTATTGTCAAGATTCAAAACAGCAGAGACATGAAAGACTTGAAGATGTCCCCATGTACTGCAAGGCTCTGTATTTTCTAACTGCCCCTATGCATCTTTGTCTTGCCTAGATTCTGAAGTTGCGTAAATGTAAAAATATTTACCGAGGTTCCAGAATTATTCTTGATTGAAATTGGTATCTAAATCACCCAATCCTTCTTCATTTTTCTTGGCTTGTTTCTCTTTTTCCAGCCTGTGGTCTCCAAGGTGGGTCAGTGTTTTTAACTGCACCTTTTTAGACACAGCCACTGAATTCAGAAGACAAACGTATGTTCTCCCTGCTCCTAAAATCATCAGTTTGATTTCACTGGGAGCAGGACTTGCCCTAGGAATGCTGCACTTTTGAACAGACACAGACTCAAGGTTTGTGTCCAGTAGTCTGGTTTTCAGCCATTCACTTAAATCAGAAATCATAAGATCAAAAAACTACCTTGTTAATCATTTTTCCATCTAGGTACTTGTATGTCCCGCTGTTGCCATAATTTGTAAGTGCTTCCCAAGGTTTTAAAAATAGAAAGAACAAAATGCTCTCCTGCTTTCTTACCCCCTCCTTTATTTTCCAAACCCTGTGAAAAATAGCTTGCTTTAGAAGGATTTACTTTGCCTGCCTTATTTGCTTCTTTGCATATGCAAAGAATTTGCAGAGGGAAAGATGCATTGCGGGAATGGGTCCGGCAGAAATGCTGCCATTCTTCACAGTGGTCAGGACCACATTCAGTATCCCTGAATTCCTCTCCTGGGACACTGCTGTCTCTGTTACTTCAACCTCTCACGCTGCTGACACAATTCTTGTGGACAAATATTTTTTGCCAGATAGTCATGACAGAAACTGAACAGGGGTACCTCAATATTTAATGTACTCTGCAAATTGTCTATACTTCAGCATGCATGGCTTGCCCTTTGTCAGCTTTGGTTTGGTTTTAAGTCCTGAACAGGAGGGATTTTCAGGTAAGCCAACAGCCTGTTAAAGCCCTGCAGCACTGGTGAATGAGCAGTTCCAGAGTGTGTCTGCTTTCCTTAAAAACTTTGGAGAAGCAGGGAAAAAACTTCATGAGTTCCCATAGTGGTAAAAGGGGTGAGTTTGAAATGCATTATTTGAAAACAACAGGTTTTCAGCAATGTTGGTACCCTGCCATAATTTTATGCCAATCAGGATGTTGGGAGGAGGTGACGTGCTATTTTTTTTATTTATCTTTCTGTTTGTCTTGACTTCTTTCTATTTCTCTTGCTTCCAAATGGAGGCCACCCATAAGAGTAAGAATGGCAGGTGTCCAGTGCAGGGCTGAGTTAAATACTCTCTGCGTTGACTTGGATCCTCTCCTGCCCTTTAGACAGTTTCTGTTTGGTACTCAGATGTTATCTAGTTTTTTTGCATTGGAGGAAATGAGGGTTGCAGCTTTCAATGCTGTCCTCATGGATTGCCTTCAATAGCAGTTTGTAGTGTACATATTCTGACTTACTGGATACAAAAGTGTTAAAAACATTTCCCTGGTTTCTTGTTGTTAGTGGTCTTACGGTCAAATAAGATATATTTCTATCAGCAGGGCCTTTGCTTTGCAATCCAGCTATTTTGATCAAACCCTCCAATTCTTTGTAGTTTTCGTATTAGGCTGATCCATTGTTTCTTTTTCTGAAGCAACAGAAATCAAGGGAAATCTGTCTGAGAAGGTGATGGCACTAATTTCTCCTATAAAGACAAAGCTTAGTGCTGAATCTGCGATTCTGTGATCTGTGTTAATTATCTTGCCTTCACTGCAAGTTAAAAATGGGTGAAATTATAGGGTTTTCTTCACCCAAACAGTACCATATCTAGGAAAGTATTTCCATGCTCTATTTAAAAACCAGGCCAGACCATATATTTATGGCAAGCTGACAGTCCTGAGTCTGTGTTTTAAACTTCAGGGCTAAGTGGACTTGAAGGTGCACTTATCTAGAAAGTTCAAAGCAGAACACAGCTGGGAAAACCTGCCTCACTTGCCTTCCTCCCCTCCAACACACATGTGTTTTGCTCATGTGCAGGAAATGTTTTCAGTAGCAAAAATTATTTTTGTTCAAAAAAGACAAATAATCCAGGACTTCCTAGTCCATTTACAAGCTTAAACTGGAAAGGACAGAAGTGTTTTCACTAATAAAAGATATCTCTAGTCCTCAATCAATTCAAGTCTGTTTTTTTAATAGCAGTCGGGGAAATGGTGGCAATAGTTACACAACTGCTGCCCTGGGGGAGTTAAATTTTGCTTTTGGCATCTCCTGTGTTAAGCAGAGAAGAGCTGTTTGGGGCTAGAAGAATGATATATATATCTGCGGGAGGGAGGGAGCTGCAGGGGAGCAGGGAGCACTTTAAATGAATTCTTTAATGGGAGCCCTTTCCAGAAGGCATCCGTGGTATTCCTCTGCAAAAGGAAGAATAAGTACTCAGCACCATATATGGTGACACTTTTATGTTTTTTAATATAAACATGTACAGGCTGGAGCAACCCATGTAGATGGGTTTTGCTGATTGGTTGGGCCAGAGGGGAGGGAAGGAAATGAGACCCTGTTTTTAATATCTTAACATTAGAAAACTTAAGAGCTTGGGTTTGAATAAATAAACAGCAGGCAGAGTTGGAAAGATTTTCAGCTTTGCAAAACAGCCCTTTCCTCTGTCTTGATTTTCCAGCTTTTGTATTTGTTTTCCTTTAGCTTGTTTGTTTGCAGCTGCTTCATTCTGTAAATTGCTTTGATTTTTGTTCAGGGAGTATGTTCCCAGTGCAGATAGCAACAGATCAGTAAAAGCTATTTGAGATAGCTTGGCTCCAAATATAAGGGGACCAAATCCACTCAGTCAATCCCCAAAATGCTGGGCATAGAAAAGGAGAACGCCACACTGGGTTTGGGCTGCTTCAGTGCAATACACAATCACTTAGCTCAGGCAAGTTACAGAGGAAGAAACCCCTGTTTTTCTGATTTCACTTAAATATTTCAGGAACCAAGTTGGAGAATGCAGCTGCCAGGTGTCTCTGATGTTGCGGGAGAGTTCAGCTTCCACAGCAGAAATGCTCAGAGAGTGAGTATTTTTCCCAGGGACTTGCATGGGTGGGTTCTATTTTTTGCTCCGTTAATTCCCTGCCCTTACAGACCCAGGCTGGCTGCTGTTCAACCTAATCCCCAAATGTGACCTAACAAATTGTTTTCATCATACAAGCTAAGCACATTGTACCAAGCCAGAGTAGAGAAGATCTTTTTTGTTTGTGCCCTTATATGGCTCCTGAAGTCATCATTGATGCAATAAACTAATGGAGTATGCTCCTCTAATCAACCTCCCCTTCTATAAACACATTTTGTTCCTGCTCTGAGATTGTTCCCTGACATTTTTAAACCAGCCCCTTTCCTGGCTCTCTTTCTTTTCTTTTTCGGATCATAGTGGGAGGGAATCAGCCAGCTCTGGAGAGCAAAGAGATGGTGGAGATCATGGTAAACTAACATTTGGTAGAACCAGTGGCTTCAAAAAGAACAGCAGTGTAACCAGAGTAGCTGAGGAAGAGCAGGAAGACGTCCGAGGCGTGCTGAAGAGGCGAGTGGAGACTCGGGAGCACACAGAGGAGAGCCTGAGGCAGCAGGAAGCTGAACAACTTGATTTCCGTGATATTTTAGGCAAGAAAGTCAGCACCAAAAGTTTTTCTGAGGAGGAACTGAAAGAAATCCCAGCCGAGCAAATGGACTTCCGAGCAAACCTGCAGCGGCAGGTCAAACCCAAGACCTTGACAGAGGAGGAGAGGAAAGTCCATGCTCCCCAGCAGGTGGACTTCCGCTCTGTGCTGGCCAAGAAGGGCACCCCAAAAACCCCATTGCCGGAGAAGGCACCACCTCCTAAACCTGCAGTTACAGATTTCAGGTCTGTGCTGGGCTCAAAGAAAAAGCCACCTGCAGAGAATGGCAGCGCTGGCACCCCAGCACCAAATGCTCGCACCAACTCTGAAGCCCAGAATGCGACCCCCAATTCTCAAGCCCCTGTTGCCAAACCAGCAGTGAAAAAAGAGGAGAAGAACGACAGAAACTGTGAACATGGCTGTGCAGTGGTGGATGGTGGAATAATTGGGAAAAAAGCTGAAAACAAAGCACCAGCAAGTAAAGGAACAGCACCTTCCTTTACAGAGAAGCTTCAGGATGCTCACGTAGTTGATGGTGAGAAATTGGTCTTACAATGTCGGATTTCCTCTGATCCTCCTGCAGCTGTCACCTGGACTCTAGACAGCAAAGCCATCAAATCATCAAAGTCCACTGTCATCTCCCAAGAAGGTAAATTAATTGCATTACAAGCCAGCTGGATGGCACACTGTTATATCTGGCTCATGATTAATAATATTTAGTTTGTTAAAGGTAATGCAATACTTTATTTAAGTCCTGTGCCAGTAACTGTTCCCAGATGCAGCTTTCTTGTTATTTCAGTGGAGTACACAAGGAACAGTATTGTTTGACATTTCTTGCAGATTCCCCTTTAACAGCCTGCAGATGTAAATTTTATAAAGTTGAACTTCTTGCATTTTTAAATGCTGTTTACATTGCTAACGCTGTTTAAGGAGCTGGTACATGATTCTTATTTAAACTGAACTTTAAGGATTTAGAACATTGAAAACATAATAATATTGCTGGTTTAAAAATTCTAATTTAATTCTTCTGTATGTTTAATATTTCAGGCTTTTTATTGCAATAGGAAACACAGAAGCAAAGAGGGGTTGTGTCATAGAAAGAAATTACTACAAATACAAGTTAAGGTCAGAGTTGAGAACAGATTTCCAGTGTATTTAATGCCCCACCACAGATGCTTCTGTTGCCATTACAAACACTGAAATATTTGAACTCCACTGTCTTGGTGACTTTTAACTAACTTCGAAACAGTATAGAATCTGGTAGAAGTCACTAGAGGAAATACTTACTGTTTTCAAACTGAGTGATTCCTTTATATTTCACATTTTGGATGATCAAAGCCTACTAGACTGGTTTTTTGCATGAAAGTTAATGTTGTATCTAGACAAAATATATTTTCCTTGGGACAAAAATAGGAAGGAAGGACAACTGATAGCACAAAAAAACTTCTTTTCTTCATATGTGTTCCATAAAACACTGAGGGAATTATCTAAGAATGGTACCCTCTGGTGTATTGTAGCAAAAAAGTTCATGTTTACAGTACGAATTACAGCTTGACACAGGGGTCTGCACTCTTACTTTTGAATCTTCCTTCATTTAATCCAGACTATTTTTAGTGTTACCAAATGAGAACCAAATTAATATGCAGACTAGTTCAGCACAACCAGTGAATCCTTGTGCAGTGTTCCAAGCCGAGTTAACACAAGCACTCTCCTGAAGTGGATGCAGTCAGAAACAGCATTGTCTTCAGAGAGGGTTGGGGTACTCGAGTAGTGCATTAAGGAGATACTAAAATAAGTAGATGGAGAAAGGGAAATGGTAGCAGGTGCATTGTGTCTGGCCTGTGTCTGAAGTAGCAAAATGTTGTTTTTTTTTTTGTGAGTACATGTTGATTTTCACCCAAGGGGACTGCATAAAATAAGGATAAGTGTCATGTACGTGAGGAAACATTGACTGGTGGAGATGCCATTCATATAAAAGGGACTGACAGAATCAGTCAGTTTAGCTAGCCTTATGCTGGAAGCAAGATTTCAAGGCTTTTCTTGGAGTTGCTCAGAGTGAAAAAGAAATTATGCATCCCAAAGTTGCATGACTCCTGTCAAAGTACATCAGATGGACAGCATCTCTGTACCAAAGCTTCTGAGTTTTGGTGGCGCTTCCTAAAGTCCCGAAGCTTTGGTGTTATGGTGCTGCAGAAAGCTGTTTTATTGACTGAAATAATCTGAGTAATTGACTATTATAATCCCCCAACTCATATTCACTCTATAAAATGGTACTGTGGGGCTGCAAATCCAGTGTAGCTGTTCACAGTGAAATGATCCTGATGTCCAGAAATGCTCTGCCACCTGCCTAAGCAGGGAGTGGTACTTTTCCCATCCAGTTTGTCTGGGCAGGGTGATGGTCCAGGGTGTCACACATTAGCAGTGCTTTCCACTGAGGTCAGGATCAAAGGTCAGCACTGCATAAGGAATCTACTGTTCCAGGACAGCTTCTTGCAGGGGGTGCAGACACTGTCCTTATGTTCCACTTGTACCTGCACTGTTACACTTGTATCATGCTTAGCAGTCAGTGTTATCAGTACTTCAAAGTCAGGCTTTCTTTTGCACATATTTGCAGAGGATCTTAGAAAGAATTATTACACAGGGCTGTAAGTTTTTTCCTTTAATGGAAAGACAAGGAATGAGGATTAGAACTATTTTTTTAAAAAACCTTATTACATACCCTCTGGTACACTGAGAAGGTGCATTGCATGATGGTCTATTTGGGTTTTTTTCCTGACGGTACCTGCTAGCTTTGGCACTTGGAGAAGAATGGGTTGCTGCTCTCTCACTGTAGGATGCTTTTGTGCCAACCGTTAAGTAATTAACTAGGTATGCATGACACTTTAAGTAAGTTCCAGATTTCACAGAGATTCAATTTTCTCTTTTTCCCTATTTAGGAACACATACATACTTGAGGGAGCCAAGGGAGGAGAAAGAGTAACCGGAGTAACAGACTAGAACTGAGAAACAGCAAATTCATTCGCTATCAGGAAATACTGTTCAATAGGGAAACTGTATGGATTAGTCTCACAGATAGTGTTTGGTGCAGCCTTAAACACAGAGAGCAACAATAACACTGGATGCAGTACACAGCAGGCCAAAGCCAGAGTCCCATTGTCACTCCCACAGGTGTCATGTCCTTCAGCAGCAGTGCCTTTGGCAAAGCTTGGAGCAGCATTTAACGGGCCCTGGAGATAATGCTCTAGAGTCACCCTCAGCTGCAAGAAGGCTGAGTCTGTGGGGAAGAAGAGGAATTCAGAGCAAACAGACCTAGCTCATCTTAGTGGGATTAGATCTTGCAAAGCCATTTTTTATTTCTTTGGTATGATCTTGCTCCTCTTGTGTTCAGCAACAAAATCCAGTATGGAAGAGGATAGACTAGATCTACTCTTAGCAATTTCACCAACTGCTTTTGTGCTGCTGTAATGTTTGGTGGTGACCACGGGAGGGGGGTTTTCAGATTCTCCAGAGGTATTTCACAATAACTTATGTGTTCTTAATGAGTTGGATACTGGAAAATTCTCTGTCTAGTGTAATGCATGTCCATCTGCTTCTTAGCCACACTACTAGCCCATCTCAGTATGGAATACTGTCCCACAAACTTGTCAGTGTAAGCAATGTATGAACCCCCAGAATGCCATGTATTTGTGGTTTGGAAATTGAATTATTCCTCTCTGTCATTCCCAAAAGACAGAAAAAAAAAAAGGCAAAAAGAGACAGCAGTTTGCTCATCTCCTGGTGCCAAATAAATTGTGAAGATAAATACATAAAATCCAGTTTCAGGAACGTGTGATTGAACAGTGGCATATTTGGCCAGGAAGGTCAAACTTATGTGTGTAACAAGTTGACAGGACAGGCAAACTATGTAAAACTATGTCCTTTTGTCACTCACTGAAAATAACTTTGCTTGGCATATTTGTCCTAGTTGATAGTGAGGCTGTTAGAAACAATGCTGTTCACAGGTCTCCTCTGTGCTTGCAGAGCCTGACTGACACTAAATTGCCCACCCAAGGCAGTTTAGCCATTGGAGTGCAGGAAAAGGGAGAGTGTTATCCCTGCTTCTGTACCATTGGAGAAGCCTGCATACAAACACCAGCATCAGAATAGTCTCTGGCTGGGAAGGCCTTTGCCAAAAGAAAAGCTAAACCCTGCTCCAAAAAAGACCTTCATCTTCAGGCATATTTATGAGGTATTTGTGCTGTTCTGGTAGTTCATCTGGGGCTTGCAATGTATTCCATTATTCCAGGGTTAAATTTAGTTAGAAGTCAGAATCCGGGCAGCATTATCCTCTATGTCACAATCACAACAATAGCTAATATCATGTCACGTTCCTTCCATTTTACATTTCAACTATTTTCCCTTTGAAATCATGAACATCAGTACACTTGTTCTTCCATTCCTTTTAACAGCTCCCCAAATAGTACTCTGTTGGTTGATTGGCATGATTTTTTGCTTAATGTATCATTTTTGTGATGAAGTGAGCTTTTGCACTATTTTTCGAACATAGTAAAATTTTATTAATGGTTTGATTTTATGTTTTTCTTCTTTTAAACTTGTCATAGTGCAATTATCTACATTCCTGAGATAGATAATAATGTGCTTTTTGCCCATGAAAGATCAAAATAAATTGTTACTAACAATAAAATAGGGTACTCATAAATTAGAGCATTATGCATTTATATGGTATGGGGTAGATGATGCACAGTTAAGAGGCACTTTAATATGAGAGACTTCTTTGTTTGAAGTTATGGGGGAATTTTGTTTGGAAAAAAGCTTTTAAGAAGGCTCTAGCAGACACTGCAGTGAAGTTAGACATATAAGGACTGAGTAGAACAATTTTCCTCACAGGGTGAACTCTTTAGAGCAGGACCCGTTTTGTTTTACACTTGTATAGCACTGGCCCAGCAGTGCCCTGTGCTACTGTCCTGCTGTGTGACTCACTCTTGGACAGAAAATCCATGGAGAAAGTTCTTGCATGGTTCCAAAACTTGTTCCATAAGATGGTAGTGAAAGGGCTTTGCAAGCCAGCATCCTTAGTAAACTGGTCAGCTGAGGTGTACAGTGAACACAAGTCAAAACTGGCAAACTTGTAATTTTTAAAGTCAGCTTGGTCTGCTATGTTTGCATGGATTTATTACTATATGACTATATAGATGGAAGAGGAACTGTCTAATATAGTCTCAGGTAGCAGTGATGGTGTAGCTTAGAAAGCACCCTGAGTTTGTATTGCTTTGTCTAAGCCAGCGTTTTTTTCTTCCCAAGTCTCTTGGCAGCATAAAGATTTGGAAATCTTCTTAGCAATAATGCCTTAACAACTTTCCTGTGACTTAACATAACTCCTAAATCTTCCTATCAGTTGTGCAAGTCCGTGTCTGCCAGTCTAACTAGGATCTGCCGTGACATTTTTGTTTTCTTTCTAATTAACTTTGAGCAAGAATCTGGTGTGTAATTAACATGACTCTATGTATTGCTGAAAGTAGATGGATTTTGCACCTTACAAAAGCTTCTTCAGATCGTTTAAGGCTAGGGAGATCATCTGAGCATCAGTTCTGACAGAACACCATGTTTGTCACAGGCCACATTTCCCTTTGTCATTTATGTCTGAATCTATCTTCTTCCAGAAAAGGCATGTAGTGTGAATTTAAATACAGCAAAAGAGAGACATCTGCTATAACCACTGGTTATTTATTGCAGTGTCTAACTCTTCTAGTAAGAGTTTTGTTACTAAATCAAGAAACAAAACAATGCCTTATTTCTGAGACAGAATGGCTTTGACTCTTGTAACCAAGATATCTTTCTCCTTTTTTTTGAAATTTGACAAGTCAAGCTCTTACTAACTTTTTCTCCATGCTGTGCTTCATCCAGCCCTTGGAGGCTTGGGTTTGTTTTGAGTTGGTTTTCTTTTCAATACCTCCTCTGCAGTTGCTTTTTGTTGGTTTATTATCCTGTTTAGAAAACAGCAGCAGAATCATGTGTGGGTATCAGCATCAGTGAGATGGAGGGCACCTTCCTGTTGCTGCCCTTGCTGGAGGTTATTGGTCCTCTTTCTACCTCACAACATTGGAGCTCATGTTTGCCATTTCTCTATTCAACCTTTAAACTTGAATATACAGCATCCCTTGCTGCCATCAGTGCTTGTCTTTTCACTGTTTCAAGCCCCTTTTTCTTTGAGTGAATGGGACTCAGCTTAACAAGTAAATGAGATTGTTTATGAGGACTGTCCTCCTTCCTCTCTTTCTGTCTTTTCCCTTTCCAAGATTCTTTCTAGCATCTGTAAATTTATAAAAGTTAATTTATGAGTACTTCCACATCATAGATTAAAATATTTAATACCTTGGATCCTAGTCTGATCACAGAGGAAATCCACTAGAAACAGACTGAGTGATGATTTCCTATTGTCAGCTTCGTTAGGAGATCTTTATTTTGGCAGCTCTAACTCCTCCCAAATCAATGTCATCAATATAGTAATGCAGCAGTAATAACAGCAGAATAATGTGCAATACCACAAATATTTCAGTAAAGATTAAGAGAATTACCTTTGCACAGATACATTTGCCAGTTAAATGTCTAATATCATGAATCATGAAAGCAGGTTTTTTACACTGTTTTCCTTAAAACTATCAGTTAGCAGTAATTACATTTGACATTTCTTCTTCTCTGAAATTCATGTGGTTTTTTCACTGGTTTTTTTTGTTGTCATTGTAACTGTAGTCAATATTTTCAAGGTCAACCCACTTCTCATTTTTAAACATGACTGTGACACTAGCATATATTTGAACTTTCCCAGACAATTTGAGATTTATTAGAAAATTAACACTATATGCCAATGAATTCCTTAAAAAATTATTGTCTCCTAGGCACAATTTCTCACAGAGTGTTTATTAATATTGCCTAAATACTCTACAGTACTTTTTTATACCATGGGATACAAATGAGAGAGCCATAAACTTGAGTCTGCATCATGGACAGGAGTCAGGAGGTTGGCCAGCTAGATGCCAGCGTGGGGAATGAGAATAAGGAGCTGTTTTTTGTTGGTTTGTGTATTTGTTTTATATCTGAGGTTGACTTTCTGTGGAGTTTCATGGAAAGAATGCAGAAGCCTAGAGATATTTTAAACTGTCTTGCACTATTTTTGAGTAAGTCAGAGAACCCTTTAATAGCTCAAAATTCAAGGGAAAGGCTTTGTGTATCTAACCCAAAGTCTCCAGTGAGCTATCAGCTTCTGTGGCTGTTAAGGTCTTTTCTAGAGCTGCACCAGTCCCAATGTCTAAGTGTTAGATTCCAGTATTCATGTTTATTCCAGTCCTGCACTTTGGGACAATGTTTAAGGATCATCCATGGCCTGGTTCCTAAAAAAAATAGAGGGTTGAGGGGACAAAATAGATAGCAAGTATTTTTAGCTGACTGGGATTTGTGAAGTGCCAGGATTTCAGAATACCCAACTGGAATAACCAGTCTGGGCTTTCCAGCAGTTCTAATAAGCTTGTTTCAGGTCATGAAGGGGTTTGCAGAGGAAATACCAAATACTTCATTGAGAGACATTTGGCCTTCTAGCCTCGGGAATTGACTGTAGCTCTAGATCACAGAACATAGGCCTGGTTGAGAAGTTTCCGGTCCTTATGAAATCTCATCAAGTTTTACCTGGGTGTCAGTGATTTGGGGTTTTTTCCTGGTTTTCTATGAAAATGAGGTTTCTAGAGCCATGCTCCCTCAGCCTCCCCTTATACTCCTGATCCAACCTGGCCAATACTTTCTGATCCATTGGCCAATTTCATACCTAGTCCTAGTAGTCCACAGTTTCACAAATACTAGTGGCTATATAAAGGAGAGTGACCCAAATTATCTCATTTTCCCTTCACTCTTCCAGTGATTGGAGGGCTACTGCCATTGTATTTGGTGGTAGCAAGAAGCCCAGCAATCCCCATGTACTTTACATGTGCTTTTCCAGTGTAGTTCCTGGGGAGAAAGAAGTGGAGGAAAATAGGATGCAGATTATTTCTGCAGGGAGGTGGGAGTTAGGAGGAAAAAAACCAGATTTCCTTCACCTCCCTCACGAAATAACTTCATTAAATGAGTGTTGACCCTGTGTCACATTAGTCTTTAATGAGCTGAGGAAGGGCTTTTGAGCAGGTAGAAAACTCCTGCAGAAGCTAAAGAAAATTCTGCGTTGTTCCAGTCCCTTAACAATTCATTTATTCTTAGAGGCCTGGCTCCTTTCCTCCAGTAAGGTGGCCAGAGGTCTCCTTCATATGTGTGTGTCTTTGTTCCATAGTTTCTGTTTTTTTCAACAGCATCTTTGAGTTTCAATGTGCGATGTTTTCTATTCATGTTACATAGATTTATACAAATTCTTAGACTGGAAGTTATCTTTGGCTTGCTCTCTAAATGTCTCTTTAAACAGCAGAGACATGTGAATTTATATTTGCTAGATGCCTGCAAGAATACTTTTCTACTGTCTCTCCTCCATTTGGAATGGAACTGCAGCTCGTGACATTTTTGGCTTCAGCCTGACTCATGGAAAAGCATTGCCTCAGAGAGGGCATGTGGATTTTCTTTTCACCCTGTGGCTGACTGCACACAGCCCATGTGAGTGAGGGGTCAGTGCTCCTCTTCTGAGATAGTTTTCACATCATTTCTCAGGGGAAAATAGTCATTATTTAGAGCTTCTTGATTTTGTGGAGGATGATAAAGAGGGGAAAAAATAATTTTCTTCTAACTGTTGAGTGTTTCTGGCAAACCAAATTTGTTGGAAACCATTTAAATGTTTTTTATAAGATTTATCTTGAATAATGACGTCCAAGTTTAAAATGAGAGAAAAATCTGAATGCCAAGAGCATAATTGCCATGTCCGAATGGAGCTCATCTCCAAAGAGAACCAGTAAACTCCTGAAGTTCTTCGGATGGAGGGGAGTTCTTTTCAAGGTCCTTTTCATGGACCGGTATCACCTGTGCCTGTGCCATCTCCCACATCACAGGGGACACATTTGATGGGGAGCCTGGGGTTGAGTACTCTGGAAGGCAGAAGGCAGCTTCCAGTTACCATAGAGAGAAAGGTGCTGGGAAATTTCCTTACGTCTCAGGAAACAGGGTAAATATCTGAAAAAACCCCATCTATTCAATCTTGCCATTAATTAGGAACTGCTGTGAGAAAGGTAAATGGAGGAAGGGGGAAGGTTTTACTGCAGTGGAGGTAAGTGGAGGGTGGAGGTGTTCTGGACAGGCCAACAGCCGTGGGCTGAAATGCACAATGCCTCAGGCTGTGTTTAGGGGACAGACCCAGCTTTCCAGTGAGGAAGGAGAAAGCAAGCCCACACTTCACCCTCACTTAATGAGGGATATTTGGAAGGGGAAAGTGTGGAGCATTTTAATTGGGGTTCACCCTGGAGAGGAAAGTACTTCATTGTTCCAAGCAATGCAAGTGAATGTAAGGGACAAAGTTCTTCTTCCTCATCCCCCATCTACTGGGAACAACTTCTGTTTTGGTTCACAGAGTTTTAATTTTTAAGAGGAAATGTATTTCCCTTGGGTCATACCAAGCTTCCCTTGGTAAATAACGAGCTTATGTTGCATCCTGTTTCTGCAAACCCAATTAAGTCAAATTTTGGGGCTTTGTTTGGAAAGAAATGGATTTGTTGCAGTGACAAATTTGATTGCCACTAATATGTTGGACTTTCTAGTGGATGTTTTACAATACCAGGCAGTTATTCATTAGGAAATTCAAGCAAAAAGAAAATGTCTTTCGGTGCCATTTTTAAACTTAGGCACTAAGCTGAAGTTCTGGTCTCACACATGTGAATGCTCATGGGAGTGCTAGAGACAAGGCTGAATCAAAACATTGCAGATGGGCATTTGACAGTAACCCTCTTATTTACACTTCTACACTATGAGCTCTTTTGGAAGAAAGTCACCTGAATGAGGACTTCTGATCTCTGCTGTTAGACAAAGAAGAGCAGCAGAGGTGCTGCTCTGGGTCTTCTCTACCTTTATCCATTAACCAGTTCAGGGCTGCGGGGACAACTTGGAGTGTCCTAGGGAAAAGCAATAGTATTCAATTTTTTATTTATTTACCATTAATAAGGTTCCAATAAGGTTGAATTTTTAAGGACAGCATTTTCTAGCAGTGAAGATCACCTGTAGTGAAGGACTGGCTCATGTGATGCCTTCTGCTCCTTACTAGCACTAAGGTTTTTGTGAACTGCAGCATAACATGCATTTGATCTCTCCCTCCTTTGTACAGGGACAGTCTGCTCACTGACCATTGAGAAGGCCATGCCTGAAAATGGGGGCGAGTACAAGTGCATAGCTGAGAACCCAGCAGGGAAAGCTGAATGTGCTTGCAAAGTGGTGGTAGAAGGTAAGTACTGTGATGGGTACAAGAAAACCCTTCCTTAGAACTTCCTCCTTTCCAACTTATTTCCCAAGAACAGCCTTTGGGAACTAGTTACATACACAAAAAGAAAAAGAACTTTACCTCTTTCCCTTCTGCACTTGGTCAATAGATAATTCAATGTCTCCCATAAAGGAGCATGAGCAGAGAGACAGTGCCATGCCAAGGGCTCTGGCTGCTTTGTGGAAAAATCTGTGTTCTCCTGCTGCCCACTGTTTTTCTACAAGGTTTTTAGAGCAGTAACCTGAACTTGTAAGATTTGTTTCTGAGCTGTGTGCATCCTTTGAGAGCCCATAAAAATTCCCTGTGTGAGCCTGGATGTCAGTCTGCCTCAGGACTGCATGTGGCACATTTCTCACTCTACAACTCCCCAATTCTTTGCATTCACAGTTGTTAGGTCATTTGGTTTTCTAGCATAAGAGAGCAAAAATAAACAAATTAGCAGCTGAACCACCCTTGTGTTCCATAGTCTTAGAATGTGGATAATTTACTGACTAAAGTACTTGTTTTCAGACACAGTCATGCTGATGACACTGTACTCTTGTCAAATAGTCTTGGCCTTGGGCGAGGCCAAGGTGAGGCTGAGTGAGACACAGGGTTATAAAGCTGCCATGGAGTTTAAATTATTTAAGGGGCTTTAAGTAACCAAATGTCCTTCTTATCAACTCACCTTCTGGTGAACTTATTTTTGAATACTCTGAGACTTTCCATTGTAATCAAATGAACAGAAAATTAGACAACAAGCCTAGTAACATGGAGCTTGGGTACTGAACCTTCACAGCTGTGTTGCAGATGTGGTATTTGTGGCAAGAGGTCTAGAAAAGAAAACTATTCTTTTTTTCCTGATGTTGCATGACACAATGTAAGAATGTGATCCTGTAACTCCTCACTAAAGGACAGTCTTCATGTAATTGGAAGAGGAATTAATTACACATAAACTTACAATTAAATATACTGGCACCTCTAATGGCACCTTCTGTGATATTAATAGTCACAGCATAATCTGTCTTAGATATTTGATAAATTGTTCTTTATGGTCCTGTAATTTAAAGTAATAAATTTTGTCAGTACTGAAATTCAAAGAAGAGGCTTTAAGCAAAATCTAGTCCCTGAAATACCTTAACCACCACATATCCAGAGTGTTGAAGGATCAGATCATCAAAAGCTTAGCATACAGTAGTTCTCTAGAGCTGCCCTAGCAACTCTTAAATGTCTCAGCCACTTATGTGTTTTTCCTCTGTCTTCTGATCTCCTTCAAGTAGTTGCTTTTCTTCCTGAAGATTCCCTTAGCATACTTCTCCATTAAAAGTTTCCTGCTGGACAATGCATGCGCTGGGAGGCTGAAGGTAGAGTTTGGCTTGCAAAGTCTTGATCATGGAAGGCTGTCAGCTCCTTGCCTGATGATGTGAATGACATTACCTCAGCTGTCTGGCTTTCTGTGGTGGTGGCACCCATGGCATTAGGAGCTCTCTGCTCACATCATGTTGGGCACCAGAATGACCACATTCCTTACCCCAGTACTGGCTGCCTCATCTGCCTTTTTCATTCTCCACCGGCATGCTACTGAGAAGAAGTTTTTGAGGAATGGCACCATCGATTCCAGCTATTTAGGAAAGACGCCATTTGATATCCCATGTCTGCGACTGGCAGAGGGGATGACTGTTATTTTTAAATGAGAATTGTGATCTCAAACAACAGTTCAAGTTTCTCCCTTCTTCAGTCTACTGTCAGGATCCCAGATGCTGATTTTTAGACTAAGTAACCATAATCATTATACTTCTTTTGACACCATGGACTCAAAATAAGAATGGAGGAATGTTTGACTTCAGTTGGCAGATCTGTAGAATCTGAGTGTCTGACCTCTCACAGAGCCTCCTTCTCTGAATTATTTACTAGGAGGTTCTCTTTTCCCCTGTTAACTTTTAAGGAAACTTAGATAAATTTTCACACTCTGGCACCTAGAAGAAGGTGACTAAAATAGCTGTTTCTGTAACATTTATGTCATCTTTTTCTCTGGTAGCTAACAGCTCTCTCACTCACAAATCCTTTGAAAGCTGAATATTTGAAAGCTGTAAAGTGATACAGCTATTGCTGAGATCATAATCCATAATCATAATCTTTCTTCCAAAGATAAATGTCAGGATCAAACAATCTAATAAGCAGAGATTGTTAGGATTTACATTATAGGACATAGAATCCTAGAATGGTTTGTGTTGGAAGGAACCTTAAAGATCATTTTGTTCCAACCCCTGCCATGGCCATAGATCGGGTTGCTCAAAGCCCCATCCAGCCTGGTCTTGCACACCCTCAGGGATGGGAAGTCCACAACCTCTTTGGGCAACCTGTGCCAGTGCCTCATGACCCTCACAGTGAAGAATTTCTTCCTAATATCTAATCTAAACTTTGCCTCCTTTATCTTAAAGCCATTCCTGCTTGACTTGGCACTACAGATCCTTCTGAAAAGTCCCTCCCCAGCTCTCTTGTAGCCAGTTTAGGTACTGGAAGAGGCTCTAAGATCTCCCCAAAGCCCTCTTCTCTTCAGGCTGAACAGCCCCCAACTCTCTCAGCCTGTCTTCATAGGAGAGGTGTTCCAGCCCTGTGATCATGCTCAGCCTGGAATAACCTTAAAAAATATGCACCTTTTATTTATATCTCATGTGGGATACACACGGAAGGGAGCTTTATTGACTCCTAGCTGTTGGTGTAGCCTGCAGTGATGAGCAGTTTCTGGGTAAAAGTTGTGCAATTGTGAAAATACTAGAATCCATCAAACTTCAGTCGTGTGGTGTCCCTTTTGGTGTTTCTATTTAGGAATAAATCAATGGCCAATAATATCTTCTTGGAAAGATTTAAACACATGGAGGAAATGTTATTCTTCAAAATGGCTTAATCTGAATAGATCACATAGACAATGGAATAGAAGAATTACATGGCAAGAGATTCTTTTGGATGAAATGATGTTTCGATATGGCTTTGTTTCCCTTTTCTCTGCACTGCCTAACACAGCTTTGTGCACATTGTATTTTGTCTATTTAGCTAAAATACCTGTCAGATGGTGCCTCTTGTCTAGCTGCTTACTTGGGTTTTCAGTGCAGCTGCTTTTGTAGAGAGTTTTTCCCTCTCTGATCCTTCTTCCTTTCAGAATGTGACAGTCTCCAGCAAATCTCTGCAGAAAATTTTTCTTAAAAGCCTGAAGGACAGCAATTTCCTCTAACTTTGCAGAAAGATCCAAAATAAACCTTTTATTAGACAGCTTTTTAATTATTGATTTTCAAATAGGATTTGTATTTTATTATTTGTTTTGATTGCAGATGCCTCAAAGACCTCAAAGCCTACTGAGAAGAAGACCAAGAAGCCTAAGACCACACTTCCCCCAGTGCTGCCAACAGAGAGTAAGTGACTGTGATTTGATTTGCTTTCTTTTCAGTGGAAACAAAAGAGTGCTTTGGGGTTCTGTGGTCATTCCCTTCTGTTTGCAGACATGGTATCAGAAGCCTGTGCTGTTTCTTTAGCCCTTGCACTTAAATCATGTGAAATGAGTTTTTGCCATGTGAGGATTAGAAATAAGAGCCCAAACTGTGAGTTCAGACCTCACCCACTCTAGTCTCTGTTTTTCATAATGGTGCAATAAACTTGTGACACTGATTTATTTTTGGCTGCCTCTCAAAGAGCACAGAAATACTCGAATAGTTTGCTTCAATTTGTGTTGTGTCCTGTGTAGACAATATGAAGTTTTACTATTGGCAGGCAAAGCATCTTGACTGAAACACTAGTCCTGTAGAATAATCTGTCCTTTTTTGGCATGGCCATGGAGAGTGGTTTTGCAAATTTTGCATTCTTTGTTTTAAGCCTAAATGCTTAACTTGCCTTTAATGCTTTCTGAAATAATAAATTAGCTATAAATTCCCATGTTTGCTACTCTGCATACATGCATTTGGTTAAGAGGAAACTTTAAATGGTAAAGGCAGCACAATAATATCAGTTTAGGAATTCCTGACACTAGTACTGCTTATGAAATTAAGAGATACAAATATCTCTTAAATCAAAACTGAGCTTTGAAAATTGTTTACCTAAGATGTCTACCATGTGGGTTCCTAAAAAAGAAGTAAAGACTTGGTTTGATAGAAACATGAAATATTTTATCCAGCTCTCTCAAAAAACAAACTCTAATCTGGTCTTCCAGCAATAACATTTTCAGCTGCTTTCAGCAGGACTCCGAGCAGTTTTATACTGATTGATGATCACAGGTGATAATTGTGCTTCTGGAATTGTGACTTACATAAAACTATGCCCTGGGCTACAGCTATTTCTGAGTTTCTGGCTGAGCATTATAACCCTCTCTCTCCAGCCTCTCTTTGGGGATGTGGGAAGAGTCACACTGACAGTGCACCTTCTCTGCACTTGAGCTTCAAGTGCCATAAATAACAACAGTTAAGAACAATGATTTTGTTATTGAACATCGATAGAAAAGAAAATTTTAAAGCCATTTAAATCTCCACGAGATAGCGTTTTGAATTGTATTTTCTATGCACACAAACACACACATTTCCTCTGATCCTCCCAGCAGTGTTACCAATTGCAGCTTTCCCAGGAGAAAGTGTGAGTTGGGAGCTAAGTCTAAATATGGAGCTATATGACCTGATCTACATTCTGCTTCTTTTGCTTTTGGTTTTAGTGGAAATTGGACATTGATAGCAAAACAGAAGCTACCAAATCTGGATGCAGAAATATTTGTGAAAAGAAGGTTGAAATAATGGGGAAAGGTTTTCTACATGGCATATTATATCAGTGTTTCAAGTTCTTGAACTTCTCATAAGCTCTTTTCTAAAAATACCTTTAAAACATCTTTCCTGCTGCACAGAAAACATCAAGGTAACCAGAGAGAATGTTAGGAAACTGGGCTTTGAAAGAGTTTTTGGAAAAGCTTTGAAAAATAAATATTTAATTTTAAAAGGATTTGGCTACAGAGATTTCACAGGTGGTTTTTCAACGTCTCAGTCTCTGAGGAATGTGAGTATTTGTCTGCTGAAATAAGTTTTTTATTTGTATGTTTCTCAGGGGCAAAATATACAAAACAGATCCAGTGGATTACACGGTTCCAATTTACACTGAAATCCTTATCAGATGTAGAGATTTTAAATTTCCTTACCTGAAAGAGAATGGGCTTAAGAAGTTAGATGTTTGTCTATCGTTACTGTATATCTCTCAAAAAGAAGGGTAATGGAGAATAACTGTGAATTAAGATGTCCCAGTCTAATAAGGAGATATATTTTTACTCTGATCTTTCTGGTCTTTGTTGCCACATCGTTACCAACAATCCTAGTGGCAAGTAGAGTGTACAGAATGATGCTGAAGAAATAGAGAACAAAATTTCCTAATAATATGATAATAATTAATAATGAATAGATTCTGACTTTTGAGTAGTAAATTCAGTCACAGCAGTATATACTCTATGGGATAGAGAGACTATGTACTCTACTGTGCTTTTTAGAAATACTTTTTAGAGAAAAGATCCCTATTTTCCACGTTCTGTAAAGAAGTACAAGTCAAATTTCATGGTTAGCAGCTATGTCATCCTTTTCTGCCTTCAGATAAATTACAAGTGATCCTTGGGTTTTTGCTCTAGTAGAAACTTTCAGGAAAGTAATTAACTGTAGGCTCCTGAAAACAAAGATCAATACATTTCTTTTTGTGGAAAAGAGTGAATGTTGTTAGTATGTTAATCTGTAGAATTTGTCTCACTGTGAGAATAGTTGCTGACCCAGGTGATTTGCCTGCTCATTCTGACAATGTTATTTAATTACTGGAAGCTTGAGGTTTGTAAGCTACAGAAATCCAATAGTAAGTAGAATTCGGGGCATTGCTTCCTTTGATATGCAATACATACTGGATTCTGGCGTAGAATAAGAACATTATGAAGGAAGCTGTGTGTCATTCAGGGTTTAACAACATCTCTGAATGGATGCTTGCAGTGTTTACTGCAGGAAGATTGATCCCATGCTGGCAAATTACAAAAATTACAATGTATTTCTTTTTGCTTAGAATTAATATTGTGTCACCAGAATTTAGTAATAATGATGCAACCCTCTAAGGATAAATAGAATAAAGAATACTCTTTCTGAGAATATCAAACAGATCCACCTTTGAATCTGGGTGAAATAATTGAAAGGGAGAAGAGAGGAAGGGCACTCTGGAAGTGGTTCATTCTTTACTGACTGCACTGACTTGGGCTCTGTCACTTTTGTCTTTGTTCAGTGGATGTCAAATGTTACTGAGTTAGAATAATAAAGTGTTATGTTTCTTCTAAAAGAGGCAGTGGAAAATTGGACCCTTTCATTATTTATCATACTGCACACTCTGTGCTGTGCCAGAACAATCAGTGGGTAATGTAAGGGTCTCCTGGCTTGGCACAGCCCTGTAGCAGACACACTAAGCCAACAATTCTCACCACTTGAACATTTCTCTAGAAAGCTTTGAAACTGCTGTGCAGGGATTTAGACACCCAGTTCCCTTTGAAATTAGAACTTCAAATTAAGCTTAAAGGGAATTGTTTATTTCAATTACCAAAGCCACTTGCAAAATCTTTGGTGCCTATTAAATACATGTTTTTGTCGCAACAGACTGTGGAAAAATCAAAGATCTGCTTGAGATTTTTAAGAGTAAATAAAGATTTGAATGTTTACAAATAAGTATTTCTTTTTTAAAAATCTATTACTACTCCGCACTTGCAAATACTTTGTTGTCCTTAATGTGTCTTAAGCAGAGGAGCAAAACAGAAGGAATTAGCCCAAGATGAGGCAGATTTGTTTGCAGGTCTAGAACCCAGCTTTCTTGATCCTCAGTCTCAGGATTAGTTTGCATGCAGTATTGAAGATAGTATAGATTTTTTAAGTGGCATCCCAATAATTTACTTAAAACATGAGCCTTCCAAAAGGACTTTTTTTCAAAGGCTTTTTTCAAGATTTGCTGATGAAAAAGGCATATTACAGCAGTTAATCCTATTTTTTAAGCTTCGCCATGGCTGAGCCATGCAACATAACTTTACTATAGTAGGAAGAAACTGTATCCCAGTTATTGCTACTGAGAAAAAAAATTACTTTAACGCTTTATAAAATAATCCTCATAAATCTAGGCATTGGATTAAAGTGTTTGGAAAGAAATGCCCTATGTTTTTTGTAGGGCTGTTTCACCGAACTACTTCCAGTAAATATTAAGAAATGGCAATTATCACCTGTCATAATCATTGTTATGAAAACCTAACAGGATATCCTGGATTCCCTCATCGGAGTAATACTTCTTAAACCCACTGTTCTCATATTCAGACCACATACATTGAAGGGATGACCCAGACTAGAGTTTGATTGCACAAATGTAAGTTGTTCTATTCAGTTAAAAATAAAGTTACATCAAAGAACAGAACTTTGTCTACACACCTGCAAGTTATTCAGCAGTATTTGGTAGCTTGCTGATAGAAATCTTTTATATATGCTACTATATAAAACATTTGATTTCATGTGAAACATATTTTTGGTTCAGTAACTGTATTCTCTTGCTGATGGTTATTAATAAAATTTCGCCACTGACAGATCAAATTGTCTGGAAGGTTTCACTGTTACCTTCCCAGATCTGAATTTTTAACATTATTGATACTTGAATGCAAGGCTGAGCAGTGACATCTCTGGAACAATATGCCATGAAAGTAAATATGTTAGACAGGACCCCTTACTATGTTATATATTCTTGTCCATAGTAGGGAGAATTCTAAGTGTTAATCACCATGGAAAAATTATGAGTCAGTGGCCAAGTGATTAGAATGCAGTTCTGCTATTTACTCTTCAATAAACAATCCTGTCAGAGAATCCAAGTCTGCAAGCACCATTTTAAGAAAATGTCATTAAAACATTAAACTTGATGTGCCTAATTTAGTTAATATATAACTAAATCAGTAAACACTTCAAGTTTTCTATTGATTTCCATTCTATGAAAATAATATGAAGCATGGCATAGGTGAATATAAAATGTTTCAAAATCTTCATTTCATTATAGATTGTTTTGTCCTAAGTGTAAAACTTGCCACTTTCTATGTGAAGAACTCAATTACTAAGGAAGTTAGTGTTCAGGTCAGAGATGTTCTTTTAATTGAAGAAATGTGGGCACTGGAGAGCAGCTGATCTGTGACTGCTGCTGACCTCTTTAGTCACTGGGATAGTCTGAGATGCTCTTGAGGGTCAATGAGGCTGTCCAAGCCAGTTCCCTCAGTCCCATTCATTTCCCAGAAGGCTCGTGCTGCTCTTCTCCTGATCCAAGACATTTTCTGCACAGTGAGTGCAAGTACTTAGTGTGTTGGAACATTATGAATTACATTGTCAGGGAAGCCTCTGACCAAACTTTTCAAGGAAAAATTAATCTTTTTTCCTAAGCTGAAAATTCTGCTCTTAGTACATGTAAATCGAATTGCCATTAGCTATTTTTAAGACCTAAACAGGATTTCTCTGAAACTCTAAATCACGAAAGGTGCTGCCTTCATTTCTGAGGCTCGGGGTCCAGGGGTGCGTAGGTGTGCCACAAGACCCGACAGCCAAGCTGGGCTGAGGTAAAAAGGCAACGCAAGATTTAACCTGCTGACTCTGAAGGTTGGTTGCTTCCATAGATGAAAAAAAATCTGTTACTGTATGTATAAAATGAGCAATGGAGAAACACTAATTTGTTGTCCAAATCCCTTCTCCTGAGTGCCCAGTTCAGCACTGTTTCTCTAATGCTGGGCATGCATTTTGAATCTCTGCCAAGTTACTTTACAGCTCTCCCCGTACTGACATTTTCTGAGTTAATGTTGGCACAGAACAGTATTTTCCATGTGTATTTCATGCAGTCCATCCTACATATCTGTATGTTGACAGAAGAAGACAGAAATGTTTATTGACTGTCTTATGCAGAGAAAAATGAATAGTTTTTTGCAATGTGGCCTTGAACTGAAGAGCTGCTGTGCTTTATTAGCTTCCAGTTAAGCCATTGGCTAGAAATTGCATGTCTGAGGCATATAATAGAAACATTAGGTTTGTTCTCTATAGAACAGGGACCTAAATCCATTGGCTTAATTAATGTGCAAAAGCGTGTAACACCTAGCTTTTCCCACTGAAACCATTTGGAGCTCCTGAACGTCCAGATGACCTGGCAGTGTTTTCCTATGGAACAGACTGGGTAGCAGGATAGTAACCTGCCTTAGATCGCTGTCCCTACATGCTTGGGCACAGCTTTTAGTATCTAATTGTAGATGTTCTCCCAGGACATAATAAAGGTGAAAATTTAACTTATACTTAAGCAAATAACCTTGCTGTCTTGCTCCCACCAGAGCTCTCAGAGGATTTTACATGGTCTGGGTTGTTTGTGAGCTGTTTGATACTGGATCTCTTCTGTGCTGCTCAGATTTGCTTTAATTGTAGAAGTTGCTCAAGAACTATGCTACTAAACTGCTGTGGAATTGTTTATTCCTTCAGCTGAGCTGTTTTCAAATACTGAGTTATTTCCAGTGTACCAGATCATATTATTGAAGCTCTGAGTGTGCTGGTATATGCTAGCTCTCTCATGACTGGAATGCAAAAGTGACTGTTTCCTGGATTTTATTTTTGTTTTCAGAAGGCAGAGGCTGTATATGTCTCAATTAGAGGACAATCTCTGCATGATTTAGAAACTAAATATGGGATGTTGCAACAAAATGACAGTTGTTTTTAATGAAAAATAAAACAAAAGCTTTAAAAACTGCTCTGAAGCACACAAACTCAAATAACTGACTTGTATGGAATTATGTTTTCTAATTTCTGCTTGTCATCAAATTTAAGCCAGAGTTGCTTTCTGTTTTATTGTATTTAGATAATAAACAGTTATTTGGAAACATTCTAAGAAATTTGCTCTTTGAGAAGCAATGAAGCGAAACTGCTTAAACTTCCAAACCTTGATGAAGTTTCCAAGCCAGTGGTGTTCTGTGCATTGTGTCTGTCATTTTCCTCTCTAGCAATTAGCATAGGTTCATGAATGTATGAATAAACTGGTAGGTAATGATGTGTTGTCTTTTTCTGATACAATTGTAGCCATCGTTTTTCTCCTGTTTCATCTTGTCTATGCTAAAATCTGTAATAAGTTTTTGTACCACCAACTAGATCTGTGACAGAAGCAAGGATAGAAAAGAATAATTCATTACCTTGACCACAAGGCCAAATGTTTTATTTTTTCTGTATTTCTAGCTGTCAGTCATTCCATGCTTTCTGGCAAAGCAGGGAGTAATGAAGGTTTGCAGAGAACCGTCACTTTTGATTCAGACCCTGATATCTATCCCCAGAAGGGTCTGAAGGAGGTTACACTGGTATTCATTTACTTGTGGGAGACAGAGACCTTATGATGTCACATCCCACAAGCCTGAAGGATTAAAGTGAGACAGGGAAGAAGGAGCAGATACTTGAATCTGGGCTTTTTATAAATTTTCCATAAATATTCTTCTTATCATGGTGTCTGACACATTACAGACATGACTTCTTTTTTCAGTTTCTCTTGAACTCTGAAAACACTGAAAAAAACCAATTTAGTTCCTCTAGGAAGATGAAATCTTGACATGTTTTGCATGAGGGGAAAATGGTTTTCTATGTGCCTGTAGTATGAGAGTATGTCATTAACCCTTCTGTTCTTCTGAGCTAAAATGAGGCTATTCCACAAGCAGACAGAAGCAGGGATACGTCTTGCTCCTTATGGTAATGGAGTTAGGTATTAACGGTACTTGGGTACCAGGTGCTGAAATCCATCGCTACAGAAAACATGTACATAATTTTAGGCACGTCCCTCAGGGAAGACAGTAGGAATTATGGATTGGTTGGAAATACTATCTTGAGTACTGATGGTTTTTTCAGATCCTAAGAGTTTTACTTCATGCTTTATGAAAGCAAGTTGAGCAGAGAGCCATTTCAGGGGAGGGCTATTCCTATTTTTAGTAAAATTCCAAAAAAGGGAAGCAAAAAAGAAAGACGGAGGCTTCTGAGCATATCAGCTCTCATGACTACACCATCAGAGAAAGGAAGAGCACAACCAAATGTCCAGCAGCTATGAGCCTGTGTGGGTTCTTTCCCCTTTTTGCTTTATGTCCCCCCACTCAAAAGCAAGCTCTGCAAGAGGCAAACCTGCCTTGTAATGTTTGTGTTAAGTTGTTTCTAGAAGGCAGACTCATTGAAGGGGAAATATTAGTTCTGTTACTTCAAGGCTGATTTTCAGCTTCAGCGTGTTTCAATGTAAATACCAAAAGAAAGACAAACCGTCTTTGAAAAAAAAAATGCAGCGGACTTGAACTAACATTTCCAAGAGGCTCAAATATTTTACTGAAAACAGTCATTTGACCTTGTCAACTTTGAGTAGTCTTATTAGATTTTTTCACTGACTGTCTCCAGCAGCCCTTGAAAAGAAAAAGTTGCATTTCAAAGAGATGCCTAAGATGAGCTGGTATTCTTAAGGAAGGTCTAAGAACAGAGGAGTGTACATTATTAGCCAAAGAAGCCAGCTTCATGGAGCCAGAGACCTGTCCTTGTACCCATCCCCTTCCACCCTGCCTCAGCCTTTCATTTCTGCTCAGGGCTATTCGTGTCTGCAAAACAGGATATTCAGCCAGAGCTTCCAGCAACCCTTGGCAATCTGCATGGTTTGATGGAGTCCAGTGACAGTCTGTATATCTTCAGTTAAGTGAATATAATGTCCTGGTGGGTAAAAACTAAAATTTAAACAAAAAAATTGTACTTGCACATAAAAAGGAGTGCCCTAGCTGAACAAAATTATGAGTTCATGTTCTCTGCTTTGCTGCTATGGAAATCTTCACTGAGGTGAGAGTCTTTTAAACTGGCTTAAGCTTAGTTGTTCCAGTATGCATGCACCTTGCCTATTAACTAAGGTACTGCAACAAACATACGGTGTAGGCCAAGAGGTGATCTTTGAGTGAAAATCATGGTGGATTCAGGAATTTGCTTTTTTCTCTGAAAAATAACAACAGTATCTGCAACTGAAGATGGCACTTGACAAATGGTGCTTTTTCTTCATCCTTGTTGCTCTTTGTTCCTATCAGGCTTAATGGAGTGTGGAAGCAATCAAATTCCTGTCATTGTAGCTTGTATTAAAAACCGTTGCAGCTCTGAGAGGAGATCCAACTGCTACTTCACTTCAGTTTAGAGAAAAGCAGAGAATCCGATGTCGAATAGAGCACATGCACAAACAAAATGTTTACATGTTTCTAAATCATATAACTGAGTTAGTTTACATGGGATTATGCATCTAACGAGTAACTAATGGATTATTTCCATTAACAGGGATGTTTAAGAGCAGATGAGAGGCCAGACTCTACAGGCCTTCCAGCTGGCACCTGACATATGCATAGTCTCATCCACGTAATACAGCTCCAAACTGAAATAAGAGTTTCAGATGAAGGTGTGACCATACCATGACAAAGAGGAAAGCTGCTCTGAAAACACCACTTGCTGTCTTTGCTTGTACAGCTTGGGCAGGAAAGAGAATGTAGAAATACATTTGCTGTCACTCACCACAGCAGCCAGGGTGTATGTCACTCTGTTGGTGGCCCAAAAAGTAATGTGTCCCTTTAATGAGCAGTTGTGTTCTTTGAAGGCCTCAGCTTAAGGAGGGTTAAGTCCCCATGGAAGATGTGGCAGGACAAATACCTTGATTACACCCTGGTAGTCCAGTTATAAGGGGACAAACACCTCCCAAGTACTCATCTAAACCTTTAACTCGTTCTGTTGAGCTGATAGTTGTCGAAGAAGGGCTTCTTTGGGAAATATCCAACGATTCTTTTTTGTTTCCGCCATAAATACTGCAAGAATATCCTACCTCTCCATTGTTGTTTTTCTGGTTGCTACAAAATCAATAAATTCAGAGCATATAAAAGCCAAGCATACTTTTAGAGAAAATTGCTACAAAATGGAAAGAAGGTGGAAAAAACTTTTCTATATTCACTGCATAGTGAAATGTTCTTCAGAATGGACTGAATAAATGTTATTGTTGCCAGCTAAAGCATTAGATATTTTTTAAGTCATTTGGTCTTTTCACATCCTATACCACATCACCTACTATTTCCAGTTACTCTAAAAATCAATCTGTCTGTTGTTTGAGCTATAGCATTAGACTCCCGCAGTGGTTTTGCAGCTCATGGCTCCTGAGTTTCATGAGGCATCACATGATGTGTTCCAGGGTATCATGCACAGCTTGTAGTTTGCTGCAGCCAAAAGGGTTAAAATTGAAAAACTGGTTTTATTGGTTTGGTGAAACTGGGGGGATATTTTGCTGCCCAATGTCTTTCTGATTTGAAATAACTAAATAAAGAAAAGGAAAGAATGGACCAAAAAAATTAAAAACTTTTGGCATCTGTTATGGCTATCAGTAGGCACCTCTGTACAGTCTGCCAGATACTCAAAAGCACTTAGCACATACTGCTTCCGTTGGAGGCAATAACATCTTAAAAGCCAGACTACTTCACTCATGCTGCCTAGTTGAGCATAAGAAAATAAGAAATGTTCTTTCGCAGCAGAGGCCATTCTCTGACCAGGATGCTTAGAATAGCAGGAAAAAAGAGAGTGGTCTAAAAGGAGTGAACTCCACTTCTGGAATTCAGTGGTTTGAAGGCATCCAGACTGTTCCATTTAATGGCCACCACTAGACGTAACTCCTATGAATTCGTCCTTTTGAACCTGTTTATGTTTCTGTATTGTAAAACATTTCTTGTTTGTGAAGGTAGATTATGGATGTTATGTTTAACTTGGTGTTTCTCATATGCCTGCTGTCTGGTAATTTAATTGGGTGGCCTCTAGTTCTTACTTTGTGAAAAATAGTTAATAACCATTTTCTACCTACGTCTTCTCTACTGTTCTTCTATTTGCCCCGCACAATCTGTAGAACATTGTTTTCTGAAAATTTGTGTGTGTCCCGATTTCAAGCTCTAAGCCATATTTTTGTAGCTATGACTTTTTCTTTTGAGAATATAGCAAAAAGTTGTTCCTGCTTAGGGAAGAGGATGAGGCAGAGGGGTGGTACTAATACTAACTTTTGGTATATCGCTGTTTCTCTGTGAGCTCACAAGTGGAATGAGAAGCAGCACGTGGTGTTAACTATCCTACTTTTAACTGAGGTCATTCAGCATTGATGATGCTGGAAATCTGAGCAGAAATTCAGTATGAGATGTATCTCGACCCTGTGTTTTTACCTGTTAAACTGCTATAAGGAATGGAGGATGACAGATCATGGGAGATGTGTAGCAGATTTCTTTGATTCTTTTAAAAGTTTCAGCTTCAATTTTAAATATTCTGAGGATCATTCAGGATAATAAAAGTGGTTTTTAAAGGTATTTTTAATTATTTAATATGCTGGAAGAATGTATTATATTTTCAAGTGCCAACAAAGCATTGATGTGGATGTTTGTGGTTAGTCTGGTACCTTCCAAAGCTCACCTTTGAATTCACGTGGTTTGTTGTTTGTTTTTTTAACTAGGTGAGGCAACAGTGAAGAAGAAACCAGCTCCAAAGACTCCTCCAAAAGCAGGTAATTTGTTGCATGTGTCACCAGTGCAGCTGTTTGCCTACTAAGTTTGTTTGCATATGTGATTAAATGGTAAGTAAGTCAAATTTGTTTATGCTGTCCTAAGGATTAAATTCTGAGCGTCCAAAGAAGTTGCTCTCAGATGGGCTATAGCAAGATCCTACGAAGTGTCAGTGGTGTGTAACTTATGCCCTTTTGCATATCCACAACACACCTTCGCTTTCTGTGAAAGAAATTTTTCTGTGTATCACAGAATCCTCTGCATGAGTAGCTACCACAGAGAAGGTGATAGATTCTACTTTTCCTCATCACTGGTGTTAGGGTAACCTGTTTGTGTGTTCACAGTCTCTGAGGCAAAGCTATCTATATTTAAAGTTACAAGGAAATTTCCTCTATAGGAACCTCTTTTCAGTGTCTTAAAACTTTGTCAGACTCTTAAACTGTTCAAGCTGCTTTCTGTGTCAGGTATACACCTCAGCCTAGTTTCCTTCAGATATTTTCAAAACAAAAGCACTTTTAAAAGGTCAAGTCTAGAGGAGGGGGAAACCCACTTCATTTTAATTACTTTGAAAAGGAAAAGGAAGCACTTTTTTCATGCCCAGTAGCTCTGTGCTTTGGAAATAATGTTACATTTGGCAGTGAGGTCGTTGTAATATTAGGGAATGCCTCTTACCATTTCTGTCAATATCTCCTCAAGTCTGCCCCCTTCCCCTCCAATACACACGCAAGAATAATTTTTTTATCATGCTCCTTTTATGAGCAACGGTGTAGGTTTCACCCTGGAGTTGTCCAGCCTGTGATATTTCTGGCATCTGTGCTTAGCAGCTACCCTTGGGTCTGACACGCTCAGCAGCACAACTGAGAGCCAGGAAGGAGCACTGTTGGCAGAAGAGATGTTCTGCCATCTATTGATACTCAGGCAGTGAGAGGGAAGAGAAGGAGGAATGCCTGATTCAGAAATAGAGGGGGACAAACAGGACTGCAAGGTTTGAAAGAAGCACTGTGATACACAAACAAAGAGATCCATCATTGCTCATGGGGAAATTTAGCGTGATGGAGAAAGGCATCAATTTCCTTCCTTGTCTCTCATGATGTTTCTGTGCCACATAATGTTTATCTGGCCACTGAAGCCAGAATCTTCATAGGCAGATCTTGAGTTTTAAATTTTCTGAATGCTGTGGATGACATCAGAAAGCAGATTTGCAGATCCCCTCAGCACATGCAAATCAATAAGAAGGTAGCTGGAGCCATCCTTCAAAAACACAAATTGCAAAAGAAAAATAAGTTTTTCTGAAAAACCCAAACCAAAATTTCATAAACTCTATATTTGGAATTGGTTGTAGGTGACAATGTTTTTGTCTTTTGGATGTCTGTACCTTGGTCTTGCATGAGCAAGCTTTGGATGGGTAGATTATTATTGCTTCACTCCCCTAGAATTAACAAATCCACAGAATTTTTTTCATTGCAAGCAACAGGTAACTGCTAATCTGGGTTTCAAATGTTGCTCTGAAACAGTTGAGCTGAGAAATGTGTGTTTTGAATTTTAAAAAAAATTGTAGTCATTAAAATGGATATTTTATTTATTTTACTTTTTCCCATCAGCTGCTCCTCCTCAGATTACTCAGTTCCCAGAGGACAGAAAAGTCCGTGCAGGTGAAGCAGTGGAATTGTTTGCCAAGGTGGTAGGAACAGCACCCATAACTTGCACCTGGATGAAATTCCGTAAGCAGGTAAATTGTTTTCTAGTCTCTTTTAACAATCATTGAAAAAGTAGAGCTGGAAAGGAACACCAATGACTATCTCCCATTTGTCCATCTCCCTTCCCGGGGAACTGGCAAAGTCCATGTTGTTCCTGCAGACGTTTTCCTCACCTCTGCTGAAAACATTTCACTGATGAATATTTCACAACCTCCATTAGCAAATTATTGCAGTGCTTATACAGCCATAGTGTTAGAATTTTTTCCCTAATGTCAAACCCAAATCTTTCTCCCTCTAGTTTAAACCCTTTGCTGCCTGTCCCCTCCTATAACAAGTGACCACTTCTTTATGAAAAGTCTTAGACCATGAATTAAAGGATAAGTGATGGGAAAGATTCAGGTATCTGAAAAGTATCTGTCACAGGAGACATTTCTTTCCTTCGAAAATGACCTCTGCTTTGTTAATGCTGGATCTAAAATTATGCCAGAGGGGCAAAATACCATATAAAAAGCTTGAGTGAATTGTCTTGCAGCACAAATGTCACCATACAGGGCACAACAGCAATCCATGCCATCAGTGCCCTCACTCCGTAGGTTTAAAGTTCCTTCTACCCAAATTAATATCTTTAAACTATATCACGTGTCCATAAGGGCAGTTTCTAAAGAGAGTTGCTTTAACAAAGCTACTTAAAATCAAACCACTTTAAATCAAATAACCCAATATGCAAGTTCAGACTGGAAGATGAAATGTCACCTTAGGACAGAGCCAATATAAATATCTCCTGTAGCTGCTGTTCTGTTTATTTCATTCTGAACTTGTTATGCACTCTATAGAACATAAATAAAAACATCTCCCCCTAGAAGGAAGTTTAGACTCTGCATCCAGATGTGTCAGCATTTAGTTGAAAGCATTCAAAACAGTTTGTTAGTGCAAAGGGTATTCCAGAGTCCATCCTTGCTAACTCCAAATAACCTCTTACTTTAGGGGAAAGGATGGGTTTTTTATTGAACTCCTATATTTTCTTAAATTTCTTTAGCTTCAAGACTGGAGTTAACCACTCCTTTCCACAAAAAATAGGTCTCAGAAGCTTCCTTGACATTCAGTGTTTGATTTTGCTAAGCTCTGTCTTAACATTTAGGTAAAATGTACCCCTCAAAAGTGGGTTTCTGGTTTGTGTTGAATTCTGTGTTCATTGTTGAATACAACAAGCCTATTCATGTAGATTTTATAGACACAAGATCTTTTTAATATACAAGATCTATGTGATAGCAGGGACTAGCAGCTCCTAATGCCCATATCAGATCCATAATCTGTGATTCAACATATTTTTCCTTTGCAAAATGCTATTTTTACTATCTTTATACTTTCTTCTTTAGTTATTCACTATGACAAAGTGAAGTATTTTGAAATCATAAATTAAAATGACAAAAATTTTTAAATTATTCATTATGGTGAATGAGATAGAAAAGAAAAAAAATTCAGGAAGGTTATCAAACACTGTAGGAGGACAAGTGAGGGCAGCAGTCTCTCATTTATTAATTTAAAAGGGGAGCCACTTACTGTGTCATGTGCTGCACCATAATTTTGCTTTATTTTTCACTTACACTTCACCACATACAGTTTTACACTTGGATTTCTTCCTTTTCTATAAATGTGGTTGATTTCAACTCTGTTCCATTCCCAGTCCTAAAAGTGAAAACCAGCCAACTGTTTTGACAGTTTACTGGGAGTTATTTGTAGCTGTTATTTGAGCAGATCCAGCAAGTGGTGAGCTGTGATTTCAGCCCTGCCACTGTTTGCTGCAGCATCCTCTCCATGTTTCTTCCTCACGTTCCCTCAAGTGCAGGAGAGCCACCATGGCCTCTCTCAGGTACATTCCAAAAGAGTATCTTTTGCTTGAAGAAAGGGAATGTCATGAATCTGTGACCCATAGTGTTGTATGCCGTGGCAGTGTAGTGGAGGGGTGCTGGAACTATGCTCAGCTAAAGAGGGGAAAGCCTTTGAAAACCTCTTCATTAGCAGAGGAACAAAGTCCATCACTGAACACTGCCAGCTGTTGAAGCTTCTTAACTCCCACGAGCAACTTTCTTTCAGGATCCCAGGGAACCAACCCCATGTTCCCCACAACCGCTGCAAGCCCCTGAGCATCTTTTCAGGCCTGTCTCTGCATCCTTTCAGGCCTGTCTCTGCATCCTTTCAAGGTCTCTGCATCCTTTCAGGGCTTTCTCTGTATCCTTTCAGGGCTTTCTCTGAATAACGCAGATCTAGTTCTACTATCACCCTTGACTAATTTTAATGAAGCAAAACATAAAAGACAGTTTAGAATCACAGAAGTATGTGGGCAGGGTAGAACAACTTTCAGTATAATTTAACCCTACATAATCCCCTTTGCTGATTTTCTATTTGAGTTATTGTAGGAAAATCTTTCTAATGTTACTTTTGGGCAGATAGCAGTGCATGTGTTTTGTCTCAGCTGAAGAAAGAGCAGGGAAAGTCCTGTTCTTAGACTTTTGGTTTCTTCTTCTCTGAATATATGAGACAAGATAAGGCAAACTAAATAGCCTTCATTTTTAATTAAATTCTGAGAATGGCTTGGAAGAGTCACTTATCTAAGAAGGAAGTGGTGGGAGGAAGAAGGGCATTGACATTATGTTGTCTGTTTCATAAGAACACAGTGTACAGCTTCTGTAATTGCAGCGTAGCATTATGAGGTTTTTAAAGAACTGTCATGTCGCAAGCTAATAATGATTAAAATCTAAGTCACCTTGGCCATTTATGCTATGATAGCTCTGTTTCAATTAAAAACTAGTTCATAATATGCCTATGGTATTCAGCAGAGATTTTGATTTTTGCTTCTCCAGAAAATAAAAGTGCTGCAGGAAAGCTCAATCTGCTCTTTGAATGTCTCTCTGTACAGCTGTAGCTTTGAATCTCCATTTCATGCAACACCATCTTCAATTGGTCAAACCCAAGAAACTGTTACCCTGGTTTGTGTGGAAGTACAGAATAAGCCTGGTTAAAGCAAGAGGGCAAAAGTCACAGCTATGGATGGTTTGCACATTGGGCCTCTGAGGGGGAATGGCAAATGAACTGAGGCTAAACCCTTGTTCCATTGTGCTTTCTCTAAGATATGTGAGACCAAACTTTGTTCTTTTGACAATTACACAGTTTGCACTTTCAGCCTGTCAAAGAGAAGTTAAAAAGTGAAACTCCTGTTCCTTAGTGGGATTCCAGCAATGCCAGTGCTCCCTGTTGGCTTTGCAGGACTGGAGCCATTTTAATGTTCCACTGCATTTCTAGATGATTTGTGTTGATTACACATTTTACCAGCTACACATATTCACTTCTGTAATAGTTATCTGCAGATAACACTCAATATGATAACATTGTCTTGTTCTTTGAGCTCTTTCAGCTACAAAGAAATCTATCACGTATTTTTTTTTAATTTGGCAGATTCAAGAAAATGAATATATTAAAATTGAGAATGCTGAAAACAGCAGCAAGCTAACAATATCATCAACAAAGCAGGAACACTGTGGATGTTACACCCTAGTTGTAGAGAACAAACTTGGCAGCAGACAAGCACAAGTCAACCTTACAGTTGTTGGTAAGTCCATAATAGTATTTTATATATATACTTATTCTTCAGGCATCGGTTTATATCTGTATTTTATATAATGATATGCAACAGGTTAAATAAAATAATCGGTTAAGTTAAGAAGACTGAAATAAAAAGCTAGTACTTCAAAAAATGGACAGTGACATTGGAATAAGGACTATAAGCAAGATCAGTAGGTCTATACTGTGTTTATTTGGAAAAATTATTAATTCCATGGTGATGAAGGTATAAAATACATAAAATATCTCATGCTTAAAAAAAAATCTCTCCACGAGATAAAAACAGCTCATGTCTCCATTTTAAATTCCTACCATGGTCTACTGTTTCACAGTGACAAAAAGCAGTGAGTAAAGAAACTCTGTTTTGAATATGGAACCCTTCATATGTGGGTTTTTACACAGGTATCTTAAAGCTTCAAACAGCCTTGTCAGGTGACACTCCCAGGCCATCAGGTTTGTTGTGGCAGGCTGCAGACAGCTGCACAGAGATGTAGACTGGTAGACAGTTGCAGTATATTTGCAGATAAAACTGCAGCCTAGTGAGGATCAGCCAAAATCTAGAGCTGTGATATCTGGCTCTGAAAGGGCTAATTGAACCCACCTTGGTGTGGATGCACAGCAAAGAGTTTCCAGGGAAATCCAGGGAAATTCTACAAGCTAAGATGCAATTTGGCTAAAGCATTAGTCTGTGGGATGAGTCTGTTTCTGGGCTCTGTACCTGTGGCCTGCAGAGGGGTTATCCCAAAAGGTGGTGCCCTGACAGCCACAAGGGTGTGAGCAAGGCAAGAAATGTGGTTATGAGGCCAAAGACAAATATGTGACTCCAATGAAATCAATGGCAAAATACCTTTAAACCAAGTTGGACTGGAGATTCACTCCAGTAATCCAGGGAATACCATATGAATTTTAATGAATAGAATCACACTTTCAGGTACAATATCAACTGAAGCAGACTGAATGTGCCTCAGTTGCATGTTGCTCTACCTCTTGTCAATAGAGGCTTCCTAATTATTTAAATAAATTCCTGTCATCCAGTCTGTGGCTTTCATTGCAGTTAAAAGATAACTGAATGGATGAGTAAAAATATCAAGTAGATTCCAGCAGTGTGCCAGAGAATTCAAGAACAGAAGAAAATAGAATCAGTATTTTTCCCATGATGCATAGATAAATTGTACTACCCCTTCCAACAGTGGGTTGTACAGGTCAGAAGTGTAGCTAGGTTAAAAATGAACACCATTGGTCCTTGAATAATAATGTACATTGTTCTGGGCATAGGTTTTGGCTGCAAAACCCCAACACAGCTGATTAGCAGCTAGAAGAATGGAGATTACTTGCTCTTTACATTTCCCTCCTTTTCACTCTTTCCTAGGCAACTGCTGCAGGCAGCTAATTGTAGCAGGTTATTGGGCAAGATGGATTTTTTTTAGCTGCACAAGGCCGACAATTCCTATTATCTTGTTACTGTGTGAGCCTTGACTCATTATTATATGTCACTGTTTTATATCCTTTGGAGTTAATTGGTTTCAAAGTCTTTGAATTCTATAACCTTATAAAGCTACATCTCAGCCTCCTGCTTTGCTCTTGCCTAAGAAACGTGCCAGAGAACGGTGGGATTCCCAGAGATGCTTTTGGGAGAGCTGGGTGGAGAATCCTTACAATGTGCAGGAGTTTGCCATGTGTTTTGGCTGATGAAAAGCTCTCTGTTTCCAGCTAAAAAGAATAAATTCCATCTCGTAAAATTGCCAAGCTCTTCAGTGAGACATCTCGCTGATGTCAGCACTGCTGAAGGCACGACAAGGCCTCACGACTCCTAGTTTGCTACACATGCATTTTAAGGCCAGATTCTTCCATCTGGCCACTCAAAAATGTAGGAAAAGGGAGGAAAAATGTCTTCCTTCTAGGAAGGGGGTTAGAATCTCACTAGTGAGATAAAATCCTTCAAGCTGTTTGCACCTTTAAAGGTGTCAAATGTTCACTGAAGTTGGAAGGTACTTTTCTCTAAAACCTGTCAGTCAAAATAGGGAAGCCATGTTTCTCTAAATATGCAAAACCTAAGACTTCTGAGTCTACCAAAGCTCATTCTTAGTCCTAAATTCCTGCCTGTCCATTCTTTCCGCTCCATCCTAAGTACTGGGAAGAAACTTGCCCTCCCTGCCCCGACCCCACTTTCATAAGAAGCATTTGTGGAGAAAGTCCTGGTGCTAGAGATCAGCTCTGTTTGCCTCAGCTCTTTATAATAAGGCTCTAAACTCTGTGTGAGCTGCCTCCTTGTAAGTTTACCAAGAAAAGGCACATCCATGTGTATGCTGTATGCTCAAAACGCTGCTGCCTGATCACACTCCACAGCCGAGCCTTGAATGTGTTGAAACTACATGGAAACTGCAAATACAGAACAATTGCTTTCTGGAGGAGCGTGCCTGAGCAGACCCAGAGCTGTGTTTCTCAGAGGGCCAGCTAACAGGCTTGGCTGTTCTGAATTTCAGCAAATCAAAGACATTTGTTAAAATATAAAATGAAATAAATACGGAAATAAAGATGTATTTATTTTATTACTGCCTCTTACAACCATGTAGGTTGCAAAGTCTTCATGCTGATGGGCAAGTTTCTGATGTGAAAGACTCCAATAAACATTTCTCAAATTAAATTTGGACTGTAACACATGTCAAGGAGCAGGTTGCCCAGAAAAGTTGTGCAGTCTCCATCCCTGGAGGTATTCAGGTTCAGGCTGGATAAGCATCCAAACAATCTGGTCTGACCTTATAGCTGATCCTGCTTTGAACAGAAGGTCTAAAGACCTTCCTGAGGATATTTAAGACCATCCTGGATCTTGGTTTTATACTTGCACTTGTCAAAGACCTTTCTTCACAAAAAAAATAACGTTATTGACTTAACCTCCAATCAGAGGACAAAGGATTGAGCTTGTCTGCCAGGATTCAAATCAGAAATGATCCTGATATGAAATAAACCCTGAGTCCTAGATTTTAAACTCTATCTGGGTACAATTTGTAGAAATTATTTTTAATAATGACATTTAGGGAAACAAAGATACCCTGCATTCCTTTGAATTTAGCTCCCAAAGTCTTAAATTTAACTGTCAGACTCAGGCTTCAACTGCAAACTTAATTGAACTGTGCAAGGGTTCTGACGCTTAAAGCATTTGAAGAGCTTACGATTTGATGCAGTTTGGGCCATGGGAAAGGATGCTCTTGAAAGAAGCCCAACTTTATTCTAAGGGCTTTTTTTTCCTTTAATGAGTATCAATGAACAAAACGTCCATTACACTCAGCTTCCAGTGTGAGCTGTGTGTAGTCCACACAGCAGACGCACTGATAAGTAAACAAGTTAGAGGAGACTTTTTAAATAATGGTGTGGTGCTGAGCACACAGCACTCAGCCACAAGGACTGAGCCTTGTGATTCATTGTGTAACTTTGTACAAGCACTAATAGTACTGGGAGACCTGCAAGTCTGTGAGACATCCAAGTTAAGCAGTATCTTCTTTTAAAGGGTCAGCTGGTCTCAAAATGTCCATGTTGAGCTCTTCTCTATTGTTATGATCAGCTCTCTTAAACAAGCAATTTCCTTAGATGACTGATCTCTCTAGGGAGATCTTGTAACATGTTTCTGCTCCAAAACTGAAACAGCCGATGTGAGATTGAGCTAATGATTTATAGCAGACAGTGTGTCAGACTGAAGTGGACTTGTGTTGCCAAAGCTGTTAAATGAGCCAACGATGAGCTTAGTGTAAGATATGGCTGATTTAGGTAAGGTAGAGCCCTCACTTTACAGTGATAGCAAGGAATATTCATTCCTTTCATGCCATTTATTGGATATATATTGATACATTTATCAAATTTATGATTCTGAACATTTTAGCTGTGTGATAGACTCGGGTCTGTAACCACCTTAGAAAAAGGAACTTGGTTTTCATACTGGCTCAAGCTGGATACTATGACAAGGAGTCAGAAGAATAACACAGTATTCAACAAGAGTATCTGGCACTAGAGAAATAATACATTCTGCAGCTATGCCACAAGCTTGCTTTTCATGCTTTTGGGCATATTGCTTCATGTTTCCATGCCTACTATGCAGGGGCTTTCTGATGATCAGTGTTTGGTGAATAATTTGGATATTAGCACTGTCTTTTACTTTTTTAAAGATAGAAGTAGAAATGCATGTACTACCTACCTGGGGGCTGATTTTGATCAACCTTGTTTGTCTTTTATAAATCCTTTGGGATTTGCATTGTTCCTGGTGTGGTATTTTGTGTGTGTATATGTATATCTAGATATGTATTTTACACACACATATGTAAGTATCATGGTGATTAGTAAGCTCTACAGTAGATATATGCAAAAGAATGAGAGCAATGTCATTAGACACTGGGAGGCCTAAAGTTAAAAGTTATGGTGTTTTTATTACTCTCACCATTGGTGCACATGCTGTGTTTTGCAGCCTTCTCCACTGCTGGAAAATGATAAACCAAATACTCAAGAATGGACACACACACACACAAAAATATATATACATATATACATATAAGCATGTTGCACACAGGCATGCAAGTAATATAACATGAATTCACTAATACCTGCTCCTCTGCTCTGTTCCATACTTGACTTGGGACGGGGAAGTTACTTTCTATGAGGAAGGTGTTACTTCCATGCCTTTAGCAGAATCTGTGTGAGCACAGTCTTTCCAAGCACAGATGAGAAAATACGAGTTTAGCTGATAACAAGGTCTGATCACCACTAACTCCAATAGTCATTGAATGTAATGATGGGATTATTAATTGCTGCTATGAAGGGCTTGGTTCTGGTTCCACAAGCCACATATATGCAAGCTATATTAGCACTTGTTATTTGCCCTGAAACTCTGTTACGAGGAAAAGTGGTAACAAAACCAGCAGCACACAGTGACCCTTTCAGCATTGTGAATGCACTGTATGAGATCCTGAGAAATCTGGCTCAGTGCTCACTGCTCGGACAGAGAGGACGCAGTGGTCAGGGTTCTGTGTTTCCTCTCTGGGAAAGTAAGTGCAGACATCTGGGAAGCAGACAGTGAAGCGAGACATCCATAGACATTTTGACACAGAGTATTGCAGCTCAGAAGTGCAAATAAGAATGATTCTGAAGTTCTTCTTTGGAGAAGGATCAGATTATATCTTGCAGTATCCATGTGATTCCCTGTTTACAGTCAGGTCAAGAATGCAGTGAATTTCCTAAGAATATGTGGGTGGACTCGCTCTGTAACCTTTAACCTTTCAAATTCCTCTGGATTGCTGGACTATTTTTGTCACTGGTTTTATGGTTAAAGGGCAACTACACTGGTGGTTAAGGAAGAGATGTCTTATGTTGCTGCTGTTGTAGTTCAAGAGTATCGTAACCTCCACTGTCAGCCTCCCACCAATGCATAGAGGCAAAACTCTGCAGCTGTACCAAAACTAAATTTTCACAGAAGGATAAAAATGTGTAGAGGAAAACCAGCTTACACTGCTCTATGCATCAGTGCTGGTACACTAATCCAGGTTCATCCCTTGAATGGCCATCTAGTTTCAACGCCATTTCTGTTAGGAGAAATTTCAGTAGAACTCTGTGCAAAGTTGCTTTTTCCTGATACATACCTTCAGCTTTTTTTTGAGGAAGAAAAGAAATATCTTTACAACCACAACAAAATTCCTGTATTTTACCTGCTGTTACATCCTAGGGATATCTTAGTTACTCAAAAATGATTAATCACAACTCCTGCATGCAAACGTGGGGGTCCTAGGACCCAAACTCATTCCAGTGGAGACTAATGCACTGATAGTCCCACTAGGGAAGCTCCTAAAATTTATTCTGCCTTTCAGTGGGCAGGTTTGGGAGCTCTAATTCAATCAGTTATCAAAGCAGATACCTAACGTGTAGCACATGAGTAATCTGAACAGCTTGTTGATTCAGGCTCAGGAGCAGATGGTTTAGAAAAAGGCTCCTGAGAATGCATTATATATTTGTTTGTTCCATTAGGCCTGTGGCAGAAGGAGACGTTCTTGTGCTGAGGGCATTTGCGTGGGAGTGCTGAGCTCTGGTTTCGTTCCCAGCTCCCTTCTCCTGTGTGTCCTTGGGCAAGGTCATTTTACACTCTCATGCCTCAGTTACCCCAACAGCACAAAGCGATGCTCTGGGCCACCAGTATTTGTGAGCTACTTTATCCACAGGTCTCAAAAGGGCAGTTTTTAAATAACTCAGTTTTATGTCAGAGTTGTCAGGAGGAGCAATGTGGTGAGAGCATTCTGCACTGTATTTTACAGGGGAGGTGTAAATTTCAAACTCTGGGCTAACAAATCTTTACCATGGGGTCCTTGCCTCTGCTGGGAAGGCTGTTTCTTTAGGAGAAAACTCACATTCATTTCAGTTTCTCTTGAGTTGTTTTGCAGGAGAACGCAGGCATTTTCTAGTTCAACTTTATCCTAAACCTATAGTACACCAACATACAGATTGTACATTTGTTACAGGGTGTTAAGGGGTAATAATATCTCCACTTGTAGCACTCCTCTCCCCTGGAAAAAGCTGCAGGGCGCAGTTTTCCAAGCAAAGCAGCAAGGTCTGCCATGACCCCGAGCCCTGTCAGCGATAGTGCCGAGTTCAGTTATGACCTTTTATGGTTTCGCTTTTCTCCTGCTGATGGATTTCAAATGAAAGCTTTGCCAGTGCTGTCGGCATGGACAGTGTTCAACTGGCTTTTGCAGCATATTAAATACCTTCCCTGGCTAAACAGCTTGTGGAATGGAATTAAATTGTTTCTTTCTGTCTGTTCTTTATCTGGCAGACAAATATCACAATAGCTAATAATAGTATTATACAGTAATATGATAACTGGATTTAGAAAGAAAACAAACCAATTTTGAGAACAGATAAAGAAAACTACTTCAGAGACATTGCTTCAGTGCTGTCTCTGTTCATAAAAGAAAGGAAAAAAAAATCAGAGGCTGTGGCTATACTGTTTTCAGAGGCTTTCTGCTGGAACAACATCTCTACTTAAGAGCCAGGGCCGTGCGAGCTCTTAATGTGCAGCAAACCCTATCGCCTCGCCTTGGCTCAGCCTGACTCTCACAGCAAGTAGCAGAACAATTTCCATTTCCCTGTACTCAGTTAGATAAGGAGATTGTTGCCTTTTTTGGTCTCTTGGAATGGTTCTTGTGTTCTGAGGGCTCTGTAAACTGAGCCACATGGAGAAGGCAGTGAGGTCTAGATAGCACAGTTTCATGTTATGTGGGTGTCCTGGATGAGCTGTGGGTTTGCCTTCTATGCAAAAAGAGAGAAAGTCTCTTTCCTTATGTGAAGGAATTTTCACAGAATCACAGAATATTCTGAGTTGGAAAGGGACCCCAAGGATCATCGAGTCCAACTCTTAAGTGAATGGCTCGTACAGAGACTGAACCCACAACCGTGGTGTTATTAGCACCATGCTTTAACCAATACACCACTGAAAAAAAAGGCAATGACATCAAGTCAAATCTGTCTGATAAATAGCAATGATTTAAAGGCTGAGCATGCTTATGTTTTATGTTTCTCAGAGTGCACAAATACAAATTAATTAAAGTTTAGTTCAGGCTGTATATCAAAACCTGTTTACCAAAATATTTCTGAGAATTTATCTGAGGAAGGAGTGCAGCTGAATTCAGTTTGAGAGTAAATAACAAGTGTGTGTTTCAGTGCTGGTATGGTCTTTAAAATGGCTTACACATTTCATGTGAGGCCAGCTCATGACATTATCATTTGCCCTAAGGAACATATGCCACAAAGAATAAACTGGAACCTGACCTCCTTGCTCTTGGGGTAGTGGTAATTTACACCTCCCTTTGTTGAGAAGCAGGGGGTTTTAATCTGTGCCTGGTTTGCTGGAGCACAAAGGGCTACAAAGCAGCAGAGCCCTCCTTCACATCACCTCTAGTCCCTCTTACTCCTCTCTGCTTGGTTTACGTCTTACAGCACACAGGAGTCACTCCTGCTGCTTCCTTGGTGCTGCTGGTGTCAGTGACTTAATGCAGTCTCTGTGCTGCTGTGCAAACGGTCCCTGAGTCAGGTTTGAGGCCAAATCAGTTGCTTATCCAGCTCCTTTGCCTGCCACAATGCTTTGGAAGCCAGCTTGAGGCAATCCTACTGATATTCCTAGAGAGATTTACATGCAAAGGCATTGGAGTTTGTAGGATTCTGACCAGGTTCAACAGGACTGTGTGGATACAGCCAGTCTGACCATAACAATCTAGAATATCACAAGTCTTGATTTAGGGGTTATGTATGTGCTGTAAGTTAGCCAAGGCTGGAGTATCCCTAATTTCGTATAGTGAAGATACCTTATTGTGGCTTTCTTTTGTTGCATGTAACAGTGAAATTGAAGTTAGAGCTCAATATTTTAAATTAGTTCCTTCTCCTATAGAAATGTGCACAAGTGCACTTTTGGATGCTCTGCCTTCCTTCTAGTTCACATATTGGATTGCAGCTATGGTTTGGTCCAGGACAGGAAGAACAAAATTGTGGTCCAATAAAGCTGATGTAAAGCCCTCATAATATAAGCCTAAGTATGAAATATGACTGTGCGTGTCAAAGACTGCACATGACATGCAGTGGAGTATTGGAGACAGGCAGCTCAGGGACATTAATGGTATAGTAAACACTAAAACTGAAGGACAAAATAGAGAACTGTGCTTGTCTTCCACACCCCTCCTCAACCCATGGGATGTTTTTATTGGAAGCAGTTAATTGTGCTGATAGAGATTTCATATTCCAGAAGGGAATGTAGTTTGGCAAAATATTCTAGCTTTCAATACAGACAGATGAATACAGGGTAACCTTTAAAATCCCCATAGAATAAACTGCTGAGAAATAAAACAGACACATGGAGAGACCATCTGCACATTCTCTGAATGTGCAGAGCTGTAGAATACCATCCAATCTGATACCAAATCATTTTTAAGCATGGTAAAATGGTACATATACATCTGTCATATTAAAAAAGAGCAAAGATTAGGCTTTCATTCCTGTCTATGATCTCCCATAGCAGCTACTACAGTATTTGTACACTGAACAGATCTGCAAGCAGCAGCACGTGATAGAATTCAAACAGAAGTGTGCGTCTTTCTGGCTCAATAGAGTCCAGCCAAGGTTGCAGGCTTTCATCTCTCCCTATAGGGGAAAATGCATTAGGAATGTAGAAATATTCCCAAGTGGCAAAGGAAATGCTAGCAGATACTAGTCTAAAGCCATGTAGCACTTCCTTTGCCACTGATGTCCCCTTGGCCATGAATGTTTTCTCTGCAGTGCTCACATTCCTAAGCCTTGCTTCTGTAAACCATGCTGGCCAAAGGGATTGCAGTTGTCTAGGTGAGTCATGGAAAGAGAGCTCACTGAGGAAACTGAGGCCTAGACAACTGATAAATCATGCCCAGAGTTTCATTTGGAAAGAGAAGTGTGTTGAAAGTCAGCAATGAGAGAGTGTATTTTCATGTCCTGCACAGGAAGCAGGCTACTGTGCTCTGCAAATACTGAAACATAGGCACATTTTCTTCATAGAAATTCAGTGCACAGCAGTAAAGCAACCTAACACTTTATTTTTAAAGCAACATATCCACCCAGGTTTGGATGTGTGCGTAGCAGATGTCAGAGACTCTGCACTGCTTTGACAAACCTCAACAGATGCCACTGTAAGGTGATGGACTACCGGCTTGGCTTTTTCTTCAGAGTATTTTCCTCCTGCTATCAGCAACTGTTCTGTTCTGTTTGGATTTAGGATAAATCGGCTGTTACTTATTCAAGTTCTGCTATCTGCATTTTGAGATGATGCAGTGATGGTTACATAGGAAGGAAAACAAGACACAGAGCTGAATATTCTTCTTCTATAAAGATTTTGAAAAAGACAGAAAATCATTCCCAGCAAGGTCTGCATGGATAATAAGTTGTAGTGAAAAGAAGACGCTGTTGCCACTGTCTGACTAAAATCATACAATCCATGTGTGCCATGCCAGCAGCTCTATGGTGGGTGCTGTGGGTATGGTACAAAGGTGCTGATACTCTAAATGGTGTGAGCACTGAATCCTCACTTCTTGCAGCTTCAGGGAGGCTGGGACAGGATCAGTACAGGGAAGAGGGATGCTGCTGTTTGGGCACCAGGAGATCAAGATTCAGTTCTCATCTTTGCTGTAATCTCTCTTTCTAAACTTAGACAATCTCTCTTTCTAAACTTAGACAAATCCTCTGTGATTCATTTCATTATATATCTACTCTATAAATTCATGCTTGCTAATAGTCCCTTCCATTCTGCCAGAAAACTAGGTGAGTAAAATGTGACCACTAAGCAGAACAATAAGCTGTTCCAGAGGTTAAGGACATCTGGTCTCTGACATGTGTTTAACAAGAGATGTACTGTATAATGATGACTCCTAGTGGAATGGTGTTTTAAGTGTTGCCAAAATGAATAAAGATAATCTTGATTCTGACAGTCACTTTTTCTTCCACCTGGGCATTCTCATACTGAATGCAGTGGCAAAGTCACTGTCCACCTCCCTTCCTCCCTCTCAGTCTTTTCCTTCATACTTGAAAATTTCTAATAATATATCTTCTAGTATGTTTAAGTTGTAGAGGGAGATGTATTTTTCATCACAACTGTACTAAAATTTTTTTTCAGGGAAGTCACTGGGCAATGAAACTTGTACTCTTCCAAATAGTGAACTGATACTTAACTATCTTGATCAGATTAGACTGTCCTAATTTTCCGCTCTGTGAGTTAAACAGCAGCAGTCAGAGGAGAGGTTCCTCTGTCCAAGAACCAAAGGCATGTTTCTGACAAATTTTGGCTATTTCTGTCAGCTGAATAATTTTCCTATCCTTTTCCAAATGATAATTTGAGTATAGAGGGATATAGTCTGTCACAGTAACGCTTTGATCAAAGTCTACAACAGCTTTCCCCAGCATTTGGATGTTCTCATTGCTGAGACAGTGGCGGTATTTTTTGCCTGCTCTGTCAGCTCTGCCTTTCCTACAGAAAAAGTGATAACGTCCATTAGCAGTTTTAACAAGCAAAATGAAACAGGATTTTATCAGTCCATGTCCAGTGTAACCACTGTTTGTAGCATTTCACACCTTCTATCATTTTTATTTCCATCTTCTCTCATTTATCCCATCCTTTGATTTCTCTTTCAGCCTTTGGCCCCAGTTCATCCAGATCAACATCATCATTATTTTGTAGGTTTTGCTAGATTATTTCTGAGAGGATTATTTCCAGAGAAGCTATTTGTTCCCTTAAAAGTCTTTTGAAGTGCTTAACTTCCACAGTTAGTTTCTAGCAATTTCTTTTAAAAGTCGTAATTTTTCTTAGAAGAACATTAATTTCAATAATTAATCATTAGACTAAATCTTGAAAAAGTCATGTAACTGCAAGGCTTTTGTATTTTCTCAGGTGTTTGCATAGTTGGCTGCACATCTGCACAGCAAGTTCTGGTGATATTGGATCTACTCATGTAAATAAGGACTTCAGTAGCAATCCTCTAACTGAGGAAATACAGAAGTTTCTATCTTCCACTTCCTCAACAATTTCCAAAATGCATATGAAATTTTAAAAATCTCACTATTTAAATTATATATTCTAAGTTGAACTCCTTCTTACCAAAAAGTGCACTAGACTTCCAAAAACTGCAAATAGATGAATTTGATCACTAAATTGTTGGCAGATAAACTTATCACCCTTCCAGGCCTTGTTTCCCTGGCAACAAACTGGTTTTAGTATTTCTGCTACCCAGGTGTATTTGGATGAGTGGCACTTTGTGAGGCTGTGAAAGGTGAGCAGTGGCCCTGAAGTGTGGAAGCAGAAGAAGGGAGCTGAAGAAAGTGCGTCACAGTGATGGGACGGTTATAGGGGTATTGCTCTAAGGAAGATCACCAAGGAGTGGTTTGCATTATTGTGGGAGATTGCAGGCATAGCTGGGACTGGTTTTAGTCTCCACAGTTTCTGTAAGGATAGCTGTGAAGCAGAGCAATGGAATGAAAAGAGAAGAACTGCTAGCTAGGGCCAGGAATACCCTGATGGAAGTTCTGTCTCTTGTCCTCACGGTGTGCTTTGCATACACTTTTGCAGATAAACCAGACCCACCTGCCGGAACTCCTTGTGCGTCAGACATACGGAGCTCCTCCCTCACCCTCTCATGGTATGGCTCCTCTTACGATGGTGGCAGTGCCGTGCAGTCCTACACCGTGGAGATCTGGAACTCAGTGGATAACAAATGGACAGACCTCACCACCTGCCGCAGCACCTCGTTCAACGTGCAGGACCTGCAGGCTGACCGGGAGTACAAATTCCGCGTGCGAGCTGCTAATGTGTACGGCATCAGCGAGCCCAGCCAAGAGTCTGAGCTGGTAAAAGTTGGAGAGAAACAAGAAGGTTAGTTCTTAAGTGGAAAAAAAAAATCTGAATTCAGTTGAACTCTACCTTAAGAGTTCCTTAGTGAGGGCAGACCACTGCACACACTCCTTCCCACATGTCTCTGTGCGGTGAATGCTTGTGCTGGGCTGCAGCTATGCTCAGGTCCTTCACAGACTTCATTTGGGGGTCTGAGCACATCAGTTTTGCATACATCCAGAGTGGAAACTTGGCTTCAGGGATCCCAAATCCCTGCCTTGTGAAAGCAAGCAATAATTCTCATTCTGGCTTGCTGAGTGAGTGCTTGCTGACAGAATTCTGCAGCTCAGTGCACAGGTAATGTGAGATGAAACCTTTCACACATTACACATTCAGTCCATGCCCAGTTGGAAAATGATGATTGGTGGCTTACCTGAAATACACCAATGGATTCATTAAGTTTATACTGGACACCCCGTGGAAAAACAAGTCATAAACACTATCCCAAATTTGCTTTTGGAAATAATGAATGTGCTTGCTGCTAGCCAAGCACAGAATATGAAGCAGAAAATGAATTGGTACCTTGTAGCTAGCTGTAGTTCCCGTGCTTTCAATCCCAGCATGATAGTGCACCTCAGTGCTGTGTCCCCTAGTACACCCAGCCTGTGAATTCAAGGCTATCCTACTTAGCATGTTGGTTTTCCAGAATTATGGATGTTAAAAATATTTTTTAGGGTTTTTGATTACAGTTGAATGTACTTTTAAAAATATTTTTCAGTATCTTTTACTTCTTAATTTTCATTTAAGGTCTTCTCAAAGAGCTAATAGAGAGTTGGATCATTGTAGAAATTATTCAGAAACTGGTACTTAAAATTGAAACACAAAAATGTCAGCATTATTTTTCAAAACCAGAAAGTGACCACATATTTTTGTGCACGCCTCCATCTACCTACGGTGCAAGCATGACTTTGATAGTCACCTCACCAAAAAGCCCAGACCAGGAAAAATGACTTTTACCATTTTTCCTGTCTTTGAGGAGCGGACTGTGTGTCGTATCTCTCCCTCCTTACTTACATGTGCAGGCCTTTGGAGCTTTAAGTGTTCCACATAACCCTTGTGAAGTTATCTTTTACTGCTAAAGCAAGACAAAATGACAGCAAAGTGATGCAGCATCACACAACTGTGTAAGCCTCTCAACAGATGTTTCTAAACAAAAGTAAATCATATTTCTCTTCAAGTGCTAAATGGGATGCATGCTGAGAAATTACTTTACTCTATTTGTAAGATTTAAAACCAATCTAAACCAAGATGCACCTTCTCTTCAAAGCAGGGAAAATAACATTAGGAGTAGCAATAAAATTGAAAGGAAGCTAGATGGTATTGGCTCTTCATAATAAAATTCCCTTTGTTTGAATGCCCTCTTTCTTTAGTTACAGGACAAACACCTTCTAGGGTTGGAGACCTGACTCTTCTCTATGTTTTTCTAGAGCAAGCACTACCTGTACTGGACCAAAGCAAACAAGCTATTTTTCTTTTTCAGACTGAGCATTTTCTTACATAGATTTAATACGAAAGGCTAGAAAGTGTATGAGTTATTGTGATACACATTAAAAAAAGCAACAAAAAAGTTGTTTTGAGCAAAAAGAAAATGTTTTCTGTTTGCAGGAGGAGGGGGTTGTCTTTGTGCTCTCAATTCCAGGGCTTATTGATTTCAATTCTTGGTACTGCAGATAGCGTGGAGAAAGAGAAAGAAATCACTTGAGTGATTTTTCAAGTGTGTGGTTATAACTAGTGCTTTAATTAAAGGCAGTGGAAAATGCATGTGTTCAGCACCTGTAAAAGTCAGGACTTTAAGCTGCCATCTATGTAAGCACTTAGCTGAGTAACTTGGGATTTTCTAGGCTGTCAGGAAGTCTGATTACTGATTTTCATACTGAGGTGGCCAGCACATATTAGCAAGGTCAGTATGATCTTAGTGAAGAAAGGCATGGCTAAATTTTCACTGTGCATTTAAAGAAAACAGCTACTAAAATAAGCTTGTAAGTCACAACAGATTAAAGCACGCATTGCCATGTTTGAGGAAAATTTGGTACTGTTGACTCACTTCTGAGAAAGGTTTTAGCACAGCTACTCAGCACTTACCAAACTCAGATATGTTCCACTTATATAATTTAGGCTTCCACTGGTGGACCAAAATGTTTCTATTCCATGGCTTTAATGCAATGTCGCTGCAGAACCAGGCACTGACTTCTTGCCTAAGCAGCATTTGGCAGACATTACCTACTGGCAGCCTGGCTGGGAGCAGCTCCTTTACACAGCCCTTAAAAGGGGAGGAAAATGTGATGTGCTCTGTGCAGGAGTGGTTTGTAGCTGAGGAAGGTCTGAGGACAGCTCCCCCGGCTGGGGAAGGCTCCCTTCCCTCCCTGCCCTCTGGTAGATCTCTGCAAAGCAGCTCATCTGTGCAGGAATATGCAAGGGTTGCAACTCCAGAAAAAAAAAAAAAAAGAGGAAGGCTTTAGCAACAGACTTTATCCACTTGATTGGCTTTGCTGCCAGCACACAGATGCAGCATTTTGTGTAGGATGTGAAAGGGTGATGCCTCAGACCAGCTATCTGCTCACCCTTTATTTTTGTTGTTTTCTTCTAATCCTCTGCATCTAACTCTGTGCTCTAAAGCGCCTAGCAGTGCCCAGAGTACTGCATTAATGTTTCATAACACAAAGCTGTTGACACAGGGGGGATAAATCCCTTGGTTAGGCTTGCACTCCATGATGGCAAAGTGCAGCTTCAGCAGCTATGGTGAGAATTGAACAGGTCACTGTGCAACAAAGAGCCTTTGCAGTTTCTCAAATTACTGGTCACAGCCACAGGTCTTAGGAGCAAGCCCAAGCAGTGTAAGTAATGTATGACAACATTCCAGCTATAGCCCCTTTCCCCTCATACCCGCAGGCAAAACGCGGTGCTACTGGCAGTTCATGTATATGAAAATTAGAAATGAAAATCAGGACACTCAGGCCAGCTTTTACTCTGACTTAGGTCACTGGGTTCACCTGTCTTTGAGTCTGCCTGCACAACTGAGGCTCCTTTTGGACCTCAGTGATTACAGAATTCAACCATGCTCAGAGGAATGCACACTGTTCAAATTTTCTCAGTATCTTGAGTCTGACGAGTTCGTCTGGATGCTTTGCAGGGAATCTTTTCATGTAAAAACTTGCTTAACTTTTGGCTTCACAATCCAAAAAAGGCACATCAAAGCCAAGAAAAAATTGTCGTTGAACAAGAAGTGTTATTGATTTTAATGTTTTTAATTTATTTGCTTATTCCGAGGCATTCTTAAAGGTGTTTCTTAGATGACTTTGAACTGATGCAGTATGCTGATGTTTCTAGTAGGCAGGTATAATTGACAAGTACTGCAAACCACAGGAACTTGATTTATGCAGAAATGGTTACTAGATGGTGACTGGATAGTCAATAGTGATGAAGAAGGGGTGAAGAGATTTTAATTATGGAGTTAATGCACAAACTCCCTGACTGCTTTTTGCTGCTTTGTCATAGGGTCAATCTGTTGTCCACCTCACTGTGAATAATTTGACTATCTTATGTAATACCATATCCCATATAAAAATTTATTAATGTCTTTTTATTTTCATCACAGAACCTAAAGAGGATGAAGCGGAGCTATCTGACGACGGTAAGAAATGCATGTTTTAAACAGGACAAATGCAAATCTGTGTTCTTCATTCATGTTTTCTGGAGTTTTTTAATCATGGTCCTTAACACTTATTTGTAGAGGGGAAAGAAACAGAGGTTGAATATCGGACGGTTACAATCAACACTGAACAGAAGGTGTCAGATGTCTATAACATTGAAGAAAGACTGGGATCGTAAGTACTGGACTGTGCTTTTAAAGACACACAGGTTTCAATGCTACCAGCCAGTCATGATGGTCATGTGCATTTATTCTTTGACTGTCTTGCACTTTTAACATCCCAGTTGGGCTCCTTTGTTGCGGTAAAAATAGATTTTAACATATGTTGGCCTCCACTCCATAAAGATCCTTTGCTCCTACTAGCTGATGATTTTAAATAGGCATTACATGTATTTCTGGCAAGGGAAACGGAGCCCACAAATGAACAAAGCTAGAGGATTCATTCGTTTTTCAGTGTCCTAAAAGTTATCTGAGAAAAAAGGTACACATTGTGTACTTGCATTTCCATTATAACCATTAGTGGTAATAAGATTATCCTGCCCACGGGCTGGAATCTCTGTTGACAGCGGCCATAATCCCAAGAGCATTAATACTATTGCTGAGAGAAGGTCAGTGATTAGTCTGGCTGTGTTTCTCAGGGCCCCAGCTCGTGGTGGTGTGAACTGCAGGCCATGATAATCTTTCAGTGATCAATGCTGAAGGCCAGGGGGATCCTGTGTGCTGCCAATAACAAATCCTGACAAGTGTAACATAGAGGTAGAATTGTACATTACAGCAATGGGAAACAACAGTACTGAAGCGCCGAGCATTCAGATTCTGATTTCACCTACATCCTGTACCTGAGATGTCCCATCTGCTGCCCCTTCAGAGGTGTGTGACCTACAGAAAACTGTGTGCAGAAAGACCTGAATTAAAGCCTGGTAGGAGTCCCGATTTTTGAACCCTCCTATATAAGACTTGTTAACTGGAATGGCAGAGTATCTCTAAACATGGTATTCATCCAAAAGTTCTTGCAGATTGCTCTGCACAAATTCAGTATGGAATAATACTTGATATTAAGACATTTTTATTTCAGAATGGAGTGGTTGTGCTGGAATATTTAGTAAATTGTTGCTATTTGTGGTGGCCCATGTATTGCAAAAGCATTTTATGGAAATAGCTATATATTTTCAGGGGGAAATTTGGACAAGTCTTCAGGCTTGTTGAAAAGAAGACTGGAAAAGTTTGGGCAGGAAAATTTTTCAAAGCATATTCTGCTAAGGAAAAAGAAAACATAAGGGATGAAATCAGCATCATGAACTGCCTACATCATCCAAAACTTGTCCAATGTGTAGATGCCTTTGAAGAAAAAGCCAACATCGTTATGGTTTTGGAAATGTAAGTATAAAGTAGAGCACACTAACAAAGTTAATAATGTTGAAAATAATTGTGTGTACAAAAGTAGCAACTTACAGACACAGGACTGTCAAACGCTTCAGGATTTGCAGGGCCTGGATGGTTTTCAGATCTTGCAAGTTTTTCCAATTATCTATCCAACTTGTTTAAACTGTGTAAGTGAATCTGTGTTAATCTTTTAAAAATCAGTCAAAATGTTTTACAGTTTTTATTGTCTTGTTTGCTTGTTTCTTAAAGTACATGTGGTGGGGTTTTGCGGCTTACTCTTATTGCCTGCTTAGGAGAGGTGTGAACAAAGTTAACTGCATTTTGAACTTTCATTTAGAATCAAAACGTGTTTAAGGAGGAGAACTTTTTTTACTTAAGGCAGTTCTAAACGTGTTGAACAGGCTTCCCAAACAATAAAAGCCAATATGACCAATATCTGCATCGTCCATAATGCACCTGCTTAGTGTGAATCCTATACTTGTGGCAGTACCAGCTGGAAAGTAAATTAAATCGTGATCTGTGCTGATGTTTTTCCCAAAAAGTTACTTTAGTTACAGTTCTGCTGCCACACCGACTTCATGTGCTCTCTGATGCAAGGAGAAACAGTTTTCTTGCTGGCTGGAAGTTCTAAGTAAGATATAAATTGTTTGAAGCAAAAGAGACTATATGTCTATTTTGCTTGCTTGGCACTTGCTTAGATTATCTGCAAACTACTACTGCACTGGCATATTTCAGAGATTGGATTTCACAAGCCTGGAACTTATGTGCAGGAAGGTGTTTTTATTTTTAAATTGAGCAGTTGGGCAAACTGATGATGGTAAAGGAAGGGAACCCTACTTAGCTTGGAACTGAGAGCTGGCAGACCTAATGGAAAACAGGGAGATGTATAAAGAGTCTGGAATAGCATATGGCTTTACACTCCATTAGCTTCCCCCTGGCAGCAAAGGGGTTTTACTCTTTAAAAATATAGAAAACTGCAATCAAATTTAAAGTACTTTTGTTACCCAGTCTCACTAGGATGTGGATTTGGTTTGGGGTGGCCACCTTTCCTTGTTTTTGAGCCCCCCCCCCAACATTTCCATTGTGTCAAGCAGCAGCAGAGCAGGTCTGGGCAGTGAGGTGCTCGTGTGACACCTGTGTCAGGTGACCTGGTAGCTTCTCTAATGTCATGTTATCCAGCTGGCACAATCCCAGCCCAGCAACCACACCTGTATTGATAAAGAGCCTCCAAGGGATCGTTTCTGCTGTAATATAGTATTTCTTTGCATTCAAAGAAGTTGTGGGAAATACCTTTCAAATTCTTACTATCCAAGCTGTTTGTTTTATTTCCATCAGAGTTTAAATGCATGGATTTCACATAAATCAAGCTCACCTGCTATCAGTCTCTTTTAAATCAGATTTTAGCAGTGACTGGAATTTAGGAGCTCCCCTTCTACTCAAATTGATGAGAAGCACCCTTAGATTTTGCTTCCTGATATTTATTCTAAATTGTTCATTTTAATTTTATTCCCATACCTTTCCTAGAACCTTTTAAACTTCATACTCTCTGCTTTTAGTATTTCTCATTACACTATTTCATATGGTTTGATTTCATATTCAAAATAAAATCCGATTTTTTTATTATTACTTTTAAATTAAACACTATAATGATGTGCTCTTGCCTGGAAACCTTTCCATCTAACATATACTGGAATGTATATGAGGCATATTTCAGGCATTTCCTTTTCAAATATAGGAACATATTGGTTCCACTGTAAGCATCTCAGTGGAAAAAGTAAATCTGAAAATAGTAGCATATTGTCAATGTAATTCAGCATTGAGGGATAAGTGCCTCGAAGTTTTATATACTTCAGATAGTCAGTTTATTTTCACATAAATCAGAAGGAGATTATTGTATTGCAAATCAAGATTATTGGAGCAAAATCTCAGCACTAAATTCTATCATTTGATGTGATTTAAGCTGGTACAAGTTACTTCAGTTTTCTCTTTTTTTCTAAGGTAGATTTTTAAAAATTTGCCTGGGCAACTCTAAGGTAGATTCTTCTCACTGTTCCTACTGGACCAAAAACCTTAGATGTGTATTCTGTGATTCCGTAGACATGAATATTTTCCTATATGACTCGTGTCGAGAAGACTGAAAAGAGGAGAACCCAGAAAAAAATAGAGATTTAGATTCTGAACTAGTTGGACTGTTTGAACAAAGCCAACTTCTCCTCCTGTGTATGTGCAGAACCTCATCCACACTGGTTTTATTCAGCTTCCTAACTGGCAAAAATCAAACTGAATTTAGCTCCTGATATAAATGCAACAATATTCATCCCATAAGTGCATTGCAGTTTAATCTACCATTGCTACCAGAGTGTTGAGAGCTCCCATGGTAAAAACAGCAGGCAGATGTATTAACAGTAGTTCATTTACAAAAATATGCTAAAAAAGTGGTGCTTGAGACAACGGTACAATTTCTGAAAAGTTTTCCCTTTAGGCATCTGAAAAGGATGGCACTTTTATAGTACAAGTAAGTCGTCACTATCTGCATTAAACAGTCAAAAACAACTGGTACATTTTAGTATGAGGATGATTATCATTTGGAATTGCAGAGTAATCCAGATATAAACATTTTGCCTGCAGATGTTTTCATAAACACCCATACTGGTTAATGTCTTAGCAAAGCAACAACAAACTAGATCCCCTGAATGTTTATTCAACAGGTCTGGCAATACTATTGCTTTAGGTTACAAAAGTGCTCTAATCCAACATAACCTTTCAGTTTGTCAAGCATATGCTCTTCTTACAATTTTCATATTCATAGGAAACCACAATAGCATTTCTAATTACATATTTTATGAAATCTTATAGCCAAAGCAAGAAATGCATCCAGAACTTCAGATGTTTCAAATTCAGTTTGGTACATGAGAGATTTAATCATGTATCTGGAAACCTGCAAACATGGCAAGGCCACTTTTCTGTTGTGTGTTTTCTTTCTGTAACTGAAATGTGCAAATGCATTTGGCAACAAGCATGAATGCTGCAAAATATTAAACCATATAAAGACCATGGTGTGTTTAATTTCTAAAAGCAAAGCTGCTCTTCACTATGTGTTCCTTTCTTTATGGGTCATTCACCCACAGCATAAGAAAAAACGTATTTCCCATCTTTGGATGCAAGCAGATAAACCAGTTGAGTGATTACTCCGAATTTAAAAAAACAACAACAACAACAAAAACCCAAAACACAAAAACCACAAACAAACAAAACAAAACACAAACACAAAACAAAACAAAAAAACCCCACCAAAACCAACAAGTCACAACTTAAATTATGCTTCATTAAATCTAGGTTAAAAATGTCACTTCGGTTGCATGAACAGTTCAATCCAAGAGATGCTACCCTAAAAAGACCAATTACTTCACATCTTAAATTAGCATAAAAATGGAATTGACCTACAAGAAGTGTGATGAGGGCTCAGCTAAAAATACCAACACTGAAAGTGTTGTGGGTTATATCCTTCTGTCATAGCTAAGGAGGAAATTCCCTCTGAGCTCACTTGGGTCAGTAATTTACCCTTTGAGCTTTGCATTCCAATTAACCATATCATCGGAATTCTTCTTTCTTCAGCCTTTGTCACTCTCACTCTCACTTTTTCCTGAATTTTTGCTCATCTGCTTGAAGTTCTGTCCCCTTTCCCTGGGACCCATTCCATGTATTTTAGTTTTCTTTATTTCTAAATGACGTTATCTACCTTTGTGCACTGATGGACGGTAGGAGGGAAGGAAGAAGTGGGAAATGTGTGCTCAGAGTCGGGAGCAGTGTTACGAACACATGTCAGCAGGGTGGCAGTCACAGAGCACACACTTCACTGCCAGCTGCGGGTGACCCAGTCCTGGAGGCAGGATGTAAATCCTTCCTGCCTGGAATAACAACATCGGTGTTTCACAGTTCTCATCTGCGACAGAGATTCAGAACAGAAAACATCTATTGATTTACACTACCACACACAGGAGGCGATTCTTCCCACATTTTCCATGCATCTGTGGAAAATGCAATTACAAAACACAGATTGCATCCTGAAGTGACTGCTGCAAGCTTGAACTCTCTGTATTGCTGTAAAAAAAAAAGTCTGATTAGTCCCCAAATGAATATGTTACAGAAGTCTCTTTTTATTCTTTCATAGGGTTTCTGGAGGAGAACTCTTTGAACGAATCATTGATGAAGACTTTGAACTGACAGAGAGAGAGTGCATTAAATACATGAAGCAGATTTCAGAAGGAGTTCAATACATTCATAAGCAGGGTATTGTCCACTTGGATTTGAAGCCAGAAAATATTATGTGTGTCAACAAGACTGGTACAAGTATCAAACTCATCGACTTTGGACTCGCAAGAAGATTAGGTAATGAATTCTCTGCCTATTTCAGTATCACAGGGGGAAAGGGCAGAACAAACAGTAATTCATGATGCCTATTATATTCTGTCATGTATAGAGACTAAATAGGCTATGTTTCTTATAAATATTTCTGGTTTTAGGAAGAAATAGAAAAGGGAGAAAAGACATTCAAGAGTGAGAGTAGGGCACCTTATCTTCAAGAGAATTTTGCAGTGTGGTGTACACAATCTACCTGTCTGTTTCTACAGCAGGGTATCCACCTAAAATACACAGTAATAGTAATGTTAAAAAATATTTACATTTCATACCATAAAGCACTAACTCTCTAACTGAATGCTTCATGAATACTACAAATCCTTGAAACTTTTTTAACAGCAGGAATTAAGGTGATGCTCTAGAAGCCCTTCAGATAATTAGTCGATTTACATTTTCCCATTATTTTTATCATTTCTTATCATAAACAGCAGGATGTCATACATGTTAAACATCATAGGAATTCTATAAAGAGCTGTGTAATAGCACTACTTAAAAATAATGCAATGGGGGGAAATTCCATTTGACAAGCCCTTCCTCTTCCTAAGCTGCTTTTTAGCAGCTTTCTATCATTCATTTTGGTCTAAGCTTCCAACATGCTCTGCAAGTTGAAAGCCAAAGACCTTCAAAGGTTCTTGTCCTCACATTGTTCAGCTCGAAAAAGCAGCCCTTCAGTTGTGTTTTCAGTGTTAATACCAACATCCCACACTGATCTTTTTTCATCTTGTATTTTCACAAAAGAAATAAAAATCATTCCAGGTATTACAAGAAACAAAAATAGTTTATGAACCTGTTACACTGGGAGAGCTGAGATTTGTGGCTCTCCTGACAATAATTGATTGGGACAACTTAAATGAATTCCTACTCACTATAGAAGGGGGCCCACAGCTGGATTCTTACTTGAAATCTTTTGCCTTCCCTCTTTGAAAAAGTATTAATTTTAAAATTTTTAATACTTATTAAAAAGTAGAACAATGATTTTTGAGAACAATGATTTTACTACCACCTACCTTTTGTTTTCTGCCTAAATGCTGCTCATCCTACTTCTTTTGACACTTAAGTAACAGACTACTGCATTCCCAAGAATATTTTTTTACTAAAACAAACCAGGAATGGTTTGTTGAATGTATAGGGGAAAAGAAGTCTGCTTTGAAGAATTTTAGATGATGTTCTGCTCCAAAAGTGTATTAAATGAATCTTGGTCACATGGACACTGTTAACTCAGAGATAAGATGTCTATTTTATTTATTAAAAAAAGAGATCACTGCCATTTCTGTTCCTCACCAGTATACAGCCAGTAGTGTTCTGGGAACATGAACTGATTTTGTTCTTGTTCAGGAAACAGATGAACTGTTAACTAAGTTCCAGTGCTGGTGTTTTTGTGTGAGAGGTGTGAGAAAAATTTCAACCCATGATGTTCCAGCTGTCAGCCTGAAAACTGTACATTTACTGCTGCACTGAGTGGAGTTCATCAACAAGAGATAGAATGTAAACACAGAATGCCCTTTTTAGAGAAACTTCTTCAGCTACCTTTTTAACTTCAGACCACAGTTACACGCACATTTAGCAAACGGAAGATCCTATTTTTGGTATCCTGTTCATATCCATCAGCTTTCCCACTTTTCTGTGAATCTTATGGCATCACAGTGCATTGCATGGCTGACAGCAGCTTGTGAGTTGCTCCAGTCATGCCATAGTCAGGAAACCTCTACACTCCAGATAACTTCTCTTGGTGTAGAAGGATGAGAGTTGTGGGTGCTGATGCTGATTCTGATTTTACAGTGCTGTACATTCATTTGGCTTAACATGCTGCTGATTCTTGCCAGGTTCCATTGTAGGTATTTGCTATTCATCAGCCTGCCATTCTGGATAACTCCATCGTGGGTGGCATTCCCTAGGAAGGGAAAGGGCCCTTCCATTCCATGCCCAGCAAGCACAAGCACTGTTTTAATTGCAAAGACAACTGTAACATTTCAGTTGAGATGATTTCCAAAAGTAGAAAACAACTTTTACTGTTTCATTTACTTAAAAAAAAATTGTTAAAAACACTTTTCACTAATGCCTGCTTCTTGCCAGCTGATGATGTGGTGCACTGAGGGCACGTTCCTCCACTTGTGTTCCTTCGAGATTTGTGATTTTGAAATTGGCTGTCAAATTCACTTTGGCATTGATAGATGTGGGATTGGAGCCGTCATCCTACAGACCTGACCCTGACTGAGCAGAAACTGCTCAGCCAAGGGATTGCTGAAGGGAGCAGTGGCTGATTCTGCACTTCAACTTCTGAGATTTAACTTTTTATAACTACTGCAAACTAGTGCCTCTAAATATTCAGTGTTTTGATCAGTTTTAAAGATATTAGGATCAGCTCCTTCTGCAGTCATCTTCTGCAGCTAATTAGTTCTCTTGCACTGTCAGGAAATACCAAAGCTGCAGTGGGATATTTTCCTGACCTTTTTTGGTGTGCTGAGGAACACTTGTAGAAAATTGTTTAAGATAAACTTCTTGAGGAGAAAAGAGAATGGTTTTTGAGTACTGTAAAGATTTTTTTTAATCAGTTGATTATACACAGTGTCAGCAACAGTTTCCAGCTAGCTTGTCAGCTTTCTATCTGAACTAAGGGATATCCAAACACAGATCCTACTTGTGTACTAAGCTTGTAAACAACTGGGTAAAGACTTGACATATTACTGCATAGAAAGGGTCTTACTCTTTTCCTTTCTTTTTTCTTTATACACAGAAAATGCTGTGTCAGTTGTTTCACACTGTATGCTTGCAGTCAAATGCCGTGTTTTCAAAAAAACCCCCACATTTCTCTGACCTGTGGGCAGCACATTTCATACACCAGCCTTTTGCATACACAGTTGCTCATGGTAGTTTACACAGTGCACACTCCAAACTTGGATGTGAAAATCTGAGCCTGAGACTTGGATGATCATGATGAAGCTTTTAGAAAATAGATTCATTGTGATAAATTTCAGTAACTTCTTGTAAGGACAGTTTGAAAAAAAAAAAGTAAGTGTTGACTTTAAAATGAAGGCAGATGGGAAAATGGGATCTTAGGCTTCCCGTTTGCACTTGGAAAAGGAAGGTGATCTCTCACTCCTCATTGCCACTGTGGAGAAGACATTGCCCTTCTTTTAGGCTAAGTCATTTTAGAGTGCATGTTAGAAAAAGTATCATCCTTTTTGGAGTAAGAAAACTCTGGTTATGTGACTGTAGGGATGTTGTGGAATAGTTTTTGAATGTGCTTTTTAAAGGATAGTCAGAGAGCTGGCAGAAGGGTTTTGATGTTGGTGAACTTGCATGGGAGGATCTGGGTAATTTCCTGTGGCTGCTCCCAGGCATTCTTCTCTCTGTTTCTGTTTCTAAAAATGGGTACTCCCTGCATGGTGGGAGTAGGGAAAACACATGAAATGAGATTTCTGCAATTATTTTACTATAACCATACCTGAACAGAGCAAAAAAGGGTTTCACAGCACTTAAAATGGGAAACTGGCACAACTGCAAGTGAGTTGTGATTGTGCTCAAAAGTTGCCTCAAGCATGCTGTTCAATCATTTGGCAAGTTATTAACCCCATATATGTTTCAGATTTGATTTGGTAAATTGGGGATTTGCGTATCTCAAAAGAGCACTAGCTCACGTGTTTGATTACATTTCATTAAGTGGCTTAAGAGCTTTCAATGGAGCTAAGTTTGGGAGCGGAGTCTGTACTGGGATCAGCATTTACGTTGCAAAACTTGGCAAATTAAATTCTGATAAATAAAAACATTCTATTCTATTCAGTGTTGTGGAAAGGTCAATTCTTTTGTAAACTCCTCAAAACTTTGCTGTTGTTTGAGGTTTTTTTAAGCTTTTCTCTTGATTATAGAGCTGCAAATCCCTGTACTTGTGGTAACCTTAACAGGAGCAGGACTGGAATGTGTTACATCTGTTTGCCTTCCCATCCATATCTGTTTTGTTTAGATGGTAATCTCTTTGGGAGAGCAATGGTTCCTCACTAGGACATTTTACTGTGCCTAATCTGGGTGCTGTTCTTGCACTAAAGATAAACGTAATGCAATGAATCTCACTTAAGGCATACACTGATTGCTCAGGCACATGTGCAGACTGGACATGATTTTTCTCAACCTAAATCCAAGCCTGTTTCAAGTCAGAAACAATTTATTTTCTGACATTTTTATATTTTTACAATACAATTCTGTTACTGGGATGTGAGTTTCCCCCCCCCAGTCAGTAATCTATTCCTTAGTTTCCTTCCTTCCTGACCTTGCTTATTCTTTTCTTCTTCCCATCAGATTTAGAACGAGCATTGATGAAAATGAGCCCACTGAGATTTGCCTAAGAATCTCTAACTTAATGACTTGCACTGTGTCTCACACTGTACTAGAGGGTAGACATATCACTCACTTGCACACTGGCAGCATAATCTGGCACTACTTGGTTATGAGCAGGTTTTTCTCTTACCTTCATCACTGTATTTTCCAGTAGAGCAATACTGGTGGGTCAGCACAAGAAGAATGTCAAGCCAGTTCACCTGTCTCATGACCTCATTCTTCCAGTTCATATTGGTAGCAGCAGCTTCACTGTAGATCATTTTAAAAGCATCCACAGTGTGTTTAAGCAGAGCAAATGTAGCATACCTGTGCTACAGGCCAGCTGAATAAAAGTTTGGAGCAGCTGATGGCTGACAGCTGGTGATTTGTGCTTCCCCTTCACCACAGGTGTGCTTGTAGGCAGCCTTGTTTTGAGACCATGCCCAAGTCCAGTTTTACCTGTGAGGTAATGATCTGACTGGTGCACAACATCTGCTTCTTCTCTTGTTTCACTGCTGGCCTGTGCCACTTCAAATTTAAGAGACATGCAACCCACTATTGATTTTCTTTCCTGTTTACACTAGAAGAAAATGTGTTGGATTGAAATAGTTCTTTCCTATTATTGTAATTTTAGCACTATTGGTTCTTTTTACCACAACATGCAGAGCCTCAAGCTTTGATAAATATTCAGTAATTTGTGAAAACTGTAGCTGCTTTCTGACACTGGAGTCCTGCAGTTCTCTTTCACAACTGCTAAAGGGATGGAGGCTCAAACACTTTTGTACTTCAGGACATAAAAATCTGAATTAAACACTGATGGCACTCCTTTTTCAGAGATTTGGCCTTGTGGAAGTTCCTTACAATAGGAACCTTCTTATGCACCTTTTACAGTGCTGTGTGCTTGAGGATGCTTAATAAATAATTCTTTATTGCCATACATGTATCAGCTAAGAAAACAGCAATTCAGGCATCATTTATTTCTTCTGATAAGAATCTGTAACAAAATCACAAATATGAGGGCAAAACTGGTTTTCCTGTAACTAGAGAAAAACTGTTTTTAAAAATCTCCATGCAGCAGTTAATGGTTTTCTCTTCCATTCTTCACAGAAAATGCAGGCTCTCTGAAAGTTCTCTTTGGGACACCTGAGTTTGTGGCTCCAGAAGTTATAAACTATGAACCTATTGGATATGAAACAGATATGTGGAGTATAGGAGTTATCTGCTACATTTTGTGAGTACTTTGCTGTTCTTAACACAAATCCTGACAGTTGCTGAACATACAAAATTTTCATCAACTTCTGAAGTTTTTCTGACGTTTTCAGGCCTTCTGTGCTGTAATTAGCAGCTCCAGCATGTTTAATAAAACTTCTGTGTTCTCTGAAGGGTGCAATTGGTAAACTGCAGAACTGGCAGTTCTGGAAATCCAGCTATTTAGTGTTGTACATCTTACATCATAAACCAGCAATGCTTCATCTTATTTAAAAAGACAATGTGACTATTTTATTATTAACTTCAAACTATTTTTTCTTTCCAGATGTTAAAGAGAAATGTTTGGGCACTAACAACCAATAATTTCCATTCTTTTATTCCATGAGAGAAAATTTTTGTGAAACCTTGGCATCTCGTGGGACACGCTGAAGTATCCCAGCATTACCATATCCGTTCACAGTGCATTTTAATTTATTACCAAGCACAAGCCACTGGATAAATACATTTTATAAGCAGCAGGGATCGAGCTCGTGGAAACATTTCAGAGGATGGTTAGCTGCAGCTCTTGGTTACATATTTCAGTATGAGATTTGATTTTTATACATGATTTGATACAGCATGCCTAGAGAAATGTATATGGAATTAGTGTCTCCATGCCTAGAACAGCAAGCGGTTTTCTTCCAGCTGTGACTTTACACATTTGATGCCATATAAACAAGTGAAACGAGAAGCTTAGTTTGGAGCATGGTTTCTTCTCCCTTGTTCCAGCTTCAGTAGTAAGTCAGTGGCAGATCTTCTTTGCACTGGTTCTTTTAAAAAAGACTCCTCTCAATGCCTTTCTTCCTTTATTAGAGTCCCTTCTGCCCTGGCTATCCCGCTCCTTGACACCTGGCAATGCACAGTTGTTTGCCTCAGTTTTACTCAGTCGTTCTGCGTTCCTGCTTTTCTCACGACCCTGCACTTGTTCATGCTCTTCTCATTTCCAAACTAAGCAACATAATTTCCTTACTTGGCCTATGCAAAAGCTACTACATCAACTCCCTCTTACTTCCAGCAAAGACTCGGAATATTTCTGTTATCTTCAGTTTCAGATGCAAAGCGTGCTCCACGCTTCAAGGTCACTTCGCTCTGCCAGTTTATTTACAGGACTTCTATTTTCCATTCACTTCCAAGCGCTTCTTTCTCGATCTTGAAAGCTGCTTTGGATCGTTCCGTAGCTCCGGTAACGCAGCCCACCCAGGCAGCAGTGCGATGACAAATCCCTGCGCTCCCGGGGCGGGGTGGCGGTGCCGGGCACCGGGACCGGGAATCCCTCGGTGCTGCAGCGCCGCCTGCAGCCCGCCCGCGCCCGACACATTTTGGGCTGCTTCTCGTCTCTCGGGGCTGCTTGTTGTTATCCACGCCCATGGCGAGTTTCCGTGTGCTCCCAGTCTGAGCAGAGAGGCACAGGCCGGTGCTGGCACCGAGTGTTCCCGGGGGATGCAGCCAGGGCATCGGCTGAGACAAAGCGAAGGGAGCAGGTGGAACGGGTGGGGAAAAGGTGACAGGTCTTGCCAAAGACAAGTCTGCTTCTTCCCAGTTTCTCTGTGCCAAGCAGGGTATTTGGATGCTGTACCATTCAGCTGATGGGGTGGTGTTACACTCATTCAGCTGATCTGATATGCCTTGTGAAATTTGTTTGCTAAGATGTATTTACGTTCATTTAACCTGTCATAAGGGGAAAACCACGTTACCCAAACAAAATGAAAAAAAAAAAATTGATGCATTGCTATTGCCACAATAATGATTAGCAGTGATAATCAGCTTTTGTCTTTCTTGCCATAAGAATAAAGTAATAGAAGTTAGGGAAGACCCGTGAGTCATCACTTGGACTTTCCCTCTCCGCCCCAGAGTGACAGAGGTTCCCAATCTGTCTTAACTTTCTTAGAGCCCAGCTATTTTTACAGACTCACAACTATGAGCCATTATCCAAAATGAACTATCACATCATCATTACAGAATGCAAATAAAAGTCATTGAGAACTGCATCTCTCTTTAGTTGCAGCTCTTCTTTCCCATTTTGATTGTAAGCTCAGAACTGCCAAATTTCAAGCCTGAAGTGCAAGACTCACTCATTTGGTGTCTGTCTCACACACCACCACTGTGGTCATAGCTGGGCATTTGTGTCCCCTCTCCCCTGCCATGGGAGTGGGGCCATGCAGGCAGAGGTGAGCATGGGACTCAAAGGCAGCTCTGCTGCAGGCAGCTCATGGCCCAAAGCTGCTGTGTCCATCATCTGTCCCAAGGGAAACAGCAGGGAACACGCTACAGCATCACTTGACATAACACCTGCCTAAAAAGTGACTGTGTTTCCATGATGTGCTACACAACAATGAGTACAAACTGGGTTTCGCAGAGAGCTGCTAAAGTGATCTCTGCGAGTGAAGGGTCTCTCCTGCAAAAGAATAAATGGGTGGGATGTAATCTCAAGTAGGAAGCAGGGTAACAGCGCTCTTCCAAAACCCTGCAGCAAAACCTCCCCCCAAACCTCTGCTATGCAGATGTAAGTACAGATATTGCACTCCCTGCTGGGATACTGCATCTGTCTTCCTTATGGCATGACTGATTTAATTCCATCCTACAGTTCACGGGTTCCCTTTCCACATTTCTAAGCTACATATTAAATCCTTTTAATCTCCCTGGATAACTTATTCGGTCCTGTCTCTTCATCTGTCTTTGTTCTTCCTTAAATTTCCGTTTGTATTCTCTACCTCATGTTTTTTATCTTCCACTTTTATCTTGTTCTCTGTCCTGCTCTGCATCACAGTACTGTTCCACATACTTAAGTTGATCTATTGCCTTTGAAATAACAGGCCACAAATATTACAGCTTGGGTATATCATCTCCATTTATGTCTATTTCAGTGTTCCTTTCTGCATTTACAATAATCTTTATCTAATGAAGGTTAAACCTCCTGAATTCTTTCCAGCTCTTTCTGTTCCATTTATTCTTCTGAGCATTGCTGGATTTGTGTGTTTTTTTCTATTTCTAGTTCTTTTCTGATGATCAATTTGGATTGTTTTGAATATTTAGTAATCTGAAGCAATTCCTAATTTTTATTTCAAAGCAATTTTTAGTCTAAGGTTTCAGCGCTGCATGGGCGTGCACTGAATGTGGATTGCCCTTTTCCTTCTGGCACCATAGGATCTGAGCAGTTTCAGGGAGGAATTGTCTGTGGCTGATTCAAACCCCTGATTGCGTTCCAATAGTTCTCTTTGCTTTATCAGTGCCAGGCAGTGTTTATCTTTTCAGCGTAGTTGATCTCTGTCAATTCATATTTTTTAATATACTTTCTCTTAGGCTGTGTTTTAATATCACATTTGATCTTGCTGTATACTCTTTTCCTTCAGCACCTTCCTAACAGCACACATCCTGATTCTTCAAATATTCCCTTTCCTTTTTATCCATTGTGTTTTTCATCACTGCTGTTCCCCCTCCCTTGTTTGGCAGTTTGGGTTAGTTGAAAGATCTTTTGGCATCGTTCATCTTTTGGGTGTGCTGGCTTGGAACCTCGATAAAGCAAGACACCGCTGACTTACACTTGGCTCCATGTCATGTTAAAAATTTATACCTCTTTATAGTAAAGATGTGAGAGCACTCCTTGTTCTTTCCTTAAACCAGGTTAGGAAGGCTTTAATGTCAGACTGTACTGCTCAAAAGAAAATGCTTTATTGGTTCAGTGGCACTGGCAAACTGGGGTTCCTCATTAATCCACTGGGCATGTGAAACAAGGATGAGAACAGCAGTAACACCCTTGCTTCAGCAATGAGCTGTCTTCCTTTACATGGACTCCGTGGTCTGCTTCTTCCAGAGAGGACCAGTGTGGGAGTCAGTCAGCCCTCAGCTAAGTGTCCCATGGATCTGTGCCTCTGACAAAGTATCCTCAGACTATTTATTTGCTTTAGTTCCCTTGAAAAAGAATTAATTCACTATATGATCTTTAGGGTGCAGGTGTCATCATCATGTGCTTATCTGACATGCCCTGCGCAGGTTTATCAGAAGCACATACCGAGATGTGTTCATACGGAGGTCTGTTACTCTGTTTGCACTGCCAATGCAAGGCAAAGCCTGTAAGGAGGAGCTGAGTGCCAGCAGTCCCAGTCAGCTGGTGCTGCAAGCACTGCTTGCAGAGGAACACTCACAGTCTGACTCTTTGAGACAAGCAGCAAAGCCATCTTCCCTGGAGTAGCGGGAGTCTTAATGCAAAGATTTCCAGTTGAAACGCCATGGTGTTTGTTACACAGGCACCGAGATTTGCATCCACATTGGACCCTTTCCATCTCAACATTTCTAAGTCTGCACTCGGAGCTTTGTTAGAACAGACCAATACATGTTAAGGAACTCCTAGAGGATGAAATATATTTCTTCTTTATTTAGAAGTGGAAACTGTGAAAGATTTTCTAAACAAATGGTTCTTAACATGCCAGGAAGATGCCTGGTAAAGTAGCTGGAAAAATGTTTTCAGTAAACAGCCTGCTGCTTGTCTAAGAGCAACTTCACAGTGTAAGCTCTGTGTTAATTTTCTGGAGCAGTAGCTCATCTTTATCACTTCAGCATTCCAAAAAGAAATTGTTTCCATTATCTGTCAAAAGAGTTGCTGTACCATTATTACTTTAAATGGCTATTAAGAATTGAACAACCAAGACTTCAGTCAGTGAAATCTATGCTGGAGATAAAAATTTCTAGCTACATAATTTCTAATCTACACTAGTTGCTGGATTTTGTTTTCTAACTATAGACAAGGATCTAATACTCCTTAGAAGTATTTCCACAACAAGGCAACTGATTCACAGTGTAAAACTGTAGTAGAAAGAGAAAATTATTTTAGCTTTATAAATTTGCAACAGCACATTCAGGAATACAAAAATAGGTTCATTGAAATATTTGAATGGGCACTCTTCCACTGGTGTTTGTAAATGACGAAATGAGTGGAGGCTTAACTGAGACCCACCTGGTAATTTACCAAATGCATGGGATCGAACAATCCTACCACAGCATTTAAAATTTTATCAGATAATTCTGTCGTACAATTCTAAAATTAAAAAAAAAAAAAATATACATGCACACACACAAAAAAACCAAAACCAAAATCAACCAAACCAAAAAAACCCCAAAACCAACAACAATCACAGAATTTTTTTCCTTCTCTAACTTCTCATTCTTTAATTTATCCTCACCCTTCAAAAGCTGTGTGGGACATGCAGTATAAGCACTGCCTCTTACGGCACCGTGGAGCAGTGATGTTTCCACATGAAGCAATGTCTCTGTACCTATAGCAGGTTTTTTAGTATGCATTTGATCTCTCAATACTGCAGCTTTGATCTCTGGAAACAGGCCAAAATCTTGTCTAACGTAGTGCAAGAGCTGCACAACACTATTTGTGGTAATACTGTGCAGAGGTGACCTCTGACATACTTCAAACAAGTATTGAAGGGAAATGGGATTGGTATTGCTCCAGCTGCCCAAGTGTGTCCTCTGGAAGCTTAACTGGATGAAGAGAAAATGTGCATCTCCTCTTTTGACAATGAGCTAAAGAAATACTTCACAGACCTGTCATTGCATAAGCCGCTGGCTTGGCTGAGACTGTTATTCTTACTACAAGGTAAAAAAGAGACAACCCAGCAGTCAGTATGTGGAAGTCAAAATCAGAACTGCAGTCTGCAAGAGATTTTTTCACTTTCTAAAACATTATGGAGAGCACTGACATCGTCACAACTAAGAAAATGTTTAGCTGTTGGATAGGAGATGGGTTTAAGGCCCTCCAGGAATGCTTTGTGGGTTCCAGGACAGAGATTCCCTTGCCTCATGGATGTTCGGGGCCGTGAGGGCTGGAGGCGTGCGGGCAGAGCAGAGCAGAGCCTCGCGCTGCCCGCAGCTGTGCCAGCTCTGCAGTGCTGTCAGCGTCAGGCACAAACCTCTCCTCCAGCAAAGCAAGTGTCAAACACAGGGAGCAGTGGTGGTAAAGTTGCTTTATGGGAGCATTTTTGGTGTGTTCATCTTTCAGCTTTTGGTAACTTGTGCCTGTTATATCTTCATAAATGGGTTTATGCCACCTTACACATTCACAAAGTTGGGATTCACTGTTGCATTCGAGTGCACCACATATAATGGAAAGTAAGACAGCAAATACATTCTGTTCTGATTTACCTTGTTCTTCCTGAGAATAAACAAACCTTTTATCTTCAGCTCATGTATTATTACTGAGAAGTTTCTGAAGTATACATATAAGATTCTAGACTCTGCTGTACTGCACACAACTTCCAGAAATGGTAAAAGATTTAGTGTCTGCTCTGTGTGAGACTTCAAAGAGTGTGTGTTTCTGCTCTGCTTATAAAATGAAATGCTTAGGAACAAATTCCAAATCAGATTTTGAATGTAATTAGATACAAAAAAGGAACAAAATAACTTTGCAGGAGGAGATATTCTAATATTATTTATCTAATAGCTCACTTTATTTGACCACAATCTTTTTTTTAACCAGTCTGTTCTGTGATATTCAGTGGCATCATGATATCCATATAGTATTATATCCATGTAGTGTTTTCAGAACCCTAATAAGTTAGTTATTTTTCTATATTTAAAAGAAAGGAGTAGTACTGTGAAATGTAACTGGTTAACCCAATTGTACTAAGAAATCAAATAAAGTCTGTAGAAATTCATGAAGAATAGGTTATTCTGTAAATTGCATGCCAGGAGGACCTGGAAAAGTGAATAACTTTCTAAGGAATAAGCAACCTTTCACCTCTAAGTTTTTTGCTGAAAGGGTGATATATACAGGCATCAAAAGTATCCAGATGCACAGTGTAATAAAGGATAATGCTCAGCTGGAGAAAGAGACTGCAAAAATGACACCATGATGTTCTGTAATTGCCTTTCACTGGCAATTTATCAGTTATATGTATAAAAGCCTTGGAAGCTCAGCTTAGGTTATAGGAGAGCATTATTTCAGTTTCATACATCATCGTGACTGATGGAGAATATAAAGACCAAATTACTTGTGGATGCATCTGCATAACTCCACAGCCTGCAGTGATGCAGCACTGTTTTATCTGTCCGTATAACTCAGGGTGGGTTTGTTTACAAAATAGCCCTGTGGATTTCATTATTTCATCATGCGTCTTTCTTCTGGGGCTCTCTCTGCAGGAGCAAATGGAATAAAATCTACAAAAAACCCTTGGTTTGACAGTAAAGGCAGCAAAATCACCCTGAAAGTAGATGATCTTCAGAGATCCCTTCCAACCCTAACAATTCTGTGATTCTGAGGAAGTGCCAGGGGAAAAAAAAAAGATATTCCACTGAATTAGGTGTGAAAAATCCAGTATTAGTTATGCAGAACTGGACAAGTCATTTAACAAACTACTTTGCTCCAATTTCACCTAATTCTAATTCTCCTCAAAAATGTCTTGGGAAAAGAGAGAAAAACGAGTAAAATGTGCCTTTCAGTTTTGCTGGCAAAATTCTAGTTTCCTTCCCGTAAGGCTATCTGTAGTTCGTTTTGAGTTCTTTTTTATTTAATTTAGTTTTTAAAGCGAGCCTTTATTGATAAAGAACTACAGAGCATGGAAGATGTCACACACGATTTTAACTTGCTCCTCCGGTAATTTGCAAATTGACGTGGTTTGTTCTGTGTCTGTGTCTGTGTCTGTGTCTGTGTCTGTGTCTGTTCCGTCCCCAGGGTCAGCGGGCTTTCTCCTTTCATGGGAGACAACGACAACGAAACCCTCGCCAATGTCACCTCAGCAACGTGGGACTTCGACGATGAGGCTTTTGATGAAATCTCTGACGATGCCAAGGACTTTATCAGCAATCTACTAAAGAAAGACATGAAGTAAAGCTGCTGGACTTGCTGCACGTTCTGTGTTTGCCTTTAGCTGAGGTTGCCATTAGTGTTTCCCCCTGTGAATCTCCACAAGGCCGCAGCACCTCTGGCCATACTTTATAAGGAGCTGTGCGTGCCCGCCCGGCTCTGCGTGTGCAGCGCTCTTTATTTCACTCGCAGGGTGCAGGGGCTCAATGGAGCGTTTGCTTCAATCGCCGGCTCTTTGTGCTCTTCCCTCCCCTCGGGCAAGGGGCACCCGGGGCTTTTCTGCGGCCACTCTGATCCCCACTGTTTCGTGTCACGCAGTTCTGCATGACACGTTCTGTCTTGCTCTGAATGGGTTGCAATTTTGCTGTGTGTCGCTTTTAAGTGTGGTACCTCTGAGTAGGCAGCTTCCCTATAAATGTAGTAATTGGGCAAGGAAAAAAAATCAGCGTTGGAAGCCCTGTTTGCAGAAGCATCTGAACAAACCAAGGAAAGGAAACATACTTCTTCCAATGAGTTTGCAATTGAATGGATGGAGAAGAGAGGGTTATTTATCTGTGCAGTCTGAGCAAAGTGAAGAATGGATGTGGCAAGAGATTTGGACATTTCTGTTTCATTAGATGTTCAGGAGGTTATTAAGTGGTGGGATGGGGAATCTCTGTAAGCAAAGGAAAGGAGATCTGGGACGAGGCTCTGCCAGCATGAAGCAGCTGAATCATTGCCACTGTGGCTCTGCTGTATGTGTTCCATGCCTAAAACATGGCTTTTGTTTTATAATGTTTTATTAACACTTAAAAATACACAGTTTTCTCTCAAAAAGATCTACAGAAAATGTGAAAGAGAGTTTAAGAAGTTAGAATGGCTGGGAAAGCAGAGCCATGTGAACCTTGTTGCTAAATTTAGGAAACAGAAAAATCAGCTCCCAGCAAAGAGAGCACAAAATAATGTTACAGCAGGTAGGTTCCTCTTTTGTTATTGGCAACACTGACTGGTCTTTTTATACAAAAACAGGAGTCGCTTAAATTGTACTCAATGTCTTCAGCATCCCTGGCTGCAAAAAGACACCAAAAACATGGAAGCCAAAAAACTTTCCAAAGATAGGATGAAGAAATATATGGCCAGAAGAAAATGGCAGGTAATGAAGAGGACATGGAATTGGGCTGGATATCCTAACAAGTCTCTTTATTTTTAATATTTGTGATTCTGAGGAACACATCACACCAGGAGGTTTCTGCTCCTGTCGAAAGCTCTGGCATGGCCAGGGTGGGAATGCAGGACAGCAGGTCTGGTTCCTGCAGCTGGGCAGTAGGAGGGTGCACAGCTGCACGTGGATTACAGGATGATCCCATTTCAGGCTACTAAAAGGCATATGAGCTCAAGTATAGTTTTTCCCACTCTTCTCTGGGTATGCCTCTCTCTCTTCCCTGCCCTCTCCATGCCACTGAGGGCTGGGGGATTGTGTAATTCTTAACAAACCTGAACAGTTCAGGTAAAACTGATCTGCCTGGCCTCCCTAAAGGTACCTTAATTTTGTGGCAGTTTCATTCTACTAAGCCAAGAGTTCTGTCCTGTTGGAACTCCAAGCTTCCCATGCATTCAATCAGATTGGTTTAATAATTTCCTTTAACATATTCAGTCTCCATATCTTCTTTTTTCCTAATGCTGGAACTGGAGTAGCAGGTCCGTCTGTGCCACGCTGATAGCTATAGGAGTTGCTGTGTGAAATCCTGGATCCTTTTGAGTAGCCTACAAAATACTAATTTATGTAAATCTATCTTATATTCCCTCTTATGTTCTGCTGTACGTGTTTCTTGACGCTCATGCAATACAAGTGTCCGTACTACAGCCCTCATAGTTTGAGCATATTTTAGCAGCCTAGTGGTTGATCCTCAATCCTGTCAGAGGTCTGCTCCCATCATGCAGATGGTGCTTTCTCATTCATTTCATATCAGCTCATTATCCATATTGAATGAAATTCAGCCCAGCCCAGAAGGCTGTGGAGAGAGGCGTCCCCCACCAGAGTTCAGTTCCAGTCACACAGGACAGGGCTTCTCTGCTGGCCTCCTCTCCCACAGTGCTTTTTATCCGCAGCTAACAGAGACATTCATTTAGGTATGAGTTCATCAGGGGAAGTTTATATCTGCAACTAAATTTGGTAATTCAGTCCAGCCTGCTCTGTCTCTCCTAGAACAACAGAGCTATATATAAGCAGTTTGTCCACCAATTCCAGTGAGGTTTGCAGAGATCCCAGATAATTTGTCCGAAGCACGATTGTTGCAGAAAACCACATGCCTGTTGGATTGGATTGATCAGAAGCCTTTTCTGTTATGTCTTAGAAAACAGGCCATGCTGTCCGAGCAATAGGAAGACTGTCGTCCATGGCAATGATTTCTGGTATGAGTGGGAGGAAGGCCTCTGGGAGCTCGCCTACCAGCCCTATAAATGCAGACAAAGCAGAGAATGAAGGTAAGGAATTTTTCTGCCCCATATTTTTACCTGTCTTTGAATCAATCTTACTAAAACTTTTAGCAAATTGCTAGAGACCAATCATCAAGTTGGATATTCCTGTGCTCTCTCTCTCTCTGTTTTTATCTTCCTATTTTTTAAAGAAATCTGTCAAAAATTCACTATTCTTATATTGTCCTGCTACTCAAAATGCCACAGTGTAAGCACAGGCAGCAAACTCTTTTCTTTTTAAAGCCAAAGAATTAAGGCAGATTTGTCAGCTGCGCTTTCTCCGAGTTTGGGAATGCGTGTTTATACAAAGATGACAGTGATGCATTCCCTTCTCATGCAAGCAAGCAAGCAAGCAGCAATAAAGTATTAACACTTGATGTAACCATGGCACACACCCTGCATTAACCATGCTCCTCAGACAGGGCATTTAAGGAAATGTCTGCATTATTCCCCTATGTCCCCAGATGAAATGTGGATTTGTGGTGTGTAACAGTCAGAGGTGCAAATGTTTGACACTGCTGAAAATCAAGCAAGTAATTTTGACAAATCCACAGACTGTGGGCCTGATACAAGTGGAGCTGGTTTATCGCTCTGACTAGCAAAAGCCCAGGTTCGGTTAGAAACAAATTCAAAGGGAAAATACAGAGGATTCGTAGGGTGGTGGCCCTGTACGCCCATTTCTTTCTATTTATGGCCTGAATCCTTGTCCAGCTGCAAAAGACTGGCACAAAGCTAAGCAGCCAACATCCTCACTGTCCCATTAGTCTGACAGAATTAAGTGAAATAAAAGATGCTTTCATTACCATCTGGTAATTAAAAACTAAAATACATCTTTTGAGAACACACCCTGTAAGATTGTTCACTACCTCTTTGCTCTCCTCCAGATGCTTTCCTCGAAGAAGTGGCTGAAGAAAAGCCCCACGTAAAGCCATATTTTACTAAAAAAATCCTTGACATGGAAGTTGTGGAAGGAAGTGCTGCTAGATTTGACTGCAAAATTGAAGGTACTTTGAATAAGCATGTCTGTTTCTTTCTTTCCCCCTTTGTCAGCTTTCTGCACTGGGCAGTTGTTTCACTTTTTCAATTTTGTCTTCTGTATTGTTGTTGAGTTGGTGCCATTTTGCTTTACCAATATCTGCATGTCACAGCACGAATATGTTGCAATAACAGAAATTATTTGGAGCTTGTTCTGTGCTTGCCATAGAACAGAAGTCTCCAGGAGTCCACGTGTGAATCGCTAATTTAGAATAGCAAGTGGGAACTGTCATATGATTTTTGAGGGCAGAAACAGTAAAAGCAAGATGCAAAGTAGAACCATAAATTCCACGAGTATACTCTTAGAGAGTGCTAGCCAGAAACCAAGAATTAGTAGGAGGTCAGTTGTCTGAAATGACAGACCAGTTTCAGGTCACCTCAAGATAACTTTAAGCTATATATACATTTTATTAAAGGCAAACAAGTCCCTAACTGTATATGCATGAGAAGTAAAGATAATATTCTTGTGCTGGTCACATAAGTCACATCTAGAAAATAATCGATTGGGGTTTTTTTTAACTTATGAGTTCAAGAAAGAAAACTCAGACTGGAATATGCAAAGTGTAAGTTTATGAGAAGATACTTAAGGACCGTGGGCTTGGTCAGCCCAAAAGTCTGAAGGCCAAGACCACTGGCACTTCTACTGCAATGAGATTGAACCTTGTGTATCTCAGCTGTGAATGGAAACTAGAAATTCGGAAAGGAGAGCTGTGAAACAAAATGGGTACAATCAGTACCATCCTGCATGTGTACAAGTTAATTTATAATCTTAAAATGTGGTCCAGAAACTGCCTCATGGACCTTCTCCTTGTTTGTTTCTGTGCTCCCAAACTTTGCCTGCCTGTGTTTCCTACCTCACAGTGGAGATGTGAGGATGGATTATTATTGCTGATGGATGCTCAGCGTGAGGGGTACACACACAAGTACTGCATGGAATAAAACAGATGGCTGTATCACAGCTGATGTTCCAAACTTTGCAGTGTATTGCTGTAATGTTTGCTGGGTATTAGGGATTCCTGCACTTTATTTCTGCTCAGTGGGAAGTTATCCTCCCATCACAGTCCAGAACTTGGCTGAGACCACAAACCTTCAATTTGTTACAGCAGCCAAGAGTACTGTATAAGGGATTGTTCTGCAGCAAGCATTGTACAGCGCTGCTCCAGAGGCTTAGCAGAGCCTTTCCTTCACAAAAGGCTTGAAACTCCTGTTGAGATGCACAATCAAAATGCTTTTCTTAGACTTCCTCACTTACCCTAACAAACAGAAAATGAGACTGCAATGTACAGGACAGGCTGGCTTGCAAGGAGCGGATTAGGAGGAGGAAGATTCAGAATAACCACATTAAAGCAACCTGAGAAAGACATTAAATTGTAGTTACAGCCCAAACCAGTTTACCCTTAAAATTCTAAATCTCAGTGTTGGGAGCTGTTGTCTCCAGAGAAGCTGCAGTGTAATGTGAGCCTCAGATGCACCGTCAGGAGTCCCCCGCTGGCTCATGGCTACAGCACACAAAAAGCTGTCTGCAGGCACTGCTGAAGGACTGGAAGGAGGAATCCAGTGAGTACCGCAGTGCTCGCTTGCAGTTTTTGCTGTACATAAAAAATTGTTTCAGGTAAATGTGAAGTAAAAAAGCTTCACATCATCTACACTTATTTTACATAGAACTCAAAGAAATATTTGTGTATCAACACATTGGCACATCCATACACAGGGATTAGAGCATAAGGTAATTAGCGCTGAGTTAATGCTCGTTTATTGCAGTTGCTGTTCTCTCTCCGCTCTTCCAGGCTATCCTGACCCTGAGGTGATGTGGTTCAAGGATGATCAGCCTGTCAAGGAGTCCCGTCACTTCCAGATAGATTACGATGAGGAAGGGAACTGTTCTTTGACTATTTCTGAAGTATGTGGGGACGATGATGCCAAATACACCTGCAAAGCTGTTAACAGCCTTGGGGAAGCCACGTGCACCGCAGAGCTCCTTGTGGAAACAATGGGAAAAGAAGGAGAGGGAGAAGGAGAAGAAGAAGATGAAGAGGAGGAAGAATGAAACAAGGCTATAAAAAAAAAAGGAAAAAAATATATTTAAAGACTCTCCTTATAAGGCTCAGAAAACCAAGTTATCAAAAGCACCTTGTGTGAAATGTAGGTCTTTGGGGGGTTGTTATTTCAGCATGATCAGTTGATACCTGTTAGCTTTATGTATGGGCATTACTTCAAACCAGCAGGCATTTTTAAGTTGCTAGCATGATTGGATTGACTTTAAGCAAGCCGTCAACTAAGTTGCCCAGACTACTTTTAAAATCAAATATATGGAAAACAAGTTATATTCTGAACATCTAAAAGAAAAATAGTCTATTTACTGAGCTTATTGCTCTTTACCATCACTTTTCTCAGCCAAAACCGCAGCTAAGTTGGCTCCCTGAGATCTACTTTAAAGGAATCATTGGCCAGACATGCAGTGAATCTCTCCAGTCCTAAGGAATAGGCTGCTCCCTGAGCTGTATCTTCTGTAAGGGAAGGTTTGACACAGCCAGCACTGCAATTTGTATGTTGGCATGTTTCATTTCTCATTTGCTTTAAGCAGAGTCTCACAGTCCAAACTTCAGACACATTTACTGCCTCTGTCAGTGAGCTGTTAGTGCCCTTGTATTACTGGCTAACATTAAACACCCAGGTGGTTTCCCGAGATACTCCTGATCTTGCTTTTAGCCAGCTGATCCCACTTTGTCATCTTTCCCTTACGGAGCCTGTCACTTCAGTGCAGTTGCAGCTGCCTACTTAAGAAACAGACTGAAAACACAAAGACTGAGAATATTTTCTGTGTTTCTGGTCAGTCTAATAAAGACTTACGATTCATATATATGCTGCTGTGAAAAAAAGGTTATGGCACAATCAGTGATTTCTCTGTGCATGTGTGTGAATGGAATCCCTAGTTAGTTAAAGTTTTACTTGCATTTATTTGGCAATTGCAAAACAGATTTCAACTGATGATAAGCTGGAAACTCCCACAGATTTTTCAAGTAGCCAAAAAGATAGCCTGGATTACAAACTCCTCTATTCTTAGCAATTTCCAAATAATCTTAACCTATATAGGACCTATTTCTACCTTATGAGCTTGACTGTCTTGTTTTTGTCTTGAACCTGCACCAGTAAGGCTGTTGCGTTTTTTGAAAACGCAGAAAAACAAAACAAAAAAAATACTCCAAACCCCATTTTTTTTCTCAGAAATGGTTAATGCACTCAGACTTAGTAACTTTGCTTTCCTTTCACAGTATTGGCACTTTTTAATTTTTTTTTGTGGTTGTTCAAAGGTAATATCAGAGGCTGCAAGGTGATTATGCATAATCCAAAACCAGTGTGTCTTATATCTATGTATCATTCCAAAAGTGATTCTTTTTCTTTTCCACTTTTTGTGTGTAAAGTGCAACCGTTTGCATTTCAAAGGTTACCTCTTTTAAAAAAAGACATTAACTTAAATCCTCACCATTAAGTAGTCAGTGTACTTTAATACAGGTGTGTACATTATCAACCTTAGGTTGTTTGATATTACCTAGTTGTGTATGTGTTTCATATGATTTGCTGTTCTACATTCAAAGCTCAACTAATGTGGATGACACGATGGTTTGTAACTGCTTTACTCTTTGTTGCTAAGTTCAGATTGCCAGCATGTCTTTTCTTTTCGATTGATAAAAACCTCTTGTTATACTAAACACAGTATTGCCACAATTCCTTATACAGAAAGGTTTTGAATCTGATTTAGAGCATACAGAGCTTTCCTCACTTTTTTTTTAAAATGTTTTAGGCAACAACGGGGTGTATTTTGTACCTTAATAAAAATATGCTAATGTTCTCCCTGTTTGTTAAACCATCAGAATTGCAAAGATGAGACCGCTACGGCTGTAGTTACTCACGGTTCCTAAATAAATACTACCACAAAGCACACTCCTCGTATGCTCTATTGCAGCGTCACCGCGTTCACCTTGGCCAGGCCTCTCCTCCTGCCCCTGAGAGCTGCTGGGCACACAAACCCATGAGGTGGCACCAGTGAAGCCCCCCTGATGTCTGTGGTGCTCCTGCCCTTCTCTCTGCCCCGGCAGCAGGCTCGTGATGTGCGGAGGCTGCTCTGCCCCAGCGCTACCAGCTACAGCCTGGGGCTGGCCCTTGTGGCCTTGTGCTCTGCCACGTCTCCAGCATCACCACAGGCCTCAGTGGGAATGTGGATGGGGCACCAGGGTGGCTCTGGGTTTGTTTTACAGTTGGGAATTCCCTTATGGTGGGGGAACGTAGAGTTCTGAAAGACTGTTGGAGGAACAGAGAAAAAAATCAGTGAAGTCTCAATGTAGATATGGACTTACACCAGTGTTTCTAAAAACTGTGAAGACAGAGATAAAGACAAATCTGCGTGGGCTGCCTTTATGCAGACTTCTCCTAATATGCAGCCCAAGTCACCATGGACCACACAGGACCACACAGAAAAGCCTTAAAGCAAAGATTGTGCAAACACCCTGCTTGTAGCAACGTGTTTCTTGAGCAAATCTTCAGCCCTTCAAACCGGCATCTTTGCAAGGTGTGCCCCACTGTCTTGTGAATGTACCTGGCTTTGTTCAGTGACTGCTGGTTTCCATCAAGGCAGGCACATGCATGAAGCAGGAGAACGTCTGGCTCTGCTGGGCTGCTCTGTTGGCACAGCGAGGTCTGTGGGTGCATGGACTGAGTATCAAAACCGACAGACTCAGTATTGGTGTTCCTGAACAGATCTTCCCCTCCCTCTCCTCCTTTACTAGTCCTTTTGTGTTCCACAGGCTATAAACTGCCTATTTTTCTTTTGCCCCAAGGATATTCCAAGGAGTTTACCATATCCCTGTAGCTTCCTATTAACATCCATTCTAGTCTGCAGGAAACAATGACCTCTACTTCCAAAATTATGTGACACGCATCTAATTCAGCTCTGAGCAGTTGACTCCAAGCTGTATTTGACCTTGAATTCTTTGTTTTGTTTGAAGAACGGAATTCTATTTCCACTGAAGAAACCTATTTTATGTACTTGAAACCCTGTCTCATTTTGCCAGCCATGGTCTAATAAAAGGCATTAGCTCTTTCTATAAACCTTGTCTTGCTTGTATAATGTTTGCAGAAATCCACTCTTGGGGTGTCATAGGGCTGAAGCCCCAATAGCAGAGGTTATGCAAGACACTGGTAGTGCCCAAGGTGGACCGCTTAATTCGCCTTGTATTTCTTTTGTATGACATTCAGTCTTCTCAAGAGACATGGAGAATTTGGGACTGGCTGCTGTTTTTCACTACTCGTGTTTCTGGATTTCCAGAAACTTAATTTACTTAATGACTGTCCTGTCCAATCTCCCAAGCATCCTGTGCACATTTCTGTTTGATGAGGAGACCTTTGCTAATTGCATGCATGGCATGCAGACGGCTGGGTCCCTGCTTCCCTTTGCTGACAAGGAAGACAGCACCGGACTGCACAGCCCTCTCCTCTGCAGTGACTGTCAGGCTTTGAAACCAGAGACCTTTTTTTTTTTTTTAACTTGCATACATGAATAATGAATGATTTGTTTCTCTAAAATTTCTTGGTATATTTACTGAAACATTGCACTAAAACATAGCTGTTTGAAAATGGAATCCTCATAAATCATCTTTGCATTTTGAGTCCTATTGTCTGCAAGAGATGTGCACATGAATTTAATAGGCCAGAAAAATACTCGTGTGGAAGCAGAACTTTCTGAGATGGGGAGTGAGGCTTATGCAGTTATTCCGCACTGCTCATAAAGGGACTGCACCATGACATGCATGGGAAATAAACCAAGAGACGTTTATGGGAGTGGAGAAGTAACTCCACGACGCGTTTACCATTTCTGTACGGGAGAAAAACAAAAATTCTTCCATCGTGGCTGTTCAGAAAGGCAGTTCTGACTGCCCTGATGAGGATGCTTCAATTTTCTTTGCTGGGAAAGTAATGCTTTCCAGGCTTTTGCTCTTGTAGAGACCTTCAGCAGGAACTGAGTTGTAATTCATTCACACAGGATCACAGAATTGTTAGGGAGGGAAGGGACCTCTGGAGATCATCCAGTCCAACCCCCTGTCAAGGCAGGGTCACCTCAGCAGGTGACACAGGAACACGTCCAGGTGGGTTTGGGATGTATCCAGAGAAGGAAACTCCACGAACCCTCTGGGCAGCCTGTCCCAGTGTTCTGCCGCCCTCAAAGTAAAGAAGTTCTTCCTCATGTTGAGGTGAAACTTCTTGTGTTTTAGTTTATGGCCACTGCTCCTCGCCCTGTCGCTGAGCCCCACCGAAAAGTCTGGCACCATCCTCCTGACACCGGCCTTTGAGACATTTACGTGCATTAATGGAGATCGCCTCTCAGTCTTCTCTCCTCTGAACTATATTATAAAAGTAATGAAAACCTACGAGATATTCCAAAAATAACCTCACCAACTAACACTATTAACGTCTCCAAGGACAAGACAGCCCTCATTCTCCCTCTAGAGGGGCGTTTTGAACCGGCGCTAAAAAGCGAGCTAACAGATCCCCGGCCGAGACCCCCTCCCTGCCTCCCGGGAACGCCGCCGCACCCAGCCCGAAGCCCGGCCGGCCCCGCCGTGCCCGGAGCGAGGGGCGCGGGCGGTCGCCGCGGCTGCGCGGAGCCGTCCCCGCCCGGCCCGGGGGAAGTCCCGCCCCGCGCCCGCCGAGCGCCGGCAGCGGGCGGGCCACGGGAGCCGCGAGATGGCGGCGGCCGGGAGCGGCGGGAGCCGGGCGGACAACGGCTACGGCGGGCAGCAGGCGCGGCGCAGGAAGGGCCCGGGCGCGCTGGCCACGGGCTACCTCGTTATCTACAACGTGGTGATGACGGCGGGGTAAGGAGCGGGCGGGGCCGCTCATGGGGCTCCCTGGCCGGGGCCGGGGCCGCCGCCGGGGCTCGGGGCTGCTCTCGGCCGAGCTGCGGCCGCAGGTGGGTCCGGCGGGGCAGGGCAGGGCAGGGCAGGGCAGGGCGGCTGCCCCGCGCCGCAGGGAGCGCGGCCGGGCGGGGAGCAGCGGCCTCTCCAGCCGCCGTGCCCGCGCTCCCGCCCGTCCCGAGCCCATGCGGCCGCACCGCCCGGGTGCCGGGTCCGGGCGCAGCCCCGCGTGCTGTCGGTGGCCCTGCCTTGCACTTTGGATAACGCTGAAACACACAGCCGGCCCCTCGCTCGCTGCTCCTCGTGCTGGAGGGGGCTGCTGCACGTACGTGCCCAGCTGCCTTCCCGCTGTCCCCGCTCTCCAGCGTGCACTGTGGCCATAATCCAGGCTGGGTGCCCGGGCGTCCCCCGGAGCCTGTCCCTGTGCGGCCCCTGCCCAGCCTGTGCCAGGCCTCAGCAGCTCCTGGCCCGGTGTGGCCCCTCAGCACTGCCCGACCCCCTCCGCAGCTTGGCTTCTTTCACGTGCCCCTTCCAGAAGGAGTTCTGCACAGCAGCACAAGTGCGTGTTCCCTGGGAACTGCCGTGTTTTATAATTGACACCTTAATTTGCTCTGCAGCAATTGTCACATCCAGGTGGCTGTAGATTCCTTGCATCACCATGTCTGTGGTGTAGATTCCAGGAGTTTTCAGTAGAGAGGTGACCCTAAATACAGGGAATTTATCCACAGCAATAGTTAAAGGCAAAGGTCTTAAGTCCTGCAAGATTTCTCCATAAATCCTTCAGCTGCTCTGTAATTTGAGGTTGAAAGCTGCCGTTGGGACATGTGAGCTCCTGGACCAGCTTGGTGCTCTGCCCTTGCCCTGCAGAGTGCAGACTGGGGCCAACGGGGGCTTGCTCAGGTGTGTTCTTAGGCATAAAAATAGTGACAACTGGAGACTCTCAAGAGAAAGTAGACTTTTTAATTTTTTTTTTTAATGTGGCTATGGTGTCTCATTGGAATCCAGATAAAAATAACACCATATTTTGAAAGATTGAGGAAATTTAGGTGGGAGGAGAAAAGAGCCTTTAAAATGGATCCCAAATGAGCATGTTTTCTGCTAGATCAACTCTGGCAGGTGAGGAGTTGAGCCAAGAGAGTAGTGTCATGTTTGAGGAGAAGGTTAGTGTAGAATTAATAGAGATATGATTTACTTCAGTAAGGCAGTTGGACATGAAGATTCTTGTCTTTGCTGGTGACGGTGCTATTTCAGCTTACAAGATATTTACACTTGTGTGGAACAAAGGGGAGCAGGGAGAGCTCAGTTCTTGTGAGGTGCTTGGTACACCCGTTACCCAATAGTTGTGTTACTGTGAAATGTTACTAAGCAGGTTTATGGCTCCATAGGATATCTGCAGGGTATTTCACTCAGAGGGCAATGATAATTACTCACCACTTTGGTTTAAGTAATCTGTTGTTTCAGAAATAATTTCATGAGTAATACAGCACATTGCAGGCCGTCAGGAGGGCTTTTCAGTTTTGTTGTGGTGTCCCTGCACAGTGTTAACGAGTTCACCTCTCTGAGCTCTTCAAAGAAATAAAAGCATTTCCCTACTTATTTTGCTGCTCATATGCAATTCACTTGTGTTTATAAAAGATCTAAAAAACCTGAGAGAGAACCCGTGGTATAAATGGAAAGTTTTCTTCGTGGTCATGAACTTTTTGTCATGGCAGGCAAGCTCCTGAGCATGGGAAATTTCTGCTTCTTCAGAATAACAAACTAAAAAAAATTCAAGTGCTGGAAACTCAGAAATAAATAACATAAACCTCTATTTAGCTTTCTGTTGTCATGTAAATCTTGATCATGATGTTACCCATTTTCTTGATTTACACCAAGCCTCCTAGAAAATTCCACTCTTGGGCGGGATGTGATTTATGGTGCTCTAACATGAGCTGCTTTTTTCTGGATGTGTTTGTGAGTAGATGATTTCTGCAATTTGGTGAGTTGCCATAGGAGTTCTGTGGTCATGATGGTATCTCTGTGTTTCTCTCACTTTTTTTGGGGGGGTAGGTCACTGAGGGCTCTGACTGATAATTTGCCTTTAAATGAATGAGGAGTTTGTGCTTCCCCTGGACACTGCTGAAATTCCACAATATACAAGGTTGAGCTTAGAAAAAAGCTCAATTTGTTTCTTATTATTATGAAGCCTTTTAAAAAGGTAGTTTTTCTGGAGTTGGTTGACAGGAGCTCAGTTGTTCAGATGAGAAGATCAAAAGATTGATACACAGCTGGTGGCAGTGATTATTTACTGACCCCATGTCAATCAGAGTGCTCAGACTTAGTTTCTCAGACTGCGCTGCCTTGGAAAGAGAATTGTGAAAAGAAAAAACAAATTCAAGGTGCCCATATGATGAAGTGATGCTGTAAAAGCACGGGGGATTTTTTTAACGTGGTTTGTTTGGTTTGGTTTACAAAAGGCTTATAAACAGAAGCACACAACATCATTGTTGTTCAGTAAATAGGTACTAAAGTAAATGTTTTAAAACCATAGTTGCCTTAACTATTAACTTTATTTAACATGGATCAAGTAACAGTTGAAAAATCTCAGCATAGCTACTGTATTTACTTTGCATTTGTCTTGACTTAGCTAAAGAAAAGAACTGATTCCAAAAATAATAGATCTTACTTCTAGTTTTATGCTGCAGTGCATGTAGTATGTGGATTCCTAGTAATACAGTGGTTTTTACAAGAGCAAAACAATAGAAAAAGCTTGCATACCTGTGGATCCCTGACTGGGGCTGCATGCACTTACCATTTGGTTCACAACAGGGAATAACCAGTGCTGCAGCTGGTTCTCAGCTGTACTTGCTCAGGTTTTATTGCCCGCGGTTCAAAGCATTAAGCTGCAGAAAGCCCTGCATCTTACTTCTCTTGTTCAGTCAGACTCTTTTCCCATCACAGTGTGAAGCTGTGTAGTCATGCCTGACCTGGCATGGGAAGCTCATTCTGGAGGCATAGATGCAGCATAGAAATTATTTTTCCTAAAAACTGTGTTTGACCAAAATCACTGAATAGGGCTGGGTGGGGAGAGAGGACATGTTGTTAGAGCTGAGTGTAAATGTTAGATAAGCTGCTTTAAAAGGTGATTATGTTTCTTATTTTTAGTCAAGTGCTGTAACTGACTAGTACTTCTGGGTATAAGTAGCTGCTGGTGGTATAAACAATGAATTTAAAAAGGATTTCACTCAGCGAGAATCGATGGTAATGTAATAGCTTTTGAATTTGCAAGGGCTCGTGTTAATCAGTGTTACGGGTTTCATTGTCCATGTCTTCAGTGAGTGGTTGTTGAGAGTCAAAGTACACTTCTCCCTTTCAGGTGCACTCACTGCATAGCTCTGCTGTATTCTCTTGCATAAATGTTGCAGAACCTCGGTAAACTTTGCATAAGAAAATGCCTTTTGGTGACCTATGAGAGAGTCAAGGGAGTTAACCTAACCACCCAAGCACGAAGCTTGTCTATCAAGTCTGACCAACTGAAAGTGAAAAAACTGTGTGTGTGCAGTATTCATTTTTCTTATTCTGGATTAATCAAAGAATGTAATAGTCCAGTTTGGAGTTTACAGACAGCGCAGCAGTAATTTAGTGAAATGTAACTCCAGCTGGGCTATCAGGTAGAGTTCAGTGTGCAGGTCAGAGAAGCTTAGCTTTCATGAGACAGTGGTGCCTTTTGATGCCCTTTTAAACTTCTTGCCAAGTTCCATTTTCAGCTGATATTCCTTGGTTTCACCTTCTCCTGTTCCATTTTCTCTTGTGTTAGAGGGTGAAGAACTATTTAAGAATCACAGAAGCAGGACAGAGGTACTAAAAGCTTCAGCACAAACTAGGCTCCGCTTTTCATTTTGTGTGGATTAATGCTCTAGAATGTATCAAATTCCTTTTGAAGGATAGTAAATGGAATGGAAAGTACAGTCTTGGTGGAGTCAGTGATCTGGCATGAGGGTGGAGGTGAGCAAAAGGCTGGAGTTCCTCTGGGAGCCATGGGTTTTACCAGTCTCAGTTCAGGTGAGAACAGTTGGCAGGCACAACTAAGAACTGGCATCTTGTGCAACTGGAGAAATTGCTCAATTCAGCAGAGTTTCTCAACAGACATGGAAGATCAGGAAAAACAGAGAAACTCGACAGATAAGAACAGGACAGTGTCAACCTGCTCTGATATCCTGTTCCAAAGAAGAAGCAGTCAGTGTTGGAGGGGAGAATCACTAATATTGAAGTGCTTGCTGGTTTATTCTACACTGAAGTCCAAATACAAAAGGAATCTGATTAATTGTTTGTACACAGCAATTACTTGGCAAATGTTTGTCCTTTGGTTTCACAAGACAGCTTTAACTGAAATAACTTGTCACTCTGGAAAAAAAGTGAGGGCACATTTCTCTTTCCCATTTATCTTCGCCACTCCCCTTCTTTTTTTTGGTGCTTGTCTTCGAGAAGTCGAGGCAGAAATTAATTAGCTTTCTTTTGGTTCTGCTAATAGATTTTGTTACAAACACAAACTTGGATGCCAGAATTAATTATTGTTGAAAAATCTGAACTTCAGTGTATTTCAAACAATTACTACATTTGGGATAATATGTGCACATACTTTGCAATACCCAAGCTAATGTGGTACTTTTAAGACTCTAATATGCTGTAAATGAAGGGAATTTCTTCATCATCCCTGTTACAAAACCACAGCTACACACTTTTTTCCAAAGGGTAAAAACTATTGCATAGTCACTGGACTTGCTACATGTCTACACGCTGAGGTGAACTGTTAGCAGAGACACTTGGTGATTTACACAAGAGGTTTGGAGGGAGACGGAGGTGAAGTAGGGTGGCATTAAGTGTAGGTGAGAATGAGCCAAGATGAGCCTGTCAGTGAAAAGTTTGGGAGCGCCTGTAAGGATTCTTCTTGACCAACCAACCCCTTCTCCCCATGTTTGCCGAAAGCAATTGGAATCTAAAGTTAACTAAAGATGCTACTTTTAAATGAAAGACTATTTGACCAGAGTTGATAACTCAGCTTGGGTTTGTGGCTTGTCATGGACTTGACTGAAGAATTTCTGATGTTGTGGGCAAGCACCAGCTCTGGACAGCTGTGGTAGTGAAAGTTTCATCAGCCAGGATGAAAAATATTTAGGTTTGTATAATTTACCTGAGGGGAAAATCAGCGGAATTAACAGGTCACATTGTTCACATACAGTTGCAGTTATATGGGCACTACTTACATAGGCTTAGATTGATTTGCTGGTTAAAAAGGAAAACTGGGATGGGAATGGCCATGCTGCCTTCAAGGCTTTAGCAGGCTCAGTTTCCTTGCAGTTTTTTATCTATAACTATTTCTCATGTGATGTATGCTACCAAGTAAGCTGGGTGACCTCTCATAAAGTCTAGGGGTCTACTTTGAACTGAAATGTTAAAATCAATGCCTTCTGAATCTTATGTCATGCTGCTGTAAGTTGGTAAGAGATCTCTGACTAGCTGTCTGGGGTTTTCTGCTTAAAGTAAACAAAATGTGATGCCAGTCTGCCATGAATACATTCTGTAACTAAATTAAATAGAGCTCACTGAAAAATAAACTGAGACATTAGAGATACTGGTACCATGTTGGTGCTGAAAAATGCTTAAAAAATGCATCATGTTTCACTTGGATAAATTAGTAGAAGGTGCAAGTATTTAACATTTCCAGTGTTGCAGAGTTAGTGTATTTCAGGACAGTTCTGCCTGTTGCTTTCTCAGGTATCAAAAGAGGGATTAAAGATTTCTTTGTATTTATGCTTTGCTTAATGTCTCCTTTTTTCTCTTTCAGGTGGCTCGTTATTGCAGTGGGTCTAGTTCGGGCATATCTGGCTAAAGGCAGCTACCACAGCCTTTACTATTCAATAGAAAAGCCTCTGAAATTCTTCCAAACTGGAGCTTTGCTTGAGGTGGGTGTAGTCCTATTCCCTGGCATTACTAATATTTGCATGGATATGTTGTATTTCTTACATTTACTTTAATTCTACTGAACATCTCACACAAAAGCTGAATTTTCCTTTTAGCAAGTGGTGAGGGAGTTTCACTGTCTGCTATTTAGCTTGGCCAGCAGAGCTAAATATTAATCTTAATCATTGAAATGCAAATACTGAATCTTAAGCTCTTGTAACAGAACTAAATGTGTGTCTGAATTGCTTAATTTGAAATGTTAGTGATTTGAATTTTTCTTTTTGTTCTAGATTCTGCACTGTGCACTTGGTAAGCTTGCAAATTTTCAGTTTATTATTTTTATAGAAGACTGCACTTTTAGCAATATATTAGCAAGAAAAATCCTACAGTCTGTGAATTGCCAAATTTAATTCTTGCATAACTTACTAATTTTTGTTTGAAATACATTCCAGTTTTTTACTCCCTGATTTGAGAAGTCACAAAACAATAAAACTACACTTCAGCTCGTATCTGAATGTTCACTAGCAACTATTTAAAGAGTAAGATGGCATTGAGGTGCCTAAAGCTGGAACTACAAACTTGCTGTTTATCATCATCATCCAGACAGTCCACATACCGGAGGGGGCATTAGATTGTAGGTTCACAGTGAATTCCTGTGGGGTGTTTTAATAACCGAGTGAGGTAGTGGGGAGAACTCAAACTCGTGCACAGGGATGTGTCAGCAGAGGGCAGTCTGGTTCTGTCGTTGATGAAGTAGTTCTGACCCTCCTGAATCGCCCAGTAACTCCGAAGAGGCCTTAAAAAGGCGGTTTGTAAACTGTGCACAGATCATCCCAAGGAATGAATGATCATATGCACCTCAAATTAATGTAAAGGCTTCTCAGAGTAAACTGTATGTATCATCTATTTGCCTGTATTGCCGAGGCAGTCCTTCCAATGTTGTTTAATTTTACTACATCTTGATGACTGTTTTTTCCCAGAATAAACCATGCTTCTAAAAAATCATTGTCAAAAATTAATATTAAAACGTGCCAATTTTAAGGTCTTGTTTAGCAAGTGGCAAAAAGGAAAAGTTAAATCTTGGAACACTGGCCAGAAAACCTTGCAGATAAAATGCTGTTTTTACCATCCTAAATCCATAATGCTCTGCTATTTTCTTAACCTAAACTGGTGTGCAGACACCAATGTTTACTAGTACTAAATGTGAGTATGTAAGAGGTGTGATTGGATTATCATTTCTTCGCATTTGGGCATCCGTGCCCATACAGATCAGTGAGTAGCAGGAGGGAGTCCTGTGTTTCACCTTCCAGGCTGATGGAGAACAGCAAATAAGATGATTATACAGCCTGCCTGTGTGCAAAACCAGTAATTCTGGCTCAGTTGATTTGACGTGTGGATCCATTTAGCCCATGTTATCCTTAAGAGCACAATTTAATATTAGTGAAAAGAGCCCATTAGGGGAATGTGGCAACGTTTTATACTGTTATTATTCTATCATTGCTTTCCCTAACAAAGCTCTTTTGCAAAAGAGTTATTTTCTCATAACTGGCCATGGATTATATTTTTTTCTGTTAATGGAAGTGTTTGTCAGCTAAATAAAATGAGGGGGGTTTGCACAGCTGGATGCACTGCTGCTGTCTGCTGTAGTCCTACTGACTCTAGCAAAAGTTTCTATGCAAGGAGAAACAGGAAATTTGCAGATTCCTTTGCCCCTGCTGAACTAATTGCTCTAACTAGAGCTGTAATTCTCTGTCAATAGAAGAGCTTATCTGTGACAGATGGCTGTGTGTATCAGCATAACTTTTCTTTCCACATCTTTTCAGTAGAATCTGAAATGTTAGCATCTGTGAGGCAAGTCCTTCAAAATACGAAGGTTGATAGGGAAGTGTCTCTATGAAGCATGGTTGAGAACAGGACTTTGACATATGGCAAAGATTTGAAAAATGCAGAGCTCTACCTGGAAAGGAGGTAACATGTAGCCCAGAGCCCAAGACAATGTGATAAAACTGAAGAGAACTATGTCTGTAGGATTTTCCTTTTTACTCTCAAAGAAGCCAAACATATGAATGAAAATAATTCAAATGAAACTTGCTTTTGACTTTTCTTGTTCTTTCTTCCTGTTTCATTTTCCTCTTTGGTTCTCTGCATCTTTCTGAGGCTGTTGTGTTGCTTGTGATTTGCATTAGCTTTAGAAAAACTTTTTACTGTGTTTTAGGAGCTTGACCTGCTCTTGCATTTGTCTTTAACTGTTGGAGGAAAGTAAAACTTTTTGATGCGAAGTTTAGAAATTTTGTGTAATCTTGCAGTCTAAAGCTACTGCTACTCTGTCAGACCTGGGTGTGTAGGGTCCTTTTACTGGCAGTTTAATTGGCACCTCAGAATTTGCTGGAAGATCCAGTGATATCTGTTTCCTTGAGAGGATCTTCAAGTCATTTCTGTACCTACCACTGCATCGGCTATTCCTTGGGGTTTGTTTGTTGTGGGGTTGGTTTTTTTGTTGGTTGATTTGGTGTTTTTCAAGTTGTATTTCCAGGAAGGAATTATAAACTTTGCATCTATCAAAATATGGGCTAGATTAGTGTTTCTGAAAACACTTCTAATTTTTGCTGGCTGGTTTTTTGGGTGCAAAATGTATTTATTGTTTTTGCTTTTTAAATCACAGTAATGAAGAGTAACTTGGATATTTTAATCAAACAGGGTTTATTTGAAAGCCTGTATCCCAAAAGCTGTTTGATTGAAATTATCTTATTGAGCTGTTCTGTGTATTGAGGAATGTGCTGTGATTGCACCCAGACCAATTACTTTTGTTTGCATTTTGATGCAGAAAGTCTTGTCAGGGGATTGCACTGCATTAGGCTGTATAAACACACCAAAGGACTGACTCCATATTTTCAAATTAAAAAAAAATTAAATGCTTTCCTTCCAGAAATTTCAAATACCTGGACTTTGGTTTAGCTGTGTTTTATTTCCCCATCCCTACCTCCCACCCTGGTAGTCAGGAATATTTACTAATTGCAAAATATCTTCTAGGCATTGTTCCCTCTTCTGTTGTTCTGACTGCTTTCCAAGTGATGTCAAGGGTTTTCCTGACGTGGGCAGTAACGCATAGTGTAAAAGAGGTAAGTCAAGCTACAAATTGATAGAAAAACTATTGATCCATGCTGAAAAGCAAGTGTTGATTGCTGTCTTACTGTCCTTAAAATGTCTTCTGTTTGTGTCCCAACATGGGAAATTGTTCATATGAATTTCTGTGGATCAAAAGAAATAAAAATAGATCTGATGTCATCTTTTGTTGACGGTCAAACAGAGCGAGGTCTGATTCTCTCACTGTGAGACATCTAGCTCCTGGATAGATTCTACCGTCCTTACTGACAGTTAAAGAGGTTCCAGTGTGTAATACAGAACGCTGAATTTGGTACAGCCTTCTAGTGTTCATCTCATTAGTGCCATAATTAAAAGGGAAATCTCGCTGCCCTCCTGCATACACAATTCACTTTTTGTGGCATCTGAAACTCCCCCTCAATTGTTTGTGCACAACGGTGCCTCCGTGCTCTCCGTTGTCACTCTGCAGGATAATCTCTCCTCTGTCCTTCATTCAATTTTCTTACATTCAAATGTAGGTGGTTTTGGGGGGCTGTGTGTTTTTTTTTCACTGCTCGCCACACCAGAGATTGCTGTACTTTATGCAGATCTCTTTAGGATCATTTGGAAGCCATGTTTTTGGAAAATTATTCCTGACAGCTGTTTTAAAATCTAGACATGCTTTAATTGGTACAGGTTATGCTGACTGACTCATGTCATCTGAATCCTTCTAGTAGCCCAAGTATGCTGCATCTCTGCTGTTACTTCAGCCAACTAATCTTACTGGTTTTCTTCTCATTAAAGGAAGAAATTAGTCTCGGTACCAGTGTCAGCATGGGTGCCTGAAATAAGTGACAGTCATTTTATGCATAAGATTATTTGTGACTTGCCATGGAGAATGCCTTAAGGAACTTGCCTTATTACAAAGTCTTGAGGGAAGCTGCTTTCTCTTCCTTCCTCCAAACCTGTTATCAGAGCATCCAGGCACATGTAGAGTAACATAAGTCACTGTAGTTCCTAGTAATTAACAGCCCTTTCTGGTTTTGTGATGCTTGTTCACACGAAGCTTTAGTTTCATGCTACTTAAAGTGGAGGAATGTTATTTTTATTAATGAACATAAAGTCTTGGAAATAATTATTTTCTAATGGATTTCCCTTTTGGTGCAAATTAATGTACTCTGGTCTCTGTTAATTCACCAGGAATCAGAACTAGATTTTGAACAAAAAAAAAAAAGCCATAATCTCAACACGTTAGATTTTATATATATGTATAAAATTCTTTAAAATAAATACTCCTGGATTTTTTCTTGTTATCTATATGATGTTGGGATACCTGGTGCTTCATAAAGTACAGTGATAATCTGTTTTAATGAATTGTCTCCTGGTTTTGAAGTAACCCAAATATTAAAGGTTAGATTGAATGGATTAGAATTATTCCGTGTGTTGTCTGTTAGACATCAAAGAAAAACCTGTAATAAGATTGTGGGTTAGGTTTTTTTGAAGCTTATGCCCACATTCTCACCAGAGAAAACCAACAAAATGGGAGAAAATGGGAGCAATGAATTTAGCCAAACATTTGACTTTTAACAAGGATTCTTTCAACAATACTCCATGCAGATTTTTTTCCCCCCACACTTGTGTGGTCTTCTGGTTGAAGTCTTGCAAGAGACTGTATTATGTGTTGCTTTTTTAATGTCTTAGAAAGTGGGTATAAGAATGGCGAGGATGAGGAATCCTGTGATGAGTTTCTGTAAGTCTGTGACTTCGAGCAAATAAATCAAATAAGAGGCTGTATTCTGACCCCTCCTCTTCCCCCACCCAGAGAGCCTGCAGGCTCACCTGGGGAGATGTATTGCAAGTGTCACAAGTGTTTTACTTTCTCTAAAGGGCTGTCTGCACAAGTGAGCTCCATGGTGAAGGCCAGGATTAAATTCTCACACAGCTTTATGGAACCTGTAAGCAATGCAGTTGCATGATGAGGTTCTTGTAAAATAAAATGCAGTTTTCCTCTTTAACTTTTTGAGTGAGGCTTGTTCAGTATCTTGCTTTCCCAGACTGTTTTCATATATAATATAGCTGAAAGAAGAAATGTGTGTTGCATCCCTCCTGTCAGGATACACTTCTAGAAATGTGATGTGATTTGAAGCATGCTTCTTGCCACTAACACGTTTGTGCTTTTTGTTGACTTCAGTGCTGTGTTGTTAAACTCAATATGAAGTTATTCACAATAAATGTTAAAGCATGGCAAATGTTAAAGCACTGCACACTTCTGTAGGTAGCAATGATATTCTCCTTACCTGCACTGTAGGAGCAGTTGTTGGTATTGTGGAGGAGGGCCTGGCATGTAATCACTGCTGGCCTTACATCAGAAAGGAATCAGTTCAGTGAATTTTACTGTTTCCCCTGCAAAGGAGGGAGCAGCCTGGCTGAAGGGCTGGGAGGATGTAGGCATAGAAGAACAGAAAGTACCCTTCAGTTCAAAAGATGTCTTTTTGAATTTGTGTGAGCACTGAGATCATTTGGTGACATCATGGCAGGCCTTTGTGGAGTTCCATTCGGATAGATAATTCTACACCCAGTTCTGATGGGTAATTAAAAAATGGTGTCAGCAGGCATTTACTGCTTATCCCACTGGGTTCAGTTACCGATGAGTTGCAACCAAGTGTAATATATATTTAGAGGAACCTTTGTAGAACGCGCAGTCAAGAGATGCTGTGAAAACAACATATACAGCATGTGGAGCTGGTAGTTGGGACTCCAGTATCTGCAGTTGTGAATTGGTATCTTCAATCAGTAGTAAAGCATACTTACCTACAAGAAGGAGGAACATCTTAATTTATGATACTTAAGACTAAGTTGTAGTAAAAAGTCCATGCTGGAAGGGTCAGAACTCTGAATAGCTGAGTACAGTTGAAGAGCCTGACTTATCACTGCTTTACATCTACATAAAATTTGAGCAATACCGTATAACACAATTAGTCTGTCAGGCCCTTTGTGCCTACTGTGAACTTCTTTTTTTTTTCCTTAATTTTATGTTTTATTTTTTAATTACTGTACCAGAGAACCAGCTCTTTGGAGAGAGACGTGCTGTTCCAACATTTTCCATCATTACACTTGCATAGTGCTGCTGGTTTTGCTCTTCTGCATTGGATTGCTTAATTATGTGTTTAGCTGAAATTTTCTGCAAATTTGTCAAACTGTTACTCTTAACGTAGGGAAATTTCCCTTTCCATTCTTAAGGAGAACATTAAAAACCTCTCAGGCTTTATTTTGTCAACTCCCAGTTCTCATCTTGCATCTTAAAAGACAGTGGTTTCTTTTATATTTTAGCAAACATTGTCTGCTATTCACAGTACTGAAGAAAAGCTAAAATATATTCAGGACCCTCCTTGATGATATGTTGGCTTGAAAAACATGCCACAAAATTATGCCTATTGTATGATTGACCCCTTTTAAGAGAGCTGGACAAATAAGATGTAAATGAAGTGTAAAGTGTGTTTTGACTTGTGTCTAAGAGTTCCTTGAAAGACTGGCATGAAAAAAAGTAGTGGAAGAAGAATTGAATTCTCAGGGTAGCATTAACTGACCTTAGTGGTTTATTAAAGGTCTACTGTGTATTTGCCTTATCTTCTACCTGGAGGAGGAATGATGCAAATGCAGCAGTAACAGTGGCTAAAAGAATAAGACTCTTGAGAAATCGTTCTGTATATCAGTTCTCAGGGGATTTATAATGTGCGTTTCAGTCATCTTTATCTGAAGTACTGAAAAAGTGTCAGTGCTCAGAGAGAAGTTCTGACAGGGACAGACTGGTGGACAGCTATGTGAGTGTGCAAGAAACTTTATAATGATAACCACCAGTTTCCAGTCTACTTTCTTCCTTAAATAGGGGCACAAGCTATGGAGGCACAATCAATGATTCTTTAAGTGACCTAACAGGGTTGTATGTTTCATAATGGTGTGAACTATTATTTTAATACTGTTTTAATAACTTACAATACAAAGGAAAGAGGGGAGATTAGACCTCAAAGGCAGTGTTGCAGATGTCATGTGATAGAGCTGGACTGTAACTGCTGTAATTTTCTACTTCCATGCATATGATTCACTGTCAGCGTCCCAGTTTCTCGTCCTTGCTCATATCCTTGGATGCTACTTCAAGCTACAGACTTTTGGGTTTTGGCTTTGCTGATTTCCATAGCTAGGGAAAGAAGGGGGATTTAAGGTACAGGTTGAATCCTTTAACTCACAGGTTTAGGGGAGCTCATCACTAAGCTGCTACTCTCGATTTGGCCAGAAGATGCAGCTCTGGAGTGCTTGTCAAGCACATTCCTCCTTTGGAACAGCAGCATCTGGGAAGTGCTGTTAACTTTTCCATGTTGAGAGCTAAGTCTTGCTTATAATGCAGACCTCAAACAGGATTAGGATCCTGCAGCAATGTGTAAAAATAGATTTGGTCTCTTCTCTGAAAATCTTCAAATAATTTTTGGATTTTGCTCTTTTATGATGATGTAAGGGAGATTAATATATAAACAAATTATCAGAATGTGGAAAAATAATAAGGTGCTTTTGCTGCAAAATGCAGTGAAAGTGACCTGAAATGTTACACACAGCAGAACATAGATTTACGGCACAATACAGATTACCAGCAGCTCTAAATTCCAGGATAGCTCAAGATTTCTGTATAAATTTTTCTGGGTTTTGCAGTCTGTAACAAAGCTTTTTCTGGGTAATTCCCATGAGTGTTTTTACCCAAAAGTATAGGATCAGTTCACTCCTATTAAAAAGTTTCTGATTGTCCATTTATGTATATGTTCTTGTTCCTTTTTTTTTCTCTTGGTTTGTACTTTGTCCAAGAGGAATAGAGTGCACCACCCACATTTCCTGACTTCCTTTTCTCTTTCTTCAAGAGTTAAAGAGAAAATATGGGCCCCTGTGGCTGAGCTCTTTTCATTCCCATGGTCCAGTGAATTTGGGCTCAAGGTGCTTATACAGATGGGAATTCTGTTGAAGAGGGGAGGGGAGGAGGTAGAAGGCTGTATAAAAATCATGTCTGCTCTTTCAAGAGTTTGTACTGTGGGTATGTGACCCCACATACACTTCATCCATCTGGAACTTGAACCTCATAATGATCCTCCATAATCTGATAAATATAACTCTTAATTTTAAAATACGTGCTTTTGCTGATTAACCTTCTAAATCTCACTGATAAAGGCAGTTTATCACAGACTATTTTGAGCTGGAAGGGACCCTCAAGGATCGTTGAGTCCAGCTCCTGAATGAATGACCCATACAGGGATCAAGCCCACAACCTTGGCATTATTAGCATCATGCTCCGACCAACTGAGCTGATCTCAGGGTTAAAATGTGGAGGGAGTTACAGCCAGTTCAGTGATGTGTGACTGCCATAAAAGCTCCAAGAGGTGTAAAGCAGTGAAACATGATACTCCTTGAGTGCAACATTAGAGGACCTAATGTTATGATGAGCAGAAAATGGAGCAAGGAACAGTGAATCAGGTACCTGTCGAGCTTACCTGAGGTGAGACACTCTGAGCATCGTTCTTCTCTCCTCCCAGCCTGAGATCTGGTGTTAGCTGTTTTGCTGCCTCTCAAAAGTAGGACCCAGTTGCTCACCAGAGAAAAGCAAACTGTGCTTCTACTCAGAAGTACCATGAAGTAGTATCAGAATATTAAGTGTAAACTAGGTATTGAGTGTTAGACCATTCTTTCTGCACTAGGAGACAATCGTAGGGCTGAAATAGAAGCTGGTACTCTATAGGGATGGGAAGAGTTAAGAATTATACTCAGCATTTCAGGGATTTCTTGTACCAATTTACCTTGCACAGGATATGAGAGCTTAAGTTACCTGATCATGAAGCAGAGCTATTCTTAAGCAACTAGAAAAAATCAGAGCATGATAAGAAGGGTTTTTTACTGTTGTTACTAATGTTGCTTTTAAGCTCATTCTTGGAGTCTGATCTCTAAAATGATGCAGTAAAGCAACCCACAGGAATTGATTTCTGTGAGGTTTTCTTGGGTCTGGTGACTAACTGGTAATGCTCAATTTCATACTAAGCCTTTTTTCCTTTCTCACAGGTACAAACTGAAGACAGTGTCCTCTTGTTTGTAGTAGCCTGGACAATCACCGAGATAATCCGTTACTCTTTTTACACGTTTAGCTTGTTAAACCATCTCCCTTATCTCATCAAATGGGCCAGGTCGGTAGCATAATAAAAATCACAGCCTTAAAGCACTGATCTGACAGGGATATTTATCTTGTACAGTAGTTGCAGTGCAAAAAATTAGATTCTGCCTTCAGGTAATTGCCCTGTTTGTGAACGTGACTGCCTAGCTTCTTTCCAGCAGATTTCTGGGTTACAAAAATCTATTGCATTGCAAGCTGAAAGAGTAGTTTATCTGAACTCAGTTCCATTTACAAAATGATTGTTTGTCAGAAACTGATGTTTAACAGTAAGGGATGACAGTAAGTAAACTGACATTTAGTAGTAGTTCTTGAATCCAGTGGTTGTACTTGAAATAATCTTTAAGCTCATTGATTGACATCAACTGTATTTGGCCTCATTTTAAGTAGTAAAATGACCTCTACCAAAGAGTTCAGAAATCAAAATAATAAAGTGTGTGTATGTAGAATAAAGATAGTTCCTAGATTCTCAGATAAAATCTAAGTATTTCCAAACGATTCCTGATTTGAATACTTACCTTGTAATAAAGTTAATACCTTGCCAAATAAGAGCTAAGAAAAATAAATACTGAGTGGAGAATTCAAAATTTGAATAGCCATAATATCATTTAACAAATGTTTTGTCAGAGTTTGCCATAACTTTTAATTCTCTCTGTGTATGTTTCATTCTAGGTACACTTTGTTTATAGTATTGTATCCAATGGGAGTGTCAGGCGAATTACTCACAATATATGCTGCATTACCCTTCGTCAGGCAGTCTGGCTTGTATTCCATTAGTTTACCTAACAAGTACAATTTTTCATTTGACTACTATACATTCCTGATCCTGGTCATGATCTCTTACATTCCAAGTAAGTATGAGTTTGTTGGGTTTTTTACTATTAGCAGCTGTACCGGGAAAAACAAACAATTGTGGGGTTAACCTCCATAGAAGTAACCAATTTAGCCTGCTGATGACCTTGTTCAATTTTTGCATGGTTCACAAATAGTATCTCATGGAAATTTCAGCTTTTGCTGTTTGTGTATGTATGTTTTCTATCCCCTTCTTTGTTGTTCTGCAAGCATGCTGTGTAACATAGTCTTAGAAATAAGAGGAGAAAAAGCTCTGGATAGAGAGAGATGAAGGAGGCACTGATGTGTATAAAGTGCCTTAGAGTCTGAAAAAGTGACACTAGAATTACAAAAAATCAAGCAAATCTGGAAATTTCTCCTGGAAGGACTTTTTCCTCCCTGCAGTCTGTTCTCTTTGTATTGTGTGCATGCAGTTAAGGCAACTTTGTCATCTGCTTGTCCATGCGGAGTTAAATAAGGCATTTTGCATTTAAAAATGTGATTTCCCTAGCAAGAAAAATAAATAGTACCTGAAGCCTAAGGATAACATCAGTTCATCTCTTTAGAGTGTAAAAGGCAATAGATAACTTAAGCAAAAAGTGGATAAGCACATCGTCTAATGGAGAATTGGTGACCTTGACCATGTGACTGTGCATCTTGCAGGCCTCGCTTCACACTGTATTGACTTGAGTCTGTTTTCTCCTCAGTCTTCCCTCAGCTGTATTTCCATATGCTACATCAGAGGCGAAAGGTACTCTCCCACACTGAAGAACATAAGAAGTCGGAGTAATTCCAACTCTTTTTCAGAACTTTTCAAACATCAAAATGCTGCAGTTTTTCAATACCCAGCACATTTGTAAAGAATATACCAAGATAAGTCAGAGGTAAAAGACCAATAATTTAGCAAGAATAACCAATAAATCTGATTTCACTGAAGTTCCAGGATGTCAAACATTAAAATAATTTTCAGCTTGCAGTGCTTCAGAAAACTTAAACTTTATATGGCTTGGCAGTTAACCTTTTCCTTAAATGATGTGCTAAATGGTTTTCATTTATTACTAAATGCCTGAAGGTTGCGGTATGAGTGATGAAGTTGTACCCACTAAATGCCTGAATTGGGATTATATTACTGATACCTCTTTTTTTTAAGTGCTTGACTGCATGCCAGAAACTGTATTTATTGCTGTGAAAGCAAACAATATGCTCTGGAATACTTCAGGATAATGTCAGAGACTTCAGTGGAGAATGTAATCTGGGCAAAGTGTTTGAACTTGGAAAGGTAGGTTGTGTATTTAAAAGGTGATAGAAACAAGAACAAGAAGCCAGTTACGGAAAATGAGGAGAATGTGGTTCTTTAGGAATTTAAACAGCGCAGTGTCTGACCAGAGTGTGTTCTCTGAAGATCTCGTTTGAGCTGATTACCCAAATGCTAATGTTAATTCTGAGGCTGTAATTCTTATCTGAAACGTTAAAATGCCCCCAAGTACTGCATATCTGAATACTTTTTTACATATTGAAAAAAAAAATTAATAATAACTGTAACACTTCTAGTGGTATCAGTAATGAATCTAAACAGTATAAGGAGGTAGGTCAGCCAGAAACAGGTGCAGTTCTCCCTTTTTTACTTTAAATTATCATCTCTAATCACTGTCTGTGATACTCATCCTTCAGTGCTGAGGACTACTTGGTCTACTGTGGTCTACTGTGTTTGGGGGCCTTGTTCCTCAGCCCAACTTTTCTCAAGTGACTGAGGTCATCACTGGCACATCCAAGCAGGCAGTTCCAGGCACTTGACTTCTGAAGTGTTGCAAAGTCATAAGATGCTCCTTGCAAAGCAGATTAACTCACATGTTACATGCTGCTTTTGCAGACTGGACAAGCCACCCTCATCTGTTCTTTGGAGACAGTGGAAGACCACAAAAAGTTATATTCTCCTAGGTGCTTTCTCTGGGTTCTCAGGCTTAACCTTCCCTTGGGAATGTAAAAGGAAAATGAAAGAGCTGAGAAAGCCTTGTGGTGAGGCAGAAAGCACTAACGCTGTGTGAGCTGTGCCCCAAGTCTAGAAGAAACTTTTCATTGGGAGTAAAATGGTGGGGAATGGAGGGAACAAATGGAGAAGGGAAATGAACAGAAATCCAAGCAGAGACAAAAGGAAATGTAGGTTATGGCTTTGTTGTGTTAGGAATTGATGGCCAAATAGTCCTGTCTGCACCCAGTCAGTCACTAGACAAGACCACGTGGGCTTCTCTGGCTTCCCTCTTGTTACATGATTTGGTGCATAAATGAGGTGTGACCACTCCCGTGCTACCTGCAATGCTGCCTCGTGCTGTGCCTGCCAGCACCTCCCCTGGACATGGCCCAGTTGTGTTTGACAGCTCTCCCTAAACACAGCCCGCAAGTACTGAGGCCACAGGCTCTCTATTCTAGCACTTGGGAAGAGGTGGATTTACAATTATTTGGGTTGATGCTTGTCAGAGCTGTATTTTTGAAAAAACTTGGCATTTTTCAGTAATTTTCTTTGGCTCCATCAAAAGGACTGAATTTTCCTAACTCTCACTATATAGAGCCTTTCCTGTTCAACACAAACACAACTATTATAAGCAGAGAGAGGGTAAGAGACAATAATAATCTTTGCTTTTATTTTCAACATTTTGGAGCCAATTATTGACTGGATTAAAAAAATAGAGGAGGTTGTAGCAAGTTGGGTGTGGGTCTTTTCTCCCAAGTTACAAGCAATAGGACTTAGAGGATACTGCCTCGTGTTGTGCCAAGGAAGGTCTAAATTGGATATTAAGAAAAATTTCTTCATGGAAAGGCTTGTCAAGCATTGGAACAAGCTGCCCAGGGAAGTGGTAAGAGTCACCATCCCTTGAAGGTATTTAAAAGAGCTGTAGAGGTAGTGCTTAGGGACATGGTTTAGTAGGATTTTGCAGTGTTAGGATAATGGTTGGACTCAATCTTAGAGATCTTTTTCAACCCATGCAATTCTGTGATTCTATTACTGTGGCCATATACAACCTCAAAATGGTTTTGGATTCAAGATGCAACAATTCAATTCATTTCTCTATTAGCTTATGTGCTTTGTTGTAGTGATCTGAGAAATGTTACATTATTCTGAGCTCATTGTTTGAAAGTGTAAACGTCAGCCTCTGAACAAAACATCTTCTTTTGCTTATACTTGCTATTAAAGAAGTTAATGTCAGTATTTCTGAAGGATGTCATCTAAAAGATCTGATTTCCTGATGTACTTAGGTTGCTGGATATTGTCAATGCTCAGCTCCTGAACTTTTCTTAATTTGATTTCTGTGCCCAAATAAAAGATTTGGTTTCAAATTTGTTGGTCCAATTTGGAGGAGAAAAATGGCTGTGTAATACTCCTACATGAAACAAACTCCTGGCTCTGTTGATGAGAAAGATACAGTACAGATCTACAGTAGATAAGCACTGGCACCATGGAAAAGCAGAGCAAGCTGCCAGCAGGGAGAAAGATTGTACAACCAACACCTTTACTGAATAGGCTTTATTGTGAAGTATTTAATTGAAAATACTAATTTATCACACAAAGGCAAATAAACTACAGTCTTTTAAAAGAAAGTGGAGTTATTTTTCCTTTCAAAAGAAAAAGAAATTGCTTTCACAGTAAGAATTCTTACCAGCAAAGTAGATTTATAGATTATAGTCTGAAATATGAACTTGCAGTTACTGTGTACTAAAATTCAGTGCTTCATCTTGCAGTGCTTTTTCAAGTTTGCCTTCTGTGGAAATCACTGGAAGGTGATCTTGAGAGAGAACTGTGCGATGCCCAGCGCTGTTCGGGTTGTTCCCTAATACTGACTTGCTGACACATGTGGGGTTTCTCCTCCTCGTAAAAGAAGTTTCCCCTCCTCAGCTGTCACTGAAATTGTGAAGTGGTTTCCGTGAACTCTGTAACAGAAGCTTTGATTGGTACTGTGTCACAAACTCAGAGGGTTTTATTTTCCCCACAGACTGTTTACTTGGCTTGCATGTTCTCTATCAGCGTATCCAAACCAGCAGGCCTTCCCTGCTTTGGTACTCTCTGTTGTGTGCACTGGCTCAGTTGAGAACACTTTATGTTCTACCATGCCAACTCTTGAGTTAGTCACTACCCTCCAAAAGACCAATGTTTTCACCAGTGTATAGTTTACAACTGGAATTGTAGAAATGTTCATATTATAAATTACAGTAAGATGCAGGTTACAGTGCAGGTAAATTGTTGTTTTTCACAATGTGATGTTTTTTATCAGAGGGTTTTTTTCTTATCGTTATGAAGGTTGGCATTTGTGTGGACCAATCTGCAGTGTCATTTTAAAACCTATCTTTCAGCTTCAAATTTTCATGAGTATACATCAAATCATATATTTTGATGTATATGTCAGTGAAACTTGGGTGAAAACTATATACAGTCATTTTTGTATTTTTTTCTATGTTGTGAAGAATAAAATTGTAATTTTATAAGTCTGATTCACTAAGATTATTATAAGTTAAATGTATTTTTTGTATATTTAGGAATCTGGTATTACCTGGAGCTCCGAAAGACTAAGCATAGATTTTTTATGCATGGTTGAAAGATATTTCAACTTGATAATGCAGTGAAATGGTTTGTATGCTAAAATACTAGTCTGTGTTTTTGCCTTGTGAAATTGATTCTGTGCTCTCTGCCTGGATTTGGCCTACTGATCAGTGATACTAATTGCTATAATCCAAATAAAATAATTCTGAACAAAATACGTTGTATTGTTACTGTTTAAGGAACAAAAGCAGATACTTTACAAATGTAAGTTAGGCCTGTATTTTTATTCATTTGTATACAATGTGTACCTTTTAATTTACAAGTTCTTTTAGCACATGTAACTCTGGAGCTCAGACAAAAGAATAAAGAAACTTCATGCTGTTATTAATGCTCTGCTTTCCACATTCAAAGGAAGTGCTCATAACAACACCTTAGCTGACTATGTCAACACTCACAACTTCCTGAAGGATCCTCAATTGAGTGTGAGCTCTTTGTTCTCCTGCTGTTATCTGCACTCTGGATGCTGATGGTTTCCTTCAAAAACAAAACTGAGTATTATAAATTTAGTGGAATGCTTAACTAATGCAACAGAATACTTCAGAGTTCATTTACTAAATATAATATGTCTGCTACCACGGCAACGTTTTTAGCATTTTTAACACTTCCTGAGAGAGATTTAAAAAACTGTATCTAGATGGCATTAATGCTCATAATTAACAAGTTATAATCCTCTAATAGGAACTGAGTGGTAGCTGCAGAGTGAGTGCTATTATTCTAGGCATATGCTTGTCATAAGATTGCACAACTACAGTGATTTTTTTGTTGGCTGAAGACGGGATGAAATGGTGTTGTCATGCCCAGCATCAGCACACGCCCTGCGCATGACGGCTGGGACTCAGCACTGCTGGGTAATTAAAATCTTGGAAATGCTGCGCCATGGAGGAGAGGTGCTGAGCTCTGTTTGTGCCTTGCAGTAACTATCACTGGCTACTTGTTTCCTCTCTGCATTTTGAAAGCAGCATGTGTGGAAACAATTTTAGTTCCCTAGGGTAGCATTAAAAAGTCTGAAAAGCTGAGGATTCTGTGGTTGTCAGCGAGTTAATGTCACGAAAGTGTGTAAGGCTCACCTTAAAGCATTGGCAGTTCTTGATGTAAGACTAGAGGAGGGATCTGTGCTGGGGTGCTGAATATAAAGTAAAAAGGTGTGAATATCTGTGTGATTCAGTTTCATGTGATGGGAACTGAGCGTTTCTACAGTTGGTAATGATTGATTCAAGCCACCCAACTGCCTGGAACTTCATTCAGTATCAAGTAGCTTTAAAATTCTGCTTCCTGTCTCTTAAACTACCACAGTTGTCAGAAGACTTAACAGTAGTAAGATAATTAATAAAGCTTCTTTATTTATCTTCATGTTTTCTGAAGGCCGCCTTTGAAGTAGTTGCAATTTCAAATGTAGATGAAAAATTTGTAACTCCTTTAATACTGTTGATCACTAATTTCCAGAATAACATTTTCCTTTACAGATGTGAAAGACCCTAAAGCCCTTTTTATGGCCTCACAAGTTGGCTTGGGCGTTAGTGTTGTCAGAGGTTTTTCTCTTTGATGTGCTAACATTGATAATGTGCTAATATTAAGGAAAGAGGTATTACTGTCAGTATTATATCTTAATTTTTTGAATGGTTTAAAGTGGATGCATATTATTTCAATCTTCCACTATGAAATCATAATTCACAATATTTAGAAACATGTCTAGTTATACTTGCACAAACTGTGTCACAGCTGTCTCTCTATAGGTTTAATTTATTCTGTGCTGTTTGTACATAGAAATTTTACATTATCTTGTACTACATGAGGATGTTATTATTGGGAAACCCTTTGGTGGAAGTTTTTTCAACTAAATTGTGAACACTAAATTTCATTTTGTCCAGTGTTTTTGACTCCTGCTACAGACAGTCTGCACACTCTTCTGTAAACTGTTACCACTTGCAACAAACAAGTGTGCATTACAAACTTCAGTACTGACATTTTCTAGTTTGAACACCCGAACTTGCAGAATCATAGCTGCTGTGTAATTACATTCAGCCTCTTGGGCAAGACAGTGCGAGTCTCACTCTACAGAGAAAATCTGAAGAATACATATAAAGGGATACAGGCATTTCAGGTATCTTCTTTAAAATTAGTTTTAAGTTGATAGCAATGTAAAGATCAGCCCCTTGGTTTTTTTGCATGTAGCATGCCCACACAAAAAGCATTAGTTGTGGAAAGTATGTAGGAAGTGGAGGACCTTCCAATCAGCCTGACACTAGATGGCTTTTTATGAAATCAGTTTGCCTTTTAAAGGTTTCTTTGGGTAAAATACATCCTCTTCACTTACTGGATAAGATAAGATAATGAGTGCTGGTCTTCTCTGTTTGGTGACCATCAATAAAATGATGAGATGGAAGAGGAGAGGTACTGGAGGTTACAGAGCTCTACCACTGTGTTTCCCAAAGAATATTTGGGCATTGACAAAACATGAAACTTTCTTCCTGTTCCCCTTGGAATCCAGTAGTTGTTGTTGTTGTTCTTTGGGGCGAGGGTGGTGGTGTTTGGTTTTGGGAGGAATTTTCTGTTTGTTTATTAAGGCAGAACAGCAGCACTTAATGGAGATGCTGCAATGTTTAGTCTAGTGTGCTGATGACATGAAGTTTGTTTTATTTTCCTCCAGGTGTTTATTACAAGATCATATGGAACTGGATGCACTGGCTTAGGTGCTTTGTTTTATTCCTCTGTTCCTGTGTATAAACTACTGCTGGGAAAGTTGCTGGTTTGAGAGTATCAAATGAGTTTCCTTACCCAGCTTTTTGGTGCAATTTAAATTAAGTAAACAAAGCACTTCGTTAGCAAACTGGAACAGTGGAAAAAGCTTTCTTGCATCAGCCAGAAAATGGATATGAAATTGAAAGTCAGACATTGCTGGGTAGTTTACTCAGTAAGGCTGGATACTGTTACTCAGTAAGTAGTTACTTACTAAGGTAGTTGATACTGTTAGAGCCCTTTGCCAGAAGCAAGCTGTGCAGTCTGAAAATGCTGAATTATTCTTCAGAAAGTGTTGTCAAGTCAGACAATGTGTGGAAACCTGCTCTAGGCTTACAGGTGTGTTCAAACAAGGGACAGATGTAAGCATTCATGGGCTACTGTGCTCTAGGTTCCTGGGGATGCATAACTGCAGATGAGGCATACCAGATATTGAAGAAAAAACCTGCTGACAGAAAGATGTGAAACTCCTACTGTTGTGCTCTGAGCTTCATACAGGCTCCAGGAGTCCACTCGGTGCAGATATTTCAGTGCTGTTCATTGCTTTGCTGCTATCCAAAGGTGAGCAGGTAAATCTGTGCTACAGTTAACAAATGAGCTGCTGTGTTCACATTCTGTGTCAAGAACTGGAATCCTTGGCTGCTTTTTTCTTAATGTCAGGATTATGTGAAATCCCTGGAATGACCACATGAATTATGTGTGTTACGGTGAATTTCATGATGCAATCCTCCTGTATTGCAAGCATGCATATCTGCACCCCAGCTTTCCTTGGAGTAAACAGCATGGGCACGCAGATACATTTTTTTCCTACATTTGGGGTGAAATGTGGATGCTGCTGTGAAAAAGCTGATAAATGTGATTCAATAAGCAAATAATCCCAAAACCAAACAACACCAGCCTCACCTCAAAGAACAACAATTACTTGCTGGATTCCAAAAGAAACAGGAAGAAAGTTTCATGTTTTGTCAATGCCTTTTCTTCCTAGGCTTCTGTGTATCCCTAAAAAACCCCAAAAGTCAGTTATGAGTCAGATTGTTTTGGGTTGGAGTTTTTGTTTATTTTTTAAGTCACTGTGGTTTTGTGTTTTCACTGTTTCCTCACTTTTGGTTCTATTCGTTTTGAATCATCACATTATTGTGAGAGGGGTGGTGTGGAGCAAGAGAATTTATAATGGCAGCTTGTTCAGGTTGAGTATTTCATGGCTCTAAGCTGGACTATGTGATTATCTCTGGGTTTCAGAGGGTTGCTTTGGATATTTTAAAGTTCTAGATTTAGTGCTTCCCTGAATCTTGTAGTGCATGAAGACGATGAAATGTGACATGGATGTTCCGAGGTCACTATCTAGTTGGTATACCCCATTTTAAGTAAATAATGGAAAGGAAGAATGCTGATGTTTGTCTACTGCACCTGTTGCAATTATAATAAAGTAAAAAATGTTTTTATACAAATTATGAGACTACATGTGAAACCAGAATTTATGTGAACTCTCTGTATGTTGAAGAAGTTTAAATCTGCCTCAGTAGCTCTCTTGATTCCCTCATGGCTTCCTGAAGGTTCTTGGAGAGGTGACATCCTTTGAGTGATTTTGTGCAAGCATTCTCTAAATCTTCCATGTGTTTACTTTCATTTAGGCATTATTTTAACCAGATAAATACTTTTTGAAAAAGAGGCATGGTTCAATTTTAATCCAGGATTTTATTAAAAGATGATTGAAGGTACTGAATGGAATATTGCCCAACTACCCCACCCACCCACAAAGAAAAAAAAAAAAATAAAAGCTTTTATGATGGGGCAGGTCAAATCTGTGAAGGCTAGGCTAGACTGGAAGGTGGAATATTAGACCTTCTGGATAAGGAAGAGTAAGTTTCTCTGTTTTTCTACACAGTACTGTGATATTTGTGTTCATCGATCTCTTTGAACAAAGCAAGTAAATATTCTCATTTTATGGATTCGAATACAAAGCACACTTGTATTGATTAAGGTCATAATTTGTACATAGCCATGTTGGGACTGAGATACAGAAGCTCCTCACTTTTACATTCATCCTTCAGAAAATGGCTGGGCTAAGTCGTGAATGAAAAAGGTAACTCCTATCTATGTTAGGAGTAACTCCTATCTATTCATTAACAAAGAATAATTGCCTGAATGCTCTTGTAATATATGCTAGACATTTTTAAATGACTTTACAGCCACCCAGGATATGCAGTGTTTTGCTTTTGTGCATAACTTTTTTGGGTGAGACGAACATATTATGTTACTGCCATTTGTTATCAGGTTCCTGAATTAGAAACAAGAGCCAGGGCTTGAAGAAACTGCGTGTTAGAAGGAAAGCTGTAGGTAAGCTGTCCGTATTATGGTCTGTACCCTTAACATTACAATATCCCGCTCGTTGCCTTCATTCTACTACTGTTGTGAGTGATCCAATAACAACATCACGTAGAAGTGGGCATTAGTTTTAGGATTTTTACTATCCACGTGGAATCTTACATCTTCTTTGCCATAGCCCTATATATCCTCATTGTGTGAAGTGCCTATTTACTTGGTGCTACTCTTAGCTTCTAAGACACTTTTTAACTTCTTAACATCCTTGTTTTCACAAGTTACAGATTTTCTGGAGAATCTCTTCCAAATGCTCCTTTACCTCTCTTTAAACTCAACACCTCATATTTACTTACCTGTTTCTAAAGTTGCAAACTCTTGGTTGAAGACTTGTTTTCCCCTGTAGCAAGGACAAAACTTTTTTCCCCCTCTGGCTAATGAATTTTTTTTGAAAAACGCCCTAACTTTGGTTAAGCATCAATTCTTATGACATTGCAGAAAAGCAAAACTATTGTATGTCAAACAAAATGACAGTGAAAAGAAACATGAATGATACTCTAGAAGTGAAACTACCATTTTTCTGGTACCTCTGTATGCAAACTTCCTGGAGAAGGAGTGGGCTATAGCTTACTGTGCACTGGAGTCCTGCCTAGGATTCAGGCTTCCAGAGGCTATCATGGTCCAAAAGCTAGGTAAGACCTCACTTAGTCCCAGTGGTGAAACATAAAAACCTTAAAATTACTTGGTCTGTTACCTGAGCAATGCTTTATTGATATCCAGAACTAAATGTAGCAAGATGTGGATGTTGAATATGGTTGGTTCTTATACATGCCTTCATAGTAATTTTCTATGAAGCAGAATTAATTTTATGGTCACCAATTAGTTTTGTGGATCCCCTGTCTCCTTTTTCTTGTTTTTAGTGTGAAAAAGTGAGATCTTTCACTGCTGGCTTTGAGAGGAGAACTCCAAAATGGGACTTTGTGTACAAAACAAAAAGACCTGTCCCAGTTTACAGCTCACTGAAGAATTGTTTCACTGTCTTTACCCCTCGGGTTCAGGTACTGTGCAGCCAGAGTAACCAACCACACAATTCTTGAGTGTTGTTCTACTTGAGCAGAACAAAAGTAGTGTATGGATAGCGACAGTGTTGTATAATATCACAAGAAATGATAAATTCCATCTGAAGGGCGGTGTTATTTATGTATAAAATGTCTCCTCATGGAAAGCAAACTGTGAGTCCAGTCTTGATCATCTGTAGTGTGTAGCATCTGTCAGGAAAATGCCATGGGAGTGAGCCCCACTGTAATAGTTGTGTGCGGTTTTTTAGTGAAAATCTTTAATTGTGAATTCCTGATAAGTAAAAGATGCTCTGCGGAAGAAGCTGCTGAAAATTCAGCATATGGTTTTCCAAACCACTGAAATGCACAAAAGCCTGAATTGCTGTAGTTTGTAGAGTTACTTGCACGTGTAAAGGACGCGTGAAGGGCTTATGTTTGGAAGGTTATCTGGTTTTGGTTTTTTTTTCCCAACTGTGTCCAGCAATACTACCTCTCTACAAACGTTGCTTATCTCTGTCCCTTGATAACCACAGCTTCAGCACTACTACTGCAAAGGACTACTTGTGAGCAGGGATTTTCAATGTTTGAACAAACATGTAGACAATTACCAGTTTCAGCAACTTAAGCCAAGCAGTTATCTGATTTGACAGTTTGTTTTTAATAAAGCATGCTGCAGAACATCAAGCAATAATATTATTCTTAGTATATAGGATGCTTACCTTCAAAGCACAGTAAATCATTAATTGGCTCACTCGCATCTGCAGAAAGAGTGGTTCACCTGAAAGAACATTGTGGAAGAGTCTGGAGTTTGAAACTTGCTGGGAACTGCTGTGGTGTCGTAGCCATGCCCCCCTCCCAGGTTAGGGAATATGCCCTCCATAAAACGGTGTCACAGCGCTGTCGGGGGAAGGTGAGGGCTGTACCTTAAGTGGTAGAAAAAACAAGGCAAACCTACCCGTGTGTGTATTTTACCCTTAATTTCTGTGTTGAGGCAGGTCCGCTAACAGGTGCTGATGTGGAGAGAGGGTTTCCTGGGGCTTGATTTCCCTCTGTTCACCCGTTCGGCCACCGGTGCTTGATGCTGCCGGCCCTGCCATCCCGGGCAGGAGGCAGCTGGCCCCCATGCGGGAGCCCTGAGGCAGCGCACGGAGACGGCCCCGCTTGCCCCGTGCCGCGGCACCGACGCCAGTCCCGAGCAGGGCTCCCTGCGCGGCGCCGAAGGGGTTAAGGGCGCCCCGCCCCGCCCCGCCCCGGCCGCGCGCATTGGCGGGGCGGCGGCCAATGGCGGCGCGCGGCGGCGGGGCCGCGCCAATGGGGGCGGGCGGGGGCGGCGCGGCCGGCGCGCGGCTGAATGGGGAGCACAAAGCGGGGCCGGGACGCGCCGCCGCCGTCCCCGGGAGAGCCGCGCGCGGGGCCGCTGCCGCCCGCAGCCCCGCACCGGCACCGCCGCCGCCCCGCTGGCAGCGCCAGGGACGCGGCGCCGCGCCCCCGCCTCTGCTCCTTCTCGGGTTTTTTGGAATTTTTTTTTTCTTTCCCCTTACCCTTCCGATTTTTCAGATTTGCCGGTTTCTCCCCTCTCCCCCGGTGCCTGTGGAAGAGGCGCTGCGGCCGCCCGAAGGCACCGCGGCGTAGCGGGAGCGGCGGCCGGGTGCATGAGCGGCGCGGCTGCCGCCGGCCGTGCCTTACCGCCGGGGCTCCGCCGCTGGGAGGCGAGGCGAGCCGGGAGCGCCGTCGCAGCCCGGCCCGCCCCGGGCAGCCCCCCCGCCGCGCCCCTCGGGCAGGGGATGCTCCCGCCGCCGCCGGCTGCCGCATCCCTGCGAGCCTGAGCCTCCGCCAGCTCCCCGCCGACCGGCCCGCGGCGAAGCGCCCGCCCTGCGCCCGGCCCCGAGCGGCGGGGGCCGGGCCGGAGCGGTGCGGGCGCGCTGCGATGCGGCTCCCCCGCGGCGCCCCGAGCCCCTGCGGCCGCCGCGGCGCGGCTGAGGGCGAGCGGCCGTGAGCCGGGGGCGTCCCGGTCCCCGCGGTGCCGAGCGCGCTTGGCGGTGTCGAAGCACCGGGGCTGGCGATGGCACTGCCCTGAGCGTCCCGCCGGGGACACCCCGGCTCTGGGGACGCCCGGCCGCTCCGGAGACTTTGGGGGCGTTTGCGGGTTTTGCCTTTTTTCTTTTTTCTTTTTTTTTTCTTTTTTCCCCTCATTTTTTTCTCCTTCCCCGCTGCCTTTTGGGGTTTTCTCCCGGCGGTTTGTCCCCGCGGTCATCCCCTGTGCCTGCCCGGCGGTCATCCCCTCGCCCGCGGCCCCGTTCCTCAGGGCATGTCCCGGTCCAACAGCATCAGCCCCCCGGGCTTCGGCGGTCCCGCGCCCTGGGCAGGCACCGAGCAGCACCGCTCAGCCTGGGGCGAGGCGGAGGCCCGGGCCAATGGCTACTCCTACCCGCCGCCTCCCAACAGGTCCTCGGGCAAGAAGGCCTCCCGCATGTCGAGCAGGTGGAGGAGCGAGGAAGACTACGAGCCCCGGAACCGCGGGGAGAGCGGCTGCAGGATGATGAGTTTTAGGTCCAAATCCGCCTGGCAGGAGCACGGTGACGACAGCAGACGTCACCGGTCCCGCCACCCGCCTGGCAGTGATTCCCCCGCTGCCCCCAACAATGCCAGCCCCCGGCAGCTGGGGGAGCAGGGGGAGGTACGGCCCCGCTCTGTGGAGTTGGGGCTGGACGAGAAACGCATCAAGGCCAAGATTGAGGAGCTGGAGGAAGAGGACGGGGACGAGGGGGACTCCGAGGCGGCCTTCTCCATGGGCAGTTGTTGCAGTAGCCTGCTGCAAATCTTCAGGTCCAAGAAGTTCCAGTCTGAGAAACTGGAACGTCTCTATCAGCGCTACTTCTTTCGGCTAAACCAGAGCAGCCTCACCATGCTTATGGCCGTGCTGGTGCTGGTCTGTGTGGTCATGCTGATCTTCCATGCCGCACACGGCCGCTATGAGGTATCCTACGTCGTGGTGCTCTCCCTGGCCATCGTGCTGATGGTGGTGCTGTGCATGGTGTGCAACCGCAACAACTTCCACCAGGACCACATGTGGTTGGCATGCTACTCTGTCATCCTGGTGATCCTGGCAGTGCAAGTGGTAGGAGTTCTGCTGGTGTGGCCTAGGAGCGCCTCAGAGGGCATCTGGTGGACCGTCTTCTTTATCTACAGCATCTACACGCTGCTGCCGGTGCGGATGAGAGCCGCGGTCATCAGCGGGGTGGTGCTCTCTGCCATCCACCTGGCTGTCTCCCTCAAGATCAACGCGGAGGATAAGTTCCTCCTGAAGCAGGTAGGCAAGCCATTAGTGCTTTGGATGTGTGCTCAGCATTGAAAGGCGAGAGAAGTGGGGTAGTCTGACTTCCATAGGCCTGCCTGATGCTGGAAGGCTGACAGGACTTCCAGATGAACCCCTAGTTTACCTACTGCTGGGCGGGATGGTGTGCAGTGTGGTGGCTAGCCTGTAATCTTGCTTTTTTGCTATGGCTGTGGTGTTCCCTCATTTCTGCTCCAAGTTAAGGCTCTAAACATACAAGAAACGTGCCTTACTGGGTTCCCGTGACAGCTGCTCCAGTGCTGTCAGCCAGCCCTGCTAGTGCCCTTCAGTTGTATTTAATGTAAACAGCCCTGTGCTCAGCACACCTGTGGAACGGTATCCAAGCATGCTGCTGTTTTACTGAGAAATGTGTAGAAAGTCTGGCTGTTTTTATCAGGTAGAGGTTATCCTTGCGTGTCACTCTGGGTTCGGTGTTGGCGCAGAGCTTAGACATCTTAGGAGAGCATGCTCCACGGGAATGTGGGATAGGCTTTTGGTTTAGCAGGAAAGTGTTTTGCTCTGAGATGTGCTGGAAATATCTATGGTGAAAAAGCCCGGAGTTCCTGTACAGCCAGGATAAAAAGTACAAAAAAAAAGTATAAATGCAGGTTGTTATTTAGCTGTGATATCATGTTTAACTGGAGCAGTTCAGTTCACGGGAACAATAAGACTATTATAGAATGCATTACAGTGCAATTTTTAATTACCATATCTGTATAAACAACAGCAATACAAGGCGCCACTCTTCAAGAGAAGCAAGCAGCCTTGGGACTTATGTGCTTTAAGCTTACCATGCACCGTGGCAGTCAGGAAACCATTGATTTAAAACGTTGAAGCTGTGAGATAGTTGTCATCCTTCTGATGTGCAGAACTCTGAGCAAGGGTGAGCCTGTCACAGAGTCAGCCCTGATGCTTATGTGTAACCAGGGACTGTTTATTAAAATCAGGTGTTTGATAATTTTACAGCCCTAAGACTTAGTACAAAATAAAGCCTCACACTCAGTGCCTGCTTTGAGTCTTAGTTCTGGGTTGAGTTCTGCCTATTGCAGTGGCAAGAAAAGTTGTAGGACTTAAACAAAACCTCTTTAGGGTGAGGCTGTCACTGTTCTGCTATACAAAATAGCTCATGAAATTACTCTCTTCTCCTCCCTGCCCAGTTAAACCTACTTGGAGATTTTCTGGCTTTGTGCTTAGTTTGTTACAGTTATTTTTATAAACTCTACATGACATTTTCTTATGTTTGATATATATGGCTTTTTGTGCATTTCCAGCAGAGCATACACTGTGAGTGGGACAGTTGGTGTTTTTCTGCTTGACTTGAAAAAGTTTGCTGATGGCCTCAGCTCTTCCCCACTGGGACTGTGGTCTTGCAAAGCCTCATGTGTGCTTTTTGCTTTATGAACTGGGACTTGTCCTGGTTAAATCAATGTATTTAGAGACTGTATCCTTAGATGTCAAGGCAAATCCCATCATGATTGTGGCTAGAAGATTTAGCAGTCTGTTATGAGCAGAGCTGAGTTTGGAGGGTACTAAAGAATGAATAAAATATCATCATGTTGGGAAGTGTTGGTAGCTGTATTTTAATAGGAAGGAGCCTAAATTACAAAGACCAAATGATCGACTCCCTCAGTAGAGAATTTGGAACAATAACATCTCCCTCCCTTTCCAAATAGCAGGTTATTTGTAAGAGGTTGGGCTTGTGTATAAGTGTGCACTTGTCAAAGGTAGAAGCGTGGGCAATAGGTGATGGTACAGTATGCAGAAATCTGTGCATTGCACAATTGCTTTCGTTTTCATAGTAATGCTGGATTTTTCCTATGGTTTGACAATAAATGTTCAGTTAATGAGGAGTGTCCTAGGAGCACTCTTACTTTGTCTTCAAAGGCAGAGTGTCTCTCCATGCTGCCTGTTTATTTTTCCTACTAACACAGTTTCTATCTTGCTGTGGTCTACACTGGCATAGCACGGGCTGAATTCAGTGGGGTTGTACAAGGCCAAGCATCAGGTTCCTTACACGTCTGTGTATGAACACAAGCTGCTATCTCTGGCTGTCTGATAGAAAAATCTGTTCTGCTGAGCACATTGCCTCACAGCTATTAACAGGCCTTCCTCACTGGGGCTGTATCTCGTTGCCGTGGAAATCTGGTGTGTTCAGCTCTGCCCCCCTAGTGCACCCAAGCCCTATTTTCCTCCTTCAAACTACCAGAGGCGAAGGCAGATGAAGACCAGATAAGTCAAGAAGAGAGAGTTAAGATGTTTTCTGTGACTTCACACTGGCAGTCACATCAGCCTGGGTTTTGTGGAGCAGGAGTGAATGTGAATGCATTTATGATTATGTGACTGGATGGTACTTTACACCCAGCAGCCACAGAAGAAAGGCTGGTTAGGATATATATCCCCTTTCCTTTCTTTTTCATGGCATTTTTAACTATAATACTTCAGCAAGTTTTTCTTTGTGGGAGTGTTTTGCTTTTAATCCACTCTGAATTGTTTCCAAGCCAGGAGAAATCATATACTCTTGTTATGATCCCCTGACATTCAAAGCAGGGTGTCTCTTGTGTTGACTCCTGAGCGTTTTTATAAGGCTCTGGAGCTTGATAAAAATTCCGCTTTCTCAAGAGAGTGAAATTCTTGGTAGTAGGTCCCTTTTGGGAGAAAGGCAGCTTGTTGGATTCCCTAGCTGAGGATGCACGAGTTTATTGTCTGAATTATCTTCTCCTGTCATTGCTGGACTTCTCTGTCCCCGAACTCTCTGGTCCAAGTCTATGCTAGTCAGACTTCAGGGAAGGGTTAATGCAGTCTGCTGTTTCTGAAGCCATAAGGTGACAGGAGTAAAAGTAGTTGTCATTGTTCAGTCTTAACTGAGCTGCTTTTTAAAATAATTCTTCTGGGATCATTGGATTTGGAAAGTAGGCTCTGACTTCTCTTTGCTACCTGAAGGAGTCTGTCTTTCAAAAGAGTGCCCTGAGCATGCCTATCAAAAAGATCAGTATAGTTGGTACCTCTGCGAGTCTAATCGGCTGGAGGCAATGATCTTGGCTTCTTGAATTGAGGTTTGATTGGAATAAAAAAATGCTAATTATTGCATTATATTAAAAAGTTATCCAATGCTGAGGGGGGAGAAAAAAAAATCCTGTGTTTGAGAATTTACTTGTTTCCAAAGGCAGCACACTGCTGGAAGCAGAACACAGTGAATAGATGATGCTCCAACACCTGCAAATTCTAATTGCTTAAAAGGGGGGGGTTGTATGTTCCTGGGATCAGCTCACTCTAGAGGAACTGCTTTCGGATTTATTGGGGAGGGGATGACTGTATTTGTCTTCAGGTTTACATCCTCGTGTTATTCTGGGACAGACTACAAATGTGTTCCGCTGCATGGAAGTGTGTCTTCTCTTTGTATGTAAGCCTGTCTCTTTTGGGGCCAGACTTTTCCATGTGTTGATACACTTTCCATGGATTTGATACACTTTCCATGTGTTGATACACTTTCCATGGATTTGATACAATTTCAGGCCCTGAAAACACGCTCAACTCTAGGATTCGCGTAAGCACTACTTTGCATGTGAATGGGGCTTTCTAATACTGAACTGAGAAAGAAGTGTACTATTTATCAGTAATCTGCATTCACAGCAAAGATAACGCTGAGATGTATTCTCTGTTTGATCGGGACGAGCTGCCCAGCTGACCCACAGGCTTGTACAGGCGCATGGGAAGAGGTTCAGCCTGTGGGTTGCAGATGCTTAACTGAAGTCATGTGAGGAGACCAGCTGCTCTCAGCGCAGATAGTCTTGAGTAAGCACTGGCATTTTTGTAAGTCTATGGGCTAAGGGACAGAGAATTTCACAAGAGAGTTTATTGGGCTCTGAATCAGACTTAAAAAGGGATGGGGGTTGTGTGTGGGAGTGGGTGGGGGACCAGGAGTAGGGGATAAGAATGCCATATACAAACATCAAACAAGCCCCTGGACTGAGGTTAGATTTACTCCTGTTTTCCCATCCAAACCTGTTTTATTGTAACTTTCTGAGGTTCCTTGTTCAAGGATACAGGTAAGTCTTTGTAATTTATTAACTCAGTGTGAGTGGGTGACTGTTAAGGTACCACTAAAAATAAATACCTTTTTTTGTCTTGTATCAGTAACCTCATTGAAAGAGAAACTGAGATGCGCTGATCTCTTTTTCTCCCCAAATACTGCTGCAAACCTTCTGCAAAGGAACTCTGATAAGTTCTGAACTACCTCAGCACGTCTTTTGTTTGTCTCTCTGATTCAGGGCTACTTCTTGCTTAACCCTTTTCCATGTCTCCATCATATCAACATTACATTAGTACTCCTCATCCTTCACTTCTGAGAACTGAGTATGTGTTGGCCTTTCTCTCTGTCAATGCATGTTAATGGTACATGATGGATCCGCACCTCTTGACAGGGTAGCATTCCAGTTTAACCATTTCTTGGAAGATGTTGGCATGAAAACCAGCCTCTCTTTCTTCTTTTGACAAATAAACTCACTTCAGCAGGGCTAAAAACAATTTCTTACTGTAACAGAGAATCGACTTGAATCTTGTGGATATCTCCTAGCACCTCGTAGAGATGCTTTCTAGATGGCAATTTGAATGGCATTCAACAAGAAGTTAGTCACACAGTAGGAGAAGTAGTACTGTATGTTCCATCTCAGCCTCAGCATGCTTAATATATGTAAGTGATGACTGATTTAGAGACAGATTCTCAGCAGTGTGTTAATCAAGTCCTTGCATTGTGCTTTCATTGTTTTCAAGCAGCATTGTCTTTATTCATCATGAAGGAGAGATGAACAACCTGGAAGGCAGATGGATCTGTGTGTCAGCTCTCTTATGGCTAGGTGTTGCCTGTTTTACTTTTTTCCACCTGGAAAATATAGTTGAGTAATGTTTGTATAGGATGGGATTTTTAAGGTGCTCAGCCACGTGGGGCTAGGTACTGGGTGCCTCAAACAGCACTTAATGCCCTGTTCTGCGTAAACATTGATCTCAGTGGGCTCTTGTGCAGTGAGAAGAGCTCTAGCACTGCTCACTGCTGAAGAATCTGCCTGAGCAGATTTTAGTGAAAATCCTTTTGCGGTCTTCTGTTCAGGGGAAAAAATGGCAACCTGAAATATTCAGTAACTGTTGCATTGATAGTTGCCTCCCTAGGGTAATTCTGTAACAGAAGAAATTAAGTAAATTCCTGAGGTATTGTGTATCAATTTAGTCCTTGGTAGGAATATTGCCTGTATCTCTTGGGTATGCATGTGTTGCTTGAGGTTTACAAAGGTGTATCTGTTTTTCTTATCTCCTAAATTATCCTATGATCCTGCCACCTCCTAATCTACACCCTTGCTTTACCCTCCCTCCTCCCCTCTACAAATTAGTTTAATATTTCACTGTAATGTTCACCAGTATCAAAACCTGTTAGTGTGATGGAGTGCTGTGTGTCTAATTCCTCCGTGTCCCTGGATTCTTAATAGGTTTGTTGTCTTGATAAACTGACCTATTTGAGTAATTTCTCTCAGCCTTGTGCTAGTAATCGCACTTTTATAGCTGAGTTGGATCTCGATGAATTGGAGACAAAATGTAATAGGCATGATTGAGGTGTATAGCAAAAAGACTCACCCTCTAGGCACTTTTATGATACGCTTGAAAAGGCAGAGTGTGCTAGTTCTGTTTATTTCTGGAGAGGTGAAGATACTTCAGAAAAACATTGGGATTCATCAAGATACATGAGGCATAAGGATAACTTTCCATGCCCTAAACTTACAAAGCAGCCATTGACTTGTCTTTTGGTGTCCTGGGCACGATGGCTTAGTTTGACACCAGTGTGACCCCTGTTCTCTGTCAGAGACCTGTCCAAGGCAGGACATCTTATTTACGTGGTCTTTTGTGATTAACCTCATTCAGATGATTTATAAACCTGAACAGGAGTGGACAAAAAGTGCTGATTATCCTGGTGCTAAAGGCTCACTGGAACTGGTCGTGCTCTCCTGGAGCCTGAATTGGCCCAGTGCTTCCTAAATGCCCTTTTGCTCTGAGTCCGCTGTTGTGTGGGCAGCACTGCCAAGGTCTGGGGTGGAAGAGGACTGGGACTCAGCCCAGCTGGAATGTGAACTTTGGGCACCAGGCTGTTCTCCAAATGCATTCAGTTTGTGTCTGATTAGCTAATCTTTCAGTCATGTACCATGGCTCCCTCTCCATCTTTTAAGACAAGCAGAACAATTGCTAACTTTTTGGCCATCGCAGTAGCTGGAATAGTTACAGTCTTTTGGGAATAGCTGGTTTGGTCATCATATTTTGGTACTACTGGATATTACTCTAATTTTCTAATGGAACCAAAAGAATTTTCCTTCTGTCCTGGTAGAAGACACAGTGAAAAATCCCCAGCAACAGCTGAAAAACTGAGAGGTAAAAATCAAAATTATTTTGACAACAGCTTCCATGTGTGTGGTAAAGTGATCCACCCCATAGCTGGTAGTGGCTTCTGAGAACATGTGCTTTGAAAAGGTCCCATCTTTCTCTTCTCTTCTCTTCTTTTCCTTCTCATCTCTTTTTTTCTTTTTCCTTCTTGTCTCTCTCTACTTATTTTTAATTTTTTTGTTCTTTTTTTTCTTTTCCATCTTGTTGGGTTTTTTTGGTTGTGGTTTTTTTTTTATTATTCTTTTTCCCTGTGCAGGTGGGTGCGGTTCAGAAAAAATACCCGCTTTTGTTTGAGGAGGTAGAAGACAGGGCTCCAAGTTTTGCCAGCCTTGGGCAAGGTTTGTCCTCCCATCTGCTTTATACTTAGAGGGCTTACATGGCACCTTGCAGGTAATCTGTACCCAGAAGAGGTAGTGTGGAGAGAGCTAGAGTGCACCAGAATCTCCCTGGAGCCTTCCAGCTGCTACATGATTTCATGGTGTGCTGCATGTTGGTTTTTTATGGCCCAGAGGGGTAGGACGGTGACAAAATGTGTGCAAGGAATGTGGAGATTTACAGCTTCTGGGAAATGGGTGGGGTTCCTGTCTAACTGCTGTGTAACTTTTTTCATCTCCTGCAAGTCCTGTGTTTTGATGTGGGATATGCTCGGTGTTAGTTCCTTCCCTCCCTCTGAAGTCTAACCTAGCGATCTGAACTTGTGATATCTTTCATCCATGGGATGCTCTTTCTTCTTTTTGTTTTGACATTAGTGATACTTTAATTTTTTTTTTCTTTTTGTCTTTACCTGAGATGTATCCTGCTGCTGCCAGAAACTTAATTTGATTCATTATTATGGAGTCCTTAGGCTAGGTAAAAACCCAAGGGGAAATCTCATGTGAATGAAAAAACACAAGCCCAAAGATATTAAAAAGGATAATCTAGTTATGAGGGGGTGTGGGAAACAGACAAGAATTTTAATATTTGTCTCCTGAACTCCTAAATGTTCTCACCTTATCATAAGAAAGTTTGAAGTTTCTAGGACTTAATAAGGTCACATAAAATGTGTGTCAGGCCAAGACAAGACTCAAAATGCCTTTTAGCACCTGCAACTGGACCACTCCCAGTAAAAGTCTCCATGACGTTTTATGATGGTGTTGAGTCTTGCCAGTTTCATCAGGTACAGGAATGGCATCATTCAGCAGATCTGCTGAATTCAGTAGAGTTCAGCATGAGATGGTTTTGTTCTGACACTCAGAGAAATGGATTGAACACATTTCAAAGCTCTGCCTTCTGCTTCCAGTCTTACATTTGGGAAGCTCTGTCCATCACGAGCCTGGTAGGTAGACAAGCCTGTGAGCTGCTTCAGCCAGACACAGTCGGTTTTGCACCACAGAGATGATGTGTTTACAAATGGTAGGACCCCCCACAGTTGAAGAATTAATGGGCAGCACTGGCATCACCAACAGTATTGCTTCTAGTGCCAGGCTGGCCTCCCCGGTGCCAAGTAGGATTCTTGTTACAGCTCTCACTATAGAGAGTTTCACAGTATTGTCAGCTTTGTTCTGCAAATAAAATATCCTTATGTACTTCTTTCTTCATATTTATATGTCACTAATGTAATTGCCATGTATCTTTACTCCCTTCCCCAGACATCAGGAACACAAATCGTATTTGTGTATTCAAGATGTTATCGGGACTGTCTGTAGCGTGCGTTTTATAGTCATCATTTGTGGCTTCTCCTACTTCATAGCAGCAGAAATAGCAGAAGAGAAGTATATTTCAAAGCATCCTCAATCCTGCCCTGGTTTTGTTTATGATTCCTTTACCTAGACTGCTTCTTCTGCAGTTTGAGTGATGAGTTTCCAGATGAAATATTAAACTGCCTTTTCTTTTCATGAAAAGTTTTACACACCCATGTAATACCCATCAAATTTTTTACTGTGAATTGGGTCTTTGTGGTATTGCCGTGCTTGGCTATCATCCTGTCTTTTCCTGGGAAACTTTGCTTTTGGGAGGTTGAGTTTTGGGAATTAAAGTTGCTCTTCAAATTCAATATACACATTCCATTAGTATCAGAGTGCATCTTTGCAGACAGTAAACAAAGGACTGTGCTGATGCAACACAGAGGGAATAGAAATAAAGAAAGTTTTGTGTTTTCTCTTTCTTTTGCCCCCAGACATTAGAAATTGATCTCTCGAAGAGGCAACTTACGCAAACTGTTTATTCTTCAAATATGTTTGCAGCTTGTATAAGACATTCTGTCTCACTTCATAGTAAAAGAAAAGGCTGTGACATTGCTTGCAAGAATCTGTCATAAAATGTTGCTGATGCAAATAGTTCCCTGGCTGTATCTTCCCTTCCAGAAAAAGATTTGCCTCCTTCCCTTAATTCCCTGCTCTAGACTAAACGCTCCAAGCACTGATCCCTGTGTCCCTCTCACTCTGCAAACCGAATTCTTAGAGCCAGCGATGTGGTAAGGGACTACTCAAATCAGTATTTCTAAAAACAGTAGTTTGCTGGTCAGCCCACAGATGACAGAGCTCCTCAGACATGCCTGCTGAGTGATGAACTCTTTCCATTTGCGAGGAGGTACCCAATGGCAGCTTTCTCTCTGTATCCTTGCTTAACGTGTGGGTATTTATACACAGAATTGCACAAATGGGGGGACCAAGGGACATATTAATGAAGATACTTCCACTTAAATGGGATTTCTTTTTTTCAGGCAGGTGGTTACTAATAATCTCATAGGGGAGAGGGAGAAATGCTCTGCAGTACTAAGGAAAGGGAAGGAGGCTCTGCAGTGTGGTGGGATGATGTGTAATCACAATGTCAGTCTCACTCATGCTAAAAGCTAAATGCAGCCTTTAAGACTGTTGGACATGAAGTAGGTTACTAGTGTGGGAACTGCTGTTGAGTGGTGAACTCTCTGGGTCTTAAGGCCAGGATGGACTGCTGAGTTCATTTAACAGTACCCACTGAACAATTCTCCTACACTTTAAAATTTCTTCCACTCAGATGGTATGAAATAAATAAATAAAAAAGAAAGTTTAAATGCTAAATTGCACGGTATTTGTCAGTTGAAAAAGCAATCTGCAGTGATTTCTGAACTGAAGGTGAACTGAACCAATACCTTTTCTTCCTTTCTCCTCTTAGTGAGACAGGATTTTAATACCCTGTGATGGAATATATTGGGGAATTTTGCTCAAGTTGGTGGCATCTACTTAAATATAACACAGACGGATGTGTTAGTTGTGAAGGGCTTCTGACATCATGCCCAGATTTTTTACTGGGTAATTATGTTCTTGCCTTCTTAATTGATGTTGAATATGGCATTTTTTTTTGCGCCATGTCTATTCTGGACTTTTTAGCAGTACACCACCAAATAGATGCTGTACTTATGGGTTTACTATCATAACTGAGAAATTTGCAAGGCTGTTGACAAGCCAGGAAAATGAGGGAGTAGAGCTCAGGCTTGTATCTTCTTAGTGGTGTCGGTGTGCTGGAACAAGTGTCACCCCTTGGTATGACAGATGTACTGATAACTTTTGAAAGGTACAAAACCAGAAATGATATGGCTGAAGGATACTTCCAGAGGTCAGCTATGCCATCCTGCTGCACCAAGACAAGACCAAGTCAGCCAAAACCATTTGTGGCAGGTACTAATCACAGACCTGTCTGGAAAAAATCTCTCCTTTGTGTATGTGCTCTCGGGGGTCACAAAAGTACTGATGTGTTTCCTAGTGTGTTTGTTTTGTTGGTGTTTTTTTTTTAAGCAAACCAGCAAGCACAGCCCTGAGTAGGAGCAGACAGTAAAGAAGAGCTGTCTGTGACTAGAGCTCTCTGGCTGCTCTCAGCTGAAACTGGTGCTTAGTTTCCTTGTCTCACCTGGCTTTAGTTCCTGCCCCACCCAGAGCCTGCCGTTCTCTGTTGTCACAAACAGTGCATTTGAATGACATCTGGCACAGCTGGGTCTCATTCCTGAGTGGGGCCTTCCTGAAAGCACTGCAGTGCAAGCAGTAAGCTGGAAGGTTACATGTCCTTTCACAGGTAACCTCCTTTTCGGTGCCTGGTCCTTCTCAGCTCTTAGGGTAGCTGTACTTAGGTAACTCCTTAGAACTCCAGAGCTGCTTCAGAGACTCTTAAATGTGAATGCCTTTTGCACTGTGGTTTAAATGACTGTGAACAAATACTTAAGGAAGTATTTCCTGAAAATATTTTCATATCTCAAGAGAGAAAGTTAGGAAACAGCAATTTTGTTTTTGTTTGTTTTCCTTCTTCCCTAATTCAGGTAATGAGTATCTGGCTGTGTCATGACGCTGATGGTTTGTCCAACTAATGATGTCTAGGAAACGTAGCACTCTGTGGATTAGTTAAACCACAATATAGAGCCCACTATACAGAAACTGTAGTCCACTGCTGAAACCACCTTACTTGTCTATTTTAGATGCAAATGGACCTAGTTAATTTAATTCACTTCCAGAGGGAATGCAAACTAAATAAAGTCATGCTCGTTAAAAGAAGTGTTCTCACAGGTTTAAATAATTTTCTTCAATTTATTTTGATGAACTTTTCTGAACAGACCAATCTTTACCATAATATCTTCAGGCTAAGACTGTAGCTTATGTAAGTGAAGAGTACTTTATATTATTACCTTAGTAATAATTCCATTTTCTGTTAAACAGAGAGTGTCACCCTCTGTGCTAAGTGCTATTCCACTTGGCAAGGGTTGGGGCTGGTTGTGATAGGGACAGTCAAGAGAGGAGCTTATCTGTCATGTTTAGCCAGCCCTTGGCCCCATTTCCAAAGCTGCTTTTCAGGAGCCTGGTCACGAGTGTCCCCTCTATGGCTGCCTCTGTGCAAGGGGTGCTGTGACTGCTCATGACTCATCCTTCCCAGAGAAATGATCTGCTTTCAGAGCATGGCCTCTTGCTTGCAGCTGAGACCAAACCTTTTCATTGCCAGTGCCTTAGTAGCTGTGACCAGGACAAAATACTGTATGACTGGGATCCCAGGCTGCCACCTGGAATGCCACAGAAGTGGCAGGTGATGCTCTTCTGTGTCTTTCCTGGGAGAAGCTCCTTTGGTTTCCAGCAGCTCTCCTTCTGTTTAAGCCATTTGCAATACTCCATACGCTATTGAGCCAGTGCCTTGCTGCAACATGAGCATATCTTCTGCGTGTCAAACTTCATGGGGAGATGCTGTGACAGCTCCCTGCCTGCCAAACTTCCTGCTGAAGCTTATTGGAGAAATATTGTGCTGCCTTCAAATGGGTGGCATTGTAACATTGGCTTGCTCATTGAAACGGCATTTGGGTCTGCGCAGAGTGAAAATGTTGCTTTCCTTTCAGTAGAAGGGAAAAAACCTGAAGGGTGCCTTTTGCACAAACAGTGGTCTTAAGCAGAGCTGCAATTTCCAGGACTGAGTCAACTCACTTTTGAATCTTAATGGCCATGATATCTACTTCTCCCTCTGCTATTGCCTGTCCCAATTAGATCTAAAAGGAGTCTTACCTCTCTTCTAACCATACCCTAAATCGTTGTTGCCTTGTCTAGCTTTTATTTAGTACAACAAGAAATGAGCTGGAATCTAAATGCCTCCTGCCTGTCACCAAAAATACCTTTTTCCCTCTGGCTGCTTGCAAAATGCCTTTAACTCCCCTCAGGGCTTTTCTGTATGAAGGGACAGCTGGTGTAGAACAATAGTGACTGATTTACACTGATCAGTCCTCACATTACTGAGAGGCATCTGTCTTCTACTAGGCACCCTGCAGTGTATCAGAGAGATGGTGGTGGAAGATGTGTCTGCACTGTCTTCTGTCTCTCTCCCCAGCCTGACTTCTCTGTAGGTCCTGGGGAAAAAAATCTGGGAAGAAATACTGCAAAAAAATTTGGTAGTGAGAGGTGCATTTCCTCTTCTTCACCCATGTGGTAACGGATCATTGAGTCTCTGGTTTTCCAGGTTTTTATAGTTGTATGTGCTTCAGCAGAAATACCATTACTGCCAAACAGTCGAACTCAGGAACTGAAATGTTTTTTTCAGCCCAACTCACCCAAAGTTAGTTTAGTCCATCTATTTGGACCAAAATAGTCTGGGAGGTGCATATGCACACCTGAGCAAGCAGATCAGAGGGGTGGGTATAATCTAGTGAGAAAAGAGTGTTAATGATCTGGGAGCAAATGCAGCTGAAGGATGTTAAGGACATGTTAATATCCTGATACAGACATATGCTGCTTTCAGACTTTGCTGGAGGGAAGGGCATGAACTCCTTTTTTGTAGAATCATGGGATGGTTGGGTTGGAAGGGGCCTTAAAGATCACCCAGATCTAACACCCCTGCCACGGACGTGGACATCTACTAGACCAGGTCACTCAGAGTCCCATCCATCCTGGCCTCAAACACTTGTAGGGGTGGAGCATCCACAGCTTCTCTGGACAATCTGTTCCACTGTCTCACAGTTCTGTTTTTCCAGGAAACCCTTAACAAAACAGAAGAGATGATGACCATGCATGATCTGTCCACCTGCTGTAGTCCGCCCTCCCTCTGCTTTTTCCTTGCTTTCACCTCCTCAGTGATGTAAACAGCCCCAGAAGAAGCTCCCAGGCAGTGCAGCTCTGTGTTCCGGCCACCAGTGTTTATTTTTCTGATGCACTTTACCTGTGCAGGTAACTAGGATGAGCCCTGACAGCCGTCAGCTTTTACTGAGAGCAATCAAATAGTGTTGCTATTACTGACAAAAGAAAAGATAGTCACAGAAGTTGGCTGCAGGATAGATCTCCATTACCCTGTCCTCCAGAGTGACAGCAGGGAACAGTTTGTTTCTGTAGCTGTTACCTTCTCTTATCTTGGTAAGAAGCACCAAACTTTGTTAATGTTTTGAATATCTCTGATGGTCTGGTTAAAGTTTTTGGTCTCTAAATAAACTGCAGTGGATAACTTTATGAAAAAACAAGACTGCACTGATTCCTTCCATTTTTGTTTGGTACAAGTGGAATGTGTGGTGAGAGCATGATCCAACAAGTGGTACTTTGGAAGGCTCACCTACTGCCTGGGATTCAAGTAGTGCCCAGTCCCTTGCACTTCATGTGAGGGCAATTAGCGCACGTGCATGGCAATTAGTGCTGCAAATGAAGTCGACACGGGTGTATTCTGCCTCTTTAATGGCTTGCTTTTCTCCTCTGCCAAAAGAGCAACCAAGCAGTCTCAAAGGAACCTGCTGCCTTCTGATATTTAGTTTGCTTCAGGCTTATGTTGGCATCCTGCCTCTTTCTTCTGCTGCCTCGCCTGGCCCACCTGCCTGCTCTGCTACCAGTGCTGCAGAGGAAATGATCCCTATTTCTAGCAAATCAGGCCATGACTTGCCCATGTGCTGCAGCTGGGCCTCACAGACATCCAGTGCCATCTCTGTCTGCCATGCTTTGTCACTCCTGGTTTCTGACCTCCTTTCAGCAGAACGTTGCGTTGGTTTCTGATGAACTGCCCTGCAAGTGGCAGTGCCTGGCAAAAGAACCTGCTGGTGGGAAACTGCAGAGCAATCCTTCTGCTATCCATCTTCTTGAACTAGATATCACAGTGATTGGGGCCTTAAAATATCTGTGATATCCAGTGTGTATTTGTGACCAGTGATGGCTCTGGAGTGTGTATAAACCCCACATGCATGGAGTTATATGATGTGATTCTTCACCAAAATATTAACTGTTCCACAAGATTTTTTAAATGAAACTGAATAGGAAAGGTCTGGTAAAAAAACTTACAGCTGAATACTCAATGATTATAGGAAAAGTAAGGGATTAAAATATTAGAAGAGACCTACAAGTCACTGATAGTAGGAGGAGGGCATGGAAGTGTAGATGGGGCATGTTAAATCGATAATGAAGTTTTGGTGCAGGCCTTCCTGTATGGGTTTCCTCATTGCACCTTGTACCATGGAACACACCTCTAAGTCTGTTTTTGAATGCTTGAAAGGTCGTATTTTTAGAGTGTCTCTTCATAGGAAGCTTATGTTTTTGGGGTGGAATCTGTTTTTTTTTCCCAGAAGCTGGACATGATTGCCCCAAATGGGAGTATGTAGTAACTAGCTTTACTCTGAGTGGATGCTGCAGGCCAGAAAAAGTTCAGCACTAAACCCTGTAAAAGTATCTTAGAGAACCCATCTACTGGAGATAACACACTGGGTTAATGGTGTTACTTTAGGAGCCTTTTTTATGCACCACTGATTACTGAGACAGTTCAAATGTGGGTCAGTTTTTCTTTCTTTTCAAGTAGAGTTTGCACAGACTAACACACAAGCTGTTGCTTTCTAGAAAATGTGGGTCAAGTGCTGTTTTGCTGAGGAAATCGGGAGGTTTTTTACTTAGCTAGCATTAATACTCAAGTGCTTCCTAACTTCCTTGCACTGAGGTCGTACACTGTTGTGCTGATGAATAACACACTTTCTGGAACAGAAGTGTGCATCAAGCCATGATTTTGTGTCATCAGGAGCACTGGCTCGTGTGATTCACAGAGGTGGATGGAGTTCATGCAGGGTGTGCAAGCCCCGTCATCCCGGCTGCCTTTAAAGCCCTCCTCAAAATCCATGAAAAGCAGCTGCCCCAGGAGCACTTGGTGACTTTTGGGAGGAGCAGGGGCAGACAGACAGAAACTGTGTGGGGACAGGACTGCATATTGCCCCTTGTGAAATAATGAGCATGTGGAACAGACTGTGGTTGAGGATTTCATGGGGGGTAGAGTATTAACCATGGTGAAAACAATCCTGGACGAGCTCACATATCCATGCTGGCACTTAGTACGTGTGTCATGATGGAATTTTCAAAGAAGGCCCTAAACAAAACATCTTTATGGAAGAACAAAACGGCATTGTCAGCAAAGGCCAAGGAAGCTGTGCCAGCACCTCTTTCCATATCTGTGCTCTGAACTGGTTCTGGGGCTGTTGCATGCACAGATGTGTGTTAGCATCTGCCTTGAAGGTACAGAAAAAGGTGATTGGGCTTTGTTTTCATTAAGCTATGTTTTCTAAAAGTTAGTTGTTTGGGTTTTTTTCTTTTTTTTTTTTTCCCCAGACCAGAATAACTCATCCTAAGGGAACAGTGTATGTTATAGCAAGATTTTTTTTTTTTTGCACTGTATTTGTAAGCATTCCTTTGCTTTGAGTCTGGGAGGCTGCATTACAGCCCTCCACAGTGATCATGCATCTAATCCAAGCTCTGGGGCTGGCTCAGCCCCCTCAGCCAGCAGAATCCCTCTCCATGCTGAGGTGTTTGAGGAGTGTGATGAAGACGGTGGTCTGATCCTCCTGGATGGGCATGTACAGAGTGTGTCTGTCTTGATCATGGTGAGGTCGTGGTGCCAGAAGAAAGCGGGTTTTCGTATGTTATGCAGCATCTCTTATTTGCCACAGTGAACTTGTGGGACAGCTGGCTTGACCCATCTGCCTTGCAGTACAAAGGGAATGGTTAAGGCTTCCTGAGGTCCTTGGCTTTCTAGCCTCAGTTATGATGGAGCTTAGGGGAGGTCTGAGGAAGGAGTAATACCTTCTTGCACCCTGCTGGATTGGTTTAAATGTGAAATGAAATTTCCAAAGCCATTTTTTCCTGTAGTGCCTTGGCTCTCAACATGGGATGCCTCAGGCATCCTAAAGTTCCCAAGTAGGTCTTGTGAATTTGGACATCTAAAATCTTCCTGAAGAGCATTTTTCATTGACTAAACAGTGTGACTGCCTCCTCTTGCCTCTAGCCATTTCTATAGAATAAATAATAAGCTTGTGGGCTTCTGTATTTCCTACTGTTCAGTCCAACTTTTGAATGTAGCTGCACTTGAACAGGCATCAGCTGCCTGACCACTCCTGCATACCACAGCATGCTGATTACTGATGTGATCGGCAGTGGAAATTGGTGTGGCGGAGCAGAAAGGGTTCTCACAGCGCCTTTGACTAAACTCTGAACAGCAGACTTCTGCTAGGAAATAAAGAAAATACAGTAGACTTGGAGGCTTGGTGTCTGTTTGTGGGAAAGTAGCTTTAAATTTGAATGTGGGGGAGCAAAAGGGAAGAGGTTACTATTGACAATTCTTTGTGTGTTGGACTGAAGAGGAAGGGCCTGGTCTGTGCTGTGCAGGTAAAGGGTGAGCACTGAGAGGTGCTAATGGCTTCCCTACATCTTCCTTGCCGAATTCTGTACTTGCAGTCCTGCCTGCCTACCTGTTTTCCTCTGTTCTCCATCCCTTCTGTGCCATCCATGGAAAGAGAAGGCAGTGGCAGCTCACTGTTGAGAAGAAGCGAGATATATGGGATGGTGGACTTAGGGAGGGTCAAACTGAAAATGGGATGCAAAGGAGAGTGTCTGTGTGAGGAGACAGTAAACACCTTGCTGAGATGGAGGAGGCTTGTGGGCCTGTATGGAGATGGCAAGGGCGGCAGCCTGAGAGAGAAACCAGGAGGATCAGTAGGATGGTGCATGGAGATGAGGAGAGGCAGCTGTGAGATGTCATTTGGAGTTTTTATTTTCAGAGTAAACTCGTCTCTGTTTTCTTGAATGCAAGGATCAGTGTTATAATCTGGACCACATCAACCAATTGTTTAATTTTCTTCTCTCCCTTGAATGAAGGAAAACACTACAAAGAAGTTGCAATTAAAATGAATTGTGAAGTGTTATCTGTTGCCTGTTGAGCAAAATCTCATGAGCTAGATGAACTGGCAGTCTGGTAGTGTGCTGTGTAGGATGCAGGGAAGTGCAGAGTCTTGGCTGTGGCACCAAAATGGGCCAAGTGTGCTCAAGACCTGCTGCTGTCTTGGAAGGGAACTGTGGCTTTATGGCAGCAGGCTGAGTGGGTAATGATTGCCCAATATTGTATGAAGGAGGATTCAAAGAAGAGGGTGAAAGGAGGAGAGGACAAGGGGCTGAATGGAAGCAACAAACACTCTGAAAATGAGACCCACAACATCTTGTCACAGATCTTATATTGGGACTAACACAGAAATTTCCTGACATGCACGTGCTTGTCCTTTTTTCACATGTGACTTCTCCATAACAAACATCTCTCAGCTGGGACTGACAATGGAAAAATTGTAGGAAACTTTCACTAAACAACTTGGTGGTAGGGCTACCTCCTGTTTTGAGCTTTTCTGTTCTAAAGGAACCATCTGCTGTATAACTGTAAACACAGCAGACCGCTAGCAAGCTTAATCATCCAAGGGTCAGTACCCACCTAACGCACATTGCTGGCAGGCCCTCTGCCCTGTCCTTGTGTTGCTGCCACCGCCTCTTCTTCCAGGCTCCGAGCCTTGGACAGAGTTGACTTTGCAGATCAAAACTTCCCAGAGTGTGGTGATGGTGTCCTCTTGCACATGCAGAACTAGCAGGAGCAGGCAGACCCAGGAATACGTGAAGCTGGTGTGTCACTGGAGCTGCAGTCACGCTGGATGTTAGTGCGGCTCTGTGAGTGAGTCAGCCGACAGCTGAGCAGGTGTATTTCAGTTTCTCTTTGCACGGTGTTTTACAGTGTCTAATTGTGTCAGGAAACCTTCAGCAGGCGAAGCAGAGCACTCTGCAGAATCCTTTTCCCTCTGCTTGTCCTTGCCCAGCAGCATAGATCAGCAGTTATGTGCAGAAGTGTTACTTGGAGGGGGTTGGATTTTGTGTTAAAACAAATCCTGACTGTGAGGTATTGTGGCTTTGCATAGGGTAGGCTTCACACAGCTTTCTTCCCATGCTTTTATTGAAGTCAAGTTTTACCTGTTGAGGCCTCTTCCAGAAGGAACAGGTGGAGGCTGCCAGGGCTAGGTGGAGGGAAAGTGAGAGCTGCTGAGGAGGAAAGAGAAACAGCTTACTTCATTAAGACAGGGAATTCTGAGGGGGTCTGTTGGAGGAAGTGCTGGTCAGATGTGCTTACTAGATGTGATTTCTCCTCAGCAGAAGAGAAAACTTCTGGCCTGGTTTAATGCACACGATGAACTTGCATAGCCTGGCACAGCCACCAAAAGAAGCATTTGCTGTGGAAGAACAAATATTTTTGTGGCATGTGGAGATCCAAATCTGGGAACTGGCTGGATTTGAAATTACCTGAGGAAGGGGGAGAAGGATAGTTTGAGATGATATAGAGGAAGACAGGACACATAACCTGCTTGTGTGAGTAAAATTGTGTTTGAGTTCAGTGTGAATGAAACTGACCAGAACACAGCTCTTGAGGTGGTTATAAATGGTTTAATACATCTAACTAATGGGATCTGACCTGGATTGCATCAGTGTAAAAGAGGAGAAAGCTGTTAACTCTTCCTCTGTTAACGGGCAGGCCAGATCATAGGGCTTGAGAGGGCCCAAGTCCTCATGCCTGTCTTTAATTTAAGCCCCGCTCTCTAGCAACTCGTTTTAATTTATCAATCTCATCTTTGTTAAACTGATGAGGAAATTAACACATGTTTATAGAGACCATGCCACAGTTGATATGAGGAGTAGCTGGTTAATGTTTAGCAAAGTTCTCCTGAAGATGAGGAGTGGTATACAAGTGCTGTTCTGACTGTACCATGATTACTCTTGAAAGAAAAGTGCTGTTTTAAAGAATGTTTTTGTCCCCTTTGTCATTGTCCTTACAGTCACCTTAAAATATCTATACCCACATATTCACCCATTGCCCAGCTAATACAGAATTACAAAAGCAGAGTCATGTATCCCTACAGCCTAAAGAGAGACGTATGTCAGGTGAATGAAGCCTGGAGAGAGCCAAGCTAAGAAGCATGCAGAGCAAAGTGACTCAGATGGCAGAATGCCTCAAAGGAAGCTTTCAACAAGGGTGATTCATTAGAAGTCAAAGAGTCCTTTTTCTTTTCCTGCTCTGCTATATTTACATTTTGAAATGTGTGCACATCTCATGGAAATGGCCTTCCTAGCTGAAGTGTTGTTCTAAATGGGAGAAGAGAAGATTTTGTGCTTTATGTTTGATAGGCTGTGAGGCTTGGAATACGAGCAAAGCTTTCTTTAGGGAGACACTTGCATATAGTCTGTAAGGTGTTTCTAAAATCTGGTGGTGATAGCACTACAGTGGTTTGGGTTGTGATTTCAATCTACCGAAGGAAGACACCCAAATTCCAGGCCTGGATTAGTGTAAAACAGAAAGACCTTGAATTTGTCAGGTAATCTACACATATTCTGGCTTTTTCAGAGTGTGCTAAAACATCATTATACCTGTGAGTCCTTTTGCATCAAGAAATCCCACTGAAACCAGGGTAAATGTCATACCAAGGGGATATGCACAGTTGTGTGAGCCACATGAACTACTGAGACCCCCTCTCTGGCCCTGCAGAAGAGTGTCTGTCCAGCAGCATCCAAAGTGAGTGTGATTTCTGCGTGGCACTCCCAGCGGTGTGCTGTGTCATGATTGCAAGGCTCATGCTGTTAATGTGTGAATACGATGAGGTTTCCTGCATCAGTGTTGTGCTGGCAACAGCCGCCAGCTCCTGAATCAGTTAAACCCAGGCACGATGTGGGCAGACTGGTAGCTGTGATTTACAGGGCTCTGTTGGATTGGAAAGCCTGTTGTCTATCAACACATTGTCCAGGCAGCACAATAGGGCAAGGTAAGCACTGGAAAAGCAAGGTCAAAGAGCTGACAATACCATATTGTATTGCGTGACCCTGAGCAAGTTTACATGCCTTGCTTCTGCTATTCTGAGTGAAACCAGAATAGTGCTTGCTTTTAGAAAAAAATGCTTTATGGTCTGTGGGTGGAAAGTATTCATCTGAGTGTTAAGTATTTCTGTTGTAAAAAGAGATAATCTCCCTTTCCGTAGTTTCCCCATTCCCAGACTTGGTTTTTGGGGAGATGAGATGCACTGGTTCCTTTTGAAGATGAAAATCTCTTTGTAGGTGTTCTGTATTTCATTCATCGCGATCCATCTGGAAATGCATTTTAGAACAATCCATTTTGTTTGTGGCTTTGGCTGGATTTGCATTCTCCAAATAGCAGAGTGTGGTTTGGGCTTAATATGGGATATATGGCCTCTTTGGCTTGGTTTCAGCACAGGTTGGGGAGAACTTCTCTTTAGGTTTGTAAGGCACTAGAAAAAAAAGAGGTATCTAGAAGCAGAAGCTGACATGGCTGCTTACTTGCAAGCAGCCTGTGTGATATAATTTGGTGGTCTCAGGCACAAAAAAAAACAAAAGGAGAGTGTCTTGTGGAGGTTCCCAGCAGACAAAAGTGATTTGTAGTGAAGGATCAGTTACTGATTCAAGTTGCTCCTTGAAGTGCTCTCGTGTTCAGTATTGGTACAGTGGATTATCAGCTTTCACAGCAATGTTTTCTTGCTCCTGCTAGTTCATAACCTTTCTCCAAATTCATAAGCTGTGGCCCAGTCTGCCAGTCTGTATGGAATCGGCACATGTACCTGCCAGGCGAGCCAGCACCTTGTCTTTCTAGGCAACCTGGTGCCTAGAAGAATTGCAAGAATTTAAACCTGTTAAGCCACAATCTCACTTAGAAGATTGGGGTTTTTTGCCCTTCAATGGGACAGGACCAGATATTATTATTAACCTCTCCCCCTACCTCCCAGCTAGCTTTCCACTGAGTGTCTGCATTTTTAGATTCTGTCTGTCTGCGGTCCAGCCCCAAGACAGTTAATTTTAATAAATAAATAATGATAAAAATAGTCTCTGAGGACTTGGCAGGCAGCAGGCCAGGGAATCTGGGCAAGTCGCCAGCAGCTCTTCCACTTGAAATCTAATGTTAACTCAGACTGTGGCGCTCACATCGGTCTGTTCAGATTCTTTGGAAAGTGCCTTTCCCTTCCCCACCTCAGATGGAACACTGTGTCTGCTACCCAGTGGTGTGGGCTCCGGGGCTTCGGTGGGAGCACAGGACTCTCAGCCCAGCAGTGTGGGGGAACACAGCTGGAGGCAAAACACTGTGGTGTCGGTGCTCCGCTGAACGAAGGTTGGGGCATCAACTTGGGCGAAACTTTTGTAAGTGCCAAAGCTGCAGAGAAGCCTCAGCTGGAGCAAATGGGTCGGCCACAAGACGCAAGGAAGGAGGAGGAAACCAGCCTCTGTGAGTTCTGGCACTTGCAGTGCCAACTGCTCAGTCTGTTCAGTCTGCTCTGATTTTTCAGCCAAGGCTGCGATGGGCTCCATTTTAATCCCCAGGGTGACTTAATCATTGTGTGATGTCCCACACCACTCTACAAGTTATTTCGTAGGATAGGAGCTGTCACACCTCATGCCTTTTTATTCCCATTTCCTATCATGCCATATATTCACAGCGTATGGTACCAGGACCTGACAGAAATCCATCTCAGTCCTGGGCAGACAGTTGCCTCTATCAAGAATGTCTGGGAAAGTATGTATCCAAGAGAGTGCACGCCCTCTGGGCAGGAACAGCCTGCCAGCAGGTGGGAAGGTTTAGAGTAAAAGAGTTTAGTTTTCCCCCTTTAAGGAGAAGTGCAGGGCCTTGGAAGAGCAAAGCTGTTTGGACATACCAGAACACAACAATCGGCACAGTTCTTGCAACATCATGCCTACAACAGAGAAGTCAAAAGTACAAATGCAAACTTGTGCCTTCTCAGCCAACCCTGCCAGAAACACTCCCCAAACCAGCCCTACTTTGCTCAAGTTGGTTGAGAGCTATTTTAAACCCACCAAAACGTTCAGACTTGCTCCTCTGTAGGCATGTTCCTGAAAGAGTGTTCACAGTAGGAACGGGTGGCAACCAGGTTTAACTCTAGCTCCCACGGGCTTTAAAAATCCTCAGTGTGGGATAATCAAACATCCCCAGATAGGCACACACCTGCTGCACTGGTATGGGCATGGAAATTCCAGCAAAGGCTGGTTTGGGGCATGGTGTGTTTGTTTCACTGACAAGGCTGGGCACGGTATCTCTTTTTTCTCCCTCAGCTTTATTGCCTGTGTTAATAATGTTTGGCCTAGAGAACTGGCAAGGTAGCAAAGATAAATGCACTTTGCAGATTTCCTATCGTGCAAGCCAGTCCCTGGGGATGTGTCTGTCAGTGGTCTCACCTGGAGCTGGGAGTGCAAAATAAAGCTGTTCACAGTTGGGGGATGGTTGGACAGCAGACGGAAGAAGAGGAGAAGTATCTCAAGTACTTCTACCTCCAACACCAGTCTCAGGTGATACGGGATAATGAGGGAGAGGAAATCCCTTTGAATATCTGAGATGCCTGCTCCATTTCAGGCCATCTAGGGGTGCACATTGTTTCTGAGGGATGCAGTGTGGTAAATAGTGAGTTACCATAACACCAACCCACTTGTCCAGGGCTCTGGCTGAAAGAATGCAGGATGAGGGCTTGCACAGCTATGATGGGTCAATGGACCTGTAGAAGAGGCACACTGAGAACATCCAAGGAAAATTGTGGTTCAGCACAGACTAGGATTACAGTTCTATTTATTTGTAGGTTTATTTTTTTTCCCTGGCCATGCATTAGGAAACCCATCATGCCCACTTTCATTGGTTTAGCCACTGTTTTTATAAAAGCCTGCCAGTCCATGGAGGTGGCTAAAGGGAACTCTGGATGAAACTTTGGGGCTGGATCTTTCTAAGGCAAATGAATCACCCTAAAGCAGCCTTTAATATTCACCAATCTGAGTCGTATGGGGAAAAACTGTTGAGCAAAAGGCCTCTGGGATGCCCGTACTGTCAGCTACCAGGTGTAGGGAGGGAATTTGCTCTGGAAGCACCATTCCTGTGAGAAGCAGATGCAGAGAGAAAATCAATGGCCTTAGCTGCATCCCTGGAGTCTTTCAGTTCTTGGGAACTCCATGCCCCTTTGCAGGGTGATAAAAAACAAGGGGTAATTTTGAGCCCTTTGTAAATGCTCTTCTAGAGGGAGGGAGTTTCTATGACAAAGTTGAAGTGACAGGACAGGGCTCTTTCTTTTCCCCTGGCACCAGATGCACATACTACATCAGTGAAAAAGTGAAATGATCTTCAGGATTTCAGCATAGTATTGGTGGGATGAGTAAATTGCAAGGAGCAAGCCCAGACAGCTCAGAGGTCTGACTGGGTCTCATCTCAGGGAGTCTTTGACCACAGTAAAAAATTCATTCTTGGTCTGTAGCATTATTGGTCTGATTTGTCTGATTTGTCATGGAAATACATTAAGTTGAATAACTCTGGTCATGGCCTGTGGCCCTGCATAACCTGGAAGGTAATGGATTTCCTTTGGTTCATCAGACATCATAGAGGCAATATGTAAATACAAATTCTCAGAAGACTGAAGTACTTTTTGTAACTGTGTGCAGTAGCAGCTCACCTGGTATTAACGTGGCCATAGGACAGCCCTGCATTAAGACAGTTGGTTCATTTCAGTTATTTAATAGTTAAGTACTCAGATCCTGCTGCAGTGACTGCTTAACTTAATAGTTCATTGACTTTGGAGGGTCTGGGATAATGCTGATAATATCTACTTGCAGCTTCTATTCCCTGCATAGTTGGAATGAAATGCTTTGTGTAGGTGTGGGAAGAAGGGCTGGGTGAATTTTTATACCCAAAGGCGTAAAGTGGTTACAGAAGTGGGAATCTTAGGAATAGTTTTGCTGATTCTGTGAAGTCCATCTTGTCTATAAGGGCTTTAAATAAACATACCCCTATTCTAGGAAAGGATGGAGAGGAGCTCCTGCCAGGTCAGCATGTGGGGTGGTGACTCTGAGATCAGCAGACTGTCAAGTTGAAGACAAAGCAGGCAAAATAATTACATCTTGGCAAAAAAGTGTAATTAGGAAAGAAAGGCCATGGCTTAGATGGCTGAGCACCCGTCCCATGTATCCCATCCCTTTTGGCTGGTGCTCCTTGGAGTTTTCCACAGAGCAGCCCCCACTTAAGTTACCTCTTGACTAGGAGACGCTTGCAAGAAGACAAAAAGTGAACAGCTTGTTCTGACTTAAGCTCCCTGTGCTGAGGGAAGCACAGCTTGCAGCTCATGGCTGTGGTGAAGGGCCACTTTGTCCTGGGGATAATCCATCAAAACCGTGCTCTTGGGTCCTTTGCTGTTTCAGGAATGGTGGTGGTTGGCTACTCGAGACGCCACCTTCACCAAGCCACATCACTGCTGCCAGGAAACAAACTTCAAAGCCTCCGGCAAGGGCTTTTCAGCTGTGACCAACAGCAACTGTGCATTTCCACTGGCAGATCCTGTGTTATCTTCTTGATGAAGTTGTCACCACTTTCTGTGTTGATTCAGATAACTTTTTGTCTTATTTCTCTACTCTTTTTACCACCCCTCCTGTCCAAGAGACTGATCTGTTCTTTCAGCCTCTCTTTGCCAAGTCATTGCTGCATACAGGGAGAAGGGATTGTGTTTGCTGTGTTCCATCACTATTTATTGTCGAGTTTGTTTCCAGTAGCTGTGACTGCATTCCTGTAACCAGATCTTTTTGGTTAATGGTCATCACCTCTGCTTTCATTGTCAGTTTTCGCTGGTTCTGTCTTTCCTGCCCCAGTGTGTTGCCCAAATACCTGTAGCCACCAACTTTTTGCATTACTGGTTTCACCTCTCTTGACTCTATCTTCTAAATGTCCATAGGAGTAGGGAAGATGCCGGAGATTTCAGACAAATGGTTATGGTTTGCAGACCTAGAAGGAGAGCTGTGTCTTACAGTGGACAGGAATATGGAATAAGACTCTGATTCTTGTGCTCACTGTCACTAAACCTCTGGTTCGCATTGGGTGCATCATTTCTCAGGGATGCCTATCTGTAAAATGAAGAAAACTGTGAAACACTTTTCCTTCTAGTAGTGAGTCCTACAGCATTTGGGAAAAGAGTGTGTTTTATCTCACGGAATGCCGGCAGCAGTGCTAATGATCCTGTTGAGCTTAGAAAAGCACGGACTTTGAAAAACATAAAATATTGGCATCATGTAAAAGGCAGCTAGATTGCTGCAGCAGCTGAGCCTAGATCCTAGCACTAGATTCCTAAATTAATGATATTGTACTAGTGAAATAATCTCAGAGAGTTGCTGAGAATCTCTGAAGATGTGCTTGAATATTGCAATTAGAGCTGTTTACCTTTAATTTACTTGTTTAAGTTGTGTGAAACATGAAAGAGTGTGTCTGGAGAACCATACCTTTAGCTATGGGGTAATGTTTGAATGTTTAAAAATAAAGTAGTTTTTAAAAATCATGTTGAGGTAAACAAAAATTGTTCCAGTAATCTGTTGCTGGTTTCTCTGTGTGTCAAATTTGCTGTTGTTTTAAATTCAACTTGGCTGCTTTTACTCCCAAATTTTTGCATTTTTGGCTCTCTCTTCTTCAGTTCATCTTCCCATTGTGGAACGAGTTGGGAAGTCCATGCTCCAAAGGAGTATGCTGCACAATGTTTCCATCTTGTGCTGGTGCTCTTAATTAAATATTTGAGGTAGTGTTAGCTTTTCCAGAGAAATGAGATTCATTTTGGTAACCTAATCCTTGCTGCATAGAAATTTCCTAAAAAAAATTTTATAAACATTGCCAGTGTTTGGTGAAGTTTATGTACCTTCCCTCCAGTCGATTTGCTTTGCAGAGAACAAGGAGGGAAATTGGATGAGGCTCTTCTGTCTTTGGCTATAACATTGGCTGAGTACCTTCCCATTTTCTCTTTATTTTCCATTGCTCCACTTCATTTTACAAATTTATTTTCTGTGTTTGTAATCAAGTAACAATATTGACTGACTGAGGCACTGTTAATTTAATTTTAAATTACCCTTAAAGGGTAAATTAGTTGAATAGTATTCTTAGATCCTCTGATTAGCAGTGGAGTGGCAGGTTTCTCTAGAATGTCTGGAAGACTTTTACCTTTAATTTATTCACCGTTGGTGACTTATAGCTATTTACCTTTCTGCTGTCAGGTGATGTGGTTGGTGGTGATACACAAACATTGCATTGAAGGGTCAGGAGGCTACAGTCCTCCAAACCCATAATTGAGAACTAAATTTTAGCTGGCAGCACTTCACCACTGTCAGTGGGAAGATAGGGAAGTACCTACAATTCCTTCTGGTTTGCAGGATGGCTTGTTTATTCTTAGCCTTGTAGGAGAAAGTTAATAATAAACTACTTGATAGAGATTGTAGTATTCTGAGTAACTTTTGCCTTCCGTATCTCCTGTGTTGAAAAAAAAAAGAAATTTTGAATTGTATTTATCAACGTTGTTGTGTGACCTTTAATATAGCAATAGAAACATACATCAGAAAATAAATAAAGGCTGTTTGATCAGCCTAAAATAAATGGATGGGAGTCCCTGGTATCAGTATAGTTTCTGCAAATAAAAAGCATCAGACACCCAAAGAAACCTTTCCTATGTGTATAAAGTCTGATCGGGATATATTTGTATAGGATATAGGCAGATGTGAGGCTCCACCTAAAACTAATTAACTTGCAGAAAGCTTTACACAGACAAGGCCTGTGCAGATGCTGTGCAACCTTCTTCCTTTCTTAAGCTGGTGCATCTTGCCTGGGCTGGGGAACTGAACATCCATGGAGCTATTTCAGACTTACACAGATGCATTATGCAAATGTGATCAAGTTCCTTCTTGAAACCATTAGGATTCTTTCCATTGCCTTTGTAGGAAGTTGGTCTACCCTGCAGAGCAGAATAGCTTCTGTTGACAGTTCCACCCTTTACTATTTCTGAGGCTCATTAGTTTTCCCAAAGGAGTGGTATGCTTAAATGGAGATGGAAATTTGGAACTTGGCTGAATACCTCAGGTGCCATTTCCCAATTTAGAGCTCCTGGGCTTGGCTTTATCTCTAAATGGTTGCACATGGACGTAAGTCTACCTTAACTGTCCATTCTATAATAATCTCTGCCAAAGTAGGCTGACCTTTGGGACCTTCACCTAAAACTACCTATTTAACAAGGGTTTTGTTCAGAAGAACAGCATCTATCAGTAGTGAAGAACTGTCTATGGAACTGAATTTACAGGCTTTGGGTAATGTCTAGTGTGTTTTATTGCCTTTATGTTATAACTGACGAGTACTGTTGTTGTGGATTGTGCCATTTTAATCACTAAGGTTAGGAATAGGAATATTTTAAACTCAAAGTGTGAAAAAAAATGAGGAAGTTTGGGCTTAACAGAAGTACTCTTTATGGAAACCTCTCAATTATGTATCGGAATCTGTCCTACAAGCAAGGTATTCTAACACAATTGCATTCTTTCACGGAAAAGAGTGATGTAAAGATGGAAGTTGGTTCTTGCCTCAAGATTAAATTGGATGAAAGTCTTGGGTAGTTATGTGGTTACATCCCAGAACAGAATCCGAAGCTCAAGAGTAAGGAACACGGGCTCCTTCTACAAGGAAAGTTGCAGTACGATGCAAATGAGCAATAGCATGCTGAGAAGAAGCTTACAGAATTTTCTTGTATTTAAATATGTGATTAAGGGGATGCATTTAGGCCCTTGCTCCTGTATGAATCCCTGTGAAGGGATTTTAAACCCGCTAGTAGTGGGCTTGTGTTTCCAAGCTGTCTTTTCTGTAGGTTAAGGCAAGGCTGCCAAAGGGCCAAAGCAACATGAGGTTTCCTGGAATACTGAAATCTCCTCTTCAATGACTTTTTGCAACTTTTTCAGAATAGCTTCTTGTTTGTGTAAACAGTTTTGTACCAGGCACTCTTCCTTAAACTTTGCTTGTTGATTATCTCTAGTTACCGGGGAAACCAGCTAGGCTGCTGTCAATTTAAGGTGTTCTAGATGAGCCCAGGATAACTCGTGCAAAACAATATTTTCATCTTCTAATTCTGTCCCCTAGGACAAACTCCCAGATGCATGTACAGAACTTCATGAACTCTTTGAGACAAATATTTTTAAACTTTCTCTGCTGGAGGAGGAGTAGTTCCTAAATATTATAGTTGGCAAATTGCTATTCTTCTGACAGCAAGATTAGGTGTGAATTTTCTGCAAGTACCTCATCTCAATCAGTTTGAGAAGTTTTATTTTTTTTCTTTTATAGATATGAAATTGGACACAATGTATCTATCCATTTTGAATTGAAGTGTTTAGAAAATTGTGGAAGTCTATGGTCACATTAAAAGGGAAAGTTGCTTTTGGCTGTGAGACATGTTAGGGTTGGCTGGTACCTGAGATCTTGGGCAGCTGAGTATTTATTTTGAAGTAGGATGATGGCTTGTATCAACATGACTCTTAGCTTGTATTCAGTTGTGTGACAGCATGCAGTATCATTTACAGAGACCAGTGGTTTTGTACATAAATAAAATGTTTTAAGTGTTCTTATGATAATGTGGCTTCGTCCATGCTAAAGAAGTTGCACTGTTTTTCATGAGTGGTTCAAGTTAGATATACCACATCAGGATATTAGCAAAGCTTTTGTTTCAGGCTGCTGAATTTTCAGAGTTTTTGTTTCAGGGGCAACTATGTGGCTCTGTTACATTCAAACCTCTGGTGACCCTCTCATGTGATGAGAGAAGTGATTGATGAAACTGCCAGAAAACTGTCTGTCATGCCCTTGGGCTGACAACCTGTGCTCTGGGCACTGGAGCAGGGGTGCTTCTCTCAGTGTTGGTAGGAGCCATTTTCTTAAAAGCCCCATTTGCTGTCAGGAGAAGGCCTGCTGGAACACTTAAAGAAGTGGCTGAAACCCCTTCTTACTGTGTTAGTTATATTTGAGAGGTCACTGAGGTAACAGAATCATGGAAAGTATCAAGCATAATGCCTGCCTCTTAAAAAAGGGGAGAGTGGAGTGGGAAGTATTGGGGAATTGTAGATCCATCAAATATCAGTTCCTGGAAAAAATCTAAAATAAATAATAGCATAGCATGCAAGCAGCTGGGTCATAACACAGAGATGAGGAACAGCCAAAGTAGCTTTGCTGGGAACAAATGGCATCCAAACAGTCACATTTCCTTCTGCAAATGCAGCAAAAGAAATTATAATAATAGTAAAGTTTTGTGTCTTGTAGGTCAGCTTCTGACTCTGTCTCATACAACAATCTTGAAAGTAAATAGTATCTAGAGTATATTTTCCCAGTTGGGGTCAAACAGAAGAGAAAAAAGTGATTGTCTATCCCAGTGCAGTTGTAAAGGATTCGCTATTGAAGAATGCACTGGGTGAGATTCTGTAGGTATGTTTTTTTTTTCCTGGAACTGCTTCTACTCAGTGCTTAGCAGAAGAGATACAGCTATCAAATGCGTAGACGACCAAATCCCTGGAAGAACTGTAAGTCCATCAGTACTGGTGGTGATACAGCAAACCTCTCCTTGAACCTGAGCTGTTTCCTCTGGCCTCTATCTGTAAGGCTAGAAATAAAATCCAAACTGGTTGTAGTCAGTGACGAATATCTGTTGATCTTGTCCCGGGAGTGGAGTGGAAATTTGAAGCTGAGGTTAGCCAGACCCGCTTTCTGATAGGAACTGAGGTGACCTGAAGGTTACAGAGCTTTTCAGTCACCCCGTGCCTTCCCCATATCACCCCACCAGTCTGTAGTGTCTGGCTGACCCAGCAGACATCCCACCTCATGAGAAAGAGCACATTGAACAAGCCACCCCAGCAGGAACAGAAATACAATTCAGGCACGGATTTGGTCCTTAAATTTTGATTTTTTTTTTTTAAAGTTTCAAGTAGTTTGGTTTTGTTAAACAGGGGGATTTTCTTTTAGCCTGCAGCTGCGCTGGACATCATGCCTTAGTTAAAGTGATATAAGCATCATTGCATGGGCTGTTGGAAGCAATTACCATTTACAGTCAGTGACAGTCACCCTTTCTGACAGTTTGGTGCTTAAAGCCATAAATTCCGTAGGGACAGGAGAAACCAGTCAAATGCCATGTATTTCTTCACACCTTGTATGACAGGCTAGAAATAGCTCTTTGACATGCTGACTTTGTCAATTTCCTTCAGCATTTGGGGAAAGCTTGGAACAGCAAGTATAGATGCGTAAATTAATTTTGTTCTAATTGCTTCCTCTCTAATTAGCATATTGGAAACAAGATGCTGAAAAAAATGTGAAATGGCATGGATTTCTATGGCATTCTTAAAGGATGCTCTTGGGATTCAGAGGGCCAACTTACAGATCTGGAGGTGGTATAAAGTATAACGTGTCAATATGAACAGTTTTGTGATACTTTTGATCTGGCTTCCAATCAGGCTCTTTGCTTTCTCTTCCCTTCTTCTTCACTGTAACTTTCAAAGTGTTACTAACTTCCGTTATTTTGAACCAAATAGGACCCTGATACAGTAGCAACTTCAGATAAAGTATCATGTATTTAGGTGGAGGATGAGACATCATGCATTAGTGCCCATTTAGATGGATGGTAACACTGAAAGATTGACCTCTGCCATTTTGAATCCTCAGAGAAGAAAATGGTTATAATTATCCCAGCTGCAAAACAAAAGCTTCACTCAACAACTTAAGCAAATCTTGGAGAACCCAACAGTAAATCTATGGGAAACTAAATTTCCCCTGTTGACCGGGAGATGGTGTGGGCTGAGGCTCCCCTTCCAGCATTTGCAGGGCTGGAACCCGAGAACCAGAACCTGGAACAGCTCTGGAACAACACTGAAAGCACTACCAAGCTCCTGGCAGGCAGTTTCCTGGCTCCAGAGGATTTGCAGAAAACCAGTGTCTGAAATGTGTTTATGACCTGGCTCTGCTCCTTTTCAGCCGTATAGAAGAAAAAAGAGCAGAAGTGGCAGACTCTCTGCAATGCTGATCTATGCATTCAATTGTTTTTAACTGGATTTCCATGTGCTGCCCTCATTGCTGAGTGCTTAAGCAGTAGTTATATTTCTCGATGATTTAAATCATGCTTTGGTTGTTTCTCTTGAATTTAGCGGTGAAAATTGAGTAGGTCAGGAGCAGCTCAGCTCCTGTGTTAAAAATTAAATGTAAGCACATTACTTCGTGTCTCATATGATACCCAGTACAGCAACTCCATAACCTGTGAGTAGGCTCCCAGTCCTGCTGTTAGCAGTGTCCCTAGAGACACTGTGTTAATAATATATATGTTTTAGTGATAAAGTTACCTTTGAAGAAGATGTTGCAAAGATGTTAGAGGGATTTTTATGTGGATCACTTGTTTTCCCGGTGTTTGTACTGCCTGTTTGGGGTTTTTTTTGTCCAGACTGTAAAAACTTGAGGGCAAGCTGCTGCAGGTAATTTAAAGGTATGTCCCTGAGCCCTTAAGGTGAGATGTCTACCGTTGTATTAAAATTGTTGCCATTTCTTCTTTGTACAAAAGGGGAAACCTTAGTGTGGTCTGGCCTAAAGATGTCCAGCAGTTGCTAACGAAGCTGAAAACTTCAGCTCTGCTTTCACTGGGGTCAAACTATGGCACAGGCCACATCTTGGAGCACACATCTGTTAGGTATTCTGTGCTGAGGGTGTCTGTCCCAAAATGCATGAAGCTTTCCTGTTTGAGCTGAAAGATTTGGTTTGCCAGGTTTTACCTCTGCAATAGGCACTGCTAGATGGGGGCAGGACACAGTGGGTGTGCAATGTCTCTTTTTCTTCCCTGTTGGCCAACCCAAGTAAATTTTACAATTTATTTTGCCTTGTGCACCATAATCAAAAGCTCCCTTCCCTTCTCCCAGAGAAAGGCTGGGGTGAACTATGCAAAGGAGAAAAAGAACCAGCAGTAGATTTCCTTGCTTTTCTTTACTCCATGCAGTTTTAGGTGGTTGAATGTGTTGCTATTACCTAGAAAGAAATAAGCTTTCAACTTTGCCATCTATAGTTGTTCAGACTACATTTGCTGCAGCTGGAAGTTGCTTTTCCTCTGATGACTGCTTGTGGGCTTAGACAACTTTTTAGCAGATAACAATTCACACTGAAGACCAATGGCAATAAGGAAACTTAATTACTCATACTAAAGTCCAAAAAGCTGTGGACCATGACTCATGGTGATAGAGGGAGAAAGGATGAATATTGCAAACTGAGAGGATGAATATTGCAAAATTTAAGCTCTGTTTATGAAGTGGGGAAAAACAGATCCCACTTTCTGGGGACAAGCAGAAGAGGAGCTAGGAGCCTTTCTATTAATCTACAAAGAGATCTTTCCTTTGTATTAGAGTGGCAAAAATGAGTAATTCATACTGATGCTGTCTTAATGATGCTGCCTTGGCACTCAGACCATTTCATACTTCCAGTCAGTGACGGAGCTGGAAATGGTCCAGCATTTCTAGACTCAGTTGCATAGTGCTGCTATTAGTGGCTGCTAGCTCTTCTTATTAAGATTTCTAAATGTTGTGTTAATGGAGTCTCAATAAATCACCCCTGAGTTCTAGCCACACCAGTTAAGCTGGAGATTTTACATGTTTACTTCAACATGTGTTCCTGAATGTCTCTTTCTTCACCTCATATAGTGAAGACTCCCTTTTTTGTTTCAGGAGGATTCATACTACTCAGAGATGCAATGTGACTCTGCTAGTCAAGCAAAAAGTCTTTAATAGAGAATGAATCTGTGTTTCCCACTTCCATGTTTGTCACCATGGTGTTCAGATCTTTCACATGTGGACAAAATTTTCATCTCTTAAATGTTTTACTTTGGAAAATAATTTCGTTGGCAAATGCTGCTTCTTTCAGAATGCCGAATTCCCACTTGCATTTAGGTCTTGTTTTTCTCTGGGTAAGGAACTAGGAACTTCTCATAGAGATACTTTAAGCAGCTTTGATAGAAATAAGAATTGAGCTTTCATGTTTGAATGGTAATCATACAGGTTCAGCTCTATATAAAATCCTTCTGAAGCAGAAACTTTGTTCCTTTAGCAGGAGCTGGTTTTCAAGCTGGAATGTAAATCCCACCTGGTAGAAAGGCATATTTCTGGAGCAATAACTCATTGCCAGCATTGAATTTCTTTGGATGGGGTCAGTGAGACCCCTGTCTTTAAGACACAGAGGTGCTTTGTGTTTGAGGGCTCACTTACTGGGAAATTCATTATTTCTCCCTATCTTGCATCCAGAATTAAGTAATGTGAAGCAGGAAACAAAGTATCTGAAAAAACCACATTGAGGAGCTGTATTCTCTCACCTACCAAGGCAACAAGAATTGGTAAATAGCACCTTGCTAAATAGTACTGATTCTGACTAAATCTTATCCAAGGCATTTTGATGTGCAAAACAGAAGTGGTTGAAGAATGCACGTTAGGCAAGCTGGGAAAAAAAAGCAACCTTCCCTTTTGAAATAGATCTTATTGTAAGATTAAAGTAGGGCGGGTAATTTCTTAATTTCAGTGTATGATTGAATTTTAATCTGTCATTTTGTAAGGGTGAGGAATTCAGTAACTGGAACCTCTGAGCTGCCCGCATGGACAGACCAAGACCCATCTGTGCTGCAGTGAGATAGGTACTCCCGTATGCACGGGTGCTTACACTTTCCTTTGAAATCCTTTGAAAACCAGCTCTAGTCCTTGATTCAAGGTCAATGAAAGCATGATTAGTGTTGTTATCCTTAAGTGCACCCAGCTTTTCCATTTGTTTTTAGCTTTGATGGTAGCTTCAGCAAAGTCTGCCTTTATAATGACTCTTCTGTCGTATAAGCAAATGAAGGATATTTCTGGCTCTCATATGGAGATTTAGTGGCAGTCCTTAAGTTATAAAGTGTTCCACTATAATATACTTTTGTTGCAGATCACAACGTCCATTTATTTTGCACTTGCTTTGTTTAAAATTGTAGAATTGGATTTGTAATGCAACACGTCAGCTAAAGACCTTTCCTCACCCTTTGTGGGTTATCAGTTATTATGCTTTTTTTAGGAATTCCTTGTTGTACTTTCAGAATGTTCTCCTGAACGCTTCAAATGAGGACAGAACAATCTCCACCAGTCGGCTAAGCAGCGCTCTTTTTCCAAGGTCCCTTCTAATATCTTCCTGATAACAGCACTTTCTCTGCCTTTGTGAGGAAAAGGTCACAGCGGTGGAAACGGTGTGTGTTTGTTCTCTTGTTCCTAAGCTGTGCTATTCTTTCCTTCTTGTTGTTGCTGCTGACAAGATGGTTGCCAAGCCACTTTGTCATCACTCCTGCATCTTGACAGAACACAGGAGCTGTCCCAGATAACAGCAAAACCTGAGTGGCTTTATCCAGTCCCGGATTTAAACAGACCTGACATATTCTGTCCCTGTTTACAAACTGGATGCTTCAACAGGACTCTGTCACAGAAATAGCTATGTTTCTCTTGCTAGGGAAAAAAATGTTTCATTTTGGAAAAACTAGAGCTCAATGCTGATGGCATAATCGGTAATGAATCTTGGTAATGAGCCCATGCTGTTTATTGCTATCTTAAGCCTCTGATATTGCATTGTGCTGCATGTTGAAAGACAACAAACTAAACAGAAACTGTCTGCTGGGGCTGGTAGACTGAATTCGGGCAATATAATTTTGCATTGCATTATGTGTATAGTTGCTCTAATTGCAGGAGGAGAAGGAAGAACAATGAGTGAATATAACAAACTACTGGCATCATTATCTTTTGTCTACATCCCTGTGCTACAGCCAATTATATTAATGCAAATGGTAAGAGCCTCCTTTGATGCTCTTATCAGTCTGCCTGCAGTTCCTGTGCCCTGATGACTCCCAGCAGTCCATCGAGAGGCACACTCTGTGTGTAGCTTAACATTCGGTGAAGTCATGATATCCTTCACAGTCTCCTTCCTTCATGCATATAGATTAGTAAAGTACATCTATTTTACTTACATGTGGATTCTGGGATTTGCTGGTGTGGCATTTGGTAACTTAATGCTCAGTGAAAAAGGTGTTTCATAAACCTCCCTGTGTATCTCAATCAGGACGACATAACTGAGATGCTGCTTCCGTGCTGAACAGCCATGCAGCATGACTGAGGCTCTACCAGATGCTCCAGGTGGTTTTATGCTTTCTTAGTCTCTCAGAGATGCTGCCTCCTTATGTATGGTTTCCAATCTCAAAGTTATAAGGTGATTTTAATGACACACTTGATCTTAGAGATTCATTTCACTGGGAAACTATGGCAAGATGTGGTGTGTATCATCAGTCATGAGGCTTACACTTATTTGCTTCTGCTACTACTAACAAGGGAGCAGCTGTCTCTGAGGGAAGACAGACGGGCTAAAAATGTCTAAAAAAATCTAGGTTGGTTTTTTACAGAGTAAATCTTTTTAAAATTGAAATATCTAAGACTACCTTTTTGGATCACATGTTAAGCATAACTCTTTTTCTCAAAAACTTGTCAAAATTCAACATCCAGTTGACTCAAGTTTCTAAAATTGGTTCAGAAGATTTTAGAGAGATTATCAAATAAGAAGATTTTCACTGGCAAAATGATGAGATAAATATAAATTGAAGGAGAGGAGAGAGGAGAAAATAGTATTCAGTAATGCTTTTGCAGTGGTTTTTTATTTTGCCATCTCTTCAAAGTAATGTAAAGATCCATAGCACTAGAGATGAGTGGAGAGAGCTGCCTTTAAAAGATGAAGACTCATCACATGCTAATTTATTGCCATCATTCATCAGAACTGCATGCTTCAGTCCTGATTTTTCAACAGCCTATGCTGTTGCAATAACCACATCCGTAGCGGGGAGAGCTGGGTGAACCTAGATGCAGTTCCAGGCACTTCAGATGTTTAATGTTTCTTGGAATGATACCTCGCACTGAGCTCTCCCACATCCATGAAAGTGTTTTAATCATGGGGCTGTGATGTCATGTTTTCCTTCTGCTCCCATGGTGTTTGCTTTCTGACTGCATTTAGGGAGTGCCTTCATCTAGATCAGCCAGATAGTGCAGGAAGGTGGGTACCATGATTTTAAATGTTCTTTAACTGAGTAAGGCATCTTTCATTTTTCCTGGCTGAATAAACTGTTAATTAAAGCTGAGGAGGGACAGCATGACCTCCTTCTTGCTTGACACATATGCCAAAGAAATCTTGAGAGTGAACCTCAAGTTCAGTGCTCAGTCAGGGTCTCATGTCCAGCTACATGAAGACATCCAGTGCTCAGGTCTCATTCCAACACCTGTATCCTAGGGAGAAATGGGTATTTAGAGACATTCACATACAAAACTAACAGTGGGATGTAGGTGAATCCCTGTTATGGCGTGTGAGTCTGGAGCACCACATTTTTGAAACATCCAATTCTCCCTAAGTGACTGTGTCAGGAACCCAAACACCTGGTTCTGTACTTTAAGTTGCCTGAGCTGGGGATAAGGGCTTATGAAATGTGCTGATCTCCTCTAACATAAGAGAGGACAGATAAAGGAAACCCCTGCTAGCGATTACTTACTTGATTTCACTACTTTATGGTGTCAGAGTCCTGAGGGACTTGGAAATCATGCGAAATAACCTAATGCTCAGCAATAGGTGGGGAGGACCAGAAGGGGCAGAGACTGACACGGCATTTCAGGAAGTTTGGGCTTCCAGGTATGAGTTTGCAGGTAGCTCTGAGCGTTCCACAGCAGACAGGCAGCGTGCAGCCTGAATGTCAGTTCTCTCCCTCTGAATGTTTTAGCACCTTGGCTTGTTTGCATCCATGCCTGGGGGAAAACCTGCTCCATCGAAGAGCTGAGTCCTCTCTAGCAGTGGTGTGGGAGGTGCAAGCTAGTGAGTAAGTGACACCACAGAAAGATGACACCTTCCTGTTACATGACATGGAAACTCTGGCTTCATATTTCCGAACAGGCAGTAGCAAGAGACCTGTTGTTTGCCTCAAAATCACCTGGGGAAAAGGAAGTTACTTTTGTTATGATGAGTGTGCTTTAGAATCAGCAACTGACAGTCTTCTACATCCAGATATTTTAAGTGGACTGTCCTGCTCCTGTCCTAGACTGTCTTGATTCTGAGTTATCAATTCTTGGTGGCTGCAATAAAGATATTGCCTTTGGCTTACCTCTCTCTGTTACCAGTTGAGTTAGTGGATTGCTCTTAAAAACTGTGTTTTGCTGGGCAAGGAAATGAATTTTGGGCAGATCTTTGTTTTGTCTGACTAAATGAAAACCTACTGACTATAAAAGCTAGATAGCTCCTTTGTAAAATGCTAGAATAAATTAGGACCAGCCAAATGTCTGTGCATTTTGATAATAATTTTGTCTGAAAAAAGCTTGATCTTTAGGGGCAGTTGTGTGAATATGTGAATTACAATTTCAACTGGAAAATAAGGCCCTGTATAATTAATTGGCAGTGTTTGTGTGTCAGAAGGGTGCCCTTTAACTTTCTGAGGGGGATATTAAGACAAGGTCTTGGATAACTATTAATTGTGGGTAGGTAGAACACATCTTTCTCTTATTGCATCATAGTGTCTAATGATAAGAAATCTGAAATTTAAAAAAAAAAGGAACAACAAGTAGCATTTGTTCTGGCCAACAACCAGAAGATGGATTGTTCCCTGTCCATGAAGTCTTTAGTAAAGAGGTAGGAGTGCTCCTGGAAATGTGATGGCAGACTTGGCTGTAGGGAGGCATCAGTGTTTTGCGGTGGAAAATGTTATGCTTGTAAGCCAGTGGTACTGGGTGAAGCTTGGAAGAAAGAAGGGTGACGTGGCATTGCCCAGTAGCTGGCTGAGTGAAGGTCATGATTTCCCTCCGAGCAGTGCCAAAGAGCAGCCTTTCTTTTCATGTGCTGGGAACTGTGTGTCGAGGGCCAATACTGCAAGTTCCTCTTTCAGAGGATTTTGCAACCCTGTTAGAGAACTGAAGGGCTGTTGTTCTTGGATAAGATTTCCTTTGTGACAAAGCAATTCCATGCAAGCTGAAGGTTGTTTTATCTGTCTAGTGGCAGATCCCAGAGTCTGCTCTCTGGCAGTGTAAAGAAGCCACTAGCAAGGCTGCCTTGTTGTGCCCCAGGGAAACAAGCAGTAGACAGTGGTGTCTATCCTCAGCAGATGAGCAGGTGAGTGGTAGATCTGCAAAAGGCACTTGCTAAGCCAATAAGGAATTTGACTAGAATCAGACCAAGAGTCTTTTAAATACTTTGCGTCTTCTGCTGTTAATTCATCTAAACAGGCTTTTCTTTTAGATCATGTACAAGGTGCTTGAGCCTTTGGTGTTTAGCTTGGTTATCTGCCTGGTGGAGTTACTGTCTTTCTGCATGTGGGTAATTTAGATGGCTCCTTGTGGGTGTTGAAGAACAGAAGTTATTCTGCAAAGCTGTCTCCCTAAAAGTAAGTTATATTTACTTGATGATTCAGAGCTTTACATGGCACTGAGAGCAAGTGACTTAGAATGGGCTTGGAAAATAATTCCTTTCTGCTGGATTGGAATGTGTCTGGCTAACTTAGAATGTTCATCTTGACATTAAAAGAGGAGTCACTCTACAGAGAAGAGAACGGATGCTTGGAAATGCAAAGGCGTTTTGAGCTTTTTCTGTTCTTTCGTAGCTCTGAGATCTGTATGGATAGGCAAATGGCAACACTTGGCAAGCTTAAATACCCAGATCACTGCGTATTTTCTTTTTACCCTCCCTTTATGTGTACTATATGTTGTTTATATATGGCAACCACGTCAGTGAGGAGCAAGATCTATGACTTCTGTGCAGGAGATGCGATAATAAAGAGTCCAGACCATCCAGTTTGACATCATTAATTTGGCTCTTTAGCAGCCTTTCAGTGTTGGAGTATCTCTGTGCTAACTGTGTGCTCAAAGTCTAGTGATACCTGCTCGCTCTCCTTCCTTCCTTCCTTCCTTCCTTCCTTCCTTCCTTCCTTCCTTCCTTCCTTCCTTCCTTCCTTCCTTCCTTCCTTCCTTCCTTCCTTCCTTCCTTCCTTCCTTCCTTCCTTCCTTCCTTCCTTCCTTCCTTCCTTCCTTCCCTCCTTCCCTCCTTCCCTCCTTCCCTCCTTCCCTCCTTCCCTCCCTCTCCATTGCATGGCCATAACATGATGCATCATGAAAAACCCATCAGTGCAATTATTGCTGACATTCTTGCTTGAGACAGTGACGGGCAAATACTTTCTTCTGCTTGAGGTTTCTCTGTCATCTTATGCTCTGAAACAGAACTGGCACTTAACTGAGTGTTCATTTCATAATTTGTTGGGTTTAGCCTTGTTTCCATAGGAAACGAGCACACAAGATGAAGCTGCTTCTGCATACATTTTCCTTCCTTCTTCTTTTCCCCTCCCTTTTTTAACCCATTGGCCAATCACAGCCGAATTTTACAGGCTGGTGGAAGTCTCAAGGATAACTGTGTTACTACAGATGAGCTTCTTCCTATGAACTCTGAAAAATCTGCCCAGGGCAAAGCCCTGCAGCACAGTCCCAGCTGCAGAGAGATGTTTGCTGGAAGCTTGTGCTGTGAGATATCACTGAGCTGGAGTTGCACATTCTCAGGAAACCACCTCCTTGATTCCAGGACTCAAGGAATTACATATTCTGTATCACCTAGCAGCAATACCCGTGTTTGTAGCTTGACTTACATTAGGATTGTGTTTATGTGCAGTGCTCTATAGCATGAGGACCTCCTGTTGGAGACTAGACTGGAAGCCAGTTAACCCCAAGGCTGTAATTTCTGCCTCCTGGGTATGTGTGTGCTGTCTGTGTTTCGTTCAAACAAACAAATAAATCCTCCTTCAGTTGTTCTTACTGTTTAAAATCTCTAATTTTTGTTATGACATCTTTATTCTTGGCAAAATAGAAATACAGCTGAACAGTTTTTCAAAACAGAAGCAATGCTAGTTATACTCCTGGGCTTTACAGCCTTATCTCCATGATGCATAGCCTCCAAGAGATTTTTTTTGTCCCATTTCTCCTCTTCCCCTCTCTTGATATTTTAAATAATCCCTGTGATCTTGAAGTTTTCAACCAGATATTTTCTCCCTATTTTTCCTTTAGTCTCTCGTTATTTCAAGTACTTTGAGAGCTGTTTTCACTGTAGTCTGCTTCAGGCCTAAAATGCTATGTAAAACTAAGATTTTGTGATGAAAAAGCTGGTTTCAGTGGCAGTGTCTGGAGGGATTTCCATTTCAACAGTGTTGATAGTGCACTGGGATGCTGGTGCAAGCGACTCTGTAAGCCAGTGTTTAGTGTCTACCAAATAGTATAGTTGGGTCTTTAATTAAAGATGCTGTTCCTATTTACTACAACCCAACTGTATTTCTTTAGCCTTCCTTCCTTGTGTTTGTTTCACACTCATAACTGTGGCACCTGAAAATCATACAGACCTAAGCCCATCCTAGTGCATCACAAACAGCCTGAGTCCTCCCTTCTGGACCAGCAAGGAAAAAGCAGTATCTTCTTTCAGTTCATGAAATCCCAGTTCTTTCTTTGATCTCTGCTTCATCTTGGCTCACAGTCCACATTGATCTAATACATTTTCATTTCTTTTTTCCATTCTGACCGCAGTTTCCTTGTGTACTATTCATGTGATCCACAGAACTGCCTCAGGATGCCCTGGCTGTGATGGAATTAAAGAGTCTCTGGAAGAATGAAAGCCTCAATAATAGGAACTTGAATTATGACAGATGAAATTGGGATATCAGGATTGTCTTAAATTTGAATCTTGGTAAAACTTGGTTTGTATTGGGATTACTCAGCAGGGAGATTCTTCATAGCCTGTTGCACTGTTGCTACAAAACATCCTTCATTTTTACCTTCCCCATCAATAGAAGGAAGTTGAAGGAAAGCGGTCAGAATATCAATGACAAATGGTTAAGTGCTTTGTTTCTGGTGATTTACCTTTCCTCCCCCCCTATACCTGGCTGATAATTGTATTGAAGGCAGGCAAAGTTTTTCAATCTTGCATTACTTTAATTGAGGTGAGAGATCATTCTGCTGCTGGGCTCAAAGTAAATGAAATTCCTTGAACCTCACATTTTTAAAAGTTATCCCCGCAGAGCAGTGAATGGGAGACCAGATTCTGAATAACCAAAACAGCTTTTCCTCTTCCTGCTCGGACACCACCAGCCTTGCACAGCCTTACCCACTGCTTCCCATGTTTTGTAAGGCTGTGCTGATCTCTGCTGATGGAGAATAACAGTGTTTTGGACGAGTCATATGGTTATGTCCTTCTCTTAGTCATAAGAGAACAGATGGGTTTCTTTGTTTGGGCCTCTCTGACAAGCTCCCTAGCGAAACTCAATCTCACTTTCGCTCTGTCCCCCAGTTATATTCTTGTGTGTGCTTCACTGTAGCTCAGCAGAGATGTCCTGAAATCAGAGTGACAGAACTGGTGTTTCTGCCCAGGCACAGGGAACTGTGCTTGCACGTGCTCAACAGGCTGTGGAAGTTGCTCAGCTTTGTATCATTGTACAAACATAAGCCATTTCTGTCCCAGAACAGAGAAAAAAAAAAAATTCTTGAGATGCTTTTTCTCTGTCTTCCATTGGCAAGAAGCTGTGACTTGAGGAGGTTCTGTGATTCCTGTGTTTTTGTGACAGAACAGCAGCAGGAGAAAGAAAGGCTAAGTCTTCTGGCTTTCAGTTTCTCTCTCTTTGCTTAGTGGTGAGAGCTGCTATATGTTGTCAAATTGCATGTCCACACTTGAAGTTTCATCTTTGTGGTGCTTAGAGAAAAGTCTTACATAAGGACCTAGGTGCAATTCAGTCTTTGTCACACCTTGTTGACTGCCTATCCTCTTTTTCATAACTACTGTCTGCTCTTAGTTCACATGAAGGCATTTATTTCTCTAACTCTGCTTCATTCTTCAGCTGTTCTGAGCATACAGCTCAGAGCAAGGTGCACAGCCAAGTGTTGTGTAGTGTATTTAAGCATGAGAATTTATCAAATGCAACGTTCTTAGGCAGAAAGAGCTGGATGTTTCTTCTCTATGTTTTTTTAATGACTATGTCTCTTGAAGTTTTAATGGGGAATTTGTTCCGTATAACAATTACACTGAAGTTTCAGAGGCATAAGGTCGTGGTTTACTTAAAATGCCAACATCTAAAATACACTGACATTCTGCTTTAGGTTTTGATGAGTATCACTCTGTGTTTCAGCTTTCAAGGATCTTTTATTTTCATTTCAGTGTCACTATGGCTGGCTTTCAGCCAGCTTTTGCAATTTTGAAGGAATTATTAAGAAGAACATCCTGAAGATAATAGCATTTATGAGATAAATTAATAATGATGTGGTATAAAGCTTTTATTGCAGAAAGTTTAAGAGTAGTGCATTATTCGCCAGCAGAAAAATCACTTCAGTGTAGCATATTCTGAATGACTGCTAATAAAAGGAATCTGCAGCCCCCTGTGGCGTGTTTGGGCTTTAGAGGCTCTAAGCTAAAGTCTTCAAATCTGAGCTTTCTCTTCATGTAAAATTGGCATTTTCTACTTCACATCCTGGTGTAAATTTTAGGATGTTGATAGTATAGAGGTCATAGTCCTCATCTTCAGAAACATGAGAGCTGTCCATTTGACCTTCCACCAGGTGCTGTGGGAGTGCTTAGTAAATGGCTGTAGAAAACAGGGGAAAAAATGGTTTTTTATTCTGTAAAATGGGGATATTCTAGAAACCTGTATGACTTTGTATTGATAAAATCAAATTGAGCGTTTATGGGTACCAGTGCAGGGAAAGAGAACCCTGTGTTGCCTTGGGGATGGCAGTGGAGGAGCCATAAGAACTGCATGTGAGAGGAACTGTGCCTTCAGTTCCAGCAGCTCACCTCACCTCATGGCAGTATGGGCAGCTTTCCCTGCATGTGCCAGTATCCAGCCTTGCTCAGGAGCCATCCCTTGCACAGTGAAGGGAATGTGCCTGAGGTTGATAACTGTTTGCATATCTGTTCAAAAGGACATGTATTGATTTGCTGCAAACTCCCAGATGCGAAAGCCCTGCAAAGGGTAATTCATCATTTGTCATGGCTGTGTTCAGACTTAGAGTTTTAACTCCTGAATAACACATAGTGTGAATCTCAACTAATTTTTGCTTTAAGCTGGGATGTAAGGGACTACCTGTGTGGTAAAAATGTGCATTTTGTTTCCAGCTTGAATATCTTGTTTCTAAAATTCTGATGATTGGGATGCTTCGATGGAAAGCATTCTGATCATGTTCTGCCTTTAGCTGCATGACTCAAAGCTCTGTGGCATCAGTGCTCTTTTCTGCATATGAATAATTGTCTCTCCATCTTGCTTTCATTGAGCTGCGCAAATGAGCTCCTTAGGATCAGTTCTCAGGATCAGATCATTCTAGTAATTTTTACTTGAAACCATTTCAGAGTTTGTCCTTTTTTTTGTCCAGGCTGGGCTTTAGAGTAGGATGGGGGCTTTTAGTGAAAGGCACGCCAGGACAGTCCCTCTACAGTGCCAAGGCAGGCAGGGGTCACTGGGCCACATACAGGACCTAGATTCCCCAAAATTGTAGTTTATTGCATTGATGAACACAGGACTATTGTCAGAGTTGAGATCCTCAGCACAGAGAGGGGAATACTAAATTTCCAGGAAAGTTCGTATGAATTTTTGTGGTGGTTTTTGTTTTGGTTTTGGGTTGTTTTTACTTCTTTGTTTTGCTGGGGGATTTTTTTTTTGTTTGTTTGTTTGGATTTTTTGTTTGGTTTGGGTTTAGTTTGGTTTGGGTTTTTTTGGTCTTTTTTTCTTTTTACAATAAGTTTCATTGCCTCTTCCACATCCCACTTGTGGAATATGCCTTATCAGTTCAGCATACAAATGGATGTAATGTTGTTGCTTCAGCTGACTGCAGGTGTCCAGACAGTACATGTTTCTCATAATGATAACAAGTTGATTGATTGAACTGTGGCAGCTTGGAGAAGATGCTTGATTTCTAAGCAGCATTATCTCCACACCCTTTTCATGCAAGATTCTGATTCACAGATCAAAACCTTGCTTGGGACAGGTCTTAAAAGGCACAGTACTGATCTTAGTGTATTTGTGGAACTGTTTTATATTAAGTCTGTGTGTAATTGTGCGCCCTATTTGGGAGGTAGAAAAAAAATCCTTATGAAAAAAATACTTTTCCATACCTACTCTGTAGGTTTACTGAGGAATGAAAAACCAGTTTAATGTTAGTTTCCAGCATCTTGTCACAAATATACAGCTTGGAAAACCTCGTGTTAGGGTTTGGGTTTTTTTCTATTTCTCTCCTCCTCCCTTCCCCTCTCTCTGCTGGCAGGTGGTCATTTGCCCTATGGTCTTAATCAAGTATGGAAATGTGTGGGTGATTTCATTTCCAAATGGATTCAGAAGAGTGCTTCCACCCACTCAGAAATGACAGTCAAATGGTTTTATTAGCCTTCAACTTTCACAAACCTACAACTCCTAGTGGCTTAGAGAATTGCTCTTTGAAACAAAAAGAAAGGCATTAGGTTGTTTGGCTAACAAAGTGATTCAAGCAATTGATGGTGTTTTTGTTCTTCTCCTCCTCCTCTCTGCCCTCTCCCTAAATAAAGGAGCAACTTATTTCACGACTGTATTCTAGGCTTTTAAAAATCTCTGTGGGGTAATAAGAGCCAGTGCTGCCTTTTATGTGTGAAAATAACACAGCAAACAATTGATTCTAAATTAAAGTTTGGAAAAATGAGTCAAATCCCTGTAGAAAAATAATATGCGGCTGAAAATGCCTCTTTTGTAACAAGGTAATGTCAGATTTCAGAGTTCTGAGTCAACGAAATTGTCATTGAATCAACAAAATGTGCCAGACAAATGTGTAGTTTTACTGCTTTTTTGCCCTGATGTGATTTGAGATGCATTTTTAAAATATCACCTTCTTCCCTCTTGCCTTTCATTCCAAGTGACCTGCCAGGCCTGCTAATTGAAATTACTTTCCTAAAGTGCTAATACAATTTTTAAAGGTGGTAATGTTCAGAAAGAGGCAGATTCTTAGGCAACTCTTGCAACTCTGCTTCTTACTTTGACAACTAGGAGAAAGGTGTTTCGTGTCAAGACTAGGTTAGTAGAACGTTGAACAGATGGTAAATGGCTGTGCATTTTTAACAGTTCTGCAAATGAAGATCTAATACTGGCTTTATGGGTGAGGAGAGACAGAGATATGGACAAATGAAGCCCTGCAGCAAATCAAGGTTGTGTTTGAGATTCCAGATCTGTCTTGTGCTGGTAGACTGTTTTGCTGACCGTATATTTCAACACTTTTCCCCAAAGAAAATCTTTCTCTGAATAGGGTAATCTTTTTCCTTCTGTCCATAGCAGTTGCTCTCTCCAGTTAAAAGAGTTGCTTGGAAATAAATTCATTACAATGGATAGTTTTCTGTGGTGGCAAAATACTGGGGAAAGCTCCTGGGCAGTTACAGAGATAACTGTACCCCCAGACGATGGGGAGCCACACAGCTGGGAGAGGCTGAGACTTTTTCAGTCCTATGGAATTTCATAAGATCTCCAGGCCTCCTCTGTGTCACATGTCTGTATTCAGAACCTGCCACAATGAAAAATATGTTCCACACGGAAGAAGAAAAATTAACTTTCTGGCAGTGAAATGGCTTTCACTGCAGAGCTTCACTGCTCTGAATTTAGAGATGGAAATAAATGTCTTCATAATTGGCAAATAAAAATCTGAACCCCTTCTTGCAGTATTTTTTAGATGTAAAAATACTCCTTTTATGTTCACGCCTGTATTCATCTTCTAACAAAACATGGAAACTTTTCCAGATGTAAACACAGCCCTCTCAGCTTTGATGAGGGTTGGTCAGCTCTCACCATCTGTTGGGTGCCCCACTTGCCACTGCTCTCTTGCAAGGCAGGGAGAGAGAAGACACAGAAATATGTGAGGAGGCCAGACAGCACCCACAGGTCAGCCAGTAGGAATGGAGAATTCAACTAAAATCCCTCCCAGGAGAGAGCTACTGGCTCTCACTGGCAGGTCACTGTGCTGTCCCTGGGCTACACTGCACGCCTGCTTACAGATCGTGGGACTGGCAAAGAGGGAAAGGGGAAATAGCTACAGCTCTGCTGTCATCTGCTCCCTCAGATTCTCCTGAGGCCCCGGCATATGTAGTCTGCCATTCCCTGCCTTCAGCCGGCACGGTGGGAGGTGCAGATGGGAGATGTCATGATGGATAGGCTGCTTTCCTACCTGCTGATGGTCTGTGGGTTCACCTCTTCCAGGGCAGAGAGAATCTGGCACTTCTTTGGTCTCTTTTGCTTTACTTGGGTCTTCCAGCTGGTGTGAGAAGTCACAGAATCCACATGGTTAAAGCCGATGAGGAATTGTTGCACTTCTCAACAAGCGGAGCCAGCCCCATTTGGGTGAAGAACCCTTTCTTGACCAGGGACACCTAGCTAGGCAGAGACTGGATAGCCAAAGGAAAGCACCAAGTCAGCCTTGTGAGGCATTGAAGACAAGTAATACCTTTCCTTTCGTAAAGCTTTTCTAAAGCACTTTCTTCCAGGCTGGCTGTGTTCGCCTCAGAGCATGGCAAAGGATGCACGGTGCTGCATCTTGTTTCATACCCCAGTATTTTATGATATTGTACAAATCAATGCCAGTCCTTTCATCCTGATTGCACACAAAATAAAATGAGTCATGGTAGTGTACAGGCAGTTGCTGGTGCATTTCTTTCCCATCCATTATGGTGCTTCCTCATACGAAGAAGTGACAGTGAAAAAGGGACCGATTACTTGAAGTACATACAGCTGTATAGGAGAAAGCAGGTGCAGGACTGGACCTCAGCATGAGGCTTACAGAGGTGTCAAGGACACTACAATGCTCTTGTGCCAGTCTATTAAAGTATTTGCTTTTCCAAAGTTCAGGCAGCTGAAATGAGAACAAATTGTATGAAAGGAGTAGGCTGTGTCCTGATGAAGAATAAAACTTCTCTTTCACCAAAGTTTTCTTTACATGAAATATATCATTGCTTGCAGTTGCTAACCAGCAATGCTCCTCCAAATCACAATGGGAAGGGCAGCAATAAGGTTAAAATTATTAGCCATGTTTGTGCAACGTGTTACCAATGCTTTGTGACTATGTTTTGTGTGCATTTCTCTCAGGTGATGGTAGGACTTCAATTATACAAATAACTGATATCCTAAAGCTATAAAACATGTGTTGCTGGTAATTCTGCTTATCAGCACAGGACAGTTATTCCTTGATTTATTACTTTAACTCAAGTTGTTTGGCAGCAATGCTGAAAGATACTGTACGCACTTGCCAAGGTCTCCTAAATTATGAGTATCATAAAACAAATCTTTTCAGTTATTGAGACAAATAATTGGAAAATTAAAAGCTCAAAATTATGGAATGAAAAACCGTGAACAAATTTTTTATCTGTTTCACGTGACAGGTCATCCTGATATTTGCTCGTAAGCCATAAAACAGGACTGATCCTGTTTGGGCAATAATTCACTGTAGTCATTTTGAGAGAAGCTGGTTTATCTCAGGCTTTTCATATGTTAAAGTTTTAAAGATATCCAGTGGTGGTTATGGTACTGGGAACATATGCTTCACTGTAATTCTGAATACAGAAAAGGGAGAATGATGGGTAGGAAGAAAAACACTCTGTAATCAAAGAATATGGAATTATGTCTGTTTCTATACATTTTGTCATAACATGTATAGATTGGTTAAAATCTTCTCTAAATTTTCTGCAGTATGTCCTTAAAAAGAATAGCTTGTAAAGAAAGATTCCTCTAAGGTACAGTTAGCTCCTATTGTTTCTTTTCAAAAGCTTAGGAATAGCTTTAGGAAAGCTGCAAGAATGCCTGGAAGGTACTGCGTTGGTTGTGATCGAAGGCTGTGAAATGGAATTTCTGGCGAACAGTGGAGGAGTTATTTCCACAGAAGAGTGGAGAACTACTGCAGACTTCCCTGTGATGATCAGCAGCATATTCTGCTGGAAGTTTTGCTTCTCAGGAAAGAAGTTTATAAGATCAAACCTGTAACTACTGTGGCAGACAGGGAGCGTACCTGAGTGTTTCTCTTAAAAATTATGTTGAAGTCATGAAGTTGAGTAGATTTGCTAGAAAGTGACTTAAGATTTAGTTACTATCACATAGACCATTAACAGTGCTAAAATGACAACAGTTCTGGATACTGAGACAATCCTGAAGATAATATATCCATTCTGGGGGTTACTAAACTATAGTCGTGAACTTTTGGGAGTGTGCATGCATGCAGCTGTACAGTGCTACAGTTAGAATGTGTGATGCAGAGAGCTGTCAAATACAATCTGTAATGATCTCTCCATGTTTTTTATGTTATTTGTCCATTGGTTTTCCTGTCTCCATCAGGCTTAGAGTTGCTGAAGGTTGTTTCTAGAGAGGTAAACCAAAACAAACATTCCTTCTCATCTTTTTTTCAATAAATGAACTGTCTTCCATGCAGAGTCAGTCTTAGCTGGTAACTTCTTTTAGGTACCAAATCACCTGGTAGGATGGAAGGGACTGCAGTGATAATAGTAGAAGGGAGTAATTTTTTATTGAAGATGCTCTTTTAGCTGGAGAAGCAGAGAGCTAAATCATTTGACGGTATTTCAGTGAAGCTTGAGGTATTTGGTTTCCTATTAATCTCTACTATGTTTAGCTGAAAGCTGAAGATGTTGATGAATCTGAAAGAACTGAGTAAGTCCTGGGAACTTTCTTGGACCAGTTAGTCACTCTGTGTGTGCACATGCTAGTGTGTAAAGTTGTATTGGGCTATTTTTAACAAAGTGAGTCAGGGAACCTGTTATCAGAGAGATGAGTACATTCAATGATTAAGCTTTGGTAGGTGAAAATACAAAGGAATATACTATTCCATGAGACTGTTTGTACTTAGTGGGTTTTGCTTTGATGTGATAGAGGTACATGTCTTGTATCTGATTGATACAGATAGAAATATATATATGTCTTATTGTATTCAAATTTGGAAGATTCAGAAGATGGAGAAGTTCAGCTTTCTGTCCTGGTATTTCTTTCAATGTAAAATTCACATGAAATAGAGGAATCTGAGAACAAGGTACTGATAGAGAGAAAGTCTTATAGTGGACTCTTCTGCCCCACTTGGCAATTTTATCAGTGCAGCAAATCTTTTCTAGTCCGTATTTTTTTTTGCTTTTTGTTTGGTTGGTTTTTGTTTGGTTTTTGGGATTTGTTTTGCCAGTGTTTCACTGGGTCTGTATCTGTCATTTTCTACCTGGGGAAGTTGTCTCAAAAGCTATTTGTGACACCATGTTTAACAAAGGCTCCCTTGGAGGCACAAGAATGTTGGCAGCAGGAAAACAAGCCAGAAACACGTCACTTTCTGGAAACACGCTAAACCTGAGAGTCTGCCAGTGCACAACTCCACTGGATTTATTGCTTAAGAAAGGAGAATCTTGAACAGCAACAAGCATCCAAGGAATGGACTGGCATATTGTTGCAAGGGAAGACACGAAGTCTCTTGGGTATAAATTCAGTAGATTTATGTCCTTAACTGCAACACTGGACTTGGTGATTAAACTCTGTCCTCTTTTGCAAAGCTATCCTTTGCAGACTTTGGATGGAACAAAACTGTGTCCCTATAAACTTCCTTTCTTGCTGCCATTTTTTTTTTTTCATTAGGACCCTCTCTTGTTTTCACCACCAAAGAAGTTAAATGGGTTTTTTTCTTGTTTACTTCCTCATGTATTATCTGTGGCGGTAGTTTTGGGAGTGAAGCTGAGCTAACTGAGCCTGTGTGGGTGAGGTGGAGCATCGAAGGATCTGATACAGAGCTGTCATTTATATAAATAGTCCTGACTGCCCAAGCTTGAAGGCTTTATAGCTTATGGGGTATGTCTGTGTAGAATAGTGTGGGTTCCCCAAGATTTAATCAGATTGCTTTCCTGCCTTGGTGCCAAAACTCCTTTCTGGAAGGAGCTTTCCTAGTTTTCACCGGGAAAAAGTGTGAAGTTGTTGTTAATATTTTTATCAATGCAGAAAGCATGATGATGCTGATGGAGGTGGAACACAGCAGGACTGAACATTGTTCTACAGCACTGGAGAAATCTGTGGTGGTAGTTCTGCCACAGGCTCTGTCTGCCATTTTGGACAATTTGCATGAAAATTTTTACCTTTTCTTCTTATTTAGTTAGTGAATTCCACAGGCCATGAATATCTCATTGTAATGATATATTAGACAGGAAAAGTTCCTGATGTTTGGTATATGGAAAAGTTTTTCAGAAACACTCGTTTTTGACCCCATTCTGCTCCCACCGGAAGCCAATAAGAGCTTTGCCTCTTACCTAAAGAAGAATTAGGCTCAAGAGGAGTGAACTGTAGAATGTCACCTTTTTGCAAGATAGAAAGGGTCCTGATGGTTCACCCTGTGCCTGGAAGGCAGCTCTGTAGTGATATACTGCTGTGCTGGCATCCTTTTTATCCCCCCTTAATTTATCTGTTTCTACCCCACCCATCTAACTAGAACTCAGAGAAATATTCACTAGGTTACGAAAAATGTGGTTTTAAAGAAGTAATGCTGATTACACAGCTCTCCAAATAGTACTTGCATCAGGAATACGTCTATAAAAGCTAACCCTACTGTCAGTTTTAAATGTTTTTCTACCAGTGACGAACAACAGACTGCTTAAATTTATTCAGTTAGTTGCAATATCTGGTTATAACCTTTATTGATCTTTTGTGTTGCAAACTTATTATCTTATTTACAGCAGGTGGGAGTACAAGCACAGTGTGTAGCAGCATGTGCCGTGTGTGTGGTGGGTGTGCTACGGGAGCAAACAGAAAATCCTTGGTATTCATGAACGTGTGTGTGTTTAAACATGGCAGAGATGAACAGGAAAAAGTGTGTGTTTCTTTGGAGACTGCAATTTCTTCACACCACTAAAGACAAAAATGAGGTGGAACAGGATAGTTTTTTAGGGTGTGTGTGATAATCTAGTTTCTGATAGAGTTTTGACAGCATTGCACAATTATCAGTTACAGCTATGCAAAGCTTTTTCCAGTTGGCAGCTGTGGTTGTAATTTATAACAATGACGACTTTTTAATGTTTGTGACTTGTGTTGGACCAAGCCCTCTGGCAAGTGAAGTTAACTCTATTTATGCAGCACAGGCAGGAGAAAGGAGGCCCATCTCCAGGTGTCTGCTCCTTGACCTGGAACAATGAGCCCTGCAGCTTCAGTTTCCACACCCACTCAGGTCTTGGCCAGCCATGCTAATAAGAATGCCAGTTATTTTTATGGACAAATTGCCAGGGAGAAATATGTCACCAGACCAATGTCAGAGATCAGCTGTCTGAGCTGTGCTGCAGCCGTAGGCACAGAGGAATTGTACTGGGCAGTTCTGCTGCATGAGGCAGCCCTAAACCACTTGCTGGGATTCAGTATCCTTTTTCCGTGTTGTGGGATCATTTTCTTTCAGAGGAAAATGTAGGATAAACACACTCGAAGGAAAGTGCAAGACATTGTTTATTTTAAATGTGTTGCCAGCAGTAATACAAGCCTATCCATTTCTCTTGACAAAATGCAGTCTCTCATGAGCTTAGACGGTTTAAAGAACATATTGTGCTACACAAGGTATTAAAGGTTTCCATGGAAATATCAAAATGCAAAATACATTTGCTACTTTTCAAAAAGTTTTATTGACGACCTTTGCTTATGAAACTTCTGGATTGGAAACATGGGGGGGGAAAAGTTAAAAAGTAGTATTATTGGAGCTTCTGTAGCTGTCTGGGTTGTTAATTTGCAAGGATGCGCCGCAAATAACTGTTTGCTATACTCGACCAGACTCATTTAATAGAACTGTGCTCGTGCCTGTGGAGTTTGGCCAAACTCCTCCTTTGTATGTTTTTGGTTAATCTGTGCTAAAAGCATTCCTTTTCTGTGGATTGCACCGGGGCTGCCAGCCAGTGTCCTGCTGTGCTATTTCATCCACTACTTGAATGAGATCTTGATCCACAGAACAGTGTTTGTTATGTGATATAAGGGTCCTCAGCTCCTTGACTCAGCCACTGTTACATGAGCTGGTCACCCAGTGTTAAGATCACAGAAAGCTTTGGGGTAGACTCAGAAATGCTGTAGACTCAGAAATGCTGATTCAAATCTTGCCGTGACACAAAAGGTACCCAGCAAGTTAGGTAGGCTTGACTTTGAGTAAATCTTTTAGGCTGCCCTGATGAGCAGTGCACTACACAGTGAGGTTGGTCTCTGAAGAATTCATCCCTCACTTGCCCGTGTTCCTTTGCCTTTAGTTTCCTGTAGCTGGTAAACAATTCCCTGTAACTTAATTCCTGTGCGGTGTTAGGATGATAAGGGATGGTGACTGCAGGTGGGAAACAGAGCGAGCTCCTAGGACCAGCATCCAAGGTGAGCGAGCTGTCTGCCATATGAGTCTTCAAATGATATAGTGATTTGAAATGAAAACAAATTTAGTAAGTTTAAGTTTGTGCTAGTACTGAAGCATCCTGGCATTGCTTTGATCCCTCTTGCCCACTAACCTGTCTTCTGTTAGTCATGTAGCCATAGATATTAAACTATAACTTACTTCAGTTAGACATAGTTGTTATTTTACAATCCTGGAGCGTACAGTAAGATCCTGACCTGGCTAATGGCTTCTCTGCAAAACACTGATTCATGTTTCCCTTGTGGATGGTATTAAGGATCCTTGAAAATTAGGCCGTATAACATCTGGCTAAATGTATTATTTAGATATGGTCTTGCATATTATAAGACTTGTCTCTTACTCAGTCTATCTTGTGTCATGATGCTTTATCATCTAATTTTTGCAGAAGCATTCCTAATCAAAAGTTTGCATAGGCTGTGTGATGGGCAGATCTCTGCTGACGGCAGGAGGGAGGGCGGGCGAGTGGGTCACGGATTGCGCAGCACCAGCAGACGATAACACACCCGCCGAAAAACTGACCAGCTCTTTGCACCAGCAGTGGCACAACTCCGCCTCATGAAGATAGTGTGGGAACAAACAGTCCACTGCCCTGGGAAGCGCTGGAGGGATGGGGAGTGATTACCGATGGCTTTAATCTGTGGGGCAGTCAAAATGAACATGGCAACAAAGCAGTTAATTTTGCCTGCGGAGCGACCGAAATAATAAACCCAGCAGGAGCAGCTGGGCCTTGCTGTACAGATGTTTCGTACACCATGTGATAAAGACTGGACTGCTCAAGGCAGGGGCGATACTTTGTCAGGAGAAATGAATACTAGGCCTGCTTCAAACTGATGAGCTATTGGACGGTTCTTTAGCACAGACTCCTTTCTGAGACATGTTTAACTTCACAAGACAGAGCTAGCAGGAAATATATTAATAGGCAGGAAAAAATGCTCCTCAGGCCAACTCTTTACTATTTTTACCCAGTGATGAGTTCCAGAAAATGCTTAGGAAAAATGAACTTTGTCAAACTTAAGGAGCCCAGAGTAGAGTGGTTTGCCTCAAAGAATGATATGAGCTTAAAACAACACTGTTTGCAGCTGCAGTTAAAGCAATACTCAGCGGTAACTGTGATGATTGTGATTTTAAAGTATGGAAGTGGAGGCCAAAGGTTAAGGGTGGATTCAAGCTCCATCATTATTATTCCATCCTTTCCAAGGGAAAGATAGTGGATTAGAATCTACTCCCAGAATTTTGCATTACCCACTGTCCAAAACACCATCTGTTTAGAAATTTATTGATATTGTGGTTTTCAGCTTCTGTGAGCTTCTGGGTTTTTAACAGCTTTTCAGTTGACTGTGCTTGTCATGGAAAGATCTTATGCACTGGGACTGCTGGTGTAGGAAGTGAAAAAGTAAGAAGAAAAAGTTATGAAGAAAGGGCAGCCAACTATAAGAGGACGTTTGAAGATGGGGTAAGCAGAAACTAAACTTACTGCAGAGAAATGGGGAAACTAGGGAAAAAGATGAGGAGGGGAGGAGTTATCTGAGTACCCAGTAAAGAGAAGTATCTTACTATTGGGTATAACTAGCATAAATCTTGTAATGTAATGTTCTGTATTCAAATTCATAAAATGGAGTAATGCCTTTTAAGCTTCTTTTTGCGTTCATTCAAAGAAGTATTTCCTGAATAAATAAAAGTATAATTGACATATCTTCTTTAAAACCTCAAAGCAGCAAGCAGGAATTTAACACTGCAGTTCCCATTGTACTGAAAGATACACCCTGCATGAAAATAAACAGAACAGTTGAGATTTCACAGGTCTTCAGAAAGCCTACCACGTATTTCAGCACAGATTAATCTTCATTTTGACCTCTAATATCTTGAAGCAATTTTTTACTTCTTCAGAAACAATACTAGTCCTATTTCGGTGGCCTAAAGAGTTGGCTGGAACTTTTAAATGTTTAAATCCTTTAGAAGAATGAATATATTTTTGGTATATGTTGCTTGCTGTATCAAGTTGCATTATTTATATAGGGAGAACTACTTACAGCTATCTTCTGGGTGTGAATTTCTTAGACACTAAAACAACCTGGAAGTCACAAATTCTAAAAACTCTGAAGTTTTAAAATATAAATGTTGTTCAGAAAAATGTATTGGTGCCTCACTCCTTTTGCACCTTGGACATTTTTATATATCGTGAAGTAGATTGACTTAATGTATTCAGATATTAGGAATCTTGTAGCTGCTTGTCACTTTAAATAAGCATGGAAACTTAACCACCTTTGGAAAGTCCCACAGCTGAAACTTCTTACGGTTTCTCCCAGGTCTGTGGTTTTAAAAGGATCCTTCAAAATGCTATCATTTTTTGACTGATCCACGCTGCTAAGGTCAGACATCATTAGTGAACTTTTGAACACTTAACAAACCCCTCTATCTCCCTCATAAATGTCAGTTTCTCTCTCCAGTGGTGTTTATGATCTTTGGAGATGAAAGCTGTGGTCTTCATATTGTTTAGAAATTGCTGTCTGATATTTTTGAGAAATTTGTTTGACTTTGAACAATTAGTGATCTAATTAGCTACACCTATGCCATAGAGGGCAAAAAACAGTGATTATATGTTGCATGTGTTTATCCTTTTGACTAGAGAATTGAAATTGTTTGATAGTCAGGGAAAACGTGCATTTGAAGTTTTAATAAATGACTATTTGTTTGAGTAGGTGACAGCTAAGAAAAAGTTAAGATTAGAAATCATTTATTGTATTTAGAAAAGGTGCCACAGTCTTTGAAGAAGACTCTGAGATCCATTTCTAATCCGAATTAAACCCTTAATACCAGTCTTGTTAATTTCAAGCCTTTCAGCTGGTCAAGATAGCAAAGATTCATCGACAGTCCACAAATCTAAAATAACTCAGGGATGGCAACAACTTTGGACAGGTAAACTTATTGAGCAAATGGAAGCCTTGTTAAGGGCTCACTGGGGTAGAAACTATCACTATTGTGCTTCAAGGGTGATTTCTAAACACCATGCTGTTGCAACTTGAGCGCCTCAAGACCCTAACTAAAATCTAGGCTCTGAATCTTCACTGTCAGCAACTAATTAAATTTAAATTTAAAGAGAAGTTGTGTATGTTCTGTCATTTTTACACATTTTTACACAGAGTGTACGATCAGTGGAGTGATTTGCCTGGAGTTGTAGGCAGAGCTGATATTCAATAGTGCATATTCAGTGACCAGTTCAGTGTCTTATTTGTAGTGGGACTCTTTAATCCATTGGTGCTTGTGAGGTCCAGAGCCAGCTCAGTCCTGGTACACCTCTGAAGACCTTTTTCATACTCTACTCCTCCTTTGCCAGAGCTGCTTCTTGTGGACACAGGGGAAGGTTTTGCTTATATTTCTCTTCAGAAGGCAAACGGCAGCCACTGATATGACAAAAACCTTGGTGACAGTGAAATGCATTCAGATGTGCCAGTTCTAGATGCCTGTCTGATGTATTTAGCCATAACCTTTTTTGTTTTTTTCTTGTTCTGCTGAAGGTGCAGCTTGCAAGTTCTGGTGACAACTAGTTTTGGCTCAGTAGACTTGAAACCTGCTGATTTCAGGCTCTCCAAATTCTGTATTGACTCAGAATGAGAATTGAACATCTGCCTGCCTCAGGAGGCGTAAGATTTTCTGGGACTGTTCTTATTTAACCACATTAACAATAAATTTAATTAAGTATCTAGCCCAGAAAGGCTATGGTTGTGCACATGCAGCTTGCATACCTGTTGTCAGCTTTGCATAGATAGGGATAGGTGTGACTGTATTCCCTAATGCATAGTTAAAAGCTTGTAACTGTAGCTTCTGTTTGTTCTTCAAGTGGCAGACTGAATGAGACTGAGCACTCTGCATGGTGTTTGTAAGTGCCATTTTACTGGCTCTTTTGGATGAAATCCTTGCCCTTTGACACTGCTCCAATCTCAAACTGCTAGCAGGGACTGTAAATGCTCTAGTTCCATGTGTGGCTGCAGCAGGATCCCTCCAGCATAAAAGCTTCAGAGGGCAGTGATTTTATAGGCAGGGCTGATGTGATTAGACACATCTACAATCCCTAATGCAGCACAGCCTCTGAGCAGTGCTGTGGCCCGTGGGACATCCTCACATGATTACCATCATTCAGGAAGGCTCAAAGGTCAGAGCAGCCAAAAGAGAGCAAACAGGAGTGCCAACAGGTGACACAGTCTCTCTAGTTTGTCCTGTCCTTAGGCTCTGAATTCTGAACTGCTCCTGTTTATGGATGTAGAATGAAATCTTGCCCTTATTTCTCTCCCAGAATAATGCATAACGCTGCAAAATTACATCAATTTCTTCTTAAAACTGTTGCGAAAGCCTTATCAGTGATAACAGCTAAAGAGAACACCATTAAAAAAATTCATCCAGTGCACAGCAAAGCAGGGGTTCATCTTGTATTAGCAGCTTAAAAGTAACTTGTATGACTTACTACTATTTAATTAACTTAGTGTTTAAGTGCATGTGAGAAATTAAGATCTCTTTCTCTGGTACAAGTGGGGTTTTTTTTCCCCCTTTAAGAGCTGGAATATTATTCATGTGATAAGCTGCAACACGTCTGTAATGAGAAGGATGAATACAGAACAGTTCATTATTTTTCTTTAAGAGTAAGATACTATAGATCTATGGTAATTTAGACTGAAACATGAGTTTGAGGTCCGTGCAGAGGAGAATGTAACCGGTTTTGTACCTTTGTGTAGGGCATTCCTTCCAAAGGCAACAGAGTGCAGGATCCAGCTATTCTGTATCCATAGCTGTATTTTTTCCTTCTTCTTAGGTGCTAGTGGCATCCCCTGGAAAAGCCTCTGTATTCAGTGCACAGGTTGCTTCTTGGAAAGACCATTCCAGTTTTTGATTAAAACAATCTTTTCATGCACAAACTGTGATCAGACTTGGTATCAGGGACAGGTTCAAAGCCCACATCCTATAAAACTTTAAATCTAAACAACGAGTTGGGATTTTCAGAAGGCTCAGAAGTGTGGTTTTCCCCATGAGAGCCTGTGACTGCCATTAAATAATAAAGGGTAATGTCAGAGACCCACAGTTAATCTTGACAAGATGGGGTTTTTTTCTTCATGCTCTGTAAGCAATTTGAAGGCCATTCCTTTCTCCTCTTTAAAAATTGTTTTCATTAGCATTTCCAAAATATACATTATAGGAGACTGTAAACATTATGGGATAGCAATCTAGCTGTGATTTGATACAAACTAAAATTACCACTGTCAGCAATAAGCAGAGACACCATAAAAGGGAAATGAAGCAGCGCTGCATATTTGTGTAGGGGCAAGGTCAAACATGAGAGATGTCCCAGCCTCTCTGCTGAGGAGGAAGAGGTGACTGAAAGGGTGAGGGCCTGGGATTTCATCAGGCTCCAGTGAATGTTTGGAGGGAAATAAAAAAGGCAAAATACTAGCTCTGCTTAAATGGGAGCATAACACAGGTGGGATGAACAGCCAAGGTGTTGTGCCAGAAGAACTAAATTGTTTGATTTCTGAAGGGGACAGCATGACAATGTACAGGGGAAAGGCCTGTGGGAAGCAGAAAAACTTTGCCAGGGGTCATCTTTGTTTTTTGCATTCACTGACTCCCCGGCCAGGCCTTGTGATGCTGCTTTGCGGGGCAGGATGTGCAGCGCGCTTCGTGGATGGACAGTACCTTGGGCTGACACCCGATGGCACCACCTGAACCCGCAGTGCTGCAGCACTGGGAAGGGCTGGAGTTCATGGACAGCACTGCCCTGCCCGTGCAGTTCACCTGCCTCCAGACTAGGGAGTGCATCCTCAGGGAAGGCACATCAGAAACCCCTGCAGCTCTCTAGAGCTCTAAGTTAGGGGCTGGACTGCATGTGCTGCTGGTGGCATCCAAAGAGTCTAAAGACAATATGCAGGATTTTCCCACCTGTGTGTTGTGCCACCTTTGCCATGGAGGGTGTGGAAAACATCTCTGTGGGCTCCACATCCTGTTGTCCAAGGGAAGATGGGGTACCTGCTGCTACTGCTGCCCTACTGCTCCCAGGTTTTTCTCCTGTGATACCTAGAAAAGGCCTGGTGACAAGTAGCTGTGGATGGTGATGCTTCTCATTCTGCAACAAGCAGATTCTAAGAGTTGATATCTCTTCACAGCCGAAGTTTTGTGACACTCGAAATTGAACTAACTTGAACTGGGGTGTAAAGAAATCTGTTCTGGCACAGGGAAGAGATGCTTTCCTTCATCTTGTTCTTTCCTGTAAAGCCACAGCAAGTTCTTCTGCAGGAAGCTGACCCAAGTAGTTACTGTAAAATAAAGTACTTTGCAAGAGCAACATTTTATTTCATATTCTGCAATGGGTGTTGCACTTTAAAGCTGTGCCTCATTCCAGAATAAAGGCTTTCTGTAGGTAAACCTTCTGAGGGAGAATAACCTTAGAAATACTGAAACTGGAATAACCAAAAAAGACAGAAAGTCAAGCTGGGAACACAAATGAAACAGACTGGGAGAGTAGGCCCTGGCACTGGAAGCCTAGTGCTCGGTGGGACATATTCCAGTGTTCCTGTTCATACTAGTTTGTACTGAGAAGTCTCTCAAGTGTTCTGTGACACAGTGATTAAAGAGAGGGCCACAACCATCAATAATGCAGTTCTGTCTCAGTCTGCGATAGGTAGCTCACCTTAAACTGCAATTTCATCTTTGTGTGACGGTGTGCTCGCAGATCTTGCTCACTGGAGGCCCTGTGGGCTCATTTCACAAAATCACAGCATGGATAGGGTTGGAAAGGACCACACTGGGTCAAGCAGGGTCATCCCAGAACACATGGCACAGGATTGTGTCCAGACAGTTCTGGAATATCTCCAGTGAGGGAGACTCCACGCCCTCTCTGGGCAATCTGTTCCAGTGCTCAGTCACCCGCACAGTAAAGAAGTCCTCATATTCAGGTGAAACTTCCTGTGCAGCAGTTTCTGCCCATTGCCTCTTGTCTTATTGCCACTTCTAGCTCTTGAATGTGCACTCACTGTTTATTTGCTCACTGGAAAGCTTGATGATCTTGGGACAAGGTCTTCCTTTTCGGAACAGGAGGTAAGAAAAATATTGAGAGAAGTGTAGGTAAAATGGAATGCAAGAGATGTTTCCAGGTCATCTGTTTAGGGCTGATCAATTGTCACTGCTCTTGAGAAATACGGCTACCTGGAGGCCTTTTTTATTTATGGGCAGCCTCATCACTGCATAGTTTGTGACTTTATTTTACTGCACCTGTCATCCACTCGCCCACACCTCCTCCCACATGCAATCGCAGATACAAAATGGTTCTGTTACAGAGACCCAGATTGCATTGCAAACAAATAGGCTAAAATTACAGTTCAGCATGGTGCAGATGATTTGTAGCTACAGTGCAGTGGTCTATCATTTCAAGTTACTGAAATGTGTGTTGCCTGAGAGTATTTTAATCAAGGAGCTCTTAGGCACAGTAAAGGCTCTCCCCTTTACTGCCTGTAGGGACTGTGTGCATGCTGACCCAGAGGAAGGATGGGCCTGGGTTCCAGACACCTGATCTGATGGCCTTTTAGCATCATAGGTAGAGTGTAAGAAGAGGGCAGAATGGTACTCAGGCAGCTGTACCTTCATCAGCACAACTCACCTTTCACAGGAAGAGCCCCATTGTCAGACTCTGCAAAGATTGTTTCTTATCCCCATGAGACAGCAAGGGCTGCTAGGAAATAGGCTGGAAAATGCATGGCAGCCAGTCTGGTTTTATGTCTGGCATGCTCAGATGGTTGTGGGTGGGAATATCAAACGCAAAGATGCATTACAGAGAGGTTAGAGACCGGGCTTTTCACTCACACAGATGTTCCGTGTTCCTGTTGGGTTTCCAAGGTCAACAGATTAAGTTAACATATTTTTCAAAGACTTAGAAGGAATTATGTATTGAAAATATGTTCACTGTCAGTTGCAAGGTCAAGACAGCCTGGGGGAGGCTTTAAAACTGCCCGTGCTTGTTGTGGATAACACAGGTTTATTTTGTAGACCTGTCAATATCTCACATTAATTTTTCTATCACAAATGATGCCAACAAAAGATAAAAAGTAGAACTTTGAGATTTTTGTTAAATGTGTCAATATTTGGGGGTCTGGAGAAGATGGTTGTTGGTTCGGTTGTTTTCTTTCAATTGTTTTCTAGGTTAAATATGATTCTTTTGTGCTATAGTAATCATTTATTAATGATACTGACAGTGAAGACAGGTGATCGATGCTGCCAGCTTCTGTTGGATGTCTTATAGACTTCTGCACAAGATTTGTGTTGCTGATGGCTTCCTAATGGGAATAGCTTTTCTTTAAACACTATAAAACTTTCTAATTAGGTTGTAAATAGAGCACTACATTTTGAATAAGGGAAATGTTAAATAAACCAAAATATTTAAACCAGATTTTATTTCTGGCAATTACTCAGACTGTAAATTTCTTTTCATTAAATCACAGTGAGGGCGTATTGTTGCTAGTCTTTGTGTAAATATATACTTACCTGTAGTCAGAGAAAGATGGGCAGGAGAGAACATGAAAAGAGTGAAGTGTTGTGTGTAAGGAGGCAGGGCTGATAGGGGACCCTTCTGAAAGCGATATTTCACTTCAGCAATAACAACCCTTGAAGGTCGTTTGCACAGCTGCTTTGCAATTGACCTCATGTTATCAACTGTCTTTTTGTAGAATTAATTCCCCTTCTTCCCAGATGAAGGAGGCTTTGCAAACAGAATGTCTTAGATAACCCCAATTCTTCCAGACCAGGTCTGGCAGCCGCAGTGTGTTGGCAAAAAGTTTGTATCTGCTTCCGTCTTGGAGGAAGCTGGTGCACCACCAGTCCTTCCAACAGAGATCATAGTACCTCTGCTCCTTACAGCTCCTGTGGAACCTGCTCATCCTGGAAATATGGATTGTTACATAGGGGGCAGGGTGCAAAATGTACAGGTGGTTCCATCACATGCTTGGAATACCTCCATTGTCTTTCTCCTAGAGGTCCGAAATACATGAATTGGGAGAAAGTCGAAGTGCACACTTCAGACTCAATCTTCATTTCCTCCCCGCTCCTTAGGAAGGCTGAAATGTAAGAATCTGTGGGATGTGGAATCTTTTACAGCTGTGTCACGTACAAAGTATCAAGTGGTGTTAAGAAGGGAAAGCCTTTGTGCAATAGTGTAATTCCCCTTTTGCAGCTCTGCTTGGATTTCTGAGAAGCTGGTACACCTGATGTGCCTCTCCACACTCGTACAGACCCGTGGAGGTGCACAAGACTGAAATGTGGGGAAGGGAACCTGGCAGTTTCCAGGTTTATCTGATACTAAATAGTGCCTTTGGAACCCCTGTAGTTTCATCAGTTTTTTTCATCAGAAAAGGTTGTCCTTGAAAATAATTTCCAAACATATTTTTAAGACACCATGTATCTGGAGGTAGAATTATTATCTGTTTTATGTAGAGTCAAATGATCTCAGCTTACTGTACATAAAAGTAATCTAGCCCTCAAATATAAATATATTCTAAAAAAAACCAGGATAAAGTATTGGAAAAACTGAACAGGGCAGCTTCAAAAAAACCATATCGGAAATCTTCCTTTTTCAGAAAATAGTGTTTTAGAATCTGGGTTGCCACAGGAGAAAAAAAAATATAAACACTTCTGGGGTTTTTTTTGTTTGTTTTGGGGGGGTTTGTTGTCTTGTTTGTTTGTTTGTTGTATCACAGAACTTTCACTGAAATCAGTAAAAGTTTGTTCTAAAGTTGCCTTGTCAGAAATGCAGACTAGCTATGTCTCTTCATACTCTCCATAATTTTATGTTATGTTTGTGGACGTACCTGCCAACTCTTCCACCACTAGTTTTGCACTTCATTTAAATAAGTACATACTTTGCTGTATCCTATGTGGGATAAGTCAATGCTATTTTAACTGAGCAGTCCCTTTGCAAAATTTTGCACATTCACAACTCAGTACTTCTCGCTCCCATAGGTAACACTGTCACAGACTCGCATGTCTAAACAGATGCCTGATTTTTCAGTGGAGTAAATACTGACTTAATCTCTGTTTCAGACAGCTCTTGCTTACTCTAATGCAGAATAATTTAGGGTTAATATTGCCTGTTTGACTTGAGAATGAAGCAGTTGTTGAAGTTAGGGTGAATAATTCATTTTTCAGAGTTCTAAAGGGTAGATGTTAATATTGTGAAGCTGCAGCTGATGCTACTAAAGCCATTCACGTTAAGAGAACAAATTGCCATTTGGCATGCTGAAAAATTAACCCAATTTACAGCATGGGTGAAGATGAACTCTCTCTGGTGAAAGCTATATTTAAACCACCAATGAGATAATTACATCTTGGCCTTCTAACACATCTTACGTAGCACAGATGTGACTGCTTTTTCTTCATAAGTGAATACATCTAACAACTTCTGAAAAAATGTGCTTGTTTTTCTCGATTTTGTGCATTTTTGCTGGGAAAGTCTGGAATATAAACAATGTAAAACATGCATGCACAATGTGTCAGCTAAGGATTAAGCCACAAGATAGACAAAGCCAAGCCAGTGGATGCTGTTTGTACATGACCAAAACTTTGGAAGAATTAGTGCAAGTCCCATTTCCAAGAAGGATGAGTATCTGTTGTGGGTGCAGCATCTTATGAACACAGTTAGTGACTGTATAAATTAATCTAATGGGAAGCCTTGTCTTTTCATGTTTATTATTTTACATGGAAAAGTCAGGTAGTTGCACAAGCAAACCAGGGTCACTTCTCTGTGATGATAAAAATAAGGCCTATGATATTTGAATGTGGGGCTTTTAGCTTTATCTGTTTAAATCATCTGCAGGACCTCGCAGCAATTGCTACTCCTGCAGTTGAGCTGAGCTTTCCTGAGCAAACAAATTATCCACCAAAACAATGTCTTTGTGTTTCTAATAGAACTGGAACAAACACATCTCTTTTGTTCCCTTGTTTGTGCATGATCTGTGTAGAAGATGACAGTGCGGAGCAGGGAATGGCTTTCATCTGCTAAAATCTCTCCACTCACCAGGCTACAGGAAGATCCTGGAAGCACCTACCACCCTGTACATCCTTTTGCCTCCCTGCTGCCCTGCCTGTCTCTAATTTGGGGTAAATGACAGCCCAGGTTTGATGTCTTGTGCCAGTTGAGAGTAGTGGGAAGGCATTGGAACCTTGTGGCATGGTATCACCAGGATAGGGTGAGCAGTCACTGGTGGTCACAGGATAAAAAAAATACTGAGAAGGGGTAGGACAGAGTGAATTGTCCCCAAGGGAACTGGAAGTTGTTTATTTTAATGAGTTTTAATCTCACCTTTCTTTCCTCAAATCATTGGTCTCACAGCTGTTCTTCCCTGGGTGTTGATAAGCTTGATGGCTTCCCGGAAATCCTGAGCTTCCATCTTCACCAAGAGGGGCTGTCACTGTGCCTGTATAAAGGTTTTGTTCAAGCCTTGCCCCTTTCTGAGACTTTCTGCTTTGGGTGAAACTGGCTGGTATTTACACCAGCAATTTGTATGTTTGTCGAAGAGAAAAGAAGTTATAATTCACAGTCAGTTACAGCATTTAAGCAGGCTAAATAGGTCATCTTCCCATGCAAAGAGCAGTCCTGTTGGTTAAGCAATCTGAGATGCAATTGCAAGGAAAGAAAAGGTGCTCTGTTGTTATATGATAGTATCCAGTCCTCCCTCCAATCAAAGAGCACTTTCTACACTCTGCATACCTGCAAATGTGCCCTAGACCCTGTTGTTTAGTCAGTGCTTACAGGCAGTATTTGGGGACAGGGGGTTTGTGGCATGTCATGTGTTTACAATTACAAAAAGTCAACATCTAAGGCTTTCTGAGAGAGCTTGGGGTAGCTGTGATGCATTAAGATACTCTTAATCTCCACATGGTACAACTACACAGTAGCTCTTACATCACATGCACCTAATGAAATACTGATTTTTTTTCTTTGTAAGTAGACAGGTAAAATTAGACAGAAAATGTTAGCTGGCTTCTTGAGTTCAAAAAGATGATGAAAATGCTGGTTTTGAGATGGAGCTGATGAACTCATTCACAAGTTCATTCAGGTTTGCCTAAGAAGAAAAACAGCATGAGAGGAGATGTAAATTGCATTTTCTGTTTTGTTTTGAAGCCGTGCCTACCTTTAAATTGATCTGAATCTTAAAAAGAGGTCTGGATATCTGAAGCTAATATTAATAAAGTAGTCAGTTTGTGAACCTCAACAAAAAAACCCAACCAACCAACCAACAAACCCCAAAACAAATAAAAAGAACATCTTTGGGTATGATTTTTGATTGTTTGCTTACAGCTTTTTCAAAAAAAGGAGAAGTCTTTGATCTTTGCAGCTGCATACATGGTGAGTGGCTGAATGTCCAGGGAGCTTATCTCCCAAACTTAAAAGCAGAGGAGGCTGAATTTGGAACAATAGTTGTTCTCTCAGTTTTTATTAAAGAAGAAACAAACACAAGAGCAAAGCAACATGTGAAAAGTCACACCACGAGTTGGTGACAGAACTGAACATGTTACACATTTGAATGCCTTGATCACTGCTCCCTCTCAGCTCTGCAGTAAACACCCGTCTGTGGCTGATAGACTGAGCAGAGCTTCTCTTCATGCCTGTGCCACACTTTAGTAGAAGTGTGGTATTAAGGGTCATTCCTCGTGCTGTGGTAACACCCCTCCTCCTCTCAGCCATGGTTCATTGGCAATCATTTATGCAAAACTGAGTTTTGTAGTGGTGTTGACTGGTTATGGTCTCTCGGTTCTAGTCAGTGGTTGCAGGTTAGGGAGGGAATGAATGCACTGTGGTATCTATATGGTGTTAGAGGTCTCCATGAAATACTGACTTCATGTATGGGAAAAACAAGGCTTCTGAAGCTCCAAGTGCTGGTTCTGAGACCTGCCTTTCAGTAGGGTGTTGGTGTAGATTTACACTATGAGGTATTGCAGTTCCTGGCTGTCTACGTGTGGGAAATATCAGATCCTTGAAACTTCACTCAATTGGTCCACCCAAGCATGGAAACTGATCTAATAAATTGGGGTTAAATATATCACTAGTGGAGTGAGTTGCTGGATAGATTTGGTGGCTGGATACTGGAACTCTCCTTTGACCTCGTGGGTGCCACTTAACTGCTGTGTGCCCAAAAAGTGGACGTAATTGCTCTGTGCTCATAAAATGAGTATCAGAGCTATCTCACAAGGATAATTAATGTTGTTAAAGTGCTCCGAGGCCCAGAGATAAAAGGGGTCATTGACTATTGGTGCTAAATCTGACATCTATTTGTTGATAAAGTAACTTTCCTCTGTCATTGGATTCCTGCCCTATTATCTAGGATCAGACTGTTTCTTGCTTAATAATTTGAGTGTTTGTAGGCCTGGAGATAGATAGGTCATCAACTACGTATCACTACAATTACTGATACTGAATCATCATTTTCTGCCCTGAAATTGTTTCTTTTAAAGTTTGAATTGTCCATGCACTTCATTACAATTTGGCATGAAATAGTTTTGAAAAGTTTTACTGTGATGAATAATTGGAAGCATAGGACATCTCTTGTGTCTCACCAGTTGACCTAATCAAATACGTGATGTACAGTCGTAAATGAACTGGATCCAGTGTGCCATGGATAACCTCTCCTCCCCACTTCCAACAGGTATTTCCAAGCTTCCAGGTAAACCATGCTTGTTACAAATAGGGCTTGAAGTGTGTTTAAAGCAGGAGGTTGTATGGATTTAAATACTTCACTGATTCTTTCTGTAATATGTCATGGTCTCAGAGGAAGGTTGCTGCTCCCAAGATTGCCTAGAGATTAAAAAAAAAATCCGTATTCTTATGGTGATGGTCAGTTGAGAAAGTTTCAGGCTCCTTTGCAGGAACAAGGTTGGCATGTGTAAGAAAGGCTGTCAAGCTGCATTTCCTTAGCTAGCATCCCTTGATTTCCTTTGGAGAAGCTGTGGTTGGGGTAGCCTTAGACTGAAGTCAGATGGTGAAAATATAAAGCATTTTCCTTGAGCTTTTCCCTCACTTTGTGCACAGTTCTGGCTCTGTTGTACATCCCAGCCAGTAGCAGCAGGGAGTCAGTCTGTGCCTGTGTGTGCATGCGTGCTTCTGTGCCTAGGCAAGAGGAGAGGGGGAACTGTTCAGAGCAGGGGTTGTTTCAGGGTGCTGGATTGCGGTTATCATGGTAGATGGGAGATCATGGTACTGTGGGAAGATGTGTTCCCATGGTAACTGAAAGCTGTTTTACCCAGAGGTGGAGTGGAAGCTGAAGCTGTGCATTTCCTATGGTCCCTTACTACAACTTTTTCATCCAGCATTAAGGGCTCGTTGTATTTGAATCATATTGATCTGGATGAGGGGTTTTTCAGCACGAGGCAGAACCTGGCTTCTCTTAGCTGTAAAGATGCTGCAGGAAACCCCATGATGCTTGGTGGGCACTGGGGATTTTAGCAATAGGACTGTACTGACAGTGCAGCTGTGGGGCTTCCAGGTCTCCCCTGCATGTAACTCTGGGAAGTACAGCCTCTGAGAATGAGCTCTACACCCTTACCAGAGGGAGTATAGGGCATCTATCTACTGTCTACAGAAAATCTACAGTATTGTGTCAGAGTAGCATCTGCCTCTTGAGGCTGGGAGCTGATTGCCCCAATGCCCCCCTCTGCATCCAAGGTCTGCAGATTGAAGCCCTCTCAAAGGAGAGTTGTGTACAACCATCCCTTCAGAGACCTTGCACAGACCTTATACTCCAGGCAGAAAAACCAGAGAAGGTGGAGCTGGGGTTAAGCTGCCCCTTTTATGTCCAACAGCTCATCATTACAGCTTATTTTAGGGCCTTGCTTTAGAAGGCAACCATGTTAAGTCTTTTGAATGTGACTCTTGAATTTAAGAGCTATCCCTTTAGAGTGATGCAATGCTTTCCTTTGTTTAACATTTTTCTTTGTATGTATTTTTCCCCTACAAATGTTTGGTGGAATGCATGAGAACAGGGCCCTTTCCAGCCTGTCTTGGGAGGAGTGTCTGAAAGAGAAGTGGAATGGACACTTTTCAAATACTGAAAACTCTTAAAAAGTGGTAAAAGTTTTAGTGTAAATCACTCTCACTTCAAATCTGTCCACCTACCTGAATCTCATCTTCCCCGTTTTTTGAAAATGCAGAGGAGGAACAAATCTCACTTTGATAAAATTGCTTCTTTTTGTTCCTTAAGCACCTGAATAACTCAGTATTCTAAAACCACGCTAGAGAAACATTAAAGCAGAAACAGAAGAAGAACTCAAGAAGCTGACAGTGATTTGTGCTGCCTTGTGCATATGCATTTCTGCATAGCCCTGAATTATTGATTAGCTGTTATTCCGGTAATTGATTTTTCTGCATATTTGCACTGCCCTTAGAGAAACCTGCAAGAATGCAATTGTTAATTTGTGTTGTTGAAACAATCTAGCATGTCTTTAATGGCTTTTATGAGGTGATCCTGCCCTGTGGCACTGCTGATCTATGGAAATTCATTGCACTGGATTTAGTTTATACTGGTATGTATGAGAGAAGATGGGGCCTTTCATTGCTTTGATACATTTCTCCTCCTCCAAGCAGTAACTGCTGTGCATTAGCAAGATGTTTCTCTGGTGCATTTCAACATGGAAGCATTATTGTAGTGCCATTGAAAGCTTTTGTCGTGGACATGAAATTTCATGCAGCAGTAGGTTTAGCTGAAGTGGCTTTTAAGTCATGTAGCAATTCCCAGATAAAAGACCGTCTAAAAGTATGAGGTATGGGTAATCGCATTACTTTAAATAATTGCTCCTTGTAATATTTCTGTTAATTTCTGGTAAAGGGAAGGAATTAAATTTGGATATTAATAAGCATCAGATTATCAAAGACAAATTAGTCCATTTCAGAAGAGCATTGAAACATCTACACCGGGTCACAGAAAAGACCTTCTGTGACTCAGACCAGAGCTCGGCCCTTCATTTTTTTTTCCCAAAGCATCTGCTGCTGGCCAGTGTAGAGCACCAGCAGCAGCAGTATTCTTTCCCAGCTTCTGGCAGCCAGCCATTTGGGTACTGCTTCAGCCAGAGGTTGTATGTGCATCATTGTATTTAATAGCCCATGGTGGACCTTTCTTCCATGAATTTCTCTAATTGCTTTTCTTTTAATCTGTTTATGCTTTTGGCTTTCAAAACATCCTGTGGCAATAAGTTCCACAACTTAATTATGTAGTGTATAATAAAAAAAAATAAAATTGGCCCCTCTTGTTTTAAGCAAACTGTCCAACCATTTCATTTGGTGCCCCCTACTTCTTGCATCATGAGAACAGTTGTTCCTGCTCACTGTCTCTGTGCTATTCCTGATACCAGACCATAATCATATTCTTCTCCACAGTGATCTCTCTTGCAGACTGCAAAGTCCTCATCTGGGTAATCTCTTCTTGTAAAAAGAGCTGGTTTGTACCTCTGCTATTCATGTCTTCCTTTTCTCTGTCTTTTTCTAAATGTCCCAAATCCATTTCCATTATTGAAGATGTGGGCAAAACTCAGTTTATATGCAGAGATGGTGTTCTCTGTTTCTTTTGTAATCATCCCTGACACTGTTTTTCCCTTTTACCATCCCCGAGCATTCAATTCGATGCTTGTCAGAGAATTCCATGTTATGGTTTCAAGGTCTGTCTCCTGAGTAACAAAGGGTAACTTAGATCCCATAACTGTGTGTGCATAAACTCTATGGGTTTTGTCCATGTATAGCCCATTGCATTTACTGACACTGTATTTCCTAGGATCCCAAAGCAGCCTTCTTCCTTCCTGCTGTTTACAGCGTTCATCTTTGCCTGGTGGATAGAACTGAGCAAACAATGTATGTGGAGATTTTTGCCTCAGTTGTTGCCTGCTACAGTTGAATTGCAATTTCTTCAAATTCAGGTTTTTCCACTGCTGTAAAAAGCAACACCAAGTGGTGAGGGGAAAATGAGCCATTTGCTCAAGCAAAGAACCACACTGATCTGTTTGTGCTTTTCCTGGGATCCAAGCTAGTTCTGGAGTTCTAGCACAGCCCTACACTGTGCTAGAATGTTTGCACCCACACAGAAACTGGTCAGAGAGGAAAGCTGTCTCTCAGAAATGCTTTTCTCTCTGAATGATAAAAATTGCAGTTAACAATACATTAAAAAAAATTAACATTAAAGGTTATGTGGCATACGTAGGGCCAGAGTATGACTGTGTAAATTCATTAAATAAAAACATGAAAAGCAAATGAAGGCTTCTTCATGCTGTCCCTCGCAAAGGCAAGGCAGGAAATGCCACCTGGGCAGGAAAAGAAGGGTGTAAGAAAAGGACAAAGGGTACAGCAAGGGACCCTGCTTTCCTTCATCTCCTTCCTTACCTCCTGGTGCACACACATGACTCGGGTCAAGGTCTGCTTTGTTCGTCAAACCCTTTCTCTCTCCTGTTTCTGTGTGAATGCTAAACCAATGCAGAACTAAATGCAAAGGTAAAAATCCATTTTACTGGCATTTGACATGCTGAAAGGTACAGTATTTCTGGAAACAGAAAACTTGTGTGCTGTGACTGACTGATGGAAAATGTAAAGCTGAATAGCTTGGTAAAAAATCCAAATAATCTATTTTCTCTGAAGCTCTGGCTTTCCAAGTAGCAAAGCAGTAACCAAATTTGGTTCCTCAGAGGCTTGCATGGTCATTAGGTATTTAGTATTGAGTAAATATTAGCTTTAATGGTCTGGTGGATTTGTGGTACTGCGTGTGATTACTGTGTTTTATTAAGAGGCATCTTTAAACATCTGTATGATAAATAACTGCAGCATTATGTCAACTTGTATCTGTCATGTGAGTTCAGACACAACCAGAAAGGCAGTATTTCTTCTGTGTCAAATGCACATTTTTGATGGTTTTTTCTTCCCCAGAGAAACAAGCAGACTTTTGTTCTCTGCAGATCTCTATTGTCCTTCTGCTGCTTTACACTAGGGGATGAAAGTGGAGGGAGTGTTTTTAAAATTATTATTGCTGTCTATTAATTTTTTTTTCACCTGCGCCTATTATTATCCAGAAATAGAAGTTGTGACTTCTTGGGTATGAGTAGAGGGTACAAGAGAACCATTAAGTGCTGTTGATACAAGGTGGCAGCAACTGCAGCTGGCCTTGCTCAGGAACCAAAACTAAAACTGCTGAATGCATAACTAGACCTGAGATAGGTCACAAAGGAAAGCAGGGAAAAAGTCAGTTAACAAATACAGTAGATGCAATATCTGGCAGAGAACCTTCCCTTTTAGACACCCCACCCCCCCAATCATTCCCAGAGTATCCTCTGAAGATAAATTTAGAATCCCTGAATCTATTTGTTGCCTGATTTTTGTTTGTGTAAGTTGATACTGAGGAAAAACGGGAATGCTTCCATTTCCAGGTTTTGGATTGCTGGAGGAGGAAAGGAGGAGCATGGTTAGGAGTAACTGCACATGAGAACCAAAACAGTTTGCTGAACCCAAGGGTCTTTCAATAGCATATGAGCCAACTAATCCTTTGTGGATATAGCTTGTATTGATCTCATTAATGGACCTCTAACAATGAAACTTCCCAGCTGCAGATGGCTTACAGACAAGTGGAGAATACACAAAGGAGATTTACCTTGTTGACTGGATTCTATTATATTCTAATGTATTACTGTGTATAAACACAGATGGATTTTTATTTTAATCCTGTAACCCCTGAACAACTAAACTGGACCTGACAAACTTGTAGAGGAAACTGTCTGGGAATGCTCTTGTTAGATTACTTCTGAATCATGAAAATTTTACAATAAAGATGAGAAACTTTTAAAATCTACATTTATGAGGAATGGCACTGTTAACTTTTATTTCAGTCTCATAAATATTCAGCATACTCTTTCAGTAACATAATAATGAGAAATGGAAAAGCATATGTTGAGAACAACTACAAAGGAAAAAAAGCAGCATCATTTTGTACTTCAACAAGTCTATATATAGAAAATGAGTCATTGCACCCACCTCTGAAAAGGAATGTGGCCACTTACTAGAAGAATATTGCACCACTGTGTGATAGTTATGGGCAGGTAACAATATAAATGTATCCCAGGCCACAGCTACAATTCACTGGCAAAGAGGGGTCCTCCTGTCCTGTGCCTGCTCTGATAAGGAAAGTTTGCCCTCGGCCAACAGAGCATGAGCTGCAAACTTCTGCAGAGGTTTCCTTTCCATTGCCCTGCAAGATCAAAAGCTCAAAGTAGATATGCATTTCTTAAAACAAAAACCAGAAGATGAAAGAAATTCTTCAGCTTTTGTTGACTGTTTGTCTCTGATTGCTAGGCCAAGATTTTATTTTGCATGCTGCACTGATTGCCACGTATTTTCTCTGAGTCGAAGTAAATTAGAAAGTCGAGAAAAACGTTACCATTACAAACAGGTCAGATTTGCACCCAGTCATGCTTATGGAATGATTGAGCACATTTTAATATCTGTGTTTTTCTGGTCTAGGGTAGATTCACAACTCTTAACCATTTTCCTCAGATTAGGAAGAAGATAGACTTACAGCACCAGAGTTAATGAGTGGATATGGTCTCCTGAATTCCATACAGGAGAAGGTCCTTAAGAAAGACTGCAGGCCATCCTTCAGCTGAGAAGAAAGCTGTATTGGACCCAAAGATGATTAGCTGCTGCCCTGGGTCCTCCCACTTTCACGTGTTCCTGGGTATATCGTAATTCAACAAACACATAGAAAAGCACCTCCAGGGCAGCACTGTGGGGCATTGAGGGGAAAGTTAACGGGATGAAATCTGGCTGTGTTATGGTGTGAGAGTGAGTGGTGGTCGATTACTTCAATCCCAGACATGGATTTGTAAAGAAGATTTCTGCCCAAGTGAATTATGTGAAATTATTTGCAAAGCTGACAGTTATTAGTGGCAGATCTAATTGGAACATCATGGGAGGACTGGAAATTTTTGCAAAAGAGGCTGAGTGGTTTTGTCAGTTGTATGTATGCCAGTAAAATCGCTGACAGTTTAGGGATCCGAGGCTGCATATGCTTAAACAGCAAATGAAGCCCTGCTAGCGTGGCTGCATTTCTGTGAACAGTTTGTGAATGCCTGAAGCTTTACCCTGTTTTACTTGTGAGGTTTTTTCTAGTAAATTTATGTACTACTGGAGACAAATCAGCGTTGTGCCGTGTGTTTAGTCCTGTCTGGAGTGCAGGTGCACAGCGCCAATGGTTGGGGCTCACCTGGGTCCTGGGGATTTTCCTGTTACTTTTTAATGCCAAGGGTGGACACGTGAGGAGGAGGCGACCCTGCGGAGGGGGACTGTGGAGGGCTGGGGAAAGCGAAACTGGAAAGCCCCTCTGGGCCTTCTGGATCGCAGGGTACTGATTGGCTTTGTTCTGAAATTCATTTTTAAAAAGGGAAAGTGTGTTATTTGTATTGGGGAAAAAAACCCAGCGCTGACTGGAGAGAACACTGGGGGTGTGGGGTCTGAACGTGATTTTTGTAACTCAGGAAGGACCTAGTTAACTTCCCTCACTGTGTCTGCTCATTTTCTGTCTAAAGTTTGGCCTCCTGTGGGACACAAACCCCTCTGGTTTGGGCCAGGCCAAGGGGGATGCAGTGCTGGTGAGGGGGACCTTCAAACCATAGCCCTGCGTGTGGGATGGGGGGAGGAAGCCGGCCAGCTCCTGGAGCTCTTCCTCATAACCCACACTCTCATTCCAGCAGATCTTAGAAACAACCTTTGACAGGCTTTTCTGTTTCTATTTGGAATTTTCAGCGTGATTTTCCAAGCAAAAAAGGCTGTATGATCGCACTGTCTATGAATTCACCTCATTCCCTCACCAGGATAGATTTAAACTAGCTTGCTGGTTTTCTACCATGTTTGACAATGCAGAAGAGGTCTCAAAAGTGACTGAGGCTCACAGAAATCGCATAACATAGCATCTGGGGAGAGGGAGGCAACCCAAATTCATGCCCTGCTGAGGGTAAGGCAGGCAAAACTTGGGACCAGAAGCAGCATTTGGCTGTCCAGTGTGAAGGGGGTGGTGGTCTAGTGGCCATTGCTGTGAACCAACCCTGGACAGCCCTTCCTTGCCAGGGGGCAGGGAAATGGGGTACCACAGTAAGAGCAGAAAATGTGTAGGATGTGTAAATCAACGCCTCCTTGTGTACTGAACTTTGGCTGTCTCCCTTCTTCAGCTGGCATGCTAAATGTCTGCACTCACTTGTGCTTTCCTTTTACACAGAGCTTTTAAGGAGTTGAGTTTACTGAAAAATCAGGCTTTGGCACTTAAGTCACATGAGGCATGGCCTCATGAGGAAAGGAGATGGTGGACAGTGGGATTTAGAATCCTGCTCAGCTGCATCAGGGCCTCTCCAGTCACAGTTTAATTCACATAACCAGAGCCTTTGAGGCAGGAACTGCATTAGAATGATGGAAAAGGCCACAATCCCAGCCAGCCTGTAACCAGCCTCTGTGTTGATGAGATAAAAATCCTACTTGGTGCAGTGAGGTCCCCGTGTCACCTCACTACCCTGTTCCCTGCTGGCAGTAGGGTAAGGGCGTAGCCATAACCCGGGGACACAAGCCAGCTTCTGCTGAGCACCAGAGGAACATGCCAGTATCCTTGCTCTTAACCTGTTCCCATGACACCTGCTAAAAGATAAAGTGTTTTTCCCGGGGGCATGAGACAGTCCTGTAAAAGCCCTGTTCGTAGCACAACTTCCAGTGGAGCCAGAGCATAAACCTCTCTTGCACATTCCTGGAAAACTGAAAGCAAAGTTGTCGGTTGTGTTGCCTGTGGCTCCCTTGGTACTGTGAGAGTTTGTCCCTGTCAGTCTACACGCAGATGCATCCTCTGGGCGAGGGTGGATGTGCCCTGAAAAGGCTGTGGAGACACAGAAGCGGGATACGGTTATGGGGTGGGACCCCGGTTTTCTCTGGGCTCTGGGCAGCTTGCTCCGAGCACTGCAAAGCCGCGCTGGTGCAGCCCTTCCTCCAGAAGTCACGCTGCCTTGCGCTGCGGGAGGGACATGGGACTTCTTGTGCCACTGTGGGGAACAACCCTGACAGCCTGAGGGCGAGTGTCGTGACTTCCAGAAGAGGGGGCAGGAGGGGGAAGCCAAGTTTGTAGGAGGTGCTTTCCAACTAACAGTTTCAGAAACCTTTAGCAGCTGTTTTCCACCAAATTCTCTACAAGTTGCAAAGACACGGCAATTGTTTGAGACCAAAGGAATCTAGGGCCATCCATGAGCAGCATTGCTAGCAAAACCCACTTTTTCAAAGTTAAGAAAATACTCCACTAATGCATTGCTGTGTACCATGAGACAGAGAGTAATGTCTCTTCTTCAGCTTAAGTGTGTTTTTTTGCAAAAATAAGCAATGTCTCATGAGTGAAGTGCATCACTGAAAATATATTCATCTAGATTTTGTTTGTAGCCTCCCTTCTAATTTTTTTCCTGATCTTGAGGAATGTACAGAAAGCTTTCAGAAACAAGAATTTATTTTTGAAACAAAAAGTAAAATAATTGTTAACACAGAATCTTTACAACTAGTGAGTATATGCATCTCCCAGTGGTGCAGCTTGAAAGTTAAGTTCTGGCACTCAAAGCTGACAGATTTGGGGAAACAATGTTGAATTCTTCACTAGGGTATGCTTTTTTATATGCAGCTGAAAAACAGGATTTATATTGAACTAAACTTTTTAGGACTTCTCTGATATTAGACCTGTGTAAACAGCTTGGAAGCCATTTGATGGCAAAGCATTCATAAAAATTGTGTTATAAATTCAGCTTTTTCAGAGACACTGATTGATAGTGGAGTTAATCTGGCTTTAGGTCCTCTAATGGTCTAGTATCAAAAGCACCACGGTGATGGTGACGTGCTGCTTATACCAATGCGCTGCCTGTTCAAGGAAAGGTGTCATGGACTAGTTTTACCCTGGCAAACTTTCTAGAGTAACTACTGGGAGGTGGCCTCAGTGGATCCCACAATGGTGTTTGTGGAGTCCAAGCCTAAGGTGTAGAAAAGAATTGTCAGCTTACCCTCCTGAGGGATTTTTATTAGCACAGATTTTAGACTATGGAATGGCCTGAAAGTGTTGATTGTAGGGTGTTATTCCTCACTGGAAGGAACTGCATTTCTTTGTTAGGGCTCCTTTCTTTAATGTTAGTTTCCCTCCAGGGTATCTGCAGTTGGGTTTTGTTTATTGTGTGGGAATTGTGGAAATTTTCTAGTTCAAGGAACTATAGTGTGAGGGTACTTCCTCAAGATAATATTATACTACAGATAACGTAAAGGTATAGGTGGCTAGGAGCCACTGAACTGGGCTTCTTGTTGAGTTTTGTTTCTCTCCTTTGACAGGTGTTCAGATAACTGGTAGGATAAATATAATTTTTATTATGCTGTTTTATAAGGTACATGCTTATAATTCCCATTTTTCCTTTTAACCAACCCACAAGCTGAAGAGCTTCCCCAGAAAGCTTTGTTAAGTATTTGTGTTTCAGGACAACTGTAGGAATATGCAGAGCTGCTGCTGGCAATGGGCGTACACTGAGCATCTGTTATGTTTGTTATAACTGAAGAATAGTATAGTAAAAACCCAGGGATGTAGCTTAAGCGATCCAAAATAAGAAGCAGATCTCAAGTCAGCCTGTAATTCAGGTTTATTTCAGTGCATTGTGTTTCACAACAAGAACAGTCAGAAGAAAAGGAACGTAGAGCAGGTTTACTCATAGCTTGATGTTCTATCTGCACACAAGCTAAACGTGTTGAACTCTGCACAGTCTGTATTCACCACACTGGGTTGTAGCTGTGTGGCTTCGTGGAAGAGTATTTACAATACATGGTTAGCATTAAACTTACCAAAGCCTCACTCATCTGGAATGTGTTCTTCTTTCCACAGAAACAATCCTGAAGTTAAATTTCCCCAAATATTTTTGTTTCTACGCGTTACTAATTTCACGAGCAGCAAACCATTGGAGGGCTGCTTTTAATTGCTTGCTTAAAAATACCTTTGTATCAGCCTCCCAATCTTGCAGCAGTTCTTACTGAGCCAGTTTCACTGTATCACTAGATCGTGTTTCTCCAACATTTTAATGTATATAACTACTATAAATGTTATGGCAGACAATGACTTCCCCCCGTACCAGAGGTTTTTTTAGCTATAATTAGAAACATTTACTAGTCCTGGGCAGAGGAAAGATGATCTCTGACTCCTACAGGCCATACAGGCAGGAGCTGGTGGTGTAAGCATCATTATCCTTTACTCAGGTAGAAGAAGCCTTGCTTGTGGCAGGCGATTTTACTGTAATAGTATAAGGTATGATGTCCGGAATAGATGCACCTCCTCCTGTTGTAGGAACCTGCCCCTTCAAAAAAACTTATGATTTTTTATTTAAAAAAAAAGCAAGGGAAAAATTTGTTTTCAGACATTTTTATCTTGGGAAGGGAAAGAAACGTTCATTCTTGAGTTCATTCACCAAAGAGTTTGTCAGGAAATTTTGTTGTCCAGCAGATAATAATAAGCAGCACATCTCTGTCGAGAGAGCCTTTCTGCTTAGTTGCTCTAAAGACCACTCCAATGGCACAGAAACTTCTGGTTGCAATCATTGTACAAATTTTCTTCTTCACACCAGTGATATCACTTCAGTGACGCTCAGGCAAAGGAAATGTTTCCCCAGCTCCAGTAGTTGATTAAATGTGAGGGTCTGTGAGCTGTTGACAGCTTAGAGAAAGGGAATTTTGGTCCACTCCATGCCTAATATGGGTCATATATCTTATCCCTCCTTGCAAGCAGGATTTTGCTTGCTTTTCATGTCAACATTCTAAGATGTGCCATTGTTATCAAGAGCAGCGAATAGTATTCAGGAGGGTTGATTTAGCTGTGAACGCTGTTTTCTCAGCCTAAAGAGTCAAGTAGGAGGCTTTTCTGGGAGCAGTTCAGAGCACCTACAGCACAGCTTCAGGTTTGAATCACTGTCCAAAAAAAGCATATTTTTCTGAATCCTTTTGCAAAGTCATTTCAGCTTTTCTAAAAGAACCAGAAGTTGTGAGACTAGCAGCAACCTGGAAGTGGGCTTTGCTTTTTGCTGCTTTGTTCTTTTATTTTCCTCCTCCCTCCCAATATTACGTCAGGTTTGTTCCTGAAGCCTTTGGGAATCACAGAAATTTAATCTACCCCTGGAAGGGACTTCAAGAAACTTCACAGCTTCACTTTTCATGACTCACTCCCTTTTTTCTGTATCACAACTGAATGTCCCAAGATGTTCCTGAGAGCTGTTTTTTATTCGTAAACATTTTTAGTGAACGCAGTTCAACAAGTATTCCTGGGGCATGTTCCCATCCTTAACTGTCCTTACTTAGGGAAAAATTCCCTAGAGTCTGACCTTAATAAACCTTTTCTTCTGCAAATAGAGCCAACTACTTGTCTTTCACTCTGTAAATGTGATGAGCAATTAATTGCTGTCTTCTTTAAATATTGCTAAAATATATTAAGAGTTACTGTACTGCTCTCACATTCCTTCTTCTTAAATTAATCCAGATCTTTCACCCCCTGCTTCTAATTATTCCCCAAAGCCTTCATCTTCTAGAGAGAATTGGAAAATTTCACTTTCCCACTTTGCTGAGTGTTTAATGTTAATGAGAGATTCTTGAAGATGATTGCAATGGTTCACAGGTTTGTGTTTTTCTGGTTAAATTCAGCATTGGATTTCGCCAGAACTGCAGGCCTGACTGCATTTACCCTGTCTTACTTTTTTTATCTGCTTCCTTCCTTATTCTAGTTCGTGTTTTTGACTGATTTTTAGAATAGTGTGAAGTTTCTGGTCATAGGTAAGGTCTTTTTGTAAAGACATGGAGCTATGAAAGCATGGATTACTTTAGTCTCTCTCAATAATTGATTCCTTCTTTCTGATATATTTATAGAATATTCTCTTTTCATCTTTCATGTCTCTCAGTACTTGTATTGCTCTTGTGATGTAGGTTCTGATTTTGGGGCAAGAGAGGTTTGCTGTTATTTCACATTCATTCTTAGCCACAAGAAGTTGTTTCTGTGTTCGATTTTCAAAACTTGTGAATCTGAGCAGCTAATACCTTCTTGCCTACTGTCCTGCTTCTGTCCTGCTTCTATCCTTTCCCTCTGGCAGCTTTTCAGCGTTTTCTTTTTGAAGCCAGTTCCCTGAATTTACTGATGTCTTTTTAAGTCCCATCATCCTCATTCTGTTGCTTCTATTGTTTGTCCATACCCTCAGAGGATAACATCAGTTTCAGTCACCTTTCCCTTCTGAACCCTCAGAAGGTTCTTCCCTGTAAACGAGAACTACGTCAAAACCACCTCTATTGTAACTTCCTGCAACTTTGAAAAAAGAGTTAGTCCCACTGTAAATGAGTCTCCTTTATTGTCAAGCATTTGGGATTCATATTATTTAAATGTAGGTACTGAAAACTGTAGATCCCTAAAACCTTGGTGCAATCTTGGCAGTACTTCTGGGTGGTCATCTAGACAGTGGTAAGTAACAGGTACCAGCAGGGTAGTTCACCTCATTAGAGGAAGAAATTTTGTTGGAGGTGGGAGGGTCCAAGGGCAGGGACAGAAGTGAAGAAAACAGTTTATGTGTCTCCAAGCTGCTTTTTCTGCTATGTCAGTTCAACAAAACATATTCCCTCAATTTACAAGCCTTGTTTTATCTTAGAGGATGGACTTACTTCATCCCACCTCAGTACAAGCTTGTTGTTTCTGGGTAGGTGGTGAGGAGGGGGAAGGCATGGATGTGCCCACTGATGGTGTGGTGTAGCCCTGCCACACCTGAGAAGAAAATTCCTAGTGGCCATCATAGCCTGTTCCATTTGTGGGATTGTTTAAAGCAAAATATCTGTTCATATAAACCACCAGAGCGAAAACCCAGACAAAGCAATTTCTGCCACTGTCCAGACTAGGAAAATGGCCAGTGTTTACCAACTGCTTTAGCTAAACTGTTTGCCTAAAGTAGGAGCTAAGTGGTGTTTAAAACATTAGCTAACACCTTTCCTGAACATGCCTCATCTGGTTTGTTTAGACAAGGCTGGCCAATATCTCCTTTCATTGGGAACGATTAGTCACAGCCCAGAAAAACAGTTTGCCATGGATTTCTCTTAGGTTTGAGAGTGTGGAGACACAAACCTCAGCCCCAGGAATTGGGGATGGTGCTTGCAGTTACACTCTTAGTCATTCATGCCAGTTGTGTGGGTTTTGCTGAAGTACAAATAGTGTTTTTTCATTGCTCGTTTGCAGCTGGTCTGAAGGGAAAACACGAAAAGAGTGAAGTCCTCACAAGCCTCACTTTAGAAAGTGACATTAAAGCCTCACATTAACAAGTGACTTATTTACAGTGATGGTTCTTCCAAGTCAGTGTCAGAAGTTGACTGAAATTTTCTAAGTCAGAATCTGCATGTAGTGGAGAACTCACCACCTTTTCGTCAACAGAAATGTAGATTTCAGTAGGAATGGGGAAAGTGGAAATGTTGTTTCCCAGGCCTCTACCTTTCCGTTGTACATGGATGTGGATGTGTTTGTGCATTGCTGATGAGAATGTTTTAATGATTTGCTGAACATCCCAAGTCATGCCAAAACCAAATGCCTCTCCCTAAATTTTCCCTGCAGCTGCCTCAGTAGGATTATGCCTCCTTTTCATCCATCTTTCAGTAAGTGTATTGTGCAAGAGCATGTAAATATCTGTACTGAGAGGGCAGCTCAAACTGTGCACATGGTACTGTTTAGGCAACTCAGACAGATGGTACGAGTGTAGTTACAATGAAAACAATTCCTTCAACATGGGTGGGGGAACGTTTCATGAATCTTTGGCTGTGTGGAAGCTCTAGCAGGATCTGAGCCCGGGTACAGAGTTATTCCTCAGCTCAGGGCTTTTGCTAGCAGAAAATTGCTTCATGCCATTCCAAGTAGCTTGAGTCCTATAATAGTTCTCACTTCAGCAAAGGTGCAGCATGAAGGGGTAATGCTGGTTCAGCTGCTTTTCATTCTGATCCTTCCTATTGTTTGGCTTCCAAGAAACATTTTTATTTACTCTTCTGCAAAAGAAAACATAAAACAATGGTGGGATTGGTTTTTCAGGCCTTCACATCCTCTGTTAGTCATTTACACTGCTGCAAAACACTTCCCACAGTGCCAGACCCATCTTCTGCATTCTAATTCCCTCATGCACAGGTGAGGTGGTTGGAGAAAACAGAAGAGTAACCAAGAACCCCTTTTGGAAATAAGAACCAGCAGCAAATCTTACCAAATCAGACTCCCCATATGCAGTGGAATGGGTGTCATCCATCCATCCATCCATCCATCCATCCATCCATCCATCCATCCATCCATCCCTGCCCGACTCATTCGCTTGCACTGATTCATTATTCACCATTTGGCTGCATCCCTTTTAAAACGGGGACTTGGCAGGGTGGAAAAAAACTGGGGTGAGAGGAAGCTCGGAGAAGGCGCACTCGGGGCGGTAATTGCAGTAAATCTGTGCTCAGCCTTTTACTTGAAAACTGTCCTGGCCATTTGTCTTCCTCTGGCAGGGTGCCTTGGCTGCTGAATGCTGCTCTGCAGACGCTCCCCCCACTCTCCTCCAGCGTGCAGAGTCCCTCCTCGCCTTCCTGTCCTTGGCCACGCAGGAGCACCATTTCCCTGTCCCCCCAGCTGCTTTTTGCCGGAGCTCCCGGGTGACTCCGATGCTGAAATATGCGTGACAGACAGGACCTTGCTCGGTCGAGCAGCTGTTGCTAGGGACGGATGTGACATTTAGTGCTAGTACAAAGGGTCAATTAGATAAGGGCCCTAAAGATAATTTCTGTAATATGGGGTTTGGTGGTTTGGAGTGGGGGAGACAGCAGCAAGAATTATGCAGCTACTAGCAATCTGGGTTATTCTGTTTATTTTTAACAATTTCAAGCAGACAGGTGTTACCACCTTCAGATATTAAAGACATGCTTAATCTCTATGGAGACATTTGCTTCACCTAATGAAATGAGCTGCAGCAATCAATTTTATTCTGCACCTATTGATCATGTCTGTTTTAGGGAGACAAATACAAGACAACCTTAATTAAGAGGATCTGTCTCTTCCTTTAACAGTGCTTTCCAGCAGGAAGCTTTCACATCTCATGTTGTACTTTTTGATAGAAAGTATCTCTTCTATTTGTGTCAAGATGAAATGGGAATCAAAAGCTTGCATTTATATCCCCTGTACTGATTTTAAAAGAACAAAGTAGTTTGTCTTTTTAAAGTGCCTAATTCAATTTATTTAGATTTATTGTACCATGGGAATTTGAAAATCAATAACTTTAGCTGCCAGGTGTGCTCTTTATTTATATATATTTTTTTAAAGATTGTGAATGTGGATGACATCTGTCTTTTCTAAATTGAGCAGCTTCATTGCAAATAAATAAAAAGCATAGGACTATTTTTTCTTTAGCATTTATGTTTGAGGATATTCTCCCTTAGATTCTTTCCTTCCCTTCCTGGCCATATTTCATATACAATACATGCTGTTTGCAAACTAGTTAGTTTGCCTTCAGCGCAGTCCTCCAAGAGAAGAGCTCCAGGCAATCTAATGGTTATTGTCGGTGTTGTGGAGGGAAGCTAAACTCAACAGCTGCCCTATATATTAACTGAGACACTGGTGCCACTGATGTAGAACATGCTCCTTTCGTGTCTGAGGGCTAAATGTCACTTAAAATACTGTGGTGTGGTTTCTGAGAGAGCTGGTTCTGGATGTAGATTCTAGAAAGCGTTTGCAGTCAAATCTGTGAAGTGTTTGTGGCTGGTATCTGGCAGTGTTGTGTGAAGCTGGCTTGTTCAGCCGACACTGTGAGCAGGTTTTTGCAGGAAAGAGGGAAAAGATGGTAGTGTGATGGCTTTTGTAGCAGGAACAGTGTTCTGCATCATTTCCCTGCCAAAGCAAAGCGCTCCTGAGTGGAGGAATGTTTTCTCTGCTCACAAGCCAGCTGTGGAAAATACACACAGGAATTACATTTAAGAAAATATTTGCTTTTGTGAGGGCAGTAGCATAAAAATAGTTAAGCAGTGACATTGGATAGCTCATGGTAACTAATCACAGTAATGTGGCTCAGTATCGAGCAGTGAACATACCAAACTCTATCAGCAGGGAGCGATTGTAGCGCTCAGTATGTGCTGTATTTCTCACCATCCCAAAGCACGTGTCATCCTCCTCAGGAGTGAGGGCTATTGCATTGCATAGCAAGATAAATTTGGGCATAGTGAAGTGTCCAAGCAAAGTGTTGTATAGCAAAACTGGGAAGGCTGCAAGAGAAACTTTGCCCTTCATCCCCTGAACCTCCAGGTATAAAACAAGGAGTGCTTTGTGGTCTTGTTTGATAGCTCAGCACTAACAGGGTTTCCTGATTGCCTTGTTTCAAACTGGTTTAAGCTGGTTGCAGCATAGAAATCTCTGGCACATGATGCAGAATATCAGTAGGGTTAATTGGTCCTGACTTTGTTAGGGATGCTGAAGCTGTAGCAGTGACTCCATGCCTTGAAGTCTCTTGGATCCAATAAGTCTCTGTGTGGGTGGTGTTAATCCCAAAATGGTTTTGTAATAGCAGCACTTTCACCCAAGTTCTCTTAGTTGAAAACTCCTCTTTGTGCCTCAGCCCACCTTGTCCCATCGTGCAGAGAACATTTGGTCTCATCGTGAAATTTCTTCTTCCATTCTTTCAGAGTTTTGCTGCAGGTGCTTCTCAGGTTAGGGCCAAAAAGATTTTTTTACTTCTGAACTCAAGTTAGCCAAAGTAGTTTCCTTTTATGGGAAAGCTATGTATGGCAGCTGGGGGAAAATGGGAGTTTATCAAGTTGCTCTAAACAAAGGGAATAATTTGATTCTTCAGTCTTTTAAGCCCCACCTTTTGTGAAGCTGATAGCTGTTTTTAGAGAATAGTGCTTGAAATAAGTACACTTAAAAAGTGTCTACTCAAAGCAGTAATTAAAGTGTTTTTACTGAATTGACACTGAGAACTTTTTTGTGAACAATGATGGACTTACATAAGCTCATCTTTATTTACATAAAGTTCAATAAAATAAGCTATTTCAATCTATGGATATTTTCTTCCTACTCCTCCTTTCTAGGATATAAATTTGATTTCATTTGACTTTCTGAGACATTTTTTGCCCCTATAAGGAAGTTCAACATCTCACAGCAGTATGCTTTGCTTTGTTTTAGTTCTCTGCTGGGTCTCTGAGTGAAGTTTGGTGTTCTTTAGATGCTGCTCAAGAATTCAACATTCTATTTTGGTTATTTGTAGGAAAACAGTTGTTGCTGGACATCTGCTGCTTGTGGTATTTCATGCTAGAGTTAATGCTGTTGCACTTCTCAGCCTGAATTAGTAATAAGTACAGTTTGACTTATATGACTTCGAGAGATGGGACTTATCCAGGGCCTTACTGAGAGTGGGATGAAACATTATGTGAAGATGGATTTCTAAGGCCTGCGATGATGGATATTGTGCAGCCAGCATAAAACCACTGCGCTTCAGAGCTCTAGTCTTTCTTATTGTTATTTTTCTACTCAGACACTTGCTTCTCACAAAAAACAAACTTAAATGATTCATTAATTTAATGATTCAGCCAGCCCCCGTTTGTTCAATTTAGCCTGCACAGATTAAAGGGTCGTTGGTCTTGGACAGACAGACTGCAGAGAAATGAGCTCTCCAGGATGATTAGCTTGAGAGAAGGGGACTCTCCAGGGCTTTTCTAATGAACTGAGAGCTCTTTAAGGGGCCTGCTGGTAAGAGAGAGTGCCTTGTGCTTTTCTGTCTCCTTTCTCTGTCTTCTTGCTCATCATTGCAATACAAGTAAACCAAACAGAAAAGCCATGATTCATACACAAAAACTTTAGAACAATGTATTTTACAGCTGAAGACGGTGTTTTGTGTCCTTTGAGACACTGATGCTTAGATAGTTTTCTGTCTGGCCTTTTTCTGTTTTAAAGCTTGTCAGTCATAGTAGTATTTAATGACTTCTCAAAGGCCAGTTACCAAATACAGGGCTTTGTGGGGTGTTTCTTTTGTCCCAAATAGCTTTTTTCCAACCTTGACAGTGGATGGGGTTTCTTTCTCTTTGATATCATTTAAATATGGGACCAATTTATCCAACAGCAGATTGAAAAATGGGAGTTCTGGCACATATGGAATATTTATTCTTAAAATTGTATAATTGGAAATGTTAGACCTGTTGAAGTACCAGGTTGCGTTCAACCTACCTAAATTCCACTGGAATTTCCCTCAGAGACGGTGCTCTTCAATTCCTCCTCTCTGCTGTCCTGTGTGTGGTTGAGCTGCCTCAGCCTTTTCCAACAGGTTCATCCAACGGCACCAAGTTGAGAGTGTATGACTGCATTTCAGAGAGCCACAATTCCTGCACTGCTATCTCTGTAAAGCCTGTGGGATTAAGGCACTCTGCTGTTGTGAAATGTTTTCTTGGTTTTATTACTGCAGCGATAACATCTCACATTGCTTTTTCAGTGGCAATATTGCACCCAAGAGGGCAACAGTTCATGCATTAGCACTACTACAAATTAACACTGCTTTTCCCTTTCTCTTTAAAGTAAGGAAGTAGCATCCCTTTTTAATAAACAGATGAATTTGAGGCAGAATTAAAATTCCTTTTGAAAGGCAGTTAGAAAAGCTATTGCAGTGAGGTTTTAAGAGCTCAACCCAGAAGGCAGTTTGTCATTGTGCATTCCACAGGATGGAAACTCTCTTTTTAAATTAATGAGGCTAGTTAAAATAATAATAACTCACCCATACACAGCTTTAGGTATCAAGGGCTCGCTGCTAATTCTGGCAAGGCAACATTTGCTTACAACATGGAGGCTTAGCTTTCAATGACCCTTTTCATCTCAAGGTGTGGGAATCTGCTGTGCAGTAGAAATGGAGGGGGAAAGGCTTTTTCTCCTTACATAGAATCTTTCTGCAGTTTGCTTGCACTGCACAGCACAAGTCAATTGGAAATTCATGGAAGAGTGTGTTTTGAATGCAGCTGAGTTTCCCACATTGAAATAAGTGGTGAGGATTCAATAATTTTGAGGTTGGTGGCCAAACATGCTATAACACCACTTAGTATGCAGTCACAAAGTAGAATTGACTAAGTCATTTGACATGTGAACTGTGCTTACAATGGAAATGTTATTACAACTTCAGCTTCTTAAGTTTCTGTTTAATGGTTAAATAATATGAGCAACATTTGATTATTGTAATGTTGCATTGATTTTAAACCACAAGTTTACTCAGATGGTAATGATTCTATTTTCTTTTTAGGAAACTTAGCAGAAAGACTTTCTTCTTTGAGGAAAAATACCAGTTAGTGGGCATTTTCAGGGCATCTCCATGGCACTGTTTCTGAAAACAAAGCGTAGGAAGGAGCATATGGTATTACATCTGCGGAGTGTTTGACAGTAACCAGATGCGGGTTTTTCAGAGGTCAATTTACAGAACTCAGAAGAAAGCAGTTATTCTGCCCAAGGAAGCTGCTCCTCTGAAAGCCAATAGCTTTGAGGTTAACATAAACTCTAAAGTGTTAGACACGTAACTCCTTCACCACTTGCCGTTTCTGAACTTCATTTCTGGACACCTCTATGAGCAACTGTCCAGAGATGGGTCCAATTTTTCCTTGAACCTTGATCAGATTTTGGCTTTATTAGAATCATTAATATTTTTCAAGCTTTACTAAGGGCCTGATAAACTTTTGACAAACCCACTGGACTTCACTTATGAAAGATAGTAAAAGATTCTGATATCCATTCTGCTGGTATTTTGTGACAGCACATACTTCTGTCAGTCACTTCCTTACTTCAGGTATGCAGCCACAGTCTCCCATTTCATTTTGTGAGAACACCTTCTCCTCCCATGCCCTCGATCATTGTCATTTGTTTATAAATCCTGAAAAGTTCTCTTTTCTTTTTTTAGTGGAGGGGATATTTTGGCACAAAGTCTTCTAGATGAGAGTGAGCCATTGGTTTATACAAGTCTTCCCTACAACTTTATGGAAAGGGAACACTTACCATTTGGAAGATGGATGGGTTTCCTTTTCCATTGCTCTGTCCTTAAGCCCTGCTGATATAAAATTCTCATTTTAGATATTCAGTGATTAAGTATGAAGATCTCAGTGAAGCGGAGGTCCATCAGAACCCAAATTGCAATACTGAGATTGTTTTAATCATATAAATGACTTCTGTTCTATAAAGACTTCAGTGTCTGAAGAGATTAAATCGTAGTAGTGAACAAAACCAGTATTTAAAATGATGTGATTAGGAAGATGAGCAAGTTTTTTTTCATTATAATGTGAAACTGGCACATGAAAACCAGCCTGAACATTTAAACTAACGGAGTCATTCTTACTTTGCGTGTGTTTTATTGTTTCACATTCGTTATGTTTGTGTCATTGACTTTTGTAGTAACTCCGTAATACGAGCAAATTGTCACCAATAAAGCAGATGGAATGAAATTCCTTTGATATAATGTAATTAAGAAAATAAGCACATTGTAGGAAGAAGCTAGTATGTTGCTCTCTCTCTCATGCAGCAGGAACTCATCATCCATGCCAACTTCTTTTGGCAAAGCATGAGGGTGCTTTTTCTCTTCTTAAGCAAAAGATTGTTCTGTTTGGTTTTCCTTTTGATTTTGTGTTAAAAAGTCTTACATAGATGATGATGCTCATAATTACTGCTATCTCATTGAAATGGGTGAGAGTTTTGGCCTCATTGGGATCACTGCTGAATCCCTTAGTTATACAAGCAAGAGTGCATTTTCCTCATAATTAGAAAATAAGTGTTTCTAATAAATAAAATAATTTGAGTATTTATTCAGTATTTTATTCTCCATAAGCCAACTGAGATGTTTAATCCTTAGACATGTTAATTGACACACTGTATTTATTAAGAAACTGTGCCATTTAAAAAGTCATGCTCGTAAGATAATAATTAAAAAAAGCAAGATGGAAGGCTTAAGCATCATTTTTGACCTGTCTAAATTATTATGTAGCATCTCTGGAGTTTGAGATTTCCCAGCTTCCCTAGGCAATCTGTTTCAGTGCTTAATTATCTTCACATTTAGAAAGTTGTGTTTGTTCCTTAAAAAAACAGAGAAGGAAGATAATGATGATAATCCGCTTTTTTTTTTTCTTTTTTGCTATTAAGTTCTTGTCCTGGCTAACAGTGAAGAACATGAAGAACAGAACAGATGATTTTCCTTGTTTTTGCAGTAGCCTTTCATATATTATCATGTCAGTCTTGCAACTGCTCCACTTCTTACAGTATTACTTTAATCATCTTTGTTCTCCTGTTGGAGCAGAATAGAAGCATTGCTGTCTGAGCCATGCAGACCAGGTTCCTGTTTATATACCAGTACCAGAGTTTCTGTTGTTTTTTTCTTTAATATCTGACTCAATTCCATATCACGTTATGAAATATGTGTCAACTGCAGTGTAGTTTTGCTTACGAAAAAGAGGTGAAGAGGTGTTGGATTATGGTATATAAAGGGGAAATGGATATTTTTGTAATTTAAATGCTGTTTTCTAACATTACAGTTTTCTGTAGTTCTTATAGGGAATGTTGGTAAATATTCACCGTCTCTGTTTCACAGAATCACAGACTGGGTAGGGTTTGAAGAGACAGCGGGAGGTCGTCTTAATCCAACCTCCCTTCCCAAGCAGGGCCCTCTGGAGCACGTTACTCTGGATGGTACACAGATGGCTTTAGAGTATCTCCAGGGAAGGAGATTCCCAATGGTAGTTGCTTGTGGCCACTGAGATAAATCAAAGAAACTGCTCACATTTTTGCAAATGGTTGATTTATCTTGTTTTCAGGAAAAAATCCTTAAGCTAAATACAAGACTTAACAGGTCTCGTTCAAAGCAAATCAGATGAGGCTGAAATTAGAGTGGGAGCAATGGAACAATAAAGAAGTGGAATAGAGGAAAGATAGTAGAAATTGCAGCAACTATGTTGTTTACCATTTATGCTGTGTTCTATTAGTTTTGAATTGATTCATGTTAATAATTACAAATTACTATCTCACAGGGTCTTGTTGGATTGTGGTTTTCTTTATTCTTAATGAGGTGAAATGATTCTTTCAGCAATGATCTCTGGATTGTTTCCAGCGCAAATCTGGATCTTGATTTTGTTGAGCACCAGAACTTTTTTGCAATATCCTTAATATTATGGCATTTCAATATTCCTCATGTTCTTGAGATGTGTTCAGTTGGAATATAAAAATGCAGAAGGCACCACAGCCTGAGTTGATTGACTTGGAAAGAATGATAGAAACTTAAAGAGATCGACTGCAAAACTGCCTATCAGTGTCACTGAAGACGTGAGGAAACATGATTTCCATCTTTCCAACAACTTGCACCTTTGTCTCTGTTGTCCTTGCAGCCTACAGCACTAAGGAATTCAGTGCAAAGACACCTGAGCTGGCTGGTTGCAGTCAGGTTGAATGTCACTGACTAATGACCTCCCTAAATTAGCATTAGTGCAACCTAATAAACTCACCTTAAACTAGAGTTAGTAAGACTTACACGGTGTTGAACTGTGCCATGCCAGACATTTTGTCTTGAGCCAGCAATAACTCATTGCACTGTTGTCGTGTAAACCTGTCCACTGCCTCACAGATGTCCTAAAAGATGAACAACTTAAGGTTTCCGTGTATGGCCATACGTTGAATAAAACCCCCATAAATTTTTATTTGATGGCAGATCTAAAGGAGATAAAGGACTGCTTGAAAGCTGTGAAAAAAGAAGCTCTTGGGAGAGTTAGGCAGCGTTGTTAAACTAATGCAATCTTGAACCTGTGGGACATAAGATGTCTTCAGGTAAACCAACATTCCAGGCCCATGTGCTAGAACTCCATCTCTTCGAAGGGAATTTGCATGAGTAGCACTCTGTTCTTTCACAGTTAAGCATCTTCTTTTGTGACTCCCTAAGCATTTTCACTCTGAAAGGTGTCAAACCTGCAATACTTCAGTTTCAGGTAGAAAAACTGCATTGAAAATTAGACTAGGAACAAAACAGAGAAATAAATGTGAAAATTCAGACTCATAAATTCTTGCTTATTGTCTTAATAATATTTGCTAACAGTGCTTCTGTATTAGATCTCACTAAAAGTTTACCATAATGCAAATGTTCATCTTAATGCTAAAAAATGCAAGAGAAGGAAAGCATAGATAGTTATAATAAATGCATCATTTTAAAAAATATGGTAGACTTCAAATTTCCCATTAGGGTATTTCTTTACATTTTAATTTATTCCTTCTCCTCTAAGAAATCCCTCAGAATAAAACTGCTTTGGCACCTCTAATTTAATATTTGTTTCCTAGTGAAAAATTCTGCAAATTAATGTTCAGACTGATAAACACGCAGATCTCATGATCTAAACTGAAAGCAATTGTAAAAGGTTTTATCTTCTCTCCTTCAGTGCATTTTGGGCCACAGGTGACATGGAGAGGATTGAAATAGGACAAATTATATAGACATTATAGATTAAGTATTAATTCTATATTACAGCCAGAACTCAAACGGAATTGGGCATGTGTTCAAGCTTCATAGAATTGCTTAGTTTCAGAGTTACGGCCAAATTATGATCTGTGCTACGTACTGGTGAATCAGCCAAAGAAAAGGGTGTTCAGATCATCTTTCATCCGAGACCAAAAGACTTATCAAGATCTGAACTTCTCAAGGAACAGCTGCAGGACTGAAGGCTGTCATGGTCTCTTAGAAGATGTGCAGCTCTGGGATGTATGCAGAACACACTGTGGTTGAGAACCAGGTTCAGAAGCTGAAGCAATGTATCATACTGTCATTTTGAAAGGGAAAGGGTTTTAGAACCCAGCAATCCAGGGTAATGTGAAATGCGTTACCACTTAAGCAGCCAAGCAAAAGCAGACAGAGACCTGCTGTCCTTATTGTTGTACCCAGCTCTGAAACGAAAAGCTTCAGGGTATAACTGAAGATTTATTGGAGAAAAAAACCCCCCAAATCTACTAACGTGTGAATTTAAAAGAGATGAGAGAAATAACCAGGCTAAAAAATGTGTGCCATCCTCAAAAGGAATAACAGCTGTTGTTTGGATTGCAATGAGAATTTTAAGGAGGTGTTTGCTTTCATCCTTGCTGCTATCTTGTGAAGTGGTGTGAGCCACTGTGACCAGGAGATGTCAGGGCACAAATAGTGCTGGCCCACCCAAAACCAACACTTGGGAATAAAGAGGATTAAAGGAGTTTTCTAAGCTTCTCACACTGTCTTGAAATAGCACGTTGGAAAATGTGGGTTCCCTGGCAAGGGAGAGAAGGGAAGACTGCTCTGTAACTTACCCTAGGTTTTTGTTCCCAGGTCAGCCTAATGCCTGAGGTCACTGTCTGACAGGATCTTTGTGGAAAGTTCAGCATGATTTATTTTTCAGTGAAGAAATACTTCTCTGTATTTTAGCTCCTCACCAAATATGCATCCATCTTAGCACACCACTTATCACCAGCTCCACCCACAGGATTCCTTTATCAGGGAATAGAGGAATTCAGAGGCCTGTGCTTCCTTTATGTTTTAGATATGTCCAACTACTGAGAAGCTGAGTGAAGTTTTCGTCACCCAGTTGGCCCTGATGCCAAAGGGCACAAAGTTTCCTTAAATAGTGGATTGCAAACATCATTGTTCTCTATTTTTCTGAAGCCAATAATTGTATTACATGTGGGGAGTCCCCTAGGTCACAACATGCTTGTAAAATTGCTCACTAACACTGTTATCCTCTTTGCTGAGTTGCTGCAGCTTCTAGTGGTAGCATTACTTTGACCATCCTGCCAAGAAACAGTGAATAAAGGTTCAGGACTACTTCCTTTTGTACAAAGTCCAGTATTTCATATTGTGATGCATGGGCACTATGAATATAATTTTGAAAATATAATGAAGCACAGGTAGTAGGTGAATATGGCAGGAAACTGTAGAGGTTAATGAAGATTAAGGAAGACTGGGGCAAAATGAGATGAATGGACATGATGGTATATGAAATGCATTTTTGTCACAGAACAAAGAGTAAAAAGATTGATTTGTGCACGCTGGGGAATTTTAAATTAGCAGCCATTGATTGTGGGTGGAAAAATATTTTTAGGAATAAAAATATTTATTTATGTAGCTTCCACTGTGGGAAGCTGAATGAGCATATCTGCTCATTGTATCATGGTGATCTAACAGAACATATGTCAGAAGAGGACAGTAAATAATATTTTCCATTATTAGTAGTAGGCATTTTCTGTCATTAATCCCATTCTAGTGCTGCTGCATCCTTGGTAGAAAAGTGATGAGAGCTGAAAAAATTATGCCCTACCCAAGGTTTGGAACACGTCCACCAGTAACCTCCCCCTTTTTTCTTTATAGAGAAAAACTTCTCTGCTTCAGACCATGAATTATGGTGAGTGATGGAGGTTAGGAAGAAGCTTCCTTCTGTGTGCAGTTTATCATCTAATTTTACTCTGAAGAGTTTCTTTCCTGTACTTACACTTTATCTGTTACCATGCATGATCAATTACTGGATAATTACCCGATCCATGATCAAACACTGGTCAGACTTGCATTGATTTTTGTATTGATTATGTATGCTTACATTACAGGTTGTTTTGTATCTGATACAACAAAAAATCGAACTGCCTTTATTGGTGATCAGTTCTGTACAGGCTTTAAGTCCCAGCTGGGACAAACTTGAATATTAAGGAGCAAACTAAACAGGGAAAAATTAAAAATGGATGCTGTTCTGCCGTGTATTCTTGAAGCAAGAGGAAAAAACCCACAAACTTTGCATTCAATGCTGCAAACTCTTTTGGTTATAAAGGTATGTGTATGTCATCATAGATATTGACGATCCTAAGAATTTTAGAGAGAGAGACTTGAAATGAGATCAGAAGTCAATTAAAACAACTTTTAATAACAGAATTCAATTTAAATAACTTGGTAATGAAAAGACAATGATTTATAGAGGGAGTTTGTAGATAACTTGAAAGGGTAACAGCAGAGAATGGCCATAGTAATAACGGATATTGTGAAACAATTTCATCTCCACAAAATGTTTGTTTGTGTTGGGGGGACTGAGATAACCACGAACTAGTTCCTTACAGACCTTAATTTCTGTTACACTGTAAGTGTGCAGTGGGGGATCAGGACCTTGCTGTAGTGAGCACTGTGCAAACTCCTAACAAGGGATCCCCATGCAGGCCATTCATTTAAGAGCTGGATTTGATGAACCTTGCGTGCCCCTTCTAACTCAGAATATTCAGTAACTTCTGTCAGAGGTGTTTTCTAGGCCACAGGAAGGTAAGGGATGACTAGTAAGTAGTGTTAATACTCTATTTGTTTTCATGTTCTGAACCACTGAATTCATCTTAGTGTCACATTTTTCAGATTTAAGGATTTTAGTGTAAACTCATAGAGCTGAGAGTTGTGTGGCAAAACTGAGAGTATGGATTATTTCCATTAAAATCTCTGGAAGTAAGAACTAGTTCATGAGCCCTTCAGGTTAATTTTGTATCATCCCATATTATACAGATTTGAACTTGGGCAAAGCAGAAAGAACTTTAACTTTTTTATGTGTCAGCCCTTTTGTTGGTGCAGTGCTTAATTCAAGATATGGATTACCTGAAACTCCCCTGGACTGCAGGGTTCCAGCAGGAACGAAACTGCCCCAGATGACTTCACATGGAAAAATAAGATTAGGTACAAATAACATGGAATTCCTTCCTGACATTTGTATGCAAACTTCACTTGCTAACTCCCACTGAAATTCATCCAAGCTTGCATTGCATAGGACAGAGCAGAATCTCTCAGAAAAAGAGCTAAATGATGTGGAAATCAGCTCTGCTTTTTCTCTAGATGTAATAGAAAAAAATGGTTCCTTGAGGAGATGTGAAACATGGAGTAGCTTAATGAGCTTAGTCTGTTTTTAAAGATTCCTTGCTGCCTTGCAGCATAACATAACCCTTTCCCACATGCATTTTTCCTCGAGGAGTGGCAGTGAAAAAGGCATGTCCAATTTCTGCTTTTTATAGAAATATAGTTCATCTTGTCATGATGCTTGGCCACCTAGTTATATTTTTTCATCCTTTGAAAGCAAGGTATATTGCTTGCTGTTCTTGCTGCTTTTCTATGTAGGTAGCCTTTTTTCCTTTTCTCACACAAGTTTGCACTGCACTTCTCTCTCCTAAGGGCAGTCTCCCATCCTTTCTCTTTTGTATTGATGACTTCCACAGGTCATGAAAGTTTTACTTTAATGTGCTTTATGCTTGTTGTGAAGATACCCAATTTATTTGGGACAAGTCTCTCTCTTTTTGATACTCAGCTTTCTTTTAAGCTTAATTCATATATTATTAGTGTTCGATTCAAATATTTGCTTCTCCCTTTTTTCCAGCCTGCCTCAGTTCTAATCTTTCATTAAGTTTTTGCTTCATTTTTGGGGGATGGATTTATGCAGAATAAATATGGACAATATTTGGACAGGTTGGCATATTACATTTCTTGTGTAAACATGATTATAATAATCTGTGGCCTGTTTTGAACCAGTGTTTGAAGCTCAAGGATTGTAGATGAAAGTGAGTCATGGTGGTCTATTGCATGTAAATATAATAGAAGTTTGATTGATTTCCAAGATCAGTTAGGATTACTTGATTGGAAAGGGTTGCTGTGGGAAAAGGAAGGCGATAACAACAGTAAGCAGCTCATTTCAGCCCGTGATGGCAATCACAGGTTCTCATCACACATTCAGTAACTTGTTCAATAGGGTATTTTTAAACCTTACCTTAGTCCTGCAATAGTGTAAACATTTGCTGGAGTTCTGCCTCAGCGGAGCAAGAAGCAATATTTGCTGGAGAAAAAGGAGCAAGGGGCAGGGTCAAAGCAGCTATTCCTTGGCACACCACAGCCGAGCTGTCTGATGTGCCTCCCAGCCTACCAGTCCCCTCTTGTTTTTCCTTTCAGATGAATGATCTCCAGGGCGGCCAGGTTTCTGTGATCGCTCAGCAGGGGATGTGTGGCATTATGTGTGTGAGGTTTTATGCTTGCTTTGGAAAATGCTGGCTTCACATGCCTTCTCTCTCATTGTGGCCAAGTCCCTAGATTAGAAACGTGTCCAGTAAATATTTAGTTCCAGATATGCTGCCAAAAGATTCCATGCTCTCTGACTGCTTCGAGGTTTGTTAGTGTGAATCAGTTTTTATTATTTCTTAGAGATGACCTTGCAGAAGCAGAAAAAATGGATCTGAGCAGTAATCAAAAACACGAGGTGAACCACCAGCCAGGGAAGGTGTAACTGCCTGACAATACAAGGATACCACTTGTACCCTGTTATTTCCGAGGAATGAGCCGATGCTTGTGGCAGAGCTGTGAGCAATATCTCACCTGTCCCTGGCTCAGCGTTTCTGCCTCCTGGTTCAGTTCTGTGTTGGGTTACAGAACATGAGGTTCTGAGGTGTTACAAACTGTCTTTCTTCATCACACTGTGTCATTTAACTACTCACCTAATTGCAGCAATCCTGTTCTTATTTTGCCTGCCTGAACATATTTACAAAGATAAAAATAGAGCAAGGGAAGAATAGCAGCTGCCAAGGCTGGGTTTAAGTTAGAGACCACCTAGGAATGGATTAAAGGTGAATAACTGTTTTGCCTCAGGACAATAGTGCTGAATGGCAGGGGAGAGGGAGAGGGGGAGAAGAGGTGAAAGGAGCATTGCTAAGGGAGAGATATGGAAAAGTGCTGGTGTAATCGACACATTTACATGCAAGCAAGTTTTAAGCCTGCTGAAGTGGAGATAGGGACGAAAATGAATAAAGAAATCGTAACAGGCAAATGGTGGTACACTGAATTACAAGGGGTTTTGAGGAATGCTTTATTTTGGAGACGATGCCTGAAGGTCTGAAGGATGGCAAATACAGATGGATATCTGAGAAAAAAAATTCATCTGAGTGAACTCTCAGGATGCTCTCCTGGGTGATCTCGGTTGTGATGTCAATTGACAAAGAGAAACCTTGGCCTTAAACCCTGTTTTACAGACGTGCACTCCTTCTTCTTAGAGGTAGGGTCTTATGAGTTGATAGGCAATAAATCATCACATAGGTTTAATTTCAGCTCTGCACTTAGCCTTCATCAGTTGGAAATGCCAGAAAAGGAGAAAGACCACAGTGCATGAGTCAGTCTGAGAATGACTAAGCTGCTAGAGCGATGCAGGCGTGAAAGACAAGTACAACCCTGGGATGCATTCAGTGAAGTGCTCCCTGTGCAAGGGGGGATTAGTAGTTCTGTTGTACACTGAATGAGACCCTGTGGAGTTGGGAATACTGCACACAGGTTTGGTTAGCCAGCCTTGGGAATTAATTTCCTGAAATTAGATGTATGGAAGAAGAAGGGGTTAGTAAAGAAATGGAGAGTTTCTCACACAGGGAAATTAAAAGGAAGTAGCTTCTCCTTAACTACGAAAAAACTAACCCTGAATATTTTAAAATATACTTGTTTACCCTGTTTCATGTATAAATGAGACAACTAAGAGCAGGAGAAGACTGAATTAAACCAGAGGACAGTGTTCAAACCAAAAATGTGTGGCTGTGAGTTAATTCAAGCTGAAGATGGTTGTTTCTATGCCTTCAAACAACATTATTTTAGGATAGCCTATGCTGGCCTTTCCTCAAATATCTGCCCTTCAGCAAAAGTTCTTTGGTCCTTCAGTCACAAACAGAGATTTATACCAAGTTGTCACAGTTGCACCCAGCTGGCCAGCAGCTAGAATCCGAAGAATATTAGTGGAGATTAGATTTGTATACAGCACACATTACAGTGCATTTCCAGCTGCTTCTTCCTTGTATGTATTCACCACACAAACAAATTCATCGTCTGTCAGCATCACGACAGCACGCTTGCCTGCACGCATACTCAGTGTGTTTAGGACTACTGCAGCTTTGGGGCAATCTCTTCAATTACTGCATGCAACTACATCCAAATCTAACTTGGAATATTTTAACCTAGAGCCTTTGCTCCTGTTTGCCTGCCGGTAAGAGCATTGCACCAGATAGAACAGGCACCCAACAGGAGTTCTTTCTTTGCTAGCTGGATGCATAGTATTTATGACCAGTGAGAGATCCACGTGCTAGAGATGGAAAAAGTTAATTAGATTCAAGAGTCACCTACACGAATCTGTGGGAGATCGCCTGTGACACCGCGGGCCCAGGTCTAACCATCTATTTTACATTCTCTCAGTGCTGGAGTAGCAGGCTGTCGCTCTGGCTTATCAGACCACTTTTAAAGGGAGCACAAGCTCTATGAAAACAGTAGTATTGCCTTGACTGTTGGCAGCAATTCTCTTTCCTCCTACCCCTTTCCTTCAGTTATCTTCATTCTGATTTGATACTTTGATGTTCTTTTTAAAAATAAAAAAAACCCAGAAAACTTAGTCAATTCAGGTCTACTAAGTAATGTCAGAGCAACAGCTCCCCCCACCCCGCCCCCCCCCCCAGCTTTGTCTTTTTAGTACTGTTTTAGGTCAAGTTCTGTCATTTTACACCTGTCCAACCTTGTGAGAGGCCTCACTGGGGTTGTACAAGGACAAGCGTGGGTGGATCTCAGTGTTCAAAACCTTACGTGGCTGTTGACAATGTGTGAGAAGGGAAGAGCCCTCTGCTTCCCAGACCCCAAATTAAGCCTGCAGGGCTGACAGCAAAGTAATTTTTGTAATGGTACATGGAGCTAATTTGTTATGAAATCAGAGAAGCAATAAATTTGGAAAAACCCCCATTCCAAGTTTAGAGTAGTCTGGAGGGAAATTACACTGTGAGCTCCACTGTGCTGCTGCTAACTTGCTGTTTTCAAGACTTGGGTAGTGGCAGAATATGGTAGGTTCATCCCCTCTCATTTTCCCTTTCCCGAGCTGGGGAAATGCATATTTCCCTACCACACCTTAAAACCAAGAGAATTCTTGTGGAGAATCCCCACCAGGTTCTCAGGTGTGCCGTTCATTCACAATCCAGTGCTGCTCGTCAGTGCAAAATTGCTGTGACTTTTGAAGAAAGAAAGACTCAGCTGGTCAGACCCTGACATTCCTTGTTGCTGCTGCTCAGAGTGTCCTGCTCAGGGCCAGCTGTTGACAGTGGAAAGGCCCTCCAGCCTCGACAGACAGAAATAGGCTACATCTGCCAGATCTTTGCAGGCAGATGTGAGCCTGGCTGGGCCAGCTAGCATTTGTGTGGCTTCATTACCAGGGTCCTGAGCTGCATTTAGGAGGACTTCTGTCATTAGGGCACCCACATGGTTTTCTGCCTGCCTGCATCATCTCTGAACTCACTAGTTCTGCCTGTGAATACACTGTAGGCATACTCAACACACTCAACACCCTTTGCAGATGAAGGATAGTGAGGAAAAGTTGGGACTGGTGATAAGGCTGGGTTCAGGGCAGTATAGGTTTTGTGTGTCTTCTGAATAGTAAGTGCTGGAGTTTATAAGGCATCTCCCATGCCAAGCTTTTTCCATAAACGCACCAGCCAGGAAGCCTTGGTCAAATGCAGGATTTCTGTGCTTTATTATTCATCAAGGTTCATGATTTTATTCAGCTGTATCATTGTTTCTGAATTCATGACCAGAAAGAAACAGAGGTCCTGCAGACAGTGTAGGCTATGGGAAATTGCAGCATTGCTGAGATAACATAGTTGGTACCAGTACGTCCTGCTCTCATGCTTTCCGAATTACTTATGTTAGAATAAACAAAACAAGAAAATTGTGCCGGCCTGGAAACCTTTAGGCATTCTTTTCTATTTTATGTTGGAAAGATTTAAAGAAAAAGGCATTGTCGCTTTGTTATTTTCACTGCTTCTTTTTTACAAATTGCTTTTAAATGGAACACAAGTAAAACAGGTTTTATTTGTGGTCATAGGAAAATACATCTCTGGGAGAGTCAAGGATGGCCTGGAAGGAAGAAATGATATTCCAGGTTGCTATTTGAAGATAGCCTTCATGGCTGCCTATTGTGACTCAGCAAGTTGGTTGGGGCTTTGGGTGACAGAGTGGATTCAACAGGTTTAGGCTTCAGAGGTAGGTGATAGGAAACAACTGTTATTTATGCTGCTGCAAGTGCATTGATTTATCTTTTGTAGAAATTAAGAGTTTACTCTGACCAGCTGAAGGAGCCAAGATAGACTTTGTCCAAGGGACAGGACTGTGGGGTTAAATCATGAAGAGTAATTGTGCTGTGTTGTCTATGCTTTGCTCCAGCCTCTCCGTGCTGCCACCGGCCGGCCACGCTGTTTGTAATAAATGGTTATGAGGCTGCTCTCGTAGGAGCAGGACTGGAGCTGCATTGTGCTAGAGGCTGTGGAGCTGCATAGTAACAAACTGTAAACTGTTCTCTGAGAGGCCTGATTAAATATGAGAAGGGATATGAAACAAAAATAATCCACAACCAAGCTCTGGCACATAATGATATTAAGTGAGTAGCTGTGGGTTGTACAGTAGGTCTGCTGCAGAGGCGGAAGCTGGGCTGAAGTCTTCTGTGCTGTCATTATCCGTTAAAAAAAAAAAATCTTTATTACTTTTGTTCTCACTTAACTGCTCTAATTTATTCCATCAGGTCTTGTCCAGAGGATGGTGTAGATGCATGTGCAAGTGTGACTGGGTTTACAGCCTTGTCCCTCAAGACTATTTGCTCTCAATCCTCTACTTCCCCTATTACTTTAACTGAAAGATTGAAAGATGCCTGGATATTGCACTGGCACAAATGGGAAGCATCCTTGAGCGTGTTTTGTTTGAACTTAGGCTTTTGTGATTAGCATCTGCCTTTATGCGAGGTACTTTTATATGAAGACTTGTATTCATTCTGGTTTGGGCTAAGGAATAGTTACTTGGTCATTTTAAATGGACACTTTGAAGACATGAGTCAACTCAGCCATTTGCTCCTCAGCTTTTTTTCTCTCCCTGCTTTTTCATCTGTTCGATGGAGAATTGGAAAGCAAAGAGGGGCTATTGTCTGAATTGATCCTTCTCTCCAAAGACCCAGCAGTGGCCAAGGAGGTTTGGTGTGGCTGCGTTATTTTTAAATATGCAGGGACAGGAAATTCTGAAGTGTAACTTTTATATTTGTGCTTGTTGGGAACACCAAAATAAATTAAAAGCTTGGGAATGTTTTGTTTGTGTGCAGTTGGTACCAGAACAACAGCAGCGTAAGCAGGGAACAAATCCTTCTTCAAAGAACATGGTAGCCACAGGGCTTCTTCCCTTTCGTGTTATTTTTTATTTCCCTCCCTCTCCTCTTTATTAGGTCTCTATAGCTGAGCATGTGGACATGCCAGTAGAGCTCAGGCTGCAGTGCAGCAGTCCTGACAACACAGGGACAGGCGCTCAGGTTGGTTTTCAGAGGTGGAATGACTGGCAGTGTCAGCACAGCACAGTGTAGTGGGTGCCTTGTCACCCTTTGCCTTTAGTCTTCTGAAGTTACCAGCTCACCTGGCCCCTGGTCTGTGGCTCCAGGTCAGGGGAGGGCTTCATGAGCCTGAATCAGGGATCAGGGCAAGCCATGCAGTGCCTTGCAGCTGAATTCAGGGAGTCTCTGTGTGTGTGATGTGGATGCAGGAACTCCGTTTCTTTTGAAGTTGACGTGCTAAGCCATGGATTAAAGGTCTGCTGACTTAAACCCAGTGAGCTGTGACATATATATGCACTCTGGAGAAGTCACTTTAAAAGGGGTTTCATGCTTGTTTTCTGCAAGTGCTCAACTTGATCAAGGCTGGTAGCACAAACTGTGATAAAAGAAGGGGCAGGGACATAAGAAATCCTTTGTGGCAAGCCACGTGTAGTATCAGGGAGAGATGGTCCTCACTGGAGTGTGTCAGAAGGATTTGTAAGGTTATGTCTTACAGCTGTGGGTTCTGTGCATTTACTCACCCCCCAGCTCTTGTCATACATGCAGGCACGCAGACAGCCATGTTGGAAACTGCATCCCGTCTTACTTTCATTCTTTCTTTTTCTTGTTTTTTAAATCCATTTGAAGGTAAATAATCAAAACAGAATTCGGGGCCTCAAAATCACTGCAACCACAGGAGTTGGCACTTAATGGCATCTTTGCCTCTAGTCGTGGCATCAAGTTACTTTTGAAGCCTTTGAAGTCAACAGGGCTGGAGGGAGAAAGTGTTGTGTTGCTTCTTTAAAAAGAAACATGCTTCAGTTATATTTGCAGCTGGGGTTTTAACGGCTGCGAATTAAAGCATGTTTTATTTGGCCTTTGTTTTTAGCGCACTTTTACCCCTTGGGGCACTTGAAGCCAAGGCACAGCTTGAGATGTAGCTGGCTGCAGCACACGAGCACAGCCATCATCAGCCTCCTCTTCTGTTCCTCAGCAGAGCTCACACTCAGGATTTGTGTCCCCCACAACACGAGTGTCCCGCCCTCCCCGGTTTATTCACCTGGCACCTCTTTGCATGCACGGGGTCTCTGCTTACAAAACAACAAGCAGTTTGTGGCTGGCAGTGTGGCTTGGAGTGATCTGATGTAAACTTCTTGTATTGGCCCTGGAGACCTTAATTTCTAATCAGCTCCAATTAAATTACTATGAATCTGATAAAGGGAAAGAAGCTCAGTTTAAAACGGTGCAGATAGGCACTTAATGTGATTCAATGTATGTCTACATAGTCTAACTGCTTATCTGCACATCTGGCCTAAATACTTGTGCAAATCTGACCTATACCCTTTTTTTGACCATATTAGCACTGAAAGGAGACAAGGTAGATTGAGCAGTTAATAGGTTACAGCTTGTTTCCCTGTCAATCCTTGGGGCATCAGCCATCCTGCTGAGTGGAAGGAAAGATGCTTGGAGGACTGCGGTGGGAATGACTGAGCAAAGTGCACTGCACTGATGGTTTAAGAGTACTCTGACATGAGAAGACGTAGTAACCTTTCCAGCTGTGGTTTTGCTAGGCCCTGTGTGGTTAAATCTTTAGCAAACCACATCAAACTGGTGGCACAGGCACCAGTAAACACAAAGCAGCATCTTTTTTTGACCTTGCTTTATACTCTGCCTGATTTTAAGTGTTGCTACGTTTTGTGATTAGCAGGCAACATCAGCGAGCTCAGTCAACTTACTTGAGCAACATGAAAATACGATAATTTTTTTTTTTAATTTATTTGTGTGATAGAAAGTAGTGCTTTGCAGTGATAACTTTTTAAAGTAGGGAAGGAGAGGACATAAGACATCAGTCCTAATAAAAAAATTAAGAGGTTTATGTATGTTTGACAGGTGACAAACATCCCAGTTCAGACTGTCTTTCTAGAGGCTAGTTTCAGCATTCCTTGAAAAATTAACATAATTATACTGTTTTACCTGATGCATTGAATTTCAGTGAATATAATAATGATCATTCTTATCCATAGTCCATGAATATGGAGGACAAAATACTTTATGGTTTCAGTGAGGCCCTGAAAATGGGCCAGGGAGGTTCTTACATGTCCTCCACATACTTGCAGATGAAAAGCTCTGTCTCATGCAGAACAGAAATAATTCTTTGGTTCTTGTTTTGAAGTTGCTGTTCTTTAGCTCACAGTGGTTTTATTCCTCAGTATCCGAGATTTCTGCAGCAGTCAGGTATTGCCAGCCCTTCATAAGTTATGGACCTGGAGTCACTTTCTCTTCTCAGAACTCACAGAGTACATGGTTAAGGCAAATTCTGTAACATTTCTGACTTCAGGTGACACAGCAAGAATATTTTGCTTAGTTCTCCCTGTTTAGCTGTTGTCTCGGAGGCTGAGACAGAGAAGATGGTGAATGCTTTTATTAAAGTATTGGATAATCTGGTGCTTGAGAAATCTGTATGCAAATCCTGGCTTTGCCGCTGTTTTTTTCTGTGACCTTGGACTAAATATTTCCTTGTTCTGTATGTATGAGACACGAGGGTACTATCTCTCTCATTTTCAAGCATGGTATAAGAATAGATCTGTAAGTACTTGAGGGGTCATGGAGGCAGGAAATGTTATCAACCAAAGGCATACCATTTTATCACCACGCTTGTACATGGCTGTAAAGAAAAAAAAAAAAAGAAAAAAAAAAACCAACGTGAAGAGAGAAGGTTTTCCTTGTGTCTCTTACTATTCCAGCAGCACATTGTCACCCTTCCACTTAATGCAGCACTGCCATGTAAGTCTGCCCATCTTCTTGCATGGGATATCTGAGTGGGATGATGCCCTGTGGGTGGCTGAGTCTAGTTTTGGTTTTGCTGGGTTTTGTAATTATCAGACACAGGTGAGAAAACTTAGAGCATTCATTTTGTCTGGATGCCTTCTGCCTGTGCTTGGTCTCTGTAGTAGTTTTCCCTGACAATTTTCTTTCTGTATAAGAGGAATAAGGAGTAGATCTCTGTTTTACAAGGTACTTCCCCTGCCTCCCCTTGCTTTCTGTGCCTAGGAGGATAGTGGCCTGCAGCAAATTCCCTGCAGCATCTGTGTTATTGCATACACATGCTTGTGACACTTTAATAGTAGCTGTCAGATAACATTAATGTATTGCTGCTACAAATAAATCAAGCAGGGCTACGAGCGAAGAAGTGAGTGAATGAGACAGGACAGTCTCGTCCATCACTATCAGACAAGGCCACCCTCAGTATTGTCTGCTCACTTCACCAGTGGAATTGCTGGCTGTGTAAAGAGGTGCTTAGTGGAGACACCCAGTCCTTAGCCAGCAGCCCTCTTTTCTGTGAATACCCAAAGGGCTTAGTTTGTCAGTTGTTCAGAATAAGGAGAGGAATGCTTTTGAAACGACCTTGAAGACCCTCTTTACTTGAGTCCTGAGGACGGACCTTTTTTTGTGGGCCCGAACCTCACAGTGTCTGTCAGGTGGCTCAGTGTGACTGCTGGGCTAAACCCAGTGGCAGCAGGGTGGTCAGGTAAATCCTGAAGCCTGATACCCCTGGCTGCCCTCCTGGCCCTCTTTCTAGGAAGGCTGTAGGTAGTGGAGCTGGTCACCAGAAGAAACAACTGAGTGAGGGAAAAGCAGTTACGCTGAAATTCCTCCCACAAAATTATAGGCCTCATCTGTCAGTGTGCTACCACTTAAGGATCTCTGTTCTGTGGCTCTCTTTGTACTTCGGAGAATTCATTAACTTAGTACTGCTTATAAAAGGCTCTTTATCTGATAGTGCAGATGTTTCCAAACTCAGGAGTGCAAACTGTGCCTGGAATATTGTCCTCCTCCTACTGCTTGTGGAGATCCTGGAATTATCTCTTGCATTTTAACACTGTATTATAAAATTGGCCAGCAGTAACTTGCTCATAGCTGAGATTGCAATATACTCACTGCACTGCCTCTGCAGGCTCTGCAGACACATTGGGAGTAGAGGTCTGGCATTTGAGAGCTGGCATAATGTGGATGGAAAATTACTGTGTTAGTCCTCCCACCTTAACGTTTGTTGATAGTTGTAATAGGTTGTGATAGACTACAAGGAAATATAAATCATAAACTTAAAGTATACCCAGACCACTGCCTAGTTCCTGAAAAGCATTAAAGCCTCACATCAAGTGACTCTGTGATTCAAATGAGTTCTTTGCAAGAAAGCCCAGAAAGTTTTAAGAATTTATTTTTTAAAGAAAAAAGCTTCTTGCAGAAGCATTTGCTTTTACTGTGTGAAGGTGGAAAATTATTCTTGAGGATCCAGCTGTAGAAAGGATCATCACTACTTTTTAAAATTTATACATGATTGCCATGTTCTTAAAATTCTCTCCATGACAAGTCCTTTGTAGTTCCTTAAACTGGTGATGATTTTATTATGCTGAATTTGACAGGTTAATGATCAAGTAGGAAATCATTTAACGCTTGTTAGTGCATTTTCTGATGATACAAAATTAACTCTTTCCTTTCTACATCTGAAATCAGTAACTAAATCTAGAGTTTGGTGGTAGGGCAGGGATTATAGCAGGTAAGTACCAAGAGGACTGGCTGAGATCAGCGCTGCCTTGTCCCCTTGCATATTGTATTTAGGATAGCAAAAGAAACATTAACCATCATGCTGAAGAGTCAATACCAAAAATAGAGGAATAGTGTGTGTTATTGTAGTGATAGATTGGTCTAATGTAGGATTTCTTGAAGTATCTTTCTCTGAGGAATCAGGATTGGAGTTTTGCTGTCTAGCAGAGGTAGCAGTACATGGTAGTTCACGTGCTGGTTTGGAAGACTGAACCTGTTTAAAGGGGCTGCTGCCCCTTTTTTATTCAGTCATTAGCTCCCTTGCTATAAAACCACTATGAAAACTTGGTTTGAATGGGAACCTCTGTGGTATGGGCAGTCTCTGACAGTAGGATGAGGGAAGTAGCATGGACAGAAGTGCTGACATGTCACTAGTAGTGATATTGTAAAGCAGTTAGAAGAGTAAAGGCATGTGGTCTAGGCTTGTGATTTTGAGAGCAAAAGAACTCGCAGCCTGTTTTCAGTCCTTGTGCTCTGTGTATATATTTTAATAACTTATGTTTTTCCTGTTTGAACTGAGCAAGGCCTGGAGAACAAGCTGTTCTTCTGGAATCCTTTCGTTCATTTATTCCCAGTAGATTCCAGTGGGAAATAAAATCAACAGCCTCTCTTCTTCTGAACAGTGACCCTCACTGTGTTTGTTAATGCCTCTGTGTCTGCCTCCATCGAAACTCAGGATATAATTGCTCAACCAGAATATGCAGGGGAAAAAGAACTAAGATTTTTTTGAGCTTTAAAAAAGTACATTAATTGTAATTACATACATTGATTTTGGGTGCCCAAAGTAAATGCTTTACTGTAGGAGCAGCTCATTTGTTTAAACTGCTTTTATAAATTTAACTTTTTATACAGAGTTTTAGATCCTAAAAACACCTCATCAAAGCATCTTAATGAACTGGTGACAGCTATACACCTGAAAGATCTTTGAGTGTGTGGGCAGAAATGCCAAAAATTGATTTCCCTGTGGGACCAGGAGAAAAAGGCAATTTTTAAAAATCTTCTGGTTGAATTTGCATTTGACTTTCCTATCACTTCATGCTGCTTAAATGGATTAGTGACTGAGTCCTGCAGCATAGGATCTAGAGAATATTTCTAATGTGCATACCTTGAATATGCCCAAGATGGTTTTAAATTAGGTGTTGCAGAGCAATGGAAAATGGGTTCTGTAATGCACACAGTGAGAAAAGGAGGCCATAGCCAAACAAAAGACAGGAAGGACTGATTTACCAAAATAGACATGGAAAGGGATCTGGTATAATGAGATCTGGTAAGTGAATGTTCTCCTGGAAGTGCTAAAATTCTGTTTGAATCTTAGTCCTAGAGGTCTGGACTGTAAGTCCCCTTTCTGTATATCTTGCCAAATAGAGAAGGACTAGAATTATACTCAGGGGGACATAAAACAGTGTAATTGAGGCCTAAAGATCAGAACAGATTGTGGCGAAAGGGGGAATATATGAAAAAAGTTATTTTCAGAAGCCTAGTAATTTCTTTAAAAGATAACCCCCCCATGATAGTTGTAAAAATTAGTGGGAATAGCTTCAGTGATTAAATATATTCTGTCTGTCTGAATAAAGTATCTGTAACAGTGTCAATATTGTATGGGTCTCAGTCCCAGGACAAGCTGCTTGACTACATGAGGTGTAAGGTAACATGAAGAAATGTGTGCTGTCTGTTTAATGCAGCTGTTACAGACAGAGGAGGTAAAAAGGGGGCTTGATGGAACACACTGAGATTTAAATGTGTCTGGGCTGAGGCAATTCTGTAGAGCTGGGGAAAGACTGAGATGCCATTGCATAGGGTTATTCACCTCCCCTGAGGGAATTAATAAGATTATTTTCAATGTCAGAGATCTTCAACTGCTTCCAGGCAGTTTAGGAATCAGTGTACTTGAGCACATTTTCCATCTGCATTCAGACCAAGGGCTGACTTTCTTCACCCTGAAGTGGAAGCTGTTCATGCCAGGTGTATCTTTTGTTCCTTTGGTGCTGGAGCTGATGTTTGACACTCAAACTGAGAAGCAGGAGCAGAGCTGATAAGACATGCTTGCAGACAGGCTCTTCATGAACTCACAGCCAAGTTGTTTTACTGTTCAGTCAGTGTCAGCCACATTGACTCCAATTCTAGTGACTTATATGACAGTGTATAGGATGGTGGGCTTAGGACAATGTACACTTTTGGGTCTTTCTTTTCTCTACATTTCCCATCCCACAAGAAATCACGCTGGTCCTGTTCCTTGAATTAAAGAAAGGAATGGGTAATAAGCCAATCTATCTTCCTGTTTCTGTTGTTTTCAATCTCTAATTCTCTTTCTTCTTGTGGAGAGGTAACTTCTAGCATTTTAGTTCTTGTTGTTCAGAACTGATACATGTACAGTTGGATGATATCTAGCATCTGACCCATCCATAGTGGTAGGAAATGGTGGGGAAGGTAAATATTCTCCTTGGAGTCCAAGTCCTGGATATTCAGATCACATATACATATTGAAAGTCCAATAAAATATGATGCTGATTTTCCAACTAGTTTCTCTTTCAAAAGAGCACAGCTTGTTCTGAAGTAATTAAACAGCCATTTTTAAGATAGTTCTTCGTGATCTGTGCAGTGCTGATAATCAGATATAGCAATTTTGCGTTATAAAAGTGGTATTTTAAGGGCCAATGGAATGCCTGAAGTTGAGTACTCATGCTCAGAAATGTGACACATTGCCCACTGAGCCTTGTTTGAAACAAGATAAAAACTTGCCTGTGAGCTGATGAACATTATTCAGCATTTAGGTATTTGCTGCTGCAGCCTCTATTCACTTCTCTGGTTCAAGGCAGTCTCAGGACAAATGCAGTGTTTAATACTAATATTCTCTGTGCAAGGGATGGCAACAGAGACCCTTTGGTCTTTTGCAGACCTGCCAGTTGAAGGGACTGTGTAGTTTGTTATTCCGCAGAAGTTATTTTTGAGGCAGAAAAAAGTGGGAAAAAAATAGTGGTTTGATTTCAGGTTGTATAGGAAGGAAATATGTAATAATTCCAGAAAGCTGTTTGTGTTTCTTTGTCCATAACTTACCATTCTTGGTCCTGTGCTCTGATCTCCATTTCCTTCTTCTGTCCCGTTTGGTGTGGGTTCTGCCTCTTCTGAGGTTTCACTACACTCTCCCTTCTCTCTGCCTTGTGTGTGTGTGCGTGTGTGTGTTTTCCAGAACTGCAAAGACTTTGTGAACTTTTCAGTTAAACATGAGTGCAAGAAGGAAACTGGTAGATGATAACCACATGAAGAATTGCTGAGTAGGCTATGGTAACAACAAAAGCATCAGACAAACTCAGCAGTGATCACTACTGCTTGTGATGCCTGACGTTACGCCAACAGCTTAGCACCTGATTGCTGGACTAGTTGGGTTTATCACTTGATTTCTGCTATAAATTTCTGAAATGGTTTCTTAAAAGGGAATAGTTTGCAGGTTTTTGGTTCACAGGCAGACAATGTACATCTGAGTCAGTTTATTTTGTGCTTGGTGTTCTCAAAGAGCAGTTGGCTACTTTTAAAGACTGTCTTGTAGACCTCAGTGGATGAATGAAGTCGATGACAAAAATAACCCATTTAAGTCTTTTGGTTTAGTCTGTACTCTCCTACTTTGCATTGCATATCTGGACTTGTGACTTTCACTATCCTTTCACTTTTTCTTCTGTTTACTGTTATTTTACCAGCGCTGCAGCAGGATGTGCCAGTTATCACTGCTGTCAAGGACCACCTACTTCATGTTTGAAGGGAGAGCTCGTATTTGCTTCACCAGAAAGCACAGAGAAGTGTGTGATGAAATAACATCTTAGAGATAGAATTAATCATTTTCTCTAGTTCTATCTGTCTTAAGCTGATACAGTTAAACTGATAAGAATAGACAACTGGTTCCAATATCTTTATCCTATCAAAATGGCTTAGGAGCTCCCTATTGGATTTAGACTGACAAATGCTATCACATTACAGTAGCATGGCAAAGAACCAGTTTAGGATTTCAAGCCACAGTCATGGATCTGATCACTCACTGAAACATTTTACACCGCTTTTTTATTATTATGTCTTGCTAAATTCTTCATTTGTGTGGATCTCAGTTCCCAGACACAAAGGTGATAACTGTACCTGTTTTTCAGCAGACAGCAAAACCTCTCTCGGCTGTTTTCCTCTTTTGGCTATTGTTTATCCACTTATCTTCCACGTCGGAAGTACTTTTCATAAATTCATTTTGTTTTGAAATGAACTAATAAATCTGCACGCTATACAAGGGCTGATTTGTGAAAGGCTTACTAGGCAAGGCCAAGTGCACAAGCTGGATTCTTGGAAATTAAAAATCTAATGCCATGACTAAATATTTAAGCAGTGGTGCAACAGATGATGATGACAAGGAGAGAAGTTTGCAAGCTAATTTGTTTATTGTCAATATTGTCCACTCCAGGAAAAAATGTCTCTTTGGAATATATTAAGAGAAATACTGCATATAATATAAGAAAAGCAACTACTGATATTCAGTGGACTTTAAACTTCAACAGAATTGTGGTATCAGTTTTTGGTTATGACAATTTTTTAAGAGGCAACTGGGAAATGAGCTCAATAGTCCAGGAGGTCTCTTAGGTCCTGTCTTGTCATATTACAGAAAATTCTGAAAATAAGTACTGCCTATTTTTTTCTGTCTTCCTCAGATTAGGTTACTTTAAATAATCATAATTTATTGGTTTTCAAAGTTCAATTCAGTGGTGTACAGTATCCTCTTGGGGAGGTTAGTATGATATTCGGTCTATTTTAAGTTCACCTCAGAAAACCTATTCAGCTGCATAATCTCTGGTAATGATCTTTGGGAGAATGAAAGTACATGCTCAATTACAGGCTCAGAGTTTTCCACTAGCAGCAGAAATTTGGATTTAGTTTCTTTATATCCTACCCAACTCTCAGCCAACCCAACTTATTTCAATTGTCAGAATTCAAAGGCTCTTCCAAACCGTGCGTCTCCAGGAAAATGAGGTTGATTTGTTTGTTTCTGTTAAACAGTGGAATTTTTACAGTATTGTAATTCCAGTATTTTCAGTATATTCATCTTACACATTTGACAGTGAGAAAAAGCAGGTTTAAGATCCTACCAAAATATCTTTCAGCTGTAGCATATCGTGATTCAAGAATCCAGCTTCCTGCCATTTCATAATGCTTACAGAAATTAATGATGCAGTCTTGCAGTACGGGGCTTGGATAATGTTTTCGATACATATGCCTCAAAAATTTACCTCGAAATGTTTTCCTTCAGATTCTGCAAAGCAATGTAAATTGTGCCTTGCAGAGTACGCTGTGAAAAACTCATGTAGTAGCGAGTATCCAAATTGTTGAAGCTGCTGGAACAGAATGAGGTTCATCTTGGCTAATTCACAAATAGTCATTTGGTTTGAGCCTGGAATCGTGAGGTGCTCGTGTGTGTGTTTGGGGACAGATGGAACTGGGGAGCTGAGAAGAAAGTGCAGGGTGGGTAATAACAGGATTTACTGGGCAAAGAAGGCAGAATGAAAGACTCATGGAGAGTGCAGTAGTGCAGCTCCAAAGGCACAGAGCAGAGGGGTTGTGTACAGTGAAATCAAGGCAGGCTAAATTGTGCTGTGATTTGTGTTATAAACAGAGCTGGTTGTAACCACTGTCATTAGGTTGTGTTACACTTACCTTTATAAACAGTTCTGAAGTGTCTTTCAGAGCTTCTCTATAACAATCTTTATTATATTACTGTAGACCTTTGAAATTCAGCATGACGAAGCTGAAGGCCAAGGAATGTGCCTTCAAGCTGATGATCATTGGGCTCAGTTAAAATTTGGTCAGGAATTTGCTTACTGAGTTTTTGTGTTGTTGAATCCAAATCTGTTTAGAGATCAGAATGCTCAGCTGCTCGAGCAGCCAGACACGATAACAAATCTCAGACTTGTGTGCAACCCCTCTGATGCAGAAGTAAGCCCATTTTCCTGTAACAGCTGGCAAAACCACACATCAGCCTTTGAAGGAGAATGTGTGATCCAGCCAGGTCCCTCATAGGTTGACTTGGATATTAATGGCGGCTGTGCACAATCTTCGCAATCTGCTGTGAATGCTGCTCCTTCACCTCATCTAGTGCAAGCCACTGCTTCAGTTCAAGAGTTCAAACTTTGCTGGTGGTGCTTGGTAAGTTTTGTTTATTAAAAATATATGTTGGGATAGGGATGTTAATAGGAAGGAACCAGAGCTTGTGGGCAAGCTGCTCTGGCTTGATTTGAAATCCAGCAACAGAAGAAGAAAGGAGGTCTTCTTTAAATCAAAATACCCATCTGTATTCCATTCTTTCTACAATTTTACATTTCTTCCCACACAAACAAACAAAACCAGTCTAACTCACCACCTCCCAAAAACACGCATTCTAAATGCTTGGGAAATAGTAATTTTTATATCTTACAGACCATATTTAGGGCACTCATTTCTGCCTGCTGAGCAATTGGAGAATGTTCCTTTTTCCCAGATAAATAAGACTTTCATGTAACTAGATAAATATTTTTGTTTTCCCAGTGACCTGGAGGTGACTCCTGTGCTTAAATGACGATGGAAGATAAGGGGTGTGATGCATTGCCTGTATCTGAGTCCAGGGCTCCCTGAAATATTCCCAGGAACACTGAAGACTAGGATTCACTGTGACAGGGGGAAGCAGAGGGGTGTTTGTCTTCATGCTTTTGCCTATTTAGTACAGGCGTTTTCTCTCATAGACATTGAATGCAACCACAAGTCTTGGGCACGTGCTTCTCTGTGGAGCGTGTTTGCTGGCACTGTGCAGGATGTTGGGAAGGGCAGAGTACCCCTGGACAGCAGGATGGGGAGGGGAGATAGTGGCAGCCATGGAGGTGACTGTGAAGAACTGGGATCCTGGGCTCCAGAAGTCTCTTCTGCTGAGATCACGTACTTGGTATGGCTGCCAGGCACAACCAGTTCCAAAGGGAAAAAAAAAATGCAGGAAAGCAAAGTAAACATGATCTTGCTCCCACCATTGCTTGAATCAGTTTATGTATTTGCTTGTTGAGTTAGTTGGTGTGTATTAATGGACTTCAAGGGTAGCAGTCTAATTTTAAGAGAGCCTGATATGAAACCTTAGCATTTGTCTTCCCTCACATCCCTTCCATCAGATAGGGAAGAAAATAGGATATAAATGATGAATAAAGTACATTTCTCAACCTTTCTCCTCATTGATTACAGCTCCGTTTAGCTTCAGAGACATTGTGCAGAATCTGGATAACTAGACATCTTAATCCAACTTCTATTCAATTACAATATTTTTCTATTAACAACTATTGTATCTTCTTATCTTACCAGCTCCTCGTGTCTTGGGAGCATGGGGACAGGTGGGACTGGCATGAAAATAACTCAAACGTGATTACAATCATTTGCAGAACAATTGATTTTGCTGGAATATCAGAGCTTTGCTTAATTTTCTTAACTAAAGTCATTGTCTAAATTGCCTAAGCCATCATGCATATGGGCACATTTTGTACAGTTGTCAAAATTATATTGACATGTTTTTTATGGGAAGATGTTTATCCAATGACAGCTGTGAGTCATGCACAGAAAGTCTAGGAGCTTTCATCCACTTTCACATCCTCAAAGAGAAGTACCTAATGTTTCAAGTCCCGTTTGAAGTGCTTTTATTTTGGTAAGATTTTATGTGGTTGCTGAAGTCTTTTTCACCTCTGTGGATCAGAAATAAACACACTTCCAGGGAGATGAATTCACTCATGCTACAAATGCATTTTCAGTAGGGCCAGGTTAAGTGAGCTGGAGGGTTAAAACATTAAAAATACTGTGTGGTATTGCTCAGGAGATGTGTATCAATCCAGGTCCTCCACCTCTATCATGTTGTTCTTTCTGGAGGCTGCCACAGCAGGTCTGAATCAGGCCAAACTTGTAGCTTGTGCTCAGGAGAAGCATCTGGCTGGTGTTGCATCTCTTAAGATAAGAAGCCACTGGATTTGAAGGAGGCAGCCTGGTTGCAAAGACTTGGGTGGTAATTTAAATAAAAAAGCAGGGTGTGAATTGTCAACAGGGGAAAGGAAAGGGGAAATGTTCCTGTTTTAGTGAAAGAAGCCTCCCCCTAAGTTCGTTCAGAGTCTCACTCTTGCATCCAAGGGCCACAGGGTGTTTCCCTGGAATGCCAGCTTCCCGTGCAGTTTTTGCCTTGCTTCATCTGAATCACCATCGAGGATCCTTGCATGAAAACCAGTGCTGATTTGTAGCTTTTAAAGAATGTTAAGTGTGGAGATAAAGAAAAACTTGTTTGCCACAGAGATTCGTTGAGGGTGGATGACAGACCCAGGAATCTCTTTCCCTACTGTTTTATTGCTAGAGAAGTGCAGCACTTCCTCCCCCCAAGGCTCTGCCACCATGCAAAGGATGCTTTTCTGGGATTGTGATAGAGTTCCAGGAAAACTTAGGCACAGAAACATTTATTTTAGCTGATGTTACACCAAGATTTGGTTAGGAAAATATATTGTCCTCTTAATCTTAACAGTCAGTAATGAAAGAAAATTAAATCCCAGCAGAAAAATTAATAAAACACTGATAAGGAAGTAGAATTTATCCATTTTGTGTAAGAAGTTTTCCTCTTGAGAAGCTTGATAAAAAAAAATCTGTATTGGTAATGTTTTGTTCTTTAATAAAACCAGGATTTAAAACTTTTAATTATAAAGAAATCCCAAATCATAAATATTGTATTCTTCATGACATTACAAATATTGGCGGGCAAGAATGCACAGGTTTGCTGTTACAACAATCAGTAAATGAATTAAAGTTATATAGAATAAGGTGTGAAGCATTACAATTAAGAATGTAGCATCAAAGATTTTGATATTCTCTGAAACAACTAAGATAATTGAAAAATATAAATATCTTTATTTTTTGCTCTGGATTAGGGGTGTAGTGTATTATGTCTCTACCTGCAACTATGTATTTAAAAGGTAAATTAGATTTTTATTCTAAAGAAAGAATTTTTATTCTGAAGAAAGAACTTATGCAGGGCAAAATACTTGTTTGGCTTTCCTCTGGGAGAACAGCATCACATCTGAGAGATCAATTTGTACTGGGTCTGGAAAGGTGAGATGGTTGCTGAAATACACAGAATGGATGGCATCAGATTAATGTTTTTATTGACTGCAATTCTTGAACAGAGACATTCACAAGTGGAATAAGGGTTCTTTCAGTGTTTTCAGCCAAAATACCACGTGTCACTCTCAGCAAGTAACTTTATGCCAAATATAGAATCTAGTTGAAAGAGTGAAGTGGGCAGCTTTTGTTCCTTGTAGGCTCACCAAACAGAAGGAACGTCAGAAAAGTTTCAGAAGTGTTTCTGCCGAGACGTTTTTTGTTCTCACCACCAGCTGAAGAGATTTACTGCATATGTAGAAGATCACTCTCTAATACTCTCTAAAGAATTCTGCTACTTTGCAGCAGTTCAACTATGGCTTAGGGAGGCATTGAAACGCTCTGTGCTGGCTTCAGTAGCACTACTCTTGCGTTAGAGAAGCCTTTGGAAGGCAGTGGCTGTACCTGGTTTTCTGTTCTGCTCAAGATCCAAGCAGTGGTTGCTGTACAGCAGTGGCAGAACAGAGAGAGAAGGCAGCAGACAGCACCTTCAGAAAATTTGTTCTCAGGCTCTGGTGTATGGATGTAATCTTTTGATGTTGCAGTTATCTCTCAATATTCAGTAAAAGTACTCACCACGTTTGAAATTGAAACCTCCTGATTTCTTCACACTGCTCTTTACTGGCCAAACACTGGGAGAAGACCATGTGACTTTAACTGTTTAATTATCTTTCTAGGATAATCTACAAGTTTTCACTATCTTAATACTCTGCTGGCTGTAGCTCTGGGAAATGAAAGATGTTGTTGTATATACAACACAAATACATGAGTAATTTGATCTTGGAGCCAGCTGATGTTGTCTTTCATTTTAATTTTCATTATGCCTTTGGCTCTGTAGCTGCTCCAATTTTTTTATTTGACAGTAGTATATAAAGAGGCAATAGAGGGTTAATTGCTGTTCAGGGAAAGTGTTTAAAAAACAGCACCAGCTATATCTTATAACAACACTTTCTCATAATGCTTGTGCTTTTTGTCTTTAGAATTTATCCATGCTTCCAATTCAAGATTGCACATGTAGGTGCGTCAGAATTGTCTTGGATAGTTAGAGCTTTTGTAATCATCATATTTTTGTTCTTACATTGTTTACAGTAAGTACTCAAGATTTCATAATAATTTTTAAAGGTTAAAAAACTAACTCTCAAAAGTAAAGATGATTTCAGTGTCTGCCCCTGCAATTAATAATTGGACCAGTTTGCCAATTCAGTATACAACCACTTTGAAATGTAGCCTAGAAAGTCAATTGTTATCTGCTTTTAATCTGGCTGCTGCACAGATGGTTGCTTTAAAAAAAATTTGCTACTGGCTGAGTATCATGAGAGTTGGAAAGTTGAGGCAGAGCAGTGACACGCTCTGGAAAGAGGGGGTACATAGTTTGTTGTTTGTTGCAGGTTGTTCTGCCTGACTTTTTAATCTCCGTATATGTGCTTTATTTCTCCTTGGGACAGTTTTATGGCCCCACAGTAAAAGCTTCAAATGTAATTGTTTTCAAAACAGGACCTTACGAAAATATCAAAAGAATATTTTGATTAAAATGAAAAATAAATAGAAAAACAGAATACTGATTAGTGGTGTTGGAAACTAAAGGGAATAGCCTAATGCTGTGATCTCAGAACAGAAGTATCCCTGAGCCTCAGCAAGAGAAGTGGACCAAAGCAGAGTAACTTGGCAAAAACCAGAAGTTGTGATTTTTGTAACAAGCAATGATATTGCAAGGAATATGGCCTACCTTCTCATGTCAGTGGCCAGCCTTGTTTGCTCTGGCAGAGGTAGGGAACTAACTAAATTTATCTTGATGCTATTTCTCTTAAGCATGTTGTTGTCTCTTAATTACATATTGAATAGCATCTGGTGTTTGAAGAATTATCAAATAGAAACACAGCAGGAGGAAGTGTGGCAATATTGATGCAAGCTGATACTTTTTCTGCTGTGGTGGTCTGGAGGCTCTCCCCTGGCCACTGCTTCATCCTCAGCCTGGCCTGAGGTGCCCAAAACATCAATTTTGTAACACTGGTGTCAGGCCAAATTTAGCTCCCAATTTTGATTTTGTAACACAAGGTTTTCATAACTCCTAGAATATGTGGAACTAAACTGTTTCCATGTCTTGTCTTTTTTCCCTTCAGTCAGCAGGGGAAAAAAAATTATTGAAAGCAGTTTCCTGCGGGAGATTCAACAAAAGCGTTGCAGTGCTCTGTTTGTGCGATGAAATCAAAGCGACTGGAAACTGTCTGGCCTGTTTTGTTGTCGGAGATTGAGTGATCTATTATTTCAGTGGCACTAAGGAGTCACGGTGCTTTTTGAAAACCCCTCATAGTACATAGCTTTTCCTTAGGTATTGAATCACCTTTGAAGAGCTCTGCCTTGGTAACACCAGGAGAACAGCACTTCTCTACCTCACACAGGTCATGTAAGAGTAAACGTGTTGGCTTATGAAATACTCATGCTGCAGGCAGGTTTAATAGCTTATCTAAGAGTTATATGTAAGTTAAACTATTGTTTAAACTTTATAAACTATTGTTTTCCAAAATCAGGCAGGCATTTTCTTTCTTTAAATCTCTAGTTAGGCAGGGGAAGGAAATCAACTACAAAACAGACAATTGTATCTTTCCATTGCCTTGAACAGCTCTTAAAGCACAGATTGTCTGAAATAGCTGCCATAATATGTTTTTTACTTTTCAGGCCATGGGGTTTAGGGAATCAGATTTTTAGTATCTACATCATCTCTTTCCTCCTGGGACTGAAGCTGGTTACCATAGCAAAATGGCAGGGAAGCTGATAAGCAAGGAGTACCATTTGGCAAACAGGATATAAATTTATTTTGTTAAGCCAGAGGACTGTGAAAAAAATTATTGCTCCTAGATTTTTTTTTTGCTTTATTGTGTTTTAAAATGCCCGTGTAGAAGATTCTTGTGAACAGATATTGAACAAAATTCTCTTGCTCATTAACAACTGTGGCTGCAAACAGTAGGAGCTTCAGTTTTAAAACTCTGCAGATCTTTGATATTTTCACAGAAAAGTTACACAATAACACAGATATTACACAGTCATTTCACTCCTTATGTTTCAGGGTGTGGCAAAGATGCCATACTGTGAATTAAATGAGCTCCTACTAAACAGAATAAATACAGATACCTGTCCCCTGCTACTTAAAAATTACATTGCAATATAGTTTTTGTTCGTACTTGAAGAAGCATGGTCATCTGAGTCTGTCTTGTAAATCAGTCTGTGAAGTCCCTTGAGTTTGTGTAAAGTGACATGAGTGAGTGCTGAAAAGTTAAACTGCTTGGTGTTCCAAAGATATCATCAATAATGTCAATTCTGATGATATTTTTTGCACTCCCTGTCTCAGTGTCCAATATGAACCACATGCCTTGAGCAGCACAGCCTGGCTGTTCAAGGCATCATCACAGCAACTGTATCTCTGTGCATGGACTCCACTGGCGGGACTTTTTGTTGGCACAACACCAATTTGTCAAGAAAGACCTAAAATGAGCTTGTTTTGAGGACTGAGGTGTTCCTCTTTCTGCTGGGTTAATTCTCAATATGTTGCCTGGCATCTAAACTTACCTGTTGTCTCCTGTTGTTGGTGCAAGAGTTGAGTCACTGTTTTGGGGAGGTTTTCTGGGGTTTGAGCTAGTGACTGTAAGTGAAATGAAATCTCGGAGTCTTGGGATTAAAACAGAAGACAGCTTATTTCCTTAAAACCTTCTTTGTTCTCAGTTTTATCCATTCAAAATACATCATACATGCTTATGCCATTTTATATGCCCTGACAAATTTCCTAATAACTGCACAACTGAATAGCTGCAATAGAGAGGATTTGGGAGTCTTGCTGTAATCTGGGCATGCAAAAGATACTGTTTAGTTTTAACCCCTTTGAGCCCATATTAACCAGATTGAACTTGTAGAAGTGCTGCTCTTCGGCTGAGAGTCTCAATCAGTGCATCCATGGAGTGGGAATCACATTAAATCCTAGAAAACCCCTATTTTGACACCCTTTCAAAGCTTTTTCTTTAATATAGTAAGCCCTGGCTTTTTTTTTTAATGCTAGGGGGGATTTTTCATCTTTAAAAATTATCATTATCACCAAAAAAATACCATCAAATGCCCATTGGATGCAGCACTGCCTCAGGTTAACTGGGCAGGATCTGGGTGGGGGTTGACTGGTGTCTGATCAGCTTGGGGGAGAGAGGTGGAGGACCTTGGATCTGGCAGGACCCAGGCAGTCTTAGAAAGAGCTGAGTGAGAATATAATTTTGAAGGGAATGTGTGAATTTAGGATTGGGACTTATTTCATGCCCACGAGTGTGCCCTGCATCTTCAACAGGCCCATCCCGGTGTGAACCGTGGGCTCTGCCTGGAGGGACCCATTTGTGGGGGTCTGCAAATACATCTCGATGCCATTGGTGATAGTCACCTGTGGGCGTCCATGACCTGCAGGTCCTTGTGCTGTAGCGTGGTAAACTGTGGGAACTCACTGCGGGGACATGGCCCAAAATGCAGAGCTTGGATGCAGGAGCTTGGGAAGTTGGAGTGTTGCTATCTACTGGCTTCCATCCACAGAGAGAAGTCCCTCCTCTGGCTGTAGTTGATGGTGTCGCTTTTTTTGAGCTGAAAGATGAGGCCTAAATCCTGTTTCAAGTCAGAGTTGTCAATAAAAGAATTGTTGCTGTCCTTAGCATGTGAATGTAGTCAAACAGTTGGAGTAATACCAGTCAGATTTTTATGAAGAGGCTGTTACTCTTGGCATGTGGGTCCATGTTTGAGATGGGGGCGGCTCCTCTCTCCTGCACAGTGACCGAGTTGGTTTGGGGAGTCCTGAGCACCCCCCGTGAGCTCAGAGCTTGAGGGGTGTCCTGCAGCTCTCCTGCCCTTCAGAGTGGCTCCATATTTTCAGAGAATGGGCTGGTCTGGAAACTGTTTTTTTTATTCTGCAAGTAAAAAATTAATAAAGGCAAAGGATATATTTGGGCTCATTAGGGAATAGAGCAAAGATCTGTATTATTAAGAATCTTGGACGTCTGACAGTCTTTCCCCCTAGAACAAATGAGAGGTGTTTCAAATAAGTCTGTCCTCAAAGGGCAATCCAGTACAGCTTGTGCGAGTCTCAAAAAGTCCTACTGGGACTGACCTCTGTTAAGGGAAATGTTTACATTAAACCATCAGAACAGTTTTTGAGAATTTTCCTTGAAACAAATACCAGCAGTGGGCATTAATATTTTTTCCTTTTTATTAAAAAAGTAGTTAGGAAATAAAAGGTTGCAACACAAGTTTTCAGCAAAAGTTATGTGACTGCTTCCTTACAAAACATAACCCACATGGGAGTAGGAGAGTGACATAGCTCTTCCTTCATGCTTGTCCAGCTGAAATATGCCTCAGACATAGCAACTAATTTCTGTACTCATGCATAGAAATGTAAAAAACTTCTGTTTTTATCTAGTACTATACATTTTTGAGTTGGAACTAGATTATAAAAACTACTTCAGTTCCTCTGAAACCTTGTGAATACCAACACTTTACCTTCAGTATTTTAAGCACTATTTCAAAATAATGGTTAATGTACCTTCGAAATGTTTTTGAGCCAGATATGTAGGTAAACAAACATGGAAACATTTGTGTTCCTCTGCCAGATCTCTCTGCGTGAGTTATAAATGACTTCCAATGATGGAGCAATGATGCATTTTTAGATTGAATCGTGTCACAGTAGCTCCAAGGTAATGGATAACCAAAAGCAAGATTGCAGACTTAGCAGTGAAATTGTACCTTTTATTTGTGAAATAGTACACAGTGGTAAGAACATGTATTTGAGGTCATACATGGAAAGTTTATATTTCAAAGACTAGAGAGGTAAAATACACTGGAATTAAGAGCCGGAGGTTTAAATATGTGTTAGATTATAGAGTCATGGAAGGGGCTGGATTCTGGCTGGTGCTTTGTTACCAATGGCAGTTTTCCAAAGTGTAACCAAGTATTTCTCTCTCTCTCTTTTTTGTTTTGTTGTTTTTGTTTTTGTTGCAGCTGGTCTCCAATGTTCTCATCTTCTCCTGTACAAACATTGTAGGCGTGTGTACCCACTACCCAGCAGAGGTGTCCCAAAGACAGGCTTTCCAGGAGACCAGGGAATGCATACAAGCCAGGCTGCATTCTCAAAGGGAAAACCAGCAGCAGGTAAGAGCAACAGCTGGAAATTAAAAATGAAAATGCTGAAACAGAATTAGCATGCAAATTGCTCCTGTAGGATGGGATTTGAAGGCTTCTTGCTTCATGAGTAATCCAAGCAAGAATGGGTTGATGCTAGAGGACAGGATTTTTAAAAGTTTGAAAGAAAGCTCAGGGGCGTAGTTCTTGTCCAATACTCTGGTGGACTGTTCCAGACACAGCAGCATATCCTGTGGCATGTGTTCTGTGGATTAAAATTGCACAGTATACAAAGAGTCTGCATAGGTTTTTTGCACCCATCATTGAAGCCAGGTGTTGAACGCAGGTACAACACACAGGCTTTGGACCGACCCTCTTTGTAGGGTCAAAGCCTGGCGTGATTGTCTGCCAAGCCACTGCCAAAAGGTAGATGTAAGGCAGGTAAGAATTGGTCCACACAACATAATATTCCTTGATGGCTCCAAAGAAGGTCCTCTTCCCTCCTTTCCCAAAGGTTCCTACCTTCTTACACACCTCTCTATATCTTACGGGCCTCAAATGAATTGCATTTGTTCAAAAAGTAAGACTCATCATCAGCTTCATTGGTTTTTTGCTATAAAAAGCCCTCTTGCTGCCAGCATACAGCTGAGTTGTCAAAGGTACTGAATGTACCTGCTCCCCTAATTCGTTTGTGGGTTCTCTTGCAATGAATCTCTTGTGTCCTTGGACTTAGACACGGAAGGTCTTTTAGAGCAGCTTGACTATTCCCTTGCTAACACACATCTCTGCCCTGCAGTACCTCTCACAGTGGTCTGTTCAGTCCAATTTAAAATGAATCATGAAACGGGACTTCCACTCATCCCTTGGGAGATATCTCACAGCTTGGTTGTGGGTTTGGGGAGAAGTCGGGGGAATGAATCAGCTGGGGAGTCTTTGCACCTCTGTGGCAACTCAGATGCATTTTCCTTCATGTCTCAGCCCATCTGCATCTATGGATTTGTGTTTTGGCAGTTTTTCATGAGGTACCTCTGGCTGACATAGCTGCTGTTCAATCCTTACTGTGAAATAATGTGTACACGTGCTTATTTGGTACTTTATATATGAAAACAAGATTCGCACTCAAGACTCCTTTATCCTTTGCAACAAATATAGTCTCAGAAAGATGAAATGAGCAGCCACTCCTCCTTCCACACCTTAAAGTGGAGGAAAGGATTGAGCCAAGAGACTATGCCATTTTACTTATTGATTATGGCTCTGTCCTCCCTGCCGAGAGACTGCCTTAGCAACATGGCTCAAATCCTTGTGCTGTGCTGGATTTGGACACTTCTGTCTCAGAAGCGGCTCCCAAGAACAGTCTTGATGAATCTTGATGCTTTTTTTCTTCTCCTCCTCTCCAGAAAGTACTGTACCATACATAAGAAAGCCAGGACATCAGAAAAATGTGGGTCAAAGCCAGTCACTGCCGAGTGCTCTTCAGTCCTTCCAGCAGTAACTGCGGGTCCTGGCAGCTGGAGACTCCTAATGAGATTATTTGCTGCCACAGCCTGCACTGACATTGATCTCCAGGTTCAGTTCAGATGCCTCTCTATGCATAATGCACTGAGATAATCATGAGGTGACAGCAGACAAAAAAGGGCAGCTCAGCCCACATCTGGAAGAACCAGTCTCCAAACAGGGGTGGAGGGAAACGCCACTGCACAGCCCAACACTGTTATTTATAGTTGCTTGTCTTTTTCTGGAGATCGATGGTGCTCCTGTGTGACGTTCTCTGTTAAAGACAGGCAGATTTTCTTGGGCAAATGACCTTGTATTTTCCTTTATTAAGCATCTACCAGCACCCAAAATTAACCAGAAAGTAAACAGAAAATCCAGAATGTCCAATGCAGAAAAGAGACAACTTGTGATCTTATTACTCGAGATAACCTAGGGCAGAGCCATAACAGGAATCACTGTTGTTTGCCCAGAACAAAATATTCTTGGATGAAAAATCAGGTGTTCTCCACACTCTGTAGGGAACAAATAGCATTGGAGTAAGAGATGGGTTGTTGAGACTGCACTGTCTTAATGCAATAGCGTTGCATGTCTTTTGTCTCTGTGAAGTTGTTCTCTCCTTTCTTTCATCTCAGCATCATTTTTGTAAAAAGTAACTGTTACTAAACCTGAGAAGAAATGGATAATCTTAAGGTACTAAATATTTGTAGTGATTTGAGGTCATCCTGGGAGAGTACTACATACATAGTTAAAATTCCTATGCGGTGTCATTGTAGGAATGTGTGTGCCTGTGTACATGCATATATCCATGTGTATGTGTGTAAACAGAGTGAATCTGTGTTGGACTCCCTCATCTATGTGCCTGTTTTACAGACTAGTGCTCCTTGGGATGCATTTGTTTAATGTATAATTCAGTGGAACTATACTTGCATGTTATTTTGAAGTGAGAATTATATATGGATTTGCTCTTGCTTTTTTATCAGGTCAGAATGCTGCCTTGTTATACTTGTAGAACAGCAGTCCTAGTCACCTCACTGGTGCATAATAAGTGATTTTACAGCGAGGGCTGCAGCACTTTCTAGTTATTGTACCAAAATGAAAATTATACTCTAGTGGAGACCCTAATTTCTCTGCTCCATTTGAAGTAAAACATAGGGATTTGGTTGTTTTGAAGGCCTTTTAATGTGGCTTATGCCTTACAAATGCACTTGTTATAGCCTTCTGTTAGCTTCAAAGGTTATTTTCAGCGGCTGTGATGGCTCCAAGCAAACAGAATAAAGATAATGCTCAGCTCTGTAACACAGCTCAACTTCCTAATTAGTAGCTGCATGAAGGGATGTTGTGCCACATGCATTTGTTTCACCTGATAAGCCTGTCTTATTCCCTGATTATTAGTTCAGAGCAGCCTTAGTGCAGCTCCTGGAGATCTCAAGTGTCTTGAAAATATTGGTGATTTAATCTGGCAGTGCCTATGGTGTCAGGAAGAGTAGGGGGCTCTCAAGTAAAAGCTGTTTGGAAATGTACATGACAATCTCCTGGAGTGCTCGTAACAGACACTCAGGCTCCCGAATGTGTCTCTGTTTTGGAAGCAAGTAAACCCTCCATGCTCGTGCGCCCACAGGGGATGTTCCAAACCTGTGGGTGCCCCTGAACCTCCCGTAAAGCTCCAAGTTATTTACAGGATGTGTAAAATCACACATAAAATAGCAGCTTTCACACATTTGAGGATGCCTATTAGAATATGCAAATAACAACAGTGTATACACCATTTACTCTGGAAAGCATACGAATGTGTTGTGCTTTTCCACTCAAGGAGTGCACCAATAGCTGACACAAGCCTAAGGACATGTGCATGATTCATGAGCTGCTTTTTTTTTAAAAATGTGGATATGTAACAGTTAGCACCTGCAGCACACTAGTGAAGGTGACAGTAAAGAAACAAGTATCTTTTCATGACTGATGCAGTTTTAAACAGAGATAGAAATCCTTCTAACACATCTTATGTGTTATTACTATCTCTTCAAAGACTGAAGGCAGAATCTTAAAGAAGTCTCTTTAAGGTGCACATTGAAGGGGGGAAACAAATACTGGGCAGTGCCACAGATTATAAAATGTCTCAGTGAATGCTGAGCACATTATCAGTGAATTCGTCTTCCTCTGGTTCCCCCAGGGTTCCTCTCTCTCCTTACAGGAAGAAATAAATGGTGAACTTTCAGCTAAAACTAGGAATTAGAAACCAGAAATGTGGCTATAACTGCAGTATGGGCAAGTGGTTTGGTGACGTGAGTACTTGGGACAGGATTGCTGACCCCTCTGAGTCAGGCCTGCGTTTGAGCCCTGCTGCTCCCTGTGTTGTTGAGAATTAATGAGCTGTTAGATAAGGTTAGGGACCTTCATTTGCACCACCTTCTGTCTGTGTCACCAAGAAGGAAGGCCTTTTTCTTCCTCCTGCTCACTGCAGGGAAAGAAAAATAAAGAGTGGTACAAGCTTTTGGGATACTTCAGCTAGTCCAGAGCACTGCCTGCAGGTTGGACTGGACCACAGCAGAGCAGATCCCAAAGGAGATGCTCCCTATCTTCATGAGCCATAGCAAAACCTTTTGAACTTCATGGGGTGTGACTGGGAATAGAATGAAGCTCTGGGCAGCATTCTCAGGTGTGATTCCTGATATAAACAAATGCATCCCTGGGGCAAAAATTACCTGCAGATTAAAATTCTATAATTTCTCTGTGAAATTGGCACCAAATTTAGAATAATAACAAGCACTTGTTTTTTATGTGAGCTTTTAGGAGAATCACCAGAAAGTCATCATTTTGTCAATTTTTGCTAAGTCCATACAGAACAGCTTGCAAAATAATGTTTAAAAAGTCACACGAAAGATATGATCAGTAAATAAAAGTGCCAAGTGAGGGGCAAGGAGAGCCACAAACTGTTGATGATATGTGGTTATTGAAAATACTCTTGTAGGTGAGTGGGTGGTATCACAGGTCTTAATGCAATTGGGCACCAATAGCACTTTAAAGTGTAGCAGTATACTACTTCTCATGCTGGTTTTATCGGGGCGTTTCTACAACATTTTAACTGCTAAGAGCAGGTTTGTGCCTGCTGGGGGAATGTGCTTAGATAATTAGATAAGCAAGGAAGGAATTTTAAATAGTGCCCAAGGGTGTTGGGGTATCATTCCTCTGGTGTTAGGCAAAGGAAGACTTCGTGGTGGTGTGCAGAGACTGTGTGGGAGGTCAGACAACATCATTTATCAGAGTCCTTCCAAGAATGGTGCACAGACACTTTGAGTTGCATGGTTCCTTCATTTGCAAGAATCGACAACCATGAATTGTAAGCCCAGTGCATCTGGAATGAAAAATAATAATTTTTCTTCTAAAATCATTGAATTCTTACTATGGGCTTGGGAACAGAACTGCATATGACTGGTTAGGGGATCGGTTACTGGGTTTATGGAGCCCATTTTGCTTGGTTGTACTCATCTCTCACCAAACTGATGAGTCATTTCTCCCCAGTAAGGAACAAAGTGTGTTTGTTAACTGGGCAGCAGGTGTTTTAATTGGTTCATCTGTCTGACTCCACAGGAGCGTCTCCTGCTCTCTGTACTTCCTCGACATGTTGCCATGGAGATGAAAGCTGACATTAATGCCAAACAGGAAGACATGATGTTTCATAAGATCTACATCCAGAAGCATGACAATGTCAGGTAAGAACAGCAGCCTGTCTCCCAGCCATGGGGGAAGAGGGACCCTCCCAGTGCTCGGCCCTGAACACCCAGGGACGAAGATGTCAGTGAGACATAATCCAAAATAAGTGTAAAGACTCTAAAGTGTCGCTAGCTGACTTTTGAAAGTTTGTTTATAGGATGGTAGGAGGATTGTCTCATTCTGGCAATATCTTGCTTTGGGAAGTGACTTGAACTGATCTCTTTCCTTTTTTTCCCCTTTTTTCTTTCCTGCAGTAAGTGCTGATGGTTTTGAGAAGGTGTTATATTGGGGTTCAGTTGTTTTTGGACGGTTACAAGCACCCCTCCGATAAGACATGATGGAATGCAAGTTAAAAATTAGGAACACTTCCCTCAGGGTGAATTGCAGAGCCTGGCTAAGGTCAATATTTTCTGGAGTGGTTTCTGGCAGTTTGGAATTACAAGGAGGGTGTCCACTAGTGACAGCCTTGACACCTGCTCAGTCACTCAGCAATGTGTTGCTCCTTGGTCTACTTGGATGAGGAGAAGAGTTTGATATCCAGTCTCTGGCAAGTCATGTGAAATCAAACTCAGCCTGTGTTGCTGGGGTAGTCCAGCCCCAGGAGCTTCTGAACATCTCCTGGTTCCCACTGTCCAGTTTCCCAAGGAAGAGGCAATAAAGTAGTTCTTCAGATGGCTTGATAACTTTATAGGCTGCAGTTACAAAGTTTAACCCAATCTTGATGCATTTCACCTCTGCTGTGGTACCTGATCTCTTTGGAGATCACTTATGTCTCAGCTAAGCCAGGTCCTGGAACTGTGTAACAGCTCTGTCAGTTTGTAACTACTTCCTTTGAGACACAGGGGCTGGAGACAGAGAGCTTCCCTTTTCCATCTCCCCTTACGGCAAGAGTTTTTCCCGTGAGCTCCTTGTGTAGCCTTTCTCTCTCATGTAGCTTGAGTATGTTGGTGAATTGTATTTTCTTATACTTTACGCTCAACAAATAAAAGTGAGTTTCTTACATCTCTAACATACCGCACCCTCCTACAGTTGATGTGGAAACATCCACATGAAATTCTGATGCATTTGAAGACATTATCTTAGGATTGAGGATGGCTGGGAGAGGTAATGTACAAGCAGAAAATTGGGAGATTGCTCAGTGTTGAATGTAGAGTCTTATATAAAACTCACTGAAATCAGGGCAAGTCTGTATGCTGGCTTGGATGGAATTCAGCCCTTCAGTTTTTTTGGTTATGACTCAGTAAAGAGATAAAGATCCACTAGCAACACTGAAGAAAAAAACAGTATCAGAAATCAGAGACAATAATGGTTCAGCGATGAAAAATAAAGGATATATGCATGGTGATGAAGGGGAGGGGAAGAGGCCATCCACAGCGCCCTCAGCAGACTTTGTGCTACAGTAAATTAAGTTTTGTGTCTTCACATTCATTTTTTCCTTAATGACACTGAGCTTGTCCAAGTAGGTGTGTAAATTTCTTGTGATAGATGTTGTTTGTGAATTACTTTTGTCCATTACTCAAAGGTCAACCTGACATTCAAACTAAGTGCAATTCATTAGATATGGCATGAGACTACGGTAATTTAGTCTTTCACATAAATTTCCATATGTCATTATTTTGTAGGTTTGAAAATTGTTCCATAGTCAAATCTTAGTAAAGCTGATTATCTCTTTAGGATGATACTGATTTGAAATTTTAATTTCTATGACTACATATACAAAACCTAAATAAACAATAATGAACTAAGTTTGCAAATGAAAAATTTTAAAGGGGGAAGGGGAATCTGATGGAACAATAGTGACTGCTAAAAATAGCCCAAAGATGATGGCTGGTATGAAGACATGGAGATCTCAAAAGATGCATTCAAAAATGGCACATGGCTGAGAGTATAGAAAGAAAAAAGATTTAGCTATGATTTTCAGCTATGGCTGTGAAGAAACATGAAAGGTGAAACACATATATGTAAATGGTTATGTGCACCAGTCAGTCCCTGATGGGTAGCTAACAGGATGCTTGCAAACATTTAATATTCACATCTTGCATATTTATTGAATAATATAAGCATTTATGTAATAGTTCCACTTCTGCAGCTTAAAAGTAATTTTAACTTTGTTCCTCATGGCAATGAGTGTTTAGGAATCAGGCCCTTGCAGGTGCTGACTTTCTCCAGTGCAAAGGGACTCTAAGGTCTCAAAAGATCTTGCAAGAAGAAACAACTTAAATGATATCTTCCTCAAAGTGTGGGCTTTGTTGTCCGCTCCTGTGAGGTCCTAAATCAAAGCCCACTGAAATCATAGAAAAGGCTGGAAAAGTGAGATAAGAAATAGGAATAAAATAGTGCATGTGCTGAGAGCAAACAGAAAATAACTCAGAAACATCTCATCTTCATGTACTTCAGGGAAATGAATAACTAAGTACGAATATTGAAGAAAGGAAACATGATTTGGAACAAATGACTCATTTCACACCAGGAGTTCAGCACGGAGCCTTTGCTCCTGCCTGGGTGCACTGAAACCACCTCTGGTGGGAATGACTGTGGATGATTCTGAAGCATTTACATGCACACAGAAACACCATGGAGGGGGGAGGTAGCATCTCAGTGATGCTGATTAATGAACTGGCTGAGTAAAAGCAAGCATGCTCTTTACTTTGCACAGGGAAAAGCTCAAGGGGAGGCTTTTGAGATGAGAACGCTCCAAGCAATTTTGTTTTGTGTTTGTCACTATTCAAAAATGTCGTAAGATCTAAGTTTTTATGAGCTAAAGGTTATTGTGTCAAGGCAATTGAGAAGTATGTGAAGTCAGTGCAAGGGTGCTGTGCCCAGCCATTGAATCTGGCTTCCTGTTGATGATTTATCAGCAGGAGCATTTCCTCTGCAGTTCAGAGGAGTGGGAAGGTCTCTGTGTTTGCAGAGAGGTGTGGGTTTTCTTTCTCCATCAGCTGTATTCAGTGATTCTTTTTCCCCCGATTCTCCCAGATTGTGTATAAAGGTAGATTTTAAATGAAAGTATAATGGATGGGAATTTTTGTTAGCTATTGATTTAAAAGTTTGATTGTCATCTTAATGCCTGGAACCTGACATCTTGATTTTTGCTGGATCTTCAGAGCGAGGTTGCTCTCCAAACTCACAGTCAACATGGAAATAATGAGGCTCTGGAGGTTTCCATCCAGATGAGTTTAACTTGGGTCCTTTGAACTCAGGAGGCACAGGAGCACAGCCTCGTGCACTTAGCCTGGTCTGACATTTTGTGTGGGAGAAGTAGCTTACTAAGTTCTCTTCCCGACAAGATTAAATATTTTAATTTTCAGGGATGATTGGGTCTGGGCTTTTGGGACCACCTCTAATTTTAATTAAGAACCAAACCCAAACCACTCTACCAGCAGAAAATGTTAGTCTAAAATTATGTGAAGTTGATGCATGTAGGCTTTCTTTTTCAGTTTGAAAATGAAGTGTCCTTAACTTTCCAGTTTGCTCTTATATGCTTAGTTTGGGATTCTAGGTTATACGGTTCAGGGTTTGTTTTAGAAAAAGAGGTTACACACTTCCTTTTTTTTCTTTTTGTTTAAGAAAAAAGAAGTCAATTTAAACCTGTGTAGAAGAGCTCTTCCACAAGTGCCAGTAGTAAGTCTGTAAAACACAGCCATGATCCTTTAACAAGGAGCAGTTCTGCTATGATATTGCTTACTGTGTTGCACTTGTCTTAGAGGGTGGGCTATCTCTCCATAATGGAAAGATGATTTTTTTAAATGCAAAATACAGTGGTCTTTTTGACCTGAATGGATAAAAGACAATCTTTTTTGAGCAAATCTTTTTATCTGGACTTCCTGCAAATGAGTTCATAATCTCCTGATTATTGTTATGGAAAGTAAAGTTCAGAGACTAATTTATCCACAATGAAAATATAATTTCCTGTAATTTTTGGCAGCAAAATTTGTTTCAGGATTATGTTCGTCTGAAAATTTTAGTATGGTGACAAAACAAAGATGAAAATGTTTGCGGTTAATACACTCTTTTTTGATGCACATGAGCAGAACCTTTAAACAGAGAATGAAAGTTTCCTGTTCTGATTTATTGAATGAGAATTAACTTTGACAAATCCAGAACCTCAGAGCATGATTTGACCTTTCCCACATATGTGTGTGTGTTAAATATAAAGTCTATTGTCAAAAGCAATCAGGAAAGGAGTTCCCAAGACTATGCAAGTAATTTTGGGTAAACAACAAGGTGAATTATGTAACTAAATTTGTTCATGTTATCGTGAATGAGATTATGTCTGATAGACAAGCCCTAAATTATGCATAGATAATATTGTTTATCTATCATGCTTCCCAGACAGAATTTTAAGTGTTTTACATTACTATTACTATTTATAGTGTCTCACTGCAGTGATAATGGCTTTAATGTTATCTAGGTTTGGCCAAATATAGTAATCTCTGTGCTATAAAAGGAGGCTTGAAGTCCTCTGTGAAGGGATAAAGGTTGGCTTTGTCATTGAAATTCCTTTGATGAACTGTTTCAAGAAGCTTATTTTAGGGCTGGCATCCAAGTGCAGTAAAAGTGACAGTTTCCTCTCTTCTCCCCTTCACATAATTCTTATGAATCATGTACTCAACCACATTAACCTGTTTTCAGAGTTTCTTGAACTTCTTGACAACTTGAACAAAACCATTTGCAGAAATGAAACAAACCCACTTGCTTTCAGCTTTTTAAATGAAAAACATTCGTAACTCGTCTTCTGATTTAATGACATTCTAACACCAAAAAGTTCTCTGCTTAAAAATGACCAAGTAGTTGCACTTTGGCTGAGTGTCAGAGTATTCAGACCAGCTGTGTCAACTTAACCTCTTCACTTTTTAGGTGTTGTGATGCCTATATTAGTGGCTTATGAATTTTTTTAAATTCCCAGGTTACAAGGTTCTATGGAATTGTGAACTACGACATTTGAGGGAAAATTCAACAAAGCAAACATCTTTTTCTTCCCTCCTCCCACTGTCCTCACACACAGGATATCCAGTCTTAATGTTTCTTGGTGGTGAAGGACTTACCCTCCTTAATAAATAGAATTACATTATGACAGATATAAATTTCTGACAGTTCTTCCATGGATATTTTCAAAGATTACACAGTCCCTCATCTCAGCCAAAGTTTGTGTATCTTTAATTCCTCTGGAACACCTCACTGCCAGGAAAGGGCAGGAACAGTAACTTTTTTAATATTTATAATCCATCTTCCTCCTTGTCTTCTTTCCTTTTTGTGGGGAGGCAGAATGAAAATTGATGGTTTATGTGTAAAAACAAGGAAGAGCAGCATTAAGCACGAGAAAGCCCAAGAGCCAGTTTTATCCATGTCTTGCATCCTTGCTGCTGCTCTCCCTGCCAGTCCGTGAGCTTCGATTTCCTCCAAAGTGTGTTGATGGGTTGGTTGGTTGTTTCTCAGAATCAAGTCTTGGCAAGACCTCTCCCTCCTTTTCTTTATTCGAGGCGTATGCCCACGAGCAGTAGAAAGTTATTTTTGCCCGTAGGTGGGGGGTAACTGTGGGTTTCATGTGAGTTCAGAGCTTTTAATTGCTGTAAATTCTGGTTGAGGCTGTAGGATGAGAAAAGTGAGTAGGAGGGAAATGAGCCTGCCCACGTCTTTCCCCAAATGACAGCAGTGAATTTTACCTAAGCAGGAACTCTCTCTGTCAAGAGCGAGCTCCTGGAAGTTTCACCTATGCCTGCCACGGGTGAATCTTTGCTTTTTAATGTTGCAGATTCTTTTTTTTTTCTTTCAAGCTAGCAATAAGCTTTAGGAAGTGCAGAAGTAGGTTTCACTCATAGATGAAGGTGAATTACTCTGCTCTTACCACCACTAATCACTTGGCTCTTCCTAGTCAATTTGTTGTTTTTGAGAGGAAAAGTCACTTGTCTTTTGGAGATTGTAATTCATGCTAAAATTCATGCTTAAAGAAATTCACTTACTTTTCAGCCTTGTTACACCTGGAGTTGACCTCAAAGCTGGGCAATAAGGCTGGGTGTTAGTATTACAGGGGATGTTTCAACCCAGCATCACTTCCTCTCGATAATAAATGTATCGATGGTTCAGTCATGAAAGCTTTTAAGCCAAAAAGTACAGCAGGTTTATCTATTTTAGCAAAGCTACCTCTTTGTGCGTGTGCACAGCAACCTTTAAGAACAAACACATGCTATCGTGTTTAAGTATTCATTTGATCTGTGAGCTTTCTCTTTGAACTGGGAATATATTGTGATCTCCCCTGCTGGGAGCTCCTGGTGTCTTCAGGGGCGTGAGCGAGCCTTGTACCCTCTGAAGAACGAAACAGATACATAACTGGCTGCAAGGCACCTCGCTGGATGCTCCACTCAAACACGTGTCCCGCAATAAAGATAACATCCCAAAAGCGCAGCGTGCCAGGTGACTGCAGATCTGCAGCCACCAGCACGCCATCAGCAATTAGCAAGGGCCTGTGATGTATAATTCACACCCTGCTATTCCGAGTTTACACAGGGGCCTGTGAAGTTCACAGGGTGATGGATTGAAGAGTGTTAGATGTTTTAATGATGAAATACTGTGAATAGCAATTTGGAGACAGTAGTGAAGGTGCCTGCAGAAGTTTACAGAGCAGAATTTTAGCTCATCAAGGTTATTTGGGTTTCTCTTTTTTCTTCAATAGTACTAAGAATAAATTAATTTTTTAAAAATGTAAGTATGACTGCTGATTGGCCTGACAAAAACAAATGTATCAAATTTATAGTAAAAAAAGCTCCTCAAATTATGTTTATTCAACTAATTCACTCCCAGTCCTCTGTACTCTGGAGTAACCTTGACAAGAAAAATTGAGTATTCTCTGAACAAAACTTTTCTTTTGTGAAGACTTGCTTTTACAGAGTTGCTTTTCTCCTGTGAAGACTTCGTGAAATTTCAGTTGATGAACTGCTTTGCCATGTAATTAACATACAAAGTGGTTTTAAGAACATTGAGTTTATATAACATTTGAAGAGGTTCTTATTAAAATCATCCTACCTTTTCTTTCTTCCGCCCTAGATGATAATGACTGAAAAGCAAAAATTAGTTAAACTTTTTATTCTGTCATGCAGTGAACTTTGCAAAACTATTTGAAGCTCTCTTACAGAAGCTATAAAACAGAGGCACAGTTTTGGATGGGGATGGATTAACTTCTCTTGTCTTACATTATATTTATATCCCTCAACAATTGCTGCTAATTTGTGCATCTGTTCCTACTGGTGTATATATAATTTTTATACTGGATAAATAATGAAGAAGAGACAAAAGCTGAAACCAATTAGTGCAGAAGAGCTCTCAAGTGGTCTGGCATCCTGTGACTCAAGTTAGTACATTGCTAACTTGAGTCTATGTCCTCCAGTAAATGAAAGTCATAGCGTAGTTTTTAAACTTTCTCTTTTTTATTAACTTTGCTTTATACCAACTGGTGAAAGAGTTGCAGAGAGGTGGTACTGACTGTGCAGTCTGCATAATTGCATATGTGGAGTTTTTACAAGAAACCAAACTAAGAACAGGTCACTTCAGAAACAGAACTAACAGAAATGAGGAGCACCAAAGGAGGACTGCACGAAAGAGCAAGGGAGGCAGAAGACCAAAAGATTAAAGTAATTTCATCACACACATCCCATTGGCATGGCATTGCCCTTGTGGAATGGTAGAAGTGCTCTTTTTAGAAAACTGAGGTTTTTCTGTGCCCATTTCTGGTTTTGTTACAAAGCCCAGGAAGGATGAACACAATTTTAAATGGTGGGAATAAGGATTTGTAAAACTGTGTAGATTCTCGGGACTCAAAAGTTTGCAGATAGCTTTCAGAGATTGGGAAGTGTCTGTGTGATGCTGTTTTAAAAGCAACCAAAATAGGAGTATAGGTGTTATCTTCCTTGATACCATGACCAACAGAGATCTTTGTGGGTGCTCTATGTGATTTTGGCAAATATCTGAGGCTCTCGAAGGCACTGAGAAAATCTAAGGAAGCTCTTGACCAGTAACCATGCCCCTATTTTGAATCAACCTCCTAAACTGACACCTTAAATATATAGGAGGATCATCAACATTCAAAATCAACTTCCTCATCTCCAGTTCTACAGAACCGACCCCAAAGATGAAAAACCTGGTCTGGTGACTACTTATAGAATTTGGATCTGTGTGGCTATCAGCAAAATATTCTCTCCTAGCCTCTGGTTGCAGAGAACTCCCCAGTAAGTGGCATGGAGAAGGCTGGGTGACCAGGGCTTTTTTCAGTTGTAAGATCAGTTGTAAATGCCTGCTCGTCCCCATCAGTGGCTGTGCAGAGCATCTGGAAGCACAGCTTGCCCTCTCACATGAAAGGAAGGTGCGTGTAGGAAGCAGTGGGGAATTTTCCCAGCAGAGTTACAGTAGTGACAGTTTGATCCACCATGTCAGCTCACTGTTTTGGGGGTATTGGACAGTGGTGGTTTGGGTAGGTTTTTTAATTTAAGCATGATTCTTTGCAGAGTGTGATCATACACTGGCTCCATTCCTGCTCACTGTGGGGAACGTTGCTAATAGAAGGTTACTAGGACAACCCTCCTTCTTCTCACAACTACTTAATTTCTGTTATCTCCAAGGCCTGGCAGACCCATAAATCCCTGCTGAATGAGGCAGCAATTCAGAGAGGTGCTTTGTGACACCCTGGACCATGAAGGAACAGAGAGAACCTATGTCACAGAGCTGATGGGATATTAGTGGGGAGGAGAGGTAGGCAAAAAATATAGGAAAGACTAAAAAAAACTTGGAAAGAAAGGAGCAAATTTACCAATTGTTAGCATGTCTGGAGGGAAAGAGAAGGGAGAATGGAAACCAGATGCAAGCATGTGCAGACAGTGGACAGTTATGGGCCACAGCAGTGCTGGTGGAGAGCCTCCATTCCCGGGAGCATGCACACCAATGCACCGCTGGTTTGTGCCTTGGCTCTTTCCAAAGAATGAGCTAATAAGAATCAATTTGTAGAACAAAACAAACAAGACTTTGGCTTCTGCTCAGGGGAACTTGAGCAATTGCAGTTACAGATCAGGCTTCGACAAATGCCAAGAGCTGATCCATAAAAGTATAATTATTCTGTTTCATTTGGAACCTTTTGTTCTGAATTGCATTCAAAACTACTGTAAGCCCCTTTGTGAGATTCATTTCCTTTCCAGGCAAGAGAAAAAGAGGCCTTTTCATTTAATAGTTCTACTTTGTTTCAATTAAAAATGAGGAAAAACTCACATCCTTGCCTTTCTTCCCTAAGATTCTCCCCTTCTGCAGAATAGTGGCCAGCAGGTCACAGTTTAGGATAACACATCTTGTGTAGAGACAAAATCGTTAGAGAGTGTAAATTGTAAGTGATATCCTGTTTTTAACATCCAGTACTCTTTGTAATTTTCAGCTGAAAACTGAATAGAATTTTGTTATTGAAATTGGAAGTGTTTACAAATTTCTTGCAAAGTCCAGGAACACTGAAATTGCCTGCTGAGCTGCTTTTCCTTGGAAGTATGCAACGGGGGAAGGAGTAAATTGAAAATGGTATCTGTAAACTTAAAAATTGAGATGGACAGTGAGTTCTTTAATTTGACTTGGTAGTGAGGCTGATCAGAGTTCAGAAATGGCTGGCTCCCATTGCAGAAATGTCCTGACGACTACGTCTTGAAGGCTCTGAGGAGTTGTGCTGCAGGAACAAGCAGGGAGTGTGCACAAACACACACATTCTGTGCTGGGCACTTCTCATGGCCACTGGCTGGATCCGCAAAGGGAGCGAGAGGGGCAGTTCGGCTGGGCTGCCATGCCAAAGGGGCATCTCTCTGCTCCTCTCTAAAATGGAAACCCAGAGAATTAATTAATTCAGTTGACATTCCATGTGGCAGAAAGTACAACACAGAGGTAGTGAAGACCTGAAGAGGCATAAGTGATGAGGCACACCACGCTCATCAGGAGTGTAGAGGCTCGACTCACGTGCCAGGGTAGATTATCTGGATTTGGTTTTCCCATGTACCAGAGGGCATTTGAGGCCACATCTCCTAGGAGAGGCCATAAATGAAGAAGGCATCCTCATTCTCTTTTGTTAACTCTGTTTCATTTTTTCATATAAAAGACTCAAACCCCGGAGCAGCGGCTTGAATCCCACTGTCCCATGTCACAGCGTGCACCATAATCAGCAGGGCAGAGCGGAGCGCTTGCTGTCTCTGCCTCTAATTATTCTGAGTATTTTATATGTAATGAGCAGCTGCAGCATGAGATCCTGAGGGCACCCCTGTTCCCAATCCAAAATAGCCAGTTGTCCAGTTCAGGCTGGATTCAGGCAGAGGAAAAATTAGATCCATGTTTTCTCACATCTTGGGTGAAGGGTCTTAGGAGATGGTTTCCTTGCTTTCTATTTCACTCCATTTACTTATAAATAGCAGGCATTTGCAAAATACCATGGAATCAAGGATACAAATTTCTGTGTACATTTCTGTACCTTAAAGTTGTGCCAGTCTTTTGTGTCAGGCCAGTGGTATTTTAGCTGACAGGAATTTTGACTCCCAGGTAAGATTTGGCTACAGTCGTGTAGATGGCAGCACGGATGTGGGAGGGATTCTCTCAAATGCTGGACACATACTGTTTCTTACTGTAGCTGCTGACTTAGTCTGAGCCCTGTCTGTATTTTTTAATTCAAACAAACAAATAACAACCAAAGAAATAAATTAAACAAAAGTCAAGTATTCCTGTAAGATGCTGTGAAAAACTGAAGTGAAAAATTATTTGCCAGGGTTTCTAGCCCCGGTGGTCTTAGATTAACCACAGCATGTCCTAAGTAGCCAGAAGATACAGAGGCCAAGGGGATGATTTGCTTTTGCCTTTGACTGCTGTTAACTTCTTTTCTGGTTCTGTTTACAAGGATTCTGGTGACTGGATGTTGTCAGCAGGATTTTTTTTCAGTTGCATAAGGATTGAGAAAACAGTGTCTGTCTGACTCTTCCACAGTGAATGGCTTTCAAGTTAAGCCGTGGCTGCAGTTATTGTGCTCTAGCTGTGACACTATAAATAAAGTTATTAACAGCAATATGTAAATGGGTTTCTATTTCTGTTCCCTGTATTGTTTGCAAAATCTAGGGCAGTTATTCAGTAAGAATCATCTGCTATTTAGCACTGAGCCTACCAGCATTTGATGTTGTGTGGGCTGCTGCGCTTTCCCCCCCGCCTTTCTTTCTTTCTTTGCAGTGGCTATTAGAATCCAGCACTTTTGCAAGTTTGTTTACTGTGGTATATAAGAAATAGAGTAGCTGTGCTAAGCATTTTCAGGCTTTTGGAGAGTGGCTTGGTGCATAAGAACAGGGAATCATCTCCTGGTATCTGAATTATAAGAGCATTAAACCCAGCCATACAAACACCAAATACCACAGCTGCCATTTGCCTTAGTGAGCATTTGCAGATTCCAGATTGTTTAAAGATCTTTACGGTTCGTGTTCTGTTTGCATGCTCCGTTTCCTCCCACTGCCCTCTCCACTGCTCCAGATCTGCCTGACAGCCCCAGGCCCTGTTCCTGCTGGAAACTTGTACCACATCAATTCATGCAGTTACAGCACAGACCCCCAGGGAGAACACGGTCGTGTTGTTTTAGAAATCCTTTACTACAGTCATGGCTACTCCTGTCTGGAAGAGCAAATTATTCTAATCCAAGGCATCTGTTAGAAACCTGGATGTATCTGTGCTAGGGACAGGATCTGTGTGGCTGTTAACATGGATACTCTAAAAGACATTTCACTTGAGGCAGTTTGTTCAAACTTCTTCCTTCTCTGCAAGTGAATTCACCTCTGGATTCCCCAGATCCCCAACAGGGAAAGTCCCAACCTGTTTATCCTGTGACTCGTTAGCCACAATTTTATTGCCAGCTGTGCTAGCCTTCAGATGGGCATGTGTCCTCCCTGGCACTTAAATTCCATTTCATGCAGCTTTGTGAAAACCAAAATTGCTGCTACCAGGGTGGCACAGAAAGTAAACAGAAATTAGCTAGACTGGTTTTGCATAGGTGTAGAAAGATCTGAAACAGCAACTTTTCTCTTATTTTTATGCTATGAGACACATTACCATATTATATGTTCTAAGTGGTCTCCAAGGTGGCTTTCTATGGTATAGAAAAGATCTGGTCAGACTCTATTGATTTTATTGATATTAGTTCACTGGTGAACTAATAGCTGCTTGCAGGAACTACATTTGGAGATAATGTTTTGTGAATATTGAGAGTAGCAAGCAAATGGCTTAGTGAAATATCTTAATGCATTAACACAGAAATTAAATTTTCGAATGGCAAATGCAAGAGAAAAGCCATTTCTTTATATGCAGATCTATTATTCTGGTGGTGGCAATTACAGTAATTCTCTTGAAATCAAGTTAAAATTACATGTCTGCTTCATTATGAGAAGAAACCACTGATTGCAAAAATCAGGGGAGATTTAGGGGAAAGTTAGAGAGACTTACATATGCAGTGAGCAGGCCTGACATCACCATGGCTCCCGCTCCAGCATGTCAGGAGTAGGGTTTGTGCAGATGTTTACCGGACTTAGGAGGCCAGGATTCACATTCCTGCTTTGTCAGGGTTTTCCCATGACACCTTGAGCATCTTTATGTATTTTATCTATATACCATACTTCTGTCTCCAGAAAACAGTGTGATGTTGCTTTTCTAGCACCAATGACATTTTAACAGTTGCTTAATATCACTGCTTACTATCTATGAAATCATGGAAATATGCCGAATATTTGGAATATGAGATATGTTAGGGGCTGAAGAGGTGTATGGAATTTCATGTTCCCTGTTCAAGGACCATCTTTGCATAGAAATCCTTATGTAGTGAGTTCACCTGAACTGCCTTCTGAGGAGGAGTGGTTTTACTGCTGGTACTGATTGTACAGAATTTCATTATATTTACCTTGTTTCTCCATGGAAGACGGAGTTCTCTGTGTCACCAAAGGGAACCAAAGATAGGTATCAACCCAAGTGCCACTGGTCAATTCAGATGTGATGGTAGATCACATCTTAAAAAGGAAAAAAACCCCTTAATGTTAAATTATAGTCCTTGTAAAGTTGGGAGGCTTTACTTGTGAGTTGAGGGTATCTATTCATTACTGCTTCTTATCAGGTAAGGAAAATTAATGTAGTGTACAACAACCAGATAACAAGTTCAATTTCCTGCAGGATTTTTTCCTTTTCATATGATTCTGACATTGCAACCAATCTCCCTTGTCATTGAAAACACGATGTGGTTTATTATTAAATTTATTATCGGGTTTGTTTATTAATCAAATAACATTGATCCCTCAGTTAATGAGCTGCACCGTTTTCTTTGGACAGCCATTTCAACTTTCAACATAACTGACAAAGAATTATGTCTTCATTTTACGGTTCCTCTGCACTGATGTTCATTGGTGTTTCTTAGAAAAGGACCATTTTAAAGTGTGCACAGTTAAGTGTGTCTAAATGCTCTGGGGCCATTTCTCTTTACAGTTTCATCAGTGTAATTTTAAAAACACAACTGCTCAACTACATTTAAAAGTATAGAAGTGAGGGGGCAGCAAGTCTGTTCATGCTGACTGTTCCAAAAAGGGGCAGGAAGACTCATGTTTGTGTTCTTCAGCACTCAGTTTTCCCACCAAATGGCCACTTTGTACTATTGGTCTAACAAGCTACCAGTGGCAATTGTGTACACAGATCATCACCTCACTTGCCCATTCTCAGCTGGTCCGTTGGGAGTCTGCGTATTTTGCTACCTACCCACTTTGGGAGAGGCACAATTGCTCCTTAATGTTTTAAATTATGACATTTATATACTAATGTAATGTTTTCATTATATAGTGACTTTCCAGAGGGAAAACCCTGACTTGCTGAAATGACAAAGTAAATAACTCCCAAAAGGACAGTGGGAAAGATAGTGGAAAGAGCGAAGAAATAAGGGTAGATTGAAGTGACGGCTGCATACAGAATTACCGCAGCTTTTTGGTTAGGGAGTACAAAAGCATCATTGTTTGCCTGAATATCCATGATACCAGAGAAGAACAGACTGAAGGCAGTTTTCACAGCTATGAAGAGCTCATTCTTTCTTCATCAAATACAAAGACCTGAGCAATATATAACACAAAGCATCACAAACCTGATTAGAGGCAGTTTCATCTCTGTGCCATGTGCCTGAGCTAGGATATACATGTGGAACTGCTAACTGTGACAAAATTTATTACTCTCTTGCCTTCCCTGACAACCGATTGATTGCTGGCACACAGCCTCTTTGCAACAGGTTGTCTTTTGCTTTAATGCTTAAATTTGTAGGTGTTTCTTTGTCCTACCATGCTGCTTCTATAGCTTCAGTCAATTTTGCAAGGCATTGTCTCAAAGAGAAGGCAGGAAGGAATAGTGCCTTCCTGCCCTGAATAGAACTACAACTGTGTTGGTCCCTTTTTTCAGAATTCTCTTAGCTCTGTTGTCCTACTTATTGGTTTACAGCAGGATTTGGATCTCAGAGATTGCTCTAATCCCAGAAAACAGACTGCAGGAATGCTCACAGGGAAAAGTACACCCGAAGTTTGAAAACCAGAACACGGCTTTTCCTTTCTCTTTTACATGTAGTTCTGGATTTCAGGCTGTCTTGTGGAACAAAAATGAATCTGAGATTTATTTTTGTGTGGGTTGGATTCAGGTCCAGTTTGGACAGACCTGCCAGCTCTTTCGTACTGGTCAGGCAGACCTGGTGGGTTTGGGCTTGCTCAGAGCCACAGCAAAGGCACAAGGTCGGGGTCAGCACTACGCACGGTTCCTTCCTGCAGAAGGTGCTATCCTTCAGCTTTGCCCTCTTCAACTTCCTTGGAGATGGAATGGATTTGGCATCTTTTGCATTTACATTGCTTTTTCCCCTGACCAGAACAACTGGAAAAAAATTGGCATGCCCATCAGTCCCTTCTTAGATACAAGAAAAATGCCTACATTTCCTTCTTACTAACACAAAGTCTTATTCAGGATGGTTGGATTTCTTTTTCAGGTTTGACAGACAGCAGCATCTAATTTGGCTGGCAATGATTGAGGAATAAAATTCCTTTCACTCATCTCAAAGCCATCTATAATATGGCACATCTATAGTTTGTCTGGTAGCCACTGCATATCTATTTTTATTTGGTTTTGCATTCCTCAAGTAGTTTTTCTTCCCAAAAGCCTATTTATTACTCCTGTTTCCATTGAAAAATCAATCTGGTTAAATATAGTCTGCTGAAATAGTAAAATCTTGTAACTCCAAATGTTTAGAAGGAGAGGATAGCAAGTTTTTCATGTTTAAAGAAAAAAAAAAAAAGAGTACTGGTGTTGCCTAGCTATAGCTAAGTTCCAGTAACTGGGGATGCTACTCATGCTTGTAAACTGCAGGCCTAGGGAGGTCATGGAAAAACTTTTCTTTGAATGACTGGTGCATTTTTCCCCTTCTGGTTAGTGATTTCAGTGGCAGTAGAGATTTCAGGATCTAAATTTCTTCTCATTTCCTGTGCTGGCAGTGAGGGACAGACCACAGGCACTGAGGTGAGGAGCACTGACCATGACGGACAGTATGGTGCCGTGTTTCTCAGCAGCTCCTGAGCAGCAGCAGGGCCAGACCCTTTCCACGGGGCATTCTCAGCACTGCTAATGCAGACAGAGCTGCAGCCACAAATGTGGAGTGTTTCTGCTGGAGATGTGCATCTCCCAGATGAGCCCCTCGGGCAGTTCTGACCTCCAGTAACACTCACCTGAGAGCAAACACGGGAAAATCAAGCCAAAGCAGGGCTCTGCAGTTTGTGTCTTTGCAATAAGCCTGGCTGTCATCATGCAGTGGCTGTGGCTGGCAGTTTGCACGTTGCCACCAGTGTCTCCCAGAGCCATCTGGTCTCCTGCTCCTTTGTTGGTTTTTGCTGTCACCATGTTCACTTATTGCGGCCTTGCAGAGTGAACTTTTCAAATATGGCATGTGGGTTTGGTTTACATTTATGGCAGCTTTGGAAGAGGGATGGGAGGGAGGCTTTCTGCCTTTTATTTTAAAGAAAATGGTGAAAAGGCTCACAGTTTTAGAGGGTTTTGGTTTTGTAGGGTTTTTGTGTGTATTTCCTCCTATTTTGTGTTGTTCTCTCTCGCCAGTACTCCTTTGCTTGTCACAACATTTGTGTACACATGTGCCTTCTCACCCTCTTGAGCAAGTGGGAGCCAGCATGACTGATCTCAAGATGGAACACTGTCATGGTGCAGGATGGAGTCCTGCTTCCCAAGGGGGAGCTGTGCCAGCTGATGTGTCACAGCAGTGCTAGGGCTCATTTGAAACAATAGGTGATTTCCAATACCAAATGGATCTTCTCCGAAATGACCATATAAGTTTAGGATAGAGTGTGTATCTTTTTACTGTTGTGTTTGCTTTTTTCCCATGACTGTAGGAAAAGGAAAAATTTTAACCTCTGGTCTGTCTGATGTCCTGCTGTTCCGGAGAACATTTTTTGCATCGCTAAGGCTGTGTCTTTAGCCTGCCACATAGACATCCCTAGAGCAAGGCTGACGTGCTGTTGAGACCTGAGATAGTCTAGAAGTGGCTTGCTGGACCGGCCACTGGGCTGTCACCCAGCACAATGATCTGTGTGGGCCACTTCACCCTCCCTAGGTGGGCTTTGCTGCCCTGCTCACATTTGTGCTGCTTTTCCCAGACATGCTGCTGCCTCACCATGGTCACTGTGGCACTGCTGTGAACTTGTCCTCAGCTTGTTTTGGTTTGTCCTTCTGTTGTTGCTGCTATCAAATTCAGCAGGGAAAGAGCATGATGAGATTTTCTCAGTGTTTCTGGAAGCTGGAATCCTATTTTGTGCACAGGCTGAGTAGAAGAGAGAGCACACAGAGGATCTCTGTGCCATCCCATCCCCAAGTAGCTATAACTAGGAAGGAGAGATTGGATGTATCTTGATGTCTATTCTAGAAACTTCTAGATGAACTTAATACTATGTTTATGCCACTGAAGCTGGAAAATAATTCTGTGCTTACTTTGCTGGAGGGGAGCTGGCTATTAAACAGACATCCAACTACAAAAATCGACTAATTTGCCAAAATGCTGAAGAGATGCTCCCACTCAAAAGACATCTGAACATGGTCTTGGGTGACCATCTCCAGGTGGCCCTGCCTGAGCAGAGGGTTAGACAAGATGACCTCCGGAGGTCCCTTCCAACTTCAATATTACTGTGGTTCTCTGAAAGCCTACTTTGGTGTTAAGAGCTTAACCCAGCCTTTCAAGTGAGAGTTTTGTCAGCTGCATCCCGCTCCATCCCTCTTCTTCCTTCTTCCTTGTTCACAGTAATGATAATGACACACAACAGCAATTGCAGTGGATGGTGTTGTAGCAGCCTGAGACACTGTCCTCACCCGTTAGCCTAGTGAGCTCACTGACAAGGGCAGACTGTGTCTATAGCCAGCGGCATCCTTGTTGCACCTTTGCTCATGAATGCTTGTTTCTAGTGAACAATGATTATTTTATCATGACATATTAACTCTTTCTTCTCTTGCAGGTAGTGCTCATTATGGTAAAATACCATGGCTTTGGTGCACATCCAGTCAGATGCCCTTTGCAGCTATTATAAGCCATTAAAGCTCACCGAGTCTGGGGTTTTGTTCTGTTTCGCATGCAGTGCCTGTGGTGTTTGGTTTCCAGCAACACATGGTGTTTATATTCATGACTGGCATTACCGTTGTGATGGTGATAGGGTTTGTGTTTCTTGCCTTGCTTGATTTATGTTGTGGCTGGCGTGCATGGCGCGCACATGTCTTGAAATAGAACACGACTGTTTTTTTTGTTTTTACATTAGAAGCACTGATGATTTAATTTAGCATTTTGAATAATCCTGCATTTGCAGGGAAACCTGTGTCATGTCCCTCCTTTGATAACTGTGTATTAGCTTCAGACGCTTAAGTCTGCACTTCAAAATCATTCTCTGTAGATGTCTGTGGTTTTTAAATGTCTCATGTGGTTTCCTGCTTCCCACCTTGTCCTTAGCTTTTCTTATTCCTTATGTTCTTCTTTGCTTTCTGCCAAATCTCTCCCCTTCCTGCACACTTGCAAAGAAAGTTCTCCTTTGCCATCTTTTGCCATCCCAAAGACCCAGTGATGCTTCTGCCTCAGGGTACATCAGCAGTGCAAGGATCACCTAACTTACAGGAGATAATTTTAAAGGACCTGCAGTGGTAGGGCTCCAGGTGCAGTGGGATGGACCTGAGCTGGTCTCTGGGATGTTGCACTCAGGCTTCTGCTGGTTCCAGAGCTGCTTGTCCAGATGTCTCTTAACTGTTGTGTGAATGCATTACAGACCAAAAAATGGGAAAGCTGAGCTCAGCAGGTTGGGAGTGTTCTCCTCTTGTCTCTGCCTCCTAGCTGTGCCTCCCTCCATTTCAGCTCAGCCTGCCTTTGCAGCTCTCTGAAGCACTGCGCAGAAAGCAGCCAGATATCCCACTCATGGAGGCCTTGCAGACCATTGTGTCCTGGTGGTTTTGGGAAGACCCAAGCTCAGGCAGAGGCTGGCATTCCCATGGTGGCAGCAGCAGCTGGAGCTGTGAGCCCAGCCTGCCCTGTGCTGCCCTTCAGAAACGGTGGAATCAGCAGGAGCCAGCAGCTATGGGGTGCTCTAGTCCATGTACCCACCTTTTCTGTTCCCCTGCCTGGCGCTTGGGTGAGAGCAGACAGGGGAGGCTGGCAGGATCTGCCATCAGGCTCTTTTTCATGGTTTTTTCCTGTCAGTATCATAAGCCATGTAGGGCAACAGGCATAAAGCTGAGCTTGCCTTGTACAGCTATGAAATCTTGAGCCAGTCCTTGCTGGAAATAGGAACTGAAATAGGAGCTTAGGAAAGTATTCACCTCTACCCTAAAACACAATTTGTGGTACTTTTCAACCAAAATAAAACAGAAAGAATTTAAAAAGACGTATAAAATTAATGATAACTCCTCTTTTCTTCTCTGTCTTTCCCAGAAATAAACCATTTTCTGTATTTTTTTGAGGTCATACCCTGGTTACTGCTGGACAAAACCCAATCAGATGGTAAATCTGAAGACAGTGATGGAGTGGAAAATATATCAAGAGCTCTGAAGCCATTACAACATTTTAATTACATGCTAAACTGGTTTTTCCACAAAGCAGTAGCCGTGTGGTCAATCCCTTCTAATCAGCTTCAGCTAATAGTACTGCTAAACCACTGCCTTACTTATCTCACGATATTTTATAGCTATAATAATTATTTCATTTGACCTTTTGTTGACCACTGTCATTTACCGCACATTTTGGCACAAGGGAGGCCCATTACTGGCATTGTCCTCCCACCGGCAAGGAAATGGCATGACCTCTGAAGACTGACAAATAGTTGGCTTGAGTTGGGCTCTTCATCACAACCACCAACACCATGGTCCTTTAATGAAACCTGTTCATTGCTAAGGGTAGTCTGACGTGTAAGACTGAAGTGTGGAGTGAGGAGCTAAGGGGAGTGGGAAGCTGTGCGTTTAATCTCTGAGGCTGCTGGTCTGGGTAAGATGCACTGGCAGGGTCTGGAGACGCTTCAGTCGTCTCACTGCATGTGTGTTGTGTGTATAAGGACAGAGATATTACAGGCTTTGTTTTCAAATAACAGCTCTGACTAAACACAGGATGAAGATCATGTGCTGTTCCCTGATGGCTACTGTAAGAGAAACCTTTTTTCCTAGTCACTTCTGGATTGTTGGGTATTTGACAGGGAGCAGGCTGACTTTATGGGTTACAAGGGCTAATAACAAAAGGAACAGAAGTTCCTGGGTCCCTGTTCCTCCCTTGCAGGGCTGGGACTGAGAAACCTGGCTGGCGTCTCTGCTGCTGGAGCTGCAGTGCTAGCAGGGATGTGTGGAGGGGACAGACGAGGCAGAGGAGTAAAATGTGATTTAGTGGCTTTCAGAGTTGTTTGCTGAGAGCAGAGGACTGAGGCTTCAGGCTGGGTTCAGGTTCACAAGGACTGTTTGCTCTGACTCTTATGTCCTGCTTTCTCCAGTGGCCTGACATGAATGTGTCTCTATCCTCTCCATCTTCAGTTCCCAGACACCTGCTCTGTCCTCTGCCATCTCACATGCAGTCCTTTCCATACCCTGATGAGGTTTTCCATTCCCTGCAGCCTGTGTGTCCCAGAGAGTGTGTTCTGATAGCTCAGTGGTGTAGCTGTTTGGTGGCAGAGCAGGTCACACAGCTGTAATGCGCTCAGGTGCTTGGTCAGCTGTCACAAATCTGTGTAGAACAGCTCCATAGGTCTCTGCTGATTGCTCCATTTGCGTGGTTGAAAATAGTGCCACAATTTAACTTCTAGAAAAGTCTGATCCATTTATCTAGCATGGTAGTAATGGGGAATGGAGGGAGCAACCTCAGTCATTTATCCATGTGTATTAGGCGTGAGGAGAAGGCTCAGGGCATCCCTGTGTAGTATTTTCAGATACACCCATTGACAGCTGAACTTCAGAGCAGCAGCTGATCTTTATTTCTCCTGTTCTAACACAAGGCTGTTGCAACACGAACACAAGCAAAGAGTGTGAACATGTTCAAAAGCAAGTAATTTGCAATTTGCCCCATGTTGGAAGAGGAACGTGCTTGCAACAAGACACATTTTGTTATTGCCACAAGAACTGGAGACATTTCCCATTTGTACATTACATATTAGCACATATTTAAGTTGCTTATGAGCAGTACAGACTTGTCTAAGCTTTCATTTGATTTCAAGTGTGTTTCTTCAGGAGGTTTACTTTTATTTGTAAATATGTGGAATCTTGATTTATTTTTGTGTGTTTTCTCAAGTGTTTAAAAATGGCAAAGTATATTTTGATTCAGACATCCCTGCATTCCTGTCTTGTTTTTTTCTTGTACATTTTAGCATCAGTCTGACTAACAAGTATTTAATACAATATGTTTGGTTGGTGATTTATTGGAGTTGAAATGTAGAAAGAAAATATGAAAAGCATGCCAGAATTGAAATGTGTTTCAGGATTTTTGCAAAAAATGCTTGTGAAAATATTTTTGTTGGTTTTGCTTTCTGACTGAAGACATTGCAGGGAATTCCAACTGAAAACATACCTCTGCAATTTGCCTAAAACATGTTGGAGTTTTATTTTACAAAGAAGAAACAATTCCAAAGTGGTTTTTATTTAGACTTTTAATTTCTTTTCCAAGTACAGCTTGATGGCAATAATCAACTTCAAAGAACAAATCAACCACTGGATAAATGTTCCAATATACAAGTAGAGCTTATGAAATTTCTATTTATATGAATGCACATGCATGTATACTTTTTATCTTAGATCTATATAGATGCAGTCTGCTGCTTGTTTTACTGAATAGTTTTAAATTTGCCATAATGGATGGGTTTGATTGCAAGTCAGTATTTTCCATGTTGTAATTATCAATGAGACAGAATCTTCATGCAGTTAAAAAAAACCCCACACCTCACTGTTGTCCTTGCAGTACAACATTAATATTGATTCACTGAAATCAAAGGGTCATTAATAATACTTGGGATTCAAATAATTGTGCTTTCAAAACAGTCCAGGCTGCTTTCACAGGGCTTTCCCAGTCCATTCTGGGCAGACGAGTGATGTGCTATCCTTGTGTCATGGTTGGCCTCAGTAGGCAAGTGGCAATTGTCATTTGGCAGCACCTTGGTCATTTTGTGCTTGCAGCCTTACTGAGAGGAGCTCCTGGGCGCTGCAGGTGTGATAGGGGCTGCGTCGTAAGGTGCCAGTAGGGTTGCTCATCTCCTTGTTGCTATGGGGCTGGGACACCCCTACATGCCTCCCCATCCCAGACTTCTACTTGGAATTTACACTTACACAAACATCAGCAAGAACTTTTTTAATGGGTGTTTTTTTTTTTCTCCTCTCTTTTCCCAAGCATCCTCTTTGCAGACATAGAGGGTTTCACAAGTCTGGCCTCCCAGTGCACTGCTCAGGAGCTGGTCATGACGCTGAACGAGCTCTTTGCCAGATTCGATAAGCTTGCAGCTGTAAGTGCTCTATTATAATTTTGTTTCCTCTTGTTTTTATTCTCCTGTTGCAAGAATGGCATACTGTGCTGGTTCACTGGATTTCTTAAATATTCACTGCCCTAAAAGGCAAGCTATTGCAAGCATGAATATAAGCTGAATACTTCTTCCTCCTTTATTATTCTTATTTTTTTTTCAGGAGAACCACTGTTTAAGGATCAAGATCCTGGGTGATTGCTATTACTGTGTGTCTGGGTTGCCAGAAGCCAGAGCTGACCACGCACACTGCTGTGTTGAAATGGGAATGGATATGATAGAGGCTATCTCGTAAGTACCATGTTCCCCAGAGAAAAGCTCAGAACAAATGCAAGTAGATTTTATTTCCTGTTAGGTCTTTTTATGTTAGGAGAAAGGTAACCAAACCAAAGAACTCTGGCCAGAAAAAAGGGAAACCAGCTGGAACGACAAAACAAAATGCTGTAAAGGTTTGATGGCAGCAAAACAGACACTTGCGTCCATACAGCCATGTGGATATCAGAGCTCAGTCTCTTGATGAGAAAGGCAAAGGTTACTATAATTACTGGAAGTCTCGTTCCCAAAGGAGGATTCCAGTAAATTACAGAATTGTGAATTCAGAGGATTAATAATAACTTCATTAAATTTCAGTTGCTATTCATTTATATGTCTTTAAATCAGTTTTTTACTCACCTTAAAATTGCTCTGCTAAGGTCTGTCTTGTCTAGTTCAACAAATCCTTCTCTATGTGTCCCCATGCCAAACGGGTCAGATTCAAGGCTTTCTCACTTTAGTTAAATTAATTGCTGAAATAAAGCATGAAGTTGATCTGGAACAGAGTAGGACAGATTCATGGTCTTTTTCTTTATTTCTATTTACTTCCCCATCTTTATTTTTCTCTTTTAAAATCTCTGGTGATGCTTTGCCTGCTCCTGAGGTCAGACTAGCAATGATGTTAGTCCAGATCATTCCTGTCTTTAGAGAGTAACAAACAGGAGACCCATATCTAGTTTTATTACTTGGAGGATTACAGATAGTGTTGAATATTGTTTGCATTGTACATGTGCTTTCACAGGCCAATTCTTTCAGAACTCAGGGAAGGAAGATTTATTTGGTCATCTTGAGTGTACGCAAGTTTAGGCACAAAGTTCAGTCAGTTTTGGATAGTAACTGAGCTGACCTTGATATCTACACCATCCCTGCTGCACAGACTCTCCTGCTCTTTCCCTTCTCTTCTGTTTTTTTTCTTTTCTGAAAGCATCTTCTGAGGTATTAGTGGCACCAACAGAGAAGTAGAAGATCTCTAGGCAATTCTCCTCTTATTTCATACAGTAAATCGATGGAGTTTCCACTTCAGCTTGATAAAATCTACAGCTACCTATTTACTGAGCTTGGTACAGTACATCCTTAACCATCTGAATTTCTGCAAGGACGTCAGTACACCCCCAGAGTTTTCAACCTCATTTTCATAACATAAATACATAGGCTGAAAAGCAGTGTTTTCACCCAAGAGGCTCCATTCAAAGCACAGTATGCAACACCATTCCCTTGCTTTGTATACAGTGTACACTGCCAGGACTTTCTACCTTTTCCTCTCCTGGTTTTAAACTCCATTGCTTTGCACCAGTCTCCTTTTGGGGTTCGTATGCAATGTGCAAAATAAAAGGAATTGCAAGTAGCTAGTTTCCAGTAGCCCTTGAAAGAATGCTATTTCTTCCACATGAAATACAATTAAGTAGCAGGTGACAAAGGGTCTTGTCAAACACAAGAAGCAGCAATCCTCAGCCACCAGCCCTACAAACAGAATATTGGGTCCATTGCCCAGTAGTAGGCCCGATGAAATCCAGAGACCTTCACGTGTTGCTGTGTGATCCCCCACAAGGCTGGATAACACCAGGATGTCTAGACTTCATTGACTAACTACAACCCACCTTACTTGGAATAAAAAACAGAGCTGAAGTGCACTCAGTGTTTGTTTACAAATAGCTCTTCAACAGCCTTTAGAACCTGTTTCCCACTCGCTGTATAATGAATGCATTTAACAATCTTATCTCTTAATAAGTCTGGAAGGTGACTCTGTTCTCACTACCCCTGCTCTCCCTCTTCCCCCCTCCTCCCCTAAGGATCAAGATAAGAGGTTTCACAATTAAGGTAACCAATAGCTACTGAACATTTGATTGCAGGTAACAAATAACTACTGAACATTTGATTGCAGGCTTCATCAACACTGGGCCCTGCCCGTAGGCTGATTTCATCTGTGTCTAATAACAGCAGGGAGTGTTACCCCAAATAAAAGAGATTTCAAGAAAATTGTATTCACTGTACTGCTGGTATAAATGAGCTAAAAAAAAAAAAAAGGAAGGTAACAAAGGATATTTCACTTGTCTATAAAGAATAACCAAACTTATTTGTTTGCTGCAAAGTCTGGACAAATTCACCTTCTCATCAATGACTCTACTGAGAAAATTCCCCTGGTCTTGTGTCAGTAACATGGCTTGGCAGGGGGTGCAGGAGGGGCTGTAGCACCCAGTGGAGGGAGGAACTGCAGCTATATTGTTCCTGTCAGGTTTATGGGTGCTACATTTTTATTGCTCCAGTTCCTGTTCCTTTCCTGAGTGTTGTGGTTGGAGTTATTTCAGTTCATAGGCCTGTAACACCTTACCCATATCAGCTTCCTCTACCTGCTAGAGAATCTCTCTTGCTTGTTAATAAAAATAATGAATGTCACTTCAGTGAGTAGGTACTGAAACATAAGTTATGGATCATAAAGAGAAAGGAACCCGAGGAAGACAGAAGCTGTTTCAACAAGAAGTCTTCTTGGCCACTGTTTTTTAAGGGACATATTTTACTGTTAGGAGTGGACCGGAGTCCAGAATTGGTCTATCTTTAATCATGCAATTTCATTAATAACTAAAGCATAAATATTAGAACTATGTTGATGTTAGGGAGTTGGGAGGACTTACCTATCCAGATGATGTTATCTAGAAAGGACTGGATGAACCTGAAAACTGAAGAGATTGAAATCTGACAGGTATAAAGTACCTTCTTGCTACAAGAAACTTCTCAAAGGAAGGGACAGTGATATGTGATGTAGGTGAATTTGCCTGCGAAACATGGACATTCTGAGAATGATGTGATTGGCAATAACGAGAAGCAGAGTGGTTCTGAAGGCCTCATCAAGACTCTCCCCTACCCACACTCCTAAATATATTTTTCATGCGAACCGCTATTGAAGTTAACTTTTGCCCTAAAAGGGCAAAACCCACAAAGTATTCCAGCAGTCTTTTTGGGAATAAGCAGAGCATCCAAAACCTCATTATAATCAGAACTTGAGTATTTGTAGCTGTTTGGAGTGACTGCAATAGATGTGGTTCTCTGGTTTTGCTACTGTAAGGCCTGTTAAAGCTTTCCAGCTTCAGTGGGGTATTTCACACACATATCATATTTCATCTGTGGAAGAGTTGATGCTTGATGCCATACAGACAAATTAAGATCTCTGAAATAATTTCCTTTTTCTCTTTGCAACATGCTATTACTCTTAATGAGGCCGAGCGCTGGCAGGTTATGTCCAGCTTTGGTATGGAAATCAGAGACCAGCCCTTTAATCCTTTTACTGCCCCAGAGGTAATTTTTTTTATGAGCTCTCAACTTGGTCCTGAGTTCAGTGTACATGGATTTACTCCAAGAGCTCCCTGTTCCAATTAGTGCTCTTCTTGGCCAGCCTGGCCATCCAAGAGCAGCACAGCTCGTCCAGTTTTGTTCTGTTGTCCTGCTGATGTGGATGAGCAGTACCGTGTGTATATGTGAATAATTTATGGATCATTATGGATTTTTGTGTTCTGGATGCCAGTTTGTGCCGCTGACTGCAACCATTCAGTTGTTAGTAATGCCCCTTCTCCCCCACGTCTCTTTTCAGACTAGTCCGTGAGGTTACAGGCGTGAATGTCAACATGAGGGTCGGAATCCACAGTGGGAGAGTTCACTGCGGGGTCTTGGGCCTTAGGAAGTGGCAGTTTGATGTGTGGTCCAACGATGTTACCTTAGCCAACCACATGGAAGCAGGGGGCAAAGCTGGGTAAGTTGTTTCATCAAAGCTGTTGTTCTTATCCATGAAACTCCCATACTAGATGTGTAAGAGTAGTAGCATGGCTAATTCAATTGGGGTTTATTGCTTGTTTGTTCCAGTACATGGAACCCATCCCTGACAGGACCTGGCTTTTTAGGTGACAACTTTTCAGAGTCTACAGAACTTCCTTGTTTTTTGTCTCATTCAAGGCGCATCCACATAACAAAAGCCACCCTGAACTATCTCAATGGAGACTATGAGGTGGAGCTGGGCTTCGGAGGGGAGCGCAACGCTTATCTGAAAGAGCACAGTATTGAGACCTTCCTGATTGTACGGTGCAGCCAGAAGCGGGTAAGACCAAACAAACTAAACAGCTTTAAGTACCTTTAATAACTTGCTGTCTCTGAAACACCAAAGTAAAGCCTTTATAGATGAGACAGTTGACTTTCAGTGACAAAAATTCCTGTTTCTCTCTCCTCTTCCTGAACTTTTATGCGCATAGAAGGCAATAGCCTCCATCTACATAAGGTGTCTGCATCAAGTTCTTTCTAGTTCTCTCAAAGAAATTGTCCTCAGTTGTTTTCAAAATCACATGGAAGAATGTTATTAATATAGATATGTGTTTTGTAGAAGTACTTAAAGGAATAGAGTAAAACCACAAAGATCTTTTCTCTGTCAGATTACAGAGGTGATTTTGCCTACCTGCTCAGCAGATGAATGAACATAAAGATTAGAGTGGTTCCTACCATTGCTTTTCAGCCTCTCTTTCTGAAGATGGGAAAAACTGGCCCATTGTAGCGATGGATGATCATTGTGATTGTAAGATGAGATCATACCAACTATGACATGGGTCAGGCTGCACAAAATAAGGCTATTAGGGCATTACTGAAGTGAACTTGAATCAAGTCAAACTCAAGTGGACTTCAGCTGATATATCTTCTTTTTGTGACACTGCCAATAGCAAATTATCACTAGTTTGTATTCTTTTTAAAAATGGTAGACTGAAATACTAGAAAAGGACCTTTTTGATCTAGTTGAGCATAGCCAATAATATTTCTCATAGTAATTTCTGCACTGTAGCCACTACTTCGCTATTCACAGTATGGGCAAGCATATACAGATTGGCCTGAATTGAAAATAATTTCTTATTTTTCTGAATCTAAAACAAATTAAACCTTCTCACATCTGTAAATAGGACTGCCATGAGATTAAGTGAATTAGTGTTTGTGACATGTTCCAACAGCATGGTTGATTTGAATAACTAACACCTGTACAGAAATACTTTGCTACCATTCCCTCATTTCCTCACAGAAGGGAAGCCTCAAATCTCCTTAATGGATATTGTGTAAAAAATCTCCAAGAAAATCCCTTATCATCTGCTAAAGAGAGAAGCTGATGTTTTGGTCTCTATCTGCTCATAAAATAAATCTCGTTAACAATTGTCAATCTTCAAAAGAGGATTAGAACTTGCAGTGCAAGATTATTGTTCCTGAGCATCACTGCCTGTCCATGGGCCAGCTGGTGTTTACACCTAAATCACTTCCTCTTTGCTGGGCAGATTTAAGAATATAAGTCAAAATACCCTTGTGGTCAGACCCCATCTCCTGGAGTGGAGAACCTACACTGACTTCTTAAATCGTGCAGTCACCAAGCTGTCTGCGTATTCTTGTGGAGAACCGAGAGTTTCTCTGGACAGAAGAGAAAGACATAAGATCAGGATTCTGCTGCTTGCAAGTATAGACAAAAAACCTCAGAAACAGACAGTTCAGAGTGCTTGGCACCCGACTTCATTTTTGAACATAGCATGTATTTTGAGTAGGAGATTGGACAGAGAATCATAAGAGACATGGATTCCATTCCAGACGTAGGTTTTGAGGAACTTCCATCTTTATGCCTTGATTTGCCATAGTAAAATAAAATGGGCCATTCTTTCACTGCTTTATGCATATTTATTGCAGCTCTGTTACATAGTGCAGCCCTTAGCTGAAGTCTCTGAGCACTACTATAATGCTGCTGTAACGTGCTGCATCCCAGAGTTGCTAAAAATTGGGACATTTGCATGACTTATGTAATTATTGGGCTAAACTGAAACATAAAAAAGCAGCTAGGCAGTGTCACGGGTATTAGGTGTTTAGAGTTTTGAGGTTTGCCCATACTGCTGCAACTTCTGTGCTCCCATAGCTATTTTTTAATCTCTTTGTGAATCTTTTCATAGAATCATAGAAAGCCTTGGATTGGAAAGGACCTTAGAGATCATCTTGTTCCAAACCCCCTGCCAGGGCAAGGACACCTTCCATTAGACCAGGTTGCTCAAAGCCCCATCCAACCCGACCTTAGACACTTCCAGGGATGGGGCATCCACCACTGACAACCTGTTCCAGTGTTTAGAGTTCTCTCCCTCTTCAATAACTCATTTTCACATAACATGAAAATCAGAAGTGAGAAAAACTTTTGCCCATTGTCAGTTCAGTCAGTCTTGAACGTTTTGCCTGATGGCTGGCAAAATTCTGGTACTTTACTTTTTCCTTTCATTTCTGCTTGATTTTAATGACTTCTTGTGATGTATTTAGCCAGGTTTTCAGTTCATTCTGTTCCAGTAATGGCCATAAAATGTTCACCTAAGTTAGAAAAGAGTTCCTGTGAGTTGTGTCTGGGTTCCTGCTGTCCTCGCGCATAAGGCTTGGAATTAGCATTGGCCTGAGAGCAGATCCAAGTAACTGCCTGAGCTGTTCCTCCATTCACACAGCAGACTTGAATTATCTGGATACCTGGTTCATCAGCCCCACAGCCATCAAAACCCAACAATACCATGAGTTATGATGAATAGATCAAATGGAAGGGTTTATGTTCCATACCCTTTCTGCTTACCGTTGCCATGGGGAGCCACAACTTTGAATTTTCTGTCTTTTTTGGTTTTTTGACTTTTTCACTGTGTTAATACCATTTCTTGAGCACAGAGTAAGTGGGAGGAACTTTTATCTAATATTCTTGTTCCAGGAACTGAAACCAGCTTCTTCTTTGAAAATATATTTTTTTCTTCTTCCTTTTTAAAATTGCTGTTAACTGGAATATAGTTGGTGCAGTTTTAGGGGGGAAAAGGCTAGATTCTGCTCCCTCGGTCTTTAATAATATCTCTAGAGCTGAAAATGTAGTCGTTGTTTTCTGTCTGGTATGCAGAAGAGTTGCTTTCTCTCAAAAAAGAACAAAATGCAAAGTTTTAAAACTCAGTCTTTTTAGATTTTTTTCTCCTCATCTCTACCTCCAGATCTCCTTTCACCTTCCTGTTTGCCCTGTCCTCTGATTCTGCTGCCCTCATGGGTGAGCACTTGCCTGTGAAGCATATAAAAAGATGAAATTAGCAGGTTCTGCCACAAAGGTCTGTTGAATCTTTTGCTGTGGTTTGTTTGCTCCCATTAGTGCTAACAGTGGGCTGCTCTAAAACCTAGTTGCTCTGGTTGTCTAATGTCTGGTGTCTGCCAGCAATTGTATCCCCTCTCCCTCTTCTTTTTTCTCCTGAGACAGACTCTTCTAATGTCTTCACACAACAAAGAAGAGACAAGCACAAACTCTCACATTTTCTTGCTCATCAAAGGAAACCTTTACCTTTTGCAAAGTTGGATTATCTCAGCATCTTCTATTTATTCTGTGATGAACTAATGTGATTCCTGAGAACAAAATGAAATTTCTGTCTGTGATCTCTAAGGGAGTGATCATGCACTTTGTACACTCAAATGTCTCAAGTTCCATTTCTACCATGTTAGTCCTCAAATGTTGGGTGCTAACACTCCTTTTCTTCATATCTATCAAATACACCTCTGCTTCTCTCGTTAGCCAAATCTGTCATTGCTCACTCGCTGCCAGGTCATATAAGAAAAAAATTCAACCAAATCTGCCCCAAGAGCAGTAACCGAGTAACTCTGCTAGTAACTTTCATCTAGACTAATACTTCCTTATTCAAGACTGTCTCTTGCCATTTCACTAGAAACCAGCTCCTTTCCCAGCTTCATATTTCCCATCTGTGCCAGCCGTTACTCCCCAGCACAGCACTCTGTCAAATGCTCTATGGAAGAAACAAAGCCAGTGAGAGCTACTGTATTTTTTTCCTCTTTAGAAAAACTTGGATTCGAGGCTGTTAATCCAAACCCAGCATTTGCTGCTCTACAAGCTCCGTGTCAAGATCACTGACTAAATAGTTATTACAAATATCTCTTACCAGAACTGAAATGGAATTTGGCAGTTTTCCACAGATCTGGAATGGAGGTTGTCTTTCTGACTTCAGCACATGACACTCAAGTTTTGTTTCCAGACATGGTTTAGTGGGACTTGGCAGTGCTGTGTTTACAGTTGTACTCAATGATCCTAAATGCAACCTAAATGATTCTGTGATTCAATGCTTTCCATTTATAACCCTGTGCTTATGAGCCTTCTTCCCTTTTGCCTCTACTGTGGCAGTAGTGATCACCTGGAGAGAAACAATCTGTTCCTTCAGTTCTACAGTAATGAAGAATTTTAAGTTTCTGTTATCCTCACATGGGTGATTTACACAGGGTGACTTTGGTTCTTATTCAGTTAATTTTCACAACCATTTGAGTATGTGTTTCTAATGGACTTAATACATTAGCATGGAAGAAATACTGGAGTTCTCCAAGGAGATCTTTGCCTTTCTTCCTCACTGGCTTCATTCTTTACCTGAAAGTCTGTATTTCCAGATAAACAGCAATTTATCAGCTAGAATTACTAAAACTGTTGCCCACATTTTAGTGATTCCCGAACTTACCCCCTAGGTATTGCAATGGCCTGCACAACAATGTCTTTACCCTTCTACAGAATGATTTTGTTTTGTTCATGTTACATGGGGCTTTTTTAGCTCAGCCTGCAGACTGTAGCATTCATATTGCATAACTCTGGTCCTCCACCTTCACAACTTTTATATCTGCCCTTCTGAATCTTATTCAAAATGTTTGTCCCAGTCATTATTGCTATCCTATCACTTCTCTGATATTCTTACAGTACTCCATTTAATTATTCCCAGTTCTTGTGCTGGCCCAGTTTCTGGTGTTTGTACAGGAGCATGTCACTTGGTGGTTGTTGCTCGGTTTCTGCTCTTCTCTGAGATCAGGTGCTGCACTAATTTGCAGAACCATCACAACTACTCTTTCCAGCACTTCTAATCACTGGTCAAAGCTTTACTCTGAGAAGGGTGGAAAAGTGTGTGTTTGGAGGAGTGGGAAACAGACCTTAAGGTGAATAGGATTTTAACAGCACATAGTTCTACAGCTAGTTTTGTCGTCCTCAACATTGTCAGAAATCTAGGGGAATGCTTTGCTTTGAACACAAGTAGAAACAAAATGTGCCTGCAAACAGATGAGCAATACTGCTGACCAAACACACTGTGCTGAGTGCATAAAGTCTGAAAAGGGAAAAAATGTTTATTTTTTCTAATGTCTTTCAATTGGGTGTTTCTTTTAACAATAGCAGGTACACACCAGTTTCAAAAAGGATTGTTGATGGTGGCCTTAAAACAGCTCAACAAAACTTTGGCTGTAACTCCTAGAAAAACAATTCTCATTCTTTTCTAAATAACGTCCTGGAATTCCATCCAGCTGAAGAAACAAAATAGTCCTTTAAATGTTGAGCATGTGACTCTCCTAAAACACAATCAATCTAATGTGATGATTCCTCAATTTAGCACATTTAATCAGAGCTCAGCAGGGTTCCACTCATGTAGATTTATGAAGGCAGTGGTTTGGAGCATGTAACACTGCAAGAAACATCATCCAGATGTCAGAAGGACTTCAAGACAATTTAAAGAATAATATGTAGCTAAATCTGATACGGCTGATCCATGATTAGATTTCACTGTTGCACTGATAGTGATCAATATGTTGGAAAATCCTATCACACACACTAAAGAAGTAACAGGCATTCTTGATTCAATTGATAAGTACAAGAAAACCCCAGCTCTTTCTGCAGTTTTGCTGTAGCATTACTGTAGTTCAGTGTGTGGGAACTGGTGGTGGAAACACAATAAAACCCGTGGGAATCAGATTTACAGTCTCTTTGTGAGTCCAGATCTGAAAAGTTCCCACAACAGCTTTCTGGAGTTTAGCCACCTAAAATCTGACAAACCTATTGCTGTCAGAGACTTTTGTACCTTCTTCTCTTATTGGTACTACCTATAATGAGTAGGACTGAAAAGTATCACCACTTCTCTTTCTTTATTCTTCTTTTCCAGTCTTGTTATGCCTTAGGCAGCCTTGTGTGCAAGTTGTCCTTATGCTGCCACTTAGCCAGGAAGAAACAGAGGAGGCAGCCTCATAAATTTCCACAGAGGAGCTGTGACCCATCTAATGCTTCATTTTTAGAGTTTGTTATTTTCATCACCCACGGAACACGTGATTTTGCAGAAAATAAATTATCTCAAGTTTTTAAAATAACAGGTTTTATTTTTTCTTTAATAAGTATTGATGTTAACAGCAAAGTCCTATTGTTCAAGATGATATAGTAGCACATTATGTAATGTGGAAAAGCAAAAGCGCACTGTGTTTGTCCATACGTGTTTTAATCTGATTGGAAATACTGCTGAAACACAGTCCACAATCCAGTGGAAACTTCCTGCAAGAAATGGGGGGGAAATACTGCCAGAGTTCATGAAGCCATAGAAAATTTATGGCGCCTGACCTCATGGTTAGAAACAATCTCAGAATCACTTGTTTACCCATTTGTCCTGTCCTTACCTCAATCCAGATGTGCCAATCAAGACATATGAGGTCTTTTATTTCCTTCAAATTCATCAAGTGATGCTTCAGACTCACTAGCACTTGCGGCAGGTACGAGGATCACTCACGGGCTGAAAAGGGTAGTATGCCTTCATGGACTTTGGCATTAAGGCTTTTCTCAAATTCTAACCAAATTTACTAACTCATGGGGTGAAAACCTGCTGCATATCACTTTTATCATCTGTTGATGTAACGGCATTTGTAAAGTAACCAAATAGCTTTTCTTTTATGGGTCCCCAGACTAGTTTCAACATCTGGCGTTTTTTATTCCATTTGGTTGAAAACCCTTCCCTAAGTTGGAATAAAATGGATTGACAGTGTCACTTCTGTTGTTGAAAAACAATATGAATTTGCTTGGAAATAATGAAACTGTATTTCCTACCAGTTTTCTGGCATCACGTCATAAAAGAAAGAAGCATAACTGTGAAAAAGATTGCATAACTGAAAAACAACCACAAGAAAGTACTACAAATGATGGCAAAGAGTATAAAGAGCAGTGACTCTTAAAAAACAAAACCCCAAACCAACTCAAATGTGGACATCAGCATTTCATCACATTAATGTATTTTTAGAAACATTTAAAAGATGTCTCTCCGGGAGGTTACCCAGAGGCTCTGTCATGACTGCTCATGTGAAACTCAGCTGGTGCCAAGTGCTGGAATTTTCAGCCGTTGCAGCTGAACCAATGGTGGGTTCAATGTGGGGAAGAGGTGACGCGGGAGGCACTTGCTGTCCTGGAGGCATCGATGTGGGAGCACCTATGGTTCCCCCCGACGGTCATCCCGGGGTGCTGACAGCTCACTTAGGTCTGCTTCCACAGGGCTTCCTTGTGAACCTACTCTTGTCATCCTGGCTGGGTGAAGAAGGTCTTTGCTGTGGCAGCCTGGAGCTGCAGGACCACTGCTGCTCACTGTCACGGGGCCAGCTGGGTGTGGGGCACAGGGCTCCTGTCACAACTGGCCCCCTGTCCCCAGCCCGTGGCCATGAAGCTGTGGCCCCACGTGCTCAGGGATGTTCGGTGCCCGCGTGGTGAGCTGTGGTCTCGTGGGAAATGTTGTCATTGTAGCTGTCCCTTCCTTGCAAGGAGAGAGAAGATGATTTCCCATGCTTGTCAATCAGGCCGCTTTCTCCAGCACTGAATTTCAGCAAGCCTTTTAAAATTTCTTTTTAAAAACCCTAATTTAAGGCAGCATAGCACTTGACATTTAACTCTGTGGTTACCATGGAGATAACACCAGGTATTTTGCAAACTCCTGAGAGGTACAAGTTACACTGAATAGTGGGGAATCAAAATAAATAGGTATGGAATGCAGACTCCAGGCAAGAAAAGCAGTCGACCCACTTGTACTGTCAAATAACACTTGAACCAAAATTCTAGAGTTGAAAGCAATGGAGGTTTTCTTCTTAAATATCTCAGTTGTCTGGAAATCTAAAATTAACTATTAAGTCTGGTTTTTTTCTGTAATGTCATTGAAGCAGCAATTCTCTTGAAAAAGTTTAATCTCTCAAGTAATAAACAACTATCCCTACCTTCCGAATTTTCAAGCCCTCCAGAGGTTGTCTGTTTCAGGAAAGGATATAATAATTGCCACCCCTCTGCCTTCTGAGTCAGTACAGGTAAATCACATAATCCTCCCTGAGCAAGTCTGCAGTGCAGCCCTTGACAGAGGGACTTCTGTCCACAGAACACATTCCATGTGGCAACCTGCCTGTCTTTTTGGTTAGGGACTATATTCAAAATAAGGAACTAATCTGCCCATTGTTGAGCCTAGCTACATGCTGCACTTCTGTGCTCTTGTGACTGGCACTGAGCTCAAATGAAACCTGTCCGACAGATCCTGCACTAACCTCACAGTAAGCTCCCATTGTAGCCAAGAGTCAAAGCCTTGATAACGAAATCAAAACTTTGTCCAAACTTCAGGAGAATTAGTGTCAGTGTCAAACTGGAAGCTAGCATTAGAGTCGGGAAGACCATTTTGTCACACACTGCAATTGCATTACCCTTAACACATGCACAGTTGCGTGAAAGATTTACATGCTTTCCTTAGCTTGTCTGGGAATATATCCCTGGAAATGTGGAAAATTATTTGCTTGTACCTATGGAGAAAGGTGTCCTGTATTCCCACAGCTTCAAGGACCTTCAAGGCTCCTGTTCTTCAACCAGATCACTCAGTGTGTCATTTCTCTCGCAGGTGTAACTGTTTGTTTGCTTTTTGAGGACCCTCTGTGTAGTATCTCACCTTGGAACTGCAATTTTCTATCTGAAATTATTCAGTTTGATTCAATTTGCTAATAAAGAAAATAGATGTCTCCATTTTGGAATGCTCCCCCTGTTTACACAGGTTATGGTGGTTGTTCAGAACAAGTAAAGGAGTAAAATGATGGGTACCACTTAGAGGCAAGTGTTCTAAAAATTGAGAAGAAAGAGAAATGGTGGACTGGGACTGCTTCTGATCAGTGGCTGCTTCATAGCATTCAAGGTGCAAAGCCAGCTTTTGGAGTGACAGATCAGAAGCGAGAGATGCTTTGGAGAATGACTGCCATGTAAATGTTTGTAAATTTATTATGCATTTCTCTCTGGTTTGTATTCCAGAAAGATGAGAAAGCCACGATAGCCAAGATGAACCGCCAGCGTGCCAATTCCATCAGCCATAACGCGCCACACTGGGGTGTTGACCGGCCCTTTTATAACCACCTCGGAGGTCACCAGGTCTCCAAGGAGATGAAGAGAATGGTAATGCCTTGCTTTATGGACATTAATTTATTTTCTTCTTAATACAGCGTTATATATCCCTCCTGCTCTGTCTGAAGGTTTTTACAGCCCCGAGGGCGTTTTCCAAATGGGGGTGGAAAATTCTACTTTGACTCCAGAAATAACAATAATCAGTACATCTGGAGGTGAGTGATTGTGAGATGAGGCACAAGGTTGCTTGAGAGGGGAAGGGAGGCTGAACGGCACAAAGAAGGCTCTTTTGTCTGACTTGTCCCACATTCTGAACACTCTTGCTGGCTGTGTGAGAAGACGTGATTATCTGCAAAAACTGCTCCATAACGCAAGCAATTCAAGAGGCATCTGGCATACATTTCTATTAGCTCAGGACCTGCAGAGGCTTCTGGCTTGCATTGTCACAGCCAGGTGCTGTTCTCCTCTCTAAGCTGCGTGCCCATGTGTGCTCGTGGGGCCCCAGGGATGTCACTGCTGTGTTTAACTCTGGACAATACATTCTCGAGTACATGGATTAATTGGCCTAAGGTAGCAGGCATCTTCCTTTCTTTCTTGTACCTTTCAGTCTTTCTAAATTAAAATTAACAAGAGCTAATTACCAATGCAATTGTACTGAGAGGACTTTTATGGCTTATTTTACATAAAAGTGTAGATGATATCTTTGTTTTCTGCAATAAAGATTAAGAAGATAGTTTATATTACAGCAGCTGTTTTTAATAATGACACAAATATTTAGCACCTCCATAATTGCATGCAAAATCAGATTGTTCTATAAACTTATTTATGCTGTTTTAACCTTTCATGCACAGTCAAAAGTGTCTATTTGGAGCTCACTTTGTTGTCTATAGTCAAAGTCCTCCTCCAGGTCACCAAAGCCTTTAAGTATTCAAAAAATTCATTAACATGAGATTCAATCCCACAGTTTAAAAATTTAGGCATAGCTATAAGCAGCTGCATATGGTATCTTTTAAAGGGAAATGCTGGCACATTTATTAATAGTTGGTGCTAATATTATTCAATCTTAATATTATTGTGCTAAAACCAAATTTCTTAATCTCCATAATAATGTTTCTTTCATTTCTCAGATCTCCAAATGAGGGCTTCTGACATGAGCATACAGATCAGTGGAACTGTGCATTTTTTATGTGGGCTTTTCAATAGGGTGTGCTCAATAGGCATGGCATTATTAGAAGAGACTAATCATACTAGCACATAATTATAATTATAAGTTTCTTTGGATAGCTTTTAAGGGGTTCTTGAAGCCTCCTGTTCAGAAACAAGGTGTATGCTTGCCAAATGGTATTATGCTTCTTGGTGTTAATTACAGTTTGCCGTGTCTAGCTAGTTGTTCAGTTGGAAAAACATAATTATTTATTGAAATACCAAGCTGAGTCCTAAAAACTTCACTGCCCCTCACTTGTAGGAGGAAAGACTTACTTTTTTTTCCTTATCTTGAGCCTTTCTCTGTAATGCTACTTACCTTTTTGAAAATTCAGCAGCTTAGAAAGTCTCTTCTACTCAATCTCCTTCTGTACTGCCTCTTGTATTAAGCTCTTTTTTGAGAAGCTGATGTGGCATGCATCAGGCTGTTTCTTGAAAACCAACTGAAACCTGATTCAGATGTATTATTTTCAGCTAGAGTTTTTGTTGTGCTTACGGACTACTTTTTAAAATCTGTTATTTACAGATTTACAGGTCTGTGATGTTTGAGATGCATTAGTGAAAATGCAAACCTGCCGCTCTCCATGGGCTCCCCATTTTAATATATGCTAGATGGACATTTTAGTGATTAGATCACAGGAACAATTTGTCCATCTCCTGTCTCAACTCTCTCTGTGTTAACTTCTAATTTAAATATGCTTTTCTTTGTACCACCCAGCTTTGCACAGTACCTTCTAATCTCTAACGCTGCGTTACATGGATGCTGTGTGTGCTTAATGCATGCAGAGTGCACACTGGCTGCAAACTGCCTGCTTAGAAATACAAAACACAGAGAGACAGAAGGGGAGCAGAACTACAGAGGCTTTTATCGGTGCTCCTCTGGGATGACATGTCATTGATCTTGGTAAACAGCACCAGCTTTCAAACCTCCTGAAAATGTGCTCTTTGTTCCACATCACCCACCTTTCTCCCAGACCCATTGCATGTTATTATATGCACTCTTTTTTCTTGGAAGCTGTGAACATGTAAGGTTGGATTAGTCAAAGTAATATGGCAAAGGCAGGCAGTGCAACATTGCCTTTCTCTTCAAGACCTGGAGCTCCTTAGCTCTATAATTTCAAAACAGGTATTTATAAGAGTAATTGTGAGGTAGTCCTCAGGCAGGAGCCAGGTAATGTTGCAACGATGTGCAGTTCCATTATATTGCTGTGTAGATATGAATACATTTGTGTGTAGGAAATAATACAGATGGTTATGAAGGGCACTGGGTTTTGTCATAAACATAAAACATTTTGCATTTTAAAGACAACCATATTTTCAGGAAAAAAAAGAGAGAGAGTTTTTTGTGGCTCTACTTACAATTCCCTGAAAGAGAACATTAAAGTTCCCTGAATTGCATTTTTGGGAAGGCACTGTTATATTTAATAGAAAACAGAATTATTTTGGCCATTTTTCTTTCCAGTGAATGCTGGCTCTGGTAGCTGTCTCTATTCTTAGAATATATTAGCAGTAGTCCTGGAGGAGATGGATTAGCACCAAATGTAGCCATATATTCCCTTTTTTCTCCTCCTCCTCCTCCTCTTTTGTCACAGCATTTCAATGTGCTGCCATGTCTGGGCACATCACTAGTGCATCTGGTGGGGTTTGTGTGGAATGGCAGCCCGGACAGTGGCATGGGGAAACCTTTGGTCCCTGCTTTTCTCCACGTTGTGGCTTGGAGCTTAACCTACACCAGGTCCAGCAGATTTTCCACGACGTTTCTAGGTTAAGTTTTTCCCTTGTGCACAGAGGAGTTTTCTCAGGCACTTGCACACATGAATAAGACAAATTTCTCTACACGTGTCCATGCAGTGGTAATCTAAAATGTCCTGGAAAACGGGAGTCACTTTCCTACTCCTACCCTGGCTAACGGGGCCTGAGCCAGGTGAGGTTGCAGCTGTGTCAGCTCATCCCCTCCAGCCCAACAGCTCCTGCACTTTCCTTGTACATTGGTCTTCTCCCCAGACCATCACAAATGTTTCTTTTTCTCTTCCCATGGCTTAGCAGTTGCCTTTCTTGTGCAGAGCCTCCAGGGAGGCAGCAGCCCAGAGACACCAATGTTGCACACTGCTGATCCTGACCCACATTAGCTGGTGGAGCCACTGCCCCGAAAGGACTGGTAAACATGCAGAGAGAGGAAGGTCAGATACAAACACCCTGGGAGGGCAAAGAGTCTTGCTCTGAGCTGGCAGCTTCTGCTGGAGCTCCTGGGAGCCCACGTTGCTGCAGGAGCTGGTCCTCAGGCAGGGGAACCTGCACAGGATCAGCTTAGTGGCTGTGTACAGAGCAAGAACAGAGCCACAGTATGGCAGAGCAGCAGAGCTGCTTTCTATTTTTATTGCTTTTTACAGCTTGCCTTCTTGTTTCCTAAACAAAAGCAATCAGTCCAGGACCAGTGGCTGTATCTCTCTGGAAATGGAGACTTCTGTGCTGCTCATCCCCTCCATGGCTCCATACACCAGCCTTGTCTTCCCCACTGTCTCTCTAGTCCAGTTTTTAATTGCAAAAGGGTCAAAAATAAGTGGACTTGAAACCATTTGAGAGAACAGGTATATTTATAGCTATAACAATATTTATACCACTGAGAAATACTTTGCTTTTCCCAGTATATATTTCAGAGGGCTTTTATAAATATTGATGAATTTTAGACTTCTGGAAGCAATACTCATGTCTCAGTTTTCATCAGCAAAACAAAATTGCTATTAAAGAAAAACCAATTTGGGGATTGTAGTTGACTGTAAACTGAAAGAGGTTTGTTGTAAACAGCAATAAAAAGGCAAATGTTGATACTTTCCAAAATTACAGGGCTGTTCTACATGACAAATTATTCTCTTGGATCTTTTATTCTGCTCAGCATTATTAAGTTTGTATCCAGAAAAGCACATCCAGTTTGGGATTACAATAATTTAGGAGAATGTGGATGAGTTAGAGATAATCCAGTGGAGAAAATTACAAATTAGCAGTTTCAACAGTGTGTCCTCTGAAGAAGTGTTGAAGTATTGCATTTGCTCTAACTTAGAAGAGAGAAGACTGATTAGAAACAAAAGCCTTCAAATACAGGAAGGTTTATAAGGACAAAAAATAATGATAAATCATTCTCCATGACTGTAAAGGGCAGGTTTAAAAATAATCTCATCCTAATTTGCTAAAAAGAAGGTCTAAGTTAGGAAAAAACTTAGATGCAAGGAACAGGCTGCATAAGAAGCTTGTGAAATCCTTGATTTTCCTGAACAGATTTTAATTATTTTATTCAGGGCTTTTCATTCTGGAGTGGCAGCACAAAATCCTTTGCAAATATTGAAACAATAATATTAAAAAGTCTGTATTAGGACAATGTATAGGGAATAAATAATATAAGAATAATATGAGATAGATGTAAAGATTTTAGGAAGTTTCCAATCTAGGCTGCACAGATCTTCGTGTCATGGATCTCCCTCCTTTCTACAGGAGCCAGCTCTACCCCCAACATTGCTGGCATATACTTGTCTAGCCCTTGTTTAAAGACCTCAAAGGATGGAAAACCCACAGACTTGCTGGGCGTTCTCTTCAACAGTTTGATGATTTTTCTTTATGTTTTGCTTCACATTTCCTCACTTCAGTTTGAAACCATGGTACTGCATGAGCTATTCACAGTAGACAGAAGACCATTTAATTCTCTCTCCTTTACAATTTTCTTCTCTGTAGCTGAAGACTATTACCATGTCTCTGCACAGCTCCGATTCCCTCATCAAGTTTGTTCCCTAGTTGGTGCTTTCCAGCCCGATGGTTGTTCTCGCTCCCACTGAGCACTTGCCATTTCACTGGTAAGAGGGAGCGCCCACGCTGAACCCAGCACTCATCCTCAGGTTTTATTAAGCATGGAATGATAGAATGGCCTGGGTTGGAAGGGACATTAAAAACCATCCCGTTCCAACCCCCTTGTCACAGACAGGGACACCTTTCCCTAGACCAGCCTTCTGAGAGCTCCATCCAACCTGGCCTTAAACAATTCCAAAGAAGGGCCACGCACAACTTTTCATATTAGACATTAGATCACAAAATGCCCCTTCAATTCGCTGCACAACAGTACCATGGTGGCATTGTCATGTCAGGAGTGCTGCCCAGAATATATTGGCCATTTTTGAGGTCTGATAGCCAGACTTGACACAGCCTGATGCTGTCTGGCTTCCAAAAAAAAAGGCATTAATTGTGTCATGAGATCTAATCATCTGTGGGAAGTCCTGCTGTTGGATCTTGAGGCTGCCATACAGCCATCATGCTTGTTTTACACTGGCTGGTATGACAGCTTAGCTTGTTTCACTGGTGCATACTTTGGGGAAGGTTTACTTCAGAAGGTACCTCTGAGTTGTTACAATCACATATGAGCAGAGTGGCTAATGGGATTACTGAGAGCCATGTAGATGCCTGGCAGATTTCCTTCCATTTTTCTGCTGCTGGAAAGGTTTAACATTAGGAAGTTTAGGAAAAGAAAGAGGAAGCCCTGAAGATTGCAATACTGATTTCAGTCTGACCATGCTTCTGTCACGAGTCTGAGTACAGCTAATGAAGCATTTAATTTGCAGTGAAATTGTCTATAAAGTCGATGTTAGTTACAAAGTAAAAAACGGACATAAAATCAAATAGAGATTATATATGTGTAGGAAATACTACTGCATGCAGATGGTAAAGATGTGAGACAAGGTCATAAAAACGGATCCTGGATATGGCTGGCATGATAAAGAGCAAGCTCTTTCAGGTAGGTGCTGCCTGATTCCTTGTGGTCCTGCTCAGAGCTCTGTACAGCCTTCTACATGATATTTGATTGCTTGGTGTTTGTTTTCTAATGAAACAACACTCGTCTACAAGCCTGGTTATTCAACCATAAAATAATTCTTAGTCCTATTCCCCCTGTCCTAAATCAAACAATTCTTTGCATTTTGCATTGTAAATACAGCTCATTTCCTCTCTTTATGTCTCCAAGTTGCCCTTACAATAGATCTTGTTACTTGGAAATCAAAATTGGGGAACAGGTGCCTCAGAGGAACAGATGCCATAGCTGGTTCTGTGCCAATTCTACTTCTTAAAAATCAGAAACAATTGAAATTTAAAATAAAGCTCAATAGGACAAGTTTTCCTCAGTCAGTAACGCAGCTCTGTCAAAGAGAATTGGATTTGAGTCCATGGATTAAGCACTGAGGGTTCACCCTCCTTCTAAAGGTTTCATTTAACTGCAGGTCACTATTATCCTCTTTTCCAGCAATCATCTGCTAAATCGGGTAATGGCAACACTGACGTCAGCAAAGCTGGGCAGGGGCCCCCAATGGAGTAGAATTTGACCCACTATTTTTTCACTGCTATTGTAGTAATCTAACTCGTAATCAAGCAGGGAGAAACTCTCAAAATCCCTTCTGCTGTAATCTCCATGTATTGCTATAGACCTAGGAGGAAATTGTTAGTCTAGTCTGGGTTTTGTAGAGCCAATTTGGTTTTGATAGCTCTCAAACAGCAAGGGGAGGAATCCTATCCAGCAGTTATGCTGTGTAATTGCTTTGGTGCTCACCTGGAAAAAGGGTTTTCCTGATTCACACGATCCATGGGATCTCATGTAAGTGAGTGGGAGTACAATGTACATTGCTCAAACTGTCAGAGGCTTCACACTGTTTTGTATCCTCATCTGCTAACCTAACTTTTACTCTAGTTGATCAGGACTTGCAATCATCCTTGATTAGTTCTTTGAAAGAGGGATAAGAATGCCTCTTTTAAGGAACTGATCAATGCAACAGCAGATCTGCAGCTGCTATTGTGAAACCTAAAGAGAGTTTGATGTTTGCTTGGAAGTCTTGCACTGATAATTTTTCCACCATTCAGTACCCTTTTCTGGAGTAAATTTTGCTCATATGGGAAAGGTCATTTGGATGGAGACACTAGTAAAATGTGTCAGACTGGTTTTGAGTGGGACTAAATTAAACCTACAGAATTAAAAATACAATTCCCCTTTATTCACAGAAACATTTCCTCTGATGTTCATGGAAGCATTGCACAGGTGGACTTGTGACACTTACCAGAATGATTTCCAAATCTTCCTCAAGCAGACAGTAAGCCTTAATGTAAAAAGGATGCAGGTCAGCAGGTTTGGGTCTGGGTTTCGGAGAGGGTGAGCAGCTCTGGCCAGCGCCAGTGGGCAATTTCAGTTAAGGCTGGTTAGGCTTGGATTTGGTCTGTCTGCATCTGATTAGAAGGATGTTTGACAGTAGTTTCTGGAGAAGTTCATTGTGTTTATCATTGTTTGGAGTGTAGACATGGAAGGGCAGAGATTATGGAGCCAGGAACTGATTCAGAGCATTTCTAGGACTGCTTATTTTTATGTCTGCTTTGCAAGTTCTGATAACTGTTCACAAATGAGGCACAGAAACCAGAAACCGTTTCACTTGAAAGTGTAACCTTTGGACTGGGGAAATTTGGATTCAGAGTTCACAGAAAACTGGAAAGTGTGAGCAACCTGCACTTTTCAGAGGAGGAAGTTCAGAGCCAGAAGTTAATTAAAAGTAAGGTGGAGAAAGTCTATTTCAACCAAAGCAACCTCTTATGTTCTATAGATTTAAATCTGATGGGTCAGATAAATTCACGGCATTGGCCAGGTCTGGTCTGCCAGCTGAGGACTGTCTACAGAATCATTTTGAGTTGAAGGAAGTGGAGGGTTTCACCATCTGTGACCAGTGCAGTGGAACGAAAGTCTATTTATCAAGTGGAGTGGGCTGCAGAAAAGGAGCACTTCAGCTTTCCTTTTCAGATCTCATTAGTCTGTGTTCCAGCTATAGCAGACACACTCATCTTTTAATCTGTTCCATAAACTGGTTTTCTGCCAGTCTGCTGTTCTGCACTTAGATGCTTGTTAAATATCCTTCCTATCAGGCTTAATTCTTTCTGGACTCTGGAAACAGAAATTGTGTTATTTTTGGCTTGAGTGCTTTGAAGTCCTTCAGTTTTGCTTCTACATTTACACCTGACAGCATCTATCTTCATAGCCTTCTCTTTTTGACCACAGGGACAAAGCAGAATGTATAACAGTGCTGAAAATAGATGTGAGTAATTAGTTTTGTGGTAGGACCAAAACAGGTTTGTTTTTAACAACATCCACTCTCAGCCTGTCACTCTCCCTTTCTGTTTTCCATGGTCACTGTCTCTGTGAAGCACCTCTACAACTTGGCCTAAACTCTTACAGAGCCCATTTTGTCCCTAAGTCCAAAGTTATTTCAATTTCTGCTTTACCATCATGTAAATCCTATTTTGACTTTGTCCTGGGGATGAAAACAGAGCAAGAAAAATTAGTTTCTTTGTCATTTTTGCTCTTAAGATCTTTGCTGGAGTTGAGAGTGAAGTTTTTAAGGGTGGAATTCACGCTTCCTACCCACATTGCCATTAAGAAGGTCATGAAGCTCATCAGCCCCTCTACTGTCTTATTTTTGGAGTTAAATGAAAAGTTAAAAGCATATAAAATCTATTCCACTTTGCATATTTACAATATATTAATAGTTGCAGTCAATGTTCTCAAAGTTAGAATTATTATTTCTAATCGTTCTTGATTTTAAGTGTTACGGTATAGCAGTCAGCTTGTCATGTCTTTGACAAACACTTTATCATTCTATTTAAGGAATCAGTTTTAATCTTCAAAGAAAAGGGCTTAGTTAATTTAGAAGTCAAGCAGAGAGATGGCAGTCATATGAGCTTTTAGCACAATAGATATTCATAAAATATCCCCCATAAAATAGTAAGCCTTAGGGGCCATAGGGACAGATGCAGTAATATAACAATCCCTCTTTTCTTCCTCCTGCACATCTACTCCCACTGAGGATGTCAGTGTAGATTCTGAGTCACCTGACCTGCCATAAAAAAATAAGGATTTTTTAATAATCTCCTGTAGAAAAGACAAAAGAGCAGAGCCTTTAAGGGAGTTGATCCAGCTGAGTTTGTGTTAATGCTCCTGAAGTCAGAGAGAGGACTGTCTTAGTCTCAGAGCAATTATTAAATGCTATTACCTTTGCTTTTGCAATCTGATGGCAGAGTCATACAGCCTCCCGGGGGAATGAGAAAAACACCAGTATCAGGGATATTTAAAAGGAGACTGAATAAAATTTGCATGAGGTCCTATATGCAGCAGTCCATTAGTAGTGCACTGTGATAAGACCTGTCTCATGCCTTATGCTCCCTTCTGGAAGAAAGGAATTTTGGCCTTAACAAGGGCTACTTTATCGTCATGAGTATGGAGCTATTCTTGAACTCCTGTGAACCCCTATCTGTCTGATTCTTGTAGCCATCACCACTTTTGCCATTTTCATCCCTGCTGACAATTCCCAGCCTCTTCTTCATAGTGCCCTAGAAAACCACTGGCATTGCTTCAGCCTGCTGGGTACAAATCCATAAGCAGTCAAGAGGGGATTTATATTCTTAACTCCAGGAACTGGTTGTTTCTCTTCCTATCCCTTTACTCCCCCTCCCCTAAATTACTGGCACCTCATTTTTATCAGCTTTTTTTGGGGGGGGTGTTCAGATTTCTGTATATGTTGGTGCAGAAATGCCAATTTTGGCATATGTCTGTGCAGCAGTACCCAAACAAGCTGAGACCAGCCGCAGCCCAGCTGTCCAACCTGCAGTGGGAAACACAGACAGGTGACATGAGGGATACTGCAGAATGCCTTTAGCCCTTGTTATTTCTCTTTCCTGCTTGAGCTTGGAAATCTGGCTACCAGATTATGAGTGGGAATGAAGGCAAATCCATGTAGACCCTATTCCTGCAGGGTTGGTTGTGTAAGTGTTTATCCTGTGTGTAACACAGACCATTGCAGTTGATGGGAGCAGCCTTACTCTTAGCCAAGGGCTTTAACTGGAGCAAAGCATCCGACTCCTGAAGACCCTAAACTATTTGCCAGCTGTGGAGAAGAAAAAAAGACCAATATGTCATTAGTGCTCAAGCCTTGTGCAAGGGGAAGGAAATAATTTTAAGTGCAGATTTTTCAATGAACTGAGCATGACCACGAAACTGGAGGAGGTGAAAGCACATTAACCAAAATCCAGGGGGAAATTTCCCTCCCAACCCAAACCAGGGCGGGCAGCGTGACCCTGTGCGTGTGATCACCTCCTCCTCCTGAAAGGCTTCTTGGTGAGTGATTGAAACATGGGTGCTTTAGTGGAGAGGAAGGGAAATCTCTGGTCACAGCAAGATCCTAGAGGTATATTTGCTCTATATTCTGGCAAAGTCTTCCAGTGCAAAGAAGAAAGATATCCTGTAATAAATGGCCAGTTTTTAAGAAGCTATGTTTAAGGATTTTTTTCCTAAAATAATCCCACAGACCTTTCTCCATAACAATTCCATTTTTGGCAATTCTGCTTGAAGAATCTTTAGTATGAAATGGGAGCGTTTGAAGTGAATCATTTAATTTGCTTAACTTAAAGAAGTTCCTACAACATTTAATTTTAAGCTGATTCTCTCTAATTAAAGTTCAAGTCACTTTTAAATATTTAACCTCATTAAATGAAGACCCAGGAAAGAAAATGTAATAGTCTTTTCCTTTTCTGCTTCACCTGAAATGTGTATTTTTTTGATCTTTAGTTTTGAAACACCAATTTAATTTGAGTTATCAGCAAGAATAATTTCCAGAATTTCAAGCACAATTTAGTACTGTAAATTGAAAAGCCAGATCGATGAATTCTCTATCATTTTAGAAACTTTCCTTATAACAGTTTTGCCGAGGGAGAGAAGCAGGGCAGAATCAAACTCCATGTGGATTAAGTGTTCACCCGTATAAACGGCCAGTTAAATATTATTCCACACTTGAAATACTGGGGAATTTTTTGAGGATGTGCTTGCTGAGGTGTTTTAGTAACTTGACCTGGTTAGCCTGTGTCCTCAAACTTGTGCATCTCGAAGGCAGGAGTGTGAGATCTGTGTTTAGTTTGAGGAATTCAGTGGGATGGATGGTTATGCAGCTGGTTGTGAAAACCAGACCATTTTAGGGGACTCTCCCACTGCAGTCAGTCATCCAGTTCCCAAGTGGCTAAGCTTGAAAATGTGAACTTGATAGCTATCTAATAAGCAAGTACTGGCTGTTTTCTCATCAGTTCCCTCTGCTTATTTCTTGGCTGGTAGCTAGTCATGTTCACTTGATTTTATTTTTTTTTTTTTTGCAGCCTGACTGTGACACCAGACAAATTAGTGAGCATTTTGTCTCCATGATTAAGCAGTGAGCTTTCAGTTTTGGCACTGTGTTGTAGGATTACTTGGAGGATAAATAGATAAATCAATCAGATATTTCTGACAACTGTAAAATAATTAGGCAAAAGAAGAAGAAAAAAACACACAACAAAAAGGTGAATGATCACTTCACCCTTTAATGTGAAATCAGAAAGTACTTTTTTTTTTCTTTTTTTTTTTTTTTGGCTTGGATAACTGGACATGCTAATTTTGAATCAACATTACTATTTCCTTCTTCCCTCTGGATCTGCTGGTGGCTGTGACATGGAACTGAGAGACTTCCTTTATCTGAATTTCTGATGGGTTAAGCTGAAGTGGCAGTTCTGTTTAGGAGTGTGGTTTTAGTCTGAAAAGGAGTATGTAAAAATGGAAATTGCTCTCTCAGTGAATCACAGTCCTGGCTCCTGACCTGAGTGACAGACCTCACTTTTTCCCTCTGGCAAAGCTGGTGCTGTTCAGAGACACTGTGTTGGCTTTGCTTCTGCCATGTGGCCACATTGCTAACTCATTGCAAAGGCAAAATCTGTTCTCGTTTAGTATCTGGTCAGTGCTGTTGTTTCTGATGGTGTTGGACAAGGCTGCTGTGGGAAGACTTTTGCCCAAAGATGTTTGCTTTTCCACAGTCAGGATGGATCTCAGTGTGCTGTCCCCAGACTGGTTGCTGCTGCAGGTCCAGCAGCTGGAATATCCTCACGTGCCCTGAGCAGTTTTGGCCTGAGGTCTCTGGGAGAAAAACAAAAGCAATTCTTCATATCTCCCAGCTACATTTGTTTTATGTTTTGGAACACAGGGTACAAACTCTGTGCCTGAGTATTTGACCCTACTTGTCAAATATACAACTTTTCTTGACTACAGTTAAATTTAAGCCAAGATGTCAGAGGGCACATTTTGTCTCAGCCCATGCAAAGTGGCAATTCTGATGCAATTTGGTCTGTTATGTATGTTAATGCTAAACATATAAACTTATGCCTCCATATATAATTTTGTCTAAAGCCTTCTAGCCATTAAAACTATGGATAACTCATAAATAGTTACACTTAATCAATTCAGGTGGTCCTGAAAGAATTGTGAATACCTGGGCTATTGCAAATATTATAAATAATTCCTGAAATCTTGTTCAAGAAAACATATTCTGTGTGTGCATGTGATGAGGGGAGGAGCAGGGAGACCCCTGGGAGAGACGAAAACCAAAATGCATCCATTGCCCTTAGCTGAGCCCTGACATAAAGAGATGCAGCCTTGTTGAATACAAAGGTTGACTTATGTTATCGTTCTGAGTTTTGTTTCAAGTAAAATACATCCTCAGTTATAATATCAGCACAATTTCCATGGTATCATTTGTAATGGTGACTGCTAAAAAGAAGACACCTGCAACAAAGTGTGCCAGCAGTCAGCTGAAACATTTCCTTTATCTGCACCTCCATGAATTTATATCTGAAGGAATGTGTTTTTCCAAAGCTGCTCTGTCTGCCCGCTGACACGGCCGCACAAAATGTTGCTGTGGGTGGGTAAAGTTGTCCATCCACACCTAACAAATGAGCGCCCTGAGGAGTCCCCTGTGCAACGCCGCTCCCGGGACGCTTTGTGTTCTCAAGGTCAGCCTGTTTGCTCACCCTTGTGCCCTTTTCCTTTCTTCCAGGGTTTCGAGGACCCCAAGGACAAGTAAGCAAATTTACTTCTGTCATACACTGTTATGTTTACATGTTAGGGATTTTTTTCTCATATTAAAAAAGGACAAAAACTGATGCCCGGAAGCCAAAAATAAAGCTTGGACTCTCCAGAGGTTTGTCCTGGAGGGACAGCCAGTTGAGGGCACGGGACTGACTGATGTGCATACAGAACAGCCACTGCCCTCAAGACATTTATTTGTTTGGTGGTTCTAACTTGCTTTTATAATTAAAATGCTTTTTCTGCACTTCCCCTCGCCCCAAATAATCTCCACTCTTTGAAAATAACCCAAGACAAAATCCCCCTCTAAAGTATATCTGTTGGACATCTCCAATGAGAAAAGTTCATGTATGTATTGAAATGCCTGTATAGTTTCTGAGTTTATTTGTATCTATTTTATATTGCTCATTATTGCATATTACTTATTTCTAGATATAAAAATAAACTCAGAAATGATAGCTTGTTTGAAAAAGTAAATTCAAAGTTTCATGCTCTAAAATATAGCCAAATGTTAGCAACATTTTCATTTTTTTTCATATAGGACTTTAGAGAAATGGTTAAAATAACAATTTAATGAGAGTGGTATTTTGAAAAATTGCCTTTGTAGGAAAAAACCTCAAACACATTCACTGTTTAACTTCTACACTTGGACATAACAAAAGCATTGCCTGTATTGAAGGTGTTTAGAATAATTTCACATTCAGACCTGCTGAATGGCACTAATCACAAGCCTGCCTGGAGCAAGTTAGGCAACAGTAGAGGAGACTGATGCCTAAAATATGTTGCTGTTGCTCCTTATCATGTTTCTCAGGCTCCTGGTCAGGACTGAGTGGATTTCTGTGAGCTGGGACAGGTAAATGCTTCTGTGGGCTCTAGGCATCCAGCTGTGGGAAAATTCACATTATGGTGGTTGAGCACTGAGAGCAGCTGCCTGAAAGGAAAAGGAAAGTGATAAGTTTGAACATGGCAGTATTAAGAGTCATTCTCTCCTTCCCTTGCCCTTCCCTGCAAACTGGATTTTTGTAACATTTAGCTCTGTGCACCCTAGGATATTTTGCTGGTCCCACTGTTTCCTGTTTCCTGTCATGTCCATGGGTGCTGGGAACTCAGTTGATGTTAGACACGCTTTGGGCAGAAAAGAGCTAACAGATTACAACAAAATAATTTATAGGAAAACAGAAATTTTCAGTATCCCTCATGAAATATTATTTTTCTTCATAGCTCCTGCAAAATCACAGAAAAATCAGCTGCCTCAGTGCTGGTCCATAACAGAGTCACCCAACAGCTGAGGAACAGCATCTCCTCTGTTGCTCCAAGGACCACAGTATCTGTACTCCATGCTATAGTTTGAAAGGTTCCTTGGGCTGTTACAGCCAATAGCTGAGCTGTCTCACTCAGCGTGGTGCCAGTTTATCATACAGATTTCAGGATTTTTGCATTTCTGTTCAGCACCAAAAGAAGCTACTACTTGCCTCTGATTCTTTTTATCCAGAAATCTGTTTAACTCAAGTACAAAGATTTGGCAAGAATAAATCTCTAGCACTGATATATGCATGGTGAGAATGGTTAAAATTAGGTACCTAAAACATGTCAAGCACTAAGGCAGTTCCTTCACGTGCAGAAACACTGAGGGACAACAATTTCATCTGGCAGCAAAGGAAGACGTGGGCACCACACATCCCTGAAAACAGAACCAAACCTTACGTGCCTGAGTGCAGGTTTAGTTACTGAATCTAAGCATGGAGCATTTAAAATTATGGCATACATGTAGTTTTGGCGGTGGTCACACTCTGCACTGGCAGAAAGTAATTAAATCAGCAGCACATTTTTGGACCACTCCAAAGCCAGCATCTCTAGGCTAATTGGTAGCATTCACATTTGCAAGCAGAGTGGAAAAGTTGCTACAAGCTCTGTTTGTGCTGTTCCTGTCCCTTGACACAATTTTCTGTTGGCTGCATTTGAAGAAATCTCAGCACTGCTTTTAGGATGTGTTTTTGGAAGTTTCATAGCAGCCTGAAATCCTCATTTCCCCCCCCCAACAACCACACTATCAATACACCAAAAGGCATTTTGACATATGAATTTTATTAGTCTATGGCAGTACCTCAGCTCTGACTTACAGACACTGCCTCCAGGGCGCTCCTCAGCACAGAGAACTTCTGTATGCCAATTTAAAATTACATTTATGCAAATGTACCCAAACTTGCTGTACTGTAATTTAGCTTGGGCACAATGGGCTGTGAAAGTCACCTGAACAGCTCGGTCTGTGTGAGGTGGCTGAGCTTCCCTGCAGTCTGTGTGAGGGTGGCTGCCCACTGCCAATGTCCCAGCAAGGCAATCTAAAACCTGCAGAGGTATTTCTACACAGCCTGCAACCTTGGAGGTTACTGCTGTATTAGAAACACCCTGAGTAGTAAAACGACCTATTACAAACCTGCAGGCAGCCGAGGTAGGGACCAAGCAGGCAGGTTCTTCTCTTTGCATCTTCCTGAGTGACATTTTCAGACTGGAACTTGAAATTCGACTGCGCTTTGCCGAGACGCTGAGCTGCCTCTTTTGCTTTGGTTCCAGTGGAAAAGGCATCGCACGTCCCATGTGTGGTATGAAATGGCTAAATGTGAACGACCCAAGTGTGTACATAACTCACAGGATCTTGGAAGACGTTCTGTAAATACGAAGCCTAATGATTTCCTTGCTCGTTTTTATGAGCCCAGAAGACATTGCAAGGACTGAATGAAAATAAGCAGCATCCCCTTGAATGCTCAAGCAGATGTGCTTCCTCTGAGGACGTAAATTGGATGTCCTGACCTTGCAGGGAAAAAAACACTTTTATTTTCAAAGCAGATATATGAATTTCTAGGAATTAAATAACTTCTAGAGCCTAAAAATAAAAAACTCTTTCCCCCAGCCCCACTGAAATACTAAGGTTGGCTAAAATAGAGATCAGACCTTGAGGCAAACTAGGTTTGTAATTACCATATGGTCACTAAATAGATGCCACTGGTGTGTCATCACGACCCAGCTGAGGTGCACACACATTCAACTTGCTGGCTGGGGAAAGGAGTTGTAGAATGGAAATAAGCAGATAGACCTGATTTATTTTTATCTTGCCAAGAGGTGCACGGAAGAGTTGAGGTACAGAGGGCTTCTTAAAATCTGATCCAGTATTGCAGAAAGTTTTGAAAGAGCCTTTGTTTTGGAAAGGGACCTTTAACTTTTAAAACAGATTCACATTCGGGTTTGTAAGCTGCTTTCCAGCACGGCCTTACCTGTGGGAGCCTGCTGGCTGCAACACAGAGTGCATTGTGTGCTCTGGTGCAGTACAAATGAAACCAGGGAAATAAAGCAGAGTAGCTTTTCATCACGCTTGTTAGACCCCAGGATTTTTTCTCCAGAGTGCCTGAACTGAGGGTCACACAACATGAGCCCTAAGTTGCTATGCCATCATGGGGTTTGCACACAGAAATAGTTATCTGCTGGATATACCCCAGTGCAAGGGAGGGACATATTTCAGTGGATAACTATTGGCAAACCCTTTGGATAACCTGGGTAATCAGGCAAGCAGAGCAGAAAAACAGCACTTCAGGATTAGCTTTTAATTTCTGCCTATAGCTTGTTTGAGGGCAAGCCATTAAAGTGACAGCATCAAGTCATTAAAATACTGTTAGATTTTAAAAATAACTAGAATTTGGGGAGGTGCTTCAGGTTTCCTGATCCTCAGTGCAAAATGCCTCAGGACAATTAAGTTTACAGTTTTATTTTTTTCTCAACAGTTTTTGAAAATCAGCTTCATTTTCTGAAGCTATAGCAGAGATTCAAAAAAACAGTGACACAAAAGATTATAAGCAACCTAGAAATCTTGTACCACATATTTAGAAAGCAGAATCTAATTTGTGGTTTTTTCCTTCTGTTGCCTTTTTCTTTTGCAACCTTCCCTTAAGTAAACATCTTGTAAACAGATTTTTCTTTCTGTTTTATGCTTTATACTCATAAATAACTGTGTGAAGGGGAGTCAGGCAACATTTTTTTCCCCATGTTTGTTCTGTAAACAATTTTTTTCTCAAAAAGGGAGAATTGTTCAAGTTTGGAAAAATTCATAGTAATATTTACAGAAATTGTTATTAGTAAGCAAGAAATATGACTGGATGCATAAATAATTTTTCAGTGCAGGCACTAACAGCTACAGCAGCACAGCAGTGCAGGGAAGAGTAAGTCGGAGAACAAGGGGAAGGAGGCTACCGAGTGGTTTTAGAGAATGAGGGATGGAAATGGGACCTGAAGGCAGGGAAACAAATGTAGTATAGAAAAAGGGCAAATAAATGGAATCCTTGTAATAATGACTCAGGACTGGAAGTGAGCTCTAGAGCTGATATCATTCCCCTCTCTGCTCCCAGTCCCTTTCCCAACTGAAGATGTTATAAGCAAAATGCCATTAACCTCCTGCTTGTTATACACCGCAATGATAACACACAGTGCAGAGGCAGAAATTATCTTGTGCTCCTATGCTCCCTTTTCATGACATCCTCAGGAGCACCCAGGAGAGTATGAACCCAGAGGATGAAGTGGACGAGTTTCTGGGCCGGGCCATCGACGCCAGAAGTATTGACCGGCTACGCTCTGAGCACGTGCGCAAGTTCCTCTTAACATTCAGGGAGCCTGACTTGGAGAAAAAGGTAACGTCTAAAAATCATTGCAGCGTGTCAGGGAGGCTTGTTAGGAGTTTTAGTTCTCCTGCAGAAGGTCAGGCTTTTACCTCTATGGTTTAAGCGATGGTTTGGGTATTGGAGGTGGGGTTGTGATCTTAAAAAATCCATGCTTCTTCATGGAAACCTTAATATAACTTGTCCTAAAAAAATCACAGTCATCTGAAGGGAGCACTGGCCAGGAAAACGAAGCCATTTCTATCAGACACACATGAATATGCAGTGATTAGCAGTAAAGGGAATCCAGAATAAACCAGATTGTTTGTCTGACTTTGAGACTCCAAACTGAGATTGTGGTCACCCCTTGTCTCCTTCAAATCACTGGAGAAACCCACTTCAGCCTACCTAAGCTCTGAAACACCTTTAGAGGGACTTTTCCCTGCCCTCTTTCCCCACAAAGAGCCCCAGGTACTATTAGGGTTCATTGGGATGCAATTTGTACTCTGGACATTTTTGGGAGCCCATTCTAAGCAATAAATAGAGTTCTCTGTCCCACGAATGTGAGAAAGGGGAGTAACAGACGTAAAGCTCATGAGCAGTTGATTTCTTCCTGATTTGGTTTCAGATATTGCTGTGAGGCAAAGATCATTTCCCTGACTATACAGTAGAGACATCATCAGCTCTAGATGCAAAGTTAAATTTCCAAGTCTAAATTCTAAGTCTAGAGGTACCTGGATGACATTGTTAAAGGTACCATAAAAAGTGGTGGGTTAATTGCACAAAGTAAGTAATCCATTTTTTCTTTTATTTTTTATCCAAGCACAGATCCTTGGGATGCTTGAGTTGTCTTCGGGTTAACTCATTATGCAGTGGAAAAAAACTTCATAATAAGTTTGCACTAATTATTTTATAATTTTATTTAGAAACAGTCTTTCCTTGACAAGAATGACTACCTATTGCAAAAGCAGAGCTTTTCAGGATTTATAGCTGTTCAATGAATCAGTGTGGGACTGGATAAAAGCTTGAACATGTAATTTCCCCCCACTCCTCCTCCTCAATTTTATAGCTGAAAACTGCCAGGGAAATTAGCGGTTCACCTGTTCAGAGCACCTTTTATTCTGTGGTTCAAACATTGAGACGGTCTGTGCTGAGAACCGTGCTTCAAGCTAAATAAAGCATCTTTGGGAATTGGGTGCAGCTCCCACGTGGCCGATACGTTGACAAGTAGTTGGAAGGAGTGACTGTGTGAAAACCACAGCAGCCTCGCACTGTCATTAGAACGAGTCAAGTCATCTGCGTGACATGCGAGGTTTTCTCATTAGCAGCATTTGTCCCTCTTGGAGGAAACTTCCCATGGAAGAAGTTTCGGTCTGATGACAGTGACCTAGAATCTTGGTCCCAGTTAATCCATTTCTGTTCCTCTCATGCAAGGGGCAGTTGGTGAATCCTCTCTCCACCCAGCTCTGTGGCTTTCTTCCCTGGCCTTTGGGCCTGTTCAAACCCTTACAGATTGCCCGGGGAGAAGGGGAATTTGGAATGTTGTTTCCTACCAGCACTGCTTTCCAAGGACCTAGACAAAAGCCAAGTAAGAACTTTTTGTGGACAGAAGGCAGCCAGCCAAATTTCCCACTAACATTACTGTGGTTTTTTGCAGTACTCCAAGCAGGTGGATGACAGGTTTGGAGCCTATGTGGCTTGTGCCTCCCTAGTCTTCCTCTTCATCTGCTTTGTTCAAATCATAATCGTGCCACAGTGAGTACCCTTTCATCCCTTTGCTCCCATCTGCTCCCCTCCTCTATTCCGGCCTACTTTTCTTTGTTTTTTTCTTGAAAATTCAGAACACCAAGGAGAAGAGAAAAATCCTTAAATAATTCATGCTCAAGTGATGCATGGTGCTTATTGTTTTCACCCATTTCTAGTGCAGATTAAAACCTCCTCACTGGCATGTGAGGATTTCTGTTTTCCCAGTGTGATTTCTCTTATAATTTAACTCCGTCTTAGGAAATTCAGTTCAGCACATTTATAAGCCTGTGGAAAACAAGTATCACCGAGTAGAAAGGATTGCCTACCAAGGCATAGCACACACTCACAGCACAGGGCTGGGCTGTCCTCTTATCTAAACACAGTGGGACCGGGAGGTGAAAACCTGTCACAGCCTCACTGCTCAGAGCACTGAGGTCTCAGGGTCTGCTTAACAAATGAGGCATAATCTCTCATGCATTTACTATTCTGGACTCAGAGCAGCTGGGCAAGAAGAGAGGTAGCGAGGGGGTTGAGCTGCACGTGCCTGAGCTTTGAGTGGCTCGCTCCAGGTTTCAGGGTTGCAGTCATTTCTTTCCCCAGGCAAGAGTGGCATGAGCTCCCCAGGGCTGTGGGGCACAGTGCTCCTGGCCCACTGCAGTGCTCTGCAGCCTTGTCTGCAAGGCACAGCACAACCCACTAAATCTTTTCCAGCAGTGAGCTCTGCAGAAATGGGACTTCTCAAAGAGTTCTTTAAAAATCACTTAAAATTACAGCATGTGGGTATTTCCTATGCTCTGGTTTAGTAGCAATAATATACCATTCACTGAGCAATACTGTGCTGGAAATAAATTTGGAGTCAGTCATTTTTAAACTGAAAAACAAGATCACAGAAGCTCTGAAAATGCTCCAAATTTATCTTTCTTACAAGAAGACAAAAAATTGTCCCTAAAGAGAGCTCCAGTACTATTTTATGCCATTACAACTGTTTCTACTTCTGTTCCCACCACAGATTTTTTTTTGAGTGGAGATTGGTTTGTAGTGTTCAGATCAGATATTTGGAAGGTCACAGCAAAAACACTTAGTCTGATGTTTGTCGTTCACTCTCCCAGGCAGGAGAGCTCACAGAAGGATTGAATCAGCAAAATAACATCAGGACAAATACACTGTGTAAACAGACAGGTCTGCTTTGGGAAACTGCAAGTGAAGCTGAAAGAGGCTCAAAATTGGAACTAATTCCTAGCAATTAATGCATTGTTAATTACACCCAGAAATATTCTTTGAGAGTGACTGATTTAACAAGGGCTTACACTTTGGATTGCTGGATATTGGTGTCATAACTTCACACCTGCAACAGGCCCTCTACCAGTCTTGTGTTGCTCATCAAACTCCCTAAGCATCCACTACACTGTCTCCATAAAACCCAGTTTAACATTTAAATGACAACTTGACAATTTCTGATGTGTGGCAACCATATGGCTGCCTCCTTTGTATTACACAGGAGCCAATCCCTTATGGCAAAGTGGTGTAAATGTTGTGCTGTTCAGTCTCCTTCCATGCTGCCCATAAGGAGGGTGGTAGATTATTTGAGGGGTTTTTTTGCAAGTTTTAAAGTGTCCCTAGCCTGGCCTGTCTGAAAGGTGACGTGGTCCGAGAGTAAATAAAATTCCATGTTTTAACTGCAGGTTAGATACACTTCCCTTCACCTTTTGGTTTGTTTTTCCTGATATTTCAATTGCATAGCTTTGGTCTTTTACTGAAGTTAAACACCAACTGAAACCACAGGTGCATATGTGTCATGATCAGAGCTTCATGAAAGGCACACCGTGGAATGTGAAACTAAAGACAGAATGTCAGTGTCAATTTATTACGATAAAGAGGAATAGCTTTAAGGAATTTCAAAAAAGGCTCAAACAGTGAATTAGCAAGTACAATTATCTTAGTAGTCATGAGAGAACACAGAGACCAGCTGGCTTTGGTGTGGTTGGCCTCAGTGTCACATCACAAGAATACTTCCTTTAGATTATGAACAAGGCTGACTCCTGGGAGGGGGCCTATCCTGTCACACTGAGACCGATCACTAGGAAATTGGTGTTGAATATTTTCGTGAGGAAAACAGAAGAAAACGCATAGTATAAAGCTGGCCCTGGAATCCTCTTTGTACTTCAAAGTCGGGAGGAGCAGGAACCTCTCAAGCTGGCCAAGACGAGGCTGTTTTCCCTGCCTATCCTTATGCTGTGGTTGTTCACATCCCATGCACGAGACAGAGCACAGAGAGTGGTGCTGCACAGACATTCCCTGTGCAAGGACAGGTAGGAATTCCCACTGAGATTATTCCCACTCAGCTGCACTTCAGCACTCAGCCCGCCTTCCTTCCCAGGGGTGCCCTGCCCACAGCCAGCTGGGGGCCAACCTGCCACAACAAGTTGTTCTGTCACCTCCTCTAGTGCATGAAATGTTTTTCAGTCCCACCTCTGTCACCCCAGCAGGAAGGTGATTGCTATAAAAGATGCGGCATTCTCTGTTCTGCAGCCTGTCTGAGTAATTCTAAATAGGCCAGAGTATCTGTTGGTATTCAAGGCACCTCATGTCTCCTACTGCTATCCTAATTGGAAAGCCTGTGCAGTGTGTCATAGCTTCTACAAATGTGTTCTGGAGAGCAGAGCTGTAGCTATTCTATATGATGTGCAAAACAAAACAAAATTAAACCAACCAAACCTCTCCTTGATTTCAGCTCTACATTTATGCTGGGTTTTTACCTGACCTGTTTCCTGATCCTGACCACAGTGGTGTTTGTTTCGGTCATTTACTCCTGTGTAAAGGTGAGTACTGTGGTTTCTTTGTAGTCCTCTGCCTAAGATAACGAGATCAGCAATCTGCTTCTTCAGCTAACAGAGTGTGTTTTGTTAGCCATCCTTTCCACACTATGTGATAAGGGTTGGTTATAGAAAAAACCTTTGATAAGGCAGAATGAACTGCAAACAGATGTTAGGGTTGGCATCTCTTTAGCTCAGCAAGAAGTAATCACTCTGTGGATCTGCATGTCTATTAAGTCCCCTGCAGACATTCTCATATAGATATAAGAAGAGCACATTTTCCAATGTGGGACCAAACACTGACCATTCATTTCCTCCCTGTAAACTTCCTGCAGAGTCACCTGTGTACTGGCCCCTGCGGCATATGCGTGTTTGGGTAGGCAGATAATCAGAAGCAGAATATCATCAAGGAAAAATGTCCTGGAGGGAAGTAAAAGCCATAAACATATAGAATTTTATCAGCCTTTCTCAGATGAGTGTACAGAGCTTCCAACATTCGGTGGGCTCTTTCTTGTAGCTGGCTTTGATCAGCAAAGAAATACATTGTGTGAAGTCCAAAAACATACTAATTCTTCTTGTCAGCCTGTGGTAAATTGGCAGTGAGCACGGTGGGAAGGGTGGTGTGCTCATCTATTTCACTCAAATGTGTTCCTATTAAAAACATCGATGTGTTTCAGTTTTAGGGATCCTTCTAGTCTAGAAGTGTCTGAACATGGAATATGCTCAGATTCAGGTTCCTTAGCCCAAGCTCAGCTTTGTTCCTCAGTGCCTGGAATAAAATAGCTCAGTAGCATTATGTTTCCTGCAGAAGAAACAGTGGGATAATGGATAATGTCAGGCAGATGATTTGTCTCACTTTAATTATCTTCTCTGTGCCATTTTCAACAGTTGAATGTGGGTGCTCTTGACAGACTTGCACCTTACATGTCTTTTTGATTTTTTTAAAGCTAGATTTGGAAATTAAACTTTGCCTTCTTCTCATATAATAAGAGCTGCAAACTGTTCCCAGTGAAAGAAGCTTCAAGTTCTATTTGAACTTAACAACTCACTCACGGGGTTTCCTTTGGCCTTATGACAACTTGAAAGGGAGCCTAGTTTGTATGTGCAGCATCCCATTGGTCTTGCTTGCTTACCAGTAATGAGAAGTTGAGTCAGAAATAACACTGCTGATAGGAAGGCTTTGGTCCCTTGAGCTGGGCAATGGTACCCATGGATGCCTGGTTGTACTTGGTGTGTCCATCCACTTGAGGATGCTACTAAAAGTCATTCATTTGTAAACTGATATCAGCAGTTAATGTGATTAGCAGTTAATTAACAACCAATGTAACACGATTTTGGTCACGGCCACAGAGAACTTGGGAATTCGGTGCTGAGCTGCACTGCCTCCTCACGCTGCAGTGCTCTGGCAGCACCATCCCAGCACTCTGCCAGCCAAGCAGGGCCACACCAAGTCACTGGTTCTGCTGGGATGAGAGCTGGGGCAGGTCTGGGGCTCCAGAGAACCCAAGCTGCCTGACTTGCAGCCAGATATTCCAAGGCTCAGAGCTGTTTGTCACCCACTGGCATTTACAGGCCACTTCCACATACTGACAGCAGCACTCGATTCTTCTGTCATCATCCAAATCCTTTGGCTTTGGTTTGGGCTTTTTGGTTTAAAATTATTACCGATCTTAATTACTAATTAATTTAAAAGGCACACAGGACTTTTCAGTCCCCGGCATGGTAGACAGATTTCAATCTTGCTTTCTTTGCCTTGATCTTCCAAATTCCTGTAGAAGAGGTCTGCTCAGTAGTGCCTGCAACTGTTTCTAGGCTGGCTTTGCCTCAGTGCACAGGCTCTGGATATGCAAGACATCAGAGGGAATTCAGAACAACATCAGAACTTAATGGGATTTTCTGAAGTCCCTGATATTTCCAGCAGTGAGTTTTCATCCCCACAACATACTCATGTATAACATCCAGTGTGGCTTCTGTGCAGAGATTGCAAATATTGAAAATACTGGGCCTTCTGGCTCCAGTTCCTTTTTGATTACCCCTTCTTAGTGCTCTAAATTAGACTCCACTGACAACACCTGCTTATGAGATGGCTTGTTTAGGGAACAGGTACTTCTAGCTTGTCAGCTCCATGTCTGATGGCAGCGGCTCCTAATAGCTGCAGCCTACTTCTGTCTTCCAAGATCCTGGTGTTTCAAGTCTTTGATTTTTAAGCAATGGGTTTACCCAGCCCTTGGATAAGGGCTGTTACTTTATTTCTGTACTCCACATTGCTCCAGGAAACGCTTTTACGTACCTGAAGAAGGAAGGCAATTTTACATATCCTTCAGATGAAATCCCTGAAGACAGGATGTCAGCATTGTTTGCTTTGTTTCACACTCAGATGTGGGATAGGAGAGCACATGTTTTAAATACCAGTGGTTCATTCCACACAAAGTTGGAAAGCAGGTGTCCACCCCAGGACATCAGCATAAGCATAACTTTTGCCTGTTTGCTGTGCTGCTACATGATAAATGTCTCTTTTTTCTTCCTCTTCCCAGCTTTCATGTGAGATTTTCCCTCCCTGTTTTGGCCTCTCCATCTCTGGTTTTGACAGTGGCCAGCAGGCTCTTTCTGAACAGCTTGATCATGTTTTATTTTCCTTCACTGTCACTATTATCTTCCACTATAAAATTCTCCACGGACTAGAAGTTGATCCTAGAACTGCCAGCACAGCCGGCTTGGCTTTCCAAGTTTCTTCAGCTGTAATAAACAAGAGAGTTCCAGTTCTTTGCTTTGATGCTCCATGAAGACTTGGCCACTGAGATGGTGTCCCTTCCCAGTAGAGTCTAAGGTCATGGGAACCAGGGTCCCTTCTCAAACACTCTGCTGACAGACATCTGTTTTGCTACTAAATTATCAAGTTTGTGTTTTTTTCTTAAAATCCTTTAACTTCTGGTATCTACACTGCTGTGTGGAATTCAACTTCTTGCATGGTCCTGGGAGCACATAGGAGAGAAATTTCAAGTTATCCTTTAGGAGAAAATAAGCTTTTCTGTAGCTCTACACAGGTGTAGCTTGCCTATCGCTTTCTTTGCCTCCAAAAGCTGGTCTAGATGCTCCTAAAGCATTTGGGTTTTTTTTCTCAACCAGGAAAAAAACCCCCAAACTCTGAGAACTGTACTTTTTTAATAGACTAATAAATCACTGTGAAATAAGTTACATAAATGGACTTGCAACATCAAGTTGCCTGGAGATGTTGTCTTTTACTCGAGAAACATCTTAATGTACTTCAAAATTACTCAAAGACTTTTATTACAAATTGAAAAATCAGACCTTAAAGACCTCATCTTACAACAAAACAGCAATTATCTAAGCAGCTTTCCATATCCACACTATATGTTAAGAAGACCAAAAGAAGAAATATTACTATTCTGTCCTAGATCAGCTCTTATTGCAAAGAATGGGCTTTATTTAGAGTAATTTTGCCATGCAAATGACTGGATGTTGAGGATTATTTTCAGTGTAACATAGTCTTTGTTGGATCACTTTTTAAACTTGCACTTTCACCTGCACAGCAGTGCCCTTTTTTCACTTCCATTTTTGCATTTTAATTCAGAGTGAACTGGAATCAGCTGGGCAATCCAATTTTCTTTTTTCCCATTGTGGTTTTCTTTACATGGGGATTTCAAGAGTGCTAATGAGTGACCTCACGCTTGTGTGGCTGCCCAAACATGGATCTCAGCTGCCCAAATGGATCACATCCTTTCTCTCACCCCCTTCTCAGTAGTGCCAATGCGGGCTGGGAGGTGCCATTTCGTCAGACCTTCCCTTTTCCTGTTCTTCACTCAGGCAGGATTTGAGTCTCACTGAGAGGAGCAGGTGGTGTTGGGCAGTACAAATCAATGGGCCAATGAGCAGTGCTGCTTGGATTTTCACTGTACTGTAATATTCTGTCCTGATATTCTGCTTCTTTTATGAGGACAGAAGAGATCTTCTCTGGTTTTGAAAATGGGAGGGAAAGTCATCTTCTTTTCTTTTTTTTCTTCTTTTGTGCTATACCCCTGACTTGTGGATGTTTTCATGGAGGAAGCACTGCAAGAATGGAGCTGAATTGTCAGAGCTGAGATAGGCTCCCCATGTCTATCACAGAAGTCCTTCAGGCTGCAGGTGTTCCTGGGCTCTACCTGCCTCTGTGAAATGAGGAGAGCATGACTTATGTGACAGGGCCCCCATGAGTGTTCACGAGGCAGGGGTTCCTCAGATGCACGGCATGACTATGTTGTTGCACTCTCAGCTGCAGCCCTGACCTCCTATGGATTTTGGCATTTCTTTCTTCTTCAGGACTTTTTCCAGCTGTACTTGTTTACTGACCTAAAATTTTTCCTAGTTTGCAAAGTAATGAGAACCAAGATTAATACAAAGAAAGCATGTTTTCATTAGAACTTTAGTGTCTTCCACTGATCGCTTTGCTTGATATCTCAGGCTTGGTTCAAAGTCAGGCTTTTTTGGGATCGTTGGCAGCAGGAGCTTGAGCCAAGATCCACAACAAAGAGCTCACAAGTTTTATTTAGGTGCCTGATTTCCCAGAGATTACAGATGGAGGTTAGGTCCCTGAATACCTTTGTGGAGCTTGGCCTTGAGACCTAAACAAAGAGGTGGCAGGAAAACCTGTCCTGCTCTAATCTAGTGAGAAAACTGCCTAAATGCAGTACAGATCCTCCTTCTCCTTCCAAATCCTATAAGGGCTAGAGCAGAATAAAACCCCATTGGATTCTCCATAACTCTATGCTAGCAGGGATCTGCTAGCTGACATCTGTGTGGAAGCAGCTGGACATGATGGGGCAAAGAGATATTTTGGTTCGTGGCTTATCAACAAAGCTAAGAATTTCTATGTCATCAGGGTTTATTTCTGAGAGAAAGGTGTTTTCCTTTGTTTTATAGTGGCTGCCACTGAGCCTGAAGGATTGCATAAGCTTTCAGTGAATTTCAATCAATCCTCATTCAGTGCAAATAAGTCACAGTCCCACTTTCCCCTTTTCTCCAGCCCCCACAGAGCCCTGCCCTCTCCTTTCGCCTGGAGCATGTGCTGGTAGCAGGTGAAATCAGCTCTTTCAAAACTCTTGCCACAACCTCTCCTTGTACAAAGTCCCCAGCTAATCAGCGCCTTGGCCGCTCCAACACTCGGTAATTACACCGTAGGGCTGCTGTGTGGGAAGCACAGCACTGACAAAATGTTGCATCTCCGAAGATGTAAGAGTGAAGGATAAAAGGGAAAAGCAAGACTTTTAATAGAAACATTAGTCATAGTTAAATTGCAGTGCCATGGCACTGTGCTGTTGTTTCTTTGTGTCTCTAAAAATACCCTCTAGTGGCTCGGTTATTCATGCAGTGAGTAAGGGAAGGGAGAGTTGGGCTCTGGAAAAGGCTTTGGCAGTGCTGGGCAGAGCCCCTCTGCCCTGGCACGGGGGAGGACAATTTCGCATGGCAGCATGTCAGTGATCGAGGGTTTCCTGGCATTCCTGCTCCAGCCCCGAGCTTCCACTGGCACAGCGGTGGCACACGAAGGGAGAGGGTTGGCTCGGCTGTCTCCCGGACACTCTCGCAGCCAGTGCAGCGCAGGGAGGCCTCAGGGCCTGCTGAGGGGTGACCCTGGCTGCGGAGGGCGCCGGGTCAGTCCCTGCTCTAACACACACACTGCTTCCACCCGGAATGCGACGCAGCGCCCGAAGCAGGGCTTGCAGGGCCGCGGTCAGTAGCCGTCAGCAGGGAGCTCCTAGCCCTGCTAGCAGTGACTCGCTGGGGCAGTCAGGCTGCAGCAGCTCCGAGATTGCCTCGCCCGCGGGTATTTTTATTGCCGTGTGAGGGTGGAGCCAAGTGCCACAGACCAGCCTGGGCCAGCTGATCCCTGCAGCGCCTTTCGCCGAGGGTCTGACAGATCACACGGCTGGCCTGCGCTGTTTTACAGTCTGTGTCTGAAATGGCACCAGGGAGTCCTACGATACGCCTTGGTGATCATGACGTGTATTTTCATTTCTGCTTTTTAAAATTTTTGCTCCAGTGATTTCCAGGCTCGAGCTCCTGGCTATTTCAGTTACAGATGGCTTGTGGTTTGCTTCTCACGACAGGACGAGCACAGCCCTGCAAGCCATGCTATCTGGGCTCGGGAGCCATCACTCCCATTAGGAAGGGCTAAGTAGATTTGGTGAGCCGGCTGGGCCTGCTGCCACGAGGCAGTCGCGTCTGTGCTCGCCCTTGTCCCGCAGCCGCCATCCCCCATCACCGTCCTCCAGCCCCCGTGCAGCATGCACACAGATCTGCGCTGAAGGATGCAGGCGGCTCAAATGCAGTTTGTAATCTGTAAAACAAACAAGGATTTTATGTGTCTATTTGATTTTTTTCCTCTCATGCAGCTTTTCCCAGTTCCTCTCCAGACTCTTTCTAAGAAGATTGTACAGTCCAGGACCAATAGTACCTTAGTTGGAGTCTTTGCCATTATCCTGGTTTTTCTGTCTGCCTTTGTCAACATGGTATGTTCATTATTTCCTTTTGATCCATTTGGTTCTGCATTGTTTTCTTATTGGTGCTCTGCAGCATCGTGACCCTTAAAACCACTGAATTTAACACAATCCTGCCTAGGACTGACAGCATCTGAGGTCGGTGCCCTTTGCTTTTTGGGCACAGAAAAGAAATGGGAGCCCAGCAGCTCCACCCCTAGAGCCCATTATATGCCTGGCACTGATTTGTGCCCAGGTCCTATTGTGATTCTTTAAATGCTTCTGCTCCAAGTACAGGAGCCAGCCTGAAGCAGGAAGGGCTGGCACGAGGCTGATGTGTTATTTAACTCCCACCACACTGAGTGGGACGTAACTATTCCTTGGGCTTTGTGCCAGCCCCTGCACAGTGCTGCCTCCTGCTCCAAGTGCAGGGATCAGCTCATGGGCATGGTGACCGCTCTGTTTTGAGTTGCACTTTTGGGACCGAGGTGGTCTGGCTGTGCAATCAAACACCACTGCTGAGTTCAGGCTCAGAGAGAGACAGGCTGTTCTCTAGGGCCTGGATTTTGTTAATTAATTTTTTAGGGGAGAAAAAACATAGGCATTGCACGTGCAATAAAACATAAGCTGATGATTTCATGTTGCATATTTTGTACATTGCTACAGCCATTTCCAATGATATAAACTATTTTGTTTTCTTCTCTTTGTCTGTGCTGTGGAGCTTAATACCATCTTTGTTTTCCAGTTCATGTGCAGCACTGTGGATCTTGCCAGCTGCATGGCTGCTGAATACAACATCACTCCTGACCGGGTGGACATATGCCTTATCAGCAACCTGACTTCCAACTACAGCCTGGGCACCTTGCAGGGATTCTGTGACAGTCCTTTGCCCAACTGCAACTTTCCAGAGGTATTGCTTGAAAAAAATTAGTTTCAGAGCTTGGTCTGGAGAAAGGCTATAAAACCTATGTGAATCAATCTCAGTGATTCTGAGGAAAGCAAGGTTTTTCCTGACTGACATTACAGGACTGACACAGGCTACTACACTCAGACTTAAGTGTCTGAAGTTATTATCATGAATACACATTAATGTTTAAGTTCCTTCAGGGCTGAATAATTAGTAGTCTTTTATGATAGTTGGGGCCTGCCTGTAGCAGGAGAAATGTCCTTTCTCCATGAGGTCGTTAATGGCACGCAGAACTGCAAGTCATTTCAAAGGAGTTTGTGGGTGCTCAGCTTTATCTGAAAATCAGTTCTCTGAAAATCAATGTCTAGTCATAGATTTGACACTTTCCTCCATTGTTTTATATCCTGATGAAAAACTATGCTTATATACTGCTTATATATTCTTTCCCAAGGTATGGTGTGTTCTGGCCTCAGACAGGTCTGCAGCCCAGACAGTGGTCTGCTTTGATTTGCAATGCAATTCCTACATCTTCAGGACATCTTGTTTAGAAAAAATTAAAATGCTTCTAATGGAAAAAAACCCCCAAACCCACAACCCAAACCTGCCCAAATAGGTTTTACACACTGGTAGAATACTTTGCAAAGGAAAATAAAATAGTGTTTTTGCATAGCTATTCAAGACCTTTCTCCAAGTTTTTTAGGTCACGGCTGTTACATGTGTTGCCTACTGGAAACTGAAAAGGAAAAACAACTCTGTCTAGGATGGAGGCAGAATTTGTGTCAAGGTCATCTGGGTTTATGGGGACTTGACAGATTTATGGTGGATCTGTTACCATCCAGATGTCCAAGGTGCTACTGAAAGCCCTGGTATCCTACTGAACATATTTCCATTTAACTTAACAGGAATATGGTCCTTATGCGATTCAGTGAGGTTTCTGAGACCACCATTGCTGTGACTTTCAACCTTCCAGAGGCTTTAGTGTGTCCACAGAAACACCCAGGAGCAGAATCTGGCACAGTGGAGAACTAGGAACAGTGTGTGCCCACCATGAATTTGTATGGACTACTGGTCCAGGACAGAGAGGAATTTTAAGCAATGAGGAATAACCATTTTTTGCATACTGAGGTTGCTCCAGCAGCCTTGAGCCAGGTCCTGCTGTTCAGGGGGCTAAGAAGTGAGGAGTCCCTCCCCTGCACTCTGCAAGGCACATGTTGGATCTGCTACAGGTGTTGCCTGTTGTTCCCAGTATCCATTCAGGAGACGGTGGAATCCTACCCCTCAGTCACAGAGAACATCCACCCTTTCTCTAGAAACTGAGGAGTCAAGTACAAGCTGTACAAGTTATTTTCTCTAATTTAATATATCAGTGATGACTATTAATAAATGAGCTCAGAACATAAGCATATTTCTACTTCAACTAGGGCTTGCTTTTAACTGAAAGGATGGATTGCCTCAGGCACATGATATGGGGTTTTTGCCAGAAATAGGCCTGTCCAGACAGAGTGGAAGCTTAAATCTTCACAGATTTGATAGCAGGAAGGTGGTGAGCTGGATAACATGCCTCTCTTCATTTTGCATCCCTGCTGTCTTTCCCAGGAGCCATAAATGGCACCCTCAGTCTGCAGTCACACTGGGAAGCACTGGCATGCTGGACACTCAGCTCCTGGCCTGGCAGGAGCTGCTGCCCCACCACCTGGGTCTGGCAGAGGTGCTCCACAGCCACACATGTGCACCTCTGCAGCTGCTGGCAGGACAAATTATCATGGGGTGGGCATGGGGTGGGCATGGGGACGTTTGTCCAGCCTGTACCTTGCAGATGGAGCCAGTGTGTCACGTCAGCAAGGGACAGGGCTTTCCCATTGGCCTCAAGTGGGCATCTGTCCAGGAGTGTGAACCGCCAATACCCGTGGTCCTATGTGTTGTACAGATATGGAAATTTGAGTCCAGAATTTGACCTTAAAGCACAACTTAATCCAGCATAACTGGGTGATTCTTTCTGCTAATTTAGTAACTGTGTCCAGGGAAAAGCTGTGTCACAACCTTGGATGTCCAGCTGTGAGCCCTGCGCCTTTTGAGTGTAAAGTGCATAATGCCTGAAGAAAAATGCCACTGAATTTCCTCTTTATCCATTCAGTTTTAACTTCTGTAACGTGGGAGAATAAACGTGGGTTTATATGTTTGGTCAGCTCAACTATATAACTACCAATCCCTTTCTATTCCTCTGTTTTGTTTCCTTTGTTTTCAGTTTTGATTTATCCAGCTGACACTCATCTCTCTTCTGTTTTTTTTCCCATTTTTGTCTTTATACAGTACTTTACCTACAGTGTCTTATTGAGTCTCCTGGCCTGCTCTGTGTTCCTTCAGATCAGCTGTATTGGAAAATTGATCCTTATGTTAATCATTGAATTTATATATGTTCTCATTGTGGAAGTGCCAGGGGTCAACCTTTTTGACAATGCAGATCTCCTGGTTACAGCTAACACCTAGTAAGTGCCTTTCACTTCTGAAACCTTCGCGTGATTTCTTTCCCACAGTGATTTCAGTGTGGCATTAGGTGGATGGGAGTGCAAGCAAGGGAGTGCAGGATACCAGAGAAGGCATGGCTGGAAGATAAAGCTTTGCCAGTGCTGCTCTCCGCCTCTGAAGAGTAGGAGAATACAGTTCCCTTTAAGATCTTTTTAATGTGGGACTTGACTAATGAACTATCTATTAATAACAGAATATAACTGGAATCAGAGTGGATCTGCATTTCCTTTTTTCCAGAAATGGGGAGCTGTAGTTAGTCATTCTTAATTCTGGTATTACACTCCCAATATAGAAATGTCATTTCTCAAATGAGAAAAAAAAATCCTCCAACAAACTCGGGCTCGCTCAGGGATGGGATAATGAACCACCACGATATATCAAACCCAGCTTGGGGTGGTGGAATGGTGGTGCTTGGTCTTTGGCCAGTGATCTCCTGCCAGTTGCTGGACACATGTCCTTGTTTGAAAAGCCAGTATCACAGCTGGGCTCAACACAATTCCCAGCAGAAGGGTCTGGGCTCAGTGGGAGTGGGCAGTTGCCCTTTTACTTACAAAAGCTGGTATGTCATCAGGTCCCACATTAATCCCAGTGGCAGCCTCCTTCCACTGCTGTGGTGATTCCCCATCTCCTGGAGGCCACAGCAGGGAGGCAAGTTTGGCACATCCACAAGCCTGTCCTCCTCCACAAGTTTGTTTCTCACTGGGAATTGAGTTGTTGTGTTAAGTGCTTGTTTTGATGATTTCCCCTTGTAGGCAACAATTGTACTTAAATGTGAGTGAATCAAATGATGCCAATTTAGGTGAACTGTTTGTCAAGGCTGATAGCTGTGGTTGCTCCTGCCTTGGACAGGAAGGTGGTTGAGATTCTCATGGCCGTTCCCAGTGCTACCTTGTATGTTATGAAATAGCTTCTCTCGGTGCTCAAATTTCTGTGTGGTCATTAACCATCAGCCCTTCAAGTCATCATTAACCATCAACTCTTCAAGCTTGATGGACCTGGTTACTCCTCTCCTTCACATGACTATTCCAGGACTTCAGCATCCCCATGTGCCCAGTAATAATTAATGGATACACAGATTTTGCTGGCATTGCCAGTTAATGGAAGTGTAGCTTTCGCTGCCATTGGCAGTAATCACTTACATTATTTTGTTAACTCAAGTGAGTGAAATTAGGTAGGAAACCCCATGGAGTTTTCTGTGGGGAGGTATAGGGAGAATGAGGTTTTCTTCCTTTTTTTTCAGATATTAGGTGTTCCATCAGCAGAAGCTATTTAGCATTTTCTAACACAATTAGTGAAATAAAAGCATTTTATATCTCAAACATAATTTCATTCTTGTAAGTCAAGCACTAAGCGAAATTACAGCACTTGGAAGTATAATTTACATCACTTCACAATCAGAATGTCAGTAATAAAGTGGAGAAGGTTAGCATGTTTTCCCAGAAATAGCTTTCTCTGATGCTGTATTCTCTCTCACTAAATGGGATTTGTGTGCTGGTTCAGCCCCAGCTGCAGCTCAGCCCCACACAGCCACTTGCTCACTGCCCTATGCTGGGATGGGGGAGAGAGTTGGAAGGAGAAAAGTGAGACAACTCATGGGTTGAGATAAAGACAGTTTGATGGGACAGAAAAGAGAGAAAATAATAGTAGTAATAGTAATAATAATAATAATAATTTAATTAGAATAGACAAAACAAGTGATGCACAATACAAATGCTCACCAGTTGCCAACCGATGCCCAGCCAGTTCCTGAGCAGCAGCCCCAGGCCAGATTTACCCCCAGCTCCCATACTGAGCATGATGCCATATGGTATGGAATATTCCTTTGGCCACTTGGGGTCAGCTGTCCTGGCTGTGTCCCCTCCCAACATCTTGTGTCCCTCCAGCCTGCTTGCTGGGGTCGTCGAGGAGCTGAAAAGTCCTTGACTTAGTATAAACACTATTTAGCAACAACTAATACATCAGTGTGTTATCAGCAGCATTCTCATACTTAATCCAAAACACAGCACTACAGCAGCTAGGGAGAAATTTAACTCTATTCCAGTGGAATCCAGGACAATTTGTTTTGTCCAAAGAGCTCTGTGGATGGCTATTTATTGCCCCAGTGTCTGGAAGGCCATTTGTGTGTTGTGGGAAAAGGGAGCTCAGCATGTAGCACAGAGTTCAGAGATGGACCTTATTGTCCAGCTGATACTAAAAAAAACAAAAAGCCACCATGACCTCATACTACTTTAATTGGGTGCCCATTGTAGCTACATAATTAGTGTCTGCTCTGCAGCCATTATGGTACTCTGACTAATTAGAAGTGATGCAGATGTCACTTCACACTTCTGTGTACAAACCAACCCAGCATGCAAGCAGCTGAAAGGCTGATTACAGCACGTTGGGAGTTGCTAGACTTGACTGCAGCCACACCAGCATGTGACACATGGAGTGTAACTGGATACACAGGTCTATCATGTGTTACCTTTTTCCTGTGCAGAAGATAAAACTAATGCATTGGTTTAAAGATGTGATGGGCCAATGTGATCTTCTAAATTGAGTTCCTGCACAGGGAAGCCCAAAGAGCTTTGCCCCGTGGTTTGATCATCAAACCCATCATGTCTGTTCCAGCTGTCTGTCCTTGCCACCAGGGCTGGGAAAAGTGAGATGCTCCAGTCCTATGGGAGCTGTCTCCAAAATGAACTGCCTTCCCTGCTAAAAATGTGCACTTCACTTGAGCAGGAGTGTATTTAGCAAGCTTCTCTCTGTGTTCCCTTCCAGTAATTAAAGAACCATCTGCTACTGGAAATGTCTGTTCCATGGGGGAACAACCTACCAATGTAACACCCGTACTGCTTGCACTGGGCATCCTCACTTATCCAGAGAGTTATTGTGAATACTGGGTTTGCTGCACTTCTTAGGCTCTGATGAAGATTTTAGAGCAAGAGTAACACCCACAGTGAGCTGCAGCCTCAGTACTAAGGGTCAGGTCTGCCATGCTCCCATCATAAGAGAGAGTGATAAGGGGGGGCAGTCAATCATCCTTGGCCGGGTGGTGATTTAGGGAAGCAGGGGAATCATGCTGCATGCAGGAAGTGTCTCCAGCTAGATCAAGCCTTTAATGTGGGAGTCCCCAGGCTTTCCAAACCGTGTCTGTGTCTAAGCGCTCATGTTCAGTGCTGGAGCTGGCCAAGAGCCATGCAATAGATGGTGTGCAAGACAACAGTGGGTTGCAAAATCTGTGTCAGAAGAAATTCCATACTCAGAACTGCAGAAAATATCTTGGAACAAACAAGGTTAGAGAGTAACTATGCTTTATTTTTTGATGTTATGCCCAGTTAGCTTCCCTTGGCTATTTTGATTTTGATCATTCAGATGTCTGATTGTGTAGCAAGGTTCCCTCCAACCCCATGAAACTGTGGCCTGAAGCTCTCTAGAGAGCTGTGACATTCTCAGGCTAATGTCAGTTTGTAGCCTGCAAAGTTCTAATTGCATCAATGACACTACAGTAATTTAAACACTGATCTCCTTCCTTCCATTTAAATAGTGTTTTAAAGGATGCTTGTGCATGGTTCTCAGCCACCTAATACTCCACCCACACTCGAGAACAAAGCCAGCAGCATTAAGCAATCAATCAATCAGGAGCTCAGACAGCTGCTACCTACCTAGAAAGCTCCATTCCATGCTTTCAGTGTCAAAAAGCACACCCTCCATCTCCCTCACCAGCTCTGATGCACGTGGGTACTTTGCAGAATTACCAGTAGTAATAGGAACGTGTTTTCTTCAGTGTCCTTTTGTGTGGTACCCAGAGCTGGCGGTGAGAAATGTGCAGAAGAAGGGAACAGGATTAAAGGAATTAAACACATCTCCATGCCACAATAAAAGGAGCTATCCCTCACAAGATATTAGCCCAAAGCTTTCTTCCTTAGGTCAAATTTTGCAGTCTGACCTAATGAAGTAGTGATGGATGCACAGGCATTTGCCAAGCATCCCACACTGACATTAAAATCCCAAATTATTCTCTCACTCTTAATGCTTCTTACATATTTTACCCACATTAACCATGTCACACTATCACTCTGGAGTTTTGAGTGTAGCTCAGAAGCCCGTTTTTCTCCTCCCCCTCCCATCTTTTAGTAGTTTTCTGCTTCAAAAGAGCTGTAGCCCCACACAGTGTTAGAGATGCCACACTGCAGAGGTGCTGTGCAATGATGTGTGGAAGGAAAAGAGCTGCAGGGAGCCGAACACTCCACTAACCTTGTCTTTGTGCCCTTTTTTTTCAGCGTGTCTGCAAATGATACATCCTCATGGTGAGTCACTTTGGCATGAAATATTTTATAGGTTTTTGTTGATAGGTATTTTCTGTTCACAAGGTGCAATATCAGCACATTGACTCACCAGCGGTGTCTGGTGTTTGTGCACTGCTGTGAGCTGGTACAACACACTGCAGATGCCCTGAGTGTTGCCCTTTTGTATGTATAGCTACTCTCAGAGCATCCTCTTTCCTGTGGGACTTATGTCAGCTTGCTTCATAGAGCACCTCAGGGCTTATTTGTAATACAATTCAAAGGTTTTATCAAAATATTTTCATACTGTGTAACTCCGTAATTTATAATTAACAGTTTTTATTTGCCTGCTTGTCAGGGGAGATGTGAATGTGCCTTAGTGCTCTTTTCAGCTTACAGAGCACTTACACGACAAAGCCCATTAAGAAGTGACTAATTAGAGAAGCCATGAGTTAGAACAGTTCCAGACTCAGGAGCCTGATGAAGCCAGTGCAGAAGACAGGGTGAGCACAGTCTGAGGGGCTGTCAGCATTTCGGTATTGGCACCCTGAGCATGTGTGGCCATTCTCTGAAGAGTGGCCTTTATATTGATGACAACCCTTTCTAAGAAATTGGATTAAATTTCCAATTTCCAAGTCCTCCTTTAGAAACTGGCACCCATAAGCCAGAGTCCTCATCTTTTTGCAGGTATTGTTTGTCCATTTACCAACACAGGCTTTGAGGGGAAAGAAAAAAAAGCCTTTTCCTGAGAGGCTGGTTAGCCTTAAAGTGGGGAGTGCGGGGTGTGGCAAGGCCGTGTTCTTTCAGTAACGGGGAAGTTCTGCTCTTTCCTTGGCTGCAGCTCCCCAGTGATGACACGAGTCGCGCTGAAGATTGTGACCCCTGTCATCATTACTGTCTTTGTCCTGGCACTGTACTTGCATGCCCAGCAAGTGGAATCCACTGCAAGGCTTGACTTCCTCTGGAAACTTCAGGTTAGTGGGTGTTGGCTGTGTGGGAGGATCACACGTGGTCTTTGGTGTTAATATGAAATGACTGAGCTATTCACTGTCGAGTTGAGGAGTGTGATAAAGTGCCTTTGAATTTAATCTGAATCTGGCTTATAACTGGGCATGCTAATAATGCTCTGCTCATCTTTGGTACTTTGCATACTCTGTGCTTCTCATCCCGGTTATTTTCTTCAGCCCCTTTTTTCCTTGTAAATGCACTTTGGATGGTCCCCATAGTAAAGGGTTATACATCTGAAGGTTGAGATTAATGAATTTGGGCACCTGAGCTGTTACTGCTGCAGGAACATGTAATATAACACAATTTATAAGTATAGGAAGCCCATATTCACTGCTGAATTGTTTCCCAGAGTTCAGTAAGCTTTAGTTTTTGTGTTGAAGGGTGTGAAAGATTCACATTTGCATTTTCATTCACTTTCCTGTTAAGCAGTGGGAACTGGCTCAATGTCCAGCCTTCATTAGCCCCCAGGCAGCAGCACTGGGTAACCAACACACTGTGGATAATGCCACACTGTGCTCCTGTCCCTGGGTTCACTGTTGGTGTTTTCACTACTTGTGCCCATGAGTGATGTTAGGGCACTGTATGTGATTCCCAAGCAAGCAGGACAGGCCTGGGCTCTGCCCAGTACTCATGGCTGGAGGGCCTCAGGACTGCAGGTTTTATTTAGATTTTCTACCTTCTGGGTGGCAGGACATCATTCTAATTATAGGTGTTTGTGGTTTGAGTTAGAGGCACTGAGGAAGCAACAATTAATTAAAGCTCCTTGGGAAGCAGATAAACACTGTAATCCTCATTAATAAATGGTAAAACAATGGAAGGGGCGAGCTAAGTGGTTACCCAGTTCAGGGCTCAGAAATACAATGCTGGATTCTGGCATTATTCTCTGCCTGCTTTTCCATACATGTGTGCACACAAAGAGATGGAACATTTTCCACTGCAAAACACAAGTTTCTGCATCTCTCCGATTCTGCTCTCCTTTGCAGTTTCCCCCCTTCTATTTCTGCCTTCACTGCAAGTTAATTTTCAGCTTTTTTCTCCTCCCCGGAGCAGCTACCAAAAGAGTAAGTGCATCACTGTGTCTCCCCCCTAAACTAGGCCACCGAAGAGAAGGAGGAGATGGAGGAGCTGCAGGCTTACAACAGACGCCTCCTCCACAACATTCTGCCGAAGGATGTGGCAGCCCATTTCTTGGCTCAGGAGCGGCGCAATGATGAACTGTACTACCAGTCCTGCGAGTGCGTGGCTGTCATGTTCGCCTCCATAAGCAACTTCTCCGAGTTCTACGTGGAGCTGGAAGCCAACAACGAAGGCGTGGAGTGTCTGAGGCTGCTCAATGAGATCATTGCTGATTTTGATGAAGTAAGTCACAGAAAATCTGGGTGAACAGAGTGAACTGAATCCATGTGTTTAGCTGGGCTTTGCTGAGCTCCTGAGGAAAGGTGGTTTATCGAATCCTTGTGACATGGTTCATTTCTCCTTACTCTAGGAGTCTTCAATTTTATTTTTTTTCACACTGAAATCCCTTCTATTCCTTTGTCACTCTTCTGAGTATCTAATCCCCTTTCTTCCTGTATCTTCCTGGCTCTGTCCACTACTTTGTAATGCTTGCAGCAAGGCAGGACATGTGGCACAGACATTACCAGCATCTGTGCGTTTGTCAAGGTTTACTTGCTTCTTTTGCTCTTGTGACACAGATAATAAGCGAAGACCAATTCCGGCAGCTGGAGAAGATCAAGACCATTGGCAGCACCTACATGGCTGCCTCAGGCCTCAACGACTCCACTTATGACAAGGAAGGGAAGACACACATCAAAGCTCTCGCAGATTTTGCCATGAGGTTAATGGACCAAATGAAATACATTAATGAACATTCATTCAACAACTTCCAGATGAAGATAGGTAATGTCCGTGTGCTCACAGGATTCCATGTAGGTAGTGGTCATTCTGAGGTGGGGATTCTATGGAGAGTAAAAACCACAGATGTTACATTAGCTGTACAGTGATGTTGATTGTCTGGTGCCTGGTGACCACTTTGGCCTCTATGAAACATCACAGTCATTTTTTAGGGTATAGCAGCATTACTGAAGCTGCCTAGGGACTTAGGAGCTCCTACCACAGCATGGTCTTACATGGTGGTTGAGCTGGGGCTTGTTTTGCCCCTGTGCTTCCAGCTCTGCCATTCTTGGACATTAAATTGTCTTTCAAGTCAGGGAATAAAAAGCAACAGAAAAAAAACCTGTGAGGATGTCAAGTGTGGCGTTTGTTCTGGAAGGCGCTGGGCTGCTGCCTCACAGGCCCTCAGCATTGCAGCAGGTACGTGCTGACTTCAAGTGAGCAGTTTGCTTGTTAGCCAGGTGGCAAACAAACTTTATCCCATTATCTGGCACTGGAAAGTAGCTCTGGATTGAGCAGATCCAGCCTGAGCTGCCAGTCACTTGGGCATAATGGATCAAAGAAGCCGAATTTTATTTTAATGTTTCTCTCCCCCCAGTTTGGCCATAGCTTTACATGTCAGGGTAAAGCACAGCTAGAACCAAGGAGCCTCAGGATGGGTTTTTATTTTCTGAAAAATAACCTGCCTCAAGCAAATGGATCTGAGCGGATTTCTCCTCTCCTTCCAGGCCTCAATATTGGTCCTGTCGTAGCTGGGGTGATAGGAGCCCGAAAACCCCAGTACGACATCTGGGGCAACACAGTGAATGTAGCCAGCAGAATGGACAGCACAGGAGTGCCTGACAGGATTCAGGTAAGGCAATCCCTGGAAAACTTACCTAAATAAACTTTTGTTTACAAATTTGCACTTTAGTTCTGTGTGGAAGTGCTGAGCTTCCTTCCCCATGTGCCTCACTGGCACTGAGCACAGTGCTGTCTGATCCCTGCTCACATGTGCCGCTCAGCTGTGTGCGGTGGTTGTTTCATTTTCCAAGGGCCTGATTCAGATACATATTTCTGTAATTCACTTTGCTGCTCACTGTGCCATGTATGGTGTGAGGCCAGCAAGGGTCCATGCATCAGCAGGATGGGGATACACAACAGAGAAAGAGGATTGTTTAAGGGGTTAATGGGATCTGTCTGATAATAACACATCTCGGCCTTCAGACGTGACCTTTCCAGTGATTCAATTCCACTGTCCTGCTTTTGCTGAGCCAATGTCCATAGTAACAGAATGTCATTCCTGGGAAAATACTGAAGGGTTATAAAAATAGAGCAGCTGATGTAAAGCCTAAGAGGGGCAGCCACGCCGTTTCCTTGCCTGTCAGTTAACTGGATCGTTATTTATGCATCACTCTTTAAGCTTCCCTATGAGATGGTCTGTGAAGCCACCTGAAAAAGGATGAGAAAATACATTGTAATCAATATCTCAGAAAATCTGGTCTTTAAAATTCTGTCGTTCTGCAGCACAAGTGATTATTTTTGACTGGCATCTGCAGAGACAATTTGGATGCTGGTTGGAGTATTCCATTCAATCAGTTCTCTCCCATTGCCCACTACCTTCTCCTTCATAAAAACAACCCCTGACTCTTAAGCTGTACATCCACCGTGTAACTTCTAGGTAATTTTTGAGGATTTTTTTAGTAAGTTTGACCTGTTTCCCTACTGCCACTCCAGTGATCGATACAATGAATGCATCTGAGACTGAACTACTGATGTGTTTTTAAAAATGTGACTAATTTGTTATACTTTATCCAGTGACCTCCTTAAGAAATGCAGTTTTCCCAGTTGGGATGTGCATGTGACATCTGTACTTTCTCAGGTTCTAATGGTTGTGTTCGTTCAGCAACTTGTGCCAACCTTTCAGTTAGTGATTGATGTGCAAACGTTGCTTGACTTAGAAACAAAACAGTTGATCCTACTTTAATTTTGTCTTTGGATTCCTTCAAAAGCAGATGGAAAGACTGCGTGGAAGACATGGCAAGCATCTGTTTACTCTCGTTTATTCTGCAGGTAACCACGGACATGTACCAGGTTTTAGCAGCCAACAACTACCAGCTGGAGTATCGAGGGGTCATAAAGGTCAAAGGCAAAGGAGAAATGACCACCTACTTTCTAAATGAAGGGCCTCCAATTAGTTAGCACCGACTGCAGCGTCACACAAAGACGGATTTTGCATTACCCAGGATTGTGAATCGGAGAAGAATAATTTTTTGGCAGTGAAGCTGAACATGCGGCTCGGTTGAATTTTCACCCCATGACTCTAGAGCTGGTATCAGCAAATTCTTTGGCCACCCATCATGAAAGGCAAGAGAAAGAAACCACCTTGGAGTTGTTCCTGGCTGAGTGCTACGTTGACCAAAGATGTGCACTACAGAGTTCACAGCTAAGACATGAATTCGGCATTTTTTAAAAAGGCTGCTACCACAGGATGGCATAAGAAGCTATTTAAATATTTATTGACGCAACACAACATTTACTTGGTTGAAGGAATGTATGATTCACTACAAAGCATTATTTTGGAATGGATTTGCACTCCCATAATGTTTCCATCCCATACTGCCAGCTATTTGAAGTGTACCACTGTGCTTTTATTAGCTGTTTTGAATGGGCTTTCAAAACTGACACCCACTGTTGCAGCACATAAAAAGGCCTTTTAGAAGGGCATTGGTAATGTTTTAGTGTGAAAAGACATTATAGCCTTGGCCCCCTCTTTTCCCTTCTTCTCCATTGCTAAATGACTGCTCTTCTGAGTGGGGCTGGCACACCTGATGAAGGGGAAGATCAAGATAAAGGAAGATGGCTCTACAACCATATTTATTAAAAAGTCATCTGTGCTCTTCTTTGGTATCTATCAGTTTACATGGGAAAGACTAGATGTAAACAAGAGACACTTTGTGGGGGGAACTCCCCTGAAATTTGTTGTGGGTTTTTTTGTATTTTTTATTTTGTAATATTGAAAACATGGAGATCTAACAGATATACCAAATTCTATATTTTGTAAATTATATATAAATTAGAAGGCAGGCTGTCCACACCAAGGTGTGGGGGGAGGTGTATATAACCTGTAGACTTTTGTGTAATTTTTTTCTGCATAATACTCTGAACACAGACTTGGCAGTTTTCAGACTATCACTATACAATCAACCAACAACAAACAGGTGAGTTTCCAGGCTGAATCATGCATTTTAAAATGAAAATCCAGAAAAATCTACAACCCCAAAGAAGAGGAAAAACCCGCGGTAGTCACAGAGTTGTTCCATGCAGCATTCCAGCGGAGGGTGGCGGCTTCCCAATGGAAACGGGACCTTTGAGTTTTAGCTACTGAGACGGTATGACATGTCAAAAAGAGCTCTAACCAAATCTTCTAACTCTTAACAGGAGCTCTTATGAGAAAAGGAAAAAAAGCTCATTTGAACTTTTATTTTAAAAAAATCATTTTTTGTAGATGGTCTTAATAGAATCCTGCTGATCTGAGAGTTGTCTGACATTGTAACTGCCATGTGATTACAAGGAACTATGTGCTGCAGCATCGAGTTGACTTTCCTGTAGTAAGCACTTATTTAAACTGATTCACAGATTTTCAATTTTCAGGAATTAGGTGATCTTCAAAAAAATTATGATGGCAAGTGTGTATATGAGCTGGTCGACCTTAAAATAGTGACATTGATACTGTGTTGGGCATCTTTATCACTAGTGTGGGGGGGGGTTTCTGAATAGTTCACTGTTACCATTTATGTACCTTTTTTAACTATTAAAGAAAAATCCCTTGATATTTTATTAAAAAAAGAAAATAATTTTAAAAAAGCTATATTTTTTATATTCTATGAGGGGAAAGTTTTGATATTGAATTTGGCTAGCACTAAAAATTACTCCAATCTTTTGACATTTAATAAACTTGTTTTCCACTCTTCTCAGGGCAGAATTATTGTAGTACTCACAGCATAATGATTGCACTATGGTGGTGGCGATTTCTTTTTTCATACTCGACAATGAGAATAAGCGAAAATCCATGGACCTGTCTTAATTAATTTGCTCTATTGCTAAGCATGACCCGAGCATTAAGCCATTTAAACATGAGCTTAAATGGCATCGCCCCTTTCCTTCTCCCTTCCACTAGGAAACATCTCTGAAAAGTATAGTATATTGACTTCTGTAAAACTGCCAAGTCTGCCCTTGTACTATACTTTTGCTCCTTTACATCTTTCCTGGTTTGCAAAATACCTAAGTTGCATCACGCTGTTATGCCTTTCTCCCCCTCCTCCACCTCCCATCCCCTCTGTCCCTCACTGAGTTTCATTACCTTCATGCCATACACTTGGTTTTAGGTTTGCTTTCTGCTTTCCAAAAGTCTGCAGTCTTCTTAACTTTTGATTCATCTTATGAAGTTGTGTTGTCAATGAAATTTCAAGTCCCCAGTATCTCTAGCTGTGATTGTTGACAGTGTGTCATGATCATTTCAAGGGGTATTCACACACTCTTTACTCTGGATCTTGCAAAAATGGATACAGTTATGATTTCCCATGGAAATTGAAATCTATTTAAGTAATTTAACTATATTAAACACTGTTTCACTGGTAAAGTGTCTCTGTTTTATTTTAGCTGCATCTGGCTGGTGGGATCAGATGTAAGTTGTGTAGGAGATGCTGGATCTGCAAATAGAAATATACAGGTCTTATCTAGCACTGATGGATGCCCTGGTCCTTTGCAATGCCCAGTTATGGAGCCCCAAGGGCTTGGCTGAACAGCAAACATCTCCTGGGTACTTCTTGTGCACCCACTGCCCTTGGAATCAGTCTCGGGGCAGCTGACAAAATGTATTGGCATAACTGAACAGGTTAAATTTGTGTGTGTGTCCTATTAAAAAAAAGAAGTCTGTATTTTAAAAATCACAAGACCTTTGCCAAAGAATTCCCCAGGTACCTCAGTACGTGTCCTCTCAAGGACACTGGAAGGAGGCAGCACTACTGCCAATGCAACATTTTCAATCTTTACAGGTAAAAGTAAAAACACTACATGTAACTGTACCAATTAACAGCAGCCTGAGGTAGAGCTGAGAAACAAAACCTTGCAGCTCCAGCTCACTTCTTTTAGTTGAGAAGACATTACACAGGCAGCTAAAAACCAAATGCCCTACAATCTGTAATAAGTTAGGAGGGATTTTATGAGTGTACTGAGAACACAGCTGCAGGAACAGAAAGCCATGAAGTATTTAAAGTATCAGTCTTTACCAAAGTTGGTGGAGAACTATTTAATACTTTCTATGCTTTCCTAAATAATCATACAAACAGCAGTTTAGGACGTTGCCTGATGTAAGCAAATTTTTTTAATTCCCCAGGGGAGGGAAGGCAGGAGTCTCCAATGCTGTGCCCTCTCGTTTCAGTTACTGTACACAGACTGGCTAAATAGTTTTCCCCAAATGCATCTTTTTCCCACCCAGGAAGCATTTTGATGAATTTTGAGGTGTTTAGCCACTTATCCCCAACACAGATCTGGCTACATCAAGTATCTGCCCGCACTCAATAAAATGATACATTTGGGACACACTGAATTTCTTGTATGTGTGTCCTGCACTGCAAATATCTCCAGCATGGCTGTTTATGTGTTACACAACATCCACAGACACCAGTACCTGGCCAAAAAGTATGCCTAGAGGCAAATATTTTCATTCTGTTAAGCTTCCCAACTGCTCCTCAGAGCACCATCACTTCCAGACTGAAGTTCAGGAGTTGTCAGAGAGAGCAAGCTTGGGATGCTGCTGGGAAAAGAGCAGCTCAGCTGTTTTAAGCTGAAAAAACTCAAGTGTCCATGCTCTTGACCCCCTCTGTCCATGGCCTTTCAACTGAAGGAGCAAGTAGGCTCTGTGGAGGTGTTGGGGAGGACTGAAAAAAGTGAATTTCAGGCAGGGTGGGGGGCAGGAGCAGCAACATTTTCCTGCCATTTGGGGCTAGGTAGTTTCCTGTAAAAAGCAGAGTTACATATTTTAATTTCTGCACCTCTCAGTCCCCACCTGCCCTGCTCTGCAGTGCAGGTGAGGTGGCTGCACTGCTGGGACCAGCCCTGTCCTCAGCTCCCGCTGGGAAAGGGGCTGGGGTGCCAGCTGGGAGTTACCGCAGCAGGAGAGCCCAGCACTGACACGCTCGGAAGGGAGGCTGGGGCAGCACGGCACTGGCATTCCAACAAAAAGCTCCATGGGACACCAGCTCGAGCGAGCTTCCCTGTAAGCAGCTGGCCCCAGAGATCTTTTAACACAGAATTTCAGATGCAAATAACTATTGCCATCTACCGGGAACAGCATTGTATACATACCTTGTGTGAGTCAGGCAAGCCTTTGGTCATTCCTTCCTGAAAGCAAACACAGTGACACCTCATGCAAAGATAAATCTGCTATTGTGGATGTTGGATGAACCAGTTCCAACCTTCAGGAGGTCTTCCTTTATAAATACAGCATGAAATGGGCTCTGCTTCTACTAAATCCCACAAAAAATCGAGCAACCATAAATGGCCTTCTGCAACTCACACTGCAGTAAAGCCCATTGTTCAAGAGCTTAATCAACGTTCCTGAGTTCACCTTCCTAAGTCTGACAACTCAAGTACCTGTAAAATCAGCAGGGAAGCCCCTGCTTTGAGTGTTGAGTTTGTATAAGCAAAAAGGAAATCTTGGGAATTTTCAATAAATTTTCACCTCCCACCGGGCCTGCTGTATCTTGGTTCTCATCTCATACCAAATGTCAGCAAGTTCTAATATTACAGCCAAACTCAAACATGCCAAGAAGCCATGTTTTTAGCACCTAGTAATACCACGTAATGAAGAACAGTCATGCTCATTACCTTTTCAGTGTGAAATGGGATTTTTATCAGTGCTATAAAAACAAGCAAACAAAACCCCAACTGTTTTCTGTTACACTGACAGTTGCATTTATTCATTATACCTGCTAATCAGCAATTAGTTTAATGCCAGCATAACTGGAATGGAATAATGGCTCCAGATGCTATGACAAAGGAAGTTTTCAATCCTTAAAAATGTATCTTTAGGATTAGCAGGAAGGGAAGCTGCTTCAGAGAAAACAGATCTCTCTGCCAACATATAAACTGAAGAAATGATGCAACAGAAAATTCTGTACGTGCACAACAACCTGAGTTAAAAACTAAGCAGTACTTGAGGCATTCATGGTAGCTTCCTTGCCTATCAATGGAGGTGAAAACACAGGTATAAAGATTCTTCTAGACACTATAAGCAAAATAAAACCTGGTTTTATACTTATAATAGCTCTATCTTTTAATCTGATTTTAAATGGTAAAGGACTGCTCTTCACCTTTTCAGAATGGTGCACTGAATGCTAATACAAGCAATTCTTGGTGCTAAGCAAAGGCTGTTTGCTGCTCATGTGCATAAATGTGTTCTTCTTCTCTGTCTCCAAGTGGCAAGGGAAGAGAATTAACTGCAAAGCACCAACCCTGGAGCCTGCACACCAAGGGGGCTCCAAGGGTTTCACCTCAGAGAGCAGTCTGAGACACACCACTTCCCACTGCAGTTTCATTCTCTAATTCTTCTTGGTTGTATTATGCACAATTTTCTTAACTAATACCCCATCTATTTAAAAAGAGAATTAAGATATCCACTTCCTTTCTTCTTGGTCATAAAATCTGAGACTAAGTAACTTACTTAAAATGTAACATTCTGGTATGAAATGCCCAAGAAAATTTGCCTGGACCAACATTTTACAGCACAGCAAAGTTCTGCCAATTCCCAAATCCAACAACACAAGAGCATGGCAATATCCTTGCCATTAAGGCTTGATTACAACTTGTAGATAAAAGCCTACATCTATTTGTACATTATGAAACATCATAAATAGCTGTCATATAAAAATAAAACCCCAGTGTAAGTGATGGTGGTACTCTGTGGTTGGCTGGGGTTTGCTGGTTGATTCACAACAGCTTGAGGAGCATATGATGGTTCTCTCAAACACAAGTCTAGATCACAGAGGTTTTATCTCAGCACAAAAACACCCCACCCATAAAGCCAGAAGAATAAACACAACCCCTGTATTTCTTGTTTAAGCTAATCAGACTGATTTATTATTTTCCTGTCACCAGTTGTCTGTCTCAGGTTTGAGCTAATTATTCATCCATTTCTGAAGGTAAGGAAGAACATATAAAAAGAAGAACAGTATTCCAACAAGTGCAAGTCACTCCATTTACTCACCAATCCGTTCTCTTTCAACCCTTCCAGAGTCCAAACACATGAAGCGTGTAGGAATCCTGGGTTAAGTGGCAGAACTTTTTGAATAATTACAAAAAATGAACCCTATCTGAATAAATCAATTTCAAAGAGTAATTCAAAGGAAATCATAAATGAAAACAATAAATGAACATTAAAGAACTTATAGCACAAGACAGAGCGCCATGGGTGAAGCTGATCCCCAGAAACTGAGTTTCCAGGTTACATTTTAATTAAGAAAACATTCACATATATGTCAATGTGAAACAAAACATTCCAAAATTTAGTATCTTACATATTCCACATCTAGTTTGCTAATATGCAATAGCATTATTATTACTTATTTAGCCTATTCCCTACTGCCTCACAAAGGCAAAACTGACCTTGGAAGTGAAAAGCTTTTATGATATGCAGAGTATACTCTACACATTCCTCCATTAACATACAAATGTGGTTCCACATTATCATCAGATAATGTGATCATGTAATAGCATCAGATAAGTCCACATCAAATTATCTCCATGAATGAATGAATGAAGCTTTTTTATGCCACCAGTCATATTCTACATACATTTCACTGCATGGATATGCTTCACTTTCCTCCTCTAGTCCCATATTCTTTTGTGTCCTTTTCAAGAAAATAAAAAAATAATTTAAAAAAAGGTTCAACCACCAAGTGTAAAATGTCCACACGCATCTTACATTGTTTTATTAAAACAAAAAAAAAGCCCCATTCAGACAGCTTCTTCTTTTGGAGAACAGCTTTACATTCCTGAGAGTAACTACTGGAACAAGACTTGGTCTCAGTGTTCCAGGACCTGTCAGACATTGTAATCAGGGGACTTTCCCTGGGGTTGTCGCAGTCGGATTTGTAAGGTAGAAAAAGCTCCCACAGTCACATGGAAGAAGAGCTGCCACAGGTTGCGCAGTTCATACAGGTACATGTTACACAGGCAGATCAACCCAAAAGTCAGGAAGGATTTGGCATTCCTCCAGCCTGTGTAGTACACAAACAGGTAACACTGTCAGGAAATAAAAAAGAAATCAGGTTACCTCATGGAAAATAACTCCCACTGAAGAAACGTATCTGGTCACTGAAAAACTACAGCCCAAACCAAGGAAAAGTCTGACTCAAACATGTAAGAACAGTATCAATTCAGCAGTCAGGAAGGGTGAAGACTACCTGATATCAATACAAGGTTACATTTTGCTTGCATTAAACCCTCTCTGACAACAATTCTCTCGTAATAATTAATCACAGGCTGCAATGAGTGGCCCATGACAGAAGAAAATGGATGTTCCCGGTAATCTCTGGTCAAAATACACTCTGCTCTACTCAAGCAGTGGAGAAGGAACAAGAGCCACCAAGTCTTCTTCAGGAAAGCAATGGGAAGGACAAGGACACCACCAGGGCTGCAGAGCTCAGCACAAGGCAATCCCTCAGATACCTCCCAGTGCCCTGCCAGGGATGGTGCTGAGGGTTACCTGGCAGATGCAGAGGCCTACACCCACTGCCCTGCTTCAGCTGCTGCAACACTGATCACATTTGGAGAGAAACACAACCACTCTACTGTAATTCCACCACATTTTAGGGTCTGTTCTGCATACTGTGGTGTAACACAGTCTGTCAGTACTGCCCAGTGTCCTACTCAGCCTTCTGCCTATTGTAACTGGAAATCTGTTCAAGTCTCTTGCCTCAATTTTTATCTCTAAAAGGACACAGCTTTTACCCAGACATCATTTTTATTTCTTGTATTGTTTGAACTACTCCCTTAACTGCTAAAAAATAAAAAAAAAATCCTTTGGCCCTCCCCTGGCTTCAGGTCATTTCTGCTGAAGGAAGTTTTTTCTGAGCTTTAAGGTAGATAACAACAGTATTTAGGCTTACTTGCTATTCCAAATCTGCTCCCAGTGGATTTATAACCACAGATTTAACAGCATCCATCATCAGATTATCTAAGTGCCATTTCTGTTCTTCCTGGGTATTTGCCATGTTTTATCAGTCAAGAAAATTCTACTGAATTTTCTTTTCATTTTTTATGTTCCTCAAAAAAGGGCAACTGAACAATGAAATTTATTGAGATTACTTTATATTCTATTTAGACTCTACCACTTTGTTATAAAGCATGCATTTCCACTGCAAGTGTGGCTGAGAGCAGCAAAGCTACTTGTAGTGTCTGGATATCTAAATATTGTCAGAGAGGTGAGGATTGGCACTATCAGTAAGACTTGTATGTCCTTCCTCCAAAGCAAAGTAAAACTAGAGATGAATAATCTGCATACTTCAGAATATAGACAGAATTATTCTGAACCTGCTTGGCCATTTTGAGCAGAGTAAATGCAACCTACTTGTCCTGACAGTTTAACAAATCATATCTAAAAGAGCAATTAGTTGGTACTGGTATCTCAGCAATAAGAATTCAGATAATTTCCTAGTGTTGTCGCTTCCACTGACAATGTATGAACAAGTGTGATTGCTTCCAAGATTAAAATAAGAGTCAGGATACGCTTCATCAAAATGATTAATAAAGGCTTGAAAAAACAAATACTACAGTAGTTTAAAAATATTACTGTAACATGTCGCGTGACTGTGAATTTTACTGAGGAACTGTTTTAAATGAAGTCTGAAGCACATCTTTCATTGGTCTAGGTCTGAACTATTGAATTTGCCCCTTACAGAACAGATGAAAAGGCCAAAACACAGTCAAAAGGCCAAAATGCTGCAGTTTTAATACCTTACAAGTGCTGTTATAAAACTCCTGAGGGTTGTTTTTTTACTACTAAAGGGAAGCGTTATCATGGCAATTACTGAGCATGCTTTTATGGAGAAGGCTTCTCTGTGCTACTTCAGAGAAGATTTTGATTTTTGATTTTTTTTTTTTTTAATAAATGTTAAGAGATGACTGAAGGCTCAGCTCCTGTTCTGATGCTTTGCACTCCTGGTACAACTCAGACAGTTGTTACTTTCTTCTTTATAAAAGACTAGAAACTCTGAAGCAACACTAAACGCCAGTGAGCCTAAAACATCACATTCCATGTAAGTAAGTCCTATTCTTTTGCCTGCACACCTGGGTTATAAACATTTCTTGGAAACCATAGACACACTGCTGTGTTGTTATTAACTGAACGATACAATACAGCACGATGGATGCTTGGTGGGTGAATGACAGTGAAATGTGCTGCCATGCAACACAGGGAATTAACATCCTGAGCTCTTAACTGTAGCAAAAGAACATCAGAACATGACAGCGAACCAACATCCCTCTTAATTCTGAAAACTGACCAATCACATATGGCAGGAATGATACCAGAGGCTGGGAAACAGAGTTTCAACAGATGTATTTTGAATATTAATAAAAAGCCTACATTGCAAGTTGCATGGATTCTTCCTTTCAGACAGCTCTGTTCAAGGCAAACAGTGGAAGAAAGATACACGTCCTCACATCTCAATGCACTGACATGAATACTTTATAAACAATAAGGTTTCCAATTTGGGAGAGGAGGAAAAATGTGTATTTTTTTACACAAAAAAAGGATGGAGGAGATCCACCTTATTTGATATGAAACAGACTGTTGGCATGGAAAATTAACACCAATCTAAATTATTTAAGGCAGAAGTTGATGGAAAGCCAACAAGTGTTGAAGAACACAAGTTGCACTGTGACATTTTGCTAGAGATAATTGTAGAGAATGAAGACTACAGACAACCTGGACAAAAGACTGACACAAAGGCATTTTTTTATTTTATTGTCTGACACTGTACTAAACACTGGGACACAGAAACAAGTAAAAACTGCATACTCCACATGTCCAATATTAAAAGTCAAAATAATTATAATTACAGCAACTGAGCATGAAAGACATAGGTTAATGTAGCAGCAGTGTCACTGAATGACAGATGCCAATGGGCACCATGATACCTTGCAAAAAATTATGGAGGAAAGTCAAATTCAGATGCAGAAATGGAAAACTCACAACATGAAAAGCAAGGGGGAGTGTCAGGCAGGAGAAGGAAAACATAGTGAAAAGTGGCCACAAGCTTTGGAAAGGAAGGAGATGCACATTAAGGTACAAAGTGAGGAAAATTCCAGGGTGTAGTGCTTAGGTTTTACTGCATTTACTTCAAATCTGCCCAAAGGGAAGCAGCAGTAAGCTATTTATTCAGATGGTTAAGTCTACTTGAACTACGAAACTATTACTTCAAGGAAATAATATAACCTCCACTGCTCGTGACTTTAGAGATAATTGTCTTAATTAAATGTCTTAATCATCCAGCTGGAGAAAAAATGCTGGCAAACAGAAGCTCTTTGTATCAATCTACTACTACATGATCGTTAATGATTAATGAAATAAAACAGAGCAGAAATTATTTTTTATAATCACCCTATTCAAGTATCTGTGACATTTAAAATGTGATGACACTTATGCACGACTGGGTAATGTTTCTAAACTTTAGTGAATTATGCAAACAGAAGAACACACCTGGTACAAACAGGCTACTGTTCCAAGAAAAAATGCAATAACATAGCTGAAATCTTCACCTTCATTCTGCAAGAATAAAACAAAAAGGCATGTTTTACAATGTTTCAGTAAAACACCAGGCATTTACAGTATGGAAGTTATGAATTATTGCATGCTAAAATAGTTTCACATAGAGATTTATAATAATTCCTTTACCACACTAAAGTGAAAGTTAGGACTAATCAGTGCTTACTTAATGTCTGTGAAAAAATCACCGTGATGTGGAGTCTGACCAAAACGTTTACTCATAACAAACAATTCCTGCTAAGATTTTCAAAAGCTTTAAAGAAGTCCAGCTATAACACTGGATACTGACCTTCTCCAGATGCCTTTGAAAATTCAAGTCTAAACACTGGTAACTACCTTTAACAGCAACTTTGTAGAATTGTGCCCTCCTAAAGCTTCACAAAATGGAAACGAGGTAACAGAAAGGACGCAAACTGGCCACTAGGGTGGGGTAAAACTCTACACAGAGAATAATGAAGGCAGCTCTGTGCTCAAGCAGTGAGAGCAAACAGCAGCACAGGAATTTATCAGAGAGACTTGGAAAATAAGGTTTTCTTGAAGGAAAGATGGAAAAATTTACTTGAAGTGACAGATTTTTCTACTATGTGTTTAGAAAACAAAACAAATCCTTTAACTTATTCAAACTGTTATAATTCCTATACAGAGCTGGGCAGAGTAAATTTACGTGCTCAGTGACTACTCTAACTGCATTTCTAACAAATATCTGCAACCACCAAAAACATTCCTAGGAAAACGATGGGTACTCATGCAAATGTTCTTCCTTGAAGCAAATACCACTTTGAGAAGGTGGTGGTCCATTCACAAGTACAACTTGTGTCTGCTGAGAGTATGTTCAGTGTGAAGCATTTCCATCTCCAGTGCTGACTAGGAAAAACTTTGCATGTCTGCACATAAAAATTACATCCACAATGCAGTAACTTCTACCAAGTCTCTGCCCCAGTGCCACTGCATATCTGGTGGAGTACAGTTACAGATTGTAACAGAATTTTACTAACACCCAAATAAAAACACTGATAATAAAGCAAACTAATTCAGAGAGATGCTTTTGAATGACTTCTCAGAACACGTTCCATTAACTATGTTTTGGATTACTTATCCCTAAACCTTGTGGATTTTTCCATAATAAAATAAATTAAGAGAAATTTTAATGGATTTTTAGTGTGCCTCATTTGTCAGAAATGAAAATTATCTTCCATCTGTACTGCAATCTATTACCTCCAGACGCAATAACACAGAGAATAAAATTAACTGGATGCCCTGTCATCACTTAAATCGATTAATCTAACATTGCATTCCTTTTAAAAAAATCAGCTGCAGAAAGGTAACAAAATAAGTTTTAGCAACATCACACTAACTGACAGAAATCTGTTCAGTACTATTTGTACTACAGCATACTTTAAACTCATTCCTATTTATAAACTGAGAGAATTGTGCATAACACAGAAAAACCTAATTAGGGATAAAGTAGAGATGTAGGTTCACTTGGTCTTTCTTTAAAAAACAAACCAAAGACAACTCAAAAAGAAGGACCTAGCACGGAACATTTTCATTAACCTTCTTCATCTGTCCACTAGTCTTCACGAAAAGCTGAGAACTCAACAGTACTGCTTATTAAATCTTTACATATATCAATACTGTGTAAAACAACTGGAATACAGGTATTCTTCTTTACCTTATTTCCCTAAAAAAAAAAATCCATTAGGTATCAAAAATATTGCAGTTGGCTGGTGAAAGGTCTAGAGACCAGGACTTACAAGGAGCAGCTGAGGAAACTGGGGCTGTTTAGCCTGGAGAAGAGGAGGCTCGAACTTACTGCTCTCTGCAACTACCTGAAAGGACGTTGTAGCAAGGAAGGGGTTGGGCTCTTCTCCCAGGTAACATGGGGTAAGATGAGAAGAAATGGCCTCACGTTGCACCAGGGGAAAAATTTCTTCACTGAAAGGGCTGTCAAGCTGCCCAGGGAAGTGGTTGAGTCACCATCCCTGAAGGAACTGAAAAGCCTTGTAGATGAAGCACTTTGGAACGTGGTTTAGTGAACTTGGCAGTGCTGGGTTATGGTTGGACTCAGGTCTTTTCCAACCTAAATGACTCTATAAAGTCCAGATAAGTTTGAATAAAAAGACTACCTATCAGTCAAGCGAGAGGATTACCATTTTCTTTCAGAAAACTTCCATGGGGCTTTTAGTTTCTATGTCTATCACCACAATAACAGCCATTAAATGGTAAGGAAGCCTTCTTTTTTTTTTGTGGCAACACACATGAACTTTCTGTGCATGCCTGCAAGCACTACCAGCATATTCACCTGAATTGCTTGAAAGCATAAACCATTATTAGTGACACTGCAGCACTTGTGAGAATACAACCAGCACAAGAAATGGAATAGAAAGAAACTGAAAGACTACAGGGAGGGTCATAGTAGAGATTTTTACAGAAAAAATGGGTTTGGGGGACTTTGTTTGGTGAGGGGGGTGTTGTTTGAGGAGGTGAGGGGAGCTTAGAAGAAATCACTTGACAATTTTCCAACACTGATCCTTTCAGCACACAATGAGAAATAAGGTTTATTTTAAAAAACTAAAAAAGTTCTCTAAAAAACTATTTTACAAAACCTGTTTAAAGATTCCCGCTCTCTGGACTTTTCAAAAAAACTGCCCCGATTTTCAAAGCTGTTCATTTCACTCAAGCGCTTTTAAATAGCATCTATAGAAATTAAACGCCTCATACCCTGGAATAAATTTAGAAAACAGAACATTATGTTCACATCCTCACTGCTACCAAGGTACCAGGGAAGGAGTTGGCCACCCACCTTCCACTGCTGTTGAAACTCACAGCCTTGATGAATGAGGCAGCACACTCAAGGAGGATGCACAGATCACAAACAATACAGGTTTCATAACAGAGGCCTGACCTCACAAACAGTACTTCTGAAATAAAACTGGCACGACTTAGTTCATATAGCATCTTCTGAAATGATAATTGTGATTGCTATGATGCATAACTTTTAAATTCATAAACATGTACAATACCTGGAGAAGGCTTTCTATGGCATGGAAGCCACGGATTAAATTCAAAGCTCCACATAACAGACTAAGCACAAATGAGACAATCCCTGGCAGAGTCACAGGTTCCAGACGCTGATGAGGAGCTAAAAAGCAGATCAAAAAAAGATATGAAAGGTCAAAGCAATGCCTTCAGAAATTCAGTAAAATAATTATTTCATTTTTCAGTGGCTTCTAGCTGAAGAGATCACTGAAGCAAACCACAAAATGTCAGGTTTTTTTTCTAAAAAGACAAAACACTGTAAATCTTTCAGCACAAGGTTTAGCAAAAAGTAAACTTTCCTCCAGTTCACATATATAATTGTCTTGTTATATTTAGTCTTTATCTCAATATGTTCCATTTATTCAGTATGGTACTGATGGCTGCTCAAACAGGCCAGGAAATCAATACTAAAAGATGCACTTGCTAGTGAAATCTGTCCATAATTAGTAACCAGCTAATAAGTCACGTACTTCAGAGATTCTCTCAAAACCTCTACTATTCTTTAACACTAATGGATTAGTGAGATATTGAGACTGATTTAGCTTGTTTGCTGAACAGAACACTGAGGCAAAGCTATCACAGTCCCCTTTCTTATAAAACACAGTGAGTGCTACCAAAGACACACATAAAGAGACAGCTCTGAAACTCAGCTGGGATCTGTACTACAATCTTACATGGACCTTCCAGATTGTGCTTAGCTGCTTACAAGTAAAACACATTAAAATTAAAACACTCTTTCTTTCCATGCACACCCGCTCTTTCAAGCTTATCTAGGGTCACAAGTATGTAACAGTCATGTATGTTCCTCATTACTGTCCTTTTCCATAACGAATAACAGAAAGCAAATGTGAAAAAACAATGCAAAACTCTTAACAGTCTGGGTGACACTGGGAAAACAATGGGACTACTGAGCTGTACTCAAATCATTCTGTTCAAATCAACCAAGTGTAAAGATGTGAACAATGAGGTTAATGAACTGTAACATTAATAGAGAGAGGGGTGTAAATCCCAGTTGTTTGTATTGCACAGATCCAGGAAAAAGGTTTTTCAAACAGTTTATGAAGTTACGGAACCTAAAAAAACCCCAACAAAAGCTATTTCACATTGATAAGCAGGCAGGGCTGTCTAATTATGAGTGTACAATAACACGAAAATAAAATACAGGATGAGTTCAGTTAATTCATTTGTGCTGAATTTAATAGTGTATAATCAGTTGGGGTTTTTTTTAAACAAAGGCATAACCCACATTTAACTTTGAGAGCTCACTGCTTTTCTAACTGCAGGGCACATTACTCCCAGCAATCACTCAGTTAAAGTTAGATATGCTAGATATGCTATTTGCATACCAAACCACTCTTTCTCAATGACTCCCAACTGGTTGTTTTGTTTTGGCTTTTTTAAAGCCATCTCATCCAGAGAGTGGAAAAAACTGAGGATGTGTATGACTGTTTTTAGCTAGAAGTAATTCCATTCCATTAACTGGTGGATAAAATTAGTTCACTGCTCTCCACTCACAATTCTCCAAAAAATTTCCTTTTCCCCATGTATTGGGTAACTTAAAATCACCATGTGCTAAAACAGCATTTAAAACACCTCTCTGAGAACCACGGAGGGAAAAGAGTCTGGTCAGCTAAATCAAGACAGTCTACGAAGGTTCTTAAAATACTAACTTTCATTAAAATATGAAAAAAATCCAAAAAATGTAAAGGACATTGTGTACCACTACTAATGTCACTAAGCTCTCCAGGGCTTGACAAATTTTAGCGTTACAATCAAAGCAACAAGGGTAATTTATATACAAAAAGATGAAGGCAAAACCAAAAGAATGAAGAAGGAATGTCAAAGAAGGCAGGGTAAAGGACAATTAACTTTGAATTGATACATCCATCAATCTTAGAAATATGGTAAGTGCTATATCAAATATTCTCAGTTCAAATAAAGCAGAAATTCTGGATTTAATGTTGACATTTAAATAAAAATTCAGGAAATTTACAGGACATGAGAAACTGCACTACTCATACGGATGTTTATTTCAAACTAAAATGTAAAAAAAAACCCAAAATCCAAAAGCATGGAGTATACCATCATGCAAAAAATAACTTCAATTTAAGAACTGTTCCTTCACTGGAAAAAAGCTCAGAAAACAGTAATTTTATCCTAATCTGAAACATCACACATCAGCATGCTGTGACCCTATTTCTAATGCCTGCCAACACCTACATGTACCTTTGAAGCAAGATTCTATCCATAATCTGCACACTTTATGCTTCCCACATGCAGAATTACCCCAACTCCTCACTGCAGTGCACAACTCTCTGAGGGAAAAGGGCTGCTGCTGCAAGCACTCTGTCAACACAGGAGGCCTGGACACCATACCCTGGCTACACATCCAGTTACAGTGTGAGCAAGTAAGAGCCACTGCTTCCCCACCAAGGCCCAAACTAATGCCTCCAACTCTGCCATTCTGCATAACAAAATGAGATTTGCATCCACCTAACTTCCCACCTCTGCATGCTCTCCAACTTCATTTAACACAGTTCACTTATAGCAAGTCCTACTTTTTAACAGCACAGCATACTCAGGAAATTCCACTAGCAAAACATATCCTTTTGTGAGAATCTGTCCTTAGAGCACAAGGAGAAACTTGGAAGTCTAGCCAACTGAGTGGGCAGCAAACATCCAGAGAAAGCTCTTTTCAAGGGGGGAGAGAAGTGTTGAATGTAAAGAACTACAAAACTATTAGCAGACTTGCTAAAAAGACTGTTATTCAATAGCATCTAAAATGTGAAGAGCTGAAGAAGGAGCAAAGTGCCAACCTCTCATAACGTACAGCCCTTTGATGGTGAGTTTCTACAGCAACTCAAGGAAGGAACTGGATAACTGAACAGAGATCTATGGAATTCAGAGGAAGAAGAAACTTAAAAGCAACTGAAAGAGAAACAGAAGAAAATCGACATGGAAAGAAAAGAACAACAGAACTGCTTCTGTAAGAAGTTGTGGAGAGGTAAGTAACAAAAATTAGAAGATCACCTGCCAATTATTCTCAAATCTTTTTTAGTAAAAAGGGAAATGGTCCCTATGTACTTTAATTTAGGCCTATATTAACTTCCAACACTCTCACTCAAAAAAGTGATAAAAAACACATTCCCACTACATGGGCAACTTTTAAAAGACAGCCAATTTTGACACAGGCTGAGTTCTCTCATGCTTACTGCTTTTTCTCTTCCCAATTGCAGGAAGTTCAAATCTAGACAATTTTCAGAGTTAACCAGGTGCCACTTCTGCCACCATAACCCTTTCCACAAAGCAGGATTACACCAGAACATTAAGAGTAAACAACAATATAATAACCAAAAGTGGCAAAAGAGTGGTATCACAGCACTACATACCTTTTAAAAGAGCCCACACATGTAAAAAGATGACAAAGGTATGTACAGTGCTGCTTAAAAGATTCCACTCTTTTAAACAATTTAAACAACTTCTCATTTTTCCTTTATTAAGCTTTCTGAATCTAACTCTAATACTGTTAAATTGCAAATACAGAGATTGTAAGCTATTTCTACACTGTCTCATAGCACCTGGAATTCTCAGAATCGGGGCCACAGAGTATGAACAGGGCACCCTACTGATTTTGTCTGGTTTTCATCTTCCATAGAAAGCAGTTTTCAATCTTCTAGAGTAATCGTTATGAGTAAGTACATAATAAGGATAATATACTGGCAAAGGGATCCTATTAATACATACATATACATAAACTGCACAAAATCTCATTTATTACAACATTGTTTAGATGTTTAGATTTATGATTGCAATTCTGTGATTTATGATTGCATCCTAACACTGTAAAGTGAACAGCATCAGTGTGTACCTGCTCAGGATAATTTATAGACAGAGGTACTTCTGGAAAAAAAAAGGGAAATACATTAACTAATTAAAATCAACACTTCCTTCCATTATATTTATGATTTTGCCTCACTAAACTTGGAGAACTGAAATCAGATTACGTCAGTTTCACATGTGGAGTCCATGTATCAGTGCAAGGATTTGGCATTTTCTTCCTGTCCTGCTGGGAAACATCTGAAGGTGGGCCTCAAACCAATTCAGAGGATTCACTTAATAGCACAAACCATTAACCCAGCTCAACCCCACAATTCCACATTTACCTCCTACATGAAGTAAATTAAAGTTTAAAAAAATTAACAACTACTTAAATGAATTTGGCAGTTTTGTACAAAATTGCAATTCTTAACACGGTACACAGGGCACTCATTTTAGAGAGAGCTCTTTGGATTTTCACCATTGCAAAGGTTTCCTAAAGAGATGCTTCTCCCTCCAGCTGCTCTAACTCCTGACACTGTTCTCAGCTTATGACAACACTGAGTCTTACTAGGCAGAAATAATAAAAATTTTCAGAAATCTTAAAAGGTCAGAAAAAGATCATCTTCTTGTTTAGTGCTTATCTTCATTTGCAGGGATTTTTTCCTTCAATAAAGCCATCCATTTAACAGACCCATTTCTCCCTCTGAGAGCATTTGGAGCAGGGGATAAAACAGACATCTGAGCTAAAATAAACATTAGGCCATACCAGCCTTATGTTTTAGAAACATGAAAAAAAGCTTTTTAAAAGAAAAACAATTAATTTTGTTGCATCTGTCTCATTTAAGGATACAACAACAGAAGTCTGGAACTTACCTGCAGATATCTTACCAGTACCCTTATACTCCCCCATAGATATATGTGAAAAGCCATTGGCTGAACCAAGTTCTGACACAGAAATTTGGTACGGTGGTCTCAGTTTGATTTCTGTCTGCATATCAGCAAGATTCATCTTTGTTGACAAAGAGCGTGTGTTGTTGTATCTCTGTTTGGTCCTCTGAATGAAATTATCTGTGCAAAATTTAAAATAAAAAAGTGTGGTTTTATGGACTTCGTTAATTACCTAATCCAAGACCATGCATCTTTTCAGTTCACAAATTGAAATATATTGTTTGAAATATTTGTATTTATCTTGGATTTTAAACACTATTTCTGTTTTGAGCCTAATACATCATGGGTTATTTAATTCTGCAGTTAAAAAAAAATTAAGCTCTAAAAATCTAATTACATAATAACTGCAAATAAACTAATGACTTTTCATTGCATGAGACAGAATGGATTTCTAATGCAATGGATTTACTGCACTTATTCTAGCTTTTCTGTTAGTTTAGTAAATAACCTTATGAAAAAATTATGTTGTGGAAGAAAAAAAGTGTTCATAGAAATCTTCAAAAGGAGGACAATAATGTTATATGGAGATTGTCAATAACTGACTGAACTACAGACAGGAATTAACCGGCTAGAGTATCTTCCCCCATGTTTCTAAAACTGTGGTTCTTTTTGCTCTAATGTGTTTTATACGAATATCTAATTACAGTAATTTCTAATATATAGTATTAAAGCAACATAAGTTAATGGAATTCATAACAGCTGTTATCTGGTATATATGAGTTGCATTTGGAGTCTGAAGATTAAATGCTTCACTACATCATAAGACAAATAAAAATTTCTCCCTTTCATGTATTGAAGGAAAGGTAGCATAGCTGAGAGCGAACATGAAACTGAGAAATTTCACTTGAGAAATTTCTGAAGCTCAATGACTTCACAGGTTAAGTATTTCAACAGGTATGAAGTCAAACAACTCCTAATAATATTATCTAGAAGATGAACTCCAGAGTTGGTCACACAAGGCTTAAACCAAAACCTACTGGAATGAACAGAAATAAGTTTGGATAAAACTCTAGTAGCCTAATTTAATGCCCCCAGAAGTATTTCTTTATTGACTCTAACAGGAGTTACATCAGATTCTAAATCCACCTGAAACAGAACTATAAACTGCTTTGGATATTTCTTTTGTGTGTGCATTAAGTTGCATCTATTTAAATACTCATTTGTCTTAGTATGAGAATGAAGGGGGGAAAAGTCAGATCCTTACCAAACTCTATAAAACAGTATGGTCTGATAGCAGTATTTGTCTTCATCATATTGTAGGTAGTGATGAACTCCTTCTGAAGCTCATCCAGGAAACAGAAAGCCAGGACACTGGGATAATTTTCAGTGCACAACATCATATAGCTTACTCCCAGAGAACTTATAAAGCTAGAATTGAGAAAACATATTCAAAATTTCAAATTTAAATCCAGTGAATTAACTGCTTCTCTAGTCTGATCTCATATTCTGTAATCAGAAAAACAAAAACTTATCTGGGGTAGCAAAGGAATAAATGTTTACTGAAAAGTCCAACACTATTCTAGAAGAAAAACAAGTTATTTTTAGGCGATGTTTTACTTGAACACCACATTGTACAATCTCATGAGAAGCTGTATTACACACATGTGAAAGAGAAAATAAGAAAGCTTTTAGGATGCAGAAACACAGCAGGTTTGTCCCGTAACAGCTTTTAACTCATCTCAAATGTACAATATCTGATCTGGTACAGCCCAAAACCACAAAACCTTATCTTCAGATGGGGGGGGAGGGCTGTTGGTTCTTTCTAGAACACTGGAAGAAATAAAACTGTTCTGTAGAATGCAGAATTAATAATTCTCAAAAGATAGTTGCAAGGACAACCAGAGATGGCAAATACGAAATCAGAAAAGGACAGTTTTCAATATACATATTCCCTGTTGCATTTAGGCAATTCATTAGAGTTCAGGTTTTCATGATACATTCAAATATCTTCAAAATCTTGCTGGATAACTTACAGTAATAAAAGTAATCAAAGACAAAAGTAGTAAAAACTATCCTGATGAAGCCTTACATCTCATTCGTAAAAGTTTGTTTTAAGTTTATCAGTTTACAGGCCAACTACAGCTGGCCAGTTAAAAAAAAATTGACTGAAACAATTTAGTCCAATCTGGGCCTCAATCCAAGAAATGCTGGAAACTCACATATCCCACTGGGAGATGGAGAGAGCTGACCACTTTCTAGGATCATTCATGTGGTACACTTTCCACCACTGTAACTTCTACATGGTTACTAGAGGCTAAGATGAAATTACTCACCTCATTTAAAATATCTAAATTAGAAACAGAATTTAGGTTAGCTAAAGTGTAAGTGAACTATAACCAATAAAGAATTTCTTCCAAATATCTTATCCAAACCTACTCTTTCAGTGTAAAGCTACTCTTCCTATGATGTTGTCCTATGATTCTGTGCCCTTGTAAAGGAACTTCCATGAAAGTTTGAGTAGGTTCAAATCTTTCTACAATTTCTCAGTTTTGAATCAGTTTTAAATTTCTGCTACATAAATAGTGCCAAGAATCTTATTTTGATTAAGTGTTTCTAATGTGAATTGTTAACTTTTTAACTTACAGACACACATCACCCAGGATGCTGCAAATACATAAATTAGAAGCCTTACTTTATATTATACTGTCCAGTTTTCAGAGTACATCTGTCAGGAAGCTGAGAAAGTTTTTTCGAAAGCATTTTAAAATATTTTCTACATTCTTGCATTCCTGTGCTCTGGTCATAATCAGTAGATGCAGACAGTGGGAGTCCATCCCTCACACGGACCACAGAGGCAGACAAAATCATAGACATTGCCAACAGACTTAATGACAACCTGCAACAAAACACATCAGGAGGAACAAGAATTAAGGTAAAAGCAGAAACAACAGACTCAACTGTGATGAATCAAACTTCTCAAGCTGTACACTGGGTTCGGGCTTCAACTGGGGCACAGTGAGGATTTTCAACTATAACTCAGACTAGAGTCTTAACTGAACAGGACCTATTAATCCACATGAGCCACAAAACAGTTCTTCAAACCTTACATTCAATCAAAACATTCAAAAGTTTAGCAAAACAAGTATTAAAACAAAGATTACTTATCTGCTAAGCATCGGTACACAAATTTTTTCTCCTACAAGTGGGCGAACTGCTAGAATTTATACGAAGCCAAAAGCAAACACTTCCTCAGCTCTTAACACTGCTCTGCAGACTCCTACCATATACTACACCTATCACTTCAGACACTATGAAAAAATATTTTGCCTCCCTCGGATGATGCTACTCAAGTTCCATACAGCCACAAACTGCAAAAGGAAACAGATTTCTGGGTACAGCTGAAATATGCTTTTGTGTGTGATACTGACATGTTTACAGCACCTTTCAAACTATGACGTTAAGGGTGCTTTACAAGCTTCAGCAGCTGAAGGACTGTATTCTCGCAAGTCAGAAATCCAAATTTTCCCAAAAAAAACCCACTGCCTCTTCACAAAAAAGAGGAAATAGCTGGTTTTTTAACCTGAACTCTAATCTTCTCTATTTCCCACTCCCCAAAGGTTATATATCCATTAGAATAATGAATAATCAACAATATTCAGGTTTTTCAAGGTTATTTACTCCTCAGAGAGAAAGGGGCATATAATAATGTAAGCACTGAAAATGTGTTGTCATTTTCAGTTTAATAAATTCAGCTTCATCAGCAGTCAAACTTCAACCTCCTTTCAGGTCCATCACATTAGCTGAATAAATTCCAAATTAATACCCTCGTATTTTACTTGTACAGCACATCAGACTTCCCCAAAGCTGTAACAGCAGTGGAAGCCACTGTTAACTGCAGTCTGATGAATACCTTGGGGCTTTTATCAGGTGCTCTTGTTATTTCAGCACTTCACTAGAGAATCCCCTCCTGAACAAAGTGCTTCCATCAGCTGGACACAAAAACAGAAAACAACCCCTACTCCAGGACTTCCTCTAGATCGGCCTGCTGGCATGAAGCATTCAAGAAACTAAACCCACAGTTCTAGAAACTTTTACCTATCTATGAGTTCATGCACATGTTCCCAGAAGGACAATTCACACGGAATGCACACAGACTCATTTTCTTAACTGTGCTGCTAACCATATAACCACGGCAGCAGCTCAAGAGCACAACAAAATTGCAGAGGAGCTTAAAACTGTAATGGTTCTCTGACAATAACCATCTCTACCGCTTGGAACTCAATCCTGACAGGGACTTTCGGGAGCTGTATCAATATAAACAAAAGAGCAATGACGCGATAGCAAAGTTTAAATACCCCTTCATTAACTTACTTGCACAAAATGTAATTTCATGGATCTGCATTTCCTCTGATGAAACAAATAACTTTGTTAGCACCTAACATGAAGAAAGGAATGTAGCTCCATGTCCTGTTTCAGGAAAAGGCAGTGAATAGGACTGCACTGCAGGAGAAACCCAGAATCCCGTAGCCAGTTCTCAGTAGAAAAAATATTATTCTGTTCACTTTTTAAATGATCTCGACGGTTAATGTTCATGTTGAGCTATCTGATGAGATAAGAACAAACGGAAAAAGTTAATAAATATATTTACTGGCTAACAACATTCCTCAGCTTTTTTTGTGAGGGCATACATATTGGAAAGGCCTGAACATAGCCGAGGGAGGTTACTCAAAAGACACTCAAAATAACATGGATATTAAAATGTTTCTGCGTTCTGTAAGAGAAGGTCAGGAAGTCCCATCACTTGAGGCACTCAAAATGGGAAAACAAGTTATTTGTCTGCACAGTACAGGAGTAACTCATGTTTACACAACCTTTGACTCTGAATCCCATCATTGACCTCATCCACTGTTTAATTAATCCATGATCTCCTCTGCTCAGAACACTTCAGGAATGTCACACAGAACAACCACAGCTGTATTTCCAAAGCATTAAGATTTTCAATGCTCAATCTCATAGTTGCTTTGCTCCAACAACTAAGGACAAAGAACATCAATACCACTAACAACAGCATGTATGCACAGACAAAGCAAATGATAAAAACATCTTTAGAGGTATTCTTCCAACTTTTATGTCTACTCTGTGCGCAAATAAATGTTTGCATAAATCTTGAAGAAAACTTTCTTCGAGACTCCTACTTATATTCAGAGAAATACAAGCTCTACAACAGAAGATAAGCCTCTATTGAGACCTGCCAATTCTCTTAATATACTACAAAATCACACAAGGTAGAAAATGTGTTGAGCTGAAGATCTTAACACCAGTCAGGTTTTGTTACCATCATCTTAAAAACCCACCCAGTGAAAATATGAACTTCTTCCTCATCTTCCTAACAGCAGAAACAGAAAGCTATCTAAAAACCAAAGCTAATATAAGAAAATTACTTTGTGTGGAAGATCATACATATGTCAAGAGATTGTATAATACACATACAGTAACAGAACATTCAGCCTTATCTGAAAATGTATTAACAAAGAAAAAAAGTTTACTAAATCTACTTTATCCTGCTCTCAAAACAATACAGCTTCACACAAGGAGCCAAGTGGTAAATTTGATATGCACATATAGATTTAGAGATAGAATATAAGGCAGTGCTTTTAGAGCTACCCCTAGATGTCTTTTTTAAACATCTATTCAAAGCTGCATGAAGTAATTCACCAAATCATTACAAATTTCATATGTTTTCCTCCAAAAAATTCTGTATCACTCAACCACCTGAAGATGACAAAAGACTGCATTTCCACTACAAACGGTCTATAAATCTATTGCAGGTGCAAGGAATGAACAGGGGTTGGGTTCGCTGTCCCATTCCACGACAGAACTGTGGAATACCAAATCCAGCCAGCAGGTGTTTGGCTCACAGGTATCACAGAGGGTCCTTCCCAAAACATGTCACCAGCCAGTGGAACCCCTTGTCACAGGTTGTTGTCTGCGCTACAATGTTATGTGAATTTAAGAGGCAACTGGAAAAGTTCACAGAAAAACTACCAGGGGTATCAAAAGCAAATCACAACCCTTTGCTCAGCGGGATTCTGACCCCCACACGAACACCAACAGGGAGAGTACATCACGGAAGCATCAATCCATGTTTGCATTATTCTTGTTTCCCTTAGTTAGTATCTACTTCTGCCCCACCTTTATTAATTTCCCCTTACAGCCCTTCACAGCCCTCCCTGCAAATGAAGATTGGGAGAACTCGTGGAAAAGAGGAGCATGGAGAAATCTTGCCACAGACAGGTAAGAGTCAGCAGAGTGGCTATTCCTCTGTTACTCCACCTTCCCTAGAGCTGTCCAATTCCTCATGCACATGTCGCATCCACAGTTTCACAAGTAGGAATTAGCACATGTGCCTGGTTTCATTTTCTACCATGAACGAGAAACCTCAGGTGGTGGAAACCAGAGCCTGTTTCACTGTACTTTTTTTAAAGACATATTCATATGTTTGAAAGTGACCTGTGACTATGATTTGCTCAGGACACTTTACCTTAAAAAAGCCTAGCTTTCTCAAAATTCTGAGCAGATCTAGTGTGATGGCAAGCTTACCCTCCTGCACCCGACAGCCTTCAGCACCAACTTAATCACAGCCTTTCTGGCTGAGATGTCTGCCTCTCATGAAAACCTTCCATAAAATACAAAATTGGGAAGTGGGTGCAAGCTGCACTCCTGTCTGACACAGAATGAAAACAAAACTTCTGTGCTTACCTCCAGTGTACCTAATACTGTTGGACAATTTATTGTCCCCACTTCTGAGGGTTGTGACAGCTGCATTACACAGGCAGGAGCCGTAATTCTTTCACTCTACAGCATACTTCAGAAATTCGTGTCACCAACTGGAGCACTACAGAAGGACACAACAAATAAAGCCACTTTGACATCATCAGGTATGATGAGACAGGGCAATAATCCTAAACCACGAGCCAATACAATCCTTTCCATAAAGCCAGGGGGAGAGCGATCTCAAGAGGCAGAATCAAGATTCACAGAATCAATTAGGTTGGAAAAGACCTCTGAGATCTTCGAGTCCAACCTGTGACTGAACATCACCACGTCACCAGCCACCACTAAGTGCCACGTCCTGTCTTTCCTAAACAGGTGGCTCCAGGGACAGTGACTCCACCACCTCCCTGGCATCCCAATCCAACACGTTATCACCCTTTCTAAAGAAATTCATCCTAACGTCCAAACAATTCTGAAAAACTAAGGGAACGGAACAAGCTGCATCCCAAAGTTTGGGAGCTGGACCCTTTCACCTACCACCTACTTACGTGGCAGCTCCGACACGACCATCTGCAGCCGCAGAAGCGCTGACTCAGTGGTCACTGACTTAGGCGGATCCGCACCGCTCCAGGTCACAGAACTTCACACAACCTCCTGCAGAGCCTGGAGAGCGGCGGAGACCCCACACACAGCGGGTCCCGCTACCGAGCGGCGCTTACAAGGAGCCCCAAGCGGCCCTCGCTGCCTCCCGAGCCAGCCCTGCCCGTGGAAGCGGCGCTGCCGCCGCCACTACCACCACCACCACCACCACCCCCGTGACGGCGGCGGCGGCCCCGCGCCCACCGCGGCTGAGGCGCGAACGCAGCCGACCCTGAGGCTCCGCGGCCGGGCCTGGGGCCGGCAGGGGAGGGCAGGCGGGAGGGGAGGGGAGGAGAGGCAAGGCCGCGGCGCTGGCAGGGCGGGCAGAGCGGGCAGGGCCGGGGGGCGGCGGCGGCGGCTCCGGCCGCGGGTCCCGCCCCGCCCGCGCCCCTCACGGCGCCGGCCCCGCGCGGGGGGGCGCGAGCCGTACCTGGGCAGCGGGGCGGCGGCGCGCGGGTCCCGCCGGGCATTGTGGGAGCGGACACGTCCGCGCGCGCCGCAGCGCCCTCGCGCGTTGCGGCCGCGCCGCTGCGGGGCGGGGCGGGGCGGGGCGGGGCCGCCCTGAGGGGCCTGTGGGCGCTCCCGGGGCCCAGTGCCGGCCGGCCCGGCTGTCAGCCCGCGGAGCTTGAGGAGCTGCGGTGCAGGATGCGGGGCGGCTCCGGGGCCGCTGTGTACGAAGGGGACGCCGCTTCCGCACGGTGCCGGCGCCTCTGTGCCCCTGTCCCCGCCGTGCCGGCCTCCCGGGCGTGGGTGTCTCACACCGCCTTGGGCGGGAGCAGCCGAGCCGCCGCCAGCGCTGTCTCGCACAGCCTTGGCTGAGGCTGAATTTGTCATAGCATCAGCCAGGTTGGAAAAGACCTCCGGGATCATCGGGACCAGCCTATGACGCAACACCACCATGTCAACCAGACCATGGCACTGAGTACCACATCCAGTCTTTACTTAAACACCTTCCAGGGATGGTGACTCCACCACATCCCTGGGCAGCCCATTCCAATGTCAAATCACCCCTTCTGTGAAGAAATGCTTCCTAATATCCAACCTGAACCTCCCCTGCTGCATCTTAAAACTGTCCTCTTGTCCTGTGCCCTGGGAGGAGAGCCCGACCCCCACCTGGCTCCAGCCTCCTCTCAGGGAGTTGTAGGGAGCGATAAGGTCACCGTCGAGCCTCCTCTCCTCCAGAACAATACGCTCTGTTGTCAGCACATCTGAGCTTTAAGAGCTGTGCTCTTTGGGTTCTCCCATGTAATAACTTCTGACTGCAGCTGGCCGGTGTCCACCAGGTTTAACGGATCACACAGCCCTTGGCATATGCCTAGCGCTGTGTGAATAACCAGAGGTGTGTTTGGGGTCCTTTGCTGGGGCAGCGAGCGTGGCTGCTGGCATGTGTGTGATGGGGATGGAGCAGCCACCAGGAAAAGTGCACTGAGATGAGACCAGCTGCTAGGCTAATCTCACTCATTTCCCCACAAATCAACTGGGCATGTTTCAACAACAAATGACAATACAAAAGTGAAAGTTTGCAAACCTCATTAGTAACCCTAGAGTGAGGTTCCTATTTTAAAACTACTTTCTTTACTGATACAAGGATAATTTTCTCCCTGTACCACTCTTCACTGTTTTCGTACCACATCACACAGTTTTAGTCTGTTGGCTCAAATCTCAAATGAAAGCAGCTTATTTCCTCGCTAACGCCTTTTAATTTTTCCTTCCATCTGTTACTACTTCACTATCCAAGTGCCTGTAGCACTGCAGTGTTGGGATAGAGGTAACATACCTCACACTCTGGACTCTCAGGCTCTGCTGGGCTCCACTCAGGAGCAAGGGGATCAGAAGGATGGTGCTGGAGTACATCAGCGGTCTCCAACCTCTACTCTGCCTTCTCCAAGCAATTTTAAGTGGACACTTATGGCAACCCTGAGTATCAGTGGGGCATCACCTCTCTCCCTACTCCAGTGATCCAGGTGAGGAAAAATGATCTCTTGGGTCTTAGAACCAGGAGTAAATTGCTATTGCTGGAGATTAATCTCACCCTTTCAGCCTCCAGGCTTTCTTCTCTGTGCTTCAAGCAAAGCTCAGCCAAGCTGAGGGCTCGAGCTCTCTGAGTCAAAGAAGGCCACTGCAAGGACTACAAGATTAACTGTGGCTCTGGGGCTGAGTAACAGAGGGAAAACAGGCAAAAAGGGAGAAATTGTATTTAGAGCAGACTTGAGACAGGGAAGTGGTGGAGCATGGGGTCAGAAGATGGGGCTGGCGTGGAGATGTGGGAGAGGAAGGAAGGAGCAGGTGAGCAGAGGGGTCACAGCAGGAGAGGTCACCTGCTCGGTGAGGTAGTTTTTCTCTGAACATAAAAGCTCAAGAAAAAGTGATGTCCTGGAGAGCCTTTCCTGAGCATCCTTCTCTCAGTGAAAGCTGGCTGTTGGCAGGAACTGCCAAGGATATGCACCACGAACAGGTCTTGCTAAAGCCTCGCACGGGATGGAAGGTGCGCGTGTTTGAATACACAACTTGGCATCTCCAAGTCAGTGTCTTGGCCTGTCAGGAAAAAACTGTTCCCAGTCAGGCTTTTGTAGAGTGGAGCATGGGAACATCTCAATCCTGAGTGACTCTGCACAAGTAAAGCACATGTTCAGAAGATGATACATTAATCTGAATAATTTCCAGAGAGTCCTTACCCTGTATAAACAGAGTGCACAGTATTACAAGCTGCTACACAGTTTAACAGCTTATGATAGCATCTACTATAATGCAGAGAACTGGTGATTACTTAATTTGAGGCTGTCTAAAGGTTTGTGATAAGTGCATACGTGTGTAATTTTAATTTTTCTAGTTCTTCTGAACTGTTTATCTTTCGACCCTAAAATTCTCTTGACCTTTCGTAAATGTTTTAAAGAAAAAAGATAAGCATTTTGCATTTACATAAACAGGACTTCAAGTATTGTATCTACATCTATTAGTTATTATTCCTAGTTGGAAAAAAACATATTATTCTTTATTTTCAGGTGAACCTGGCCCCAAGAGGTTAAATAAATCACACAAGGTCACTTGAGGGAGGTAGTGGCAGAGTCAGAAGCGGAGTTACAGCTCCAGCCCTCCCAGCTCTCATGGTAAACTTAAATCATATCTGTTATTCAAGAATTTGCATGGCTAACAAGCCAGTTACACTTTAAATTGTGTTTTTTTCTTGTCCCATTGACTCCCCTAAGACACGGAAGCAGTAAAACATTGTCAGAGGGCCAGTGTGCAGTGAATGCATTAGTGAAAGCTGCAGCCAGAGATAAAACAGATTCGTTAGAAGGAAATCCAGTCAGTGCAAAGGGAAGCCAAAGCAGAGGAATGTAGATATTTCAGAATGAGGAGAAGAGACGAGGAGACAAAGAGGAGCATGAGGCAGGGTATGGACCATGTCAGAGGTTGAAGAGAGAGCAGGATGGGATGGACTGGTGACAAAGGAGTGCCTACGGTGCCAAATCCCTCAGAAATGCCAGTGAGGTGCATCTCCATGAGCACAGCAAAATAGAGAAGCCATGCACTTGCTGAGTGTGTCATCAGCTGAAGGCAAAGTCCAACAGCAAATGCTCAGAGATGAGTTAGGACAGGATTTACTTCACCAAAGTTCAGTGATCTGGAAATTGCCCTGTGAAGAAGCTCTTTGTTGCTATTTCTCCTCAGTCACTGCAGGGAGCAGACATGTCTAGCTGCATTTATACACCTCAGCTTTGGATGACTAAAGGTGGGGAAGATAAACCCTTAGGCTCTGTCCACTGGATTTAAACATGACTTTTAAATCAGGTTTCCCCAAGGAAAAATATCCAGCTTGAGGAGCTGGCAGTAGTTGTGCTCATCAGTGATGCAGTCACAGGAGCAGCACAGAAGTAAAGTTCTGACAGGAAAATTCAACTTCAGTTTTCTTTGCAGCAAATTAAACTGTGGAATATATCATATTACTGATCCACATTGTAACTGTTTTTATGAGTAAAATAAAAGCCTTCTCTGATTTAGACTAATTAAACCCAAAGCCTTCATCTCGTTTTTGGGGTTTTTTTAAACCCAAAAGACAAAAACCCCCCTTCTGTTTACTACACGTTTCTCATTCTATTGCTCCTTTCTCTGTACCATTTTTTTTCTTATATCTTTCTTAAAGTTTGGTGCTTGAAGCTGGAGGTATTGTTCAAGCTGGGGCTTTAGCTAAAAACCAGACTAACAGCCATTAATATGCTTCCTGTTTCTTGGATAGTAATGCCAATTCCCACGAAAAAATAGGTATGTTGAATCAGTGAATTGATGTGCAGTGCAGCCCAGCTGCACCTAGAGGCCTTTACTCTCCAAATCAGGCTCCTGAAATCATGGCACTGGCTAAAAGCCCATGACTTTCTAACAATTCTGCACTCTAAAAAATTGCACCCAATTTTAGAGGTTTTAGAGAAACCTTTTTCCCTAATCGCAAGAGCTAGGATTATACTCGCTGGAATGAACTGTTCTTGCTAACACAGCATCAGCAGAAGTGTGAGCAAGGTCATAAAAATCATCAGCAGAATATGCAGTTTATTTCCTTGCTTCTCTTTTTTTAAAAACCTCCTCTGCTGATTCAGTCTTAAGGTCCTGTGCTGGGCCCAAGAGTTTCTTTCACGGAACACTAGTATTTAACTCTCAAGGGCTTTACAAGAATGAAGCAACCTCGTAATGTCACAGAAAGTCTCTCAGTGGTAATAAATGCAGATGTTGGAACAAAATACAGCATCATCCCAATGGCTCTTGTTGCAGCAGGGCCCAGTATGATCTCCTGCATAAAGAACATCCTATTTCTGAAAAGTAATCTTCACACTGCATCTCAATTAGTTTGAAAAGCAACGTGTTGTTAATGTATTTTTATTTACAGGGCCATAAGCATTATGGGCTTATGGAAATAACACAAGTGAGCTTTTCTGATGATCATGTCCCAAGCCATTCCAACATTGATGGGCTCTCTTTGGGGCTTTTCTGCTTACTTTATTCTCTCTCTGGTAGAAGCAGCTGATCTGAAAAGCCACATGAATATACTCCTAGTACACATAATCCCTTTAGTTCCCTGCATGACTCTAATTGAACACATTGGCAGACTTTGTTTGTATTTAAATATTTTCATAGAAGGGAAAGTCATTCCAAGCTGATCACTTCATGAGGCCAAAAATTTCATTAGGAGTCATTTGAACAATTACAATAAATAAAAAAATCATTATTTGTCAGTACGGTTGTGCCATAAACACTATAATTTGTATTGAAAGAATTCTTGGTCCCTAATGAAATTTGTCTTTGTTTATGATAATCACCACAACAAATTTATTGAGTAAGAAAGAAAACACATATGGCTTTGTAATCCACAGTTAGGTTGTTCTATTTGAAATTTAATTCAGAAGGATAGAAGGGTTTCTTAGGACTGAAGGGATTATAGGTACTGTAATATCTAATAAGATTATAAGATGGAGGTGGTGGCTCACTGTAATAGAAACCCACTAAGACACAGGATGGGCAGGACTTTCTGGGTTATCAAATCCAGTCCCCAGGTAGTGTAGACAACTGGATCACATGGTCCATTTAATACATTTTGTGAGCTTCACGCTAAAACTAGGTATGGTTTCAGCCCTATAATTTTTATACCCTCACTATGCAGGTGGATAAAAAACACCTAATTGATAGTCTAAATTATTCATGGTCAATTTATACCCACTTACTCATACACTAAGATGGCCTACCTTTAACATTCCCCCTACCTGATGTATTTACAGAAAGCAATCAAACCACATCTCAGTCTTCAGCTGCTGGGCTAAACAAGACCCGTGTGCTCGCTGTCCTTTCATGAAAGGTTATCCAGTCTCCTCCTCCTCTTAGCAGCCCTTTGCTGTACCCATTTCATTAAGAACCCAGCTTTCTTTAATACAATCAGAATAAGGAGTTTTATTCCAAACAAAATCTTGTTGGGGTCTTATTCAAAGATGTTGATACTTCCCTTGCTTTGCTAAAAATGTCTCTCCTATTGCATTTTAGAGTTTCAGTTGCCTTTTCCATGCCCACGCTGCACTGGGGCAACTTGAAATTTTTGTGTCATTGCAGGTTTCCTGCAGAATTTTGCCTGCTGCTACCTCCCTTACTACTTCTGTGGCCTCGCCCTTCAAGGATATTCAGCTCTTGCTGTGCAATATTCTGAACTTTCTTTACACTTGATGATACCTCCTAACTTGGTGACTTCAATGTATTTTTATGATCAGACACCTCCATTTTCCAAATATGTCACTGATGAAAATAATAACAGTCAGTCTTATGACTTACAGTTTAGGAGCTCTGAATAATTCCCTTTCAATACAGTTCAGCTTCCAACACCATGTATGCTTTGCAGTTCGTCTATAAATCTCAGAGTTCTCCATGCAGGAGATATAAATTTATACATGGTTCTTCATTGGCTATTTTATTCAAGTCCAGACAGCCAGATTTCCCTTCTTTGTCTAGCTAATTAGTTACTCTATCAAAGAAACCTATCAAATTAGTTTGATATTATCTAGCCTTGGTAAACGCCAGTTTAATTTTATTCTGTTTTCCAGTGGCTGTCATGACTTTTACAATTCTCTCCTCCCACATTCTTTCCAAAAGCCTGACATAAAATATTGCTGTACACAAAACAAAATATATTGTGCTTTTTCAGTGAAAAATCCATGTTTTATTTGTCTTTGGTATAGATTAGTTATTTACATCAATATACAATTTTGACTAGCAGGTAATGTTGAGTAGCAGTTATAGATTGGTTGACTCTATATTCCCAGCAGAAATGTATATGCATCCTTTTTTATTCTAAATAGTGTTAGTATCACTTTTTAAAAGGATTGGAATACAAATTTGGCATGCTGGTCCAAGTGAGACACAGCCCCATATGCAACAGGGTCTTTTCCTGAGCGGCTTTACAGTCAACTGATACACGTATCAGAAAATCAGAGGACATGTACAGTGACTTGTATGGTGATCAGAGGCGTTGGGCATGGAAGAAATACAGAAACAGGGAAGAGCTGGGGAGGATTTGGCTGAGAGGTGCTGGATGGTTGTTTCAGATAGAGATAAATTACACATGGTGTTGTCTTCTTTGTGCTTAATTTTAATTATGTTGTGGGCAGTACACAAATTGAAAGAAGAGCTGGCAAGAAATGAAATCAAGACTTGAATTTCAAGTCCACCACTGACCCACAGACTTTTTGTGTCCTTGGGCAAAAGGCTTTGTTGGTTTTTTTTTCTGTCTCACTGCCTCATCTGTAAAACAGAGATAACACTACTTCTTTTATCCCAACCTGACTATTTACATAATAAAAGCCTTTCCATGCATGACAGACTCTCATATATTTGTACAGCATCTAGAATAATGAGGACCTGGATCTTGGGACTACCAGACAAACAATACACAACAATTAAGATTATACATCCATCCTAAATATACCTAATGCACCTCATACTACAGTACCTTGCCAGAGACATGACTTCATTCCACGGTGAACTCTGTTTCTTTGATTTCTGTGGTCCCTCCTTTTGTGCTGCTCTTTTGCCTAAGAAAAGCTTTGGCAGAGAGGTAAGTTTTACATAAGTCAGGAGTCCTGTGACAATCCTTTTATGATGTCCTGCAGGTGGAAGGCATGATGGGCCCCGGAGTCTGAAGGGAATTGCATGGAACTGGGCAGCATTGTGCAGTACCTCTGCATTTCTGCAGCACCTCTGCATTTCTGCAGCAGCTCTCCTGTGGCCCCATTCACCTCCCACTGGATCAGGAAAGATGTGCCTTGAAGGATGCTTGTCCCTCTGTGAAAAGGGAAAAGAAAGAGCCTCTCATCCATATTGTCCCTGGGGAGGACTGTGTACCCACTGCAGGTGAGCCCAGCACACAACTGTCTTGTTGGTAAGCAAATCCTACACCCTTGGAGAAGTCTCACTACATTCTGGGGATGCAGCAGGAAATGTTGGATCTGCTCATCCTGTTCCATGCTTGTGGGATGGGGTACAGTAATAAGCATCCCCTCACCATGAACCTGAAGGCTACAGGATTGGACATCCGTTACTGTGCTGCATGTTTTCCTAGGAAATGTTCTCTGAAGAGTTTATGCTCAGCTTGGAGAAAGACAGCTTCCCACGCCAGAACTTTTGGGAAGTGGGAAGCTTTTTCCCCCTAGCCTGTATGCCCAGAAGGTAATGCCAAAATAGCGTTGGAGGTCAGGCTGGGTATGCACTGCGATTTCTCTGCGTGCTGAGAGAAAATAAAACAGAGGGTGCTTGGCTGCCCTGAGCTGGTGTGTCCAGGCCCTGAGGCTGGGCTGGCTCTGCAGCTCCTTGGCATGGAAAGGAAGAAAAACATGCATAAATTAGGAGCTCTTAAGGCCAGTTTCCTTCTTTGGTCCCAGAATAACTGGCCGAGGGCACTTGTATTGCAGCAGCAGACCAGCCCCTCCCCACTGAGAGGTGACACTTCAGTGCTTCCCTTGTGCTGGCAGATACACCACAACATTAATTACACTGTGCAGCACTGCCCTGGCTAAAAGACATGGATGCCCATCCCCCCTCCTTTTCTTCACGAGATTTTTACAAACAAAAAAGAACAAGAGAAGTGATGGTAACTGCATTATTAATAATACATAGTTGTAACTGATTAGTTTGGTTTCCTGTCCTGCATAAGGAAGATTGCATTGTGCTGTGCCTATTGTTTTATGGGAACTCAGGCTGGATACCAGGTGTCTGTTACAAATGTTGGGCACCAAATTAAACACCCACACATACTGAAAGGACCAGCAACACGACAGGAAGAATTACTCATTTTGCCAGCAGTAAAATGACAAAGCAGAGGAGTGACAAATGCTCTAGATAAACCCAGAGCTGCAATTTAATGCATGGGATAAGGACCTCTTTTTCCAAATAAAGACTCACAACTCTTGCAGTTTCTTACTTCTCCATAATTTAACTGTGCACATATTTGGCATTTAGAGTGTGACGGATTTACACATTTGCTATCAAATGAGCTGCAAGAGCTAATCAGCTCGGGCAGAATTGCACATATTAATGAAGAAGGCTCTTCTGCATGCCTGCGATGTAGACACCCACTTAACTGGGGCACCAGAGACTAATTTGAAAAGATTTTGTTCACGTAGCTCTTTTCCTATGATGAATGCTTGCAGGGAATCATGCTGTAGACAGGGAGCAAGCAGTATCTGCAAAATCTGGCTAAATGGTTCTCATTACTGAGTGATGGAAGAGCAGTAAGAAAGATAATTTATTAGTGGCTTAAAGCTAATGAGAATAATTAGCACTATGATGCTTTCTAAGCACAGAATAACTGTCCTTAAGGAGCGCTGTCTCCCTGCAGCAGTGCTGAGTGCTCTGGGCAGGAGGACAGGACTTTCAGGGGCAGGAGTCTTACAAACCAAGGACCAGGTCGGGCAGCTGTGTGGAAACACCCACACATCCTATGGTCTGCATTAGAGCCATGATTTCCTAAATTTTTGGCTAACAGGCCATTTTTTTTCTGTCTCAAGAACAGCTACACTGGGCTGATGAATAGAGTTTACACTTCAGCTTAACTCCTCAGAAACCAGGGGTTAGAAATTGCTGCCTTGGATACTGAGATTTTTGCAATATTGCATCACACAGTGCCTTCCAAAACCTTGCAAAAGCCAAGCCAGTCGACTGTGCTTTGCAGGAAGTATTTCAGCAGCAATGGTCAGTCCCCAGGAATCCTGGCTGCCAGCAGAAAAAATGGCATTTGGCTTCATTTCCTTTGTAGACACCCAGGTATCCTCCTTCCTCACTCTGTAAATAAAAGCAGGATGTGCAGAGAAAACGTATCATCTTCTTATGACCAGTCAAAGAAACTAATGGGAAAAATTCCGGTTTCCAATCAGTTCCAGCACAGAGCAGTAATGTACACAACCGGATTAGCCAAAGGGCTGCACTCCTGTGGTTCCAGCAGAGCCATGGAACGCTCAGGGATGCTGGGCTGCCAAAGGCAAAGGAAATGCCAGCGTTTGGCTACAGTGCTCAACACCTGCTGATAAAAGCTGATTTTCCCCCAACCTCTCAGTTTTCAGAATTTACTCCTGCAGTCCCAGTGTTCCATTACAGACCCAATCACACTAAAGTAAGCTATTAAATTAAAACGAGGTGCACGTGGGCAGCAGTCCCCACTCTCCTGAGTGTCATTTGGAGCAAATAGCTTGTTTCATAGTTTGTAAAATGCAGTTGGCAGGGGTTCAGTGTTATTCTAGGAAATCCATGTAGGCAACATTTCTTTCTTGTAATATAGCACTATCAAGAATATGGAGAGTGATTTTACTTTTTATTTTTTAAAAGGCAAACAGACAAAACATCTGTAGGCTACGTCGCCAGGTCTTTTCTTTTGAAAAGCAGTTTGCGTCTAAAATCAAAATCACCCATAAAGCAATTCCATCTGAAACAAGACTCTCTGAAGCATTCTCTTAGAGCTTACTCATGATGGGAGTTTTATCTGCTTTTTTACTCCCAAATTAAATACTGCATGAACATAGACCCTACCTCTCTAATCTTTTTTCACCAGTAATATCAATCTGTCTTTGCGGACAACTATTGAAAGGATTTTAAGTTAGCAAGATTTGGGGACTTAAGTTGGTCTGAGTGGGAGTTTAGATAAATTTCCAAGGCTGTTTCACCCAACTGCAACTATTTAGGAGGGGCTTGAGGGGTCAACATGGCTGTCAGATCCAAAATGCAATTTTAGAGGCGGGGGGAAGAGGAAATGGAGGTTTTTTAGGCTGCTTTTCTTGACTCAGATTGGAAAGCAAGTCTCTTCCAGCCTCTCTTGGAGGAGTTGCTCTGGTTTGAGCAAGTCAGGCCATAGTTACTGGGTCAGAGATAGATGGATTACAACAGAGCCAAATCATCCTCTGGGGTCACAGGGGCCAGGATAGAAGCTTATGCTCATCTTGGGACTCCCAACTTGTGTTTGCCATATCTCAGAGCATTCACTCTCCTGGGAACTTTTCCCTCCTTTTGGCAGATGAAACAAATCCAACATCTCAGGCTCTTTCATTAGATGGGAAAACCATTTCCTCTCCAGCTTCCAGTGTGCACAAAAAGCTTGGCCTTGCTGCCCTTCATCTCTTGGTCCAACCACACAGCAGGACTAACACAGCCCTGTGGGCTATTTATATCTTGTTTAAGCCAACGCTGGGGAACAAAGTGATGCACAATCCTTGCTCAGCCTCTCTGCTGTGTACACGTTTTACCCTTCCTCGACAAGATTTAATCTGTTTAGGGTTAACTATGTAGCAGATGTCCAAGACCTTTGAATCACACCTTAAAAAGACTGAAAGACCAACCCCATAATTGCAAGAGCAGAATCTCTGATTCACTGCAAACCATTTGTTATCAGCAATTAAGTTTCTTGCTGATAAATGATTCATGACTTGAAAGCCCAGATTACTCACTTTTAACCATGGCAGAAATTCCCGTGTGATTATGAACGCCTGGGCTACGCATCTACTGCGACAAGCTGGAAACTCTGAATGTGTGAAATGACCAACCATTTAAATACAGCAAATAAGAACTCTTACATATATTTTTCATTCACAGTTTGTAGAAAATAATAACATATTTCAATTTCAATGTGACTGATGTGAATATAAACATAAACTGACTTCACTAGCAAATAAAAACACCAACTTTTGCTTTACTGGAGGCAACAGAACTAAAACAGTGTGACTGATATTCAGACCTGGCCTACTAATTAAAAAGGCTTGGAAGCAAAGCTCCGAGCTCCTAGTGCACTCTAGTTCACAGTAACTAAGGCTTTTGTCAGCCATTTGATGTAATCATTTATGGTGTTCAAAACTGTATTTTTCAAAACCCATTCAGACCATAAACCAGATGAGTCATGACCCTGTAACAGAAGGTAAATTATTCTCAAATATTTTATATTTGTGCATTAACACATGATTAGCCAAGAAAAAAATGAATGCCCAAGTCCAAGAAGTAACTGACAAAAGACTGAAGGGAAAAATGAGAATTCCTAATTTTATTATGGTGTAACCAGCTGTAAGGAATTACTAGTCTGAAGCACAGTGTGCAATTGTCTTATCCTAAACATTTACTAAAGCCTGTAATTCAGAATGATCCTGACTAGTGAAGTCACCATTGGCAAGCTATCATTTTTTCTTTCTTATTTTTGAAGAAGTCTGCATTTCTCACCAATTAGCACAAACATAGGCACAGCCTATGCACAGAAATGCTCAACATTTTCTGGAGGCTGTTATTTAGTTAGTGCCAGCTGCTTTGACTCTGAGATCAAAAGAGACGCAGCAAGTTCTGGACTGATCATATTTGATAGTTTGCTAAAAGCAGAAGAATTCCTGTTTGAGATCAAATGGCATCAATATGTCTTGTTTCCTAAATGCAGGGTGGAGTGCCTGCTACTTACGTGAGGATAGGTTGAAATAAAGAATTATCATGGTCTTCTGCAAAAGTGCTAAACACAACATAAGTAACTGTGCTAACTGAAAGGGAAAAAAACAGAGTAAGAGACTTCATAAATTAAACTACTTTTACACTATAATATTATGTACTATCAGGCAGCTGATTTTTTTGGGTGAAGAGGCTCATCAGGTGCCTAATAAGAGAAGATACTTGGCACAGCTCCATGGCCATTCCAACTGATGTCATGGTTAACAAGCTGGCTACCATACAAGGCCAATCAGGCTACTGGTATTCCACAATACTCACTAATGGCTTCAGCAGCTTAACGGTGCCAAACATACAGTGCCATTAATTAGGCAAGAGAGAGAAGGAAAAAACACCCAGGAAGGAGATAAGATGCCATTCACCTCCTGAGCAGCCCCTCAGCACAGCCTGCGGGTCCAAACTAGAAGAAAACGAGCAGACTGAGGAGCAACAGGAACGTTTCAGACCCAGCTCACAGCTCTCTGCTGTGGGAAGCTGTTCTGTGCCCCCTGCAGTGCCAGGGCAGAGGGAGGCTGACCCTCACACCACCACACACCTGCAGTGCTGCCCTGCACTCCCGAGGCCGGGATGTCCCCAGCCACGGGCAGCGGGAACTCGTCCTGCCTGCGCCGGCTCTTCTAAGCCACCACCAGCTGTGGTCATTGGCCCAGTGGGGAAGAAGCTGAACCAGGCTGATTAATGATAAAAATACTTGTCTTTTTTAAAATTTATTTCTAGTTCAAGGTGAATCACAACTTCCTGCCCCTCCCTTTCCCCTCCTGTGAAGACAGAAGTACTTCCAGATCAACATTTTTTTGTTTAAGCATCAAAAGTGTGACACATTTCAACTGCTGCTGATACAGGTTTTACAGTGATGACTGTCAAAGAGAGATTGATTGTGCAACTCCTTAAGGAGCAAAAAGGAAAAATCCCTCCTACAAATGAAGATAAACTTTTGGAATGTAAACAGGTAATACACACAATTACTGCATTACCAGAAGTATTATGCATTTAGTATTATGCATTTCTCAAAACTGAACATAACACTTTACAACACATATTTGATATGACCCAATCATAACTTGGAGACTGTGCACCCTGTAAGAGTAACCATGTACCCCTATAAGATAATCATTCCTGCCATAACTTACAGATACATACAGGATTGATGCCAAAGAAGGAGGGTTTTTAATTTCACCCATGCTCTGCTGATTTTTGATGCGTGGCTTAATTCACTCAATACATTTTATAAAGGTATATAAGCAGTTCTGATTTAAAGACCAGAGAGGTTTAAATGAAATTAACAGATCTGGACTGGTCAATATTAATGTCTTCATTAACTCAGATACCTTATTTATCCCTGAGCACCTTAAAATTGTTCCCCCCAAATCTCAGTCAAGAACATGTAACTATTTCACAAGAAGGTAAAACTGCATTTGAATAAATCTGTGACTTATAAATCCCATTTTCCTGGACTGATTTAAACAAAACATAACAAAACAAACCCAAGCCAAACCGTGTCCCCTCCCCTTTGTTTTTTACATATACTGCAATACCAGAACAAAAATTTCACCCTAACAAACAACATCACCTACAGACACACTACAGACTACAAAAATATTGCATAGGAGTGTCAGTGGGCATAGTCTCCCAACATGAGAGAAAATGCTAAGTTTTCTTTAAAACATTATGGCAACATTCTAATTTATTTTCCTTTTAAAAATCAAGTGGTTTCATTTTATTTCAAAATTGTACAAAATGGCCATGGCTGTTTATAAAAAAAAAGTCTCTGTCTTGAGAATATGTGAAGTCTCAGGTGCATCAACAAAAGACCTGGAACCATTCACAGTGCAGCGGAAAGCTTCTTTTGAGGCAGAAACTACAATTCATCTTTCTTCTTTCCTACTCTTTCATGATCTCTTTCTCTCAGGGTTCGCATGAAAGTGGTGAATCCAGACTCCTGGTTTTGAAGGAAGAAAAATATGGGTCATATTTTTACCAACAAGCAAAACAATGCATCAAGAACACTTTGAGCTTCTGTATCTCAGCAGAATATAAACCAAGGAGCAGTTGTTTAGTTTCTGTACCCCACGGCAGAACAGAAACTCAGGAGCAGTTACTGCTTCTGCATTGCCTTATCATACCATGCTCTGCTCCAGTGCTGCCCCACTGCAATGCAAGGGGAAAATATCCATGCACATCCCACATGTCAAACTTTGAAGAGATGGGACACAGATAAAAAGGCCCTAAAAACTCACAGGACAGGTAAAATCTGTCACTAGAACTGCCATTGATGCCTTCTTGTTGAAAACACTCAAAAGACATTTTCAAGCTGCCTTTATATGTTATTTGTGTCATTTTAAAAGCAGTTACTGGATTGTTTTTTGACTATACACACGCTTGCCACTCATCCTCTAACAGTTTTGATCACGATTTTCCTCCTTTTCCAAACATTCCAATGATGGAAATCACAGTTTGTTTTGTTTTTTTTAATTACTACTAAAATTATTATCAAAAATTTCAAACCTGGTTGCCTAGATGCCAACCTCTGTATTTCAACAACTTATGATTTAAGGCTGTTGAATGCTAGCAGCTTCCTTTTCCAAGGAAAGCTGTGAACACAGCTCTCAGGCATTTCAGAAGGCTCAGATGGGTGGAGATGTTAACACCTGTGTTGGAATACACTGAAGTTTTCTGGGCAAGTAGCACTGCTCCCACCCAATCTGACCATTTTTGCATTTAAACAATCACACAATATACCACTCAAAACTGGTGATGAAGAGGGAAAATACCAAAGGTAGAGAGCAACTAACAGAAGTCAAAGACTTAAAACAAAACAAAATAAACCAAAACCAAACCACAAAGCTTTTAGAAGGCTGAACAACAAAATGCTTTCCTAAAACTACTGACTGTTCTTCCACTGAAAATAAATGAAGTGACAAGCTTTGGCCATTTGTCATCTGGAGACATCTGGCAATCAACAGCCCCCACTAAAGGCACTGTGCTAAGCACTGCCTCCAGCATTACCATGATAAGAAATAACAAACCCTAATTCAATGCTGCACAAGCAGAAGATGGTAGGTCCCCAGAGAGGTGGAAGGGGAACAGAGCAGCCAATAGCAGAGAGATTGGGATGTTCCTGTTGGGTAGTTTTTACCCAAGAAAGGGTTGGCTGCCTATAGGGGATTTGTTAGTCCACTATCCAGCGTATGGATAAGTATCTCCCAACTGCTGTGCCTCAGAGCACTCCTGTATTGGATAGAAATTCTTTTTATCAGCCACCATGGATCCTTTCTCTCATATATCATTTCTCTAAGTATGGGTTAGAGATGCAAAAACTGCGGCCGAAGTCTTACTTCAATTGTTGGCTACTGCACCCATCTTTACTTTTAAGAAAAGTTCCAGAATTGGAACTAAACACAGTATCCATAACAACGGCTGGATCAGCACCATGAAATGGTAATTACCGGGGTCCAAGTATGCTGAAGAAAACTGGGAGGCAAAGCTCCATGAATACTTCCCCAAGATCCTGACTAACAGAGAACCTCAGAACCTGGCTTTTTAATTCATGCTTCTATATAATTTTCTGAGCTCTAAGAGCAGGAATAACTTTCAGGCAAGAATCTTTTTTCAAAATCACTGCATGGCTCAAAGACCCCAAGTTTTTCTTGCAGACCCCAGGCAATCAATGGCTGCTGAGGAGTAACCTCCCTCTAGGAGGTTATGGCAAAGGCAGCCCACAAATAATTGAATTGCTTCCTTATTTTCAGGCACTTTACAACCACTGAAGGCATTATGCCATTTCTGCCCCCATTTCTTGCACTCATAGCATATAATTAGCTGGCCACAGCAGGACAAAAGAATGAAACTTCAGCCCAGGGGTAGATGGCACAATTTGTCTTCCCATCCTGAGTGCCAGAGTGAATCTGATTCAGGGCAAATGAGGTATTTACTTTCCCCTAGTCTCCAAAGGACAGCTTTGTCCTGGCTATAAAACCAATGGTCTGTCACCATTTGGCAGCCTGGTGGACCTGTAACACGTTTGCAGTGTCCATGCAATCCAGAACTGACAGGAGTTAAGTCCTGTGTTTTCTGGCATTTCTGCCAGCAGCACATGCAATAAACCCTTCCCTTTCATTCAGTCCAAATTCACTCACAGACTTTAGCTTAAAGAATAAAATACACAAAGAGCATTACCAAATCTAATCCTTTTTCCTCTTCTCATGTTCCTAAAAATAGACCAAGTGTGTTCCTAATGCAGATATGTACAGGATTGTGGTACAATCCATGTAAGACAGCAACAGAGGCAGTTCAACATTCTTCCAGCATGGTAAAAATTCACTTGGCAGTTTTCATTTGCAAGGCAGGACAGGCAGAGGAGACTTTCCTCCCTGTACCAGGTGATGGCTCTTGCTTTCACTTACCCCTCGATCTCCTGTATATTTTTCCACAAATTTCCCATAGTTGTAATAGTTGAAGGTGGGGTAGCCATCAACCCCCTCCTGCTTACACAGGTCATGATTCTGTCCTTTGGCACAGTCCACTGCAGCGTAGGCGATCTGAAACACAAGAGATCACACTGAGGCAGAAGACAAAGCAAGAGCCCACTTCATGGTGATGCTGCTGCAGCTTAGCCTTAGCAATGTGAGAGGTCCAAGTCTTCTGCCAAACATGCAATGGCTTCTGTAAGGGCTCAGCTGTGGAGAGCAGAGGGTGGGCATCACCTGGCCTGTGCAGCTGCACGGCATGTTCAACTCACAGAGCAGAAAATCACCTTCCCACTGAGCTCTGCATTCAACTCCAAACAGGAAATCCAGAGGCTGGGTAAATAAAACCAAATCCAAGCACAGTGGTCATATCTCTGTCATGATGCAATATTTTTCTTCCACTTTGGTTTTAAGTGATGAACAGTGACAGTGGCTTTGGTGATGCTAATGACCCAGCTAACCCATCCTCCTTCCTGTGGCATGGCTAATGCTTGGAAAAGTTACCAAACATGGATGGTCACTTACACAGCCTATTCATAGATTAATGATTTCTACTCCAAATAGCTTTTCTAAACTCCATGCAGCTCTTCCAAGGTCAAATGGGGATGGGTAAGAGGCCAGAGCATTGTCTACCAAGCACTGCACATAGGGAAGAGGGCTGCTTGCTTACAGTCTCAGCCTGGGTTTGTATTTCCTTCCCTGTCTTTTTTCAGGCCTGTACATTATATGCAGCCATTAGCAAAATGGGCTTTGATTCCTTTTGAAACTTCTAGATGCTACTGTCACATAGACAAACCCTGAGTAGGAAGAGCCCGCCACACTTTCAGCCTGTTGGCAGTGGAGCAACACCCTCAGTCCCTGCCTGCTTGCACACAGGCAGGGTGAGGAAACACAGCCTCACAGCCCCAGAGCAGCAGCTCTGAACATTCAAGTCCTGACTCTCTGAAGTATTAAGGCGGGGCTGCCCTTAACAGTTCTGATGCTGAAATAAAATGTAATTCATAGGCTTCTACTCAAAGCAACTGAACCCTGTGCTGTGATCTCACCCTGACTGCTCCTGTGAGCAGCAGTTCGGGCTCTGAACGCAGGCTGCTCACACAAGCTCTGCCTTCACAGCCTGAGCCAGGCCCTGCTGAAGGGCAAGCACGTTAAAGTACAACAAAAAAACCAACAAAAGAGGAATGACATTTTGCAACTTTTTGGTGGGTTACAATTTATCAAGTGCTAATTTCATAGCAGACACATCTTAATTTGAAATTTCCATTCCATAAGCCTCCTCCAAACAGCTGATCAAAATACCTTTTGCTTGCATGACTTTAGGGCTGCAGTTGAACTGTGCTTCCGTAATTAAAAGATCACTTAATATTCCACAAAGCCCTCCTGTTTCATGGTGACACTGTCAAAATGAGAAAACCTGATCTCATTATCCTAGCAGTAATTAAAAGTGATTGGCAAAGCCAACTTCAGTTAATTTGCTTGTTTTGTTGTGGCTTTGAAAGCCTGACAAGACAATATTCTGTATGATCTTGCTTGCTCTATCTTCAGGTGGAAAGTACTAGATAAAGTGAACAGTGTTCTTACCTTAAATACCTGGGTTTTAATTTAAACATTAATAAGGCTATTACAGAACCAGGACTCTTGAGAGCTGTTGAAAACATGTATGATCCCTTTTCCCTTTATTTTTTCTTTTTGTAAACACAGACTCCTACACATTCAGGTCCAATTTAAATGAAAGGTTAGGAATAATAAACTGCAAAAGAGTTTCATCTAAGTATTTCTGCCTTCCTGGCCTTAGCAGCCAGCCAAAATTGAGAGATCTGTTGGCTACTTCTGTGTAAAGAAAGGCTTAGAATGGAGACAAACATTTATTTCATGACACAGCATGAAGGTAGAAAGAATACTGAAGTCCTGATTTCCTAAAAACTAGAAAAATAAATAAAATATTTTTTTTCTCACTGCTCTAAATATCACACAGAGAGAGATTACAGCCAGAAAAAGGGGAAGGTATGCAGGTACTCATCCAGATCTTAGTAGCTGGTTTGAGGCATGAAGCTGTTGTGACTGATGATCCATCTGTTCTTAGTGTCTTGGATATTAAGATTAGTTTTTAGTACACTGGAAGGAAGAAGGAAGAGAAGCTCTCTTTATCTGTACCTCTGGGAACATCTAAACTGGTACTGGCTGGAGCAAAGAGTCCAATTTCATTTACAAAAGGCTTTTGTGAGAACAGCCCCCAGTGAGAAGAGGGTGCAGTGCAGGAATGCAATGCTACAAGCCACTGTTAACCTTGTTTAGAACATCTTCACCTGCTGCCTCAGAACAGATGACTGATGGATGTTAAGGAGGTGGCTTCTGACAGAAACGCTCAGTAGCGTCCTTGAGACACAGCTCTCCTCAGCACATGGAGACCTAAGCTTGCCCATCTGTGCATCAGTTGTGCACACAAAGATCCCAGTCTAAGTCTGTCTGCAGCAGCCACATGAGTCCAATGCTGTGTCTAACAGGTCTAATGGCACATCTGGAACAGCATTTGGGAGACATGTCCATGGTCTGTCCTCTCTGCAATGCTCCTAATGCAAGCTCCCACACAGCCCCACCACTGCTCCTGCAAACACCATTTTGAGCCCAGCTCTTCAGAACATACACATTTGGTTGGTTTTACAGCCAGTGAGGGAAGAGGAATGGCGATTTTCAAAAGCCTTGTAACTCATACAGACGTGAGCAAAATTTCATAGAGAAACATCTGATTCCCAAGACTGTATCTGAGGCTGCATTTCAATGCCTGCTGCCAACAGTGGCTGAGTAAGAGTACTTAGGAGAGCTTGAGTGATTGCTTTAGAGTGGAAATGTTAAGGCAGCCTAAATATAGAGGTTGCTACCATCTCTGTGCATTCATTATCATAGCATCACAGTCCTAATTGTCTTGCCTGTCTCACAGCGGAAGATCAAATATAGTGCACTGAGAGAAAAGTGATACTGGAAAACACTCATAGCAAAACACACTTCTGGACTGAAGACCAATTCTTATCTCAATTCTATCAACTCCAGACAGCTGAATTCTGAGACACATCAGAATTTCAGCAAACAGCACTGATGCCCTTTGCTTCTTTTCTGTTTGTGTTTTCAAGGACTGTGAATACTGAGCTCCATTGCTGGTAGAGGTGTGTCCTACCAGAGTGAATTCCTGCATGGCTCTACTGAAAGGCTGCATGTAGAAAGATGCAGAGTCCTGGCTCAAGTGAGCAGTGATCCACTGTAGGGGGAGTTTCCCCCCATTCTCAACCCTCTTAGCAACAGTCAGCTTTTCTGCTTCACTAAAGAAGGAAACTGAGTCAGGAAAAATAACACCCCAAAAAACCTGTCTCAAAATGTGGATAAAGACTTCTGGAGAATATTCCTCTCAGAATTGATCTTCATATTCAGCTACCTGCAAAAAGTTACACAGAAATTCACTGGAGAGCACAGGCTAGCAAGACCTACATGCTTTGACCTACAAACCCACTAGGTTTATTCAACCAGAAACTGTAGACGTATTAAGCATAAGGTATCTGTGATAGGTGTCCAGGAGCTAAGACACCTGGCATCACCTCGCATGAATTCCCTCTCATGAAGAGGGAAAAACCCTCTAAAAATCTGTGAGAGAAAGAAACTGCTAACACTGGTCTAACGTTTATGTGTGTGTGTATATATATATATATATGTCCATTACGGAAAAATCCACTGTAACGGCTTTCAGAAGGCAAGATTGATTTTATGGAGATTTTGATTGTTAGGGCTAAATTTTAATTTCTTGAGCTTTCGTCTAACCAGAGGGGAAAATCCACTGAAAAAACATTTCAGGGAGAAAAAGCTGTAAGTGCTATATCTGCAACATGGACAAAACTCCATGGGATTATGGATTCTCTATAACCCAAAGCTCTGCTGCCTTAGATATTGACAACACATCATTATATACAAGTTCTTTCTCCAGAGCCAATGCTGTTCAGGTCTATCACCAGCCTGGTTCAGTAGCTGTAGCAGGAGTAGAAACGTTATCAAATGAAAAGATAATCAATCAGAGACTGTGGACCCCAGAGGAAGTTTCTTGGAGTACATCCAACTTTCTTAATTTTACAGGTAGTTCCTCACCACTGGTATGCACCCTATAATAATTAATAATATCAGGTGAGTATGTATAGTAATGCATAATAATGATAACAGCAACAACAATAACCCACAAAATAAGTATGCATTTTTCCATAGTAAGTATAGGTTAATAAGAGTCTAGCAACATCTGGGATGGGAAAATACCTTTACTTGAAAAAGGAATCCCACAACAATTTTTCACGGTTGTACCAAAAAACTGGGAGCTTAACTACAGGGTTGCAAACTTAACTCAGCAGGGCAATAGACCATGAGCAGTGTATGAGCAGCTCTGAAGAGCTCTGAGGAAACAGAGCATGGCATATTTTTCAGATGAAGAGGGCTGATCACAAAAGCTGAGCTGTTGCAAAAACCAGAACCTTTCATTTAGGTGCTTCAGTAGAAGTGGAGCTATGCTGAAAATGTGACCACTGATCTCCGTGTGCCCCAACTGTACCAGAAGGGTGATGTCTTATTTTGTTACCAAGTGTTAGAAGGAAAGAGAAGTACTTGCAGTATAATCTAATCATACATCATGAATCACAGTTCCCATCCAACAGAATTATGAAACAACTTTTTGCTCTAGAGGGATCTTACAGGTAAGAAACACAGTTACATTCAACAGTTCAAACAGCTGTGTAGAAAATTGAAAGTGGGATCCCATGACCTTCCAGGTAACTCCTCCTTTCTGTTCTTAAAGCTCTTTCTTTTTAACAGTTTGTCTCCCAGTCACCACGTGATGATATGGTAAAAATAACCCCTGCAATTGTAGTTGCTCTCCTGTTAAAATATGTACTGCCATACACTGGTTTATTGATTCAAGGAAATAAATCTCTGCTAGAGCTAATATTGACTTTTGTTATGAAAATGGAAGTGAATAGCTAACTGAATATTGATTTCAGAGAGGAATGATATTTGATAAGCTTAAAAAAAGTAAAAACAAAATTGCTGCATGGAAATAAATGCTTCCAACCAACATTTTTAAAGTATAATCAATTCCAGATGACAATTACCTGATTACTAGTAAAAAAGTCTGTTGTTGCCAAATGTCTTAAAAGCACCTATAAATATGACAGATGTGCATTCTTCCCTATGATTACTCCATAGGTTTCTATTGATATCACCTGTTCTGGATCCTGACAGCAGTTAGGGGCTGGTCTGCTAAAGCTTGTTGCAATGGAGCTACTGTTCTCAGAGTAAAAGGCCTTGCAAATGGGAGGTTCATTATTAGGTGCCCAGATGAGGCATGGCAGCATTAGAGGAGGTGCAGTTCATCAGCTGTTCTGAAAGCAGGCCTATTTGCAAAGGGGACATCCATTAGTGCACCATGATGTACAGTGCTAACATCACCATATTTAATGAGTCTAATTAAAAAGAAATTCAGCACATGCTTTTTAAGCAAACAGGCATCAAATTCCTTGCCAAACTAAAATATTAACTCATTTGGATAACTCTGCACAGTCATTTGATTGGTATAATAATTTTAAACTGTGATTCACAATACACATTGGGGACCCACCAGTTTCACTGCTGACTGGCAGCCCCCCAGTAACACCCCAGCTCACCCCACTTGCTGCACCCTTTCCAGCAATCTCTGCCACAGCTGTTTCTGTAGGAACTCACTAGAACCCAGCTGTGGTGCTCTGATTTGGGTCAATGCATTTGTACAGGAACAGTCTCCTGTGAAAATGGAAAGATTGGTCAAAGAGCAGTCCCTTTGCAGGAGTGCCAGAGATTTGTTACTGAGAGGCCTTGAGGAGTCAAGAGCTTTCCTTCGGCAAATCCAAGCTGGAACATCACAAATCAGTTCCTTCAAGCTGAGCTTTAGGATCAGCCAAAAGGCAGAATGCAGATTTTTTTAAAGATTTAGTTTTCAAGAAAGACTGTGGAGCAGTTACTGAACATGCCTTCCTGCTCTTCAATCTGTTCAGCAAAGTGACAACCCTCACATTTGCATTTTCTGACGTTCACTGGTCTCTGCCAGAACTTGAGCTGTGGGGCACTGGCCAAAGGCTTTCCCCTGGCAGCTATGTGCTAAGGCCACAGCGCCCCAAGGTAAGAATGCTCCAGATGGCTTTTTTTTCCCTTTTAAATAACTGAAACAATACGCTCACTGCCGCTGGAGTAGCCTCTCCACTGATCTGGTCCTACTGGCACTGAATTTCTCCAGGAAGATGGAAAGACTGGAGGCTCTGGTTTGTGGGTCCCAGCCCAAGCCGTGTTTTGCAGCAGCCACAGGACTGCCCCAGGCCAGCGAGCAGGCTGGGGATTCCCACTAAAACCACCAGCAGTGATGTGGCCAATGAGAGCTGACATCTGGGGCCAATGTTCTGAGCAGTGCATTTTTAAACTCCAACTCCAGCAGTGCAGATGATGAAAAAGTACAGAGCATTACACGCAGCCCTGGGGGAGGGGGGGCTCCTGCGCCAAAACCACCCCCTTGCAATCAATCTGCAGAGCCAGAGACACGTATTTAACAGCTTCAAGCTCTGCTCATCTTCAGAATTCCAATGTAAAGACTCAAAGTCTCCCAAAGGATACCTTTTAAGATACCATTTATAACCAATTCAAGGCTGGAATGTTTTTGATTGTTCTTTGGCTTCTGCAGGATTAAATGTTTAATTAAAAGACCCTTCTTTTAAAAAGAAGATACAGTTTAAATGCTACCATACTCTGTTAAGTGAAAAACTTTTCTCCAGGGAAAAACAAAAGGACACTACTACAGAAATGAAGTAGTGAAAAGAAACTACTACTTAAAATGAAAATTAGTAATCTTGCCCTGTTTTTGAAAGAATAAATACTTCCTTCCTCTTAAGCAGTGATTTTACTGAAGTTTGAAACCCTACAGAAATACAAATTAGTTTGAAGGCTCAGTCCAGTTTGAAACATGGGAATATGCCCGGTGCTGCTTCTGGGAACAGCAATGTGCCCTTCTGAAGTCTAAAACAGGTTTGTTTTCTTTTCCACAATGGCACAAGCTGGCAGCAAGGAGCACCTTGGCAGGTTATAGCTGTACACAATTAAACAGGGGCTCCCAACATAATCAATCCCTGGCACTTTCATAAGTCATTGGGGTGGAATAACACCATTCTCCCTAACTGCACACACCTCTTTAAAACTCTACCAGCCTTAATATTCCCTACTGGCTCTCCTGTTCCAACTCATTACATTTTATATCTCCCCACTTCAGCCTTAAACTGAAGTCAAGAGTTGCAACCGTCAATCATGCTCCGCTCTTGGAGTCCTTTCATAACCTGCAGTCTGAAGGAAAAGCTTCCCAGGCCTGCATTTCCCACCACCACCCTGTCCAGCTAACTGTGCCATGATTCAGATTGCTTGTTAATACATCCTGGGGCTCTAATAAGCAAGTTTCACATTGTTTGGTACATTTGTTTCACCTCCTCTGACTGAAATTTTAATGAGTTTAGGAAAGAGAGGCCACGTTGGGAACTACCAGAAAAGTGGGAAAACAAAGATACTTTCTCAGAGATCTTGGAAACAAACAAGTAACCAAAAGGCATCTGAGCAAACTAATTTACAGCAGTAGGAGAACTAAAAGCTGCATGCCTATGAATCTTTGTGTGCCAGAGGGCAGAAGTGATGGACTCCTAATTTATGCGGTCAGTGATACAAGAATGATTTGTTTCTTGCCAATCTGATGCATTTTCTGTGAGTTACAGAACAGATGAGAGGAAAAGAAAAAAAGTTACAAAAATTCTTCTGTTATGGAGTACAACTGTTACAAAATTACCTCTTCATTTAGAATATAGAATAGGATTAACTATTTCAGTTGGATGGGACCTACAAGGATTATCTAGTCCAGCTGCCTGACCAATTCAGGCCAAAAGTTAAAGCCTGTTGTTAAGACATTGTCCAAATGTCCCTTAAACACTGACAGGCTCAGGGCATTGACTACCTCTCTCAGGAAGCCTGTTCCAGGGACTGATCACCCTCTTGGTAAAGAAGTGTTTCCTACTGTGCAGTCAGAACCTCCCTGGCACAGCTTTGAACTATTCCCGTGTGTCCTGTCATTGGATTCCAGGGAGAAGAGCTCAGCATCTCCCTCTCTGTTTCCCCTCCCGAGGAAGGTGTAGAGAGCAATTTCCATATTGAATTGCCAATCTTTTCCTTGCCACACCTAAACACAAAGCAATTGTGAAGTTGGAACAAATTCAGAGATCAGAATGAAATACGGTTCACTGAAAGATAACAAACAGGTTCCTAGCTAGTTATCTGGTTAAATCCAGGGGCTCACGCAGTTTTTTTTAGATCCTAGATCTGCATGTGCTCAGTTAAAATGGTTCAGCTGATGCAAGGAAATTACCCAGTGTGATTCAGCCATCGGATGTATTTTCAAGGCAGAAGCATCAGGGTCCTAGAGGAATATGCTGGGCTCAAGTCAGCCAATTTACAGAAATATATTATATTTTGTACTATGCAAGCAAGGATTAGTTATATGATTGAGGTTTTCAGGACTATCACACAACTTGTGGTTTCTCTACATGCACCCTAGCAGCTGACAAAAGTTGAAGGGGAATGGAGATGATGTGAATTATCTTTATTTAATCCCTCAGTGAGAAAGAATTGTGTTTCACTTCATACAAAGTAACTCTTACACAAAGACTTAAACATAAAAGACAGCAAATTAGGGAAAACAGAACAGGCAGGAAGTGTAACTCAATTTGACCAAAAAAGATGCAACCCCTATGATGCAGATACATTTCTTTTAGTGTAACAGGAATTTTATCTACAAACCTATCACCTTATCAATAAGCAAAGCCTATAAAGTACAAATTATGGAAAACATTCTTAAATATCCCAGAAATAATTAACAGCAAGTTACCTTGCGATCTTCTTTAAAGACTTCAGCAGCAGTTGTGAAATGTGGAATGGCATTTTTACAGTGGGGACACCCTGTTTGACACAGGAAGAAAAAGACATCATAAACTTTAGTTGTAGTAAGGATACTGGGACAAACTCAAGACACAAGGTGAATCAGTGGAAAATTTGAATTAAAAATCATCCAGTTCTGGGATGAGAAGGACAAAGCATGTGTAGACCATGTGTCAGCTACATGAAAGTAAGCACATGTTTAAAATGTCTCTGACTTCAATGAGTTTAAGTGTGTATTTACAGTTACACGACATCCCATGTAGGGGCCACGGTGCAGGGGGCTTTTTTCTACCACCAGTCCCCCAAGGGCATTTTAAGACCACCAGCCACAGACAGACCATTGCCCTGTTCTGTACCTTCTGGTATTGCCATGTAGGTTATCACTGCTGTTGCCACAGCTACCAGCTACATTTGGGCATGGGAATAAAGACAGCACAACTGGGAGCAGAAGGAGGTTGGAAGTTGGAAAGGAAGCTGCTGGGAGCCTTGGTAAGTGTTTGGAAATGGCCTGTGTTAAAGCCAAGCCACTGGGAACATAAGGGAGGGGAAGAGAAGCAAGTCCAATAGGCCAGACGTCTTTCACGGATGGAGAGCAGATGTCCAGTCCCAGGTCAGGATGACTGCTGCTGGCCTTCCTAGAGACCTTCCTGCTGTTCACCACAAATGGGCAACCCCTGAAGAGTTTTACAGATACAGCACACAGGAACACAGAGCTTTGTATGGGAGATGGGCTGATAATTTTTTGTACCACTGCAGCCTTGAACAAAAGGCCAGCTGATCCCTTGCTTTAATATACACTGAATTTACTCAAACATTTCAGAAGAAGTCACAGAAGGGAAACTAGAACTGCTGTCTTGATTCAAGGTCTCGATGTGAGTGCTCTTAATTCAGAAGCAATGTCTACAAATTATTGTCTATGAATAATCTATCAAAACATCATTACTATATTAAATAAGGCTTTGAAAAGGAAAGTACCTGCAGATGTGTAACAAATTACTTTTTTTCAAACCCAGCACAGAGGCTGATCCCAAGCAAAGACTCAGGACACTATTTTTTGCTTAGATGTATATTAAAAAAGGAATGGACACACTTCAGTCCAGACTGTGTAATGCTGATGAAGGAGTTCATCCTGCTATTATTTCTGGATAGGAACAGAAAAATCACAAATGAGTTGCTCACAAGCACCAATTACACCAATTACAGCTTATGCTACTGTTGTTTACCAGTATTTACATGATGATCAAGTGTTACTTTAAAGTCAGGACTGAACAAATGCCCTCTTAGGAGACTTGCAGCCACCCTCCTAAGCTACACTCACTCTTTCAGCTGACAAGAAAAATAGTATCTGTGCATAAACACTGCACACCCCTTTCCACAAAGGAAAGGCTGAATACCCCTTTCAGCTTTACCAAAATGTAACTGCATTGCTTACAAGCGCTGCTTTGAATTTTAGAGCATTTCTTTCTTTGGAATAGGATTCTGAAAGCACTGCAGTGACACACCTGTGTAAATACACTGAGAGTCTGTGCAGTCGCTAAGAACACCAGAAAGTCAAGGGAACGTTTCCTGGGAAACTGAGGCACTTCTGTAAACCCATCTTAATGGCTTCAAACTCTTTCTGCAGCACGATGGCAGCTATCCTGTGGCAGCTATCCTGTGGCAGCTGTGTTTCAGTGTTCTACAGCTTGCAAACTATTAACCTTGTTGAGTCGTTCAGCATTTGCCTGGGAGAAAATGGTCAAGAAAGAAAAGGAGGAGAAGGAGGAGGAGGAGGAAGAGAAGAAAGAAGAGGCAGAGGCTAGGGTTTCAGGCTGCTCCCATGTCCATCAGCCCACTTTGGTGACCCATTTTCTCTCTTACCACTTGTCTGTCCTGTCTGCCTGATACTGAAGAGCCTGCAGGTCAAGCCTGCCTCCTAACACATCTTGGATAATTTCCTGTACTGTGGGGGACTGCCTTGGTTGACTTGTTAACACTGCTCTACACAAATAAATCAGAACTGGTGACAACATCTAAAAAGAACTTCAGAAACAAAAAATGGATAAAAATCAGGCACCTCTAAAAGAGGAATACTTGTTCTTAACTACATGCTGCAGTTTTTTTGGAAAGCACTTCCAACTGTTACACTAAAACATAAAGGCTCCTAAAAACTTAAACCCTTCAGGTTTCCTTTTTTTGCTTATGATCTTGAGCTTGGAATTTAGATTTCACGAAAGAACATCTTAGACCCTCAATAAAAGATATTTCGGGACAGTAAGGCCTCTCTCAAAGCCTCTAGTGAAGTTGTAGCAGAAGAGCTCTTCATGAGCCCCACTCCTCAAGAAAATCAGAACACAAATAACAAGCATATTCTTCCACACAAAAATACCAAATCTGATACCAAATCACGAGAAGTTACCTTCATTTACCCATCTGAAGCTCCATCCCTCCTCCCTTCACTTCTCTCTTGGCCCAACCTCCTTTCTTTACTGCACTGTGCTCGCAAAACTAAAACACAACCATATGGCTTTTGGCAGAGTTGCCTCCACGTCCAGTAGGCATTTTGTTAGCCTTGGACATCCATCCACGGAACAGATGTGAATGCTACACTGAATTCCCGAGGAGTTTCAAGGAGTCACTGAAAAAGGGGGAAGGAGCACATCATATGGAACAGCAGAACTTCATCTGTTACAACTTAGAAGGATTGCCAAATGCAGCAAACACTTGGAAGTCACCCAACCCAGTCATTCTATTTAAAGCACACATGCCAAAAAAAATAAAAGCAGAGGTTGATGTCTTCATTTTGACAGACGGAAAACTTGTTCTCCCCATTCCCTCTTAGCACCCACTATCACACATTTATTTTAAGTGTTAACACTATCTTCTAGATTCGAAAGTGCAAAGAAAGGAAATGTACTGAGCACAGTACATGAGGATAGGAAGTGTGCAGCCTCCTTACAAAGGGTTTTTCAGATGGGCTGCAATGGAAAGAGATTAAATTGGTGGCATATGAAGGTGTGGGTAAGGCGTCAAGAACCAAAAAGTCCTGCCCCTTCTCAGTCACTATGGACTAAACAAGTGGGAAAATTCATTTTCGTTGAATAATTTGGATCCTGTGGTAAGCACACAGACTTCCTGCAAGGATAACAAGTGGAGTTTTAACTGAGCAGCATTGAAAGCAGCACTTCTTGGAACAGAGCCTTCTAACACAGATTCAGGGCTTTGCTTTAACAATTTTCTTTTTTCGTTTTTACAACAGTGTCAAATTTGATCTCAACAGGGTTAAGAGCAGATGTGAACTGAACAGTAATTTCCTGTGCCTGACTTGAGAAATGTGAAAGAAACCTGCTCCTGAAACATCCAGCCTTTCCACAGGATCCCAGTACTGGCACTCAAAACCTCTAATCACTCCTGCACATCTCAAGATAACTCCATTTCCTAATGCAGAAACACAGTTGCATCACCCAGTAGGAAAACAAGAGTTTGACATCTAAGGCACGTGCAGTAGCATGTGCTGAGGCCGTTCCCTGTTCTCAATCAACAAACAATATATTTAATAGAGCTCTGGCCAGGCACTCTCACCTCTGTGCTCAGAATTTGGCTCTCTGGAGGACCCCCCATACAGTCCATGGTGGCATCTGCTCTCCCTGACCTGCCAGGGCACAAGGGCTGCACGCTTAAACCACAGGTCCCTGGATCCATGTGAGAACACCTGCAATCAAGGAGTTCTAATGTTCTGTTTGCCTTTGTGCTACAAATCAAAAAATTTACACAAACCCAGTATTTTCTACAAGGTTTTTCTCCACCATTCCTGTTGTAAAGTTGGTAGGAGCCAGGAAGGCACACTGTGGTACAGTCAGGGCAGGCACCATCACATTCCTCACCCTGAAAACCAAGCAGTTCTCGACTGATCCAGTATATGAGAAATACAGTTTCTCTGGGAAAAATTCAAGAGGAATGGCTGATGAACAGCAGACAAGGGAAATCAAGCAAGCAAGCAAGCAGGCTTCACTCAGAGCCATTACCACTGAGGGGAGAGGGAGTCAGATTAAATCTCTTCTAATTAGAGAAGCATTTAAAGGAAAGCTAGTGGGTCTTTGGGGAGATAAAGAGGTGGAAAATATATAACCCAGTTTATTTTCCATGGACTGGATTTACTGATAGCAGGAACAACCTCGAGGTACAGCATCTTCTCTGGGTATCTTTGAAGAAAGACCCAATGACCCAGCATTGGTTTGGGCACAGAAAGATGCTGGAGCTTCATTCTCATGGAAACACTGCTCTGAGGGCTGTGAAGAAATAAAGAACTGCAGGGTTGAGCTCGATGTGATTTCCAAAATGATGCCACAACACATTTGTTGCATGATGTAAAACAAAGATATCACATGAGGAAATGGAAAAACTTAACTAAGTGCTCACATCTTCTTGTGAACTGATTTTTTGTTTTTTAAACAAAAAGCAGACTGAGGAAAAAATAATATAAACCCATTTGTCATGTAAGGTAAGAATGACACAGAATTGATATGACGTGGTAGCAATTTGATAAGTTTTCAGACATCATATCCTGTGAAAACATCTTCCATAATTGCAGGATCCCATGGGATGCAGAAGGGATGCAAAGAGGATTTCAAAGCAATGAAACAATCTAGTGAATAACCTACATGTTTTTATTACATTCAAATGGAGAATTTTTCATTGAAGGGCTTCTTTTTTTTAACCAATGAATTGTTTAGAGATGATAGTGAGTCAAAAGTAAAACTTAAGAGATTCTTAAAACTTCAGTGTACAAAGGTATTAGGACCAGATAGCAATTCTAAAGATGTCTCCAGAGCAGTGCATGAAACAGATGCACCGTGTTGTACAACACTCACCTCACTACATTTAAAATAAAATTGTGGCAAATTTTCAGGATTGCCTAAAGTAATCAAGTCCTCTTTCCAAAAACCACAGGTTTCTACTTCCTTAAATATGAAAAAACATCCTTTAAGTTACTTCATGCTTTGTTTAATTTGAAACTACAAAGCCCAGTGATATAATATAACCTCTCTACAGCTGAACAGTACAAGGTTAATTCAGTTTCCTTAGAAGAGTGAAAGCTGTATTAGCATAGCACACAGAAGGAAGGTGAAGCTGTTTTTTAATGAATATAAATCAAAAGCTAACAATTTGTACAAAATAGATAAAGGAAGCAAGTGGACATCAAAGCAGTATCTACAGTCAGCAGAGGTAATAATGATGTTTTAACTATATAAGGGGCTTTAAATGTATTAGAAGCAAAAGAAATCCAAACAATGCTAGCAATGTAGCTTTGAAAGAAAATGATGGAGTTGTCAAAAGGAACTTCACTGAATATATAAATTAAAATAGTAAGTAGGTGTGGAGAGGGCCTCTATGCCTGGTACCTCTGAAATACTGTTTGCGGTTCTGGGCCCACAAATCAACAATGAGTTCAAACTGGAGGGGGCTCAGAAGACCCATAAGAAAAACATCAGGACTGAAAGACGTGTTTCATGGCAAAGGGAGTCAGGAAGCACAGTGTGTCAACAGCTTAAATCCAAAGATTAAGAAGTGATAGAAATCGAGAAAAGTCAGTCTCTAAATTTCATTATAACGAGCTACTCAAGCTGCATGCCAAGGGCTGAGTAAGCTCCGGAGCTGGCTGCGTGCTGAAGCCAGTCAAATTTAGATGGAAATTCATATTCCCCATCACTAGTGATTTTTAGTCTGAAAGGAAATGGTGTTCTAAAAGAGATGCTTTCACACAGTGGCTCTCTACCTGATCAGAAGGCAGCTGTCCTTGACTTGCATCACTGAGCTGGGACTGCTACAGCAGTGACATGGTCTGGCAGTCCTCGTGTCACCATCTCCAAGCAGCCGGAGCTGCAAGAGGCCAGCACTGCCCGCGGGTCAGGCAAGGACGACAGCCCCTGCCAACCCTAACCTGAGCATCCCAACTAAAACACTACAGCAGCACAGATCAGGCATTTGGAGTTCAGAAAGCACTACCTTATACATTCTGCCCATCATTAATACATAATGTTTTATAACCCTACCCATGTTGTTGCCGTGCGTGCTTTTAGCATCTTGTACATAATAAAATCTTGATAAATAAAGTAACAAAGTGGTGTGCATATATTTTACATGAGTTTTTCTTTCAAAGAGATAGTTTAAACACACACACATTTTAATGTAGACTGCTTTCATATTAAATACACTAACCTAAACTGTCAGTACTTTCATAACAAAGTCCTGGCCAACTCCTTAGAGGAGATCTGAAAGCCCAGTGATTTGTGAGACCGTGGCATTTGTGCTGTCTGTGCTCTACCCTCAGCATGAGAAAGGGCTCTGTTCCCCCCTCAGCCCCCAGCTTCCTTTAGTACCTCTCAACGGGTGATCTCAAATGCTTTAACTAATATCAATTAATTACGCTTCAAATTGCCCCTAAGAGAGACAGATGTGATTATCCCCCTCTGTCATTACATCCAAGGTTAAATAGAGTCAGGAAGAGGTTAAGTGACTCTCAGGGTTCACAATCCTGCCTGACAGGGAGCCGGGCTGCAAGGTGCTGACTCCATTTGTTCAGCTGCGCAACCATCAGGGCCTCAGAGGGCTCAGCACGGGGCAGGATGGAGCCCTCAGCGTGCAAAGTGCAGAGCAGAGAATGACTTTCCAATTCCCCATCTCTGCTTGAAATCATCACCACTTAAATAACAGGGGTAGATAGTGCCCTCCGTTATTGGTTTTTAAATGGCTGCAATTCTAAGCAAGTGCAAGCAGCAACCCTGCACAGCTATCAAAGCCAGCCCGGGAGCTTGTACACCGCAGAATCAAGCAAAGCCTGTTTCCACTTCAAGAGTTCCAAGCAATTAACTAGAATTAAAACAAGAATATTACTTGGTCAATCAAGGAAAGACAGGCCACAGACAGTAATTGCACAGATAAGAGCTGAAAAAGAGTATACTGCTTAAACCAATGCAATTCATGTGGCTACAGGAGTTATTGAATCCACAGGCAGATTTCAGAAAGGCATTTGGAGATGTTACTGAAAGGTTAATTCACTTTGTTTTACCAGGAGAGAACTGGAGGGCCTTTTAATTGAATATCTGGACCCAAAGCTCATTTGATGACATGGCCTGACGCCACAGTATAATCATATTTCTAAGACATAAGATATTAGTAATTGAAAGAGAGGGATTTTTTCTTTGATTTGAAAAATGTTATGAGGTTTTCAGCTAAGCGTCAGGTCAACCAAGGCTTGTCTTACTACTCTTAACAACAAGCACACTACTCCAAATTTCACAGCCTGCTGGTGGATTTTGTTGATTTTTTTCCCAAGCTATCTGGACTCTTATTTTGTAGCACTTTGGAGGTATACAAACAAGACAAAACATACAAAATCCAAATTATTTTGAAACCATAGCCATGAGACATGAACAATTGCAACAGCAGCAACAAAGTCATTGGAACAGGTCAAATTGCAAAGTGAGGAGAATAAAAAGACTGCACAAAATTCCTGGACTGTTTTATCCACTACAAAAAGCAAGGATATGACTGACTGCAGTGAATTACAAATGACATGCCAGCACTCAGCATTTGGCAACAAGCAATCCTTTTGAGATGGAAAACTGTACAGCAAGTGACCTCTGGACAGAAAGGGTTAAAGAGCAACAGTTACACCCAGAACAAACCTGAGTGCCAGTTCCAGTTCCTGCATTTTCCATTGTGTCACTGGCCTGTGTAGCTCAAACCAAGCTAGCAGCAGCAGTTAACCAAGTCAGCATCAGCCCTGGTTAACTGCAAACACAGTTATAGTGCAAATGAAATAATTTTGCCATCTGACACACCAGAAAACATAACTAATAGAAGATACACTGCTGACTTAGCAACAGCAAGTAGAGCACTGGAATTTCAGCTGTGCTGATGCTTAAAAGCAGCTCCTGTTCAGACAGTGTTACACATCACCAAAAAAAGCATCTGTCTTATTGGAAATGGGTTTTGTAACAGTGCATAAGGATAGGTGGCATATTCATAGTCTCCTAATGTAGTACCCACAGTGACACTGCACCAACACAACTGTGTGTCTGCGGGGAGAGAATTCCACAGGGCAAGAACATGCACTTCCCTCTTCCCTTCTCACAAGCTGGAGCTGTTTATATACAGGCAATATTCTGCACACCAAATCAAGCAGCTGTAACACTTTAGGGTTACAAAACAAGAGGAGCTGGATCACCCCAACAAGTTTTAGTTTAATGCCAGCGCCCCACCACAGCCACCTCTGAGCACTCTGTGACAGTTATGCACAGCCTGGGGAAGCACCTCAACTTCTGAGTTGAGAGCAGGTCAAACTGTTCTCTCGGTGCTAATTATTCTCCTCAGCACAAACACTGGGGCTAAGAGCAGTTCTGCCAGCCTGACTGCAGAGACCACTCTATAAATCCATCCTCTATCAAACCCAGCCCGTTAAGGGGCTCTGTGGCATCAGCACTATTTACACAGGAACGCACCTCGGTAACGCACCCGTAACAAGAGCACCACGGATGCAGGAGAGAAAGCAGTTAGTGGCAGAGCTAACATATCAAAATTCTGCAGTGCCAGCCCACACAGGATTTAAAGCCTCATTATCAGAGGGTCCAGACCTCACCTCTGCCTCCGTCAACAACCAGAAAATCCTTCCTGCAAGGGTTTTTGCCTTGAAAGGGATTCTTTCTGTTCAGCACGTTTTTAATAATTTTTTGATAGCTTAAGCTTCATTTACAAACACGCACATTTTGTTCAGGCTCTTTGATACAGCCTCCTAATCAAAACTTAACAAGATGTGCTTGCAAGTGACAGGAAAACCTCTTGGTGGGAGTCAATCCAAGGCCATCGTGGGACACTAAATTCATCTGTGCTGCTGCTTTGCTCCGCACATCTGAACTCATAAACTCAATTGTCAAGAATGTTCTCCCCCTCTGTGCATACTTTGCACAGAACTATGTCACCCAAGTCTGCTGAGTGACCCAGCAAAGACCCAGACTGCTCATCTCAGGCCCAGCAGTCACAGGCTGAGGCCTCACAGCCAGTAAAATTTGCCATGTTTTGCTACAGCAGTGCAGCTTAGCCAAAACACAGCATTATCTCCCCAAAACTGCCTGTGCAAAGGCTGAGATATGGTGCAACCAGCCTTGTCCAAGCTTGCTCCAAAAAATAGGAAGGATGAAAGAGAAACATTACTGCTTCCTTCAGAACAGCTTTCTGACGACAGCTTGGGTCCCAGGGCTGGAGGAGCACACTGCCCTCCTGGCTGTCAGCATTAATACCTAAAAACCATATGCACCCTCTGTGCACACAGTGTGACCCACTCTGGCAAGGACTCTCAGCCAGCTGCTTTTTGTCATTGTATATTCCTTGATGCATAACTTGGACAGAAGAAACCAAGCAGTTTTTGTTGTGAAAACACAGAGAAGGAGCATACCAGGATATAGAATAATTAATATTCTGAACAAAGTTTGTGGATAAAATGAATGCAGGTTTGCTTAGTTCTCAGCATTTTGTGCACTCGTGATGAAACACATAGGGGTGGGCAGGACTCATTTAGTCAGATCCCTGTCTGATTTCTTACTGCTGAAGAAAGTCCTACCTGATTTTCCACTTACTTCTTAATGCTGGCCAGGAGTTGACCCATCAAGCAGCAGTGATGTAAATATTCCTGCTTTACTGTCTTTGTTTTACATCAGAACAACACACAGGTACCATCTCCCACAAACAGCTTAGACCAACACACAGCCTTTTAATGGCTCAAACAACATCCCAAAGTCTTCTGGGATTTTATCAGGTGCAACACAGATTAGGCACCTTCATTCACCTCTTCCAGCCCTGAAAGAAAAACTCTACAAAAAAGTTTAAGTGAAGAACCACGGAGGCTAATGTCTTTAACTGCACACATCCTCTTGCAGCAGTACAGCCACTTGCTCCATCCAAACACCTCATTAAAACCATCCTCAGGATGGTTTATTTCTGGGTGTTTTCTGGGTAACCCCCGTGGGTCAGGCTTCACCAGAAAATAACTTTTTCCAGCTGATGAAATTAATTTCCAGTGAAGTGAAAGTTTCACTGCTGAACACAGAACCGGAAATCAGCTCCCAGCAAAGCATTTATTAAAAATACCCATTCTGCAAACCCTATTGAGTCCCACAAATTGAGGCCATTTGGCAAGTTAATAACATTGGCAACTGCCACCCTTATGAACCATTAAAAGGGAGCACTTTCCCCCAACTACTTCCCATTGCTGCTGAAAGTCTTTATTTTTTAAGAGTGCTTATTAACTCGTGTTTTGACACTAAAAGTAGAAACTGAATGAGTTTGCTCAGTGCTGAGTCCTGCCATTAGAACTGACTGATCTAAAAACAGAGTGCCCTCCCCCCCATCATTTGGACCTGTTAATGACTGGTCTATTATATATTATTCCTTTCTGACACAGTTGATTCATTTGTAGTCTCTTTGGAAGCAGCAATCTCAACCAAAAAATGACACAAATGTGTTTTCATGTGTTGGTCTCTCATTCTTATAACTCAAAAGTGGACATTTTCTGTTTCTGTGCAAGAATTAGCAGGGGATGTTATTAAGACTTTCCTGTTTAGAGAAAATCAGAACTGGATGAGAAGAGGGAAAAACAACCCACACCACAATCAACAAAACCAAAACCCAAACCAAATAAAAACCAACTGTGTATTTCAAACTCCAGTATAACTATTCCTAGAAATACAGCATTGCTGTGTTGGAAGGCACTTCTGGAGATCTAGTCTAACTCCCTTGCTCAAAACAGGGTCAACTACAGCAGGTTGCCCAGCCCTGTGTCCAGCTGGGTTTTGAATATCTCCAAGGATGGAGCCTCTTGGGTCAACCTGTTCAAGTATTCAACCACGACCACAGTAAAAAAATCACCACTTCCTCTAAATGTTTAAGCAAACTTTCCTGTGTTTCAATTTGAGCCCATTGCCTCTTGTCCTGTCCCTGGTCACTGCAGAGAAGAGTCTCACCTAGCTTCAATCTCTTTTTTTCCCCCTTAATTCTTTTTGAGTAATGCAGCAAAAACACCTCCAACTACAAAGACATTATTTACTGGAACTTTTGGTACCCTTTGTGATTCTGACAACTAATCACAACCAACTGCTTCTATTTTGCAGTTTTCAGTGCTACAGTAGTAGGAGGTTAAAATTTAATGCATTGTCAAAGTCAAATCTCAATTATCTGGAATAACGGAGTGGAGAGAGCACATAAAAGTAAAAATGCAGATAAAACACATCCAGATAAGCTATATGAACAGGGAGGACATAAGAGAAAGAAAAAGAAAAGTCAGGGCGCTGATCCCAGAAGAGGCACTGATGCCAACGGGTCAGTCCAGGACGCCTGGCTTTAGCGCTGTGAGCCTTGAACCAAGCTCTGGCTGTAGAGCACAGACCTGCAGCCACTGCCCTCCTGACCCTGGCTGCGTCAGCACTGCAGTCTAATTGCTCTTGTCCATTTGGCTCACTTCCCAATATGGTCCATAGCCCCCAAATCCCGATCATCCACGTACCAGGCTCTGTGTGCACACCAAACCACGCTCAGACTAGTTGTCTCCTCTCCCCATTTCTGGATAAAGCCAAACAGTTATAAAAGAAAACCTGGAGTAGCTGATGGAATCCAGTACTCCAAGGACTGGATGAGGGAAAAAATACAGACATAAATCCCACAAACTCTCCCCAAAAGCTTCCCAAATGCTCGTGCATTAATCCTACTGCTTTCAAATACTCCTCTAACTCCTCACAGCACACACACCTGTGGCTTCATGCTTCCCTTCTGCAGATGGTATCGTCTTCCTCTTATTTTAGGCATTTTGAACTTAAAGACACATGAGTGGGAAGACAATTACATCTTCAGAAGAGCTGCACAAGGGTCCAGAGAAGAGGTGGGCCAGGTGCTGTGCAGCTCAGATGCCAGCAGCCTGCTCCAGGTCCTATCCCTGAGTAGCTCTAACACGTCAGCCCACACTCCAAGCCTGTGTGGCATGGTACAGACCTACCCAAAGGACATCTGGATGAAGATCTGGTCCCAGGTCATTACTGGCACAAGTAGCACTGGGTTTTCTGCAGCAGGCACTTTTTCCCAAGTCAGTATTGGGAACCTGCCTGTATTCCTGCCTCCTGCCGCAAATCAGTCATTACAGCACACACAGATGCCAGCAGGCAGGAATGGGAATGTGAAATCAAGATCTCTGTGGGTGTCAAGTCCACAGGAGCGGACTTTTTCCCCCAGTAATTTCAAGAGTTTTGATTCCAATTCTCAGTCCTTAAAATATTCCACAGGCACGAGGAATAACCTTTATGCTTCACCCATATTCCAGGAGACAGAGTAATGAGTTCCCTATCTTTTCCATGTGGATGTAGTCTTCTCTTCCAGGGCTAAATCACTGTGAAGCACCGTTCAGTACCATTAAAGCCCTGCTCAGCTGTCCTGAGTTATCGGCACAGCAGCACATTGGTGGTTCTCCTATACATATTAAGTAATTTGGACAGGAAGCTGCCACAGAAAAGCCAGCTCTCATTTTAATTTGCATCTAAGATATATATCTGTGGCCTTTGCCTAAAGGTTTGCCACTCTAGCTGAAAGCTTGACAAAGGTCAGAATACTCAACTTTCTGCTTTAAATTCTAATGACAGATGAGAGATACATTTCTTACCATAAATATTTATATATAAACATACTTTATATATGCATGTATACACACCCCCCCAATCTTAAAATATCTCAGCATATGTGTAAGTGTAACAAATACTGCCACAGAGTCACAAGTGAATGGAGTAGCATACTGTGAGTCTACCCTCACCCAAGATGTGGATCTGAATAGAAAAAGAAAATTATTTGAGGTAATGGGACCTTGAAACTTTAGCAGTGTTCCTTCTGCACTAAAATAAGCAAGTTAAGATTAATTGGCAGTGTAAGCTCCAAGAGGTCTCAAAATTGAGAAAATGGTAAACAGAAGCTAATCTATCAAATTTATCAGGAGGCCCATTATCACTCTAAAAAGCTGAAAAAAGCATAGTGATTTTAATCATTCTAATTATTCTAGTGCATTAATGTTTATGTCATAGAAAACGAAGATTTAAAATATTAATCTGGTGCTTTTCTCTGCACCCAACAAAGCGCAGGCTCATTGCACTCCCTGTGTGTGCCTGCTTTCTGCTTTGCTCACAGACATTTCCACATTTAGAGAGAACAAATCTGACAAATCAGAAACTGTGCAGGACCCACGTACTGACACCGCAACAGCAACGCTGTCTTAGGAGTCACGGGAAGGCCAGACGGGGTTCCAGTTAACACCTCTTGGTCCTGTATACAGGTGGTCTCATGCAGCACTGTGTCAAAAACAATGCCAAAATGTGTCTGAAGTGCAGCCTCGAAGGACCCAACAGTTTTACATCATGCAAGCCTTGCTTTTACAGCCTGCTCATGCAGACAGGGCCAGGCTGATCTTTACTCACTCCTTCTGAAGTAAGGGTGGAAGTCAAACTGCAAAAAATTAGCCCATCAGGCAAGTTGCCTCATGCTTTCAACCCTGGGAGCTGCATACTCATCACACATAAAGTCTTTGCTTTAAACATGGCCTTAAAAAAGACCAAGAATCTAACTGCCTTTAAAAGGTGCAGCTAAAAACCAAAAGTGAAATAAATCTCTCTTACGCAGAAAGTCACTAATTGGGCAAAGAGAACTCAAGAGAGTGAACTCTTAAATCTTACCATTTCATGTGCAATCATTTGATTTTAAAATTACAATTTGCTCTGAACCAGCTGAGGTCTGTGAATCAGAAATTCCTGGCACGTGGGCAATTTTTAGTCAATAGGTGGTGTGAACTGGAGTGGAGAAGGGATTACGTCCCCTTCCGTTTTCTTTCACAACCTTCCAGAAATCTCCCTCCTGAATTGCACCCCTGCTTTCTCCCACATCCCTTCATGGGAGCCCCAAAGCATTCACGTTTAATTCTCTAACAGAAAAGCAAAATAAGGGGCTGCCTGATTAAACATTAAGGACTTTTTTCTCTCTTTATGGAAAATACCTTCAGTTTAACTGTTTAGCAGAAGGTTATCCATTAATTGCTGGCCATGTGATATGGAAGAAATTTTTTTGCATCTAGTGGGGCTGAGTCATGGTGCTGTAAAGGCACGTTAATAGTATCTGGTATTAAATGCCTGGATTATCTTCTCCTTTTGATAAACCCCTCAAAAGTTAAGAACTTGTACCTAGTCTGCCTGTCTCTGGGACAGCACAGGAACACAGAAGAGGTTCCTCTCATTCACCTTATTTATAAAGGGCCTGATTCTAAACTTCTCTAGAAATATTCTTAGGATCTTCAAAAACAAAGTGATTATGTGGTGCATGCAAAACAATCTAGGAGGAGGAAGCTATGTCCCTAGTCCCAGTGGAGACTTAAATGCAGATTTATTGCATACAAAATTTATTCCATCAAAATTTGTTCTCCGCCTCGTGGACTGATTCCTCCTACACTACTGTATTGATTTCACTACTGAAGTGCTGCACTAATGAATCAGGCTCTCCATGTCCACTGTGCTACTATAAAGGATCACATTTTGTTATATGGACCATAAAATGCAGCAGAGGAAAATAAATCTGTTTTGTTTTTGTATTGCTGCTGGCTTTGGTGTCTGCATTAAATAATATAACCATTATATACGGTTTTGTTTCCATTTATAAAGATACAAATGATGGTGCCAATGATGTTCCCATGCACTTATATTCAGAATCAGCTCTTTACCCTTAGAAGTCTGGGGACAGCGAGGGAATTATTTCAGGGTTTCATAATAAATGTAGGTGCTTATAAAACCCATCCACGTAGAGAGGTTATTTACTCACATGGTGCATAGAACATGACAAGGGTGTGCTTCTTCTTCTTCAAGGACTCCCTGAAGTCTTCTCCAGCAAGGTGGATAACACTGGTCTGTTTTTCTTCCCATGCAGGCTCAGGTGGAGGTGGTGCTTCGGGACTAGAAAAGAAAGACAATGAAATTGGTTTGAAAATGTTTCTGGAAACAGATAAAGGGACAGCATCGTCATGGTCATAATTAGCATGAGGGAACTGATGTGAAAAATCCTTCAGGGTGCCTGTGCAGTAGAAAGTCATACTTAGTAATTCCAACACCAGGCAACAGCAAAAAAGATGCAAGTTAATTTCTGGAACTCAGTAAAAATATAATTTAAGGGACTGTAGTCAGGCATATGAGTAGAAATGTCGAATAAAGACTTCCTACATTGCATCCAACATTTGGGTGGAAAAAACACTGTTTTGTATCACTGTATCATCCACAGGCATGAACTGAGAAGAACAGCAAGCAGGTGGAATCAAAAGGCAACCGATATAGAACAGCATCTTCTATTCAAACATCCTTTTTGTACTCTTTATCGCCATCACGCAAACTTCTGTAAAGAATTTCATGACCTTCTCTAGAATTCAGATATTAAAGCCAGGATGCAATAATCAGCATCGTTCCATTTGGAATACTGGGGGTGACTGAACTGGAACATTTTACCTCGGTAAAGAGAATGTCAGATTTCAATTATGACTGCACATACTGGCTACATCAGAGCAATCCTGCACACCTAGAGTGCCTCTAACAAAAATTTGGCTATTCACTAGCTCACAGACTTCTCTCAGACTCATTAAATTCATTCCTGCTGTATCTTAAATAGTGATTACTTATATAAAACCATCAGAATGGTGCCACAGTATAAAGACCTTCATATGTCGCCTTGGTAATAAATTAGCTTTTCAGACTTTCCTGATACTTTGAATGACACCATATTAAGTTGTATCAGGTACATAAAAACCAAGTGGAGAAAAACTTAATTTTCAAAGCCCTTCTCAAGGTCACTTGGTGGACATTCATAGTATTTCCATCATTACTGATTTTCCAGTTGTTAGAGTTAGATGGGCTGAATCTTCCCACGAACACAGTTGTTGTGAGCTATCATTGATTACAGTTACAGAGGTGTGACTCATTCTCACAAAAACTTTTCCATGCTGACCTGGAATAAGCTACCCAGGAACTGGTAACAACCTAGTGTGGCAGCACAATCACCAGAGAGGAACCAGAGCCAAAACCCAAGTGGCTGCAACCAGACCACCCATTGAGACAGGTCTCCACAAGCTGTACTTTTATCACCAGCCTGCACCCCAGATGAATCCCTATTTCCACCACCTTCAGTGCAGCTGTAAAAATTCTATCCCTGGTCAGAAAACAAGGATGTTACTCTAATGCACCTCTAGCTGGGAGAACATCCAGGAGCCAAGAGCAGGAGACAAATTGTCTGGGTTTCACCTGTATTGCTGACTAGCTGAGGCTGCAGACAAAAATATTCCAGAGGCACAGCAGGATCCAGAAGAATTAACACCCCTTCCCTGTTCCTCATTGCTTATTCACCCGCCAGTATGTACAAGCAGCATCAGCCTGACTGTTTAACTCACTACAAATTACACAGTGCTCAAAAGAGTCAAGCAAAGCAGTGAAATGAGGACAGTGACTTAGCATACAATATGGATACAGCAGCCTGGAGCCTGCGTGGGCAGGGAGGCCATGGGAGTACCATGTCTAAAAGTAAAATACAGATAAAGCTTCCCAACATGCTACAAAGATACTGCCAGACCATATCTATTACCTGATTTGAAGCTGTCAGAGATGTAATGAGAAAGGAGAAAAGAGAAAGGAGAAAAGAGAAAGGAGAAAGGAGGAAGGAGAAAGGAGGAAGGAGGAAGAACGAAAGGACAGGAACCAAAAAACCCCACACAACCTCCTCCCCCACCAAATAAGAGGGGAAAAATACAGATTACATTCCTCATGCCAACTGCATGTAACAGTTAAGTGATTAAAATATTCACAAAACTCTGGCAGGTTTTCTTCCCCTTGACTAATGCAGAAAATACATTAGGCTTACAGTACCTAAAGAAAATACATATTTTATATATATATGCATACTTTTACATACATGCATATATAATGCATACTTAAAGAGAGAATTTTACCAGCAATTTAATTTGAAATGGAATTATTGTCATCATTTTTATATCAAACTTAATTCTGCATATTTCAGCACACCACCCAAGAAAAGCTGGTTAGTGCACTCAGAGGTGCTGGTTTTGTTGGTCTTGCTGGCTTTCCTTCAGCCCCACGTGGGTGGAATTCTAGGCACTGGCTCTGAAATGTTGGAAAGAGAAAAGCACAACTGTAGAAATTCAGTTACTAACACTGAGATCTGCTGCTTTGTATAAAGAGGGAACAACAAATGTTCTGTTTATTTTTCAGAGCCATTGCTATTCCTTCTCCGGTGAAAGGCTTAAGGTATATTTGAAAAATATTTATTTTGGGAAAGAAATACTGGGACAACTATGAAAAACCCCATAGCAAATAAAGGATTTGGTGTATTAGAGACCATAATTAACATACACATTTCTGTTGGTTTGAATACTGGAATTCAGTTTAATTTTGTTAGCAAGGGATTTAGGCAGTGTTGAAGCTCTGTTTAGTTCCTCACCAAAGCCATCCGCAGGGGTCACTAACCAGAAACCCAAATACTATCTCAAAACCCTCAAAACTTACTTTTGCAGCCAGTCAATGATCTTCTTCTTTGTTCTGAGGTGTGGCAGAGTGTATTTCTCCTCTCCATCCTTAAAATACTTCAAAGTAGGAAACCCTGAGATGTGGTATCTTTCTGCCAGCGCCTTGTTGACAGTAGCATCGACTGCTGCAAGGACACCCGGACTCTGAAACAGAGATCACTTACTGTAAATCCCAGCCACATACACACACCCCTTCAGCAGGACACAGTGGCCTTGGGGGCAATCACTCATGGTCTGGGTTCCTTTGCTGCCTCCAAGAGGACATAGTCTTAAACTGTGCCAGGGGAGGCTTAGGTTGGACATGAGTAAGAATTTTTTCACAGAAAAGGTGATTAGACATTGGAAGGGACTGCCCAGGGAGATGGTGGAGTCACCATCCCTGGAGGTGTTTAAGGAAAGACGTGGTGCCATAGTCTACCTGACATGATGGTGTTTGGTCATGGGTTGGACTCGATTTCAGCGGTCTTTTCCGACCTGATTAATTCTGTGATTCTGAGCACAGACATACAGAAAGACAGAGAGGACTGATGCAAAACCAGGAAGGGACATACTATGGACTAAATGTAACCAGAGTCTTACCTGTTCCCCTCCCATTTCTGATAGGATTCTCTGTATATAATTCACTTTATAATACTTAAGAGCCATTCCCAGAAATTGCATTTCCTCCCACAAATCCCTATTTCTCCCAGAAGAAACAACTACTGCTAAAGACAAGTTTACTTTAAGGCAAATTAATCCTTCCCTAACTTCTGGGCATCTTTTCGTGGACCACTTTTAGATGCACAGAAGAACAGGCATTTGTAGAGCGTGATTCATTGGGTCTTTGTTTTTCTCATCTCCTCCCTCTCCAACAGCAATAAAGGAACTCTAGATGTCTCCACAGAAGATGCTTAAAGTATGGAGGAGACTAATTCTACTTCTCCTCCTGCATGGCATACACAGCACGAGACTGAATCAATAACACCAATACTTGTATTATTGGATCTCTCTTCTCCAGCCATGCTGATGGAGCACTTAAGATGAAGCTAATGGAGTGCTGCAACCATTAAAACCAGGGTATTTAAAACAGGGATCAACCCCTTTTGTTTTTTTCCAAATCTAATTCATAAATAAAAGCCTATGTTTCTTCACATTCAATGCCTTTAAGTAACGAAAAAAAAAAACGTTTTTGGATTTGATCATATTATGTATAAGGCCTACAGCAGAATACATAAACATTTTTCGATTTTGTTTTCGTTCAAGACAGAATGTTCTTTCTCAGACTTTGGCAGGGCTCATGCATTAGCGATGAGACTGTACTTTGGAAGCACATTTTGAAGGGTCCTGTGGGAGGATGAGAGCAGCTGAATTTGTTGTAGGGAGAAAAGTCACTTTTATTACTCTAGTTATTTATTACTGATTATTTGAAGGATATAATAAAGGAAATTAGCTTACATCACTGGTTACATGGAGAAACTCTGCAGCCTTCTCATATTCTGGCTTCATTTTCTTACAGTGCCCACACCCTGCCAAAAAACAAAAATACAATTAAGTTGTATACACCATGGTTATTCATTGACCCATCCAGCCGTTATCAAAATCCAAAACCATGTGGTAAAGATTTACTAGAATTTTGTATGCATTTTACTTAATATATTTGTAAAGCCTTAGTATGATACACGATTTTTTCCAAAATGGCCACAATAGTTTAAACAAAGAATTTAATTTATTAAAAAAAAAAAGTAATAATAATAAAAAAACCCCTGATTTCACACCCACACCTCTTTCATTACAAAAAGTACTATAAACATTTGTCAAGCCCATTGCTTCTAGCATGCTCTTGGGCAAGGCACAACTTCACCCATTTCAGTTTCCAAATCTTTATCTGCTTTAAAAAGAAACAACACAACTCCTCACGTGACTTTGTGACTTTCAGTGGAGGCTTACACAAGCACAGCTTAATAGAGTAATATAATTTGAATTCAACTGCACTGATAATAAGCCCCGCTTTACAGTGGTGCAGCATGCCCCCCTAGCAAGGATTTGCACTGATTTAATCACATCAGTGTAATTACACCCCCACATATGTTCCCAACATAAGCAGGGTCTGTAAAACCGAGATAATGGTGCTTTCTCACTTGTGAGAAGTTCTCCAGAGATCTACCATTACTTCACTGCTAAGTGCTGACATTACAATAAAGTAAAATGAATGCATGAGTGAGAAAAGCAGACTTAGAATAAATTATTTGGGTGTAAATTAAACTGCTTTCAGCTGGTGCAGTTGCTTGCAGGCAGGCTGAACTTTCAGGCCCAGATGAGGTTCCTGCCGCGATGTGAAGTTACGCTTCGGCACGATGCTGGGCCTCAGTGACAGCCCCTTCCCCGTCCCCAGGGGACTGGCACAACGGCAGCCTCCCCTGGAACAGTGCACAGGGACGGAGAGGCCGGGATGGACACCTGGCACGGCAAGGGTCAGGTCTGACTGGAGGCGCAGGGAGCTTGGACGAGGCGCTGGCACAGCCCCGGCGCGCTGCCTCGCCTGCCCAGTGCGCTGCAATCCCAGTGCACCGCCTCGCTGCGCCTCTCCCTCTTGTCTGCAGCAGCAGCCAGCTCGCTCTCCTGAGCTGTTATTGTTGGAATGGGCACTTGAAAGCCCAGACTTTGCTGAGCCTTTGGAAGTTGTATCAGAAGATATGGCTAGAAATGTGTTTCAATGCATGCCAGCAAAAGCCGACTCTGAGGTGTATGGGTAACAGGGCTGGGGCTATTTTTACACCATTGTCCAAAAGAAAATAAACCAAAGACTCTGAACCTCAGCACTGCTTTGTTTCCCTCTAATGGGATGACTGCTGAAGCCAGCAGACACAAACCTGAGCCTGAACTCAACCAGACAAGCACGTTTTATATAGCACAAGTCAAAGAGCATTTGCAGCCAAGAAGCGATAACACATCCAGGTGCAAGTAACTTCACCAGAGCAAACAGAGCTTCAGCCAGCACAGCACATCACAGAACTTTCAGGGCATCAGGGAACTTTTGTTTATAGAACAGGGTGAACAAATTTGAATAACAACTGCAAATCCCACCTAAGAATTACAGCAAATACCGAATCGGTTGATCTCACACCAAACTCCAGTTCAAACATCAGCTACAGTCCATACCACTTAGTCATCTGCACAGAGACCACAGCATTAAAGAGCCCCATGCCATTCTTTTAAGCAAAAACAATAATGTGGTAGGAGCAGCAGAACAAGGGGAGCTCAGCTGGCTGAGAAAGCTTTGCTTTAATTTTACACCGTGGCGTGAGAATGTTGGGAATCTGATGTGACAGCTTCACAGGTGAATTCAGGAAGAAGTTGGGAGAGGCTGAGGAAGGGTTACTGTCTCAGCACTGCTTATCTTGGTTAAAAGCACAAAAGAGGCTGGCAAAATGATTTATTTGCCACCCACGGAAAACTTGCAGGCATATGGCTTTGTGTAAGGGGCTGACAGATCCCTTTGACACCTGCCCAAGTTGATTTATTTCTCCTTTTAGGAGCAGGGAACTTTATTCATTTTGTGCTCTTCCTCACTTCTAAACAAAGGGCATCTCAACTCCCAGCTCAGATACCTGGGAACCTCTCTGAATTAGGTAGCTTAAATTTGTACAGACAATACTTTTCTGCAGGGATAACTTCACCCTGGTGGGCTTTACACAGTGAGTCCTTTAGCCACAGCAAGGTTCATACTGTGCTCTAGTTACAGTATCCACTATATTCCAATTACATTACAATCATTAATTAGATCTGATCAACCAAAGGCATTAAACAACCACAGTTTTCACAAAGCTATGCAGAGGGAGAAAAACCCAAACCAACAACCCAGGCATATTTTGCCCAGGAAATGAAAAAACATCCAAAGGATCTGAAATTCATGTAAGTAATATTTTGGATCAACATATCCAGACCATGAAATGTCACTGTTCCAGGTTCTTTCATGAACATCACACAGACACAGCACTCCTGACTGCCACAAAGCTAACTCACTCATGCTTAAAATAAAGGGAAGAAGCATCAGATCTTTAAAAGGCACTTAAATGCACACTGAAGTCTTCAGATCTTTATCGTGAATGCTTGTTCTACCCCTGACAGAGGACAGCACGATGTATCAGCTGGAAAAAAGTCACCACATTAAACTGAACCTGAGAGAGGGACAACAAACCTTAAGAGCTTCTCCCACAATAAATGATGCTTTTCTGGCTGTCTTTATGAGAATTTTGCCATTGTGAGCTACAGCCTGCTTTCACCTACCACTGCAGAAAAGGGGAGATACAAATTACAAGTCAGACCTACAAACTGCAAATCAAATAATCTCTCCTATGATTATTTATCCTATCTTTGAATAATCCTGTGAAGACTGCCATTAAATTTTCAAGGCCAATGAAAAGTTATTTAAATGAATTCCAAGGTCACTGCCTCTCCTTTGATTGCTACATTAGGTTGGTTCAGCAGCAGCTTCATCCCTCTGTGCTAAACTCCTCTAGTTTAGGCGCTTTCTGTTCATAAAACAAGTGGGAAAATAACAACAACCCTACAGGCCCTGAGCCCAAATGCTCCAGTGTGCTGCTGGGACAACGGAAGGAGCCCACAGGTCTGCAGTGGGCATCTGTGACAGAGGTGCTTCCAGAAGATGCACTGTCCTGTTCAGCGTATAATGACGTTAAAAGACTAAGCAAGGGAAGCAACTCATTCCATCCCAGGTGAGAAGAAAGGCTGCAGCCAATACAAGGATGTCCTGTGCCTACTCCAAGCACTGCCATCCTCTGAGCCTCTGTGGGTCACGGCTGTGGGAACACCCAAGGGTCTTGTAGGTGTCTATCCAAGGGGACGCCCACAGCCTCGGTCTTTTCTTGCAGAAGACAAGTAGCTGCCCTGGAGGTGCAAGACAGAGCTACTCTCCATCTGGCAGCAGAAACCAGTCCAGGTTCTGCTGACCAGTTCAGGACAACTCCTCTGACTTCTTACCCCTCATCTTGATCCTCTTGCACAAAAGGAGCCCCAGGCTGCAAGGGCCAAGGCTCGGATAGAAAGAGCACACAGATGAGCATAAAGGAAGTGTTACAAGACAGGGAAAAGAAGTCAATGCTTACAACAATCAGTGCTAGGACATCTGGTACGCACCCTTTCTAACCATTTTTAAAACAGATGTCTAAATGAAGCAAGAATTCTTCTTTCCCAGTTTATTTATAATCAATCTTCTCATTTGCACTGTGCAGATGGGCAGATAAGCAGCTCCTTTCTTTGGTGCAGTCACTGTCACACAGCTTAGCTCAGCTGCACCCCCAGACAATGGTCATCAAAGGTCCCACATCACCTTGGTCACTTCCCTCCAGAATCCCACTGCAGGGCAGAGGACAACACTTGCTCAGCACTATGTCCTTCACAGAGTGTGACCATATGCAAATATAGAGGCAAAGGCCAAGCGTGGACAGAGCAATGCTGAAGTGAAAGGGTGAGCAGCATATGGACAAAGGAAAGGCTAACAAATGTACCAAGCAACTCTTTCTCCAAGGAAATATCTGTATTTGTTTACAGCAGCCTGTTTGGCACCATGGCAAAGATTCACAACACACAGTTGCTCCAAATCTATTCAGAAATGAACTAATACAAGTACTTCTACTGTTAAAACCAAGTTTTACAGGCAGAAAACCAGTCAAGCAGCTCCAGCTAAGCTCCTGCATATGCTGTCTTAGTGCTGGCCCAAGAATATAAATCCCTGTTTCTCTCTGTCATTCAGTGTTTGCTTCTTTCAGGTTATTATGACTATATAAATAAATGCCATGCTTTTGGTCATGTCCTCTCATTTCAAGACAACATTGTCTGAGGATCTGAAGTGTGCGTGACAAGCAAGAGATAAAAGACAACATCCAGGCAGCTGTGAAGAAGCAATTTCTGACATCAAGAACCCTAGAGGTAAACTAAATTGCAAATAAAGATTTTAAAGAATCATTATATTTCTGTCATCAACAGACTGCTCGAATACTGTTATCATGTACCAGCTATTTATTGTATCATGCCAGCTCTACATCCGTCTATAGCTGCATACCAAAAATACCTCCATTAGCCTGATGAGAAAACGAATTTGAATCACAAAACAAGTCCTGCTTTCAGCAAGTGGGCCACTGGCAGTTCAGAATACCCTCACACAAGATTTACAGACAACTTCAAGCAAAGAAAAAAAATTGTCAAAAAATTCAGATGCACCTTTGCTCTCTAAACATTTAATACCTGAGGATAACACCATTGGTTTCTCCATTCTTAATCCCAAAGGAGCAGTGACCTCTCAAAACAGCAGAATAGCCAGTTCTTACATGCGCCCCATTGTTGACTTTGAACTCGCGCCCCTACATATAAAAGCAGGAGTATCTACATGGAGCAGGGGCGACACAATCCTTGCAGCCACAGCAAGGACACACAAATCCCAGCCCTCTTACCACCCATGCAAGAACACAAATGTATTCTCTTCTGCCATGGAAGTCTGTAACACGCAAAGACTTCTTATGCATCGTGTAAAAGAGGATCTCTCAGGTCTGACACGAGGCAGTTTCCAGTTCCTTCACCGGTGTAGGAGAGCATAAACTACAACAGCTGCAGACTCCCTTGCATAATTTAGCCATCTGCATTGCAGACATCTGATGGAAAATCATCCACAAATTTGGCAGGGAAGGAGGACAACAAAAGCAGCTGCTTCTCCCCGTAATTACAGGTACGAATTTGCAATTGTGTTGGTTGCATGTTCACTTAATAGTCACAATAACCAGAGCAGTCAGGCCACGCCAGGACCTCCATGTTTCTGCTAAAAAAAACCCCAAACAAAAACAAAAAAAAAAAAAAAAAAAAAAAAAAAAAAAAACCAAAAAAAACCAGAATCATCTTAGGAAGGATCAGGAGCCCAAAGAATTTTGCACCACTTTTTTCCTCTGGGTACTTACTCCCACCAAACCATTCATGTTCTCACCAGCAGCACTGCACACTCAGGTAAAATTCCAGATACTTAAACACAATGATGTTTCAAGACTTGATGCTTTCTTACAAGAGGTGCATCTTCAACATCATTAACATGATATTGAATTCAAATTTCCAACAGCTAGCACACATACACAAATCCAGACACACCCCACCCCCAATACCATACATTTAAAGGCAGGTTTGGTTTGACCAGGCATTACAGTGCTTAGAGATCAGTGACAAGCAAACAGCTTTACGGCTTTACAAAAGACAAAGCCTGTGAAAGGTCAGCCTGGAAAAGACTCTGAGGAACTAGAAATACAGAATTAGGAGAAAAACAGTTAAGCAGTTTGGCTTATGGCAGCCGTGCTACGCTGCTGCGGTTGCAGCCTAACGCCGCGGCTGCGTGGGCTGCACAGCTCATCCCAGCGACAGGAGGGCACTGCAGCGACTCGGCCCTGCCGTTATCACCATCTCACCGGCACTACCATGAACTCAGAGCGCAGCCAATCTGTGCGTGCAATGAGCTGTGCAAATCCAACCCCAGCATGGGCACGCAGAAGAAAGTCTCTGCCTGCTTCCAGGAGCCCTTCAGTGTGAAGCTGGGGCACAAAATCTTTACAAATTGGTCACTCTTTTTCCTGTCTGTATGACTTGCTGAGGTGGTAGTGACCCAAACCCAAACCTGTCTTTTCTATGGTGGCGTAATTTCTTCCCTCCCAGCATCACCGAAACTGCTCAGAAGAGTCATAACGGTTTTAGACAGCTGTAGTATGAGTTAAAACTATTTACTTGTTTTTGAAAAAGACAGTCAGATGCATTACATGAATCAGATCAAACTGAAAAGAGAGCTTAACTAAACATATCCTCTGGGAACCCTGTCTGCATCCGTGTTGTGTTCACAGCTCCAGCAGAAGGGTCACCTTTAGCCAGCAATGGCCCTCGGCAGGGGAAGGCTCAGCACAGGGGGGACAAACATGGAGCGGGTCCTGCAGGCTGCCTCCAGGGGATTTAAAAGACAGCAGCTCTGGTGAACTGCACAACACACACTTTTGCCTTCATTTCTGGTCACACTGGAGCATATCTTCTGACTCAGGCTCAGGGTAAAGGGTGAATACTCTACAAGGCTAACCTCAGCCATAGCCTGTTGCTTCCCAGAGATCCCTGAGAATCAAGCAGGGAGAGAGATTTCTGCTCTATCTTGCCCTCAGTGTGCGCTCTCTGCTTCTGAGCTCACAGGGGGCCATGGCTGAGCTGGACTTCTGAAAGCAGCCTTTGAAAAAATATACCCCATCTGCACAGCACAGACTCCAGCATGCACCCAGGAACATCCTTTAACCTAATCATCATTTTTATGTAAAATAAACTAAAACCAAGAATCACACGGCTCCTTATTTTCATTCCAAAGGTGGTTTCAGCTTCCGGCTGTTGGAGATTACATTGCATGTATATATGAAAACTGCATGGATACACCCTCTTACTCGAGATTGTGGTGCAACTGATAGAAATCAGTGTTGGGAGATGATGATGCCTCCTAAGATCCCTCTTGGGGGGGAAAAGAAGTGAAGGAAGGTGAATCAGCTGGTATTGGAAGATATGAATTACACTTCCTACACCAGCTCTGAGGAACACGGCCCTGAGTAGGTGTTGAAAATTAATCTTCCCCTATTGAAATGTGAGACAACAGCACGGTTGCCTTAAGGTGAAATTGTTGAGAGTTTATGAAAAATACCACTAGGAAGTTTCCTTCTCAAGCCAGAATTATTCCACATCCAAAAAAGACTCCCCCCTTTCTCCATTGCCAGGTGAAAAACAAAATTTTACCTTGAGGAGAGAAGCACTGCTTTCCCTCACACTCTTACCCCACTATGGAAGACTTTACGCTTTGGATTTAGCGATGAAAATGCCAGAGAACACAGGTTAGATGAAAGAGCTTTGAATGCTCAGCTCACAAAAACAGCATAACCTGAGAATTATTTCCTAGGATGCAATTTGTGTAAGACATCAGCAAAATGGATGCAACGCAATGAGATCTTCCTAAAAAAGTACATCCCAAAGAACTCAAGCTTATGGGGCCCAGAGGTTAAAAGGAATGGTGACACTGACTGTTACTGTGAAGGTATCTGGAAAAGTCAAATATCAAGAAGAGATACTGTGCAGAATGCACATTTTTTTGTCCAAAATCACAGCAGAAGTGGCTACCAGCTGAGACCTATTCACCTGTTTAGGAGAAGCCTGCCGGCATGGTGGCCAACCACAAGCAGTCAGAACTCCAGAAGACACAGCTCCACCATCAGCACAATGCCTCAGTGTCCAGGCAATGGATTCATTTATTAGTAACTCAGAAAAATGGCTTCACTTGCCAACTCACCATCTGAAAGGGCACAAGGAGCAGACAGGCAGGCAAGCAATCTTTCACTCTAGGTTTCTCTGTTCACTATTTGCCCTTCACATAAGTTCTCTACCTTTCACGGAATAAAAGCTGAAGCCATAAAGTATTTAGGAAGATAAACTTGACAGTGAAAACTCTACTGGTAAGGATTCAAGTAACAGAGATACTCTAAGGCACTTTCCAAATGAGAGCCCTGCACAGTATATTGAGCTTATCCAAGCAAGGAAATTAATTTATTTCAGAAAAAAAAAACCTGGAGTTTAATTTTTAAAGCTAATTCCCACTGTTAACCCATCATTAGAGGCAAGCAGAGTAAACCTATAAAAATAAGTTATGCTTCACTCCTATCAGAACTCACCACAAGAGCATTAAGGGCTTACATGTACACTGGGGTCAAGCTTGCCAGGAGGACAGTCACCCAATTCACACACTCAAATGTGGATTTTTAACAGCTAAAATTACCTAAGTCCTCTAAAAGACCCCTCTGAACACCTAAATAACCTACAGCAAATACCCAGAGAACGGGGCCAGTCTCTCTTCAGCTGTCACCACTCAGCTGCTCCTTGGTGCTCCAGCAGCTACTCCTATGTTACAGGCTGAGTCAGTTGGTAAGGACTCGTTAGGAGAGAGGGAAGGCAGTAGTAATGTGAGAAATGAGGCAGCAAATCCCCAAAGAAACTAATGTTCCCTTCACACCACCTGCCACACATTCACATGAAGCTTTTTTCCTGATTGGAATAGCCTTTGCAAATGTCTTCTTTAATAGAGAAACTAATTGCTCCCAATTGGAGGCAAGCATACAGCAATGCAGTTCGAACAAACCTCCCAAATTTCACAACCTCCATATATCTACATTTCATCTCCTTTCCTTCTTCCTTTACCTATACCCTACATTCTGCTCTCAATACCCACAGCTGCTACCAGGTAAGTTATTCAATGTACATGCTGTGTCCCCAGAACAGCACCATGCCACAGAGCAAGTCAAGATCCAGCCCAAAGGTAGGGCAGCCCAAAACACCCCAAGTTTGCCACTCTTCCTGTTGTGAAGCTGAACCAGTGCAAGCCAAGGCTCCTCCCTTTTAGTCCTGGCAGGAGCTGTAACCAGGTTGCGAGTCATGAGCTCAAGATGCGATAATCTTGTCTGAGCTCTGCGCTCACCCAGTGGCAGATGGGGTTTCCTAAACTTGGGGGCCAAAAACTGATGTCTGCCACAAGCCAGGGAACACCAAAGGCAGAATCCTACTTCCTTCACGTTAATCAAGACTTTGCAGTGCTCATATGCCTTCCATATCTCAATTCCTGCAATACTGGAGCAGCTTGCAGTCTGGCCATGGCTTGCTAGATAAAACTCCCATGCAAGGTGAAATGTTATCTCCACTTCACAGGTTGGAAACCGAGACAAATATTTAGTGACTTGGGTCGCGACTGTACAAATCAAAGCAAGGCAAAGAACTGAACTTTTACATCTCCAGGCCAAGGCTATCGCTTTTATCATCGGATCATCCTTTTTTATGACCATACCCTGCTCAAAGAGCACAAACTGCTTCAAAAAGACAATAATCCCATATGAACTGTGTGCTCCAGTATCAAAAGACCGACAGAAGAGAGACAATGGAATCAGTCATTACTGTGTTCGCCCCTTTCATTAGGTATCCTATCAAGTTTTACTGCACAAGCTAGTTATTAGGATTCTTATACTCTTCACATTCCTATTTATATTAAGTACCACTAAACAACCATATTGACTTCTATTTTTAGATCCTTGAGAAACATGAGTGGTATTGTCATTAAAGGAAAAAGCCATGTCAGGTTCTTCATTTTCCTGGTTTTCTGCCTTTCCAAGAACTTCTGTTTTAATGTGTGATTAAATCTCCTTGAAAATAATTTCTGTGATTAGTTTAATTAAAGGTCACTGCTCTGGCAGGTCACTGTGCTGAACTGTTTACACTCCCTAAGATTTTTGGTGATATTCAAATATACGTAGTATCAAGCAACATCGTGTTGTAGACTTCCATGCTTTTAAATAATGAAGAACCCAGTCTAAGTGCCCCAAACCTCCTCTCTCTGAAATCAACAGTCAGGACTTGTTCACCTCTGGAAGCAGATTCTGAAGCTAAAAATGTACTCATTTCTAGCTGGTTTACACGAAGAATGTATCTGCTCCACAAGCCTGCAGGACTGTTCAGCTGAGAAGTACATACACACAATGCACAGAAAGCTGGCACAATTCATGCTTGTACAGGGAAGCATTTTATTACACATCCCATTAAAAATACACTAAGGCAACATTAAAATTAGGAGCCTATGGGACATAGAGAGTCAGGAAACATGCTTCTAAAATTGCAGCAAATCTTTTCTCTTCAACAATCTGTCCAGACTCTTAAAGAGCAACATTCATCATCCGAGTGCCTTTACACAACAATTCAGTTTCCGGTGACGAGGGCAGTGCAACAGCCCATCCTGACATCTGCATTGCTCCACCAAAAAACCCACCAGAGACAGGCACTGCCTGTGACCCACATAACAGTCCAGAATGTTTGACATGCTCAAAGCTTTCTATAATTACTCTGAAACAAGGAGAACATTTTCACAGGGTCTGGTATGAACAGGATTGAGCCCACAGGAAGCACCCAGACACATCAATGTCTCCTTGTGTATCTTCCTATGGACTAGTATATGCAGCTGTACCACAGGGATATGGCATCTGACCATATTCCAAATGCACAGCCTGCCTTACACACTACAAACTTCCAGTAATCCAGACCTGCACAGGTTCACCAAAACCTATAGCTTCCCAGCTAACTGTTGTTTGCCTTTATCCCAGCGGCTCTACATCTGAAGGCAGATGCCAAAGGCTCTCTATGTAGCCACTGAACACAACCAACATTTTATTTTAAAAACCACATATGTCATATACGACGGGGACAAATAAAAATTAAAGGATGTTTCCATCCACTTTCATTGCTGCTGGATGTTTGGATAACCCACAAGCCTTTAACCTCTACTGGAACAACTGCGTTGGTTGACATTTAAAAAAAATAAATCTTTGATTGAATCATGAATTAGCATGGAAAAACTTTATTTATTTATAAATAATTTAATTTCCTTATTTATCACAGGCCACCAATGTTGGGCTGCTGCTGACCTGTGCTAGAAAGGCAATTTTTTTCAGGCTGCAGAGTAGATTATTCCTCAGCCTTTTCAACTCGTGGCCTTTCGGATGATGCTGCCAACAGACATCCCAATTAGAGCTCACAGCATCATAGCTTGCTTTCAAAAGGAACCAGTATGGGTCTGAAAGGGAGACTTATTTATTTATAGTTGTAAAACATGGTTTGAAAAAAAATAGATTTGATTTTGTGCACACATTTTGGGTTCGCTTTACTTCATATTTAAAGCGAGCAATGGATTCCTACATCCCAATTTCACCACGTGCAGCAGTAAGAACCAAAAACAAGGCCACTGAAACCAGTGATGGTGCACTGGCAGGGAGAGATCCAAGTTCACTACTTGGTTAGAAGCTGAGGCTTTCTTCTTGTACTGGGCTAATTGGTTGGGATTCTTAATAATGAGTTCACAAAGTCACTTAAAGCCTTGGGTTTTAATGCACCAGAGGGAGGAGGGAAGGAGTGAAGGGTGTGAAAAGCTGTTTTTCAAAGCCAAATTGATAAAACCGCTCCCTGTGCAATTAAAAACCTGAACAGCTGAATAGCTGACTTTGGAAAGCAGCAACTGCATAATTTATCGGGTTGGTTTATAAAGGGAGAGAAAATATCCGACGACAGGAAAGGAATTTCACGGACATTTCAACAACACATGAAAACTGTGGTGCATTTTATCATTTCAAGATTTATTTTTGCACTCCCTTCCACTGGGAGGAAGCAAGCAAAGGTCTATTAGACTGCATTTTCCCTGTTTTCCCTCTTTATCAATGGAGGAAAAACCACAACGGCTCTGATATCCTACTAAGGACATGGACATTTTTTCTAACCTTAAGTCCTGCAATCAGCTTATGCGGTCTCTGAAGGAGCCCTATGAAGGGGACCGGGAAGAGCACAGGTTTAACCTGAATTTAAGCTCGCATACAAGGAAGAAATGTTGCAGGAAAAACATTTTAATAGTTTAATCCTTTAAAAAGCAAATGCACACTCACACTAACAGTACAGCCAAAGCACTTTTTTCTCCTCTGTTTGTTACCTCTGGCATCAGTACCGGACCACAAACTTTGCTCTGGCTGATGGGGTATGAGAGAGGGCAAAGCAGCCCCAAGCAAACATCAGGGGTGCCTGACTACAACCATCAATCAGCATCAGAGACTCCTCAGATCCGTGCTTGCTGAAGGTACATGGGCAGGCTACAGCTCACAGTGGCACCAGGACATTACCCTGCATGAGGCTGCAAGAACAGGTATGCTTTAAAATGTTAGCAGTGTCTCTTGTGTTAACAATACATAATGAAAAGTAACTCCTGTGCGTGAACAGCAGACACTTCTAGAAACCAATTCTGAGTTGACTTGAATTTCAATCCTGGACTTTAAACACCTTTCAGTGGCATTTGAATTGACTTATCAGTGACTTGGTTGGGTTTATTTTGTGACTGAGATGTGACTCGGAGAAAAATGCTGAGAAAAATGTAGAAAGGATAAATGTGAAGGGGGTTTATTCCTTCAATAAAACAGAGTCAGAAAGACTGCAACTCTCACTAATTTGGCAAATATTTTGGACAGAATTATTTTAAAAATTGCATTGGACTCAGCAAACAGTTTGATGAGGAAACTGAAAACACAAACATGGCTTTTTTTTGTGATCAAGTGACTCAGGAGCATTTTAAGCCCCAGTGAGTACCCATGACACTAAAGCATTTAACAACACTTGACTGGCAGCATAACCCATATTTACAGACATTCAGAACCCAGCTGTCATCTTGGGCATCTAAATAAATCGATCAGCTGTAGGCACAGATATCAAGAAACACATACAGACATGGAGTCTTTATTCTCATTGCTAGCAGCAGCCTATCATAAGCAACAAGGCTGCCTTTAGTTATGTTATAGTACAGAAATTACTTTGGTTGGTGCAATAAATCCTTTGTTATAGCCTCAGAAACAGGCCTGCTAACACAACTCTGCTATCTCATGTTACCAAATACGATCAATCCAAGTAAAAACTCCAAATCCTTTGGGAGGGAGGGCCCTTTCTTTGTTCTTTTGTACAGTGCAGGAGAACTCAGGTTTTGGATACAACAACACATTGAAAAAACACTTCAGATGTCTGCAAGACTCCAGTCTGGATATATCCAGGATAACACGAAGCTCACGACCAGAAATTACAAAATTTCAGCAAAATGCTTAAGTAAGGAGCACCACACTGCACACCCTTCACAGATGGCTGGGGAGGAGAGTGCCTTCAGAGCCTGACTGGCTGGGTCACTGTTTACCTATGCTAAATATTCAGATTTATTGAACATCCTCTTAAGGGCTTTACGAAGGAGTTTCAGCAGGTTAAAAATCCTGCTCTGTGTCCCCAGTGACCTGTGAAATGAAAGCAGGAGGAACTCATCCTGCCCACCCACACTCACCCACGTTGCTCAGGGCTGGCAGTAATGACCTGAAGCAGCACATCTTCTGTTTAATGGTTGTGATAAATTATTGCACAAAAGGTATGGCGTCTCTAAACCCAAGAGGTGCAAGTTGCATGCTGCAGACCTTCCTGATGTGTTTAAAACACACTAGGCTGCTCTCCTTGAACTTAGTTATGCCAGGCAGCACTCAAAACGCTGCCATGCCTTTGACTAGGCTAGTAAGTGCAACTGATTGTAAATAATTACAGTGTGGTCCTCAGGGATGATCATTAGCAGCCACAGGCATGGAGACCCAACTGGCCACATCCATCACAGTGCCTAATGGTGCAGTTCTCAGGTATTTACCTGGGATGTGTTTGGTTCAGCTGTATCTTCAGCACTGGGGGCAGGGGGCAGATAAAACGCTGCCAATTCCCCACACATCTTTTCATACTACACTCTATTAATGCATTGGCCACCTGAATATGCAATTAAAGCATCACTGAAATAATTCTCCTCTACTAAAACAGCTCCTCCTGTATGTGTGATGGTTTGGGCTGGGATAGAGTTCATTTCCTTCACAGTAGCTGGGATTGAGCCATGAGTTGGATTTGTGCTGGGAACAGTGTTGATAATTCAGGGATGTTTTAGCTGTTGATGAGCAGCGCTTACAGAATCCAGGCTTTTTCTGCTCCTCACCCCAACCCACCAGTGAAGAGACTGGTGGTGTACAAGAAGATGTCAGGGGACACAGTCAGGACAGCTGACCCCAAATGACCACAGGGATATCCCAGACCACATGGTGGTGTGCTCAGCATACAGAACTTGGGGAAGAGGGAGGGGAGGGACATTTGGAGTGATGGAGTTTGTCTTCCCAAGTCACCACTATGTGTGACAAAGTTCTGCTTTCCTGGGAATGGTTGAACACCTGCCAGTGAACAAATTACTTGTTTTGGTTTGCCTGTACATAGCTTTTGGTTTTCTTATTAAACCACCTTTATCTCGCAAACCCGTGAGTTTTCTTGGCTTTACCTTTCAAATTCTCTCCCCCATCCCAATATGAGGGAGCAGCTGTGTGGGGCTGAGCTGTGGCTGAGGCTAAACCACAACAGCGTGCCAGAAAAACTCCAAGTCACGTGTGTGCTGCGTGGTGACACAGGAGTTTAAGTACTTGCTAATTCCAGGCCAGTGTTGAAATCCCCTTGATTATTCTTAATTACTTAGAAGTACATCCTGTGTTATGAGCCTACTTTATAGATGTTTCAACATTTTTTTTATTAATACATAATTTCTAGAAAAAAACTTCCTCAGCCTGAGCTACCAAGGTCAAAACAAGTAAGATGTTCACTGGTTTTACCACTTCTTTTACTGGAATAATTTATCTCCTAATATTCATAAGGTGACACCATTAGCACATTTAAGAAGTGCTAAGAGAAGAGCTTTTAATCATGGAGATAACTGTTTATGATAGTTGTCTGTCATTAATTAGTTTGCAAGCCTTATACTCTCTGCTGAGGATGCCCAGAGAGGGTTCTTACACACACAGATCTTTTACGCATGTACGAGCTGGATTCTGCACGTAGGCAGAATTACCATTACCACCCGAATGTAAACAAAACGACCCAAATATTCGAGTTGCATTTAAAATGGAGTTGCTCTGGCAAAGAACACTCTTTATCCGAATTCTGAGCAGCTGGAAAGTGTTATCAGAAGATTGCAACAGCTCAATTAAGGCATTTGATTTACTTTTAAAACAGCATTTGCCAAAGTACTGCTGTACCTTAGTGCAGAATGCCCCTTAGTACAAAACATACCTGTCTGGAAGCACCTCTCCTCTCAAAACAGGTCATGCAATATTGTTACCCCTAAAACTGTGTTACCTGTGTTCTTGAAAATACTACAAAAACACTAAAAACTGAACAGGATCCTACTGAGATTTAAAACTAACTTGAACTTACTATAAAATTTGATTGCAGTTGTATGTATTCATCTATTTTTAATCTGGCTTCCTAAAGGATTAAATTTTGCAGGGCCAGCTGTTGATTTCTTCCCCCTCTTCCTCTTCCTGAATACACGACTGGACTCCTTTGTCCACTTACAAACTCAAAAAAAGGCAAAGCTTTAAAATACTACTAAATCTCTAAACGTGCTGAGATCCAGGGCTAAAGAGAAGGGATGCTTATCCCATGCCATTGTGCAGAGAGAGGGAAAGGAGGGAATTTAGGAGTTACATTTGTGCTTGGCAGCAGCTGCTCAGCAAGCGCACAGCTGCCGAGGAGCAGCAGCCCATGCTGTCACTGGCACACCGGGGTGCAGGGAAATCTGGGGAAGGAAGGATTTGGGTAACGAAGGATAACTCCTGAGCAGACCAGGCCTCATCAGTTCTGCTACTTGTGTTTTGGGTTTCAGACCAGGAGCTCATCTCCGGTCCCACTTTCATTAGTACAAATAATCCGGGAACACAGCGACAGAACAGCAGTCAGTCCCCTGCTTCAGTGGACCAAATTCTTAGACACTTCATCAGGCAGAGGAAATTCATTATGGTAAGTTTTTCAAATGAGTCTTATGAGCAGACCTTCAAAAAAAGGCACTTTGGAGCTAACTCCTGCTGGCTTAAAGGGAAGCAGGATTTCAGCCTCTGTGCCAAGACCCTCAGCTGTGAGCACACAGTCTGCCTCCAGAGCCCTAACCTTTAAATCTATGCCCTTGAAAATGAACATCTCACCCAAGTACTACTGCCAGCACAGCAGCAAGAGGAGAGAGAAGCTGTGTGTCATCCAGCATAGCAGATTCAAGCCTGAACTGTCCATCACAGATACAAACAATTGGAAGAACCAGCTGTGTAGCTGAAACAAGTTACATCCACAGGGAACAGAGGTTAATGCACTCTTCCCTTCCACCCAACAGCATACAGGAGGGCAGTGTGGCTGGAACAGCTTCCTGAAGTCAGCCCACTGCATTTTATTGGTCAAGCTAAAACCTCAAGTCATGAAAAAGAGCAGTTCAATGCATTCTCAGCAGAACAATAAGCAGTATCACCACCAACTCTGCATTAGTTAACAAAAGTCCTGAGGACTTTCTAAACTCAGTTCTAGTTTTGGCATAGTTCAGCACAATATACAATGACCATCATCCCTTACATTGCCAGAGAAACTGCGGCAGGGGAGTGAAAATGCTCAAAATGACATATCAGCAGCCATGGACAAGAACCCAGGAGCTCCTGGCTCTCAAGTTGAGTTGTTTAATCAACCAGAGTTCTGCTTTGAAAGCAAACAATACTGAAGAGAAGTTGAAAATGGGGAATCATGCTGTAGAGTGATGAGTACCCAGACTATTTAAGCATCATTACACTCCTCAATTATGTTTTGACTCAGCCTACAAAGTGTCCCTCTTCCAGAAGCACATCTCCATCCTAAATGTGAAGTCAGCAACTTCACAAACATTTTGTGCCTTGTGTATTTAACAGTCATCACAAACAAGAAAAGCCTGGACTTTTGAGTTCATGGTTCTGTTAAACTTCCACGGAAAAACATCACTGATTTTGTTAGCAAGCATTTGGCTCAGAGTACAGAAGAGAAAACAAACTCACATGGTGCATGGAACATCACTAGCACAGATGAATGATCTTTTATAAACTTGTCGAAGTCCTCATCGGTCAGGTGATAAACTACATTTTCTTCATCTGCCCAGGGAGTCTCTGGAGCCTGTGGCTGAGGTGCCTGTGGGCTACAAGACAAACAGACACAGCTTAAAGGCAGCTCTCTGGTGCTAAGCAGTCATGTTGGAAAGTCAAACTGTAAGGAACCACTTTGTGCAGATGTTCATACATGTCTGACACACCAACACTACTGAACAGCTTCCATAACTGCACCCATCCAGAACTCACAAGCACTGAAACACAGATAAAACTGGAGGAGGAATAAAAAAAATCTGCAAGAAGCTCCTGAGGACAGATCAGCAATGGAAGGGGATGGAGCAAGGAGATAACCAGACTGCTTGGTTATTACATTATAGAAATCAAATGCATTTTCTATTACTCTTTTACCCTCCTCAGCAGGATGCTCCCCTTTCTCACAGCATTCCCACTTTGTAGTTCACAGGAGTCATTGCAAATGAAAGAAAAAAGCAGCGAGCAGAAACAGCCAATTTAACCCGTCACCTTGGATACTGACAGCATGATTAGGGCCGACAGAGAAAGGAGGAGCAGTGTTGGGACCATGAGCCAGCTACACACACCATTTCCCCAGGAATACATGGTTTTACTCTGAACAACTCTTGTGAGCCAGGGAAGCATCATTATGTCCTCACTCTGCAGTGGGCTTGTAGGCCTAACTCAGCAAAGCTACTCAGCTGCGTGCTTAACCTAAAAGGCAAGTGATGTGTTCTGCCAGCTTCACTATGATTGCACTTGAGTTCAACTGTCTTTGATGGGTCAGAGCCACAGAGACTGCTCAAAGACACAGTGGCAGGTCTGGAAACTGAACCTAAGCTCCCCTGGAGCTTGTCATCCCAATAAACAATTGGTTTTGGCTTTCATTAATGTACATTAAAAAGAGAATTTGGCAGCTGTGAACTAAACTATGCTAATTGACATTTTATTTATTAAAGCAGTGCTCACAGAAAAGACACCCAAACATACAAACATTGGGAGCCAGACTCTGAAGCCATTTTATTCTTGTCAGTTGCAGTAACGAGTTCCAAATACCCCCCGAAATTCCCTAAATTCTTTGGCAAAGTACAGGTCTGGATGTGACCCCATCTCTGGTGAAAGCAGATTTACTATTTTTGATTAAAATGTATTATTGTGTTAGCCGCCTGGAACAAGGAATGGCAAACAGATGATAACTCATTTATCCTGCCTTACTCATTTCTAGGCTGAAAGCCTAGTTTGATAAAAAAAAGCAGTAGAGATACACAGATTCAGATAGCAACTTCTGTTGATGTAAGAAATGGGTGTGATCCAAGAATATTAAGCAATCTGTGCAGAACTGTGATGCACACCTCTGCTGCTGCTTCTACAATAAACAAACCAAGAAGCAAACATCAAAGCAAAGGTCAGAGCTGCACCTGGCCAAGCAGCCCAGAGAGCAATAATCTCCAGGTATCCTGGCAGAGTGAAGGCTTTCCAGCAAGCACCATGACACTCAATGGATTTGGGAACTGGGCTGAGTAGGCAGAGCATGATGAACATGGACACAGCGCCTGCAAAGCACTGAGAGAGCGTGGTGTTTAGCAGGGCCTGGTGTGACCTATTTCAGTCAGGAGTTAGCAAAGCAGGGCACGGGATGTTTATTCAAGTGGCCTAATTTAAAATGCTGTGCATGCTAATAAGCCTACACAGGAGTTGGTAAGAAACACCTCAAGGCCTGGAGAAAGCAGTAAGCAAAATTTAAAATGTCATTTAACCCAGACACAAGGCACACCCAACACCTGACTAGGATGACAGAAGTCCAGAAGAGTTATAAAAAGCTAATTCAATTGAGAGCACAGAACAAGTTCTTGATTTAACGGAGTAGCTGATGCTAAGGAAGGGCCTGAGGGGAATCTATAAAAACAGCAAGACAAACTAAGCAGCTATTGAAAGCAGCAAGAAACTGTTGGGCATGCCGACCATTCAGGCTGATACAGCTGTGTATCAGAGTTAACAAAAAGGTGGTATGTCCAAGATAGCATCTCCACTGTGTTGGATTAAGGCTGTGCGATGGTTTGTCTCTATCACCTCATGAAAACATCTGAAACTCCGTAACATAGTAGCCAGTGCCGATTAGAAAGATAAGAAAGGTGAAGCATCTGTAAGACTGATGCATTAGCACACTTCCAGCATAAGAAAGAAGCACCTTCAATAAGTAGTCAAAAAAAAAAAAAAATCAGGTGTTGGAGCCCTCCAAACTATCAGTTCTTGTCCTGAGAGGAAAAAGCATGGACAATTATTTAAATAACTCTAACTTTCATTAAGTTATATCATGTTCTCCCTCACAAATGAGCCTAAGATCAACCACTTTCAGCACTTTACCAGTAATACTTAGAGGGAAAAAAACAAGAAGAGGGAGAGGGACAACAGCTGCTGTTCTGCGGAGTGTACTTATTGTCCACACAAAATAGGCCATTTCATATGTCTCAATGTCTGCTGGATTTGCTTTCAAGACTCTACAATGAAAGCATGCACAGTATAAAAATACATTGGCTTTCCTTGCCACGGCCCTGCCATGCCCTGGTCCTCAGAGCAACATTTTGTACCAAAGCAACCTTTCAATATTTTGATATTATGCTATTCTGAAACATAGCCTGTACACCCTGCAGCTATCTAATTGCACTCCCTGGCTTTCCTAAAGCCCTTGCCATACCATTTTGACTACCTGTACTGCAGACTCCTCAGAACAGCATAATATTATGTATGTGGCATGTTTACCCTATATGTGGTTTTTATTAATAATTTAATTTATCATAATTTAAGCATCAATTACTGCCAAAATGTAAGCACACATAATTACTTAATGTGGTTTCCTTCAAACCTTGTACTTACTACACAGAACAGGGGCACAAGGCTACTGCTCAGATCATCTTCTGGGCAACTAATAAGCACGCACTAACACTAAGTGAGGACAAACAGCTGTCTTTAGCTCTGGACTGCTGAAGTATCAGCCAAAGCCCACAGTGGCTTGTTAGCAGAGATTATCATTGGAAAGAGCTTGCAGCTGTTCCGCTTTGCCTCCAGTAGCTGTGTTCACTTGCTGTCACAGCACTGATATAAAGGTACTGCATATTGCAGGGATTATCTGGATATTATGTGGGCAGACAGGGGAAAAAAATACCCCAAACAGCTAATGTTTCACATATGGTAGCCAAGAGATAACCACATCCTTGCAGAATTGAAAAGCATAACAAAGTGCAGGTGATTAAGCCCTATCCTTGCTCCAAGGGCTGATCATCTCCTTCCAGTTGCTGGAGTTGCCATCTTGATAATTCACATTTGAAGGCTTAATTGACTACACAAGGCTTAATGACCATGGCTGAATTCCTCCTGCTTGAGCCACTGGGCAGTACTCGCTTGCAGTGTTTGTAGCTCCTGATGCTAACAGGAATGCAGCTCTCACTTCATTTGTGGGTTCCAAATCCTGCAGCTACTGCTGCTGAAGACCCTGGGCTTACCTGCAACCATATGCATGTCCCCAGCACAGCACCACTACTACAGCAAAACGCATTTATTCTGAGCCAGTTCTGCTAAGCTGTACTATTACAATAGTTTGCAACAGTCTGTTCCTTCCCATGTGTTTGTTTCCTTTCATTAGGTTCATTTCAGTATTTTTCCCACGACTGCAGCAAACATGGGAGGCTTACAAAGGTGACACCATGTCCAAGAGCCTGGGTGCACTGCAAACAGGATTTCTCCATCACAGGATTATCTCAGCTCTCTCCAGCTGCTCCATCAGCTTCACTGACCGTGGGGGATTTGCACCAGGCGAAGAGCAGCTATACACACACACACACTTTTCCTGTCTGTCTCTGAACTGCTAGTCCCACAGGCTCATTCAGCCCCCAAAATGTTTATGACTGCAAACAGCTCTCTTTAGGTAGAACAAGGTGCTTTCAACACTTTCACATCTTTACAGCAAACACGGATGTTGTAAAAGTGACTACCTATCCGGGGTGCCTTGATCTTCAGTTTGTCTCTGCAAGACACTTTAAAGGCTTCAGCTAAAGGCTGATGAACCAACAAGAACTGCGCACTGTGTATATACATTTTTAATAACACAAGAGAAGTCAAACCTTTTGCAAGGTATTAAGTTCAAGCACCCAAGACCACTGGAAATTTAAGTTGGCATTTTTAACAAAGCTGAGATCTGCGTATCTGCATTTATTTTAGTCCACAGTCAGTCTCCTATTACAGACAAAATGCAACTGTGAAATGCAAGGCATGCATGCTAAAAACCAAACATTAGTCAATCTCCCCGTATGAGTTTAGCTGATCTCAGCGGGGTAGTTTTGTTTGCTCTTCTGAGCAGAGGGAAGGAGAGAGAGATGTCTGTTCCTAAACCATTACATTCTGTAAATAATGAAGAGTACGTAAAAGGTGGAGTGCATGGAGTTCAATGCCTTACTTTTTCAGCCACTCTGCTATATCTGCTGCGGTAGCACCAAAGTTCTCGAAGTTGAACAGGAACTTTCCTTTCCTGTTAAAGCAACAAAACAAGGTTCAGTCCTTGCCCTAAAAGATAAAAACATGCAATTATAGAAGAGTGCATGATTTCTAAAATAGTAGCAAAACATAACTGACTCAAAATAGCAGATTGTAGGATATCCCCGGACATTGAATTCTTCCTTTATTCTTTCAAATTCAGCAGAGTAAACATTCATCCCCGCAAGAACCTGGAAAAAGAGCATAATCTTACTGATTCTTACAATACAGCAGGAACATCACATCATTTGTTTGAAGATTTAAGTAAAACCCACTTCAATCTGGGCAGATTCTGATTTCATTCATATAGCTGTCAAGCAAGGGGCTCTCTGTAAAAGGCACTGAAGTTTTTCTGATTTTGTGCAAGGTGGAACAGAACAATCCTTGAGTCTAATCCAGAGGAAACACACACCAGTCAGCATGCCACCTCTTCCTTGCTCTGGAAGCATCTCTGTTTCCTTTTATTCACCCACTAACAGAAATACCTAGAGGGAATTCTCTCAATTGCACTACTTGTGCTCTTCTTTGCACATTTGGATTTTTAGCTACAAGTGTAACTAGATTTTTTTTTTTCTTCCTCAGCAAGTAGGGAAAAAAAAAGAGTTCTCAGTTCATATCCAAACATTAAACAGGACAGCAGAAGTTCCACCCTCAGCTCTCTAGTTTCCACTTCAGCAATGAATTTTCAATCTCAGCTCATGTCCAGAAGCTCTAACCAACCAAGCACTGGCATTACCCCTGTTCAAAAATGCACTTACTGAAAGGCAAGGGGAAATCAGCATGACTTTGATGTGAAAATAAAATATGCCCTATCTCCATGAGCTCAGGAAATAGCACATGGCATTTATATCCTTTAAATATGTTAACTTGGGTAGGGTAGGGCATAATGAGAGTTAAGAATTAACCTTGTCCTACAGTCTTCAAAAGAGAGGCACAGAAGCACAGTAGCTTTTCAGACTAGCACGTAAAACAAAAACTCTCTCCTCCCTGTTCCTCACCTCTATCCCAACCCATCCTCCATCTCAACAGTCCTTGAGCTTCAGGTTCAGGGCTCCCGTGACTTGTACGGTGCCCTGCGACTTATTCTGTGCCCTGTCCAAATGTCTTCCAAATATTTCTGACATGAAAACTGGAAGATGGGATTGATTCCAAGTTTTTGTGGGTGTGCAATTCACGCAGAGGTCGTTCTGCTGTCAAACCTGGACCCAGCAAGTTGCTGAGACACCACTTCCTGATTAACTTAGTTTAATGGCATTGACGGCTTAAATCATTTTAGCAGCAGGGTCTTAATCCAACCCCCTCCTCCTTCCCTCTCCAAAACCAGGATTTTCTCCTTCCAGCTGAAATACCACATCAGAATCTAATACCACGTTCCTGACTGCAGCAAACTGCACAGACCAACCAAATGTGCTCAGAGCCAGCATGAAATAAATCTTAAAGCAGAAAATCCTCATTTGAGGGTCAACCGTTTCTAAGAATGTGCTGGAAAGTCACAAAAAGATACTTTGTTTTCTCTTCCCTATCCTAAGAAAGGATAAACTGAACAGAGGAGAGTACAGAAATAAGGTTTATACTTGCTGGCCTAGTCTTCCACTTTGAATTTTCCTTGTAGTTCAAAGAACCAGATTGACTCAATTCTCCCCTTTCCTTACCCTCCATGTCACCACCTGAAGGCAGGTAAATGCAATAGGATCAAGGTAACAGTGGTTGTTTATAAAGTAAGAACCTGGTTTGTTAACTAATAACCCAATTAACACCAGCCTACCAGATTCCATGTTTGCTGTGAACTTTCAGAGGATGTCCTATGAGTTAAATGGGCATCCCTGGCCATTTCAGACAATTTCACTGTGTCCATCCAATGGTGATTGATACAATTCAATAACTTAGGTTTATTCTGGTGTTCATTACATTATATGAAGCATAATTAGCAAAAAGCTTATTACAATAGGATTTATTTTTAATGACAAGAGTAACAGCTTTAGCTGGCTAATAATCCAGAATTATGAAATATCAGGCTGTCAGAGACCATCAAAACATACCTAGTGCCCAAAGCCAGGGTCCTCCTGCCAGATGTCTGGCGAATTTGCTTTTAGCAAATGACTGAATGACCCCAACTCCAATTTAAGTCCATTACCTCTTGTAATAGCCACTGCAGAAACAAAGATCGGTTTACCCCTTTCACCTCTGCAGTGAATTATTTCACTGAAATATTTCAACACTTATCTGCTCTCCAACAAGCTACCTATAACCTACACCACCTCTGAACCTTTCCTAGCTGCCCGTGAATTTGGAGCTTCTGACCATTCCTGCTCAGCTGTGACCCCCGACCCTGATTCACAGTTTTCTTGATGGGATTGCTCCAAAACTGGTACCTCAAAGCACCAAAAAAATTTTAAAAAAAAAAAAAAAGACAAGCATCAAAGGAGAAAAGCACTTAAGCATATTCTCAAGCTGGTCGTTACTGAGCAGAACATTCTGGCACAAAGTCCATGGGCATTAGGGAGATGATGAATGGTCTGCTAACAACCAGTTCCCCCCTACTCTGGGGCCACAGTGACAGTCACTCACCAGAGCCCAGCCAAACCTCTAAACACAGGAATCTTTCCTGCCAAGGATAAAATAAGCCCACTTCTGATTTGGAGCACTTTTTCCTTCTTCACTGTGTGGAATGGAATTGTAAGATTTAACCATACTATAAACTAAAAATGCCACCCTGCCTTCCTCTCAGTAACAGCACTGGGACAAGAAACAACCAGTCCCAAGGGAACACAGTGACCAGCAACAGGTACAGTGCACCCTTTCACTTTTATGATCTCTTCAATAGGCAATACTGTACTTAATTTTCCTGCTATATAACAGCAATAATCTCTTTGGAGCCTGGCACATCCTGACAGCTAATGACAGGTCAGATTAAAAGGCCAGACTGTCAGCTCATCCAAACCACTCATAAACTTTGCAGCAAAGTCTGATCTGGAGGTCAGCATCACTCTAAGGCAGTCCATGAACAATTTATGATGGGTACAGCACAGTTAACTTTAGAAATGGCAAGTTGTGTACACATCCCACTCAGGAAGCTAATTGGGTCAAATTTTGACAAACAGAGCGATTTTTGTGAAAAACATGGGTGGCAGTGGCATAAATGGACTTTCCTCTGAACTGATCCTGCACTACAACACTCCACTGCAAAAAACTGTGTCCCAGCCCTGTCACTCAGCTGTGCAGGATTAGCCCGGATCTATAGAAATGATTTCCAAGTGAGGAAGGAAATACTCAAACCAGAATAGATCTAGAGTTTAAATTCTCTGGTCTGAATTTAATAAAACGAGCTGCACATGGACAAGGAAGGGATAACTGCAGGAGGACACAGTGCTCTGCAGCATGCCTTCTCTCTAGCACTGTCTCTATAGGGGATGCTTTACATTCCTAATCCCTCTCACCCCACACCCCACAATGTACTGCCATGCAAGGCAGGACTGCCTTCCCAAAGGCTTCAGCACGTGCTCCTCTGAGGGGAGATGGCATTACAGTGCTGCCCGGCTAGACAAAAACACTCTTGAAAATATCTTCTAAGGGTTGTGCCGTGTCCTAAATAAATCTGAATAACTCCCACTCATTTCAGCCCTAAGCAAGCAAGGACTTAGAGAAAACACTTCTGAAAACAACTAGTTTGGAGAATGCTGGGCAGTCTGACAGCACTAGGTGGTCATGAGAAGGAATTCCCAGAGCTGCCCTAGCAATGAACTGCAGTGCTTCATCTTTTCCTCACAAGGAAATCTGTAAACACAGCAGTGAATGACCCAACAGGTAGGATCAGACCAAATCCTGCTACAGCCATGAAACAACAATCCTATTTCTTCATCCTTTATGTGCACTGGCATCATATAAATCATACGTTAAGCACATTATAAAACCTTGACTAGACGAGGGCCTTCGACTTGCTTACAGAGATCAATACACCTTGTAGGTACAAAGGGGTAACTAAATTACAGTGAATGCTGTACTTCATTAGAGTCAAAACATAGTTTCATATCTATGTGGCATCAATGCTAACTTTGACAGAGCTACAGTTAAACTGTAAGATTCTATTAATGCTGAGTGGCTAGGAAGGTTACCAGTAGCTTATGGGAGGGGGATTTCCCTCCCACAACACTGTGATTTTCCACTAAAAAAGTGGATTAATAATTGCTTTAAGGGCATCCATCCCTGACCTTGCTATGAAACATCAGGCCAAAAAGCTGATCAAACCCATTAAGGCAAACATTTCTTTCTTTACCAAAATGAGCTCAAAAGGTCTACAAACTCACAAATTAGAGGCTAAACATAAATCTACATAGTGTCAGAGCCTGCATCTCCATGGAAAAAACTGCAGTGGCTCTAAAAGGCAAGGGAGTTAACATCTCATTCTCCAATGTTTTAGAACAATAAAAACCAAGATAGAGAATCCTGAAGAGATCTGGAACAGAGTCATTTATTTCTGTTTTGTTTCAGCTTGCTTAGAAATTGGTAATTTTGATTTTGATAAATATTTGTGGGTTTAAATACTTTAAAAAAAAGTGTTAAAATTATTTTCGAAATGTCATATAAATCTCATTGTCTCACTTACATATTTACCCTTGAGTTCTGTTGCTGCCTGCTGATAAGATGGCATCATTCTCTTACAAACACCACACCCTGATAAAAAAGAAATTGTGTGAGTAATATGCCAACAACTCTATTCAGCCTCTTCTACGGTATATGTGTTCCAAAGCATATGAAGTAATATTTAAAATCAAAAAATTTAAACAAAAATTCTTTATCCACTTCACTAAATCATTACTAGATTATTGGTTTCTAAGGATGTTACTTCTCGTTACAAGCCTCTATTTTTGCACATTTTTCATGCTCTTCATTTTCATATTCATTTCTCATCCCAGTATGAAGAGAGTGTGTGTGTGTATGTGTGTGTATATATATATATATATATATATATATATATATATATATATATATATATATATATGTATATTCCTCAGGCTCTGAGCTGAGCCCAGAGGAGAATACAAGATGAAACACACACATCCAAAGTCAACAGAAGATGTCATAATCGTGAACTCAAAACAAAAAGCTTTGTGCATTTCTGGTCTTTGAAGGGACAGGGGGAGGTACTTCAGATTCATCCCAGCTTAACAAGGCTTTGAAATTAATTTGAGACGCATTTCTTAAACACACTACACAGACATCAAGTGTTAAACAGTGCTTTGTTAATTGAGCAGACATAGCTCAGAAGCAACAGCCCTTGGAAGATACAATAATGTGCTGCTGTGGAAAAGACAAAGGGCAAGTGAGGAAGACCACCAATGTGTAGTTGGAGTGTGCTAAGAGCTGTTTGATGATGCTCTGCAGTGCTAAGCAGATTAGCAGTAAATCACCTTGTAAGCAGCAGTTTTCACCCCTGCCAAGTAAAATCCGTGCATGCAGATGGGAAGGGGCAGGAGTGCAGACAGCATGAAAGAAAGGTAGCTGGAGCCAAGCACTCCAGACACTTATTGTGGAAACTCTCAGTCCACCATGGGACAGTAGTCAGCACTTCTGTTCTGGTTAACAGAGTTTTGAAAATATCTTCCAGAAAAGAGAACAGATTTTGCAGCCACTCGTTTGGGATCACATCAGCATGCCTGGAACAGAACATCCTTTACTCTGAGAAAGGAGAGTTCTTGTTTCTGTGGTCTTTCCACCTTTGATCTCTCTGCTCAAATTGACAATGAGGTTGTTAAATTAGTGCTGGTTAAAACGACAATTTCTTGGTGGGCACGGACCACTCATTTAAGGCCCACTGAGGTCTTGCAGCTTCATCCAAACCACTGGGCATACATCAAAAGATGTGACTTGACAGACATCATCTTCTGAATCCTCTATTTCTTCTCTCCTCAAGAGCCTCAGGCCCCAAACTCCTGCAGCAGATTTTGCTATCTTCCCCTCTTCACTCTCTTGCTGCTCCCTGGAGTACCTTCAAGAGCACAGGCACACACCAGCCTCCTCCATACAGCCATCACCCCTATCACCCTCCTCTTCCCAGCTCTGCTGCTGCCTAAAACTTGCTGCTCCCAAATCCACTTCAGTACATCCTCTCCCACCCTCGTATTTCTGGGTTATATTGTTCAGGATGCTGCCAAGCCACATATACCCCTCAACAGGCATAAAAGCGGAGCCTCAAAAAACTCATTTTCTTCTCTTCTTTCTTCTTGTATTTTGCCCCAAAAGAGGGAGCTTAATTAAATACACGTTAGTCTTTCCACTAGTTAACACCTTCATTTTTAAAGCCTTGTTTTCGATCACGTTTATAAACAGCTCCTTCTTGTTGCCAAACCCAGTCTCCTGCAGGAGCCTTCTTTGACAGTTAACTACAAATAAATCTGAATGCCTGTAAATATACCTAATATTTCATCTTTAGTGCTGTCTGACTTCCTAATACAGGTCCGAAAGTACAGTGAATGGTCTGCAAATGGCAGGTAATATCTTCTGAGGAAAGCAAGCCTTTGCTCTGAGTTGTTTTACCCAGAGCAAGCATTCCTGAAATATTAAAGTAACTACATCTAAGTCTGTAGTCGCTTTCATCTCCCCCTGCACCGGTACGTAATGAAAGAGCCCATTTCCTATGAATCTGCCACAATGAATCTAAAGCCCCTGCTTCTAACAAAGCAGAGAAATAAGGCAGCTGTCTTCCCCACAGCCTTCCAGACAAAGTCTCTGATGTCCTCTCGTGCCAAAGACCTCCTTTACAAGTAACAAAAAGCAGAATTTCTTTTAGTGACCGGTCTTGATTTGCTGCTCCCAGTTATGAAAGGTAACACCTGTATGTAACCAATAATTTCAGCTGCTCAAAGCCCATATTTTAATGCAACTGCTGGATGTATTCTGTCTCCAGTAAGAGGAGCAAGAAAAGAAAAAACTGGACAACAACCAAGTCAGAAGGTCTTGTGTGTTAAATAAAAGATGAGGGAGTTACAAACTGAGAAATCAGAGAGGAAGAAAAAAACTCACAAGTAGACTTCCTTCACAGCAGTTTGGAAAGCAGCACAAGTATTACAGCACTGAAAACTAGCAGGTGTTTTGCCACTTCAAAGAAGAGAAACTGGAAGGAGGAGGGTTTCTGGGGGAACGGTTCAAAGAGAACGAAGGGTTAGATAAGGCACATTTCAGACAGAGACCCAGTTGTGGAAAACAATTATTCCTGATACAGGTAAACTGTGAAAGCACCGTGCAGCAGCCCAACTCTCCCCGAAGGGACGATTTACAGCAGAGCAGCCGTATCGTCTCCTGCTGATCCGAGGCAGAAGCTCCTGGGAACAGCCACACACCACGCCAGGCCACACAGGCCCACGCTACTGCAGAGTCTGAAGGCACAGAGCCACAAGTGATTTCATTAAAAGAAAAACCATCGTCTCAGTGATGCATCAAACTAAGTCTTGGGCAATTCTGGCCATCTTGGCAGTGCTCAGATGAGAATAAAAAGGTAAACTGGTGTTTCGGGCAGTAATTACCGGAGAAAATACACTGAGAAACACCAGATAATGCTGCAATGGGACAGAGTTTTAAAGAGAATCAGCCAGCAAATTGCTTGTGGTACCTAACATCAGTTTCTCTATCAGGGCAGTCCTGGGGGGCTTTTCTAGTTTTGGTCACACATTTATTCCCTCCTCATGGCTTCCCTGCTTCCCGAACTGAGCAGCAACTCAAGTGCAACACTATCTTGCTTAGAAGAGCTGGAAAGCCTCTCACACAGCAGTCACCAGGAAACACAAAAAGGCAGCTGTAAATCTGCAACATTAAGGAACAAGCAGCCAATGCAATGACAAAGTAGCAGCAATACAAGGTCAAGGTCACAAAAGAAATGAAGGGACTCCAATGCGCTCTTCTCTTCCTGAAACCCCACTTGCATTTGAGTTACTCCTGCCAATGTAGGTAGGAACATGCAGGGTGCCTCTGGGACGGAGCAGGAACAACAGCCCTGCTCCTGCCGACTGCACTGTTCCCTCTGTCTGCAGCATACAGTGTTTGTTTTGTGCAGCACACATCTAGAAAGGACAACGGGTAACAAAGTTATAGAAAGCAGCTGCTTAAAAGAACATTGAGCAAGAGTCATCATCACAAGAGAAAGAGACAAGACTGGGATACAAGTGATGGATAACCAGGGAAGAACTGAGCACAAACAGGCAGAACAACACAAGGAGCTGAATGATAAAGGTGGCACAAGATGATATTATTAGTGGAGCACAGGTGAAGCTTCTAGTCAGACCTGAACATCTCTCAGTGGAGAAGGGAGAGAGAGGTGACAAGACATGCTGGGCTACTTACATGGGGCATAGAACATCATCAGAAGGGGCTTGTCTTCCTTCTTCAGAAGTCTTCTCAATTCCTAGTGAATGAACCAAAGAAAATAAAAAACACTTATATTCAATGACACCTCTTATTATTTGTATTACAACTTAAAAAAACTAATATATGTATTCATAGAACACAGGCTCATTCATCTGAGGGAAAAGGGCTCATCTTTCCTAACAGACAGGCCTCAATGTTTTTTCCTTGCTCAATTTTAACTTGAAAGAAGATGACAAAATTTATTATACATTCAAATATCTGCTGAATATCCTAGACAGTATCTTCACTGTTAATACGTGGAAGTTCCATGGTTTAGTTCATTCTCACTGCAAAATCTCTGACTGGAAACTCTTGCTTTGCTGAGACATCCAAAAATCCATATTTCAATTCAAAAAGTCAGACTCAATAATAACAAGTTCAGTTTTCACACTATGAAACCTTGCCAAACCTATGAGATGCCATGAGAAAAGGATTTTTCAAGTACCAGCATGACAGAAAAACTAGATGAAGTTTTCAAATTGAATGCAACCATTGGAAGCCTTGTAATAGAGTACAGAGGGTGAGCATTAAAAATTAATCTTCCTACAAAAACTGAATGTCAAAATAACCATTTCTAATATTAAAAATGAAAGCCAGAAAATTGAGAAAGCCCTTTACAAAATACCAGCTAGAGTCCAATCAATTAAAGTTTTAAAAAATCTATAGACTAGAAAACTAATATAAAAGAGCAAGCTGATTATATTAGAAAGAACATAATGGGTAACTGGTGGCACTGGTAGTTTTTAAGGTAGTTTCATCACATTCACTGCTTTCCCACTCAACACTGAGAGGACAGTTACTGCACAGAGTTAAATCCCTCAAGATCTGGATCCTGTTTCTTCCTGCTCCACACTTCCTAACCTCAGGCACATGAGGGAACCCAAGGTTTAATGACAACCTGCAGCTTGAAGAGCAGCATTTTACCTCCTACTTGCATTCTGCAGTGGCTGCATCTTGCAGGCTGCTACACTTCGCTGAGACAAAGAGGGCTGTGCCCCCACACCATCCACAAGCTCTGACACTTGCTGTGTAGCTGGCAGACTGAGGTCATGACCACACGCAGGGCCGAGGAGGGCGGGAAGCAGAGGACTTTACAGTTATCACAACCCACAAACTTGGTCAAATCACTTGAAACAGGTTGGGTGCTTTAAACTGGCCTTCCAAAGAAACAAACTAATGGTGTTTCACCAAGAGTTAATAAAACATACACACTCCCTTCACCCCTTATATTTATAAAACAACAGAACATCCATACAGCTAATGTACCTTTTCACTGTCGACGTGCACAATATCTTTGGCTTCAGGATCTTCCTCCCACAGTGGAGCACCTTCTGGATCCTTGAGAAAGGCCACCATAGACTGTAATAAACAGGGGAAAAAGCTTTTAAAGAAACACAAATGGAAATCATGAGACATCCAATCTCAAATCCATGCTGTGATGCAAACCCCACCCAATTAGTGCCTTTGCTTTTCTGCTCATATATTTATCTGCTCTAATGCAGATTAGCACAAATCTCCTGTTTCAGAACCAAGTGATACGTGGGTGTGTACCTTCATCATAACTGGTGTTCCAACTTATCAGTTCCCACTCCCACTATAAAACTGGGGAAAACAGAGTGGAAGTGGACCAGCACACAGAGAAATAGCTTCAAGGATCCTTCAGAGAGCTCTTTCAATGGTACTAGACCTTCCACAGTGAGTCCATGGGTCAGCAGGAAAGGCTTCTCTTTATGTAGAGGTCAGGCTCCCATACCATTCACCGTACCTGAGTAACAGGACTAGCTGGAGGGCACACTGATACTTGCTGTGAGCAGAAGCAAATGAACACACAGATCAAACTGCTCATTTGGTCAAAGGAAGAACAATCCACCAACAGCTCCCTGTGTGACCCACCTACCTAGAATATCCATTGAATGCAGTTTCAAGTAAGAGAACAAGAAGCAAATGTGACAGAAGAAGTGGGAAATACAAAACCCTAGGATTCTGCAGCTCCCACGTCCAACAAGCTGAGTACACGTGCATACATACTTTGTAACTGCTTTACCTGACTGACATACAACCAAAAATCCCTTTCAGCAGACCATAGATATACTCTTTTTACCATAAGGAAATATACTCTGACAGTTCTGATTTCAACCTGAGCTTGAAGAAACTCCAGCCCTCCTAAATCAATGAGATACTCTCCATGGATTCTGGCAGTCACACTAACCCCCATTTCCAGCTGCACATGGAAACAGGCTTGATCACTTTTATCCTCAGATGTCTGTGCTCTAGGAAACATAATACCTGGTATTCCATGTTTATTCACCACTCAGAATGACCCCACTGCTTTCTCTATGGCATTGATTGTAGGTTTGTGTTCATTCCCATATAGGATCTCTGCCACACCAGTAACATAGTGAGGTCCCTGAGGAGCTTCCTTCAGCGTGAGAGTGAGTGGATGAAGCTGCCACAGCACTAAGTGAGCTATCCTAACACACATCAGTTCTATCTAAAAGCCTGGGTGCGTACTCCACTTCCTTAGGAGCAGGCTGGCAGCACACCTGATACCACGTCCCACCGCTGGAACTGTCTCAGAGACACTTTTGCTGCCTCTCTGCCTTTGGTGGGGCTGCTGTGGTACAACATCCCAGCAGCTTATCAACAGACTCATTTTCCTGCCTCTCAGTTGGTACTGCAAGGCTCAGGAGGATTCAGAGCTTACAGCAGGATCCATTTATTGCATTTATGTTTCTGTCTGCTTGCACAGCTAATATTGAAAAGATTTGTCTTATCACAAGAGGCAGCATGTATCAGTCACCAGACAGCAACCAAAACACTTAATGTACACAGCAAGAAGGACCTAATGGGTGAGGGTGACAAACACTTCCAGAAGAAATTTGTTTTACAGTGGCATTATCAGGGAAAGGAGCTAGCTAGGAAAAAAATATATAAAATCAAGTAATTTACAATGGAGTTACAGTGTAAAAAGCTCTAGAGACTTAGAGGCATTAACATCCCAAATGACATCCTAAGAAGACTAATAATTCATGGGGAAAGGAAAGATGATGACAAAACAGCGGAGATGTTCTACCTTTAGGACAGCTGCATCAAGTTCTGCTCACCCTCAGCCTGCACAGACCTCAACTATACACAAGTGGAGAAGACGAGAGAGGGGTCAACATTTTTAACGGCTAATGAGTGTAATTGACTCTGCTAGTTTCAAGAATTCCTGCATGCCAAATTCAGTCATGTAGAAACAGATGTGGTTAGAGGATGGGGGATTAAAGAGATTTAATTCATCCAGCCTCTCCCTCTCAGCCAAGACAGAAAAAAATTAGATGTGTAATGTCTTCTGGCAGGAGCAGGCAGTATGTTGCCTTGCCCTCAATTCTTCATGCAGTGAAGAGAACTTCCTCTCTTGCTTTAAACAGGGAAGAACAACAGCCAAACAAACCACAGCACTCTCTAACCACAGAAAAGCAGTGGTCCCCAGGCTGCTGTGTTAGAGGCCACAGCAAGGTCCAGGGCACAGCAACCCTGGTGTTGTAGAACCAGCTTTGCTCCAGTCGTGCCGTGGTACGGTCAGGACCTGTTTTGACCTCACGGCATGGACAGAGCCACGATGGGCTGTAACCAGCTTTGCCAGCTTTGAACCTTACACCTCGATTCAGCAGAATACAGGACATGCTTCATCCAGCATATGCTGCTGAAAACAAGCAAGTTTCAAGAGGAGAGCTGGTAATCATATACATGGACCTAGGTTTTAACCTGAAAAAAAATATACAGAAACACATCCTTGTACTTTTCACTCCTTTGAAGTATCATGCAGTAGGGATGCTAATAAAAAGACCTGCCTCGATTTCACACATACACTCCTTACAACAGCCAACTTGAAAAGGATTCAAGTTTTAGAGCAGGACCAATTTATTGGGTTAGTCTATTCTCTTTGCTAGTACTAAGCAGATTTGTACTTCAGTGAGTTTTCTCCATTTTAGAAGAAGGGTAAAACTCACCCTGTACTTTATACTCCAGAAAAGGCTTCCTCACGTAATAAACACAGCCTGGATACTGGCATCGTGGCTCACCTGAGAATCAGACATCATGTGGCTAAAGCAACAGGTAAACAGACATTCCAGGTAAGATGAAAGGCTGATCTAAACTTAGGTTTTCAACAGCAGATGACTACAGTTACTTGGGGAGAAGACAGACTAGTACTTACAGATCTTATATAGCATACACTGGCACATGCTCTCCATTTCTGGCAAAAAGAAATCAAGTTTACGGACTCTGCACCAGCTGCTGTATATGGACCTCTGTGCTTTCTAACTATCCATGGATCTATCTCTAATGACTATCTAAAACAGTTTTCCAGACTCCTAAATTCTTGGCTTTCACAATATGTAGCTGCAAGTTCCAAAACTTCTTTTTTTAACATTGCAGTTATTTGTTTCAAATCAGCCATCCCAAAATGCCACTGTTTGCCCTCAAATTTGGAGAAAAACAAAGTAATTCCTTCGTTTTTTAAGCTACTCACAGAAATATCTACTGGAATCTCCTCCAGCTGTCCTTTTTAGTATTGTGAGGTCCTAAGCCCTTCTGCAAAGAATTGGAAATTTTTTTTAAACTATTCCTAATGATTTTGCATCACTGAATTTTGTTCTCTTGCATTTCATCTCCCTTTCCTAGATACCCCAAACGGCTCAGATCTTAACACAGGTCTCACCAGCAGGAGGTTCTGACTGCCAAGTAACTTCCCTCCACTGTGAACACTGAGCTATCCTTTATTCCTCATTTTTCTAACAGTGAAACCACAAGGGCATCTCTGCTAATTACATAAGGATTTAGTTACTTTAAGAAATGAAAAGCTGTTCTAAAAACCCGAGTACACTATCAGTTGGATCAGCCACAGCTATGAAATTGCTGATTACTCCAGAAGAATCCTTTTACAGTTCTTCAGAGCTGTGTCCGTCATTCTCCAAAATGTCATACATATATCAATATGTCTACTGGATGTCTGGAAAGAAGATTCGAGTTTTATTGCCACAAGTTTGCTGAATGATGTGAAACAAATCCGTTAATCTCCCTGTTCTTCAGTGTGTCCACCTGTCCATAAAATGAGTACGATACCCTATGTAATTGTGCTGCTCTGATGCTCTCTGTATGTACTGGGAGACTCCTGACAAACACAGCTGAGAGAGAGAAACAAAGGTCACTGGCTCAACAGAAGGAAACAGGGAGAAGTGGAATAGAGGGAGAAATACAGAAAATATCCAGGCAGCTGTGAGCAGCAGAACAAACAAACACTCAGCTGAATTATTTGACCACTGCCCAGATCTGATCCACTGCCCAACCTGTAAATCATTAGTGGCTGGTTTCACAGGGGCAGTTAAATTGAGAAAGACTCCAGCACCTAGAGTGAGGGAGCTTCAAAATCCCTCTTCCACCCCCAATGGAATCCCACATCCCTGTCCACGGGATGCTGCTTTCTTCTTCCCAGCAGGCAGGGCAAAAGGGAAGGGCGAAACGCTCATCACAAACAGCTGAAGGAATAAACGATCTGATTCCTGTTGTGCTATGATTGCCTCTCAGCCCAATGCTCCCTGGAGCACTGCAGGTGCTTTCCACTTCATCTGATCTGTAAGGTAGAGTCACAGCACTAACTCCTGGTTGCAGCATTTTATGGAGGGCAGGAGAGACACATCATGTATTGTTCAAATCACCCAAATTTAGGCAGCTGCCAGGTCTCCCTTAACCCATCATCCACCAAGAAGGAAAAAAATAATCACCATTTAGTGATTATTTCCTCATTAAGTACAGAAGCTGATTTAGGCAGTTGCTGACTGGGCTGGGTATTTAACATTGTCCTTCCTAATGCCAGGCAAGATTTCTACTGCAGGAGATGGGAAGATACACGGCCCGACTCTCCCCACCTCAGACAAATCCTGCGTCACAGCCTCAAGTGAAGACTGAATGAATTCAAGTCAGGGCACACTTCCAAGACAGTCCCCCATCAGATACTCTCCAACTCTGGCAGTAAAAGCAAAGTCCAGAGTAGGAGCACTTAGGAGCAGCCACTCTGGCAGACTCAGGTTCACACATCTCACACAGGCTTTCCTCCATCGCAGGGCGATCCCCTGAACAAGCCAGAAAGGGGAAGTACATGGAATTATATCAACCTGGGGTGATGTCATCAAGTCTTCAACAGACCAGTGACTGTGCAGAACCCGGGTTTGCTGGAGGAGGAAGAGAAACAGGAACTGGACATTAGAGCTGGACAGAAATGATTTCTGGAAGCCAAGTCATTGCCGGGCTCCCCACATCAGGAAACTTCCAGTGCTTCACCAGGGCTTTGCAATGGAAAGCTGCACACTTTCAGCCTGCTCACTGTGCTTTTAGTTCACTGTTTCCACAATCATCTGGATCTACACATTCATATCGTGTCTCACGCCTTCTCTCTTCCCTTGCCCACAGAGTGTTGCCTTCTGTTGCTTTATGTCAAGATTCGCCAGAAAAGAAGAAAGGTCATTTTATACCTGATGCACTCAGAGCACTTTCATAGGAGCTGTCGTTCCACAATCTGATAAAAGATAAGGCCACTCAGCTCTCTTTAAAGTTTATAAACACAAAATCTAAGAACCTCAGAGAACACTTTATCAAAATTCAGTATCAGCTAATACTTTTAGTTATACTACCACAAAGAGCACCTTGCAATCAAAACAAGAAAATCTTTATTTGTTATCAGTGTGCAAGTTAACTTACAGTTTACCTTCCAGTTCAACAGGGGGTCAATCTTTTAAATAATAAACAATTTTCCTGGATCTATGGTTGACAGACACGTACGCACACAAAAACCTTTAGGCCATTCTGACAGCTGTTTATGAAGATTAATCCCCTCCCTTTGATGCCTTTAGCATGAAAAAATACCAAAACCAGTTTTTAATCCACAAATGTCTCACCCACATCTAGCAAAACTGAAAGAATAATAATGGAATATTTAAATTTACCTTCAATGTGACCGCTCTGTTATATGCAGTATGAAATGCACCGTCCCTGTTAAACAAGGAGTGGGGGATAGTGTTAACTTACAGAAACATTACTGGAATTCATACAGCTGCTCTTCCTGACTTCTCACTAACCAGAGGAACATTATCCTGCTGAAGCCACAGAACTAAGTAGAATTTACAGTACAGTAATTTGAGGGGGGTGGGGTGGGGAGAAACAAGAGGAAGGAAAAAGGGAGGGTGCAAACCAGTGTAAAGAGAACAGTTTCCTAGTAAACAATTTCCTCCCTGACACTTTAACAAGAATATTTACTAAGGCATTATCTTTGGAGATGGAGATACAGCTGCTTGGTGTACCTAACAGTACTCCCACTCCTATTATTTTCAGGAAGAAAAATCTCTTGCTGTCTCACGACACTTGCCTTTCTCTACTCACATTATGAAGGACTCTCTCAAGTCAGAAAAGCACAGAGAGGTGAAGCAACTTGTCCAAGGCAGATGCCAGCAGGCAAGTGACAGAAAGCAAGAGAGCTCAAATCTCAGGCATCAGCCCCGTGCACTGGGCAGATTTAGTCCATTGGACATCTCTCCCTGGCCCCACTTATGCTTTTAGTGTTCTCTATGCAACAGTAGAATAAATTTAGCTCAACTTCTGTCATAACACATGCTTGAAAACTGAAGAAACAGCAATTAATTTCATATGTCAAAGGATAAAAAGTCATCTTAATGCTGCAGCAGCATGGGGCTGAAAGGAGAACGAACAGCCTTAATGGGGGCATCAGCAATTATGAACTACAAATCCCAGCCCAGCACTCACTTATAATGGAGTAAATCCACTCCCTTCTCCTTTGAATTAGGATCTACCTTCATCTTCTTGCATAATTTTCGGCTTTCAGTATCACTGCAAAAAACACACATTGGAAGAAAGGTTACCAAAAAAAGAAAAGCAAACGCATTCAGTTCTGAGAACTCATTGCTGTGCTTCCTCATCAGCAATTAATTCCAACTAACAGTAATTTGGAAGCTGTTTAGCTAAGTTTGTGGGACAAGCATTGTGAAAAGCTCCATTAGTCAATTTAATTTCTCTGTTTGCCTGGTCAGGACACAGTGAACTGTGTTAAATTTACATTCCAAAGCCAAGCCCTAACCAGTAGAAAGGCAGCTCATTCCAGCATGTCCAAGGACTTCAGCAGATCTTCTGTCCATGAGATTAACATAAAATTTAGGAAGTCAAGTTTTCATTAAGACCATGCTACTGTTAGGCTGGTGGTCAAAGAGCACTGTTTGTGGAAAGATTCAAAGGGAAAGAGCAGCTTTTACATTTGGCAGAAGATAATAAAAAGCCAAAAACCCCCATGTTCATGGTATGTCCAAGTCCAAATCACAAGCACTTAGCCTTAAAAAGGTCCTGTAGAAAACAAAAACCAATTGAAATTCTGGAGCCCCAAGCCCGTTCACTCTAGGTATGAAAGATGCGTCCTGGAGCCACACCTGGCAAGCAGAGGTAAAAACAGCTCCTAAAGAAGGAGGGAGGTATCAGCAGACAGACCTGCTGGAGGTGGTCTTCAAACTCAACAAGACTGAATCACTTCCAGCACCATATTAGGCTGACTTGAAGCAGAGAGAAGGGTCATGGGAGAGAACTGCAAATACATTTGTTTTGGTGGGCAGGTAAAGGGTCTTCACGGCCAAACTGCTCTCCTAAACAGGGCAGGAGTGAAGCCATAAGGAGACTTCAAGCTGAAGTGAATAAGAAGTTGGTCAAAGATCTGGGGAGATGAGCAAAACAGAAAAGAGGATGATTCACATTGACAAGGCTGTTCTCTGCATTGACAAACAGCAAGATTAAACAGCTTAGAAACTTGTTCCCAGCAGAGGACAACTTGTACCTTTTACACAGATAAATCAATTTAGAAAATGAAAACACTGAAAACCCATCAAATTTAAACTGATTAGAGACAACAAGATGCAAGGCTTGCAAGAGCCCCACCAAATTAAGTGCTGCTGCCAGCACTGGTGCTAATTCTCCCGATGTTCTCCAGCTGCCTTTCTACAAATGTGAAGAACAACAAACACCAAGTTCACAGTGAGCTGCAAGTGAGAGTGCACCTTAGTGGAAACTTCCCAAATGCTTATGGTACGTGGAAATAAGGACAGATGTGCCATGGACACATGCAGCAAAATCAGAATGTTATGCTGAAGACGGGAATGAGCATTTTAAGGAACTAACAGAGCACACAACTACCACACTAGGAAAGAGCACTTGCAATCTCAACTGAACAGAAGCATATTTATCTGAAGAGTCTTGCTGAATTCATGTCAGTTTTGCATTTTCAGATCACTGTAGCCCATAAACACTCTCTTTGCTTTTCTGGAAGGCTGGAGATCTGAGCCTGAGAACTGAATACCATGTCCTTGTAACAAAACTAGATTACGGAACAAATGCCCTGGATTTGGAGTTATGCCAAAAAACTATGTTTGCCACATGGAGCTCATACGAAAAGCCTGCAGCAACATCAAACCCAGGAGTCAGAAACATCCTGTCTTCTCTCTCCTGCAGTTCTCCAGTGGTCCCATGGGCTAAACCTAAATGACTCGAAGGTCAAGGAATCTCCAGAGAAGACACCAGTTTCAGATCATTCTCTTGTCTTACCCCAGACAGAGGCACAGAGAAGCTCTTGTGGCCCCGCTGCAGCTGAGTGCCAGGCACTTAACTACAGTCAGCCCACACGACAGTGAACACTCGTAAATGCTCCTCTAGACACTCCCAAACATTTCCAGTGTACACATGTATCTGTGGCTACCCCAGCTTTGCCAAGACAAATGTTAGGTGGTCGATGTGAACAAGTGTAATGCTGAAACCTCAGCAACAGGGTCTGTGAAACCCCAAGATGTGCAGACAATTGTTCTGGCATAAGCAGAGCATTAAAACGGGTATCAAAAGAATCCCGTTGCCTGTTCTCACACCTATTTGGTGCAACTTCTAACCGTGTGGGTTATGGCCTAAACCATAATTTTCCCTTATGTGGCATTTAGAGATCTGAATGCACACTAACGTTCTGCAAGGTTTATAGTGGGAAAAAAGCTACAAAGCATTATTACTGAGCTACACCTGTGCGTAAGCAGCTAGCTTCAAAAGTCCTACCACTTCAACTCCTAGCAATTCATTTTCTGTTTGCATGAGTTTCTATTAAAAAAAAAAAAAAAGAAAGATAAGAATAGCTATTTCATTGGACCTAAGTGTGCCCTGCTTTCAAGATTTCTCCATTTGCAGAGATTCACACAGCTGCCTGAATGCACAGCCATTATCACAGGAAAGAAAGCAGCCGTTTGCTCCAGTATGTCTCCTACCATTTAGTGGGCAGATTCTCTGCACCACTGCATTGAGAGTTAAGTCTGTTTATGCAAGCTATCTGCACTGATGCACGGGATAGAAGAGGAGCAAACTCCAAGAATAGGAAATGTCTAAATGTGTATCAGTAATTTTTTCATGCAACAGTGCAGATTTTTGCACATGCCAGACCCACCAGCTCAGATGCTATACTAACAATTATTTGGAAACAGCAGAAAAGGAGACGTACAGAAATGGCAGAGATGGACCCATTCTGCTTTTCCTTCTGCCTTTACTTACAGACAGACAAAAATAACCTGCAAAGAGCAACACACTCTGATATCGCTTGGTAATGACCATTATTCTTAATAAGAGTAAATATCAACACAGATGCAGCCTGCTCTGAGATTTGTCTCTTTTGAATCTCAGCCAACAGCCTCTCTCTGAAGATGAGCTCCTCAACTCTCACATGGGAGAGGGTAATTAGGACTCCAGTTCTTGCAATTTAATTATATCACTTGAAGAGGCAGTGTAAGAGTTTGTTATAATGACTAAAAGTAAAAAAAGACACCCAAAACAGGAAATAAAATGAAAATAAAAAAACCCACAAACCAAAAAAACCCCAAACCTAAAAAGTCAGAAACTACCTCCAAAATCAGCACTCTACCAACCCAGGCCAAGCCACTCCAGACAACGCACCAGGCTCAGGAAATACCACCTTGAGGATGAGGTCAGTAATGTGTCCCCAGCAGCCATCCTCGGCTGCCTCCTGCCATTTCTGTGCAGAGTAATTTGAACCCTGCTGTGCTACTGCTGAAGGGACCCTTGCAGACAGTCCTATAATCATCCAGCATTATCTCCCTGGAAAATCATCCAAAACATCAACCTATTTTCAATACCACAAGGACCTAACCAGCAGCTGTCTATGTGGTAATAAGGTCAAACCTTAAGTGGCACAATAGCAAGGCTTCCCTCCACTCCCACAGGCATGTTCTCTACCCTTCCCCTTCCACAAAACCAAACCAGGGCTCCAAAACGTGCCTTTGCTGGAGAAGTGAAGACATATGACAGCTTGGTAAAAAGAGGAATAAAATGAACGATCCAAGCTGACCTAACTAAGCAAGAAGCCCAAATAACAACAAAGATAGCGTGCATTGCAAAGATCGTGTGCACGCTTCATCCCTTTCCATTCACATCCCCATCTCCTCTACCGGGACATATTTCTGTCATCGGGGGTTACGATGGAGCTGGCAGGAAGCCCAAAGGGAGCACTCCCTGTAAAGCTCTGGGGTCCCTTGTCAGTGTTAGCACGCATGAATAATCCCTTAGCACAGGCAGCCAGCTGTTACCAGGGCAGGAGGGCAGCGAGGGACTCGTGAAGGAGATCCAGCCGCCTTTGGCTCACCACCAGTGCAGCCAGCTCCTGAAGGGGACGAGTCACAGCCGTTCCTTAGGAGTGGCACAAGATGCTCTGCCTGTCCAGGACTGCCCACAGGTCTGGACACTCATGGTCATAAGGATGGAGAAGCAGTGAGAGATACTGATGGCAGTCCCCAGCGGCAGGAGGAGGACAAGAGAAAAAGGCTTTTGCAGCAATGTGTCAAGGTAATTTGGAGAGAGCAAGAACAGAGGATAAAGCTAGACAGGAGGAACACAAAATAAGACCCAGGAGTTTTGCTACAGTTAAGTCCATATGGTTTCTAAATCTAAAGTCCAAGCTGGATGGATCTCAAGTAAGAAATGGTGCATGGAGGTGGAAGTGCAAAACCCCCTCCTTGGGGCAAACTCAAATATTGTCCAGTCAGGTCCCAAAGGTCCATAATAAGACCAAACATCCTCAGTACTATTCTCTTTTATGAGCACAAATAACACCTTCTGCAGCTTCCTAATTATTTCCATTATTATGTAATGTTGCCCACTGGCCTCTCATGAAGAAGGGAATACCGCCCCACAACCACATCTCTGGGGAGGAAGGATCTGCAATGACTGTCAGAACCCTCTTGGGCAGTGACAAAAATGCCTTCCAAAAAGGTTCATGTCTCCAGCTGCCAATGTAACAGCAGCATGTGCACGTGCTGTGTGGCCACTTCCATGCCACTGCCCTGGCATTCCCTAACACTTTGCAATGCAGACTGCACTCAGCTTTCTTTTTCACCTGTACCTACAGGGTTTCCAGGCACAAGAGAAGTAATTAATAAAAACGCTGACAGAACCGATTTAAGTAACCAGGTCAGTAAATCTGCCTGCACAAAAACTATCTCATTCCTCTATCAGCGTATGATGTAACCACATGCAAACCACAGACCTCACAATTTCTGAACAGATTTTCTCTTTTATCTGTACATCTCTCCATCTGAAACAGGGCTCAACAATCCATGTAAATTATGCTTCAGCAGTCCCTTATATCACAGCTGTGCCTGTAGACTCTAATGCAATGGCGGCTCTGTTTTATCAGTGACTGTACAAACATTGTCACTGTCCCAACAGCTGGAAGAAACAAAACTGAGCAGGTAAGGAGAAAGAGCAGGCTCCAAGAGCAAGGGAATATGGCAAAGCAGAACTGCCTATAAAGCAAGCCTCCCAACACTGGAAAAGCTTTGGAAGGTACCAGTCAAAGCTGTCATCTTGCTACCAGCACGCTCTCTCATTCTTGTCTCTGTTGTTCAGGTGCTTTCATTCTTCTATGTTATAGTGAAAACCATCACAGAGAACTCCAGTTATAACTTCAGGGAAGTTCAACTGCAATTTCAGCCCAGCTATCAGAAGTGAATTATCAAGCAGGGTTTCCCAGCCCAATGCATAGCCTCTGCAAGACCCTCTGGCTACCTTCCACAGAATACCCTCTCCAGACAATAGACTGATGAACATCCTGAGAAAGCATGGAGTTGAGATCCTGCCAAACAACTAATTGAGCTTGTGACCCCAAAAAAGCAGCAAAAGAAGTGTCAGCAGCAAAAATTTCCTCAAGCCTCTTAGAAGTATGACACACATTTGCACTTGCAAACCTAATCTGAAAGAGGAAGTCATTAACAGTCAGTTGTAGTTAGATATGCTCCTACAAGGTTTTGAAATAAAAAAATGAAATTCATTATCCATTGTTGAGGACAATATGGGATTTTGACTTATGTTCCTTGTAGTCATTGATTCCACCCTCCAACAAAGACTGTGTGATCCATTTACAATACAGCAGTTTGTGTACTTTGCTGACCAAACAAAAACAGATTGATTCTAGCAAAACTCTCCTCAGACTGCAGGCATTGCCTGCCCCACTATCATCCTCACTTCTCCCTCCCATCCTGGGCCAGCAGCTGCCACAACTACTGCTGCTAACAGTACGTCACATTCGTAAGGCTCCTCATACTTTATAATGATCCCACATCTTCCTGTATCACTCTCTCAAGACAGATCTGAAATCAGAAACAAAAAAAATTCCTAGGAAAAAAATCACTTCTCAAACCATCAGGCTGGCATGCACTTCTCCAAAGAGCTGGATGGTAACGGCTTACACCTACTCGAACAGAAAACCCATACTCAGCCATCAGTGCAAAAGGCACTTTGACACTCTGCTCCTGAGTGGGGTTTAAGGACATGCAGGCACCAAAATATGAACAGGACCCAGGAGAAACAGACGCAGAAGTAACAAGCACAGGAAGCTTAAACACAAGATTTGTCTTGGAAAACAAAGCAACATTTTGCACCCATTCTGGGCTCCGGATGGAAATTATCTTCTAAAAGAAGTAACAATAGCAACAGGTTTCCACAGCACAGAACAAATGAACCGCTCAAACAGTGCGGCAGATGAAAAGCTTGAATCTTCTAAGGGATGGGGAGCACGAAAGCCAAAACCAGAAAACATACTGCTGGAAAGAATTAAAGATAAGGATTAGCAGATGAACAGGACAGAGTCTCATGTGAATTTAGGGCCTGACTTTACCCCCTAGAATGCACCAAAAATTCCCACTTCAAGGAGGGATTGCAATCACCTGCAAGGTGATTGCAGCCTTCTGCTCCAAACGCTCCCTTGGAACGTGCCAGGAATGCAAACAGAATAATCCATGTGCTGTGGAGACCCAGCACCACTTGTCACCCAATACAAACGACTCCCTGTGCCCATTAGTCAATTAGAGAAGCCAGGGATCTAGAGAAATAGGATTAAAAAGAAGTATTTTCCGAAAATTAAAACCCATGAGATTAATTCTTACTGCAAGCAAGAGCAAGCCAAAAAGCAGAAAGAAAACCAAGGCAAAAAGGTAACACGTATCATCATATCGTCAAGCTAAAACAATTAAGGGAAAAAATTATAAGCTCCATCCCCTGCAGAAAGTCACGAAGTTATAATAAATGGTACTTTCCATGGAAATATAAATTAGCAAGAGGCACTTGGCAGCCCACGTACCTGCACAGAAAGAAGGTAAACACATTCACAAGAGCTACCAAAGGCTTTGCAGGAACTTCTAAAACCACCGAACACCCAAATTCTTTGCAAAGCAGCAGCTTCGCTCATCCCACAACATGGCACAGGGGAACACGGTCCTAACCTGGGATACAAGATGATGACTGCTCCGTCTTTGAGTTCACATGAATCTCAGAATGCCAAAATGCAGGTTTTGAACACGTCACCCATGGGCACACAGATGCTGCAGCTCTTTGTACACTCATTTATGACCTTGAGCTGCACCACGGGCTTGGAGAGGACGGATGCTAGAGGATGTTTTAAATTAAGTACTGGGTGCAGGAAAACTGAGGTGACTTCCTTTACATTAAATCTGAGCTCGCTTACTCTTCATTTTGGTCTGAAAAGTAGCAACACTGAAGATTTGGTTAATGAGTAACTCTAGGCAAAACCCATGGAATACTCAAGTTTAGGATGAAACAGACACGAGCTCAGGCTCATACACCCAACCATTGCTGTGGACTTAGTTAATTGCTCTGCATTTCTGAATTAATGCAATACGCCAAACTGAATGGATTTATGTTAGGAACTGAGAGTTTACTTAAAAAGGGATTTTTTTCAGACTGGCATAACACTTCCTGCACGGTCACTCTTACAGCAAAATAAAAGGGTTTTAATGAGAATGAGCATTAACCACACAGACAGGTTATGACAGAGACAGAAGGAAGGCATCGAAAATCTATGCTGTAAATGCAGTTTGCCCTTATAAATGGCACTCACACAAGGACCACACTGGCAGTATAACTCACTTGCAAAGTCTTCCTGAGGGACACCTGCCTTACCTCCCCTGCACCAGCTGCAAACAGAGCCCCTGCTACCTCCCCCAGGCTGGCACTGTGAGCCATCCTCTCCTGAGCTGCTCTTCAAGGCTACTGTAGAAAAATGCAGAAGTCCCAGACACCACAAATCTGCTTGGATGGAAAAGGCTGCACCAGGGCAAGAGCAGCACTCCTCCTTTCTTTTTTCTCTCTCTGTTAGATCTGGTCAGTTTTATTTGCAATTTCAAAGCTTTTTATCAGCTTTAAAATTCAGCTAAAAGTAAGAAAGATGAGTAGACTTATTCTCTTAAATCCTACTTCTGAGTGGCTTTATAGGATGAAGGTAAAAACTAGAGAGCAAAATTACTCTTAACACCATCTGTACCACCAGCCTTATTTCTGAAATTTCTCCCTGCTATGTCAAGGCATTAAACACATTCATTTATGACTGTGAGGACAGGTAAAGCCTTTCTGTATCAAAGCATTAGGAAATTAGAAATTTGGGGAGACCTCATCTAAAAGACAGAAAACCAGGGATATTAGGGAAAACCCCAGAAAAGACAAATACTCATTAGATTTGGCTCTCTCATGAAGCAGCATGTTTAGCTGTGCAGGTTTGAAAGGACTGCTTTGCCAGCCAAATAATGGTCTCACCTTTATGCTAAGTGTCATGGGACTGCTACAATAACAAGTAATTATTGGGGATGGGGACTACAAGAATGATGCACATGACACACAAAAGGGACTAAAAGAATGACATACAAAAGCAGAAAAAGTGGGATTAAAACCAAACAAAAATTAGTCAGACATTTTAACCAGATGGCATTTCCTCTTCCTAGCAGTCTGATGTGCTAAAGTCAAGCACACGCGCTATGACAGCAGATGGAAATCACACAGCTTTGTTTATGTTTGGGACCTACAGTAAAGGGAACCATGCAAGTTTGAGCAGAGAATAATTACCCAGAGCCAAAGAAATGGGTGGTTTTTTAAAAATACCAATCCACAATTGGGCAGGAGTTACAGTCAACAAAAACTCAAGACAATTCAGTAACTGGAAAACCCAGGAGTGTTCCCTAAGTCATATTCACGATGGAGAGAGCTACCTCTTCAAAGCTGCACCTGACCACAATGCACTTTATAACCTGACAAACACATTTTCTTCTCTTCAACAAAGCCATTTTACTTTCTTTCCACTTCACCCAAACTAGTTACACTCTTCCAAGTAACATCAGCCCTTGGCCACACTGTGGTCTATCACAAAACCCACTTAAGAAAGCTAGAGAATAACTTTGTAATGACTATTCCTCGAAACCTCACCTCGCGACATCACAAACTGGGACTAGAGCTTTGTCTGCTTTAAACATAAGCAGAAAGAATTTTGTCCACCACTCAAAAGGTAATTCCACTTCACTGTGTTCCCAGGCACAAGACTTCGTACCTTTTACTTGCCACCACAAGGATTTGACGGGAGTTTCTGTTTTTCACAAAACTCCTCTTTTACTTGACCACATCAATGCTCATCCCCTGTTTACCAGGCCTTAAAAAATTGATGTTTTAGGAGACTGGGGGGGATGCAGAGGCTCTGCAGCACAAACCCCAACCTGATGTCAGAGTTGACAGCAACCAGCCTCTGAGATAGAAAATATCACATCCTTTAGTGCTTTTTTGCAGACATCCTAATCTTTCAACTCCCTATGATGCCCTTCAATTTTCCAAATTTCTATCATCCTACAACTAAAAAAATAATTCAATAAATAGCCCAACCTTCTGCTTTCTTACATGCCCATTCAAATTGCACCTGAATGCCCTAAAGAGCCCCCATTTGTGCTGCTGCAGCATTTTTTCTTTCAAAGTCCTCCAAACTCTTTACACATTGACTAATGAATCAGGCAATATTTACCCAGTTGCCAGGAAAACAGATACACCTTTTGTAAGTGCACAAAGTAACAAGTGACTCATTAGCAAAGCCAGGAACAGAAGCTGTGACTCTCAGCTCCTATTAACGTGGCGCCTCCCCAGACACAAGTCCCAGAACATTTGCTCCCAAGGTGCCTGATCCATCTCTCTGGAACACTGAAGATTTAACAACCTGCAACGTCGTGCTCCATCCCAAATACCATGTATCTCACCAGGCATAATTATTTCAGTATTCTCTTGTCTCTCATACCACCGTTCATTCAACGTCAAATGCCTCAGCAAGGACTTCCTAATTAAAACATGTAAAGGCTAAAATAAAACATGTTTTTGTCACATCACTGCTGGGTCTTTCATTCACAATTGAAGCAGCTTCATGTTTAACTGTGTACAGAGCCACATATGGTATCTCAGCACACAGCAGCAAACAGGGACCACTTCAATGCCGCGAGCAATTCTCGAGCTGCCCCTTCATCGCTAGAAGGAGGCGTCCATCTGCCTGCAGGAACTGACCGAGCTCTCCTGAATGAGGACCTTATCTACAGTGCCACATGCAGGGGGTCACACAGCCCCACTCCAGCACGGCACTTGGCACAAGTGAGCCCAGCTGTGCAGGAAAGGCAGGCACATGGCATTCCCAGTCCTACACCTCCCAAGCCCCACCACTCTGGGGATCTCTACTACCCTGCCTAAACTAAGTGGCAACCTCCTCTACACCACCCCGTCTCAGTAAGAAACCAAGTATTTCCCTACATCATGCTGAAAAACAAACTTCCCTCTCCCCCTGAGACCACTCAACCTGTAACTGAAAGCTCAAAGCTGATCTCTGTCTTATACCACAGATACAATAGAAGCCAAGGCCAAGGAGCATGGTTTCCATGCAAACCAGCATTCAGGAAGTCCACTTCCAGCCACAAACCTGCACACTCCCCTCCACTGCATGAAGTACAGAACACGCCACACTGACCTCCGTCTGTGCAGCAGAATGTTCTTGCCTTCTCCTGAAAACGAGGGGAAGGAGAATGACAAGGGAAAAAGAAAGCACCGCCAGTAAAGACAAAGGAAGGAAAAGGACTGCCGTCATCGCCACAGGGAAGCAGAGGCACAAACCACAACTCAGCATGTACGCCAGCCTTGCCAATGCTTGGATCTGAAGGCAAAGAAGCCCAATACAGCGGGATGTGAAGAGCAAAGCCAAAATTTCCTGCTAAATATTGCTGCCAAACAAGACACTTCTTGTCAGTATTTGTAAAACAAATTGAGCCTGTGCTGTAAATATCCCTGCATCTGTGTGCTGTTTGTTTCGGCATGAAGACTTGCAAATAAGCCTCCCATCATACTTGCTGCAGGAGAATGGCTTGAGCCATTCTGGTAGGACTCAGCTGTCCAGGCCCTACAACTGGCCCTCTGACCTGGGAAAGACAGCACTACAGCAGCCTCTGGTATTACCACCGCAACAAGGTGGGCAGCAGTTTGAAGCAACAATTTTTAAAAAAGCAATAAGCAAAGGAAAGAAACCTTTCATGAAAAAAAATTGTTTAAAAGTTACCTCAACACTACTAGATTGATTTCAGAATGCTTCAAAAGCTTAACAAGCAAATCGACCACAAAACTTGGCTCAGGGGCTCAAACGATTTGTTTAGGGTTTCTTTTTGCATCCACCAAAACCTCCTTTACCACAAGCCAGTCTTCCAGCTCACCTTGCCCTGTGAGGCAAGTTCACGAACTCTGTTATGGTATCCCTTAGCAGGAATGACAGAAGGGGTAGAAGTCCATCTCTGAAAAATGCCCAGCTGTTTTTTCCAGGTTCTTCCCAAACAAGACATGAAAGGCAGCTCTGCTTTACCCTCAAAGAGAGAATTACACCTATTGCCATGCCATGTTACAACACCCTGGTCACTGCCCACCACTCAGCAAGGGGCAATATGATTGTAGCAATACCGGCATCAAAGAAAATTTGGGGGACCTACTAATCTACTCCCAGGTCTTCCAACCCCTTACAGCATGGCTTTCACCAGGCTGCTTCACTGTCTGAGATTAACTCACCTTTCATTAGAAACAGGAAGCTTAACTTAAATATTTCCCTATCACGGTGAGAGGAAAGGCATTGCAAGTACCAAGCTTTCTATGAAAAGTATTAAAGCACTGTGTGGGAGAGACTTGAAAATACATTTCTTGCAAGTAACTTTCACAACAAAGCTTGGTCTAGAAGTCAACATTTGGAAAGTGAGAGTATATTAGGGTTTGATGAATTGAAGTTTATTTTATAGTAAAACCAAACAACACATTTCCCTACCCATTTTCCCTACCCATTCCTTACAAACTCAGGAGCGGAGACTGACCCATTAAACTAAGTGCCAAAACTTCTCTGGATTTCAAACTGAAGTCCTAAACACTGAATCTTTCCTTCTCCAACCCAGAACTAAAATAAACCCTGAAGGCAGTTATTGCTTAGTTGTATTACAGCAGCATTTTGAACGGCCAGCTGAACAGCCTCATCATCCAGCATCTGTACACAGATGCCACATACACACACACAGAGTAAGCAGGAAGTCCCCCAATACAGGGGTAGCCTAAAACAAAAGACACAAAAAGGTAGCAACCAGTCCATACTCGGAAACTGAAGCTGATTAGAAACTGAAGCCAAGAGGCTGGCTCAGTACCCGATTTGCTAGCCCTCGTTGTTGACAACGAAAAATTACTTATCAGTGCTTTCCTTAGACATGAGACTGGTTTTCATGGATTTCAGAGGTATGCCACTGGCTTTTTAGCAGGTGGCAAGTGGTGCAGGTTTCACTGACCTCTGAGGAACAGCCCTGCTTTCTGCCAACAAATGACTTGGAACTCTGTCCCCACCAGTTGGGCAGAGATGAAAGTGTGTGTGCACTTGGACGAGCCCAGCAGAATGCAAACAGAAGGCAGCGGCAGAGGACTCCACAGGAGAGATACCTGGCTGGTGGCAGGAGGGGAGCAGGGCAGGTTAACTAACACAAACCCACGTTAACTTGCATTTACCAATGACTTATTCTGGGTCACTGCTTGATGGATGGGGGTTAGTTTCAAAAGCGTAATTTTAAGGGAGCCACATGATGTGCAGAGCTGACTTACATTCGTGCACAGCGTACAATCTGTTCATACCATGGCAGTCCACCCCAACGCACAGGTAGGCAGCAAGCTGCTCCTCTGCAGCGCAAGAAGAGGGACTTGCCACCTGCAGGCAAAGCTCTCAAAGCTGCAGAGGCACTACGATACACAAGCTAAAACCACAAGCAATGTGTTATTGAATTGAACCACAGCAGAGATTTTCACATCTGCGAAACAGAAAGTACACACCTGTTCATTCCTCCCCACTTACAAAAACAAGTTTCTCTGCCTTCACATTAAAAATTGCCAGGAACTTATACCAGCACAGAGGAAGGTCTTTAAAAGAAAGCACATTTTATTGAGAAACACAAATGGGTGGATGCTTCAAAACCAAGCAAACAGCCTTACTGCTCACACAACATTTGCTGTCAGAGCAGAATTGCATTGCCCTCCAGCTGAAGAACAACGTGTGGGATTCCTCCTCCCCTGGCTTGTGGAAAAAGAGCTTTCACGCTGTGTGTCCCCTATGAAAGGCAGTGTTAGCTGGGGTCTCAGCTTCAGGCTGAAAAATGTGCTGTCAGAGAAGTAACAACAGCCACAAGGAAAAAAATTATTCCCCTCCACTCATTCAAAGGAAGAGAAGATGGTAAGACACAGGCTCCCTACAGAATAAACTGCACAGAATTATGTGGGTCCAGTTAAAGGCAAAAAGTTTCAGAGCCATCAAAAAAGCTAAGACAGCAATAAAAGCCAGGAGGAGAAAGAGAAAATACAAAGGAAAAGAGCATGACACGTACCCACAGTCTATCCAGCTTATAGTACCTCGTCCTTTCACCTCCTGGGCCACGCTGGACAGTAACCTGAGTGAGCTTTCAGCAGCAGCGGCTGGAAGACAAAATTAAATAACAAAACTAAATGAACAACAGCATTACTAATCCACACAAAACAACACAATGTTGCATTTCTATGTTCTGAAGCACTCGAAGAACATTTTGTCTCATTTGAAGAAATCAGTATAACAGGGATCAGTAAAACCTTCTGTAAACTAGAAGGAAAGCTGGCTGCAGCTGAAGCTGGGTGGCTCCTTTCCTCTACCCCCTTAATCAACACACTGAAATTGGTATTTCCAGACACGCTTCCTGAGCTACATTTATGGAGCTATACTGTGTCCTCTCCTACAGCTTCCATCCCCACACTGCCTTTTTCCCTGTGGCTGGGCATGAACCAGTTTGTACCACTGCCTGCTAATTAGAGCAATTTCATTTAGGACTTTCATCAGCTGCAAGGGCAAGTCATTCAGCATCTCTGCCTCCCTAATTCTACCCCAGCTATACACAGAAAATAACACACTTTATTCTCATAATAACCCTGGGAGATACCCAAACCAACAGTCATGAGCAGTACCCGGAAAAGGTCCTTCCAAGTACTGGCTGTATTATACCCAACAGAGATTTTTATAATGCCATGCCACATGTGTAGATTTCGCAAAACACTACCATTCCTAAAAGAGTCTTATAAATGGTATTAAAAATAAACAGAAGAGAGAAAAATATAGCAGTACAAGTAAGTATCCATTCCCCCAAAAAATCTAAGAGGAACTGCTTCCTTCCTGAATAAACAGAAAATAGAAACCCAGAGCCTCTTCCAGATCTCCACAACTACTTCAAGTAACTGAATGTAAGAATGGCTATATTGGGTCAGACTGAATGCTTCTGTAGACCAATATCTCATCTCCAGCATTTGAGGAAGTGAGGGCCTGTATATGTCAGCGTAGACAAGTAGAGCCAGTGTGTAGGGATACCCCACCAAACAATCTCTAAACCTTCACAGTTTTTACCTCGACAATCTCCTGAGCCAGAAACAGCCTCTTGTTATTTGACAGACTTTGCTTGGGTCTGATGCCATCAGAGACACCAACCCATAAATATCAGTTCTCAAGAAACTCTCATACCCCCAATACCCAGAACATGCAATTGCCACTTCTTTCCAACACAGGGACTTAGGACAGGTGGGGGGATTCTTTGCATGTACTTAGAGTGGAACAGTTTGACAAATGCACTTTTAAAAATAAGCATTCAGCGACCCATTCGTCCCAGCAGACTCAGTAGCTGAGTAGCCCTGGCAGGATACCCAGCTGGTACGGGGCACTAAACATCTCCTACAAACTGTGACACCTCCCAAAACCAATGAATTTTCTGCGTGCAATAGAAAGTGACATCTAGTTCTGCTCGGCTGGGAAGCAAAGCCTTTGTTCCAGCAGTATGACCAGCTGCCAGCCAACATCTCATCACAGCTGGGGGATGTATATCTGGGATTGAAACTGCACCTCCAAATGCCCATTTCTTTTTTCCCCTCTCCTCTTTCTGGGTGACGGCTGAGCAAGAGAATTCTAATTGTGCAAGGATCACTGTTCTAGGAAGAAACATTAATTCCACAGTCAGCTCTGCATGCAATGCTTTAGACTGCTAAAACCAACCAATTAAATAACAAAAACAGAAAAAAAGAAATCTCCATAACATGGCTTTTGAACAATGCCCATAGGGCAACATTTATTAGATGAGTGTCACAGCTGAAGTGTTCTGGTTGTGCTGCTAAAAATGAAAGCAACCACCACTTAAAATATTAAGCGTAAAAAGAAAATTTTCCCTTTAAGAAGCTGAATAATACAGATGTCTTTTTATCTAAAGTGTTCCTTTCAAAAATCAAAAAGCATTAGAAACTCTTTTATGATTTTCACTTTGAACCTCTTACTACAAAACCATTTGACCAAGTTCAAGCGCTCAAAGTTCCCCACTATAGCAAAACACAAGTATTTTAACAAAAAAATAAGCCATGTATATAATTTTAACTGTTTCAGAATAAGCATATCTTTAGGAAATAAAGTTAATTACTCCAGCACCCGCACATCTTTGTCTGCAAAATTCTCTGATACTGGGGGGGCAGGGGGAGGAGGATATTGGTCACCATATACTGCTCCAATTTGACACAATATGAACCCAGAGCAACTCTACCACCACTGTGTTTAACTGACACAAGACCCTTGCAACAGGTCAGAAAAGGAGGACCCGACACCCAAACAAGGCATTATCTTGTCCTGCCGGCCTACAGGAAGAAGAAGGAAGCAACAACAAAAACAATACAGCACTAAGGAAAATTATCTTAGTGACACATTTTACTTCTTGCTGTCCAATGCCTTCCACATTCACAAAAGCATTCTGCACCTGTGTATTGAGTTTAAAGACAGTTTCTTCATTTTACATGATGTCACACAAAACACCTCTCAAAAAACCAAGGCAACAAAAGAGAAAAGGTACAGCAGGAGCAGAACAGAGCAAAGGAAGAGCAAACAGGTAAGTAAACAGCCAGAAAGGTGAGTCTGAATGACAGAGGAGACAACAAATAGATTCAAGGGGACAGGTGGCATAATGTGAAATGAGTCATTTTCCATCTTACACAACAGTTCTTTTTTTATTTTGATATTTTCTTAATTAAAGCTGAAAGACAACCATGGGACACTCAAAACTGTCAGAAGCAAAGATGGATTGATTTCAGTACTGTAACTATTCATTAAGCCTTTCAGTGTCACCAGGAAATCGAAACTTGCAAACTACTGTGATAAACACACCAGAAAGCTCTTATTACAGGGAGCCAGTTCTGGAGACAAAGCCAAAAAAAAGTACGTTTTTGCCAATGTGACAGAGCAATCAGAAGGCTGAATTAAGATGACTCCAATCCTGAAACATCAGGAGCCTCTGAATTAAAACAAAGGACACCGAAGAAGTCCTGAAGAAGCCCTTGTAGTCACATAGGAGCCCCTTGGTACACACCTTGCTGGGCACAAAGAGCTGTGACATCAAAAAAACTTACCAGATTTGGAATAGAGCACTAGTACGTTATTCCGTGTCCTGAGAAGCTTCTTAAAATCCTTGTGATCACTTATTTTTTCTATAAGTGGAGACACCTTCAATGAGTATGCAAATGTCGGCAAGAATGCCTAGGGAAACAGAGAGCCAGAAACGTCACAAATACAAAGACAACCTGCTTTTGCAAATTGCCATGCTTTTTTTTTATAATCTTGAGACATGCCACCTTAAATAGGCTATCACATTGATTTGATCAGCAAAACCAAAAGAAAAAATGCCAGGCACGTGATTTATTGAAACTGGGCCAATACCATTCCTAACAAGTACCCTTAAATGGAAAGATGAATACAACAACAAGAAATAGAGTTTTAAGATGCCAGCCCCTTTAAAAGTTTGTTCCCTAGTCAGATAATGGGAAAACAATTCTTATTCTTAACATTTAATATACTTTTAACAAGAGAAGCAGCAAAGTGCCACTTTGAGAGCACTCTTGTCCCTAGATCTCAGAATGTGCTGCAAACGCAATCCAGTACTTTGATACCCTACGGAAGCCAGCGAGAGCCATGAAGTTAAAATAACCCACACTGACAGGGAGCAGATGTAGGAAATGAGAACAGAAAATGCAAGTAATCCAGCATCCGCATTACAGCACTAAGCACAGCCCTCTCCCACCCACCCTTCCAAAGTGGAGCAGGGCTCATGTTTCCCAGTGCCCACACCGTGTCACACACACAGCAGCAGTGTCTTGTTTGGCTTCCACTGGCCACACGGAAGACACAGCATTTTATCTCTCTGCATCTCAGTTCTGTATCTATGCAAACAAGTTATTTTCCTTTGCATCTTTTGGTCTATTTAAATCACGACAGTTCCAGAGCAGAGTTTGTCCACCATAAAGTAAAACTCCGATCAAATTATGACCATAACCTCAGCTGCGGCCTTTACTGCTTATTCTTACAGCAATAATCTTCAATAATAATAATATAATAATAATCTTATCCATCAAGCTATGCTGCTTCCCTTCTGCACTGTACTGAATTCATGCTAATGGAATGATTATGGGAAGCTTAGCTGCAGAAATTATCTAGCTTCCATTCACCTTACAGTAAAACCTTAACACTTAATTGCTTGGCTAAAAGCTTTAGCTCATTTGCCTAATACACACAAGAGGTTCAACATTTCCTTAATTACAGAACTGATTTTGATCGTGCCTCACTCCAACCAGGCTGGAAAATGTGTCCACAGTGGATGTGAAGAAGTAAAAGGCTGTTCCTGCATCTCATGTATTACATCATGCAGCATTTAAAGGAGGGACTAAGCCAATGAAGTCAGGATACACAGCCCCAGGCACACACTTCATTCAAATTCAGCTATTTGCAAGCACCATAGTCACTGAGGCACAGAAACAAAACCCTGCACCTACCAAACACACTGTAAAAATGCCAGAAGTCTTTACATGTGGAGAAGAGAGGGGCACGAGGGGAATCCTGGGACACACGGGGTAACGGAGAGAAGCTGAGCCGAGATGGAGATCATCCTCAAAACAACCAGGACGTTTGAGAACTCAGAAGTTACTAGAAAAGACACCTATAATATAAAGCAGGATTCCAGTCACTGGGCCCTGCTGACCAGATGGCCAAATTGTGAGAAGGAAGTGAGCACATTGGTGAGTCAGCCTCTACCTTCAGCATAAATGTCCTTGATGCTTTAATTTGACTGAAAGACTCACATTCTTCTAAATCCAGATGTCCGGAGCTCAGCCTTCCTACTCCAGGTTGATGTATGTGAATCATTTGTGTATCTTCTGAGATGAATACATGGTGTTGCCAATTAAAGCAGGCAAATATAGTTGTGCTAAGTGAGGTGACACAGACATGAAAAGTCCTGCCCAAAACCATCCCAATGAGGGGCTGCACAGGAGAAATTAATCCAAATTATGGGCAGATCTCTTTATTTCTAAGTACTTTTTAAAAAACTTTTCCCTTCACCTCAATTTTTCTAGCTATTCAAGTGTCTTATAGTTTTATTTATGCCTTGAGTTACAGAAGACAACAACTAAGCTTAACTGAAACTAAGGCTGAACACAGGGAAAAAGTGAAACTACAGGTTGCTTGTTCGGTTTAAAAAACTGGACTCAATTAAGGATACTCTAGTCTATGGACTCTATCAAAAAGAAGTAATAGGACTAAAAAAACCCACAAAAGCCACTTTCAACATGACAACAAATGATATTGTAAACTTTGTCTACAGTGTTTACCAATACTTCAGAAGACGGGTGTTAGAACAAGATGATCTTTGAGCTCCCTTCCAACCCACACCATTTTATGGTTTTAAGTACAGACATTCCATGTCTTTTCCAGTTAGAAAGGCTGTTTTGCCCATTTCAGTGAATTTTCTCTCCTTTTTTTTTTTTTCTTTCTTTCCTTATAATGGCAGAGCTGTAAACCTCTTGAAAAATGGCATTCTGAAAACAATGACAGCTTTAAGTACTGCCCTGTCGGTGTTGCCACTAACAGAAAACTCGCCGCGCTGGTGGAACAGCAGGCACTTGGAGGGAGATGCATGTCACACTGCATATATCCACTGCTTTGTTGCCCAATTCCTCTCCAGGTATCAAATCAATACATGTTACTCATTTTCCTGCAGTTTTACAGCAGTAGCACTCTGTGTTCCTATGGTTTAGCCCAAAACCCACTGGGAAAGGCATTGTGCATACAAGCACACCAGTCAGCCCAGCTGAATAAATCATCATCTCCCTTTAATTAAGATTAATGTTGCAGCCTTTCCTGGTTATAAAACCCAAAAGGTCCAAGCCAAAGGCATCGAGTTGGACAGAAATGCCCTGCCTGCACATCTAAGGCAGCCGCAGCAATACCGGGAGGTTATCAGCTGAGCGGAGAAGTTCACCAGCTCCAATCCGCATTCGCACTGTATGATGTTTGCAAACTGATAAGAATTAAGTAGTTCTGCACTCTCCAGCTTTCTCCTGCTGGAATTAATCAAGACCCTATGCAGGAATAAACGAGAGGCTGGTTTATGGTTAAACCTCCAGAAGAACCTCTGCCTTCCCTACCCATTGCCTTCCCTTCCCAGCTCCACTGAAGACAAGGGACGCCAAGGAGTCAATTCCAGCAGATGCCAATCCCAAACATGGGACTGCTTTGCCCTGCTCTAGAGTCACAGCAGTGATGACTGTACCAGCCCCTACAGCCTCACCAGGGCTACAGCCACTAGTTCTGGCAACAACATAAAATTAACAGGATGGGAAAAAAGAATTCTGTGGAAGCAGTTTCACTCTTCTTTTCCACAGAAAACCAAACTCGTGCTCCTGTACAGCCCATAGGTAAAGCAGCAGCAAAGACGAAGCTAATTTGCATGCACTGTGCTAGATGAATTTAACTGTAAGATATGACTCAGGTAGATTTACTCCAGACATCTTGCAGGAGAGCTCATCAGCCAGGCACTGCCCAATCGAGCACACTGCTTTTTGTTTAAATCCAGGGCACAAGATGAGATGAGCGCATATTAAAAAAAGAAGAGGTCAAGAAAGGTGACAGTCCCTCTTGGGCAGGAAGCCTCTTTTCATATGCGTCAGGAAGTGCTACATTCACACATATGGAAATCTATAAATAAGAAACAAGCTAAACTCTCTTGTCACTTAAGCATCCTAAAGCTTTAAAATCTATTCATGACCACCACTGAAAAGTTAAGAAAGGCTCCGAGTATTTTTCCCAAGAAGCTGCCCACCTCGGTACCTGCTAAAGTAAAAGGCATAATAGGACTAACATGTGCAACATCCCTGCCACCCTTGCCAGTTATGGCAATGAGAAACTGCAACAAAACTAAGGAAAGGTCTATTTTATTTCATGCTGTGTTTGCACAGTTGCCTATCATAACAGGTCCTCATCCATGGCTGGCTCAGTGACACGACTGTCACCTGGTGTTCTCAGATGCAGGAAACTTTGGTGGAGACCTTCAGAAAAAACCAGACTACACGTGGCAGACTATGAAATGCAAATCTCATAGCAATTCTAGTCTGCAGATTTTCCCCAGCTCAAGATCACAATCTGAATTTATTTTCACAGAATTTTTATGGCGTAGGTCACACATCAGTCATGTGACTGTAGTGTCTGAGATGCATGAAAGACTCTCAAGTAAAACATAAGCGAACCCAAATCCTCAAGAAAGTCAATTCAAAACTGCTGAGACACTGCTATCCAAGTACAATGTACAAAACCCCCATGTGTTCTAGCTGTCTCTGTTCTTCGAAGTATGTATTCAAATATATGATCTCACAAGCTTGGTGGCAGAAGTCTGATCACTCAAAAAGGTCTAATTTTCTTTTTTTTCCTCACTCTCTAGCAATTCCTTGCAGAGCTGCCAAACATATGCATGTGTTAAAGAGCAGTAAACACTCCACAACCCCACTCCCTTAGAATTGGTACCCAAGGAACATCTGAGCTTTCAGAAACCCAGAGGCAAAGAGTTACAGGCAGATAACTATTTGCTAATTATACTTCCAGGACTGACACTATTGAAAAATGTGGTCATCCCCCAGGCCGCGTTTTCTCAAAATCATCAAGGATCTGAGAAAGCAGAGTTTATTTCTCAAGTTTTTACTCTCGTCTGAATCTCATTTTAAAATTAAAAAAGGGACTATTTTTCAAACAGCCACAAGAATGTATTTTCATATTTTACATTTATTATTCAAATTAAATGTGATAAACGCTTAACTGATGCTCCCACAGAACCCAGTTCAATTTATGAGTTGCTCCCCACAAAAGCTTCGTGACAGCATGGTCTTTTGCTAAGGATAAGCAGCATACCTGGAGAATTACTTACGTATTTATTTTACATCAAGGGCAATGAAAACACAGTTTTAAAAACAAGAAAATAGATCTTCCTTATTTAATTTGATTTCTATCAGAAGAGTAGAATTGTACACTGGACAGAAAAACGATTCCCTATTTCTCCTGTTTCCAGCTCAAGAGCCTGAAATATATACTTCCCCGGACACAAATAATGCATAAAAAGTATAAATGGATATGCAGCTGAAACAGTGCTTAGGTAGCTGAATCCATATGTCAACATGCAATTTTTATGCACACACTAACACATGTATAATTAGGCAGCTAATTTGCACACTATTCATCAAGAATAGCTGGGGCTGTGACAACACTGATTCTAGCACAACTGCTGCTTGGCAGGGACACAGCCTTACACTCGACCACAATTTCTAAACTCCACTTTTTCAGCAAGACATTGACTCTGATTTCTGTCTTAGCTTAGCCACCCACTGGTGTCATTCTCATTTTGGGACAACAGCACTCAACCCACTGTAAATATGATCAATGAGCAACCCTGTGCATATGAAACAGATTGTGTCTGACAAGGCATTTTATAGGAGTCTAGTTGAAGAGGAAACCTGCCTCAAAATTTCAAGCAGCAATGGAGATGACTGAATTTCATTTCATTATTAACTTCTTTAGGAGGGGAGCAGTTCACGTTCTGAACAAGGGTCTCGTCTGCCACATTAAAATGGGAGGGGAGGAGGGGAACGGGCAAGAAATCCCAACAAGAAGACAGAATCTCACCTTTCTTTTCCCACTCAGCTCCCAAAATGAGCCCTGTGATAGACTCTGCACTTAACTTCAGAAGGCTGACTTGAAGGAACACCTCTGTACTGTGGTGACGGAGTCTGTAAACCTGCAGATCAGCTGGTGACACAGCCAGGTCCCGTGGTGCAGACACTGTGCATGTACTGACAATACCAGGTCTAAGTCGTCTCCAGGCAAGCACAAGGGAGAAACTGACCCATTGCTTCCTTCCCCGCAATCCCTTCCCACTTAAAAATACAAGATGTTCAAATCCAAAGCCCCCTTGTTTACAAGAATCACAGTTTGACTGCAGATGTTTTATCTTCCTTGTTCATCATACAAACCACTCTTGACCTTGCGCAATAATTGCTTGCTTTTCACTCAGGAGCCCTCCCTCTGCTGCTATTTACATTCAGGGTTGTGCTGCTTTGATCACTGAGCCATTTGTAACAAATGCTTTCCAAGATGGATAGTGATAAGTAGGACAGTCCCCTTTTTTCATTCATGATTAATATCTAAAATAGCTGTAGAAACATTTTAATCAAATCAGATGGGAGGAGACAGGTTAGCTCTGTTACCCAAAGGTAGCTCAAGGAAGCCTGGTAAAAGATTATGTGGAGAGAGGAAGAGAAAGCTCTTGAGTCTCAGACTTCAGGGGTCACAACTGAAGTGGCCGCTGCAGCAGTCTCTGCAATCCCGCTGGAATCACAAAACCATCTTCTGCCACCTGCCCCTGCAGGGGTCCCCAAAGTGCAACCTGCTGAGGACCCCCAGCACAAAGGCTGCTCAGTGATGTCTGTGACCAATTCGAAAAGCCACCTATGGTCTGAGTCGGGAGCGGCGACTCCCACACCTACAGCAGCATGGGATGGCCAGGTGAGAAGCGCTCCAGCAGCACAGGATGGCCAGCTGAGGAGTGCTTCAGCAGCATGGGATGGCCAGGTGAGGAGTGCTTCAGCAGACACACGGGAAAATCAACAACTTCTGCACCGCAAGACCGACAGCATTTGAAAACCACGGGTTTGCCCGACAGATTTACATTTGCAGACATGCCCACTGGATACTTCCTGGGTTTTGTTCATTCCCACAAGCTCTGTGGAAGAGCACATTCTTACTGCATACGTAATCCAGATCAGTTAACTCTCACCTCAAATCATTCCAGAAATTAAAAAACTGAAGCACTCCTAAAGCACTACGACATTTTGTTGTGGGGGGTCATATCTGCAAAGAGGCAAGTGTCGTATTTTCTTTTGTTCTCAAAGGAAGGCAAATTAAAATCCTGACACACAGTGTCTTAGTACTCTTTAACTTAGGCTGAAGAATGCTACAAATAAGGCATTCCACTTAACGTGGTGCTTGCTATGTTCACTTTCCAAATATAGAAGGTAGCAAAAAATACCATGGAGACGTCAAGATTTGACTAGACTCTACTGTTCATATTGTTCTTAAACAGCGGGGTTTAAGCTACACGCATAATAGTCTATACTAAAGGATGTTCTTAAGGGCTCTGAGCAGCAATTTAATTGTATGGTTTATCACTGGGTTTCAAATGCTCTGTGAAGGAAAATCTGTGCAACTATTTACTAATTAACAACTGACTGTAATAGGGTCAATTACTAACGTTGACAAAGAACTTTCTCGTTTTTCTGAATGTGAAGCTCTCTCTCTTCAAGCCAGGCACTGGCACCATACATATATTAAACCAGCTGTCGATGAAATAATATTTCAAATATCACTTCTGAATGAGCACATTTGACTACAGAAGTTAAGGGCATGAGCAAAGCATATGCCACATAATCCCCCACTAAAAATTGGGTTTTCGAGAAGTTTAAAGAAACACCACCTACTCAAGAAGCACGTAGGAGGTACTATAAAAAGAAGACAAAAACACTATTAATGGGATTTATAAGGAAGAGAGGGCAAAAAAATGACACCTAAAAATCTCTAGCACTTTATATGGCACTTGTTATCTTCAAAGCATTGCACAAATGTTAACTAATTAATCCTCACATTTTTCTGCCAGGTGATAGGAGACAAAGCTTAATTTTAATAGTTGGAGCAAGATTCACACGGAAAGGAAGTGATCTGCAAGAGGCAAAAGGAAGGCAGCACCAGAACAAACCAGCACACAGCTGATCCTAGAGCAGCACAACCACACAGTCATGCTGTACCATATCCTGGAAAAGTGAGGAGGGGTAGAGAAAGAGCCTATTTGCAGTCACCCAGAAAACAGGCTATATGACTCTAAACCCAAAGAAAACAGACAGGACATCATCAAGACAGTCACAAATTAAATTACCTTTGTTATCTGTGTTCTGGAAGCATGCAATTCACAGCACCCTCCACCAATGCTACCAGCCACTCACAGCCAGCACAGGGCCAAAACTAAATACTTGCTTTGCTATCATAATTTTTTGCCATTCACAAGCTTGAAAAAGTGGCAGGAACAAGGTAAACAATATCTTACTTCCAAAGTGACCCTGCCTGCATCAAGAAATTCAAGGCAATGCTAGTTAGTGCAATGCAATTTACAACCAGAATCACTGAGTTTGTCCATTCACAGACCTCCAACCACAGCTCTGAAGAAATACCTCACTGCCTCCATTTTACTGAAATAGAGGAATTCAAGGAACTCCATCACCAAAAGGCCAAAAAAAATGGTCAACAACAGAACAAGCACCTCTTCCATCACCAGCTGCTCATGACATGAAGAACTCACCCCTGGGCAGAAACACCAGTTCTGATGACCACACCACGCTTGTGTCAACATCCCAGGGCCTCTGAGGTAAACAGGTGCTCGGGCACCAAAATCAATGGACTGAAAACATCCCACCAAAAGGCATGGAGTGGAGTAACAAAGCCGAGGTTTGATTTGGGAAGGGCATCTCAGGAGACAGAGCATAGCCCATGTCCCGGTTTCACACATCCGTATTTTGAAGAGGGAATGGACAAAGTAGGAATACGAGGAGGGACAGCAAGCAAGGGATTTGTCTCTGCAATATCCTCCCTCTGACTGCCAGGAAACACTTTCCAAAGAGGCTCCTGTAGTACCAGCAATAAATGGACGGGAAGAGGCACTCCTGAATTCAAGCCCAAACGCCACAATACGAAACAGCACCAGAGCACTGCAGTGGTGAAGCAGTGCTCACACCCTGCCTGCAAACTCACCAGAGGCAAAGCCACTGCTGCCACGCTGCAGGGCTACCTGTAACACAGAGGGAATCATGCCCAAGCCCTCCCTGCAGGCCTGGATTCACAAGTCGGTGTCAGTGCTCACTAGTGCATTCCTGTGACCCTACTGGCAAGGATTAAGGAAGTACCTGAGGAGCTAGAAGCCTGAAATGTTCCTTTCAAGCCCTTCTTTGAAGGCACTGGGTTTGAGTGGCACCAGGTCACAAAGTCTGCTTCCCAACAGTGCTCAGTCAGCCGGACTCTTGACTCAGTTTCTCTGTCATTAAGCCAGCACCGGAAGACAAACTGATCTTTGCCACACTGGCATGAGATAACATTCATCGGTGTGTGCAAAGCAAACAGACCCAGATGTGTAATCCTGTTGGAAGCAGTGGCTGCCTTCTGCTAGGGAAAGCACAGCACCTGATGCATCAGAAGAAATGCTAATCCACCTTGGTGTGAAACTCCTTCCCAGTGCCTTGAACAGTAAATTCTGTCCTTTGAGCATGAAATACAGTCAACCACTTGATAAATCAAACAGGGAACCCACAACTTCCCCATGGCTCTCCAACTCATTCAAGAAATAAAACTTTACAGCAGGCAGAGATCACTCCATCTCCCTCATATGTGTATCACACATCCACAGTGATGCTGCAGGTAACAAATTAACATCTCGCATTAGAAGATACCGAAATGTTTTCGTCATCCAGCTTTGTAGGTTCCCTTTTACATATGTAGGAAGTCTTAGAGAGATAAGGATTTCAATTCTTGAAAGCCACCTCTAATTTTGGGTCAAAAAATGAGCCCTATTTTTCAGAAGTGCTATGCATGCACAACTCTAGCTGCTGTTCCAGGTGCACTGCAAGTACTCAGCACTTCCAGAAAAAACAAACAAACAAATAAAAAACCCAAGAAACCAAAACGTATTTGGGTACATGAAAAAGGACTGGCTGGAAGGAAAAAATGCTTCTCATTGACCTACCAAGCAGCTGGTATTACCTTCACTTTAACTTTACACACTGAGAACCACCTGATTTAACAGCCTCACATCGCCTCAAAAATTAAAAGCAGGTTTTGCTATGTCACAGCTGTAGGCTAGTTTTCCAATCCTGGAGTACAGCGAGTTACATATTTCAAGATGAAAAATCACACCTTCAAGTGCAAGATAATGCAAATTGGAAGAAATAATTTAAACTACTTGTACACAGCAAAGGGGAAAGAATTAGCTGAATCAACAGCTCAATGAAGACATCTGCTCAGCATGCAGCATCACAGAGCAAATAAAATGCTGTGGCAAATTAAGAAAGGTAAGAAAGAATAATGTGGATAAATTAAAATGGCTTTGTATAATTTCACTGACAACAGCAGGCCCCCTCGGCTCATCTCAAAGACACCAGCTCTGCAACACAAAACGTCAAAGAGGGCAACTAGAACAAGTAGGAACAACCGATCCATATGAAGAAAGATGGGAAAAAATCTTTTAATCTCCATAGAAAAATCACAGGAAAATATTTACATTAACATAAAATGAATGTTACGGTACGAGAAAGTCTGACAGTCACAGTGGATATAGTAGGAAATACCAGAAATAACTCCATGTGCTTAGCTATTTTGAAGGGAGGGAAAATTCAGTCCAACTGTAACTCCACTTGGCCCATAGTATATGCTCAATCTGAGGAATGCACTGCCACAAGTATCACTGAAAAAACTACTGCATATATTAAAGATGAGCCACAGATGAAAAAAAATCCACACTAAGACCTCTCCAACATTTAGGGAGAATTCAGTCTGACTTTAGTTTCACTTGAAATCAATAAAGTGCAGATAGCAGAGGTCTGTGATTCTCGACCAAGCTTAAAACAAAGCAAAAATTGTTCAGAATGCACAGCATTTCTTTGCTCTCCTGAATGAGCCGACAGCTATGGCCCCGCCAGGGGCAAAAGGCTACATCAGACAGGGCCGAATCTTTCTGTCCCACAAAGGCAATTCTAATATTAGTACAGAATAAGCACAGGGCAATTAGCAATTCCACACTTGATTTGTATGAATTAGATGAGCGCTCCCCGGTCACGCATTTCCAAATACATTTCAGAACACTCGTGCATAAAAAAATTAACGTAATTTTTCTTTAATTATTAACTCCATTTGTCCGGCAGAAAGATGAACTGTAGCTCATGACAATAAAGTGAATAAAGTAGTGCTTTAAAGCATGCCTTCGCCGATCTTTTAAGCTATTTATGCTAAATTCTGGGGATTACAAAAAAAAAAAAAAAGAAAAAAGAGACTTTAAAATATTTCTGGCAGTCTAGGAGCCTCCCTGAGGTGAGCAGTGCGCTACTCAGTGTAATGTCAGCGAAGCACACCCCGACACTCCGGAGCGCACCGGGATGGACAGCGCCACATGCGAGGGGCGCAGGGGCGGGGGTGCCACACACAGGTGCACAAAGCTCCGCTGCGGCACAGCCACCGCCGGGGGAAGCCCTCTGGAAACCCTCTGCTGCCGCACCGCTTCTCACACGAAACTTGGGACCGAAGCGCCGCCGGTCGGAGCCCCCGGGGCCGGGGCAGGCGGGGGCCCCAGCCCGCAGCCGCTCGGGGAGCGACCGCCGCACGCCGGGGTGCGCTTTCTCCGGGCGGTGCTTTGGGACACAGAGAGAAAGGGAAAGGGGAAGCAGGAGAGCAGCACACGGGCTGAGCGCTGGGAAGACACCCGGGAGGAGCGCTGCCGGCGCCCGGCCATGCCGGGCTGTGCCGAGCCGAGCCCGCCCGCGCCGGCGGCGGGTGCGGGCGGCGAGGGAGCCGCCGCGCCCGGTCCCGGGGGCCTGTCCCGCTCCCAACTTTCGCCCAACTCCGCCGGCCGCACCGCGCCCCCGCCCCGGCCCGGGGACGGGAGACACCCCGCGCCGCCCCCGCCGCCCCCCGCCGCCACTCACCGCCAGGCCGAGCAGCAGCAGCGGGAGCGGCGGGAGCCGCCCGCGGCGCCGCGCAGCCCCCGCGCCCTGCCCCGGCACTGCCATCCCGCCGCCGCGCCGGACCCGCTCCGGACCCGCCGCCGCTGCGGCTGCTGCCACGTCTGGCGGCGCAGGCGCGCTCGCCGCCACCGCCCGCCCGCGCCGCGGCATGACGGGGGCTGTAGTCCGGCCCGCGCCGGGGATGCTCATCCCCCCCGAGGGACGGGGCAGCTCCCACAGCCGTCCCGCGCAGGGAAATAAGCGCCCAACCCTCGCCGAAATGCTGCCGGCAATCACACAGCAATCCCCGTCCCGTTTGTTTCAGCAGGGGTTAAAAAGTTCCAGCTCTTCTCTCCCGTCCCACTGGCCTCCCCTCCGGGGTTAGTTCTTTTTGCCTCCACCTCTCTCCCGGCGTGTGCCTTACTCCAGAGAGCCTTCTGGCACAAAGCCTCTTACTTGATGCTTGTTTGTCAGGGGTTTTAAAAGCTTTTGCTGGTCTTAGACCTGGAATAAGAGGTGAATAAGGGAACGAAAAATAATGAAAGGGGAGAGAGAGTTAACTTGTAGAAAGGCTTAGAAACTAGGACCTGTTGTCCTTGTAAGTTGTTCCCACTCATTAAATCCTAAAGGGTGAACCCTGTTTATCCTCACACGTCAGCAGGGATGCCAAAGTGCAAGCAAATAAGTACATACACCGAGTCTGACCAGGATCAATTTGTGCAGCCTCCATTATAATCACAATATTGGAATGGTTGCTGCATCCAGATGAACAAATCGGTCTATGCCCTGAGTCTGGCACATCCAGTGAGCCAGCTCTGCCTCGCAAGGACATCCCAGATGTCCTGGCAGTAATCTTAAGGTCAAGGCGGGTCAGCCACGTTATAATTGGCTTCCCACAAACAGAAGGGATCTTCACCTACCGCCCAGTGGCTGTGTGAAATTCTTCCTTGGCTCAGAAACATCAAAGGAAAATCAAAGGCATCTTCGAGTCTGATCCTTACAGTTGACTGTCACCCGAGCATTAGAGTAAAAGGCTGGCTGCAAGGGAGCAATTTGTAGATCCACACAGCTGACTGATCACTTCAAGTGGTGATCATGAAAACTGAATGACGTTGACATTAACAAGTCCCCTGGTGGAGATATAATTTTGCAAAGCAGAAACACACATAGAGAAAGTTATTACTATTAACATTTACACTTTCGTGGCATCTTTTTGCAGCAGAATCAGAGCACACTTTCTCAGTCACAGCTGGATAACCTTTAGCAAATCATTTCACGGTGCTGTGCCTCACTTCCCATCTGTAGAAGGCCTGGGTTAGCCTGCCTTAAAATAAGGTTAGCAATCCCAGCTCTCGCTAAAATGCCAGTGAAAGCATACATGAGGCACAGCCCAGGAGCCATCAGAAGGAGTTTGGGATTAGAAGGGAGGGATGGCTGAAGGGAGACTTAGGGAAGGAAAAAGCATGCATCTTTTCACTTCACAGTTGAAGGACTCAAAACAAAACATCCTTTGTGTCAAATATCTGTAGCCCTAACATATATAATATCCACACTGCCACTTCTCGCCTGCAGTCCTTACTGACTGCACTGGGATGGACAGACAGACAGATAGACGGACGGACGGATGGATGGATGGATGGATGGATGGATGGATGGATGGGTGTGCTGCACTACTTACCACCACTGCTAGTGCCAACTTCCCAGTCTGTAATAATCAGCCTGCTAGTAAAAGGGTCTGGATCCCCAGCTGAATCCCAGTTCAAATAAGCTATCAAAAACTCCAGAAATAGGTAACCTCTTCTAGATGCTGTTCATCTTCAAATCCCCAGCCTAGAGCTGAAAGGCTTCTGCATGGAACTACCCTGACTCATCCAGACCTCTAATCTCAGCTGGATATCCAGATCCTCAAAGTCTGTTTGAGTCCTCCTGTGACTCTTTTGTGTAGAAAAATGTTATATCTTCTGATGCTTCACATCACAGTTACCATTATCAGGCAATGTAAAAGTAACCTCAGTGTGGTAGAATTTCTGTGCCGTGTCATAACCATACAGGATGTGCTGCCATTGTGATAGGAAAGGATAAAATCATGGGAACATGGTTGTTTTGTCACAGCAGTACATTTTTATCATGATGGCAAGAGGAAACATTCTCAGGAAGAAAGAAAAAAAGAAGACAAGCTATTTCAAACTAAGCTTCTGAAAGGTTATATAAAAAATCCGGTTTGGGAAGCTGCAGTTTTTATATACAGGAGAATATAAAAAAGGTATCCATGTGGCAACTACAGCTTCTTTCGTTCAGTTCAGCTCGATAATTTGTATTGACATGACAGGCACTGCCAAAACTTAAGAGACAAGATCATTGAGCATCTGTCACAGGTCAAAATAATATATCAAGTATCAGCTCTAGACAAGGCTTTACACAGTGGCAACTACTTAATCAATCCAGTCGTGCATTACTAATGAACTCATTACAGTTGTATCTCAGTGCACTGCTATCCAGCATCCCAAGTTTACCCTGTACCTGTTTGACATTGATATCATATGTTGCTTGCTTTTCTGTAATTGTAATATTTGTATATGGCACTGCAAAACACTCTGAAAGCATTTGTTAATTCACCACTGAGAAGAAAGCATTACTACCCTTGGATTATAGATCAGGAAACAGTAGCAGAGAGATTATATGATTTGCTCAAGGCTATAAAACCAGACAGTTTCAGATCATGTTCATTTCCAAAGCCTGCACTGGGTCTGCTAATCCTTACTTGACTGTCTACATTCAAACACCTCTTTTACCAAGAATAAAATACAAAACTGGACTGACAGTAAGTATGTCTGTAAGGAATTACACCTTCCACATTTCCTCTATGTTTCTGCTTTTTTTTGACAAGCTTTATTCTTTGTTCTCTTTTTAACCTGAACAAGTCTCTGTCGGCTTCTCACAAAAGGTAAAATGAGTCACCTTTACCACAAAAAGTGATAGCAGAGCAGACAGAAAAAGATACAAGTCAAATTTGCAAGCCATACAGAATCCAGGGGCAACATAGGCTCTTCTGGGACCCAAAAGTACATGTCATTTGCCCAGAATGGAAGCAGGATTTGCTTACTGCCTTAACTACACAAAGTTCTCTTCCTTCCTTCCAGCAACATCTCTTCCTTCTTTAGTTCAGCTTCAGCCAACTGATTTTGATCTGCAGGCTTATCTCCTGTAAGTTTTGTGACATCTGTGTCATGGCACTGATTGCATCAGCTGAAAAGAGACATTCGAACTGGTTGCCATCAACAGATTGATGGTATCATAGCCCTGGGCTCCTCATGACCTTTCCTACAGCTCTTCAGCACATGATGAAAAGGAAAAGAGACAGGACCAGCCCCTGTAGGACTTTACGTGGGAGTGGTCTCAGAGAAGAGGCACAGCTGTACATTGCGTTTCTCCAGCTGATGTCTGTCAGAGGGGAGAGCCTGAAGGCAGCTTTCCACTCCTGCAGCCTCCTCAGCACCTGACAGCAGGGCTGCAGATGCAGCATATCCATACACATCAACTAGCAAGTTCCACGGAATACCATTAGCACACCATAATGATGGAGACAAAGGTGCAGCTGTTACATAAAGGATTGTTTCTTGGGCCACATACTCCAGTTTCATACTGTTGCATGAACTCTTTTTGACGCTATTTTAAAATACATCATGAGTCTCAAGGGACTGCTGTTATTCAAGCTGTGACACGTGTGCTTTTCACCTGGTTCGCTCGCTGCAGTCAATGGGAATGGCATGGAGGCAAGTTGGGATGGAGTTTAGTTGGAATGCTTCAATAGCAATGCTTTGCAGTGGTGTTCTGTGCAGCATAGAACTCTGGGCCTCCATTTGCTACATCATATCCTTTTACATTTTGGAGACCTAGAAGGACTCTGGAATTTTTGTACAGCTCTTGCACAGCACAAAGAAAAAATACACACATACAGTGTGCTTTCATGGGAATTTTACTTTTGTACTTTATGGTTGTTGTTTCCTTCATTCTAGAATAAAAGTACTTTTGGACCACAGGTAGACAGATGCTCTTTATATATGAGACGAAAAAACCAGTCAGAACTGCAGGAATCAGTTAAAAGTTGAGTACAAATATTTTCCAAGTATTTCCTCCTAGATATCTTCTATTACAGTTTTTATTGCTTTCTCTAAGTCTGAGGTTTGCATGCCCCTTTACATTTAAGAGGCCCTACTGTTAAGAACACTGTCATTTTTTGACTGAGTCTCCAAAGCTGGATATAATGTGTTCCTGAGTAACATAAAAACCTTCTACAGTACAGGCACCTTGCTGGCAGGTAGTAGATAATTTATGTCTCACAGTTACCTGCTGAGAGAACAGTTAAACAAGATTAAAACAACCATTGGAGTCTAGCTGTTGTGCACTGACTTCAGCACTGCTGCATGTTCCCCAGGTACTGTGGTCAACAGTTTTCCAGTGATTTGCAGAAGCTTTATAAAATATTTAGGCTGCTTTACCTTTACTGTATCATCAGGAAAGTGTGGAACAATGAGCTTGTGAAGAGGGCTGAGATCTGAATTCAATGCAGAGTCCAACCACAGGTTTCCTGCATGAGGATTTACACGTCATGTGATCTAGTGGGGGCTGACGTCTCCATCTATAAATCAAAAATAGGTGCATAAGTGGAGTTTAGCTAATACCCCCTGGATTGTGATGGCCTACATTCTCTAGTAACAGGGGCCTGGCTGGTTATTTTTGAACAATATAGGTTGCTATTCTGCTGGCAAAATTTTTGACTTCAATATGCAAGTTCATATAACAGGACTGATTCTGCCATGTTGATCAGGGGTAGCCTCACACCAACAGCTGGCAGCAGAGAAGTAGATGGGGCTTCTCATGCAAGCAGAGTTATTATGTCTCTGGTCTGAGTGCACAAAATATTAATCCAGATGAAGGACCAAATATAAAGCCAGGACTATAAATATACAGTTAAAATACTGTTTGGTGTAAAACAATGCTTGCACTACTGGCCTCAGTATTTAGTGGAGCTGTATCCATTCACAGTAGCTGTGCATCTGTCTTCATATTATATCCAAAAATGTATTAACATTCAACCATCAGCATGTATTTACTGCAGACTATGATCTACCAAAATATTTTTCATACATCTATCCTATGAGAATATAACCAATACATCCAATATATACATACTCAGTACTTCTCCCTCTCCATACATAGATAGATAACTTTGTACCTACTTTTTTTACACGTGTGCACACACACACACACGTGCACACATATATGTGGTAGGTATTAAAGACACTTTGTGAGGATTTACATGATTTTATAATATATTAGTAAATATCTAGTCAATATTGGGTTTTTTCCTCCATTTTCAGGTTTCCTGGAATTAGTTTGTGTGATTAAATACTGTCTGTTTGAGCTCAAGATCAGCAGACTAAATTAAGTGTATGGCAATGCAGTCACTAGCTACAACATGTAATATGGCAAAGTTTAATGAGAGGGATTTTCTTCCTGGAAGACCTTTGCAAGGACCACTATTCAGAGCCATATGAAAGAATCTGTGCTGTGATGAAGCAAGCATAAAAAACCCCCCTAATCTTATGATCAAATCCCTTGGCTTTCTGCAGCTGTGCACTCAGAGTAGCAATTTAGCAATCCTGTAAGGAATTTACTAGGTCCTTAGGATTTTCTCTTTATAAACCTCCTTCTTTCCCTGCATATTGCAGTAACCCATCTTTTAGAAGGAAAACACCACAGAGAATGCTGCATAGGAAAAGAGATTGGAGAAGCAGAGAAGCAAGCGGGAATAAGACCTTGATCCTCAACTCTTTGAAGGTAATGGATTGACTTCGGCAGGCTTTGGCTCAATCCCCAGCTGTCAGGGAGAAAAGTCAGTAAAAAAAGGAGGAAAAACAGCTGAGAATCAACAGGGAAATGAAGCAGAAACAAAAAGAACTGAAGAGAAAAGGAAGAAACCAGAAAGGGTGAAAGGTAGAGTGCCAAGGGAAGAGAGGCAGAGGAAAGCAATAGTGGACACCACTGAAACATAAGCAAAGAAAAATGAGGGGAAAAAAGTGAACAATCTGTGAAATGGACTGTGCAGGAAGCTGATTTGCTCCTAGTTTTTAAGCTGGTTGCACATAGCACAACCTCATCACCGTGACTGAGACTGTCACTGTATTTGCCTGTCAATGTGCTTCCTGTCATGCCCTGTGTCCCAGCTCCTCTGGGCTCCTATGAGCACTTCATAGAGAACACCATGGCTCCCAAGTGTTCTCTGCCTCGAGGTTTCCTGTACATGGAGCAGTCTGGTGTGCACCGGGGTGTGGGGGTAAGCTCCTGCAGAAGGCAGTAGGAATGGAAGGAGCTCAGTGTCAGAGTAATAAACAGTCTTGCCTCTTGCTTCCACTGCGGCAATGAATAAATCATTCAACATAGATCTTATAAGCACAAGATTGTTTTGCAGGCCAAGAGCAGAAGTTAGGAGACCTAAATTCTGTTCCAAAGAGTGTTGACTGTTGCCTGTCACAAAGCTCTGGCAATTGTCAATAAGTCTGTAAAATATTTTTTTTCTCATTTTCTTCTCTTGAAATATGCATACACCTGATTTGACTTTGGTTTTGGCCTCTTGGGAGCCCACAGGCTGAAAAGTATCCCCAGGATCAGATCAGAACTCAAATCAATCTGTTGGAGATCAGGATGAGCAAGGAAACATGACCAAGAACCAGTGTGAAGGGCAGCTCTAAGAGAGACTGTGTAGAGATGCAGGTAGGGATGGTGGGCAAAACTCATGGGTGGATGAGGAGTCTGTTGATTGCATGAGGATATTGGGAACAGAGTCTAGGACCGAATGATGGATTGAATGAGGAAAATGCAACTGAATTTTCAAAATTGGTGGATGCAACTTAAGGTAACAAGACAGGAGCTAGCAGGACAGCAGAAGCTGTAGGCACACCCTCCCCCAGAGTCATTAGATTCCCAGATTTCTGCTCTCAGTCAGTATGTGCCTCAACACACTCTTATCTACAGATGGCAATTTGCTATTTCTATGAGTTAATTCTGGTGTCTCAACAACCAGGATGGCGATGTGGAATTTTACTGATGTCAAAGATAGAACACAACCTGCAAAATGGAAATCTTTTTTGTCTGGATTGCTTTAAAAAAAAAAATAGGAGACCACATGCACACAAAACTCTGTTCGGAGGGAACAAAGTCACTCACTCAAAAAGTCAGGAGATGCTGGATTAAGAATGCTTGAAAAACTTTAGTAGCCTCCCTTGAACGTGGTTTGTGGAATGGGGTTCTTAATGACACAATTATTTTTTCCTCACAGATTGCCTAAGATGTTTGTTGCAATAGTTGGGAGATGTATAATTAAAGGCAGGAGATAACTGAAAGGAAAAAGATGGTCTTATCATTAATGCAATGTGACCTCTGTAACATTGGGCGAATTGCTTAAATGAAAATTTCCCCACATTATCTGTAAATGTTCCTATCTCTGAGTATCCAACTTGGTATCTGAACAGATGTGTAGAAATGCTGAGCACTCATAAGAGAAACTGAATTGAATAGGAGCAGTGCAGTGCGTACTTAATGCTCTGTACAGCTGACAATTCTGAAACAGGAGATCTTTGACTGTTAAACTGTACACTCAAAATAGGAAGCTCAACCGTATATTCCCTATCTATGAAGTGGAAAGACATCCTGTTTCGTTCTACTATGTAATGGAAAGACAAGCTTATCACAGGCATGAAGCACTTGAGCTCTTAAATGACATGCAGAAGTATAACTCACATCAAAAGGAAGTCTGAGAAGCATACAAGGAGGGAGGCAAGGGACATACATGGATCATGGAAGTTAAAATATGAAAAGTTATGCACCTACTGAGCATCATCTACCCTGTGCATGGAAAAAGGAAAGGGATTGTGGGGAAAAAAGTATGGTCAAATATTAACAGATGCCTGTTTATCTAAGAAAACTGTTTTAGAGGAAACGAGCACTGACAAGACAAGAACGTGTTCAAAAACATTCTGTCAAGCCTATGCAAAAATGTGTTAAGGACCTATAAAACTGAGATAATGATACTTTTCCTTGCAAGCAAAGTGCTTGGAGAACTGCTGGTGAAATCTGCTACAAGAATTAATGCATTTTTCTTTTCATGGGAACGATAAGATCTTACCAAGTGACTCCGGGATAACTCAAAGGATGAATCTGAAGACAATTTTAGTCAGTGGGAAGTTAGTTAATTTCAGGGGTTTTGGAGCAAAATCCATGAGCCATCAAACCCAGTTCAATTTTACGAAGTGACTTAATGTCATGAACTGTAGACCCTAGAGACAAAACCACGGAGTTGAGGTTATTAGGGTGACATAAGCCAGGATCTGGGTTTGGTTTATTTTTTAAATAAGTCGTGTCTTGGCAGCAAACCAGAAAAAAAACAATATACATAAAAACAATAAGAGAAAGGACAGCATGGTCATAAAACAGCCACTGAAGTCTGTGAAATATAGGAGGAGGACAGCACTGAGTCTCTAATAAGGCATTGTCCAGCTGAACTAGTATGAAGCAATAGAACGAGGCTTAGCTGAGGCTGATGGGGTCACCTCAAGCTCATATCCCCACACTTGCTGCAGAAGGAACTTAGCCGAAAGGGACAGGATTTTTCCCTTCTGCCAGTTATCCAGAAGGAAAACTGAGCACCTGCTGAAGGCTCTTGTCAATGACAAGCAGCAAATGGTAGCACTAAAAGTGCAAGGCAATGCAGTGAATGCAACCAGAGAAATACAGGCTGACAGTGAAAAATGCTGATTTGAAGTGCACCACAGCTCTCCAAGTTTATGAAAGCAGTACATCTGGCCAGCTCGCATGAGAGACAATGACAGGGCACGTGTCTGTGATGTTACTGTGGAAAGACAGCAAGTGCAAGGTACTAAGCATCATTTAGAAATGGAGTCTTACCGCTATAGTGAGGAAAAGAGAACCACTTTACCCATTTTTGTCAATTTCCTGGGCCAATCCTGTTGCCAGATTTGCAGGCCCTGCTCTAATTCAGCTGGACACACTGTTCCCAGCACTGTCAAAATACTGCTTAAGAGGCCAAGTACCCAAAAGCTTCTGCCTATCACAGGCAGAAGATCTATTCCTCTGTGGATTCCCATGTGTAAACTTTTATCTCACTTCGCATATGGTTTCTCTGAGCCCCATGGAAAAGGGCTACGTGTACATTAGTGCTGTAAGTAACAGGGAGTTACTGTCACTGCAGCTGGGCTGCAGCTCCTCTGTGTAGGTGAGGGTTTGATGGAAAGGGTGTGCAGAGTCTCCAAAAGTAAAGGGACACCAAGTATTTTCTTGAGTAGGTTATGCTTAAAGCCTGCTCTGATGAGAACACGAGCAATGCTGGATTCAGTGAATTTGTCTAAATGAAGAATTACCAAACACTTATGTTCTTCTAGCAAATCTCAAGACAAGAGCTCTAAGGTATAAGCACTTTTATTCTGCTGTCATCTCTTTGGAAGAGGAATCCCCTTTTCTCTAGATAACATCTTGCACCATGGTGTTCTGATCTGATTAGAAGACCTTCATGCAGGCATGTTGCAAGTAATTACAGTAATATGTATTTTCCTTTTCCTCTTGATTCTGTCCTGAGGTGGTCAGAAAAAGACAGGAATGGAAATGTTCAACAGTGTGTGATCTATGAATTCTTCCTTTCCACCTTACCTTCAACCTTCCTTACATTGATTTTGTGCTTTTCCGTCACATTAGTATATGATTGGTTATGTATGCATAAATGCCAAACTTCTAAGTGGGAATGAACTTCTTTTTAATATTGTGTACTTACAGGAGGATTTTAAGGGCAAGGACCTTTTCTTTAATTGGCACATAAATGTAATGTAATACTGTGATAAGGAACATAGATATATTTGGATGACATAAATCAAAACACTCAGTGTCTGTACCACAAGAGGGATGATATGCCTTATGCAATGGAAAATCATGACTCTCAAATCTTCTGGAATTACAAACCCTCAACTTTAATCAAAATCTGTTGGTTTTTTCCTGTTAATACTTAAATATTACAATACATGCAAGAAAGATTACATATTGAGACTCAGCAAAATAAGTTAATTTTTCTGCAATGTCAACTCATGTTCCTTTCTTAAGGCATATTGTGTGGAAAAAGCACAGCTGAGTTCTGATACAGTTTTGCTTTTGTAATTGGATTTACATACTGTAGTAAGATGCCCTTTTAAAATTCCTTCTTTTCAAATCTGTTTATTGTTTTTCACTTATCATGTTGACAATACTACCACAAGGCCTATTTGATTTATAATTACATTTTGGCAGACAAATTTGTTAACATAAACATCATATTTATTTGCCCACATTTCTAGTAAAAAATATTTAAAATAATTCAAAAAATCCATTTGACCTTTCGCTTTTGATGTGTCACGGAGTTCTGAGGAATTTCACCAATTGTATGAGTAAGACAGCTTCCTTCCTTTGGAGTAATTTAATGTTTTATGTAATAAGAAATGCAGAGAAAATAAATGTTCTTTGTTTAGAAACAACAGACTGCCATTCAAGTGTTGAACAACTGTTATTATTAATTATTTACATTATGATAGCTCTGCAGAGACACCAGCATGGAGCATGGCTCTATTTCGTTAGCTGCTATATAAACGTAGATGAAAAAGATGATTGTGACTATTTCATATACCCAATATGCTAAGTTGCTTAAGGTAACAATGATTTGTCTATAAAAAGCAGGAAAAGGCTTGCATTAATCCCAACAAAAAAGCCTAATTGTACTGCTAAAATCATTTGTGGTAAGGAAAAAGGAAACACAACTAGAAAAGAATGTACTAACCTCACATCTGTTTACTCTTAATAGAGGGATCAGCTATTCAAATCTTCAGAAGGGCCATTAAAAAACAAGACCGAAGAAGAATCAAGATAGTCATGAAAGGAAAGCAAGACATTTTTTAATGGCCACTTTCTACATCACATGTGTGCTGAATTACACCAGTGCACTACTGGAGCAGATCGGGCTCTAGAGGAAGACCTTGGTGACTCATTACTTTTGCCAGCTTTGGCTTAAACCCGAACAAGCACTGGGCTCCTGTTCATTGAATCACAGAATCACAGAATACCCTGAGTTGGAAGGGACCTACAACGATCATCAAAGTCCAACTTGTGGCCCTTCGCAGGACAGCCCAAGAGTCACACCGTGTGCCTGAGAGCATTGTCCAAACACTTCTTGAACTCTGCCAGGCTTGGTGCTGTGACCACTTCCCTGGGTAGCCTGTTCCAGTGCCCAACCACCCTCTGGGTGAAGAACCTTTTTCTAATATCCAACCTAAACATTTCTGGACACAGTTTCATGCCGTTCCCTCAGTTCCTGTCACCGGTCACCAGAGAGAAGAGATCAGTGCTTGTCCTGTTGCTCTTTCTGGTGGATCTTTTTTCTCTCCTGTCTATTTCTTCTGTATCTTTCTCTTTTTAGCTTTTTTTAAGTAAGTGTTTTGATTAGTTGGCCAGGATCTCAGTCCTTGTTGCTGTGACATTAAGTAGGCTGAGATCCCTGCATTCAAAATCCTGAGTCCTATTTAAATGTTTAAAACTGGAACATGAACACACTTTAGATTCACTCATCCTATCAAATTTAAAATAACAGTGATGCAGGAATCTACAATCCAGGAGCATTACACCAATCTAAACTTATAAAAACACTATTGTACATTCTAATTTTGGACCCAAAACTATTTGAAAGTGTTTCTGTTATTAATAAAACCAGCATCAGAAGGTGTTAATCCCTTAGACGTTGCAGGTTTAAAAGATGGATGCAGGAAATCTGTGGCATATCAAGACACTGAAGAATGCTGGCCTGTAAAACTACAGGCTAGCATTGTCATTACTGGATTACATTTCTTCCTCCTAGCACATTGCCGTTTGCAGTAGATTTGATTCATTATTGTTGCTTCATTTTCAGTATTATGCCAGTTTCTGGGACAGCCAACACAATAGACTGGGTTCCACCGAATTCTCCAGAAACAACAGCCCCCCACAAAACCCCACTCCCTTCAGAATGCCTATTTAAAATGGGATTTGTATGTCAGAAAACAGTCAGGCATGCCTTTTTCCGTATGCCTGCTAAATGATACTTAACCTACTGTGCCAGAATCTAGAGAAGGCTGTTTTCTCCTATAGACTTTTTCTGAGGAAAAAATTGCTTCCTTTCTCTCTAAGAGGGTTGTTTCCATCAAGCTTTTGGAGAAGCAATCTCTGCTAGAAGGCATGATCATGATCATAAAGGCATCTCAGCACTGCAATTCATGTATGAGAATTGGAGGGAGCAGCCCCTGTCATTTAATCTGATTCACAGGGGGCTGAGAAAGAAGCAGGCAGACGTAGTGTCTGCTCAGTTTGTCCACAGGAAATCTGACCAAAAAAAGTACAGTTCTAGTCTGGTTTAGGTGAAGAGCTGAGCTTTTGATAGAACTATTTTAATTAAAAATACTTCTAGTCAATGGTGCTTGTTGTCTGCAGAAAAATGCAGCTGAAGCATGGATAATAATCCTACTATTCCAATTTTGTAACATTACTGAGTCTTTCATATATTTACTTTGATTGTCTTACACTGTTCTTTTTAGGCTGTGTTTTCCCTTTGGTGTGTTGTGGACTGCTGTGATGCACCATTTCCCTGCACAAATAAAGTGGAAGGGGAGGGCATGTTGATCTACTTATTACAGGGAACCCAACCTACAATGAAGAATATAATTTTGCAATACCTGGACTACAGTTCCCAGGAAGCAGAGCAACTATGTTTAGGAATCAAAATGTTTTTCTTTTTCCTTGCCATTTCAAGGTATTCTGTATAAAACAAGGTCTCCTTTACTGCCCATTTTCCCGGCAGAGCTAACCAAGTATCCACAACGACACAATAGAGGAGACCTACTTAAGGAAAAAAAAGAAACCTAGACTTTTTTCATATTTCATCGTCTTCTAATGAGTTTATTTTCTTTTATGTGAGGTACTTAAGCTGATTCTTCAGAAAAATTGGAAGTTAATAATGATCAATCTACATTTACTCTGCACATAACCAACTGTAGAGCTTATGATGCATGGCATAATTGCAGTGTACTGAATGTTTCCCTTTTACAGCTGGCTGCAGAGACTGTAATAGCCTGTTACTCATTTCTAGGTGAAGGAGTTCCTCCTTCAGTTTAGGAATTTGTGCTTCTGCTGCTGAAATTTCTGAACTTGATCCTGACTGGTAGTTGTAGACAGCTGCTTTTAATTATCATACAAACAGTATTTGTTTATCATTTTCCTTTCAAAACAACCCCAATACACCTGACAACAATACTGTATCAAATAAGCCAAAGATGCTCTTGGAAAGGAAGTTTTCCTAAATGCTCTTCTTTACAGCTAGTAATTTATCACATGCTCTAAGTGTTCTTGTTTCTTTGTTTCATTTCTCTTTCCCTCAAAGACAATAGAGAAACAGAAGAACCAAGGTTAGATCTGGCATAACTCCAACACCAGTTTGTGTCTTATTCACCACTTAATTATTTATCTATTTTCCCAAGAAAGACAAACAACATGCAAACAAAATCAGGATGTATTATGTGTATTTACAAGCAAGTGAAACACAAGAACGATAAAAGAAAGAATTGAAAATTTAAATTATTCTTGAGGAAAAGACACCAGGGATAAAGTGAAATTTCATGAATGCATTCAAGTACGTTGGCCCAAATCCATGCCAGCTATTAATCCATAGCTCACGGATGAATTTGTTTCACTGTTATTTAAAAAGAGAACAAAACCTGGACCGGAGCTGTTACAACGAGCTGACAACCTCGGCGCAGAGCACAATGTAGTGGATTAGACCAGAGAAAACACATTTAGTTGGAGAGCTGTGACCAAAGAGTAAGGATGAGCTTGTAGCTCTGGGTTTAGTGCATTACTGGGAAGGGCTGGATTCACGTCTTATGACGTGAAAATCTCCCCCTCTCTGTGAGTCTGTTCCCTGAGTAAAATAAATCAATTTTTACCGTTCTGCACCACGAAAACCTTCAGTGAAGACACGCTGTGCCGCCATTTGAGACCAAACCTGGGCCTTGGAAAGCAAAAGCCGTGCACCTCTTCTGCGTGAAGGACAATCCCGGCATTCTCCCAGGTCCTCAGGTATCTCAGCCAAAATGCAGCTACATTTTGAAGAGAAGGATGTAGAGATGCTGTTGTCTGTGCTGGCCCACAGACGAGATGAGCAGACCTGGCAGGAGATGCCCCACAGGAGGAGTTGCCCCACAGGAGGAGTCGCCCCACAGGAGGAGTTGCCTCACAGGAGGACACTCCTGAGGGGCAGCGCGGCCCAGCCCTGAGGCCCTGGTGGGCTCCCTGGGCAATGGCTCTTCCCCTGACAGCCGTGCCTGGCATCCCCCTTCCCTCGGGGCTGGTGTGGTGCCCTGACGATGCTGGACATGCAGGGAGGTGGAGCTGGGTCCTGCTGCCATCTCAGGAGCTCTCTGGTTGCTGTCACCCAGGAGGAGGTAAGGCTGGAGACACGGGGTCTGTCATCTTTGGGGTGATGGCAGATCATGGTGTTCAGAGCTCCACATTCTCATTTACAACTGATTTGGAGAACCTATGAAAGGGTTTCCTGGGTTTTTCGGAGGAAACTTTAGACTGTCCCTCCTGAGTGTGGCAGGAGGCCTCCAGGTGGCCGTCGGGTCCCTGTCACTGCACTCATCACCCAGAGGCCATTTCATCAGTTGTGAAGGGACAGAATGATTCTGGGGAAGGTGCTGCTGGAAGGTCTGCAGGGGATGGCCCCTGGAGTCCAGAGGTCCTGAGGGGACTGGCCGTGCTTGGCAGAGCGGCTACTGGGAATGCCCCACTCAGGGCAGCAGTCAGCGCTGAGGGAGCTGCCAGCTGGTGGGGGCCCAGGGGTGTTACTCACAGTAGGTTTCTCTGTGGATTCATGACAAATATTTGAGGAGGGGAAAGAAAAGACAAACTTTGTTGTGCTGCTTCACAGGGAACATGTCAGGGAGCCATAAGGACTGGTGGCTCCCTGGGTTCTGGGGGTGGCAGGACATCCCTTTCCAGGGATCAGAGCAGTGAGGGATGCAGAGCAGCTCCAGTCCCAGGCATGGAGTAGCTCCCTGGGCACAGGGATCAGCTCGATAGGACCCTTGGATAGAGCTGTGAGGAGCTGGAGACCAGTGCTGCTGCATCATCACTGGGGCAGGAGCTGAGGGCTCCAGGGCCCATCAGGGAATTAAGGTCTAAAAGTGCACTCAGAGCCCTGGCAGTGGGCTGGAAGCTACTGCACAACTGGGTGAGAAATTAAATTAAACAGCAGAGAATTCTGCAAAAGGAAGCATCAGATAAAAATAAGCACTTTTGCTGAGCATGGAACATATTGTCACAGGAAGACACTGAGGCCAAGACCTTAAGAAGATTGAAGAGGGTTTGGTCAGTTATGTTATAGCAAGATTGCCCAGCATTGGCATTATTTATGTCAGATTTCAGAGAGATTTTAAAGCATGTGCTCCAGAGAAGTATTGAGTCTCTCTAGAGATTAACTTGAGATTTAAAGCAGGAAAAAGTACCAGATTATGGCACTGCACTCTTAAACTACAATTAGAGAGGATACTGATCTGAACAGATTGCCAAGTTGATAACATGATAATTCCTATACTCTAGGCTGAGTGCAGCCCTGAAAAACAACAGTGTGTGTGAAGGGGACGTGATTTTGGATTTTGCAAGGGCTGCGCCAACTTATCTGCTGACAATTGAAAACATATCTGACCTGAGCATATTTCAATCAGTGAGGTTCCATCCTTCAGGAAAGAGGAATAACTGACAAAAATGTTATTGCTTCCACAAATTAATTCAGGTTTCCTGCTCTTTTATCTGGTACATAGTGCTTTGTTCTCTCTCTCTCCTGCCCTCCCTTTGTATTCTTGCATGCATAGGAGACAGGAATCCTCCATCACTTAGGTAATCTCTTGTATTTACAAAACCAATCCTGTCTTGTAACATTTCTGATGACAGGTGAAAAATCACCTCTGGATGTGCCAGTGTATCAGCACAGCAAACAATGAGCAGGACATGGAATCCTGTGGCAACTCACATATCAGTTTAGAAAAGTTATAATACGTGAACATGGGAAGAAAGGTGCCATTCATACCAGCCGTCCTGCTGCCATTCCCAGTCTGGCAGTAATATGGGGTTCTTCAAAATACACGGACTACAATTTGACCTTAAAGAATTCCTGGGTGAGTCTTCAAGAGAAATTTGCATTAGTTGTATCAAGCCTTTGCCATAAAGCACACCTGTGTAAAAGGTAATAAATTAGAAACATATTTCTTTATATACTTTTAACTCCATGTAGCAAAATGCCCAAGCACTTTGGGAGCTATTGAGATCCTTTGCCTGCCACTAAAGTGCAGTCATTCCTTGGCTGCAAAACAGCAGCTGCTGCAAGATCCACTAATGAACAGTTTGAATATTGTGTGGGAAGAATACCATCTCTTGCTGAAACCACATGGCAAATATGAACAGTAATGCATGAGTTTAGTGATTTTCAAATACTGTATCATCACAATCTGCACCTCAGATCTTTCATGGATTCTGTTTTTCCTTCCAGTGTCACAGCCTTTTTCTCAATACTTTCTAACATACACTGGAGTTACCATAAAAATAGTTGAGCAAAATTAGAGTGACTATTGGCAACAATATGAAACTGAGCTTCCTTCAACAGGAGGTGTGCATCTGCTTTGCTGCACCCTGTCATTCAGCATTCTCTTGGCAGAAGTGTTAGGAATTTACACTTGTTACTGAGGACTTTTTTCTGTTGCATGCAGACATATAATTTTCTCTCCAGGTCACTCAGCATGTTGGTTCTCTCCTCTTACTTGTTTGTTGCCCTCTTGTTTTCAGCAGTGGCTGAAAGTTCACTCATAGCTGGATTTTTGCCAGAGATACCTGATACAGAAACAGCTCAAAGAAATATGCTTATTTCAGAGTCTAACTGGTCAAAAAAAAAACCCCAAACAAACAAAAAACCAAACCCCAAACAAAATAAAACCACCAAACTCCAAGACAAAAGGAAAAAAGGACCTGAAAAAGCTTTTGGAAATCTTAAATTAATCTTGACCTGGGCTCCAAGCAGCAGTGAAACATCACAGCTCTGAGACTGACAGATGCTTTACTACTCTGGCAGCAGTGGTCTTAGTAGATTGGAGTTTGAGAACTGCTGCATTTGCTGATTGCCTGGAAACTGAACCGCTAAATACTTGAACATCTATGCAAAGGTCTTGCCATGCTTCCTCTTGCTGTTCAGAGGAAGATTTAGGGATGGAACACAGATGAAAATCTGGATTAAATTGAATCTGAACTCTCATAAAATGTGTCTGGCTCTGTCAAAAGATGTGATTATTCAGACCTAGCTTTCAAACTTGGGAGCTGAGAGAACCCAAATTCTAACACTGTTACTCAGGCTCATCAACTGATCACCTCTGAGTAAGTACAAGTGGGTGTAAGGCAGGACATGCAGTGAGGTAGAGGATGGTGTTTCAGTGCCGACCACTGCACCTCATGAACCCTCAGCACCATCACTTGTAGCAATGTGGCACCAATCTCCAAAGCTTGTTTCAAATCGTGCAGTGAAAAATTATTGGTACTTAGGCTGGATAATCTTTCACCTTGTTATGTCAGGAGAAAATGACAGTTTGAAGTGAGTACTGCTGCTTCAGCTCAGCATCTGATGCGTTGGCTTCCTTGATGCAGTGTTCTTAGGCAGTGATTAATGACAGCTCTTGAGTCAGAGCCTGTAACTGTGATGAGCATTAACAGGTAAACCTACAAACAATAAGGGAAAAATCTCCTGAGGGAGGCAAAGGTACTGACTGGCATCTCAGTCTGACTGTTTATATATATTGGTCCCAATCAGACTGTTCAGAAGTCGTTACAATTCAACCAAAGCATCCTAAGGGTACAAATATATTTATTCATTAGAATAAATGTTTATAGCCCAATCTGACCCTAGAGAAACTGGTGGCTAACTTCTCTGGTTTAACCAGACCCAGGCTGACAACTCATATTGGAATGCTCCTTTTCTTCTGTGGCAAAATCAAAAGTGCCAGCAGTATACTTCTATGTAGAAACAAGGAGATGCAGAAATGCCTGCAATGTGAACAAACATGGTGGAAGCTCCCTGTTTTACACTCAGGGATATACAAGTAAAAATACCCCAGATCATTGTGCATTTAAGCACATGCCTATATTTAAGCAAGTGCTTGAATATCACTGTCCTTCCCTGAACTTTAATGGGACTTTGGGCCTCTGTTCAAAGATAAATCTATATTGGTTCTCCTTGTACACCTGAGATGGGCTTGCTTATGACTTTTTTGCTTTGCTAGATCAGGGTTTATAACCCTATAAGTTGATTTCTATCCTAGTCTGTTTAAATATTTCAAACACATACACAAAAATAAACCTAATCTTCTGCCAATATTCCACCTCTCTGGTCTCATGACATCCAGGAAACAAACCACTGATCTTTCCAATGATCTGACTTACAAATCTGGTTTTAGAAGGCACCCGCAGCTAATCACTCTGCAGCTGGAATACCTACATTACTTCATCTCTGTTGCATGTGACTAGCTTGGAAAATGAAGTTAAACTTGTACAATAGAAGCAATTTAATACATGATTTAGAACTTTAACCATCTTGCTACAAATTAATTTGCATGCCTACAACCCTTTACTTGTATGAGTAACCCTATGTGTTTTGATGAGGAAGGAATATTATAAGCCTGTTGACTGTAGAAATTATTGTATCATAGATCCGTGATAATGTTTACATGAAATGTAGCAGTTCCACTCATTGTTCAGGGCAAAACAGTTTCTTTTCTTCCTTCATTATCACTGTTGAATCTCACATTTCTGAAGAAAAGGAGAGCAGAGTCAAAGTTTGTATATCTCACCGTGTTACGACAATCTGAATATAATATATAGGCAATCTAATAATTGATTGCACTTAGCCTGATTATATACCTAATCAAATCAGAGCTGAGATTTTGATAGGTCACTGCTGTAATAAGCCATTTCTGTTGACCCCTGACAAGACTTGAGCACCTTTTATGGCTGGTGGAAGGGATACTTAGTATCTTATGGAACTGCATTTTGTGAGATACATTCACAGAAAACTTCAGGTTGGAAGGCACATCTGGAGACCTATATTCCAAGCTTCTGCTCAAAGCAGGACTAACTTCAAAATCAGATCGAGTCGCTCCAAGCCCTGACAAGTTTTGAAAATCTCTAAGGGTGATGACTGAACAGCCCCTTTGGGCCCCTGTCTCAGTGACGCCCTACTGAGTCCCACTGAGATGATTTTTTCCCTCTTCCCAATTAGTATTTCCCTTGTTGCAGCTTGTGACTGTTGCCTTTTGTTCTTTTGCTGTGCACCCCTGAGAAATGTCTATGTCTGTCTTCTCCAGTGGAATAAGGTAGTGGAAGACTGTAGCTACATGCTGTCTTGGCCTTCTTGTCTCCAGCCTAAGCAAGGCAGTTGTCGCTGCCTCTCTTTGTACCTCAGGTGCTGTGGGTCCCTTATTGCCTCAGCAGCCCTTCCCTGGAGTCCCTCCAGGTTGTGAGCAGCTGCTGGTGTGTGAGGCCCAAACTCCAGCTGGGGGGCTGTTTGCTCAGCCCTCAGCCTGGCCTGGCACATGGGGCACTGCTGACCCCAATGCACAACCTCATTTGCCTTTGTTGAACTTAATGAGTCTCCTGCTAGCTTGCTCCTCTGGTTTCTTGAGGTCCTTTTGAATGGAAATCCTGCTCTCTCCAGTGTTCCACTCCTCCAGTTTGGGTGTCACTTGATGAGGTTGTGTTGTGTCTCAGCATCCAGGGCCATATGGCATAGCAGCAGTGTAACATATTGACTTAGTCAGCAAGTGATAATTTTCAGCTTATCTGGCAGGAATAGAATTCTTGATAATTGTTGACCAGAATTCATGGAATATTTTTGGCCACTAGACTAGACTGAGTATACAATATACTTTGCAGTACATGTTATGCTAATTAAAATAGACAGAGAGAAATTGTATTTTGATTATACATATCCAAATGTGTTTTTGTCTAGTAAAGGTGTTTCTGATGAACAACTTTGCATGGAAAAGAAATAGAAAAGAGATAATCAGTCACATACCATTACATACATAGATAGGAAGTGGATGGAATTATCTGAGTAGAATAACAGTGCATCGCTCAATTCCTTGGACTCAATACCTGACTCAGTGCCTGACCCTGACCTCTCCAACCACCCTGATCTGTGTGGCTGCACCACATGCCTTCAGAATGCACTATGAAGCTCTTGCCTGCTATGTGTTGTGCCTCATAACTGAGATGCCACCGCTATATGTTGTGATGGCCAAGCTGAAGGAGAGATGTGATGTTTTGGAGAAGAAGTTACAGTGTTTTTAATTATTGAAAATGCAAAGCAGAAAGCTTCTCTCGGTGCACTAACCCGCTCTGCTGCAATCATTTTCCTTTATTGACACTCCTGGTGAAGGGAAGCAGGCACTCTCTGTTAGGAAGTACAGTCTAATGTGACAGTGTGCTTGGCTTTCTGTAGCTGCAATGCTTGCAGTATGCCACAATCTCTTTGCTGAGGTACTGCAAGAAAAAAGGTGTCTATCTCTTCTCACTTTTTTCTCTAACAAAAACAGGCTACACACTGTAGAAACATCCAGCCCAGCCTCTTCCTGGTGATTATGTTTACCAATAATAAAATAACAAGGAATATTCATGTTTCTCATATTACTACTCCACCTAGGCCCAACATTCTCCTTCCTCACAAAACTGCTTCCACCACCCTTCTCCTTATGTGGGCGAGAAGCCAACTTGCCTCAATGAATCAAACAGTGAAAAGGGCAGAGAGGACTTTCTGTGGGAGACATCCAGCTCTTCCCTGAGGCAGGGCCTTCCATTGCATTGCCAAGTCACAAAGGGGAACACTGCAGTTCAAGAGGGAATGTGGCTACAATATACTATATTTCCTTAAAGTAGCAGGAAGAGCTTTTTGTGACATTTCAGATTTGTTGTTGGGAAATGTCTCAACCTGTGAAATTGTAGCTAATCTGTCTACAAATTTGAAACCACATTTTCCCCAAGAACATTGATCTGTCTGCATCAGTTCCAATGGGCCTCTTTCTTAAGAGATGAAAGTCTTGATGACTTTGCCACAACCATTGTAGGTGAAGCTACAATACAGTTTCTGCTCTAAGCCCTTATTTTCAATACTCATCTGAAAATCTGCAAAATGGAGGGCTGAAATCTAAACTAGTTGGCCTGTGCCTACAGATAAAAATATGTGTTTGAAAGCACTTTATATTTTGATTGAGAAGACTAAAAAAGTTTCATTTTAAAAATATTTTTTCTCTTGATCTTTTAGTTTAAACAGCCTTGCAGCCAAAGTGGGTGAGATTTGAAAATCAATTGGTTTTGATTTGAATTACTAGCATCTGAGTATCACAGACTGAGTAGGTACAGTACGTTTTTTAGTTAAGTTCATTAAAAACATGCAAGTATGGAAGGCCACTGTATTAACTGAGTGCTGTGAACTTCTTAAATCCTCAGAATGGCTTTCCAGGTCATGAGTTTCAAATACTACAACAGAACTACAGTCTGCAGAACAGATACTCAGTTTTATCAGCATGTTCACATTCCCACTACACTGAGAATTGCACTTTCCAAACCAGACACTGCAAATCACATTATCAAGACGTTGGTCATCATGTAAGCAAATGGAGGAAGGAATATTAATACTTTCAAAACCTACTCACATTTAGACTCAGACTTTTCAGCTTGCTGCACATAACAGTTTGTTGTATAAGTGGGTCCCTGTAAAGCTTTTTAATTTAGCTTTTTAAAGGAAAATTAGAATAGGACAAGATACTGCAAAGCCTGTAATGGGAACTTGCAGTGTTGAGCTCATCTTTCAGCTGAATTGCCTAAGGTGGGATATGAAGTCAGCAGATAAGCTGTCAACAGTCCTGAATTCACTTTCCATTAAAATGTGGTTTTTCTAGAGAGTGTTTAGTGAGATGTCTGATGTGCTGAACAACGTCTTTAAATTAAAGCTTAAGGCTAATTGTAAAGGTACCTCTACTTCCCAGGGAAAAAAATAAAAATCCCACTTGTATTTACCAAGGAAGTTTTCAGTCCCTCAGATAATATGTGTCTAGGAGCACCATAAAGGTGTTCAGTGCTAGGTTTTACACTTCCAGTCTCAAGGCAAAAGTAATATACAATAAACACAGTCACTAGGCTCAGAGCTTGAGTTAGAAGAGGGGGAAAGCAATTTTTGATGTAGTGTTAAACCTCCTAATGGTGTTGTTAAAAAACTAATTTTTCACTGCTCTTTTTATTTGCCAACAAATAGGTGACTGCTAGGTGCTGTATATCTTACCTCAGTGTGGATGCTTACTGGGCAACAACAAGTGTCTCAGTTTGACATTCCCTTCCTCCTAGTATATCATTGTGTTAACACAACTTTTATGTTTCACAAGTCTTTGTCTGCAAAGAGGGAACTTTCTACTTTTGTGAGACTCAGTGGGAATACTCAGGCCTGCCTTTATGAAGTGTGATGACATTTGCTGGCTTTGTCATGTCGAGTGACATGTGAAGATTGCTCGCTGGCTTCAGGGGGGAAACAACTGTATAGCACTTGTCTGTAGGCTTCAGATGCAATTCTCTGAAAATAAAGCAGTTGTCCCAATTTAAGCTCATTTCATTTCTTTCCAGAGAAGTTAAATACAGTCATTCTGGTGACAGTGTCAAGTCATCCCTATATATTATTCTATTTGTTTCATCACAGTGTCTTTTCTCCAGGGAGCTCATTTGTATTCTCTTGCTTTAAGGTCGTCTGACTCTTAGTTTGTGTCATGGATTTAAAATCGACTTATCTTTAGTATAAATTAAAATGTTACTGTCACCACCAGACTGAGCCCGGAAACCACAACTGTGGCTATTTAGCAACCTATTTTAAATTCAGGAAAAAAGCCATATACCTAAATATTTTATGGCTAATTGCCATTTGGCTTCAGATCTAGATCTCTCTATTCAGGATAATGCTTACTATTGCTATTGCTGCATGCCATTGCTTCTGAGTATTTGCTGATACTGTGTTTAGAAATTTATTTTTCCTCTTTTGAGGAAACTGCACCATCTAGAAGGGCAGTTTGGCCTCCACTCGGGGTCAGGCATTTGAATCAGCATAAAGATAGTCTGCTGCATATATTTTGACTGATTTTTTCATGGCAACTCTGCTTCTTCCCTTGCAGTGCTATGGGGAAAAAAAAACTTGTAGTAGGCCAGTGTAGTGATTGTCTGAACATATGTGTCCAGCTCTAAATTCCAGCATAATTTAAAAATTTTGCCACTGATATATGCACTTTCAGTCTGTGTGAAATGGTCTGGGTACCTACAGCAGAAATAATTTTCTAATGAGACTGCTACTAGTATGGAATCATGGTCCAGACATCAAGTGTGGGTCAATGTTGTTGCCTAGCCTCCAGACAATGAGGCCAGGGCTGATCTTCCTCTAGATCACCTTCTAAAACATCTACCAGGAAAGCTTATCTGAATGCCCAAAACAGCTTAAGCTCAAGCATGTCTGTGCAGACAGTTCAGTCATAAACAGACTGACCTGTGTGCAAATGCAGGCTAACACAGCCTGCTCTGGTTAGGCTGCAAAAATACCATGCTGTCTGCAATTTGGGACTGTTTGGATGGCCCGACTCACAAAAAGCCCGGGTTTGGTCTCTCCCCAAAGAGCTTTGTTCTACACTTGCTGGTCCTCGTCCACCCTAGAGCCCAGCTGTTCCTGTTACTCTGCCTCCTTCTGCCCCATAGCCCAAAGCCCTCCCATCCCTCTGAGTCCTGTTCCTCTTCCCTGCAGCGTGTTTCCACTCTCTTGAACTCTCCCCCATCCCTCTCCGTGCTCTGCACCGCTGAGTTCGAAGGAAGCAAAGGCGGCCTCTCTTCCCTGCAAGCAGTGGGAGCCCCTTCTCCCCACAGTGTTCGCCTCCCCGCTAGCTCCCCGGAACGCCTGTGCCAGAGCCGCCGCTGGCCTGACTGGCCGGGCAGGCTGCTCACGCGAGTGCTACAGAAGCCACACGGGGTGCAGGCCCCCGGCTCGCCCCCGGCGCACGGGGTGCCCCCGCGGTCCGGCGGCTCCGCGCCGGGGAGCGGCGGGAGCGGGGCCGGCGCTCCGGGAGGCACCAGCAGCACCTAGCGGTGACAGCCGCGCCGAGCGCCCGCTCCGCCGAGCGCCCCTCTCCGCCTCGGCCGCCAGCGGCCGCGTCTCTTCCCCCTGCGGAAAGGGCGTTTCTCCAGCGGCCGTGGCTCTGGACAGGGTTACAGTTCAACACCTCTGCGAGCAACTGAGTCTTGCCATGACCTCGGCCTCCGCCAAGCCTAGAATAGGAACCCGGTACATCCTCGCCTTTGGAGACCGGAAACAAATTTTTTGATACAGATCACTTCACGTGCAATACCCTGACTTTTCCCATGACATTTCTCTCTTTTTCAGAGAATTGTAACTGTACCGCTTTGCGTCACAAACCCTTTACTAAAAGGATTTGAGTAGTTTCCCTGTCTGGCCAGTGATTTCCCAGATACCATGCTGTGTAAAGGCATTGAGGTGTCAGGACCTGACTGTCCATGGAAATATTACAAAAGTTTTATTTATGTGCACGTTTTATTAGTGAGTCTTTGGGCAATGCATACACACACATGACCAACAGAACTACTCCCAGCCTTGTGGGGGAAACAGCAAAACAGTAACAGGTAAATGCTAGAAGATTTTAGGGCAAACAATCTTTTCTTTAATCGAAAAGTACCATCCATTATATCTTTAAATGTTGACAGGCATTTATGTGGTCTTATGCTACTTATTGTTCAATGCTCAGTGCTCATCTGGAAGTCTTAGGAGGAGGAAAGGTTGAGCTGTCTTCTGGAAATTACATGTGTAATTGTGGCATTTGGTGAGGTGTTCTATCCCTGAGGCTTAGATAACCAGATGACTCGCCCTACAGTAAAACTGAAAAAGAAGGCAAATAGTGTCCCAGCACAGAGCACGACCTTCACTGTGTTCTGCTCTGTCCCCCCAGGCTGTTGCACATCATTATTTAAAATTCAATTCACTAAATTGAAAGATATCATCCTGTATATTAGGAAAATGGAGGGACAGTTATTTACTATTCACATGTAAATTAAGACAATATTCTAAGAAGATACTATCACAAAAAAACTCAGCTAGAGGGTAGGTTTTTTTCAGTTTTGGGAAAGATGGGGAATAAAAAAGAGGCACAGAAACGGTGCCACTGTGAATGGGGCAATTTACTCAGCACTTTCCAGACTATGGCTGACTCAAGCCTTCTTCCAGAGTTTGAGTTTTGAGGAGAGTACATAGCTACATTGCAGCTATTTTGTATCCTTTACCTGTCCTATGCTTTCCAGTGTGTTTTAAAATGGAAAGCAGGTAAAAAATATTATGCATATAACTAATGTATTGATTGTTTCATTCAATGTATCAAAATGCATTGCTGCATGAGCAGATGTAGTGATATAGTTCCTTGATTAAGGAAGAACTGAGAAATTACGAACAGGCAAACAATTACATGTTGTATAATGATCATCTCAGTGGATCTATGCAGTTACTTCTCTGAGATGCGAATTGGGAGCACACCCACTGCCACCACAATTGGCTGTCATAGCACTGATGAGCCATCATACAATTACATTGTTTTTATATAGCTATAACATACTGTCAACATGAATGACAGGATCGGTTTACAGAAGGAAAAAAACCCAGCCTCATTATGTATGCACACATACATATGCAAAGGCATCAGTGCAGGCCATTCTATCTGAGGATTCAGCTGATAAATAACCGAGGCTCTTATCTGGCGATTTTTAAATGTCACTAGACCAGCCCAGATGTGTTTTTATCCTTTGACTGCCGGGCTGCTTGTCCATCAGCAGGGTCCATCCTGTGGCTTTATGCGGTTGCCGCTAACGGCGTTCAGGCGTTGTGCATCACCGCGGGGACAGCGCGGCACATCAGCCTTCCCAAACCCACGTTTGATGCAGCGTCCCCGGCCTCGCAGCGATTCCCCGCGGGCAGCCCCCGGGCGGCGGTGGGGCCGCGGAGGGACAGCGCCGCTTCTCCCGTGTGCTCCGCGCCGTGTACGCTCCTTTCGTCGCGGATTTTCCGCCGCTGTCTGCGCTTCGGCGTGAGAAAACTGCCGCTTCCCTCCCCGGGTTCATCTCGACCCCATTAGCCCCCGGCGAACAAGGGGATATCGCAACGAGGAGACGCTGCCACAACCCCGGGCCCGAGTGAGGGGCTCGGTCACGGGCAGGGGGCCGCGCTCCGCCTGGCCGGGCGGTGTGTCCGGGGGTCGCTGCCCTGGGGGCGGCACGGGAGCCCGGAGCCCCGCGGCGCCAATCCGAGCCCCAGCGCAGCCGCTTCCGCGCGCCCCTCTCCCATCACAGCCACAGCAACGCAGCCGGCCCTGCCCCTTCCAGCAGGGAGGGAAGGGGCTGGATTTAAACACAAACATCGCTCCGCCGCTCGGTGGATTATTTTCGCTCTTTTCTGGTGCCTCACCTCCACCCTCAGCCATCCCCACGCTGGGCACTTGAACCTGCCCGCCTGAAAAGTGTGCCATCCCCCATCCCCGACCCACTCCTCTCCGGGCCAGCTCCGCCGGTCCCCCTCCGCAGGGCCGGGCCGGGGAGAGCCGCTGTGCTCCGCGGGACCCCTCGCCGGCCCAGGGAGGCCGGCTGCGACCAGCGGGGAGGGCGGCGAGGGCGATTCGCTTGCTAGAGAAATGCCCTGTTGAACTTTGAATATATTAGTTGACATCAGTGCGAGTTGGGGCTGCCAGCCCCTAGCTCCCTCCTCCTTCCCTACCTCCTCCTCCTCCGCCTCCTTCTCCTCCTCCCCTCGGTCTCCGATGGAAAGAGTTGAAGCCGTGCTGATAGGAGCCGCCTGGAAGAGACAGCGGAGCGCCCGGGAGGACTTCGGTCCCAACTCCGGCCGCACCGCGGGGACGCTGCCCGCCGCCGCTCGCATGGCCCGAGGCGGCACTCCCTGAGCGCCGGGCTGGGCAGAGCTGCCGCTCCGCTCCCGTGCTCGCCCCGAGCCGAGCCCAGCCGCGCCGAGCCGAGCCCAGCCCCGCCGAGCCGAGCCCAGCCGCGCCGCGGCTGCCCCCGCTCCTGCGGCAGCCGGAGCGCGATGTGCCGGTGAGCCCCGCACCGGGAGCCCGGCAGCCACCCTGTAAGCGCAGCGCGGCGGCGGCCCGGGGGGCGGGCGGCGGGACGGGCCGGGGGGCGCGCAAACTTCCCAACTTGGCGGGGTCGGGGCGAGCGGGCGGCGCTGGGAAGGGGATCGGGGGAGGTGGGAACCCCCGGGCTGCTGCGCGTCTCCGACGACCCCGGCGCAGCACCCGGTGATGGGGGGCCGGGGGCAACCTGCGGGGCGTGGGGGTGTGTTTGTGCCCGGCGCTCGGTGCGCCGCCCCCTGCCCGCCGGGGAGCCAAAGGGGCTATTTTTTTTGTAGCTGTATTTTTCGGCAGCGCTGGAGAGCACGCTAGCTCGGAGGTGGCAGTGGAGGTGAGTTTTTTTCCTCCTCTCCCCGCCACCTTCCCAGCTCTTCCTAAACCCGCTGAGGGGGGCTGTGACGGGAGCGAAGGGGTGCAGTGGTGGGAAGCCGGATAGCCTAGACGAAGGGATATTAATGATTTTTGTTTTTCAGATGGTAATTTGTCTTTGTGGTAGGGGTGGCCCATTAAATTTCAGCTCACGTCCTGATGGAGATCAAAAACGAAGGGGAGAGGGAGAGGGAAGCAGAGAGCCTTGTGCTGCTCCTTAGGTCCGCGCATTGTTAGAAACTTATGGGGAGTGTATGGGAGGGTAGGATTTCCAGAAACAACCTTTGTCGATCCAGCTCCAATATCCATACCAAAGTTGGAGACCTTTATTTTCCAGCACTACCATCTGCTCCTGGTGCTGCCCAGGAGCACGCTTACTGTTACGCCTCAGAGGAAACAAACAAAAGGTGTGCTTGCCAAGTCGGTCCTGAACCTGTCTCTTCATGGGCTTTTAGGTGGAGCACAAATATCGAGGAGTATCTATGTCCTAAAGGTTCACTGTCCTCTGTTGGCTCAGTTTAGACTCTTAGATAATTTCCTGTCCTTAGAAAAGGTCTCCAAACATGGTAGATGCCAGGTCCTGTTTTGCTGGGGTTTTTTTTCCTAACTCATTTATCTATTTTTGGTTGGGGTTTACATTTTTTCCCCCATTTCTTTTTTCTTCAAACTATTTATGTATGGATTTATATTGGTTAGGAATCATAGTAAAGTTTCATTTTTTGTCGTGCAAGTGTTCCCTCTCATTACAGAAAATACTTCTTTTCCTAAATTATAGTCTGAGCTGCAAGAGGTTTGATGTCTTTGCCTCTGGATGGGTTCAGTGGTAGGCTAAGACCCCAAGCTGACTGCACTGTGAACAAAATAGAAACCAACTAAGCTAGAAGTTATAATGGGCTTTGATTCTTACTGCTGCTTGAGATCAGTAGAGGTCCCAGGTGAGTGAAGGCAAGGAGGAGGAATGAGGGTAGCTGGAACAAACTACTCATACAGAAAAGTACTCTCTTGGTTATATATCTGATTTGTATGCACCCAAGGCAGAAAACTGGTCATAACTGCAGAGAAAGTGGCAGTGGATAAGAAAAATCCTGTTGATATTTAACCAGATTTTTAACAGAGATTTATTTTTTAAACAGACACTTGAATCAACCATATCTTTCTTTTTTTTCTCCTTTTGCACTAAAACTTTTCTGATTGGATTTGATGATAAGTAGACTCTGCACTAGGCAATAGTAGGGAATCTTTGTGTTTTATGTTATGCCTTTTGCATTTTCAGTGAAGTCTAGGCAAGTTGTCCTGTTTTTCTCTCGATCTTGCTTTCTTTCCTTAAAGAGGCCAAGTTTTTGTCCTCCCCTGCCAAGGACATGCTAATCCTGAAGTCATGGGGGAGAGAGAGATCCCACCCTTCAGAATATAGATATTTGCTTTGTTCATCCCCCCAGCCTGTTAGGCTGATGGAATTGGCAGTGGCTGCCCTCTGTGACCTCCCTCCCTTCCTGCAAAAAGCTGGGGCAACCAGGGAGGAGAAAATGTGCAAACTCCAGCAAGTGAAAAAGCACAACCCCAGAGGACAAAAGGCTTGAACAGAGAGATGCGGGGGATGAGGTTCTGTGTAGAAAATAACTTTAGCAAGCTGGCCTTGATCAGTTCACATTGACTGGAAATGATGGCATGGGGATGGGTTCAGTAGGAATGTGGGTAGCCCAACAGAAGCTTGATACAAGTGGTGCCACGGAATTTTAGTTGCTTTGCAGTAAGATGAAAAAAGTTCCAAGACAAAATGGCTTTGGTCGTCCACTGTGATTGCCCTTTATTCTTCAGGCCGACAGCTGACCTGGGTGACCATACCCCCAGACTATAAACTCTTTTCTTCTTACCTTGTAGTCAGTTGTAAAAGTGCTGCTTGACTTGGGCTGAGACATGATAGGGCCCTGTTAGAGGGAAAGTTCCTGGAGAGCAGGCTCACTCTGTAATATTAAACATGGCTCGAACAATAGATTTCTATTTTAGTCAGGATGAATAATCATGCGAACAGACATACTAGGGTTAAATAAGACCATCTGCGTGAATATATCTTCCTGAAAACAAATAGATGCCGGGCAAAGTTTCAGTGTGCAGCCGGGGCTGTTGCTTTGCTGTTCGGCAAAAGGGGGCAGTATCCAACAGTGCCAGGGAGCGATCCGCCGCTGCCGCCTCCCTGTCTCGAGCGCTGGCTGGTTCGTGCTGTATCAACTGGGATCTGGGAATTTAGGGTGTTATCCGGTAGCCCATATTCAGGTGATTCCTTGTAAAGACATCAGAGAGGTTAATTCACTGTCTAAAAGACGCAAGATCAAAGCTGTAATTGTTTTACTTTGTGGTTGCATCACTTCCATATGCTGGTGAACGATTGGAAATTAAGGACAATGCTGTATGATTGCAAAGCTAGTTTTCTTCACGTTTAGTAGGCTGACAGCAGTAACCTTACCCTGTTTTTACTGTACTGATTTTAGGGAAAGCATGATGACGCCCTAGCTTCGGATTACTGTTGGTATAAATGCTCTCCAAGGAATTGTCATCACTGTTTTCCATAGTAAGAAAACCAACATTTTCTTCTCTAAATTTAACTTTCTTTGAGAACTTGTTTGTTTACAGCCTAGAGAAATATATTGATACATCTCATAAAATATTGGTTGTAGAATGCATTTAAAAGCCTTTTCACCTTTCATTTATCTATATGCCTGGATTATTAGATTAGCATTTCTTAGTTCATTTTTTACTGGGAGCCATGGGCAATTTCACTGAGGGTCTGTCATTGGAAAGCCATGCACAGGACTCCAGCTTTGTCAGGTCTCCTAACTGTTGCCCACTGCCTTCATGACAAGAGGTGCAGCATCAGGGGCAGACCAGTCCCAGGAGAGGGGATGTGCTGAGGAGTAGGGAGTTGGTCATCATAATGTGAAGGTGTTCCACTGCTGGGGTAGTGCCGAGATTCAGAGTTTAGGTGCAGTCCAGTGTGAAGTCTTCAACTGGATTTGCCTTGCTGGAGATCATGCCCACGAGATCATTTCTAGTATAAAACTGAAAAAGGGAAATTTAATTACCTGCAGAGAGTGGTGGAGGCAATTCAGAATGGTTCTCTAGGGGTAAAATTCATTGGTGTTCATTGTGTAGCGGCTGTGTAAGTACCAAATCACACTGAGATCGCAAAGTCAGTCTTAAGTGATGAACTTTCCTTTTATGAACTGAATACTGTGAAGGTGAACTGCCACAATTTTGGGTTGGATCCTTGTGATTTAGTCCAGGAGACAAACCGTGGCATATTGCACTATCCCTGCTGTGCCTTGAAATGGGCTGTGTCTGAGTGTTGTTGCTTCTGAGGATCAAGTCAACAGCTCTTTGTTATTGTTCTGTTACTTAAGGAAACAGAAATCAACTCACTGAAGGCAGTATGTCAGATAGTTTTATTGTAGGGATTGTTTCTCTTGCTTTTAGACTGCTGACTTGTCCAGTGTGCCCAGTATCAGGACATCTCTGTCCATGGTGGCAATTTCCATTAGTTTCAGTGGGAGCTGAGTGTGAGACTGTGGCAACTCTTTGAGCCTGCAACTTGTGTGGACAGTGCTTTTCTTGCTGGAGATTATTCTTCAAGCACAGTTAACCTCAGTATTTATTTCACTTCTCTTCTCATTGTTGTCCAAAAAAAAAAAAATACTGCATGACAGCAGTTATTTCTTACCCCAGGCTCAAACCATGTGAGCAAAGTGCAGCAGAGCTCTGACAGCACAACTGTGACTTTCAGCACGCAGGGTCTCCTTGACTACAGCACTGCGACTCCCGAAGTTACCTCTGCTTCAGAACTCATATAAAGAACAATTTTTTAAGGTCCACAAAAAATCACTCAAGGTGATTTTCCGAAGATGAGTATATCAGTAGTAATACTCCAGAAGCATTACTGTTATCAAAAATGTATCTACAAACCAAGTGGGTTTGTTTTGTTTCCGAATGTAATAACTTGGGGAGGTAATTTGCATGTGAAGGATGTTACCAAGTTACAAAGTATTACTCTGAATTGGTGGCAGGGCTATTCATGTGCTTGTAATTAAACATATACCAAAGCACTGTGCTGGTTAAGGACTGGTGTGTCTTTATTTGCTTCTTAGTGAGCTCTAAATGAGACAATAAGTAAACATGCTGATTACTAGTTTTAATTCCCAAATCAATTGTGAACACCTTGGGTGTTTATAAATCATATGTGTAATTTCATTGGTGTTCAGAAAGGGGTCATTTGTGGAGAGAGCACAGAATATTTTCTTCCCAGAAGCTGCTGTGAAGGAGCTTGATCTTACAAGGTGCTGCGTGTTCTTCATTGTTGTTAACGCGTCTCCGGGAAACAGCACCCAGCACGACCAGACCCTGATAAACACAAACTGTAGCAGTGTCTGACCTCTGTGGCTTTGTTGAGCAGGCAAAATGCTTATGGGCTTGTTAGACTAGATAACATACTCCCTATTAGGCTGCTGCTGCAAGTCAAATAAATTGCAGAGTGCCAGTTTCAAAGGTTTGACTTTATCCATGGTGCAGCAACACGTGACCAGCCAGGACATAGCAACCTGCAGAGAAGAGCCACAGTCATCAGTTTTATTTCTGCCAAATATTGTGCTGCACTCAAAAGCTTCATCATAACTTCAGACCCATGAGGCAAACCCATTCTGTGATTGAGAATATCATGGGAGGATCTGGTAATGCTGAATGGATCCTCCAGTAGCTTTGAACCCTCTGTGCTATGGAGGATGTACTCTGATGCTGGATACTCTCAGATATTAAGCAGAGATGCCATCTGCAGTCCTGCAGAACAGCCCAGCTAAGTCCTGCATAGATGATCTATAAGCCATTTGCAGTTTAAGGGTTTGTGACTTCTGAAGTTTGTATATTTTGCAGATTGTTTGTGCCATAGTCTTCAAAAACTGTTAACTTTTAAGACAAGCAGAAGGCTTTAACAAAATATATTTGCTGGCACCTGGAACAGGTGGATCTGGAATCAATTTATGCAGTGTAATTTTTTCAACACCCCTTTTGGAATAATTTTATACCCTGGAGGCACCTAAGGTGCTTATTATGTAGCCAATAGGGAACAGCTTCTGTCTGACTACATAAGATTTTCCACATCTTTTATAGCTAATGCCTAGATTGAAATGCAAAATTTAGTGCTGGGAGTGCATGTGAATTTGTGAAAATCCCTGGAGAAAATGTGGGTGCATGTATCAGTAAATGAATTATGCTTCCCCACAGACAGAGAGAGCTTTTTTTTTAGTGGTAACAAATGTCCTGTGTTCAGTGTTTGTCATTTTAAAAGCAGTATTTTTCATTTCAAGTGCAAACCTTGTGCAAACCTTGTGCAGGTTACTGATGTAGAGTGAAAATGAAAAAATAGCTTCAATTTTATTTGAAAGGATAACAGAATGAAAATTTCTTATGTGGTATGAAAGTGTCCTGACTCAGAGATCAAATTGGTGGTTCCAAAATACAGCTGTGACAGTTATGACTAGTTTTGTGGGAAAGAAGCAGATCCTGCCTGTCTTCTCGAAGGGCAGGAAACAAACTTCCGTGGGAGCTTGGCCACATCCTCATTCTTGCAGCAGAATCAGGGACAACAAGCTTACCCAGCTGTGTGGATTCATAGTAACTTCAAAGGGGTTTTGAGTGGGTGCTATGGAACCATCTGCACAACTCAGAGGTAGGATTAGGAACTGAACCTGGGAATACTTTGGGGCCAGCCTCTTAAGGGAAGAGGAGTCTGACTACGGATGGCCTGTTGGGCAGGTTTAATTGCTTTGCTGTGTTGCTTGGCCACGTGGAAGTTGTTTAGCCTGCTGTTTCAGCCAAAGGTTGCTTATTTATCTCCTACGGTGCTGATTTACAGCACATCAAAGATTAGGGGCAAAAAATAAGGCAAAAAAGGAAAGGGTAGGAAGTTCACTCTGGAAAACTCAGTTCGACAGGATAATATAGTAAATTCAAGAATGCAGAAAGAGATGCTTTTGGAGCCTGTATATATGTAACACATGGAAGGAAAAATTGGCTAGGTCTCAGAAGTTTGTTAGATTGATTACAGATCCCCCTGCTCTGCCTCATGTTCCTTTTTCTGCTCTCCCTTCCCAAGTGAAGATGATTATCTGCCAGAAGGAGATTTTCAAACACATGGTTTGGACAGGGCAATCAGTCTATATTTATAAAACACTTAATGTTTCACTCTCTGACCTTTTTTCGGTCCACTCCACATATGAAGGGCATTTTCATTAGAAACACAAAGCTGAGACTTAGTTTCTGCCTGTGTCCGATGTGCTCTTCCAGTCTAAGAGAGCTTAGCTTTTAGTTGTAATTGCAGCTTGTAACCACCTCCTTAAAATAAAAGACAACAGGCGGAAGAATATAATGTGTGGCTTGTGGTAGGATAAAGATATATACTTACTCAACATGAGCAAAATAGGAATATGCACTGTAACCATGTGCTATTCCAATACTGACAAAGGATGAGGTGAAGTTACACATAATATGAAAAATTTCACAGTTCTTGCTTTGTGAGGATAATCAAGTGATATAATCGTACAACTTAGCTTTATTTCCATTTTAACATCCATGCTCAGCAGTCAGAAGTAATAATCATCAGGGACAGAAAGTGAGGCATAAAAGGACTGTGGCCTGGAGAATTTTGTGCTCATCTGTTAAAGATATCATGAATAATGATGCAGATGGGCGTCAGGTAGGGTTGCCAGCGACTGAAATCTGTACAAATGAAACTTTGAGGTCTATGAAAAGCTGGTCTTACATGCTTGCTCAAGGTCATAGTGTGTGTTAGTGGCAGAGGCAAGGTTACGAGTCCTGAAAACACTTATTCAAAACTTAATTCTATATGTGTAGTTAAATCCTATGAGTGAAATGTTTCATCTCGTTGCTTTCCAGCGTCAAAGCCCTAAATTCGTGCCTTACAAGACTATGCATTTATCTCCATGCTAGATATTGCCAGTAGGTAACTTGATCATGCAAATCCTTTACTCATCTAAACAGTTCAGTGTAAGTTAGTGTCAGTACAGTTTGAGAAAATAAGTACCCTGCTTGCATGTGTACTATCGGTCCCAACATTTTCAAGATGAACTAGGGATTATTCCTCTATTTTGCATTTTCATATGCATACCAGATATGCATCTATACAGGTTGAAATAAAACAAAAACAAGTGATTAACATCTTTAAAATTTAACATTTCCTCCCCTTAACCAACAGAAATTGTTCCCGAGAGAGTAATTTACTATATACTTTCTGTATTTGCCTAGGACTGTACATCAGGAATACAAAACATGATTTTGCTAATGCGATGTGTTCCCTCTAATGAGTCTTTGAAATATTAAACCAGCTTATATTTGGAATGAGTTTTGCACACCTCCTTGTCTATGGTAGCTTTGCAAATCCAGGCTTCACTGTTTTGCCTCAGAGAATTATGAGTTTATTATACTCCCAGAATGCTAATAGCACTTCATTTTTCCCCTAAATTTCTTCTTCATATTTATTTATTGATTTTTCATTTGAGCACAGTTTCACAGATAATGATGGTACTACTGAGAATAGCTGGTGTGAGTTAATTTTAAGAAGGCTGAAGTTACAATGCTATCCTTTTTTGCCAAAAATTTCTCTGCAAACTTCATAAGCTAAGGCATCCAAAATGCTAAATTAGTTAAGATGACTGGATAAGATTACTACCAGTGCTATATTTCATTCCTGGTTTCATCAAAACAAAGCACATCAAGGCTGACAAGTCTAAACTGAATTTTGCATTGAAAACTCATGGGCGGATTTGAGGATGATGTGCTTTGGGCAAGCAGTCTTTGGTCATTTGGTCTTTACTCAAATGGAGTACTCACACTGACCTGTGAGAGAACACATGTGAACAGGGTTTTTAGCATTTTACCCTTTAGGTTGCATTTTACTTTTGATTCCTGGGATTATTCCCCATCTGGTCCCTCCTCCCACCGTGATGGACTCCAGAAAGTGCTTCCAGTCATTTTTTCTGCCTTCCCTGCAGGCACAGAACTTCCCTGAGCCGATTCATGTTCAAGCTGGTCAACCATTCTAAACAAACATCCAATTTTGATTTAAATGTTCATGAAGGAAGAGAACATCGTGCTATTCTTGGTTAAGTGTTTAAAATTCAGCAGCTCTTGTGATTATGTTGCCTCTTAGTTGCTAGGTTCTTGGTCCTGTTACGCTCTTATCCAAAGAGGAGAGCATCACATTTTCTTGCTGTGGAAGTACTCATGAACTGCAGTCAAGTCATCTCTTAGTTTTTCTGTGATATTTCAGTATGATACTGGATTTTCTAATGTTTTTTCAATCCTTATTGCTTGATGGCTCTTCTCTGAAGTTTCTAAGCATGTTACTGGCCAAAGAAGACAGTAGTACTGACAGCTACAAAGGTTTGGGAGAACTGGAACAGCAGAGGTTGTAGAGCAGAACTGAGCAGATAGACAGTAGGAGATAAGGACTGTAAAGTTGGAAAGCAGAAAAAAAGGGATAGTGGCGTAGGAAGCTCTTGGCATGAGGAGACTGGTGTGTTACAAGCCTGATGAAGAACTGGAGTAGCTGCAGTGGTAAAAGGCAACAGCAGATTTTGACTGGCAGAGGAGGATGGCTTGGAGCTGGGTGGGAATTGCAGAAGCAGCACTGCTTGTAAATGAGAGCAGTATTGCATCAGGGGAACTCTGCAGGGAAATGTCAAAAACATCTGTCTGCACTTTGCCTGGGCATAACCAGACTCTCATTCGGGAGCACTGTGATGCAGGCAAGGAGAAAAGAGACACTTTAAACTAACTGAGGGCAGAGTTCAGGTGGAATTTCTGGTGAGGAAGACATTCCATTCTTGCAAGTGTAAGATCTGAGCCTGCAGAATCAAACTCACTTTTGCAATCTGTACGAATTCATGAAGGTGTTAGTAATTTCAGTAAAATGACCTGTGGATGAGAGCTTACTGGCCTAAGTTCTTGATTGCTAACACAAGGCAAACAGTTAAATTATTTGCAAAAGTTATACTAGTATAGGGTTCAGCTGCACTAACCTTAACTGTGATCCTTGTGGTTTGAGAGGACTCAAATCTTCCCATAAGTAGTACAATTTCTGCTTTTAGTTTGGAAAGATGTTATCATTTAATGAAAACTCTTTGTTTTCTGGCAGTCTACTCTGCTATCCGTTTACAAAGCTCTCAGAGGGCTTGGACGTCCATGAAAAGTTCAAGAGCCCAATACTACTCACAGATAGACGAGTGCAGCCTCAGTGAAGAGCTCCAGTTGTGCTTGACTAAGGACTGTAATATGAGCCCAAAAAATCAAACACAAGTTTGTACCTATGGAACCAGATTGCATAGGGATGATATTGGTCCAGAGGCACTCTCCAAAATGAGGTCTGCAAGATTACGCTGTTGCAAAACCCAGCACCAAGAGAAGCATTTTTAGTTTTAATAAAAAAAAAAAAGTGAAACAACATGATCTCTATTTCTGCTGAATTTTAGGCTTCCACATGTTTAAGTATAAGATGCAGAAGTAATTGATTAGAAACAGAAGTAAAATAATGAGGCTTGCTTTTTTTTTCCTCTCCCAAGCTGATTCAACTGAGGAAGGAAAAAAAAACCTTTTGAAGATTTTACATGAGTTGAGTAAGACTTTTCTCCACAAATAGACCAAATGAACTACTGAAGTGCTTCAGTGAAGCTATCACAACAGCCTTGAGCCAGTGGGATTATTTCCATGGCAGACTTCTACCTGATAGAAACAGGTTTAAATTAATAGCATAAAAAATTGGAAATAATCTGATACATGTAGTTCTAATGGTCTAAGATATTTGTCAAAGAGACAAGAGCCTGACCCTGCAACAAGGGACATCAGTAGGAAGAGTTCAATTTATGCAAGTTAAAATTGGATTTTTCATCTTAAAAAAAACCCAAAAAGTTCACATTTTGCAGTTCTTGTCCAATGAATATTTGGTTTCGAAATTGGCGTACTACCTGAGTCAGAGCTGCAGGAGATGGCCCCATGTTTTCAACCTGACAGTGCCTCTTTAAAATGCTGTATAATTTAGGCATCTCTTATTTGTTTTGAATAGCAGCGCTAACATGTCAGTCAGTCACAAAGACTTGATAGACATGATTAGAAGGCAGGAGATCAGGAAAAATGAGTGCTTACCACAGCCAACTCTCTCCAGTGAAGAAGTGAGTGGCTGGGTGGCATATTTACAATTAAGGTGTAACTGAAAGCTTTTTTAGAAATGTGCTTTGTAGACTGCATTGAAATGGTGTTTTCTATTATGACCAGTTTCTGGAACAGATTATCATGATTGTAGGAAGCACTTCAAAGCAGACTGATGTAGGAAGATCTTTCACCAAAAACTTTAACTTCTCTGTAAAACAGAAATCTACAAATGTGTATGCAATCTGTGTTGTTTCAGCTACAACAGCATTTGTTTGATAGAAATGGTCTGCTCTTAATTTCCAAAGTACTACAAAGCTCTTTTTTATTTTGCTGGCCCCTCCATTTCACAGAGGGGTTCAAAGGTTGTGTTTCCTTTCTCCCATATCCTTCTAAATTCCCGTTTGGTATTTTTTAAAGGCTAAGATTTAAAGATTATAATGAAATACTGAGCTGCATCTGATAAAGTCAGACACTAATTTAATATATTGGTGGCCAGACTTTCATAGAAGAGACCGTAACACATTGCCTAGTCCATTCCCCCAGCTCAAACAGCATCAACCAAACCTCCATCATTCAGCTGAACATATGCTCAGCTGAACTCAACAGTAGCTAAACCATGGTAGGACCTGGAAATGCCCTTAAAATGTATTAATTTCTGAATTTTCACACACAAGACTAGTGATATTCCATTTCATCAAGACTGCTAAAAACTTTACTTGTAGGCTAAGGTCTGTATCTTTGAGAATTGAAGTCTTCTGCTTAGTAGCAAACACAGGACCAAATGTGAAAAGCCATCTTTCTGGTTGGGATAAAACCAGGTGGTAACAGCACATTGAACTGTGGTGGGATGCCAGTAAATTATTCTTGGTTTTCAAGGATGTTGAAAAGAGAGGAAGCTTGTGCAGAAAATGAAAGGCAGCCATAAGAATAAAGACAAGAATCAATTAGAACTGTCTTGCTCCACTATATTTAGTAGCATATGCAGAGGACAGGAAGAAGAACTTACAAAAAAAAGTCATCATTGTTATTTTGTGTAATATAGTATTATGTTATTACAGTATCCAGCTGTAACATTGTCCTTTACAGGTCTTAAGTGAACAAACTGAATTTTTTCCAGGGAAGAAGATGAGACAAAGAGAAGTCAAGTCTCTTGTCTAAGCTCATAGAGGGAGGCAGTGAAAGACAGTCCTGCAAGCCACAAACATTTTTTTGTGTTTGATTGCGGAAATATGATGGATTCTTTATGTTAAAGCAGGGCCTTGAAATAGTCCTTGTACATTCTGGGAAATCATTTTTTTCCAATAAAGCAAGGCCTAGTGCTCTTGTAGGTTATATTATGAATACTTATGGTAAGTGTTAAAAAATAAAAGTTTTTATATCCACAGTGTCATTAAATGAACAATTCTGACAATTCAGAATACAATTTATTTATAAAATGTGGTGAGTAAGTGAAGTTATCTCATGCAGAGGACTTATTCTGGTTCTTTCTGAAAAAGTACAGATCGCACTCAAATAAGCTTCTAAAGTAGGCAACTCTGTGAACATTTCCTTACAATTTCTTTTCTCCAACATAGAAAATTAATAGCCAAGCACCAATTTTGTCTGTATTTTTAGTGAGCATAAATTAATCTACTTAATATGTAGTGTGCTTCTTGCACTTCCACATAATTAAATAATATTTGTTCTTAGAAACTATTCATCCTGTGTAAACCTGCTTCCTGAATAAATATTTCTTTAATTACTAGAACAAATAGATTGTGGGATTTGGAGTCGATTATCACAGCATTTCTTTCCCTGATGTGTGCTTCAGATGTGCCCAGCAGAGAGGTCTGCTAAACACAGCCAGGAAACACAGCAACCAGCTTTTTTGCAGTTTGAAAATAAATACATCTTATGAATACTTCACACCTACAAAACCCTTCATTTGGGGATTACAAAGTGCTTTGCCATGCTTTGTGGGTATTATTTCTTTCAATTTTAGGGAAGCTTAAAGTGAAATGGAAAGAGGGAGACTGGGGCCCATATGCAACATCCCCATGTTGTATTAATAAAGATAACTGTACTAAAATGTATATGGTTGTATGCTACTTGTGTAGAACAGCCGAGGACATAGCTTTTCCTACAGGCTAATGAGGTACAGCCTCTATTTTTGGATGTCTGGTAGTGCATTTCTGGTCTCAGGGGTCCTAAAAGCTCAAAGCAGATGGAAGTCATGGAGAGTTAGAGACACTAGGGATCTCAGAACCATGCCTCTCCAGCAAGGCACGTCATTGTCAGATTTGGCTGCTAGGGTTCAGTGGCTTATGAGTGGGGTGTGCAGTCGGTGGCAGAGCTGAGAGAGGAGTGCAGGGGTCCAGTTTCCTGGACTTGCTGTGCCTGAACAGAACAATTTAGTCCCAAGTGAATATCCTTGTCTTCACTGCACGACTCATCTAGGAGGTTGGAAGCTCTATGTGAATAGTACAACAGCAAAGCCATGTGCGTGTCCTCAGTGTCTCTGTGCTTGCCTCTGGGAAGGTGTGTGTATATGTGGGTGTCACTGTTTCCCAGGATTTTTTATGTTGAGACTGTATAGGAGTAATTCCCCAGAAGTTATGGGAGAAATATATTTCCTGTGGGAGGAGTGTTTAAGAGTTGTCAGCATCTTCATGTTTCTTAACTGCAGGGTAAGGAGTTTCTGATAGGGGAGGGTAGATTTTGAGCTCTGACTTTCTCTTGCTGAGTTAATTAACCAGAGTTTAAAGCACTTCCTCTCCTGAGCTGGAGTTTCTTATGTGGGAAAGAGAGGTAAGAAGCCATAGCCAAATGAGATCTCCAATTAAGGATGCAGGTGAACCAGGCTTGTAAATGACTATCTTGAGTCTGAGCAGAAGACTGTGTTTGCCAGTAAAATACTGTTTGGATATACCCTTAATGAAAAGAAAGGGTTTACTGTGGAGTCAGCAGCCAAAACACCCTTCCTGCTGTTAGAGTGCAGCATGTCACATGTGCTGAGCCTCTTCCTGGCTTTTCTTCAGGATTACAGGGAATGGAGTAGGCATTTGGAGAAGACTTTGTAATATCAGAGCTGAGAGGGGCAGTGGGATGCTGCATGACACCATGTTATTGGGAACAGTTCTCGGCACCTGCTTGTCTTTGGATGAGTTAAATTCATAAAACCATCACCACTCACACATGTACTTACAGAAGTCATGTCTTCTGGCAGTTGCTGTTTTCTTTTTTCCTCACTGGAGCTTTTAGATGTAGCTGAACCTGTTCAGATGATGGACTGTGAAGGAACAAATATGTCACTTAAACAAAAACCTCTTTAGCACCTAATAGGTTTAGAGTTTTATTTCTCTGTGCACATTAGCTCTGAAAGCTCACTGTTCCTTCATGGCTCTCAAGGGCTCTAGTTTAACAGCAAAGGTGTCAAGTGTCCAAGTAAGTACCTGGATGCTGGTAGTGCTAATACAGCCTGTGCCTTGTCAGCTATCACAGCTAGGTGTGCCTACCTGTGCAGTGGTTGCATCTCCTGCCTGTGGTAGAATGGTAACTAAATAGTGCCTTTATGTGGTTTAGTGCAATCCTCTCAACCACAAGAAGATGCTCTGACTGTGCAATACAGTACCCCCTCGGGGAGTTAATAGGAATTACCTACTTCAATTTAGATTTACATCCTGGATTATTGGGCAATAATTTCCTTTTTGCAGGAAGTTCTAATTGACGCAGAGGTCAGATGGTGCTAGGACAGGAAGTTTAGACCTGCTCCAGGAGGATGTCTGATGAGTGCTCTCTGCCTCAGCTTTCCACAGTGAATGAGCACTAGAGTACATGTAGTCTGTTTTGTTCATTGAGATCAAAAGTTCTTTGGGGATGAGAAGTTACTCCGTGGATTGCAACTTGTGCAGTGCCACTCACGTGGAACCTCTGCCTGTCTCTGTAACTCAGATAGCAGTGGGAATCCATCTGAAATCCAAGCACCTTGTGGTTTAAATGCTTTCTTTGTGTTTTCAGCTAGCAATCTCTTTAGCTCTTTGAGGCATTTAATGAAAATTGTTTTAACAGGACCACAGCGTCATAGACAGCATTGTGTGTGTTTTCATGCTGTGAGGGGTGCAACCATACAGTACAGCTGGAGCTGTAGCATTTTACTGTGCTGTGACAGGTAGCATCGATTTTACAGTTAGGTGAGACTGATTTCAAATGTTCCCTTATTGAGTTTATTGGCACCTACAACTAACAGTGTTAAAAGGTTAAATGGTATGTACGTTACGCTGCACACAGCCCCAAAATTTGTTTAGAGAACAAAACAGTAGTCTCTTGCGACTGGTCCCTTCACCCTACAAAATTTCTGTATGTGGATGTCTGTCCTTAATGAGGTTGTTCGAGAACACAGGGTCTTCTAATGTCTTCTCTGTGCCTCTTGTGGAGAACATTTCTGGCTGAAAACTGAACTGAAGGAAGGGCAAAATGGACTGTTGAGCTGAACATTGATGGAAGACTTGGAGAACACTTGATGAAATATCTGGGAATGACCTGGCATTCATGGCTAGCATCAAGTCCTGTCACATGCTTACTCTGTGAATATGAACATGTTCCATGAACACTCCATGGTTCATTACTCAGCCCCACTACAAAGCAAATAGTACTTCACAGGGATGTTGTAAGGCTTTGGTAACTGGGATTTGTAAAGCTCTGGGAACACTTAGTCTGGGCCAGCAATAGAATCGCAAGTATTAATATTGGTTGCATTCAAGTAATTCAGTATAAATGTCACCTGCTTTGGTCTGTGGTGACAGTTAGAAAGGGGCATGAATTGACTAAGAGAGATGTGTGCTGTGATTGCTTAAATACAAACCTGGGAATTGGTGAGTTTTAACTTCTAAATTCATCTCTACCAGCAGCTCACTCAATGCCTTGGGCAAACACTGGGAAGTCAGTATCGGGTTTCTCTGTTGAAGTAATAATGCTTAAGGAAAAGAAAGAAGACAGACAGCATTTTCTAGAGTTGTAAGAATTAATCAAATATTGTTTTAGGGGATTGCCTAAAAAGTGCTATGTATTTGAAATGGTTTCTAATCCCTGTATATTAGTTATATGCATAGGAAATAATTAGTCTGAAGCGCAGCTCCCATTTGGTGATTTCCGTTTGAAATGACCCTTTCTTTCATCGAAACAGCAGAAAGGACAGATATGTGCTATTAAAAACAAGATGTTCTAGTTCAAACTGGCAGCATTATCTCTGAAACCAGCCCTGCTGGAGCAGTGCTTTCAGAAAAAGTAGATTCCCACCAGTTAGCTGCTGCTAACTCTTTCACTTAATTCCCCAAATTACTTGCGGAACAGCTGGCATTAGCCGCCCTTACTTCCTTTGATGCAAGAAGTTTGCATTTCCTGTTCTTAGATTCCTCCCCATCTCTGCTCCCAGTAACAAGTAGAGATCAGCGGTGAGTCACTCTGACACATTGAGTGTCTAGTGTTGGCTTTGCTCCTAGTGACATGTGCCAGCCTGGGTGGAAAAAAAAAAGAAATTAAAAAAACATAGACCCTAAAGGCATGATAACTTGAATTATTTCCCTTCACCTCTTCCCGAAGTGGAAATCCAGCTTGTATGTGGAGTTCATGAACTAGAAACAAGCTGCTGACTCTGTGGCTGCTGTTGGCGATGAGCCTCCAAACCTCAGCATTCAAATTGAAAGCCAGACCTCTCCGGTGCATTAAGGCTCTCACGCTAGCTTTCATTGTTGAGTTTCCTTTCAGGACTAAGAGATTACAAAGGAGTTGCCAAAGCTCTCTTATCTGTGTTCCATGTTCCTGTGATTCCGTAGATAACTTCACTTGGAAGTGGGCTTCAAACGAAGATGCTCCCCATTCTCTCCAAGTGTACATCCAACAGCCACTGAAGTTTCCATCAGCTTGATTAGTTGGCACCAGCTCTGATGGGCTCTGAAATGCTGAGAGCAAATTGTCTTTATAGACTACCCCTCTAAAAGTTACTCAAGAAGTTACTGTATTTGCTCCTCCTGAATTTAAAACCTATGGATTGGCTATGAACTTCCAGCTATGGACCTGATCCAAAGACCACTGACATAAAAGGGAGAGAGTGTCTTAAAATTCCTTCCATTGGCTTTGGGTCAGGTTGTCTTTTGAAGATACTTGTCTTCCAACCTGAACCAAGTATTCTTGGGGACTGTGCATATCTTTACTGTTTCAGAAGTTTTTTCATTTCACTCCTACTGGCATGCCCGATTCACAGTTCCTCTCATTTAGAATGGCTTGTGGTCTGTAGAAGCAGGTTGGTTTTCATTTCTGCATCCGACATGGATGGCTACCAGGATTGTATTTTAATAGAAGGTAGAATAGCTCAGTGTTGTACAATTGAAGTTAGAGCCAATAGAATATTTTACCTTTAAACTAGTGAGTCTACCAAAGCCAGTATTTTTTTTAAATGGAACGAAGACTGTACATCTGTTGCAGTACAGCTGGAATACACATTGTTAAGGGCAGGGTGTCCTCTCCAGGGCCTGGGTGTAGCACTTTATATGCTGTCCACCTGCGAGGGACTGCTTTCGCTTGGCTGCACTGAACTGTGGTCATGGTTGAAAATAAGCAGATTTGTTATTTAATACCTTTGGCAGTCTGACAGGGAGTTTTAGTAAAAAATCTAGAGCACGCTTGGTTGGCATCCTGTTCCCATCAGGAGGAACTCGTGTAACAACCGATCCCTGCACTTTTCCACTTCTACTAGGGTGTTATACCTGCTGGAGAGAGAAGGACTTCTAGGGTGTTGCTGTTTGTTGAAACCGGTCTGAGAAGGATAATCACAGTCCGTGCTTCTCAGAAAGAGCCTTTTGGCTCTGGCTGCCGCCTTTAGTTTGGGTTTAAGGATAATGTTTTTCAGCCTAGAGTTCCTGATGCATGGAAGTACTGCTGCGTTGGCTTCTTAGAGGTTGTGGATCTGTTCTGCTGAATGCAGGAGGGCAGGTCTGCCATTTTTCTGTCAGAAATCCCCCCAAGAGCAAGAGCAAACTTCAGTTGAATTGCCCCTATTACAGGCTGGTAAATTATGTGGATCTTTTGGACAGAAATGGGCTGAGCTCCAACCTTTCTCATGCTGTTTGCCCTGCAACCTCTGTTCCTTTCCTGATTCCCATCTGCATTGTCAGAAATGAGCAAGTTCCCATCTGCTGCTGGCTGAGCTGCTGCTGACAGGATTGCTGCCCTCCCGTCAGGGCAAGGCCCTTCCCTCTGCCCAGTCTCTGCAGGCTGCAGTACTTGGATGTTGTCCTTTGCTTTCATCCTCAGACTTGTACCTAATCCAGTGATTACAGCTGTTTGTGTTTCACCAGAAAACCTCCCCATCTGTCTGGAGGGCTGGTCAGGGTGGTAAGGGAATGAGGAGTTTTCAGCTACTCCAACTTTGGGCTGAAGTACAGACTTTTAATGACATTTTCTCCTGAATGTTAACGTTAGCTGTTTATGAAGCCAAGAATGTGTCTCTTCATGCCACTCGAACACTTTACTGAGGGTGAGGGCACGATTAGTCATTCAGCAGGCAAACATCTGGTGCTTTTGTGTGCCCCGCAGCTCTTCCTAGTCGGGAGGCCTCACCTCGGCCTGGCTAAGCCAGGAATGTGTTACCACAGGCATTTTAATTTTATGCTTTTAACCACCATCATAAATGAGCAGGGAGTAAACCTTGGTTTCTCAGGTGGTCTTTTTCAGTCCTGTATCCTTGTATTTCTAGATCCCAGCTCATTCTGGACAACAATTTGTCTCTCTAGGTATGTGTGATAGGTAAGAGAAATAGGATTTTCAGAGAATTCGTAAGCCACTAGCTCTGTCCTTTCATGCAGAATAGGCATCAGAAAACCAGGGAGAATAAAAAATGTCCTTATACAATCTCTGCTCCTTTCCTTCCCATGCTTGGCTTCTCTTCTGAATCCCAGAGTCACCCTTTGAACATGGCAATTCATGGCTGATAGTTGAATCATTGCAAAACCTCCTCCTTTTCTTTCTTTCCCCTGACATTGTTTCCTTCACCTCTGGTAACCCACATAGGCTTTTAATTCTAGAGTGACAACACGTTTCTTTGTTTTCCACAGACAGGGAAACTTCCTTTTTCAAATGCCTCTCCCTGTTGCTCACCTGAAGCAACTCCATCTCCTCCAGCTCTTAGCACATCTTTTGTCCTGTCTGTACATAAAGCTGCTCACTTTGTCTTTTGTTTGTGTCCTGTCATTTTCCAAAAGCAGTGAGATGTGCGATGGGCTCTTAGTCCGCCTAGTCTAGGGCTAATGCAAAGTGTGTTGAAGTTTGGAGCCTGAGCTGAAAGTGCATTACAGCTGCTAGGAATGCAGACAGTGTTTGTAGCCAGAGCCCAGAATTGCTCCAGGTATCTCAGTAGATCTTAATCACAACCTGTTTTCTTCAGCCAGGCATAACTTCCAGGCACACTCAGTCTCAGAGAAACAAGGTGCAACTGCTCTGTTGTTTTGCAAAGTGCAAGGAGGTCTAGTTAAAGTGATCCTCACCATCATTTGGCAAACAAAATCTCTGTGGTGAAAAAGCTTCACTGCATGATATTTCGGTAATTGCAAGGTGACAGTACAGCACATTGTACAGGGAGAACTTTTACTCTCTTGTCTGTTGGGTAACATGCATTTATGGAGACCAGTAAGAATAGTGGGGGTCTTAACCTTTTAACCCAAAGAAGAATTATTAGTAAATCATAAGCTAACTAGAACTGGAAAAGGCTGACAGCCTATCCACTTTATCTCTTCCTAGTGTGGGATTGTTCCCTGCAATGCATTTTCTCCTGTTGTCTTTAAATAACTAAGCGTCTATCATTGAGGCATATAATTGACTAGTAGTGAACTCTGTCTAACAACCAGCCTAAATTTTCCTTAATTTCTTGCCCCTTCTCCCAGTTAACTCCTCCTAGATTTTTACATTTTTCCAGTGTTAGTAGATGGCTCAGTTGCTACCATACATTATGTCAGTGATCACTAAGCATCATTCTTATAAATTGCAATTTAATACTACTACAAGTTTCACTCTGGAGATGTACATCTTCCAGTGCCACTACTTAATGCTCAGCTCAAACTCCGGCACGTCCTTTGTTAAACCAGCTTGTGCATCTTATGGGCTCTGCATAAATCTGGTTTTTCGGATACCTTTGAAAATGTGGCACTACAGGCTTGGAACAAGATGAGTCCATGAAGTGGAAAGCCACTAATCCCCTTTTTTGATACTGTTTTTTTTTCACCTGAACCTGTTTATTTCATTGCCCTAGGAAAGTGATTTTGCTTGATAAGTCAGGACAGCTTCTAAATGGAGGCTTGTGCATGATTAGCACAGATTGCTGTCCCCAAACTGTGTACGGGTGTGTGGGGGTGTGTATGTGATACATGGGTGCAAATGTACCTGAGATACTTCAGTCTTCCCAGCTGTGGGTTAGGGGTAGTGCCAATTGCAGGTACTATTGTAAAACTTCACAAACCAAATACTAATCACTACTGTGTCAAACAGTGCCTTATTTTCAAGATAGGCTCAGCTACCACCAAATTCTAGAGAAGCCTTTCGTTTCGTCTTTACCAGATCTGAATCTGAAAGGTTTCAGAGGAAAATACTTCTTTTTAGGTTATCTTTGCCATCCCTCAGCCTGATGATTAGGCTACCATTTTCTTTTATTTCAGCTCAATGACCAAGCAATCTGGAATTACATATCAACTCCTGTTTCATATATTTTATGATTCATTGTAATTTAAAAAGAATCCTTTTTTGGAAGCCTGAAATTTTACTGGTGGCTGAAGATCCAGAAAATCCATTTAGAGGAAAAAGACTAGTAAAAGTAAGAGAGGATAAAAAGCATCACTGGCTGTGTCTTTTGGTGTAAATCACATTAATTTCATAAAAGTCTTGAACACATCTCTTAAACTTTAATACCTGAATTTCAAGCCCAGCAGTCAGTGGAGTTTTTAGCACCAGCCAGAGAGTGCTCATAGTTGGCAGGCAGATGGTCCTTTCCCCTCTTTTACATTCTTTTAACGCACTATCGCTGCCAGTTGGGCATTTGAAAGCCTCATTAATTTTCCTTGCTGTTTGGCAATAAGACCTTGCTTGTTCCTTGCTGTCTTCCATTACTGAAACCTGCACCGTTTTCAGATTGCTCCTACCTGTTGCTTTGATGTGGGGCTGGATTATTTGCCTTGCTCAGGAACCAAGTGGTGATGTTGAGTGATGTAGAAACACGCTGGGATGTGGTGTCAAAAGCACAAGTGGTTAGAATGCGGAGAGGAGAAATTTGGTGTATGGATGCGAGGAGGGAATTAGAAATGAGAAAGAAAAGGACATGTCAAGACAATATTGGTGTTAGATCCAGCAAATTCAAAATCAGCTTTTCTCTGTTCAGATTATCTGTGCTTTGATGTTGCGGAATAACCAGTGATGTTTCTCTATACTTTCTTGTGAGGTTTCAGGTTTATGTGAAGCTCTGGAAGTACAATTAGCTACAAAAAATACTAGTTTTGCCAAACTTCATTTCTTTCCCCCTCCAACAGAGAAATGTTTTACAATGTAGCCATCCTTAATAAAACGAATCTGAGAAGTGGCAGCATGGGGCTGCATGTTGAGTTGTTTCTAATGGCTCTGTGTCTCATTATCCAGGTTACAGGGTAGATTTTTGATTGCCTGCCCTGCAAACTCATTTGGAGACAGGTGTGTTAAAAATGTATGTGTCCTTGGTTACCTGGAGAGAGCAGAGGTGCTTTGTAGCTCAGAGTTAAGTTAAACGACTAAAGCCTGTATTATTCATCAAGACAAAATCATTTTCTGAATCTGAAAGAAAAGAAACTGTCTTGTCTTTGAAAATCATTTATCTGGCCTTGATTTTCCTCAGGGCAGCAAGTAGAAGTCAAGTTTAAAACAGAGATTAAAAATCTTTTTCAGTGGGATCAAGAAAAGTAAATTGCCAGCAGAACCACTTTTGATCAAATGGGTGTCTGCTGCAGGAACTGACTGTGCTGCCTGTGCAGCACAATGTTACAGTGTTCATCTGCTCTCCAGTCAGTTAGCACCACTTTGTGCTCTCCTCTTGGTGTGCCTGGCAAATTGAGAAAGATGGATGTGTAAAAGGTTTTGTCTTTCTGATGTGGACTTCTTGAAGGTGAAGAGCTCACTGATAGATCAACAGCAATTGCTTCTGTCAGCATGTGTACGGAGAAACCAGAGGTGCTAGGGATTTGTGGTACCAGCACTTCTGCTGATAGCTTGGGAAACAAGCAGTGGCTTGTTCTGTCACGGCGTAAAGAGGATGTGACTGGCATTCTGCAGATCTCTGCCTGGGTTGAGATTGTCTGGGTTCTCACAAGTTGAGAAGAGTCAGATACAACCAGATCTTCAGTGCAGAACTGAGAGTGATAATTATTATTCATGTGTTGAGTTCTCTGCCAAAGGGTAGGATGCTGCTGGAGTCATTATCTTTATGGGACAAAGTAATTCTGATAATCTGAACTGTCTTATCACGGTCAGTATCCATCCATTTCATACCTCAGCACTCTTTGCTTTTGAGTCCCTGAGTCCTGACAGGTGGCAAATTGGATCAATTTATATTCTTGGTGCCATGGTGAGATACAGAGGAGAATAAATCTTCAGAGAAATGTGTGTTGGGCTTGTGTGTGAGTAGGCACTAAGCAACATCACTTAGGGGACCAGGGTAGCCTCAGCTGAGGGGAATGTGTGTGGCAAATAACAAAAGTAATATATTGATTGATTTTCTTGAGCTTTTACACCAAGAGAGGGGGGCTGTGGAGAAATTTCTCCATACAAAGAATTAGGATTGATGAGTTTGGATAATCTGGATTCATATTCACTTTTGGTCTATCAACCAACTTCTCTCTTTTAAATTACCTGCCTCAGACTTGTTACAAGTAAGCTCACCAACCAGCTTGTGAGACACAGCAAAAAAATAATATGTATTTTTTCCCTAAAAATTCAGTTGATCGCTTTTAACCCTTGATGCCAATGATATTGTTGTTATTTTTTCACTGGTTCTCTCCTACTATAATGGTAGGTAGTAAGGTAAAACCAGAAGAGATATGAGGAATACTTTTAGCCTTTTCTCCAAGAGGAAGCATTTCAGGTGTTCCCTATAACAAGGAATGTTCGAGATATCCTGTATTTGAGTCTGCTTGTAATTCTCCATAGCATTTCAATTGGTTAGAGTATTCTTTCTCTTCTCTCCTAAAATATTGGTGCATCTGTATGATATACAGTTAAACAGGTACCTGTAACTGTATTGCTGGGCAGGATGGAATGTCTTCTAAGGACAGTTCACAAAATATTTCATCACTCTGTGAGATAATTCTACCATGAACAGTATATATCTTGCCTTCTTAATGATTCTCCAACTTATTTTCTTTTAATGGATTAAAGAAAATCTACTATTTTTCTTACTCTTTTTAAATGGTATTAGTTGTCACCCAGATTCTTGCAAAAGCATTTTGTTTGGCTGCTTTCTCTTCTTCATTATATACCAGAACTTAATTGAACTGAATGAACTATACATGAACATGAAGTGGTGATTACTCAGCCCTGCTTGTGTTAATTCCCAAATATAATTTAACAATTTAAAAAAGTCTTAACTTCACTCAGTCGTTTTAGAGCATCAATCACAAAATTAATTAAAGCTTTCTAAATACGTCATGCAAATTATGCTTTACACCCCCAAATACATAAGTCATACAGAATTTATAAGTGTCAGGGAAGGCTTATTGCTGCAGCTGCCTGCAGAACACTGATGTGACTACTTACATCATAGCACCACAGTGTAATGAGCTACTCTTTGATGGCTGATTCTCTGCACAGTGGAGGCTGCCATCAAATGTGTTGTAGTTGGAGTCGACCTAGAGTAAGATGTTATCACTCCAGCTGCTCATCTCCAAAATCTTGCTAGAGGCTATTTATTTTAGTTAACGTGCTTCATTCATTTGCAGTGGGCTAGGAGCACTCATGGAGTCAATTTTTTATGTTCACCTGACAAGTGGTAACATGCTACCACAAGATTTACTGTTTTTTCTTTATTGTCTAGGCATAGCTATTGCTTAGATTGTAGTTGTTGCATGTTTTTATTTACCTTTTTATTAACACTCCTGTTGTTGAAGTCCTTTCTTCCTCAGCTGCTATTCCCCTCCAATCATTCTGCCCTCAAATCTTGTAATCTTCACTTAAATTTTGGCCAGATTGTTTTATTAGTTTTAAAGTAGGATGCCTTTTGAATCTATCAGGTAAGACAAGACATAGGAAAGCTACAGTATAGTAAGAGTCCATCCTTTTGTGATAAGCTCATGTGTGGTGGGACTTTGATTCCTCACCAAGGCTGGGGAGTCTCAAGTACCCCACAGAGAAGCAAGACTGGGACGACATCTCCAGACTATTGAGCCTGCTCCCTGCTCTTGATAGGTCGTATGTTGTTCAGTCCTAGCAAGACCCACTGTTAATAGTTGTCTTGTTCCCACTATTCTTACTGGAACATTATTAAAGAAACTCAGCCCTTTGATAGCCAGAAATATTTTCGAAGGTGTAAGCTAATACTACTCAGAGACAGCTTATATTATTCCTTTACTTGTATGAACACTTTCTTTTAACCTAAATAGCTATTTTATATTGATATATTTGTAGTTAGTAGTCATCTCCCCTCTCAGCTTTTGTTTTCCTAAACCAGTCTAAGCTCATGAGATCCATAAAGTGTCTGATAGCATGAGCAGCTTTTCTCTGGACCTACTCAAGTTTGAATTCCTCTCCTTTGGGTACAAGATAGAACTGTACTGCACAGCTCCATTAATGCTTTTTCACCTCTGCTAGAAAAATGTTTTTTAATACAATGATGTAGCTTCATTTGTCTTTTTAACAACTATGCCCTGATAATGGCTCAGGTGCTTGTGAATGCAGTTATAAACCCAGGTCTTTCTCTTTCTAGCCAGTTATGTCCACAATATTCTTGCTTGTTTTAAGTACCCGATCTTGCCCTTTGCTTTATTAAACTTCTTGATTCATACCTCTTATGTCATGTATGATATCACTGTTCTCTTTTGTATCACTACATTTTTTGAACTGTGAATCAGCATCACCGTTCTTTAGAATACACTGCAGAATTAAGAGGATGTGAGATGTAGAACTGGGGCTGCAAGTTATCCTGTAGCACTTGCTGAGTGTCTGCCTCATCTGCAGGGACTTAGTCTGTAATGAAGCCACAGAAGTTCCAGTCAGAAAGTTTTCATCTTTCAGCTTGTGGTAGCAGATGACTTAACTCTGAATCAGTTAAATCCCCAGCATACCTGTCATGTTGGTTTCCACAGTGTTGCAAGATCTTGTGCTGTGCTGGACTGTTTCAGTGTGTGCACACTTCAAGGTACTCAGCATATGCTAAGACAAAGCTGCTCTGCTCAGGGCAGCTTTTCAGCAAGATAAATTTCTAGATGTGCCCATGCAGAATTCTTTGCAGGACTGTAGCCTAAATCACTTTCAGTTTGATTGTGATACAGATGCAGTCTATGTCAGGCTGTGTAAGGGTATTTACGCTTCCCTGTGTATGTAGGATTTAGAGGTCGCCTGCTGTGACCCACTGTCATTCCATTAATGAAACTGGAGCAAGCATGATTTACTTCAAAGCAGTGGAACTCCATATGGACAAAATTCATGCCTATATGGAGCTCTTCAGTAAAGTAGGATTTTATGCAGTATTACTAAATCTGCTAATCTAGACAAAGATTGGAAATTCTACTTACTGGCAAAACCTGAAGCTGGTCAAATTCCGTATTAAAATTGTCTACTGCAGGATCCCACTGTCCTATTCAGTAATTCAAGTGAGGTTACACCAGGGGATGAGTCTGGCCAGTTAATTTACCCTTGATGACAGCAGTTGTGCTGCTGATCTACACAATTGGATTGTGTTTTGGCCTTGGAGGGACTCCGGGGAATCTCACGTGATCTGTGCTGTGAAATTAATTTGATAATGCACCATTGTTTTTCCTGAGCTTGCTCATTCATTCCCTGCTGAAGCTAAGGCCCTCAGGATCGGATTCATCACATTTAGAAACCAACTACAGCTTTCCATTTACAGGATGTCAAAATCCCTGTGTGGTCTTTCTCTTAGGGAAAAAACAAAGCACAGCACTGTGTGCAAAAGGAGGCCTGATGGAGGTTTCTGCCAGTGAGGGGCACATTATCATCCCTCAGGCTTTACAGTTTACTGGGAGCAGTGTAATCCATAATCACTGCCCCATGAAAAACTGGCATCATCGAGTTTCCTTAGAGCTTATCGTGGGTGAATCTGCAGGTGCTCATTCATGAGGGAATTGATGCAATCCATTCTGATGAACATGAATCCCGCCAGGTTCAGAGGGAAGAAGCATCCAGTCCCTCCAGGCTGCCGTCTTTCTGTATCACGCCTGCAGATTTTAGCTGTGCCAGCTGGAGGCATTGGGCCAACCCCAGCCTTGGTGTAAGTCCATTAACATCAGTGGAGTTGCCTGCACCTACACAAGGCTAACTTTGGCCCACTGTGGTTAAACTTCTGTCAGTATTTCCGCTAAGCCCTTTTCTTTATTCATGGGTTTAGAAGCTGGCTGTAAAAATGTGCTCCATGCTGACATTTGGCATACAGCATCTCCTCATCCTGGGAGTACAGAGTACGGATTTTCTCCTTCTGTAAAACAAAATAAAACAAATAGAATACCCAAACCCCATTGAGGAATTTTAGTCTGATTTCCTGGATTAGAAATAAGTAGGAGTTTGTTTCAGACTTTTTCCTATTCACCTGTGTCTCTGGGGTGGATTTGTGTTAAAGATTATCATATGAATCTGTGCGTACATACAGAGAATCTGTTTTTATGTGTGATGCGAGCTTACACTGCCTGTTTTGGTACTTGGGATGCCATGACCCTTTCAGAAAATGCAATGTGTTTCTTAGGCCACTGCATCTGTAAATAAGTGGCTTGTGCCGAACAGGGAGCTTCTTTGTGATTCAAGACCCCTTATCTAAATCACAGCAACTGCTTTCAACAAGCATAGCTCTGGTTTTTGTCTTCACACAGGGATTTGTGACTTGATAAATTTGTTTGTTACTTAAAGTAAGTGTTCATATAGGCTTTTATGGAGACAAATCTCAGTTTTAGAGTTGCTTGAGAGTAGCCCATTGTGGTTTTGCATGGCTGTCATTTGTTGGTGGCCGCTGGTGTAATGTACGCAAGCCACATGTGAGTCTGTCATCAATCTGAGTGAATAGGAGAAGTGTAAGTGAATAGGAGAAGTGTTCACTAAAAATGGGGGGCTTAAATGAGTCAGTTTTGCAGATGTTCATGCCAAAGCATATTTACAGGAGCATTCATGAAACTGCCAGGACTTCCTCAGTGATAGTTCTTTGCCTGAGTTTTTTTGGGTTTTTTGTGGGATTTTTTTGTGCAAATGCAAATGCTTTATGGACTACAATAAAATCAGCCTTAGAGCTGTTTGTAGACTAAAATGCATTTGCAGTGCTTGTTAAGAGGAATTTGCTGGAGGGAGTTCAGATAAAAAGGGAGCCTGCCCAGTGCTACTGCCAACACTTGGGAGTGAGATCAGCTGAGAAGTGGGTGCAGTGAGGGGAAACTGATTTCTGCACTCAGTTCTCTCCTGGATCCTATATGGCTACAGCAGACCACACAAGGGTAATTAGGAAATCTAGGTGTGGAATGAGTGTGTCTATTAGACTATTTATCTATTTCACCAGGATACGACAAATTTTGAAAGATAGTCATGTCCATGCCTTTTAAACAGCTGTACTGATTTAGGTTGTTACTGTCTCTCAGCTGTTCATTATCTGCTGCTCAGCTGACTGATCATGTAAGTATTCCTAATTTGTTTCAGTACAAAGTGAAACAGTTCATTTAATGAAGCTTTTAATGAAGCTGATAGCAAGAAGGGATGGCCAGATCTTAAAGCACAATTGTTTTCAGAAATAAAGATAGGGCAATGGCTGCAACATTTGCAAAAGCCTTTGAAGGTACAGAGGAAGAAATGATGGTTTGGTTCATATTTTTAAAGACATGTCTTGCCCTATATCCGTAGGATATACTGTTTTTAAAACATTTTATGGATTGCTTTCTTTCCTTGTATCAAAATACAAGGTCCTGGAAAACAGAGCCAAAGAAAACTGGGAAAAAATACGTTCTTGTAAAGTGCAGACTTATTGGAAATTAAATCCAGACATTACAGGAAAGCTGTAGATTCAGACCTAACAATACTCATATTCCCTATTTCAGCAGTGTTTACATGGCCAGTGATGGAAAAACCCCAGTGTTCACATATCTTCTTTTTTAGACTAGAATACCTTCACAGATTTATGTAGTGTCTTGCCATTTCTTAGCTCATAAATCATCAGGAAGCATATGTCCGTGGACCTGTGGGCAGCAAGACCTTGTTTGGTTCTTTGTAATGGAAATATCACAGCCCATCTGCTAGTCCAATTGTGGAACTGTCCTGGTTGGTGTCTCACTGGCAGACCAGCTGCAGGGAGCACTAGACAGATACACATTTAGTATTAATGTACAGTATACAATCTAGTACATTTTCACACACTCCTTTGATAACCCTTGTGCTTTAGTTTTCAGTGCTTCTGAGGGTGGGGAAAAATCAGGCCCTGAGGGTATGCTGGCTCTGCTTTTGAAGACTCTGAGCTTCAGAGGCAGTCAATGGAAGCTGTGGGGGCTCAGGACCTCTTAAAGCTAAGCCACAGGTTGTGCTGTGTTTGCTCATACAAAATTAGTACCTCATCTGCAAATAGTTCCACTTGCTTCAAAGCAATTCCAAATTGAAGGAGGTGCTTTGCTGTAGGAGTGAGCCCTAAGGCCAGATGACTGGAGTCACTGGAATCAAGGAGGATGAGATGCCCAGGGACGCCTCAGCTCTTTTTGGAAGGATCAGTCTAAGGGTGTCTTGGATCCTGACAGGATATTTCTGCGTTCTGCTCACCCACACCAGCTGAAGATCTACAGCCAAGGGATGAACATACTCTGCTGCATGAAGATCTATTGATACATTACATTATTGTTTTCAAAATAGAATGTAAGACTCAATGTTGCCATTATGTTTTCCATATATTTTTTGGTTTGCATCAAAACCTCAAAGCTAGTTTGACTTTTATCTTTAATAAATTTCCCTCTCCAGCTCTGTGTTTTCTTTGTTATTATTTTCCTTCTGTACTTCTGGAATAATTTTTAAATATTTGCACAGAAATAAAAACAAGTGGAACTGTTTCTAGGAGTCTCCCGTGTAAAGCAAAGCTTCATATTGTTATAAATGTAGGATGAAAAAGCAGTTTAACTTTGAAAGCACTTTGTGATGCTCACCATATCATAGAACATGTATTTGTTAAAACAATGCAGCATTTTTCATGGCCTCTGGTTTTTACTGCTCTACCTTCTAAATGTCCTTCACTGAGTTTCTGACCATTTTGGTACCTGAGCACATTTGAGTACCTGATGCATTAGGGTATTATGGATTTGCTTCTTTGCCTATTAAATATGTGATCTAGGTCAACCTAAAATTATGTCCAAAATGCAGGAATTACAGGTGATATTCTGTACCTTGACTAATTCAGAAGGTCATCATAGCCTAATCTGGCTGTAAAATACAGTAATTTGTCTAAATTTGTGCAAATATTTTAAAGTACCACAATGTACAAAGTATTCTAAACAGAGTGAAGAGCCATCATTAGAGAGGACATGAAAATAGCCTGGCTTGCTTGGCCCAGCAAAGCTGAGGTGGAAAGGGGATATAAGTGTTCATAAATATATCATGAGTGTTAATACCAGGGAAGGAAAGAACTATTTAAGCTAAAGTACTAGGCTGGCACAGGATTAGATGTGTATCCATTGGTTGTGAGTTCGGACTGGGAACTGTAATATTCCGGCCACTAGAAAAGTGAGAGGCAGTCTTCTGTCACAGCTTCTGAAAGGGAGAGTGTGTTTAGTGGGGATCATGGTTGTTTATGAAAAGGATCAATAGTGTGGTTGTGTGCGAGAGCGAGAGACTGGATGACCCAGGAGAGTTCAATAAAAGAGCACAAACAGCTAAACTTTTGTTCCAGGCCTTGAAGTGTCCGATTCAAACAAACCCCTGCAACACTGCAGTTCAACTCGTCCTTAGCTTACCCCACTGCACGCATTTCCATGACTTTGTACACGGTGAGGTCTGGGTATTATGTGTAAGATTTTACCTTGTGTAAAGTAAAACCTGACACTCTCATGATGGCCAGCAGACTGCATGGTAGGAAAAGGAGTATGTTCTCCTGCTTGTCTCTACTTTATTTAGACATGACTGGATAGAATAAATCTCTTGAGTTATCTTCCATATGCAGTACTCTGTATCTTATGAATCCCTTGAGTGAAGTTTAATGAGAAAGCAAGGTCACAGAACAATAATGGGAAATTGCTGTGTTCAGCTATGAAGAGAAAAAGATTGATCCAGTCAATAGCCATTCAAGTCGGAGGAAACCTTTACATTGATTTCAATGAAACTGGATCAGAGCCTCAGTGAGTAAATTACTGTCTGGTCTCAGCACCGTGTCTGTCTGGTATCGTGATATAACACAATTCTGTCTGTGAGGACATTTTGCTCTGTGTTTGTGCTGTAAGGCATTAGGAATAAAAGAAAAAGTGATCCCAGTTGGAGCATTCTCCACACTGCAGAGGTCATTAATTTTTATCTGGAGCTGTGAAATGTAATTCAGAACTCTATAGAAAATGGACATTGGCGTTTGTGAGCTCTTCTTTAGGAACAGTCATTTTCCTTCTCAAAAAAAAGCAGATAATCACTTTTCTTCGATCAGTAAGGAGAGCGTTGTACTTCAGTGGTTTCAATCAAATGAGGAATTTTCTTCCTTGGTGATTTAAACTACAGACAAGTCCAAGCTGAAATGTTGGATCCTAAACCTAAGACTCTGGGGCAGGTTTTTAGATTTCTACCTGGTTGACACTACCAGGGGAGAGGCTGTCTTAGCTTATTCTTATTAGTCTAGCAAGAAAAAGTTGAATCTGAAGTGAGATCCACAGAGTGGTATTGTTACAGTTGCCCAAAATTGCTGGTACCTTTTCAACTAGCTGTAGCACAGGCACAAATCACATTGCTGAAGGCCTACTAAGAACTCCATTTTTGAAATCCATTTTCAAGATGATAAGCAGGATAACCAGGGCTGCAGCTGAGTCTGAGGGACTGAGCAGGGGTCAGTGGCAGAACCAGTACTGACCCTGGATTGTCTATGTTGCAGTATTTAATTCTAGACACCACCATTTAGGTCACTGAGCTGCATTTTAAATTTATAGCTTCCTCTAGCCTCAACAGGCTCCCCTGTTTTCTGAGTGTGGAGAAAACGGCATTTTTAGGAAAAGCCTTGTTTCCTCTCTCATTAACCCTGAATGTTTTTAGAGTATGGTATGTTGGAGGCTCCCAATAGAAACTCCTTTTTCACCTTCTGTATGATCAGACAACAGATCAAAGCCAAGCAAAGGAGAAGGACTTGGAAAACCACATGTCAAATGAAATCATATGGCAATTCTCAACATTTTAGGTATGCCATCTTATTTTCCAGTTAGGCAGACAAGATTGTCCCTGTTTCTTTTGCTATATAAATTGAACTATCAGGTCTTCGGGGATGGGACCCTCTCATTAGAACACTGTTTAGCGTGTTAGCATTTTGTTTCTGAGCCATCCACAGAGAATATTTGAATCTGACTATTGTGTTTGTCTGGGCAAAGAGACACCTCACACATTCTCTTTGGTAGCACTGCAAAGCCTCCACTTGGTATGCACACACTGCGATGGTGGCTTAGCCTGCCTTCCCCCCCATGGAATATGTATGGATCCTAGATGCATTTGCACGCGCTTACATTCTGGCAGTTTCTTATTTTGTACCATCACTGTAGGTTTTCCAGGCCACAGTGGGATGGCTCCATGATGAAGGAAAGCTGATAGTCTTTCTGCTTTACAGCAGGTACTTGGATATATGTGTTTAACCATTGCTAAGTCAGAGACATAAAAATTTTCAGTGTTGTGTGAGAAAATACTTGGAGCAGTGAGGAGCATGGTCATGTACTGGTCACATCTGTTCTGGCTGCACATCTACAGAGAGCTCTCTTAATCCTTGAGAGCCATCTGCCATCCATTTGCTGTGGAGTGCTGGGACCTCTGTCCCATTCGGTGAGCCCCTATTGTAGGCGCAGCTTGTCGGTGCATCCTTCTGCTCACCAAGGGGCTATGCTGGGAGAACAGGGCCAGCACAATGTTGCACCCCAGCACAGGTGCGTGCTTCCCAAAGGTCTCCAGAGCTTTTTCCTGTTGTGTGAACCTGTGTGTCAGGCATATCCTCTGTGTTACTTGCTGGAGGAGAGGAAACAAGAAGTCTGCAAGTGCTAAAGTTAGAAGCACGTTCTCTCGGATTGCTCAAAAATGTAGAGGACGTTCCCACAGTACTGCGGCTTCCCATCTTCCACCCTCCTGAGACAGTTCAGAAAATACAGAGCTGTCTTCACCATTTTCACTCTGTTTTCTCCAGCTTTTAAACGTCAAATCTGTGTTCCCATATTCTCTTCAGGCTCCAGCTGTGTTGGGGTTACTGCCCTCTTAGGTCAGCTGCTCAATAGGTGGTGCAAATGCGCCCTGCTGTTTTGGTGCAGAAGAGCTGGGGTAGAGTATATACTGTTTCAACTCAAGTTAAATGACCTTTCTGCTTCAGCTCTCCATTTGTTGTTGATGTATGGCTTTGCTGATCCCACTGCAATGGGAGCTCCTGTTGAGTTCCTTGTTTGTTCTGACTCCCTGACTCCTTTCCAGGAAAGCAGTAGCTCTGCAAGCAGTTCTTTAGCTTTCTGGGATGGCCTGCATTCTTGTCTCTAGATGAATGATCCTCTCCCCAACATTTGACTAAATTAACTGTATTTTTTTTTAGCAGAACCAGAATATAAAGAAGTCTGGAGCACATTGTACGCACCTAGGACCAACTGTGAGGACCAACTGAATACATCCCTTATTAAAGGCAGCTCATACTTTCTTTGCATTCCTTAGCTAGGTCCCTTTTTTTGGCTTTGGTCACAATCTGTTCCTCAAGAACTGAGGGTATGATCAGATCCAAACAGTTAATACTTATGGACCCAAGTGTTACTATTCCAGCTAAGAGCCCAGCTCCATGTTCCAGGGTCCTCTTTGGCATATCTTAGCTCTGCAAATGTTCTCTTGTCACTCTTTGTCAGATGTCACTTGTCACTCCTATCACCTCAGGGCTATTGGGGTCAGACAGCTCACATGCTGTGAGGAGAGCAGAGCTCAAATGCTGCAGTGCTCAAGAATGCATCTTTGAGATGGGCTGAAGCAAAACTGTCAGGGAAAAAGAGACCTGGTGAGTGTTCAGATTTGAGAGGTGTCTATCTCCCCTCTCCATATTGATGAGTTTAGATTTAAACTCTGTAGTTCCACTGTGTCTGGCATTTTCAGCAGTGCCACAACACTGCTGGTAAAGCAGGATCTTCTTTAGGAGCTGGACATGAATAGTTTTGCTTTCCTTAAACTGACATTGAGCATACCCAGCAGAGATAACTCACAGGAGCCTCTCTGTTAATGCCACCAGAACTGGAACAGATAGGACATATGTGTGAATCAATTCCTGACTTCCCCATGCATGTCTTTATACTCTGCCATTTCAGCAGTGTGGTGGAAGCAGATAGTATCCTGAAGCTTTTTTTTCTGCTTTAGCGTAAAACGCACAGGATACTGCAGACATCAAATCAGAAATGCATATGAGAATATTTTATGCACAAGATTACTTGCTCTGTCTCCCTAGGTAGGAGGCATTTAAAATAAAGTCAGCACATTCAGAAGCACTAATGCAACAGTTAAAGGAGCTGATTGTAGCAGCATCCTGAAAGATAAGTGTAGCTTAGTGTATTTGGTGCTGGCCTAGAACTGGGGAGCTGAGGTTCTGTTTCTGAACTGCTTTCAGTTTTTCCTGTGCAGTTTCCCTGTTTGTAAATAAAGACTTCTCTCCTTCTGGAGAGCTTTAAAACCAGTTACGGAAAGTCACGGGAGAGCTATAATAATAAAGAAACGGCTTGGTGCTAGAAAACAATCTGGAATTTTAAATTTTTGTACTAATATCTAAGCAGGCTCCTGTTCTTTCTTGCCTGAGGGGTCTCTGTTAGGAGTGGGTCTTCAGCATATGGGATGCTTTTCAAACAGGCAATGTAAGTCAGACCGAGCCCTGAACAGGGGGGCAAGTGCTCTGTGCAGCTAGATAGACCCCCTGCCATGTTGCAGTTAATGGGACACTGCTGCCATAAACAGTTTGTGGGATGGGTGCCTAATTAAAGACAAGAGGAAATAAGTAAGCATTGCAGTAGCAGGGAAATGGAGAGGTAACTGGAATAAGTGGGAGAGGCTGAGCAGTCCAGATTGCTCACAACTGGATTTCCAATTCTGGTTTCACTTAGGAAAAAAATCATCTCTCTATGCATGCACTTCTGCTTCCATTTAAAACTAAAACTATTTTTTAAACCTATGTTTATCTTCAGAAACCTGTTTCTGCCTGTTTTCATTTAGTTTTTTAAATTACTAGTTTAACCCAGTAAGACTTACCATGGATTTTCTTAAGGGGAAGAAATGGATTCTGCAATTTCAAGGCAATAATGATCTGTCCGTGTATAACATGAAAGAAAGAAATGGAAGGAATTTTTTGACAAGGAACAGACGTCTTTGTAAACTAATCTTTTCTAAGCCAACTGTGGAGAGGTTTAACTTTCTGGTGTTTCCCATGGAAGCATACTTAACTCAGTGCTGCTGAGCAGTTTCAGGTCACTTGATGGGATGTAATTAGCATTCTGTAATGAACTGGTGAGCCCGCTGATGGTCTTGCTAGGGAAATGTTTAGGACTCTGCAAAATGTCCTTTGTACATCACATGCAATAGTTGGATCCATTGAGACATTTCTCCTCAGCTCACAGGATGCATTTGATGCCCGTGTACACGTGGTGTGTATATGGGGCATGGTGCACCCACAGGAGAATGTTACCATATCGAAATTGGTGCTTCACTAAAAATTTGGGTTTTGCGAGCTGCCAGCACTATTCCCATGGATGGCCTAGAGAGGAGAAGCTGCCAGTGCAAGATGGGAAGGAGAGAACCTGGTGTCTAAAAGAGCTGCATGTGTGTGTGTGTGGAGGGCATAAAGGCTGAGATAAGTGATATAAAACCCCACTCTGAGTACTCAGGGATTGCCTGATCCCTGCCCATCATTAGAGGGAGAAGCTCCATGGGAGAGCAGATGTCTTCTCCAGAACTAGTCACTGGAGTTTGGAAAGGATCTCAGGGAAATCCGCTTTATACTCAAAAGCACATGTTTTCTGAAATGCTTTCTGACTGTGCACGTTCAGCACTAGCAATAATTTAGGCCCCGATCCAATACCCACAGAACTAATGGGTGTCTTTCCGTTAACTTCTTTTTAATAGACCAGGCCCATAAAGAGAAGACAAGCATATTTTTAAGAGCCTGCTAATCTGTGGAGCATGTGTTACTTTGAGTGAAATCCCCTAGCACACTGTGAATGGAACATTTCCAAAAAAAAAAGGAAAAAAAGGAAATAAAGAAAAAAGAGTAAATATCCATTTGTGGAAGCTAAGAAACTGTAACGGCTGAAAAAGGAAAGGTCAGCTGCATTCCAGGCTGAAAATTGACGATCTTTATGGTTATGAATGTGCTTTTTCCATGTGTGGGAATTGTGAAGATGCCTCAATATTAATTTTATAGGGGAGAAATTAACAAGAAATCCATGCAAACAAAGCCCAAACCTCCTCACTTTACCTCATAATAAATTACCTGAATGTAAGAAGCGATGGAGCTGACTTCTTTACAGATAAATGGAAAAAAGTTTTACCTGCTGTGTGATAATGGACACAGCTTTTTTTTTGCAAAAATGTATTTTAAATGTCAAAAAGTAATCTGATAGTGCTGTTACTACATTGCATGTTTTTGTAACTTTATTTCATATAGTTTCCATAACTCTATTGTGTATTTATTTTTAAAGCAGAACAGCCTATGAGTGTCTAGCCTGATTTTCTGTAAAACTTCAGAACATGCAATTTCATGTGCTAATTCTGGCATTTAATCCAATAATATATGACTGTGTTAGAACATACCTATACTAGGGAGAAATTCAAACTTAGACATCTAAGAAATTGACAGTCTATGGCATCCTGTTTTGAAGGAGTAGGTAAAGAGTAAAATGTCTGCTTTTTCCTGTTTGTTTGTCTAATTTCACCTTCTAGCGCTTTGATCTGCCAGATTAAAGAACTGCCTACGACCAGATACTGTGCAGATACTTACAGACTGTGATCAAATCTTCTCTTAACCTGCTCTTTGATAAGCTAACACGATTGATTTCTCTAAATCTCCCACAGAAAAACGTGTTTTCCAGACCATGAGTCATTCTTGGCCATTTGTTTGATACTGTTGCACTGGTGTAGAACTGGAGGTGTCCAGTGGAGACTCAAGCTTCGTGCTTTATTTATTTTGTAGAGGCTCTTGCTCTTTGAAAAATATTAGGCTTTAAATACCTTCCAAAAAGCTCTCTATTTCTGCCAAAGAAAAACTGACAGTATTCTAGAAGGATCTCCCCTTGTGTAAATTCACAATTTTAAGTATTTGCATACTGGTAAATATTTCAGAGAGGCAGTTATGGTGAAGTAATGTTCACTGAGCCTCTGTGGTGCTTGAGAAGCTGTGAAAGAACCAGGAAATGTTATGGCTGGACCAGTGTCATAGGAATGCCAATATGACGTTTTTATCAGCTAGGTAAGTGAATCATCTGTCGTGATCATCCTGTTGCTTATGAAATCAGTAGGGAGTCCTCCTCAGACTCCCATGGAAGGAAGAGAGTATCCAACCACTGTGATCTCCTTGGAGGCTGTATCTGCTCAATCCAGCCATCTCCATTCTGTGACAACTGCCCTTCTTGGGAAATCCAAGCATTAAAGTAATACTGTGCTATAAGTAAGTATTGACTTTTGGCTGAGATCTGGCTGCAAATTTTGCTGGCCCAGACAGAAGGAGGTCCCTTGATGTTTGTTCAGTGTTCCAGTAAAGAAGGGAAGTTGCCTCTTGGTTGCAGTAGCACAGGATCAAAACTGACAGCCATTAAAACCATCAGAGTTTAGAAGTTCTCTTCTGTGTCACTCACTAGACATAGCACTACTCTAAAGACCCATTTCTCCTGGTGCCTCTGAGAGCAGGCAGCTGCAGATGCTCTGGGCAGAATCTATGCAGCATGCACTGCATCAGCGTATAGAGAATTCATCCGCAGAAAGCTCTCCCTGCATCCAGGGGTGATATCTTCTTTAGTGCTCCTACCTTAACCCTTTTTTAAGTTATATTGTTGGAGCTCATCTTCACCAGAAGATAAATCCACATTTCCACATACTAGCTCATGCCAGTATTAGATTTAGGAATACAGGTTTGTCCAACCTACCTGTAGAGATGGTGGTTAAAGTTTTGAGTCCTTTTTGTCTAAAGTCTGTGCCATTTTGTGTATGTCTTGGAATCTTATGTCTTCTGGATGAAGAGATGGATTGCGGGATTAAGGGATTAAGGTTTAGCCAAAGCAACGTTATATGTGTGCTCATAATTCCACATAAAGGTGGAAAGCAGGTTCTGGAAGGAAACTCAGATCCCTTATCTGACTCTAATTAAGGCAAAGTACAGCGTACAAAATTATGCTTTTTATTTCCTGGTTGTAAAAAGGAATAGTTCATCTGATGTCAGGGAAGTTATACCTGGTTGATAACCAAGTAAATGACAGCAAAAGGTAGCAGTGAGCCTCCTTCTCCTTTGGACAGGTTCCACAGAGGCTGTACTTGAAAAACTTCCTGGGACTACAGGAAGTCAGTGAGAGCTGAATGCATTCAGGGTGTTAAAACTTCTATTACATGAGCATAAGGAGTTTGGTCAAGGCTTTAAGATAAGGTATAATCATCTGTGCTCAAAGAAGTTTAAATTCTTCCCCTGTAGGCAGGAAGCTGCAATGCATAGCACGTGCATTAACATTGTCAATATCCAGCTACTACAGTTAGTACAACTGCAGTTGAAGTTGCATTGATCCTGAATGAAGAATTTCTGTTTATGGCTGGCAGAGGCAGCTTGCCTGCAGGATCCACTGGGGTTGGCACATTAAGCACTCTTCAGCCTAAATACATGAACTTCAGCCTCTTTTGCTCTGCTTAGGTCTGCTTATATTTCAGATAAACCACCAGCAGTTTGATGTTTATAGTGGAATGCAATCTGAAAATCAATGTTCCCTTGTCTGCTTTCGCTATTGTGCTCCATTGCTCTTTGTGGTCTTATGTTATTAAAATTACATCAGGTGTGTAGCTGTATTGTTTGATTTGGTAGTTGAAACACAGATAACACTTGGATTATTGGGTCAGACGTATTTATTATCCATTCAGAGAGGCTGGATATCTGATGTGAATTTCTGGAAGTGTCTGAGTCAATTTTGCAAGATGAGGACAGCTTCCGCATCACTGGCTGCTGTGTGCAGACAGTCCTCTGGCTGCCGCTTACCTTTCCTTTATCGTCTGCTCTGCTGGAGCGTAATGAGCGTGTATATTGGAAATTGCTCGTTGTCTGGGTGGTGAGAGGCAAAAACCTGTAGATGGAATCCAGCACCCATTGATTCCCTGGCAGAGGAAGAAGGGCATGGATGTTTCTTGAACCTTTGTACATGCTGTGTGGGACTGGCACTTGGCTTTGAGCTCAGGCATTTCCGTCTGCACTTACCGAGGGTCAAGGAAGTGGCATGTGTTGAAGTAGGAGAATAGCTCCAGTGAGCAGGACAGTCATGAGCACCGAGCAACTGGGTGTGTTAAAATGATGTCCTATGATACCTGTCTTACTGTTACCTGTTGCCGTGTCCGCGCTGCACTACTCAGTGTCTGTGCCTGCCTCCTTGCTGGGTGTGTGCCTCCGGGCGGGCGCGGCAGCACGTCTCTCCCTGTCGGGCAGGAGTTCGGCTGTGGCAGCAGCAGATGGTTCGCCACGGAACGCAGCTCACGTCGGGCAGAGCAGCATTTCTCAGAAATGCCCAGGTGAGCCCGGGAGGTGCTTCTTTAGCAATCCAGAGCCAGGTGATGACACCAGGGTGATGCCTTTTTGGGTTAATTAGTCTTCCTTGGAAGCAGGTTGCATTAGCTTGGCAGTGTGGTTATGTTGCTCCCAAGTGCCAAACGGAAAGTGATTATGTTCCTCTCAGGGCTCAGCGTAGCTTGTCGAGAGCTGTATTGGGTGTCTGCCCAGCAGTGCACTCCAGACACCTACTCTTGGGGATGCAGGCAAGTTTAAACAGACTCATCTTTGCATGGTGAAGAGAAGGGAATCATCCAAACCAGTTTCACAGTGTGTGGCTGGACTTGTGCAAAAGAGTCACAGCCTGGATGAACAGTGTGGCCTCACTTTGGAAGATGAGTAATGGAGAACCATGTGTACGTGGTGGCCTAGTTTATAGAAGCCAACACATGAAAAATCCCTAACCCCTTCTCTCTCTTTAGTCCTCAGTTCACAGGCAGAACCCTGCAGGTTTGGTTCAGAGAGACTTCAAATGATTGAATCCCTTACAAACTCACAACTACCTTTCCCTCCCCAAGAGCCAGCTCCCTGCTCAGACTTTTCTTGTAGGAAGGCGCAGGGTTGTCCTGCACCTCAGCTTCTTCACTCAGGTGCTGCAAGCTGGAGAGGGGAGGTACAGTGCCTTCCAAGTGAGATGTACTCAGCCAGCAGCTTCTGAACTTCCCTATCAGGAGCTGACACTTAAAGACATAAAACATTGAACCCAGGTTCATCTGAAGTCTTAAAAGTATTTTACAAAGCTATATACATATTACTCAATAAAACAGATTGCACCTGGCCAGCCCTTGCAGCTGTACATCAAAGGGATATACACACACAGGAGGGAGGGAGAAAGGGAGCTGGGGAGAGATTTCTCATCAGATTGTTATCTAGGAGATGATGCTTGGCTCAGCAAGCCTGTTGCTTCCAAGGTTATCATTGAGAGTTTATTTTTTTGTTGCCATTGTAAATAGCTTCTGGCTCCTGAGTCTAACTTGTCAGATCTTCTCCCTAGGATCAGGTATGGTCTTTGTCATACACTTACTTGGCTCTTCTCTGGCAAGGTCCAGTTTGCAGAGCAGCTCTTTTTGTCCCAATCAGTTCATCAGGAGGGACCTACCTTCTTACGGGTCTTGTTTATAGAGAGCTGTCAAAATCAGCTGGGCTCAATCCATGCTTCACAGCCTGGTCTGCCTGGGACTTTGAGGTCCTTCATATGCTTCCTTCAAGATTTTGTTTCCTTCTTAGTCAGCCCCACTCTTGGGCCTGCATACAAATTTTTAATGATTCTTTCCTTTTCTGGTAGTTAAAATCAGTTCTCCTCAAAACCAGTCTGGTAAAAACAACAAGCTCTTGGTATCTTGTGGTGTTAGCACTTTCCTCTGAGCAGCTGCAGCGCTGACTGCCCATGGGAACTCTCTGTGTTGGAGGAGAAGCTCAAGCTGCCATATCCCTGTCTGCAGGCACCAGTGGTACTAAAAAAAGGAGGCTCACACGTCTGGGGGGAGCCCGGATGTTGCTTTCCCTCAGGAGAAGGAATAACTGGCAGTATCAGCCCAGGGTCTGTTAGTGTGCCATACACCATAGAGGATATTTCTGTAAGCAGCAGTGCCTGAATTCATTTTGATCTACCTTGGTTCTGGATTAAGCTTTTGCAGAGTCCCAGTTTTCTTTCTCTGAATCCAAATTTCCAAAGCAAAGGGAACACCTGGAGCAGGAGATACTGCAGATGTCAGAGATTCAGGCTATAAAATTATAGCATAACTTATTTTTCTCAGTATGTGGTTCAGCAGCAGCTAGGCATCCAAATATTTAATTTTAAACTATTAACACATAACATGGATTTGCAGCTCTATTTTCAGTGCAAATATTTTATAAAATATTGAAATTTAACACAGCTCTATATTCCTTGTTACAGGATAGTTAAACCTATAATGGCAGTTTCTTTCTTTATCAAATCCTGTAGAATCCTATTAGCTGTTGAGCTATAAAATCCAATTGGCCTTTTTCCCGTAAGATCAGCTGAGAAGATGTGATATAAATTCAAAATATTAGCGCAGACTTTAGCCTAGGGCAAACACTGTTCTCTGCAAGGATATAGGGCCTTCACTGTACTTACACTAATATTTGTGACATACCCTTTACCCTCAGTTTGAGACTTTGCTTTCCCAATCAACAAACCTGTCAGCTTGAGACTTATTTGATGAAGCAGTTGAAGCATCCTGCTGTGAAAGTAAGCACAGCATTCAAGGGTCATTTGAAGTCCAGCTGACCAAGTCCTTTCTTTAAGACCACTTGAAGAGGGAGAGAAAATTGGAAAAAAACTCGCTGAAGAGAAATTTTACACCAAAGGAGCAATTTCAATGAGAATGCTACGTAGCTGCCTGAAGTGGTGGAAAGAGATGACCACACAAGGTTAATTGCATCTGCAAAGTGTTTCCAGATTTAAAGAAAGAAGAAAAATGTTAAATCCTACACTTTTTCTTGTCTGCCAAGTCCATTAGTAAGCTTCTTAAACTAGCATGTAGCTCTGTGAACTCTTTCAGGCCATAACCATGTTACAGGTGTGGTCAGAGTGGCCCACAAGACACTTATGTTTCCCATGGGAGAGGGGAGAACCTGTGCTGTAACCACCACACTGAACAGGGGGTCAGGAATGGTTCTGGCACAGCTGGAACTAGTAAACATGGCTGGGGCTGGGTCCGGGTCCAAACCAGCAGAGCACTCAGAGAGCTCTGTGGCTGCAGCCCCCATGGCCCTCGGGACCAGAAGGATCTGCTTACCCATAGGATTTGCTTGTAAAGGACCTTTGTGGAGACTGAGCATGTAAGCTCAGCCTAATGAGATCTGGGGAACCGGTGCAGATCAGGTAGGGCTTTTCAGCTTTGTCTCAGAGCTGGCAATGCAGGATCCATGCTGATTGACCATAGTGAGGTGTCTTTATGATTTTCATTACCCTTTTTGTGTGTGTGTGGTTTTGTTGTTGTTGTTTTGTTTGTTTTTGTTTGTTTGTGGGTTTTGTTTTGTTTTTTTTTTTTTCTGTTACATGGGATATTCCAACTTCTTGTTACTTTGGATAGCAGCACGTAGAGGGTATGTGTGATCCGTTTTTTTCACTTAACTAGAACACAGGAATTTAACACACACCTTATAATTGGCATTCATTATACCAATAAAAACAGCAATTAACCTGCTACCCTTGTCTGAGGCTGACAAAACAAGGAATTAAAGTTGTTGCCCAACAAAATGGGATCTTTTTATTTCTCTCAGAAATAGGAAAGTTTTAAAGGCAATTCAGTTGAGATCACAAGAAAAACTAACCATCGAGGGGCTTGCACCAAGTAACTTGAGAACACATTGATGGTCTTATTGCTTAAAATCTTGTCTTTTCATTACATTATGGTGTAGACTAAATATGTAAAAACAAGCTTGCATTGCCAAGCTTCTTGCTTACTGAGTTCAAGTAGCATAAACAAGCACCTCCCTACTTCATGTTGCAAGTGAGGTGTGGCTTGTACACACCCAGTAGGAAGCAACTTTAGGGTCAGAGGTGGTTCTTGTGTGAGATTGTTACGTCTTTGGCAGGATATGAGTCAGCAACAGGTCTTGTCTAAAAAACATGACTGGAGGGGGTGAGTTGGGCCATTTTCAGTTACCAGCAGGACAGAAAACCCCACCTCTCAGCAGTGTGCAGTCACAGCCTTGGGCATGTTGTGCCCTTGCCAGATCTTGTATAGGAAATGATATTTGAACAGGTCTGGTCCTAAAGAAAGACACTTGGTGTTGGCAGATGATGACATGGATGGGAGAGTTGTTCCTGATGAATTGGTTAGGCATGGTGTCAGTAGTCCCCTAGAAAAGATATTAAATGAAGTTTCTGACATTTGAAATCATTAAATATCACTTAGCATTTTTCAAAAGTGAAGAGGTCCTTGTTCCATTTTGCATGGTTATTTCTTGGCAGATTGAATAGAATAAAAATTCATGTAGGATTTTCTTCTCTGTACCATTTAACAGCAAGTGTGCATTAAGCAGTGGCCACAGTGATCTCTAGCTCCAGTTCTCAAATTCATCCTCTTTTTCATATATGAAGCCTGAATAAATTCAGTGTAGAACTGTGGCCACAGTGTATAAGACACCATTATATCCTCCCAAGGAAAGTACTGTAGAAATTCAAGATCAGTATTTTTAAACACCCTCCAGGTCTGGACTCCTGCCTTAAACTCTATCTGAAAATAAGCAGAAGTGCCAGACACTGCCTGTTTTGCCCTGCCGCTGGGCCCCTGCCTTCAAAGCAAATTAGGAACAAATGTGGAACTCACGGGCTTGCTTAAGCACTCCAGTGAGTTTAAAAGCAAACATGATGATAAAAAATCAACAACCTTTTCATCGAGCTCTAACTTTCTCTGACTTGTTAGTAATGATGGAGATGTGTTACGTAAAATAGAAATGTAATATATATTCATTTCTTTGTGATGTCTCTTTATAGTTAGTAAAGTGGTAATGGGGTAATTGAGGGGAACTATTCATACATTGTTGGAGGAGATGAACGAACTTTTTTCCTCACTGATATCTCCTCCTGTGAGAGAAAACACATTCCTTCTCTGATGATGTTGTGACTTTTGTCACGCTCTGCTTCTGAGAGTGTTTGTTAATTGGCACCTCTCAGATGAGCCTGTCTGTCAAAATCACATGTAGCACCTGATGCCTAGTGTAACAAAATACTCTCAGTATTTGAAAGGAATCCAGATTTAATATCATATTCTATAAATAAAGACTCCTTGTTGATATGAGATTGATGTGATATGCCTTTAATCATAAAAATGAAAAGTAGTCTGCATTTTCTTTCTAATGTTGAAGCTTTCATATCCCAGATCACGACAGAACTTGGGCCCATGAATAAGTGCCACTGAAATCAATGACCCTTAGACATACGCTTAATTTTAAGTAAATGGTTCTTAAATGCTTGAAAGTAAGGCCCCACATTTCTTAAAATCCATCAGATTTCCTTTTCAGACTTCACTGGTGCCCTCATTTCTGTGGATTTGGAAATGTCCTTAAGAATGGGGATAGACTGTGTAGTTTCCACAATACTGCTTTGGCCACAGTCTTGCAGCCAGATCCAAAAGAGTGCAAATTATTTTCACAGGAACAGAGGTTTATTGTGTGCTGTGCAAATCTATAGTCCCCCTTCTTCACTTGCAGCAAGCTAAACTTACATCCAAGAACAAATGATCATGCAACCAAGTTCATGGAAAAAATTATTGACATTGGAGGAAGGGATCTCTATTAGCATGTTACATTTCCCAAGTGAATTATATTGTCTGTTCTACCATGTGCTGTGTTCCACATTAGCAGCTTTGAAGGTTGCAGGGTATGCTTGAGCCTCTTCTTTAGTGATAATGACTGACATAATTGAATGCAGAGAATCTCAACTAAAGCCTGCTGGGGTCAGTGAAAAGGTCCTTACTCACCGGTTTTGATGATACCCTTGTTTTCTGTTCAGACCAAACACTTCCTGAAGTAGGAACTGAGTTTATGAGAAAGTGTCCAGCACTTCATGCTGAATATAGGTGTGAGTTTGGAGTCCTTTCCCTGGGAGGTGGAGATATGTGGATATTGCAAAGAGAAGTGTTCACCTGTGTACACAACGTGGGAAGGCTGGAGAAGCATGTGGCTGAGCATAAAAATGAAGGATAAAGTGCTTTCCTTGCGCTGATGAGAGCAAACACATAGACAGAGAAATGCACACAGACAGAATGAGCCCTTTCATGCAGGGAGTGATGATTTACTGATGTGCTGACTGCATACCAAGTGCAGCTGTGACAGGAGCAAGGCTCTGCCCCACGGGAGGCTGGGGGCAGACACCCAAACACCTCGAGTCCTGTTTTCTTCCTCACACCCATACTGTTCCACTGACTGCATGAATTTACTGCTGACCTATACCAGTATGAGTGTTACAATTTAAGCCCCTTCTCATCTTCGCTTCCCTCTGTTTCCAAAGTGGTGTAAAAGGCAGTCAGTTGATACTAGTAGTTTGCATAGGGAGTGCTGGGCTGTCAGCGTAATGGGGAGTGCTTTTCTCAGGTGTTAATAACTTTGGTGGCCGAGATATGGACCTATTTCTTTAGTACTGATGATCACTTACGTTGCTGTAGACACCACTGGGCCCCATTCTGCTGGTTATTGCAATGACTCTGAGGAAGAGGCAATCCCTTTGCCAGATCAGGGGCCTGAATCTGATTTCACATCCTCCGTGACAGGCTAAATGGGTTGAAGTCAATGGAGCCATGCAGGGTGAGAAGAGAACGGAGCATCAAGAGTGATAGATCTACCTACTTAAGGAGTTTTTATGGCTCCCAGAGCTGTGATGTTTGAATGCCTCACAAACTTAAAGGCCGCTCCTGTGAGAGGTGGAAGCACTGTTGTCTCTGCCTAACAGCTGGGGAGCTGAGATACAGCAAGATGAAGTACCTTGGCCAAGGTCACTGTGGAAATCTGTGACAGAGCAAGGTCTGCCAAACTAAACCTTGCCAGGTTTCAAGCTGGTCTGTGGACGACTGGGCCAGCTTTCCTCGTAGCATGGGGCGAATGTTCTTGCCTTCTGTCCCCCTCTGCCCCTTCTTCTCTTTCTTAAGTTGCGATGGTGGGAGCTGCCTACCTGCAGGCCACTGAAAAGGATCAGGCAAAGCCCAGCCTCTGAGATGCTCTCCTCAGCATGAGGTCGGCTGAGGTCCCCTGAGGTGCAGGCAGAGGATGGATTCCTGTTTCCCAGGAGTGTGGGAATCTGGGGTCAGCACGCCGGCAGCCTGTTCATTACCAGGGTCTGAACTGTAGCACCTTCCCCTCTCACATTTCTGTTATTTAGGGTGACTAATCATAATAACAAATTGATTAAGGTTAACTGGATAAAGTCATCTAAGTCATATTTACTGCTAAACTAACTGCCCAGGGAGGTGAATTAATGATCTTTACAGAAACCTTTTATGGTTATTTGGCCGCAAGGTGTGATCTGGTTTGATCTTTTATGCAACATAAATCAGTTTAATGGTTAAATCTGTGCAGCTAGCTGTTGAATTTAAATGAGGGCTTTTTAAATGAAGTATGATGCTTTTTCACACACAGAGGGACATTGAGCAGGTGTATATTGCAATTAAATGGGAAAACTTACAATTAGATAATGTTAAGTTTGTGACACTGGCTGACAGAAGCCCGGAGATTCATGGTGAAGGTTCATGATCAATCATTAATCCCTGCCACTGCGGAAGAAGCAAAATTGCAAATGGTTTCAGCTGAGGTCAAAGCAGTGTGGGAGAGTGATGCGGGTTGTGTAGCGGATGTCTGATATCAGCCATTCATTTCGATAGCCTTGGGTTCAAATACTCCGTTGAGTTACAGATGGAAATTATTTGATCTTGTGAGACAGCTCTCAGCCTTCTAGTATTTATGCTGTTTTGGTTAACACCCAGGAAGGTCTGGCGGAAGCCAGGGATCTGTTATAATAGGCAGCTACAAACATGTCCTGGGAGATGGCTTCAGATGGTTGCAGATTTTCCAGGATGGGAAAAAGCTAAAAAGGCACTGGTTGCTCTCCCAGCCTTCCTGCACTTTTAACACTGCTCCTAAATTGCCTGAAGTAGTCACAGCCTGTCCTCCCTCATTTAGACAGCAGCGATATCTCTCCCAAGGGCTTGCTGTTTAAATAGTGAATGCACTTTGGGAGGCAGAGGCTGACAGACCTGTGCCAAGGCACCACTGGTCAACAACCCAGATCTGAAAATGAAACCAGAGTTTCTACACAGCACTGCCTGCTGGGTCTCCCATGAGTCTTGTCTTCACCCAAGGATGGAAAAAGGGATCAACTGTTAGACAGGACAACTTAGCCAGGAGCTCCTTCCCAGGGGATTTGCTGGACTTGAGAGCAGTCTGTTAGACACACCTGTTTGCTCAGGTGTTTCCTAAAGAAAAGGAGGAGTGTTTGGGATGTTGATTGAGCACTGGGGAAAAGCTGTTTGTATTTGGGAAGGCATGGAGAGGAGTGAATGGTTCCTGTTTGATTGACTTCTGTTCTGAGTGCACCTATGTTAATGTTTTACTGGAAATATTAAAGAATAGGCAAAGAGCTGACATGAGTGGAAGTAGGTGAAAGGATTCATGAATGCTCAGAGAGGGATTGGTCCAGGCAGAATAAGACACTTCTTTCCCATCCAAGTCAAAGTGGTTAATGGGACATGGTCCTCCTAGTCTCATCTCCTTGTTGAGCAGATGGCAGTTCCTTAGTTTTTCCTGTAGAGCTCAGTCTCATTAAGTGATTTGGCCAGGTCTTCCTGCATTTTTGCACTCCCTGGTGTGACCAGGACAGGCAGCATAGTGACGTGCCCACAATATTGAGCTGGCACTTGGGTCATCCAGTTATAGCCTTAACTCTTGTGTGCTCCCCATCCATCTCCCATCATGGAAAACAGATCTAGAAATGCAGAGTTCTGGGTAAATACTGCTTTTAAGTATGAAGATGAAAATGGCTGTGTAAGAGTTAAGCCTACTTCTCATAGCTGTGCCTTAAGTTTACTGCTTGAACTAATGCAGTCTCTGTAGACGATCCAGCTGTGTGCAGGGTCAGAGCACGTCATGGTCACTTCTTGGGTTACAGTTTTTCAGAACTGCCAGCCAGTTGGTTTTGTTCCTCTCCAGTGGTTCACCTGTGCTGAAGTTGTCTCCCAGCAAAGTCAGGAATAATGTTTTAACACTTACAGTAATCATTTACATCTTCAAAATGCATTGCAAACACAATTGAAGAGTTGTCAACCAATAAAAATCAGTTTTGCCTTTTTGATTGACTTCTTATCTTAAAAACCCTACCTGAGTGCTGTAATAAATGCTGCTCATAGAACAAGAAAAGGAAAATTCCATGGATTTCTCTTTCTCTTCTTTTTCTGGTCAAAGTTGTGATTGATGAAATCTTAATTCCCTTTTTTCTTTATTAACTTGCTTGAATCACAAAACAACAAGAAAAAGAAATTAGCTACTTTCCCTCCAGCCTGGTTTTGCTGTGAATTTGCAGTATTGGAAATTGGGGCTGTTTGGATTCTAATGCTTTTACCTTTAGTTCATGACCTTTTTGTGCAGAACAAAATAGAAAGAACATCACAAAAATATATTATTTTTTTGAGCCTTAAAACAGAATGGGGGGGTTCAGGATAGGGCCTGAAACTACTTCAGACATTATCTTTTTGTATTGCATTAAAATGCAAGTTAGTGCATTAAATCTCCCACCACTTTGGTGAGGTAAGTAAATATTATGATCCTATTTAACATATGCCTCAAGCCACATAAAAAACCAAATAGAGACTTGGCGTACGTGGAAGTAAATCATTAAAACTGCAGCTCATTAAACGAAGACTGAATTCAGTCCAAAGAGAGACTGTTAGGACTGGGATTAGACTTGGTCATCAACCCATCTCCTGTCCACCAAACTGTGATGTAATGACATAGTGACATATGAAAAACTGTACTGATGACTCTGATAGCATTTCAGATGTTCACTGTCATGATTGTTTCCCTGGTTTTGTATCAAAGCTCGTCGTCTCTGCTGTGCTTGGGCTTGTTTAAAGGGTGATAACCAGCCTTAGATCTGGCTGGCTTACACTTGGAGGGGGGGCTCTTGCCTGAAGCCCTAGTATTGTATGAAGCTGGGATCTCAAAGTTTGAAAACTTGATTGACTTCAAGTTCAGTCTATATCATGGAGAGTATAGGATTTCCACCAAAGTGCATAAGGAGGCTTGAATGCACACAGAAATTTTTTAAAGCGTGAAGCAGGGCTGTTGTGGCAGGCTTGGAAAGTGGTTTTGTTTGGAAACAACCTATTTTCTTATAAAGGCAGTCTGAGGCTGGGCGGGGAATGCCGGATGCCAATTGCTTTGTTTCTTTACCACTTCACAGAGAAATTGGCTTATTTATTTTTATTAACAGGACTTTCAGGATTCTGAAAATGAACATTACAATTGCCCTGTGCCAAGCCTGCACTGGTCTATCGCGAGTCACCTTTATCTATATTTCAGGATGGAAATCAAATCAGAAATCATAGAAACTGTTTCATTTCCAGACTATTAAAGTTAGCTTGTTCATGTCATTTTGATGTGAGGTTTACATTTGAGAAACATCCAAATATGGCAGCTTAAATCTGTCAGCAGAGAGAGTGAATAGTGGTCATCTGAAATATCTGGCCCTGACAAAAATTACTCAGGGATGCATAGATCAGTCTCTGCTCTGATTATGAGACTTGATTTTCTTAATTTGATGTTTCAAGACTGATTTTAAAAATATGGTTGGCCCATTCTGCTGAAGGAGAGATGTAGTCACAAATCACCATAGCCTCACAATTTAGGAAGGTCAAATGCATCTTCTTCTTTCTGTCCCACTGCTCAAGGAGGAAACTGAGAGGAAAAGGATTGTGTGGGCACTCTCAAAACACTTGCAGAGTCTCAGCAGTTGTTGTCCAGTTAGAAGTAAAATATAGTGTTGGAGCCTGACTGTGGAACTCAAAGAAAGAGCCAGTTACTAAGCATTCAGCATTGCTCCCCATTAAAACTGCTATAAAACTCAAAGCAGATATTCTGAGGGGATGCAGGCACTGGTGAGAAGCAAAGCAAGTGAAGGTAAATCAGCTCTGCTTGCTCAAATGTCCACATCTCCATAACTCTGCCAGATATGCTACAGAAAGGGAATGGGGAAGTGATCCAAACACTTCAGGAGCTGGAAGCAGCTTGCAGCTGGAGGAAAGGAGGTCTCTGGCTGTGGCACATCTTCATTTATTGTCAAAAAAGTTTACCCACTTGACACTGCTGCTCCAAGTGCTCTGTTTTCAGTCCCGCCTGTCTGTGCTGTAACTCTCATCTTCTGCTTGTGCTGCAGGAAGGGAACAAAGCAGTTCTGCCACTTTCTCTGCTTTGCCCTTAAAAGGTGAAGACACTCCATTAGAGGCAGAGAGGAAAGGCCTGTGGTAAGGGCACTAGCATAGGACTTGGAGGATTCTGGTTTAATTCTTGCCTTTGCCACAGACTGCTTGTGTAACCCCCAGCAAGCTGGTTAATCTCCATGTCCTTTCAGTACTGCAGTTGTAGGGATAATCCTTCCCCAGCCTTTTCCTTCTTGTCTTGCATATGAGCTGCTTGGGGCAATTGTGGTCTCCCTTTCTTTTGTGTAATGCAGTAATGGGACAGCGGGCCTCCATGGGCTGTAGGAAAAATAGAACAAGAACCCAGGCTGCCCTGAGCTGATTCAGGCCTCGGACAGTTGGAATCAGAGGGTGGAGAGCTGGTGCTTGCCAGATTTGGGAGAAGTGTGCCTCATGGGTGCCTGCAGGAATGCCTCTCTGGGGAGAGCTCTTACAGTTGTGCTGAATGTCTCTGTGTTGAGTGTGCTGCACATGAGGACTCTGTGACGCTGCAGTGCCACGTCAGCCACAAGGGATAACGAGGTGCTCTGCTGATAGGAGAAACTATGTGTATGCTGGGCAAATTCCTGTGGGTCCAGATTCCAGAGCTGTTTCTAAGCAATAAAATTCTACTTGCAGTTTTTGTTTCGTTTCCCAGGCCTGGGACTTGCTTTACTTACCTGAGGTTCACAGCACATCTGTTAAGGTTCAGAGGAATGTAGAGGCTAAAATGGGATTTGTAACTCTGTAGGACAGACACCATTTGAGGTCAGCCTCATGCTGGAAGCAACACCAAGAAACAGAGTTCTTACGGTGACGCTTCCAAGCGACTTCCAAGCTGGAACCTGAAACAGTTTGCCACAAATCCCCGTGGCTGCATTTTAAATGGCCTGGTGGTGCTAGGTCAGCCTTACATGTTGTACCTGTTACGACATTGGGCGGCTGTCTGTAACTCACTGCTGAACAGTCCTGAAACAGAAGAGAGCTCTGTGGGGCAGCTGCTCCCCAAGATAAGGCAGAGCACAGAAGGTAGGAGAAAACAAATAACAACAGAAAGAGATGGCCACTGGCCAGGTTTGATGATACAATTTTTAGGAAGTTGTGAGTGTGTAGAGAAGATTTCTGTTTTCCCTGACATGCTAATGATTCTTGTGGCTCCAAAGTATTTGAGTGGAGAGGCAGCATGAGAACCTCTATTCAGTTCTGCAGGAATAAATGGCAAGCTTGTATTGCTGTGGGATAGCCCCAGCCCTCCTTTGCCGGGGAATCTGAGTAACAAACCAGAAGTGGCCCAAGCATGTGTTGTGAGCCTGCAGACCCAGCCCTGCTGAAAAGCTCTTGAGCGCGTTTTGAGTAACCTCAGAAGGGTTTGTGTGTTTGATTCGGATCTGGCATTACTTCTGTCACAGCCTCGATTGGCAACGTCCCTGCAGTGACTGGGGCCCGAGCAGCGTGATTTACAAGGGAAGTTGCTATGTTAAATAAAAGTTACATAAGGAATAATTTACCCCCAGCTGTGCACAATAATGCTGCTGTAATGCCGTCAAGACACTGTACTGACTTCAGAAACCGCCCGTGTGAAGTTTGAGTATCTTGTTATTCTCCCCAGGCCTCACGGAGGGGCTTGGAGCCGCAGCTGTGCTCCTCCGCTGCCCGTCCTCCCCTCGCAGGCAGCTGCAGCACGGGAGGCACGGGCACGCAGCCCTTGCAGCACGGGGCCCTGCGCCTCCCAGCACAAGCCATCCCCCACGCAGGGTGGTGCGGTTTGGTAGGGGGAATTACCCCCATCGCTCCACACTTCTGGCTGGCTGGGTGCAAGTCAGCTCCAGCCCGGAGGCTGCAACCGGAGCCTTGGCTTGACACAGAGCTAAGTGCCTCCTCGGGACTTATTAACAAACTCCCCTTTGATGCTCTCTGAAATACAGATTCTGTGGCTCCTGGTCTGCATCCAGGGAGCCCAGGGTGTGGGTAGACGTGGTAAGAGCGCGCACACCTGACCTGCAGGCGTGATCGGCAGCGTGCCAGAGCAGAGGCCTTGTGGGCCTGAAGGGCAGCTCTGCCGCCGGGCTCGCCGGATCCTGACATCGGCTGCTGCAAGTCCCGCAAATGGCTCGGAGCATGAGCTGGGAGCGTGAGCCCCGTGCGGGAGCTGCTGAGCCTGGAGCAGTTTACAGCAGGCCCTTGTGCTGTTCCCTTCCTTGGGCCCCTTGGACTGTTTGCGTGCTCATGACCCCCAGACCCTCTCCAGTGGGACTGCAAGCTATAACGTTTCAAGTGAGAGAAGGATGACGGGGGGATAAAGAGAAGCGAGGGAAAGGCACCTAATACGATTTCAGAGAGCCCTCTGGCAGTCTGTCCGTGGGAGGCTGCCATGTATAATAAGGAAGCGATTTGTCTGGGAATGATTCAGCATGTAAAATTCTCCCTCCCTGACCTCTTTCTAAGTCCCCAGCATGGGATTGCGGGAGGTTTCCAGCAGAGGAGAGCTGATAAGGCGCAATAGTTTTCATATGCTTGGAAGAGAGGTCCAAGTGTCCATGCTGAGGCAGCATTCTCACTGCCATGTGGGGCTGTGTGGAACCCACATTTCACCTTTGCTCCATGGAAGGAGGTGAATTTTTTCTTGCTTAGAGACTCATTAACCATCAGGGAACTTTCCTTCCCAGCCAGCCCTTGGGGTTGTGCTTCCCACAGCCTCTCCCTGTGCCCTGGGGACCATGGTGAGCAAAACCCCACCAGCAGCTGCAGAACTCCTTCCGTGCTGATTTTCACGGGGCTGCCTCCACACTCTGAGCTGGCCCACTGGTATTTCCCTGAGGATTCCTTCCCTTTTGTGGGGGACCACAAGGAGGGCTGGAGGCTGGAGCAGCTGCCCTGTGGGATCCTGGTACTGAGGGCTGGTTTTCAGCAGAGGAAATTTCTGTGAATTTTCTGGAGCTTGCTCTAGACGTGAGGGTTGAGACATTTTTGCTTCTCAGGTGCTCTGGGAGTTCCTCCTGTCCAGCACTATAAGCCTGACTTGCACAAATGATTACAAAACTGCTGTTTCTTGGCATTTGGATTTTATAGGTTGTCAGGCCCTCCCATCCAGTGTGGGAGGGGAAGAGGAGAGGCAGCAACAAAGTAAACTCAGTGGCCCTGAGTTTGCAAATGCCAACTTTTAATGTAGTAGCCACCTGTGTGTGCTTCTCTGCCCCTAATATGCACCCTGACATATTTGCAAGCTTCTTTCATCGAAATCTTTATTATCTCTTGAGGTGGGATCTTCTTTTGCTGCTTGCTTTCTGCAGTAATTTATACTAATTCAAAAAAGGTATGGAGTGTGAGCAGATCAAAATGGGCAGCCTGAGGGGGCTGCAGGTCCCTGCCTGCTGCCACTGTCATGTGGGGAAGCAGCAGCTGTGCTTCTGAGTAGTTCCCTTCCAGAGCAGTGCAGCTGTCTCCAGACCTAGCATTGCTCCTTTCCTTTTCATTAGCTGAACGTAGAGATGGCCAAGATTCCTGACCCTACAAGTTCTGGGCAGTCTAAATTCTCCATGTGGCTGAAGGCCATGAAATACATACGGCATGCCTTGGGGAGCTGGAGGGGGAACTGAGCCTGATTCAGAGATGGGAGAAGAGACAAGATCTGCAAAGGTGCAACCGTTCCGCTGCGGGACGAGGCTGGACTGGGCACGCAAAGGGGTTTCAGGGTGAGAAATGAATGACGATCAGCTCACTTCACCTGCAGCGGTGACTTATGCTCATACCTGCTGCGCTGCTGGCAGTGTAACCGGCTCAGCCTGGGAGCTGGGTTTGAAGTAGTTCTGAGTGTGCAGCTCAGAAGCTGCCTGTGGGCACCACAGGCTTAGTGAATTCACAGGGTGCAAGGCCAAGGTGAATGAGGCACCCAGTGTTAGCCCACAGCAAGACTGATGCTCAGCAGTGAAGGAGATGTCAGAAGTTCAAACCGGTACTTAGGGTTTATGAATTCACCTTCTGAATGCATGGCTCTCCTGGTCCTTCAGAGATACCAGCATGGATGGAAGTGAAATAACTCTGTTCTCTGTTATTAGGTGATATCTATTAGCAGACAGCTCATTTTCTGTTGTGTTCCTGGTGGGGACATTTTGGCCAGAAGCAGTTTCCAATCTGGCAAGCAAAGCAAAAGTATTACAGGAAGGGAAAGAAGTCCAGATCCATGGAGGAAATATTTTTATTCTCTTTTTCTTGCTGGTTTGAAAATAGCCCCTAAGCAGGATATGTCAGCCAGGAACTGAATTGTTTCAAGTTCCCTCTTCATATGTATCAGTAACAAGTCCACTCTGCACTTCTGTCTCTTTTCTGATTTTGGTGGGAATTTTAGGAAAATCTGCCCGGATTTGGATGCCTACTCGAGCTGTGCATCTGCCAGGTGTGACACTGGTAAAAATTGGCTGCTTTGTGGGGTGTCTGCATGAATAAATGGTTCTTTGTGAATGTCTTCTCCCAGCTCCTGATATCCAGGAATTGGCTCTGAAATGGGTAGCATTTTGCAAAAGCTTTTGCCTCTCTGTATCTACGGTTTGCCATCACAAAGCTGGATAGACTTGTTACCAGTATGAATGCCCAGTCCCAGCTCTGTGTTTTGTACTTTCTCCCCATAGCTGCCAGTACAAATGTACTGCAGTCTGTCACAGCCAGGAGCAGAGGAAAACCAGGGAGTGTGGAGGAAATTTGGCGACTGTTTGTCAGTCATCATCTTCCTTGCTCCGCTGTTCACTTTTGCTGTGTAGAACAAATCACATAACCTTTCTGTGTCTCAGTTCCTTCCCGTATAATGAGGACAAATATTAATTTGTCTCCTAGTGACAGAGGTTGCGTTCATACTCACAAAGTGCTTTGGTAATCACAGGTACTCCGTCAGTGCCGTGTATTGTGATCCAGCCATCTGAATGATCAGTGTTTCCTGACATCTGGCCACATGGAGCTGGGTCTGTGTGGTACTGCATGGCCAGCTTCCTGCCGTGCCCATGTGCTGAGTGTGTGACAACCAAGAAACGGTGGGTCTGGATGTGGCACCTGGATCTGTGCTGCTACGTTTTAGCCTGGTGCATTGGTAGCCCATGGAGCTGTTGCAGCAAGGACAGTGTGTAGCTCCACGGGGAGAAAAGAGGATGTACAGGTCCCTCTTTCTCTCCGCGTCACCCAGCCCCAAACTTTTGTCATCACCTGCTCTATGAGCCCCTGTGAATTCTCTGGTGATTCATGGCTTGTGATGGGATGGTCAGCAAACCCATCTGCTCAGGCTCTGTGATCCTGCACCTTGGCATGGTGGGGGGCTTGCTCAGTGGTAATTAACAATGTGCACTTCATTAGCATTTTCACCATGACTTTTCTGAGCAGTCTGTAAGCGTCACACCAGTGCTTTCTTCATTACCTTTTCCCACTTCACTGTTGAATTAATTCTTTCTGACCTCTTCCCAGAGGAGCTACTACTTACTCACTGATATATAAGGACTTCTTATAGCCTGGCTTTTTCTGATTTTCGTACCTGGGACATTGTTTCCTATTCTGCCCTGCCTTCCCTAGACATTTAACACTTTGCATTTCTTTTATAGTCCCTGTCTGATATTTTCTCTCTGCATTTTGTCATCCCAGTCTTCTTTTTTAGCTTCCCCAGTCTCACTCTTTTATACAGGACAATGGAGTTTTGAGTATTCTTAAATCATCCTGTAAAGCTCAGCAGCAGCATCCTAGGTGCTGTCTAAAAATTATTCCCAGAAGCCTTTCATTCTTCTCTTTAAATACAGGTTTTGGTCCTTTTCTGTAGAACACGGTTGCGGTGCTGCAGATGCTGTTGGTTGCATTTCTGTTGAGAAGCCCAGGACTCTTCCACATGGACAGCTGTGCAACCACAAGGCAAATACTTTATTTTAATTCCTCTAAGAAACTTACAGAAGGTAATCTTCACAAGAACCCCAGGAACTGGGGTCTTGCACAGATAGGAAAGCTGGCACACAGATGCTTAACCAGGGTCACAGGAGGAAATCAAAAGCAGAACTGGGGTTGGGATTTTTGCACTGCTGCCCCTAGACATGTTGTTGGAATGTCTTCAACAGGTTTTCTGCTGCCTCAGCACATGCACACCACCTACCCTCTACCACATGCAATGAAAACTGCTACCAGGCATGGACAGCTGGCAAACTTTGAGCAGTAGGACTGAGGTGCAGCTTTGGGAGAAGCATGGATTTATGATGACCTGGTACACATTATGATACATGACACATAGGATACATTTTGTGAAATGTCCCTTAGTTGACTAAAAAAAATCAATTACTTGTATCCAAGATCCCTGCTTGAAAGGATTTCTGTCTATAAATGGCCAAACAGCATAAAAGTTAATTGCTCTAATGTAGCAAGCCATTTGCCCTCACAACCCATTGTTGATCTGAAGAATAGTGGCTTTGCAGGGATTGGGAAATCGGTATGGGTCATTTTTAGCACTGACTTGTCAGGCTGTTTGCAAACTTGTCTCGATGGGTTTTCCTGGGCTTTGCATCTCTGGCAACACCACCCCAGTGCAGGAGCAAACCAGGACTGGCTCTGCCCTTGGCTGCAGGCAGTGAGTTGCGCTCCCTCCCCGACAATGCTCTTCTTCTCTTTTCTCTGCTGCACAGGGTATGTTGGGGGTATCTCGAGTGCCGCAGTGCTGTGGCTGAACAGTCATTCCTTCTTGTTCCAGACGAGACTTGGGACTTGGGCTAGCCTGCTTTAGGTCACCTTGGCTCGATCTGATCGTTACTGCAGTGTGTTGCTCTGACCTATCTGTGCACCAGTGGTCCCAAGCTGCTGGTTTGTACACAAGAAGCTGGGATGCTGCTGGTTGCCGAATATTGTCTTTTGAATCTTGCTGCAGAGCGAGCAAACCAGAGTATTGATTATCTGATCACATGGCACGTGGATTATCACTTTTTAGTCATAAATAAAACAAAGCAGAAAAAACTGAGATGTGATTTAGAACACGAACACACAGCTGGTCTGGTTGCTCAGGCTTTGCAGCTCAGGCCAGTACCTACAGAACATAAGGGGTTAGTTATTCTTGCAGTAGCATGATTAGGTGCTAGGAACACTAATGATCCAAAAAGCTCAGTTTTAGCTTACGTGAGAATTGTATCCAACTTTTTCATGCCTGTTAACTTTGCAGGCAGCAGAGTTCCTACAGGAGCCAGAGATCCAGGCAACTAGATGAAAACTCACTGCAAATGCACGTAGTGTCTGACTAGACCTGTGGTCTGTGGTGGGGAGTTAGACAAGGTGAGACTGTAAAAGGCTGTAATTGTACACAGGAGATGGCTGTGATTGCTTTGAATGTGGAGCCATTGTCAGGAACACAGAGGGAAAAGCACTGCCTATTTGAGCACTCTTATCTCAAACTTCTGGCTAAGTGAAGTCAGGAAATGATTGGGGGTTGCTGTTGTTGTCTGTGCATTTTCACCCCTGGGGTTTGAAGAAACTTGGGATTTTGTGCTGCCTTTGGCATGGCTTTGCTACCCTTTGCCAAGTTTCATTAATCAGCAGCCAGGGGTTACATGAAGGGTATAGTGTCTACCCCATGAGAATTCAAAGACCACAAGGAGAGGTTTCAGTAACGTTTGTTTAAAGACACCTCAAGGTTTTTTAATTATTTTTGGCTCCTGAAACATAACTGCCATCCTTTAACTCTTATCAATGGCATTAGAGCTTCACGTAGTAACAACATGCTGGGATCCATGAGAGTGTCAGACTGGCTTGCTGTTACATGAAAAATGTCACATCTTGCAGCATCCCAGCTCTTGATTTTTGTCTGGTTTTTAGCACTTTGGAATTTGATGCCGTCATATTATCAAAGGGAAAAATGTCTCAAATTAGAGCCTGCTTTAAACAGATGCTTTGCAGTCTCAGATAAGTACAATTTGTAGACATAACTCAGAGGAATTTAAATGTTGAAGGCAGCTACACTCAACAAATTGCTGGGATCCACCTAAACTGCTAAATTTTTACTCCAGCTTCCCATTACCCTGTGAGGAGATTTTTTCCTTCTGAGGCATTCCCCTCGATTTGCTCTTATCCCTGAGACTCTGGTGTCTTCTGTGCTGAACAGCACCACTATCCCCTTGTCTTTGAGTCTCTTAGGCATCGCTGTTCCCAGTTGTGTGACGGTGTTGCACTTCATACGTCGCTCTGTGTGGACAGAAAGCCTTATGGCACGTTAAATGAAACAATATGTAGAGCGTGGGCTAAACTCTGGGATATTTTTAGTCTTTGTTGGCCTTGTCATGGCCCTTGCTGTATTTCTCTGGGAAACAGTTGCTGAGTAGCATCATTTAGCTTGTCCCACATAACTCCAGGCTCTTGGAAAGCCAGTTTCCTGCCAGGCTTGAGACTTCTGGGACGGCTGTTTTCCCAGTGGGAATGTGCCCATTTTAGCTTATAAGACCTCATGCCTTATTAATGTTTTGATGAGTGTTTGGGGTGGAAAGGCAATCTCAGAATTAAGTGTTGTATTTGGGGGGAGTAAACCCCCAAGGTCATGAGTTTGAACCGTGGCCAGGTTACGTGTAGCCAACATCTGTATCTCCAGGCTCCTTCTGCAGAGCAATTGGATCACTGGATCACTGCTATTGATGGTTCCTGATGCACAGATATTCTCCTGGAAAGGGACAAGAAGCATTCCTGTGACTGGCAAATGAAAATGCTACCGTTGGGTGGAGGACAGGGAGCCAAATCAATGCCTCCATGGAGGAGTCGCCTTAGTGCCACGATGGCTGACTGGGCTAGGCTGTCAGCTTGGCGATGGGCAGCGTTCAGCTCCACATGCAAGGCTGTACAGGGAGAAAGCCATGTCCTGGCTGGGGGTGTGGGACAGAGTCTGTTGTGAGGGGATGTCAGGAGATGTGGAAGAGGGATGTTGTAAGGCCAGGATGGGATTACAGAGGACATTGGAGAGCTGGGGTTATGGGGTGACTGAACAGGGAAGCCAACCTGACCTGGATCCTCTGGCAGGATTAGCATTGCTGTTTCCAAAACAGCTTGTGTGAAATGCTGGGGTACAAAATGAGGGTAGATGAACCTGGGGCCAGAGATGTGGCCCCACTGTTTGCCCGGCCTTGTCTGTCAGGGCCCATATTTCACGGCAGAATAGGCAGAAGGGCAGATAAGCCTGTGCTGCCTCCAGCTCTGTGCAAAACCCCCTCCTTTAGCTCAAACCTGAGGCTGATGGCTGTGCACCGAGATCTCTGGCTCTAAGCTGTTGTGCTTAAGTGCAGACACATGTTCTGCTCTGCCCATTGCTTCAAGCAATGGAAACCTCTAGCAAATGGTTGAGGCAGACATCTGGGGATGGTGATGTTTTAAACTGCTGTAACATGATTTGCTAGGGCTCGTCTGTTTTTTGAACCTACAGTATTTTCACCTTTGAAATCTCCTCTTTCTTACCCTGAGCACTAAAAGCTTCTTTTTTTTTTTTCTTTTCTTTTTTTTTTTTGGTGTAATGAGAATTTTGTGTAACAACATGGCTCCAGGAACTGCAGCTTTATGAAGAAGAGGAAGTTATGAGAGATCGTATAAAATCATGTTCTATTATATTACATAAAAATTAAATAATACCATACTTCAGAGACAGAGGAGCACTTTTATTAGCTGAGAAAACACACATGAAATTTGAGTTTTACATGCAACAGCACACAAGGTGGGTAGCAGGACTGGGAGCAGAACAGACTTCTTCCCTGTCTTAACACAGAGAGGGGAAAAAGAGAGCAGCTGAAGATCCTGAACGTGGAATTCTTCCTCTGCTGGGCAAAGAATTACATTAAGAATTAGAGCAATTTATTTTGTGCAGTCATTATACTTGCTTAGCAAAAGAAGACCTTTATATCTGCTAGTTTAAAACTAATTGTCCAGTTTTAAAATTGCTAAGAATCCAAGGAGTGAATTTAAGACAGAGTTTTTTGAAGAAAACACTGCTAGTCCCAAATTGAACCAAGACTTAGATTAATCACAGTCTTCTGTGCAATAGAAGGCATTTGAGAATCCATCTAGTTCATGGGAAAGTGATCTTGGAAGAGCAACAAATAAATGCTGTGACCTTTTGACTCTGCTAGCCCTGGAGCTGTGGTAAGTTTGCAGTCAGGCACTTGGTTCCAGACAGGAATTTTCATTGCTGCAGTGAAGTAAATCACCATGAGAAGGAGGCCTCTTTGGCCTTGTCTGCATGGAGATATTTTCAGAGCTCCAATTCTCTGTGGGTGCCCCCTCCATCAGTGACAGTGTAAATGGGAGCTGAATGGTAGACCTGCTCAGGAGGCCTGAAATACTGGCATCTTAAACCGCCCTAGTTAAGGCAATACCAGAAATGCCAGCCTTATCTCTGCTGTGGTCTGCAGTGGCAGTTTTGGCTAAATCCCATCGGTATGGGTTGGACTTAGCCCCAGGGCAGATTTAGTGAGGGAATACAGGGTGATGTAGTGCCTTGAGATGGCATCATATTGATGTGGCATATGTAGGACACATTTAGTTTGCCATTCCTATGCACATCTCTTTAGCAGTTCAAAGAAGATGAATTAATGGTGGGAAATAAAATAAGTTTTGGAAAAATCAATGGTTTTCATTATTATTAATTCAATGATCCTTAGAAACAAATAGTTTTTAAACCTTATGTTTGGGAAAGGTAATTTCTCTGTAATTAATTTGACTGATTTTTGTTTGTTTGTCTTGCTTCTGTAGCCAGGCAGAGCTGTGTCTTCCTCAGCCTCAGTTCACATTTCAGCCTTTCCTGGAGCTATGTCCTCTCCAGAGCTTGTGTTCATGACATTTGTAAGAACTTACTTATCCCAGAAGCCTCCACTCTGCTCTGGATTAAAGCTGGTCCGTGAGTTCCAAAGTTAGTAGGAAGAAGAGAAAGTCATACTGCACGTTTGGTCTCATTTCCTTAGGAACCAGGAACAGCACTCATTTTTGTGTAACTATAGAAACCAGTGCTTTAAAGAAATGACCAGCCAGTGCAAGATTTGGGATAAAATTGAGCATTGACAATGATGGTTTCTCCTGATGGGTCATCATGCACAACGGAATAAAAGGCTTGATTACCACTGAGACTGCTTGGGGAGACAGTCCAACCAGGCTGGATGTTGTTTTGTTCTGCTCGATTGCCACCTTTTCCGTGAGAGCTCAGCGTGACACACCTGGGTTGTCACGTGAGGAGAGAAAGAGGAGTTTGTGCTCTGTGCAGTCGTTACCAGGTTGTCCAAGGAGGATATGAGGAATATGGCTTTTCTCATCATTGTAGCTCCTGTTGGGGAACCTTCTGCACCAACAGGCCCTGTCAGTTACTCACTGATACAGCTCCATGAACAGGCATCTGTAGTGAATGCTCTCTGTCTTTGTAGGCTGTGTGGGCTCTGTCCCTACCCTCAGTACATGCTGAGATCCATTAAAATGAGTCCTTTTCCTCTAATGTTGGCAAAACTGGTGCTCTTACAAGGAGTCTCTCATCACAGTCATGCCTAAAAGTGTATTATGGAACAGTTCCTAGGACTCAGCTTCAGAGTAGTAGAAACCTCTGGAAAAGTACCACAGCCTTTGCTGTTGGCTGTAGAAACCTCTTCTTCCTCAGTATATGTGCTCAATCTCAACCTGTGAAATGCTGGAGAAACAACACCTATAAACTCAGTTCTCTGAAACACTTCCTTTTCCTCTTTTCTTCCTCTCCCATCTGCTCTTTTCTTGCACTTCTGTGCTTTTGGTGATGGTAAAGACCCCCCATATTCATTCTGTGGATTTTCTTCCCCTCAGGGAGCCGGTGAAAAGTACAAATGGCATTTGATGTAAATCAGAGTAAGATTCTGCCGGGTTCCCCCTGCCCCCCTTTCCATGCTCTAGGCATTAGTGTAATGAAGGAGAAGACGATGATTGTTACTTAATTTACGTTCTTTAAGGCAGATGCCTTTGACCTGTGTGGGGTGGGAAAAGACTGGTCAGTAGGCAATGTGTGAATGTCTGAATCTGGACTGAGGCTGATTTTTCATGTATTTAGGCAAAGACAGGAATGTACCTCCTGCCTTCCTTCTGCAGATCATCCTCACCTGCCATACCCTCCCTTGTCGCCTCTTTGTGAGCAGTGATTCATGGGCTCACCAAGAACACGGCAGCTGCAGATGATGCAGGTTCCAGGAATGGTGACGACAACTGCAGCGCTGTTCCACCACCAGCTGAGAGACGCTCCCGTAACTGGCCAGAGCAATCACTCAATAAAAGGAGAGATCCTTTGGCTGAGAGCTGTGCCAAGGATTTTCTTGTACTATGCACAAAAAAGCCAAACTCGAAGAGCTAGGTTGGCTTGACCTGTCCATGTGCACAGGGGAGTAGAGTCTAGTCCCCCACTGTGTTGACCACAATATTTCCTCCTACACCGACTCATTTCACCATGACAGAGTGAAGGGAAGCAACAAGCTTGGTTTTGCTCTTTGTTTTCCCTGTAGGGTGGCTGCACACAGCCTGATGTTTAATGTTTCTTGCAGTGAAGTGGATACAGCTTTTCTCTGGCAGGACTGAGGGAACTGGAACTGTCTGTGCCACAATTTGTTCCCTGGATTCTGCTCACTGGGAAGGCTGCTGCCAGCCTTTATCAGAGCACATGATATCTTACAATCAAGATCACAATTAGGATTTTTTTCAAAGTCAAAAATGGCCCTCCAATGATGTAAAATTTTTCATCCTTGGTCCTACTGTGATGGGTGCATTGTAGTTCTTCTGCTCCCCCCAGCACATCTTCCTTTTCGTAGACGAACATCCACCAATTAATTCATTTACCATGTTTTCTGTCTTTTAAAAACTCCTTAAATTTCCGTCACTGGGAAAACATTTAATTGCCTTAAGCCTGCAATATGAGTTTGAGTCCAGTTTGTTGAGGCTTTGAGGCCAGACAACTTTATTAACAACAGTGGCTTGCTTTGCAGATAAATCCTCTTTTTCAGAGAACATCTTTCCTAAAGAGTTTCACAGCTGATTATGGACACAAATAACTCATCAGAAAAAGTTAGTGATACTCAGTGCTTGGCAAGCCCTGAGTTATTATCCAGTTAATGCTGTGGCACTGTGCATTTCCAGCTGTGTTGCAGTGGCACGCAGACCTCAGCAGCTGTTGCAGAGCTCATCAAATGGCTGTTGAGCATCATCCCTGATTTGTCATAAACCTAAAGGTTTCTCTGGGGAATGAATGTTATCGCCTGCCACAGCCTGGCTACGCTACAGTGATGTTCCAGCACTGTTGTTATCATACGTACACTGCTTGTTTGAATTCCTTCCCTCTTCCCTTTGCTTTCATTATTTTTCCTGTTTGTTGGGATAGTTGGGATCAGATTATTCATAGCCTTATGCTTCTAACTGACTTGTCTGAAAATGCAGTCTGGTATATGCTTATGGCTACCTGGCTTCATGTCTTCCTAACCAGCTGAGTTTATATTTTAAACAATATTTAGATGCTTAATAAAGAGGCACAGAACATTTTGTGAACTGCTCAGATACATTGTCCTTAAAAAGAAGAATGGAGTTTTAGGTGGAAGTTATGGTATGGACAAAAGCTATGTTTTATGTAGGATTTTAATGTTTGCGCTTATTCTGAATAGGATGAAACACAGAAAATTTCAAAACTGGAAAGGAAATTCTGAGGTGAGGGAGAGAGGAAGCTTTGTATGGGGTTCACAGAAATGCTTTGTTTTAAGAAATGTTTATCTTCAGAGGCATAATACAGAACATGCGGAAGCCGAACCTTATTTCGGAATGTTTTATGCTTGTCAAAGCTTTTCCATGTCTGATTTTCCCCTTTTCATAACTTTCCCAGTTTTCTTCCTTTTTTTTTGCCTTTCAGACACAATTTTAGCAGAACTGATATGATACCACGAATTGTTTTGGCTCAAGGAAAAAATTTCCAAAGATTTTCTGAGCACTTCAGCCTTGCTGCTGCTGGAAACCCTATTTCAGTACTCATGTGCTTCCTAGAGACTTGAAAAATCCATCCTATTGTCTGCTGCAAAAGGTGTTTTACAAATGCAAGAGATCACAGTTAAGTTTCTGATCCTGGTGGCCAGATTGCTTAAACTCTCTGTGTTTCACAAATTTTGTGATATTATGTGAACAATCTTAAAGTTGTTTTTCTTTTTGGCTTCTATGATGATTGTCTCTGCAGGGTCTGAATTATTGCAGTACCAAGTTTCAGAGCCCAGCTTTTTAACTTAACCAGCACCCCCTCAGTCTTTTAGTTTGGAAACACCTTGTTCAAGTCTCTGCTAAGTGGCCCTTATGTATATATGGAAACCTTATTGAAAGAGATGGAAGTCACTCCTGGCCAAATCCTTTAGTCTCTGAGAAACACCTTGACAACAGTATTTTCCTCAAGTTGCACTGTAATTGCAACAAATTTGCAATGGTCACTTCCAGGGACACCCAAGTACTAGTGACAGGTGAAAATATTTGTGTGTTTTCACAGAGAATTGTTAATTTCGTGACTGTACTTCTTGCTAAAGATGCCATGATTGGGCTGTGAGCGTCCCTGTGATTGCTCTATAAATAGCCTGGATGGACAGAGCCCAAACAGAGCACTTAGGCAGTAAGGACTTTTCTGTTGGGCCTGCTGGGCTTGTGCAGGTTGTCATTGTCACTGTCACAAACAGGCTGCAAAAAATATTTTCAGCTGCTTGAGATAAAATGGGCAGAGGTGGAGACTTTGTGTTGGCTCGAAACATTGAGATGCTTTCAGGCCAGAAATGTTCTTTCTGCTGCCAGCCCCCTGAAGACTTCTTTGGCCTGAAGGCTCGTGTGTTACAGCTTATATATTAGTCCAATAAAAGATACACACGATCTGCCTTGCTATCAGTCTGTCTCCTAAAAACTGTTGCTGCAGCTAATGGTGGCTCATATTTGATTTCTATCCAGGGTATTTTAAGGCTGCAAAACCATCCAGCAGGATAGGTGCCTGTCTCAGTGCTGTCCTCTGCCTGTTATTATGTATGTTTGTATTAATGACGAGATGTCCTGCAGCATCAGTTGATTTAAATATTGAAAACAAATGTTCTTCTATTTCTCTGCCTTGGGGCTAGGAGTGATTATTCCAGCCTCTTCAGTGTACAGGAATCTGCATCTGTTGATGTCTCTATTCTGCTGGGAGCCCAACATATGAATTCAGTTTGCAAATTCATCTGAGAAATGCTGAAATTGGCACCTAGTTCTGCAGGTACTTATACCAGTACTATCCAGTGGTCTAAATACCGCTTTGCTTTAGAAATGCAGTTTTTTTAGACTTGTCCACTTGGGTCAACATCCTTCTGTCTCTTTATTGTTTACATCTTGATGTTTCAGTATCACCAGGATACATTATTATGACCCTGGGATGCAAACAGTCCACTGCTGATGTTTTTTTTTAGTAACTTGGCATCGTTATGTAAAGCAAAGCAGACTCTTGAAATTGGGACATACTGCAATTCACAATTGGACAATGAAAAGTATTTGTGGTACAGAATATTTTGCACATTTGAAATCTCTGTTGTATCAATCTTAATCAGAAAAGAGCGCCTGGAGCAAAAAAAAAAAAGCTGTTTAATGTTTCTGATAAAAGTAGCATTTGCAAAAAAATACATTTAGAAATGGTATAAGAGTTTCACACAGTAGCCTTAACAATGTTGATAGTGTTGTTTATAAATATGTGGTTAGGGAGGTATAAAATTGTAGATCATTGACTTGCTAAGCTATAATACCATTTTCTGAGCTATTTAGGTGTGTCGGCTGAATGAATGTTCAGAATCCATGCAGCACATGTAGTAAAAATTTGCATGAAGACCATATTGATTTCAGGTGCAGGGAAAGCATTTCAATGCAGAATAGATGAGCTGCTGGATTTATCTGTATTCTAAGTAGTGAAAATGCAGAATTTGCCCAAGGGACCCCTTCTAGTCCTAATGTGAACTGGTGCAAGGCAGCAGGAGGCGTCACATACGAGATGTATCGAACGACTGCAAGCTGCAGCTCTTGGGTTCAGTTCCTGGCCTCTCCTGTGTGTGCCAACAAGGCATTCTGTGATGGATTCCATCAAATGGCCTCATTTCTAGCCCTTGACACAAGGGAAAGCTGCTCCCACAACTACATTCAGGGAGGTAAAAGTGGATGTTACTCTTCGGTCTGCTCATGACATGAGTGTAGTACTGAGTCACCAGCGCTTTTTGGCTGCATGCTGGTTTTAGCATTTGGGGGCTGCAGAGTTGGGATACCAGCAGCAGCAGAGCAGTGGGTCAAGGGAGAACCTACATCCCTAGTGAGTGGGCAGTGAAGAAGGCTGGCAGAAAACAAGAAAGCATGGGGCACGTTGCTATTAGTTGCAGAGAAATAACAGGAATTTCACAAAACTGATGCTTATGTGGTGATGTGCCATTTGTGATGAATTGCCTCAAGTTGTCAAGATAACTTTGAACATTTTGTTTCTTCATGCCGATGTCGAGATCTTTTTGTGTCCTCAGTCTGGAGCTCATTAAGTGTATGACGCATGGAAAACTCTGTTTGCCTCTTAATAATGTAATACTGGGGAAAACAAACTTTTAGCCCCATTTTCTGATGGACACCTTTTGCATTCCAACTTCACTCTATTTCATATATGTGCACTCAGACATTTGTACGTGTGTCTTGCTGTGTCTGAGTGTGGATTTAAAAGTTGCTCTATGCAGAAATCTCACCTGGTCATCGAGAACAAAATACTTAAGCACAGAGCTCTGTCCACCTGAGATGGCCTGAGATGGAAACACCTCCTTACTGCCAGTATTACAGACAGGTATTTCTCCAGAGGGAGATATTGAAGGATGCAGTGCATTTAGGAGTTTGTTGTTGCCTTGCTTCAAAGTGAGGAGAGAATCAATAATTTGTTAGGCTGTGAGCTGACGTCTTGTCTGAGTGCCAGCTCTGGTGTCCTGCAGAATAAGCTGCCAAAGTGTCTGAGGGAGCAAAGCGGGATGTAAATTCCACAAGTCATTTTCCTGAAACTCTTACATGGGAAACCTTTAGAAGCCTCTCAGTAAGGACAAAATCCTTCCAGGCTTAATGCTTGTTTGAGCAAAATTCCTTCTGAGGTCAGTAGACCTAATCCCGAAGTCTTATCGGTTGTTTACCTTGATGGGATTTGAGTGTGTGTGGGGGGAACAGAGGGTCTTGGGACAGAGGGTGTGCTGGAAATGCTTTCCTGGGAGGCTGGAAGAAGCCTGCCAGGCTCTGCAGAAATGTCTGCATATGTGAAAGGAAGGCTTGCTTCAGTAAAAATCGCATTGGTTTCCCACTTTGTCAGCACTGGTAGAAAGAGCAGGTGAGGATCCCTCTTTTCTCTGAGGATCCCTCTTTTCTCTGGAGGCTCTTTGGTGCCTGTGGGTGGCCCAGCCCCATCTCTCAGGGACAGTGCATCTCAAAATTCCATATGTATGCTTCTGAAGTGGTTTGCATCTCAGACTTTCTTTTGCATCCTAGAGGAAAAAGCCCCCCAGGCTGGCAACCCCTCATATCTTCTCAATTGTAACACAATCCATCAAAGTGATAAGTAGTGTCAAATACAGAAGCAGATGAGAACTGAGACGTTGGTTTCTCTTATCCTTAAGCTGGGAAACAAACTCTGGGTTTGCTGTGTGGCTCTGGGAAAGAGCCTTGCAGGGGGCTTTGGAGCAGGTCCTGGCTCTGCTTGCCCCATGTGGTGTCATAGTGAAACCCCATAAAGGGCCCCTTGTCCCTGCATTGCAAATCATGGCATGCCAACAGTGCCCTCAGCAGAGAGTTCTCCTGCCTGTCTCTTTTCCTCCCCTCTTTCTCCTTGCAAATTGAAATCTATCTCCTTTATAACAGACTTGGCCTTTATTAGCCAAAGATCATGCCTCTTTATTAACCTTTCAGTAAGGCTACATCAGCTGAGTGAAACACCGTTCAGCAGGGCATATGGTATCATAAAAGTCACTGCCGGTGTCACGCAGCTGTGTACAATTTTGTTTGGTTTGAGGCTTTTTGCTTTTTAGTAAAGAGATGGAAAATGTTCTTTTCTTCTTTTCTGCTTTCTGGTGAGTGACTTATAAACAGCCTGTGTGAAATTGACTCTGGAAAATATAAGCAGAAAAATATATGGGCTGTTGCATTGTTTTTAAGAATCCCAGGTCAGTGTACAGGGGAGATTCTATAAAGTCTCATTAAAAGTAAAGAAGGAATACTAAAAGCTCTGCTGCTGATCCAGGTAAAGTAAAACTTTGTCAAGACAAGTAACACTGGGCCATCTTGTACTTTATTCCCTGCTGCTTATCTAAAGCACATTTCTTACATTCAATAGATTTCTACTTCTGGCAATTTATAACTCCATGAGTTTAAGAGCCTTTGACTAATTAAGAGCAGAGAGATTTTCACCATGCTGCCATAGCCTCACTGGAAGAATAATTTTCAAGTGTTTTGCTCTTTGGGGGCATATGCGGCCAAAATTACAAATAAGTGTCAAATAATAGATGTAACTATACATATACATCTATACTTACACACATACATATATATACAGTATATACAGTACGTACATACACACATACATATATATACAAACATATATATGTATATATAGACACATAAATGTGCTCAGATTATATCTATGTCCATATCCATATTTGTTTAAAAGAAAAAAGCCTTAGAAGCTAACACCTTTGGAGGGCAGATTGTAGGTACTGTTAGCAGTCTTCTAGGTGGGTCTCTGTTTGGGTTATAAGTTAGTTGCAAATTAATCATGGAAGAATTTTAAGAGGTTTGATCCTACAGGTGAAGAAACGTGTGATTGTGTGAGTGCATGTGCACACATGCAGATAACAACTGTGAGGGATGTCTGTGCTTAAATTGATCAGACAAGTTTTATTACTTCTGTCCATTGATGCTATTTTGAAATATGGCAGGCTGAGCCTATTAAGGTAGCTCAGAAGTGTCTTTCCAAAACAGCTTTTGGTTCCTGCACTCATTTATATCCTTGATTCACTTAAAAATCTGCTCCTCTCAGTATTTGCTGCTCTTGTTCACACAGATGCATTGAGAAATGGTCTGTTACCCAGCAGTTTTCTGAAACAAAGGAAGGGGTTTGGTCCAGGTCCAGAGAAGGACATACAGGAAAAGATCACAAGTGAGGAAATGACTGTGTCAAATTGCACTTGAACAGTGAGAAGGTAGAAGGCATACGAAAAGCAGCTGAATTAAAAGAGTATGTCAATGGAGAGGCAATTCAGTTGAAACTTGAAACTGCATTAACCTTACTGGTGTTGGATAGTGTGTGACTCCACAATAAATCCTGTACACCACAGCTCAAGATTTGGGAAAACATAAGAGTTCTTAACTTCATTGCTGTTTGACATCATGATCCAGTGCCTCTCACATCACTGTGAACCTGATTGCCAGTTCTCAAAAGGCTTGGGCAGCACTGAGACCCAATGGTTTTTAATTCCATGTATAGATGTTTGTGGTGGCACAAGGGAAGTGTCTGGTCTGAACCAGCAAATCTATCCTGAGATGAGTGATGCAAAATGAAAGCAGTCAGGAAAAGAAGTATTTGTTGATGGAAGTTACCAAAACACCGCTCATTTTAGTGAAGGTTGAAAAATAGCTTTGTCGGGGTAAGAGAATTTACAAATGTGTCATTATGCTGTTGCTAAGATCACACCTGTAGCATCATGCACCAAGATCATGTTCTTAACTTCAGAAACCAGACTCCAAAGGAAGACTGCAACATTAAAGGAGATACAGGAGCAGGAATGAATTTAGCCAGTTTCATCTAGAGAAATGCTTAATGGCAGGATGATCATCTTAAGGGTCATTTAATACCAGGAAGAGGAAATGATACATAACATAAGTAGTAACACAAAGAACAGTGAATTCAATTTAATAAAGGACAAATTCAAATTGGAAATGAGGCTAAACTTTTAGATGGTTAGGGGCAGGCAGAAAGGGAAATCGTTTGCTTAATGAGGTAGTTATGACAAACTAGGTAGAAATACTCTGTTTTCCGAAATCAGTGAGTGTGGAGTTCAGTCTTTCCTGTCTGATACAGCGGGTTCAACAAAGAAGTCCAGTGGCATTTTGTCAGCCTTGTCCATCATGACCATTAGTTGCCTTAATGATCCGTGCTTGAATAAAGGCACTACAGTAGCATTGCTACATGTTGGGAAGCCTTCTTGTTTCTGTAACACTGAAGAAAGAAATTGGATATTTTGTATCTTCACAATATGAAACAAAAAGTCAAGTGTGCTGTGGTTGTACAGGTGAGATTTATGTGGGACCACATGGAGATTTACAGCCTCGTGGCTTTTGTGCCTGGTCAGAACTGTGTTATAGAAAGGCTGTGGGGGACTCTTCATCGGGTTGTGGGGGGCTTGGGTGCTTCACTCTCTGTCGCTGTTTTCTCCACGGACGAGTAGAGAAACGACACGAAGTCCAGGCTTAGGGATTAATGGATGATGATTTAATGAATTTTCAGAAGACTTTTATATGTTAGTTTGCAAAGTGTATTAAGTGGCATAAGGTAATTGGTTTTTGCCATCCACCCCCTAAGGGGATTGGTCAAGTTCTAAGACACCCATCTCTGTGTTTTTCTAGTTAGAACTATAACAATTCTACTAAAACAATTCGCAGCTGCAAGAAGTTTACAAAACGGTAACATTGTTTTGTCTTGCTTGCATGGGAAAGACAGAACTCTCACAAAATGCTGCAGAAAGCTGGAAAATCTCTCTGCTAAAGCTTTTCAGTGTCCACAACTCTCCACTGTGTTGAGGAGACAGCTGGACACCTCCGAGGTACCTGTTGAAAATCCTACTCTTGTATTCCACTCCTGCTGTTTCCTTGAAGCAGAGCTGACCCCATGGCTCTTGTAACGCAATGGGTGATCTTAATTCCCCACCTGCAGGGCTTGCTGCTCCAAATGGGCTCTTGGGCTGCTGCCTGCTTACGGCACTTTTTGGGAGCATGTCTGAAACCAGCCTTGTATCTGTGTTGCCAGGAAGACTTTATGAAAATGAGACTACAAATGCATACTGCCAGAACCTCACATCTGAGTAAACGTGAACCAAATGTATTTCCAGTGCAAATTTACTGGAACTGGTGAACAGTGCAAGAACTAATATTTAAATTAGTGATTCTGATATAATGAAGACAAGTGATTAACAAAACTCTATCTCTTTGTAGCACAGGTATACAGTTGATAGTTCTTGCTTTATTTTAAATATATTAATAGGCAAAAACCACCTAATTGATGAGGTTGTGTAGGGATCCCAGCTAACAGTTAATGATTGCCAGCTGATGAGTTTTGCCATGTCTGAAAATGAAATGGTAACATTCAGTACATGGAAGTGGCTCATATTGTCCAAAACAGCTGATGATTACTGTGTTTAAGTAACAGAATTCTCATAAGGATTTGCTCAAAATTTAATGCAGTTTTCCCAGGACCTTGATAATCATCAGGAAATGGACGTAAAACAGTGATCTCATGTCATTTGGAAAATTAATGGAATAATCTGATGGGCAGAGCTTGCTAGAGATCTAACTGTACACTGGCAAATAAGTCTTTAGGCATGGGTCTCTGTCAACAGCAATGGAAGTGGAGAAGACAGTAGATTTTATTCTGTAATTATGTGAAATGAAAATGGGAGGTGTCCTAAAGAGAAATAGAGTAGTGCTGCTTTTAGCAAGGAAAATAGGTCAGCCTAAATACTAGCACTGGTTGTTACATGCTACTATGGATGTGTGTGTTGGAGAGCTCGCTGGAAGAGTAATTTATTCCTGTAAAAACTTTGCTTTATAGAAATCTTCTTTGAGCTTTGAGATTTTCATTGAAGAAGTGGAAAATTAGCAGTTTCCAGCTACCAGAAAGTTTCAGATGGAAACCTCATTGCTGGTCAAGTTTCTTTCCCCAGTGCAAACACATAAACACTTGCAGGAAAACATCTCTACTGGTGTGGACATTAATTCCTCTGCAGTTCAAATGAGTCTGTTTTTGCAATCTGTCCTGTCTCTTGGTTCTGCAGCATCCATTACTGGATGTATAAGCCACTTTAGCTGCAAACTCCTTACTCCAGTTGTGAGATTCTAAGTTTTTGCTTCTAGGTTTCTGTTCCAGTCATAAGTTTGTATGGTGCTTGGAAGGCTTGTGATCTCAGTCACTCTCAGATCTTCTCTGCTCTTTGGTAAAAAATTAGTCACAAAGTGTTTGTGATATTCAGTGAAAGCAATAGCAGCAGTTGCACTGGCAGTAAATGTCAAAGAAAGAAGCTGTAAAGGCTGAGGAAAGTAAATGCAAATTACCAAGAGTCAGCGCAAGAGATTTTGCTGCAGTAACTCAAATCTTTTTGGCTGGGGATAGTCAAAGATTTCATCTACCCCCCATATGAGTCGTTGAAGCAGCTGAATAATAACCTATGAAAGTTATACTAGTAACGTTCCAGGACCATAGGAAAGGTAACACTCCCAGGGCGTTTTGTCAAAATATTTTTTTGTACCTATGTAGCACATGATCAGTGTTTATCAATTAATATGGACCCAGCTTTGTAACTGATTCAAGCTTTAGTCTTCTATGCAGTGACATTGAGTTGCTCCTTAGGGTGCAAATGCCAGGTGGTCTTCCCCTAGAAGGTCTCATCTTTATCCCTATGTAAAATGGGTAATGCTTTGTGGGATGGGGGAAATCTTTCCTGTGTTGTTAAACTAAGGAGTTATTAAAAATATCTTCCCTCCTTTAAGTAGGTGTCAGTCACATTTTTTTGGTTAGATACCATAGACTAAATCCTGTGTCTGCTCTGGGTCTGTAGTTGAACAGAGTAGTTCATCACCAGGGGAAAACAAGCCTTTCTGTGTATCTGTTTATAACTCTTCATTTTATCTCGGCTTGTCAGCATCTGGCAGATTCTCCATCCTTTGCGCCATTCCTCTTCAGCTCACTAACAGAGCCATCATTAGCTCTGCATATAGCGGCAGGCTTGGGGATTTCATTAATTTTCTGAAGTTTCCTTCACTCCTTCTTGGGTTTTCTTTGAAATTTATTTTCTTTATAGGTGAAAAAGGATGGGTTCTGCTCTGAATCTGGTCTTTGATCTGTTCTTAGTGCTTGTAGTTACTACAGGACTGCACTGACCTGAAGCAGTGCTGCAACTGTGCTTAACATTTCTGTTTGGAAAAGCATTTATGATGCTGGCATGTGCATCTCATTTTGATAGGTTTACTTGTACTGTTTATAACAATCTGAGGAGATTTATAATTGCTTGTTTTGTAATACAGACACAAAGAATTAAGTAAAGGCTTTATAATTAATCTCTTTTTTCCTCTAGCCAAGGAAGCACTGCCATGTTTTGATATATCAACTTATTTAGGGTCAAAGTTTGACTTCTCTCTGAATTTGATAGGCATATATAAGTGCTGCATCTGAGTAGTTCACAGAGGGATTTGGCACTTTGATTTTTAAATGCAGTGCCAAAAGTGTGGAGAGAACAGCACAGCCTGATTAGAATGAAGCCCATGCAATGTCAGGAGGTACATTTTCAGCAAAAATTACTGTGAGAGGAGAGGATGACTTAGGAAACCAATTGCAATTAAAATTGTTGTAACTGAGTTGATACTGGAGACAGAAAACTGCTAGCTTTTGATATTTGCTAGCTAGGCAGAAACTGAGAAAGTAGGTATTTTCTGAGAACAGAGATATGGAGGAAAGATGGGTTATGTTTATGGGGCCTCAGAAAATTGACTTCGGTTCCTTTCCTGGCTGCCTCACAGGATGCCTCTGTAGTCTTGGGGACGATTACAAAGTTTTCACCATATGTTTATGCTGCATCTAGTGATCTGGAGCCCTCATTTTAGTTGGGCTTCATGAAATTCTAGCCTACCAAGTAATATTTACTCACTTGTGTATACCAGAAAGTAAAAACAAATGGTCTTTGGAAAAATTAAACTGAGTCATGTTTACACTGAATAGGGATTCTGTGTCCTGGTCAGTGATGGATGGAAAGTAGGCCCTTCAGAAATTAAGCCGCATCAGACTCAATGCTCAGACCAAGCATGGGATCATTTAAATTGTTTCCAAAAATGTTGTGAGGAGGGAAAAGGGAGAAGGGGAGGTTACCATTAAGTCTATGAGCTATTTTCTCAGAATCTTTGTCACATAATTCAGGAAAGAGGAAGGATGTGAAGTAGAGAGATCCTTCCTCAAAGAGGACTTTATAACACCATGATTGTATTGGCCAAATGCAGACACACTTCTTTTTTAATGAAGGAAAAACTTGCTTTTTTTTAAATAGATAAATCACCCACAAACAAGCTTATGAGAAAAATAGAAGGAAGAAGTCCAAAGAGGCATGCCAGAGAAGGAAGTTTGCAGAGTCCAAGGGATTCAGAGAAGACTGCAGTGGGACTGTCTCTGAGAGGGAGCATTTACGTCACCAATTCTTGACGGGTTTACCTTCTGGGACTCTGACCTTGGACTGCTGCCGGGACGTTTGTCTTGGACTTGTCCTCTGGGCTGGTGAGTTAGTGATGGAATGACACAAGTCTCTGTTGTGCTGAAACATGATATTTTCAGATTGCTCAGTGTGAGGGGTTTTGGTCTCTGATCATTCTGTCTCCTGCTCCAGTGATGAGAGGATATGTCAAGTAGTTAAAGCACAAATCTGGAACTGGAAGACTTGGCCACTGTTCCTGAGGCTGCCACAGTCTATTTGTGATTTTGGAAAAGGCAAAGAATGACAGACATTAGATGTAGTAGCATTTTCCAGCGGTTCAATGACTTAACTCTGCTGTCATTAGACTGAATGGGACTTTCTCCCTTGACTTTGTTGGGAGCCTTATATTTCAGACTGTCTATAAAGTAGGTAGGTTCCTCTAATCATTTGGTTATAAAAAAAAATGTGTGCCTGGTGCAGTGTAGGGAATTGGTACAACTTTTCAGCTGCTATATAATGGGTGGGGAAAACACAGTTAACTAAAAAGGTGGGTCACTGCTGCAGGCCCTGCTTACACTAGTTCAAATCCAAAATAGTGTTGGTGTGTTTTGCCAGAGGTCATTGTTACACAAGCGCCTACTACTTCTCAATTACTCAGGACAGGTAGATGGGATGTAGTATAAACAGGGGAATGCTGAGTGGAAATTGATTAGTTTGGTTCTAGAATATATCCCACAAAAACTCAACAGCTTTTTCCACAGGAACACTACAAGAAGGTACTATTTATAGTTTGTGCTCATTCTGTGCTGTCTGAAACTAGGAAAAGTTTCCACTTTGGAAAGGTTGTCGTTTCAGTTTGGAAAATAGAAAGGCATTTTTAAATTCCTTATCGAAAATTAGGTATTTTTAATTTTGACAGAAATATAAAATTTTTCTCTCTGATTTTGTAGAATGATGGACCCAACACAAAGTTTTCCAGAACAACCAATCTTGTCCCATTGTGTTGATTCATTTCTCTTTGGTCTGTCTGGCAAAGACATATGGGTCCAGAAAATGTTTTTCCAGGGGAAGTGTCAGTTTCAGTCCTTCAGACAGCTCCCAGGCTGGGAGTCCTCTGAAGGAGAAGAGATGTGAAGGAGGCTGCAGGAATCAATCAATCAAGTGGTGCCATTAGCAGACAACAGTCTGCAGAGACGTTTTCAGAAAGCCCCAGAAATCCCTGATACACTGTTCCTTTGCAGGTTGCTATACTGAGCATAGATTTGGTCATCTCACAAGGGAGAATGGGATCATGTGGCCTAATTCTGCTGCTGGATGAAAATACACATCCAGAGGGACTGAGTGCCACAGTGCCTAGAGAAAAAAGGAATACTCATGTGCTCGTTATGCTCCAGAGGCTTGCTCAAGCAAGTCTCTCCTGTACCCTGGGCAGTCTAGAGGCAGAGGAATGTTATTTTATTGAGAACTGTTTGACTGCCTATCAGGGATCCTAAAAGCCCTGTGAGTTTGTGCGGCCTCTGTCAAGTTTGATCTTAAAATTTGCTTGGACTTCCAGTACTTTGGTTCGTGGCATGGCTGCTGCAGGCTGGGGGTCACTGGCCTGTAAAAGCACTGGCCCTGTTGGCTGTTCCGCCGGTGTCCTGCAGCTTGAGCTGGCGGGGAGCCGAGCAGCCGACGGGACCGGCAACACAGGCTTGGCCCCCTCACATCTCTTCTTTGAAAGGCCTGGCAAAACCCAAAGACTGGATGTGTCAATGTCGACAGATCAAGCTGCAATGTTAGAAAAGAGTCATGTTGGAAATTTCCTGGGCAGAGCTGCCGACTGCATCCTGGGTCTGGCTAAGAAACAATGTGAAAGGTGAACTTGGCTCAGTGGGTTTTATTTCTTTGATCTTCCTTGCCCAGAGTGGTACATGCTGCACCAGGATGGTGCAGCTGTACTCTTTGGAGGAAGAATAGGAATTTTCTTTAACTAAAGATGTTTGCAGTCATTTCCTGTCTCTCCTTGAATTCTTTTCATATTCATATTCATGGGTTTAGTGCTAATGAGAACCATAACTATATGTTAAAAAGATCATCTGTCCCTTAAAACATCTCTTGGAATAGCCAAAGGGGAAAAAAAAAGTAATGAACAACAGCTCCCTCTGAATTTTTGACTCATCTAATCACCTAAATTAATAAGTGTTAAAGAAAAGTGTGCAGCTTGGTGTGACCATCCAGGGCACTCTGTCTGGCTCCATGACTTACCCTGCCTTGCCTGTGTACCCGGTGTGCTCTGGTGTGGGATTATGCTCTCTCCTCAGGTTCCTGCCACAGTTAATGCTGTGTAATCAGACTGAATTCAGGATGAATGTTGGCTACTACAGAAAACTATTTCCAAGCAGCTGTAGGTCTCGTTTAGGCCCTTTAGGATCAAACTTTCATCTCCAGTATAAATCCACTGAAGGAAAGAGTTTATCTTTCACACCTCTTGAAAGCAGAACCTAGAGCTAAGTGTTGTCTTCAAGCACTGTCCCGGGCCCTGCCTCTGTGACCTTCCATGCATATGTACATGCTTTTGGTGACAGTCTCAAGTTAATAGTCATGGCTGTGTGTGGAAGAGGCAGGAATGAAAGTAGTGCGTAACTCCAGGGTGTTGTTGCCAGCAACGAGGACTAGTGTTTGGGAGGCACCAGCTCATAAGTTGGGGTTCCCCCCTTCCCCCAGCTGTGCCACTGGCTTGCTGTAAAATCCTTTGCAAATCCTTCACCTTCTCTGGAGGTTCAGTATAGCTTTTGTACAGCAGGAACAATGATTCCTTTCAGCTCTGCCTCCACAGTGGTGGTTGCACAGGGCTAACGAGCAGTAATGCAGCCTTCAGGGAGCTGCACTGCTGAAGCCACTCTAGCGAGTGTTTTGTGCTAGAAGAAGAATGGATCCTTAAAATATTGAATCAACAACCGCTGGGTATATATACCCCCACTTCTGGATTAAATACTCTGAGTGATTTAGGGCTCTATTATATCTTTACCTCTTCTGTTTATCTCATGTTCTCATCAATCGGAGCTTCACTTTAGACCATGATAAAGCACTTTAACCATGCCTTTACTGGCTATAGTTGTTAGGAAATCTTCTGCATACTTTTAGCCTCTTTAAAATAGTGATTCCATTCTCACTTTCTGAACTATCTTGACTTTTTTTAAAGGGAAGCAATAATGAATTTCCATATGGGTTATACCTTGTAAAAAGATTATCTCCATTTGCTCTTTTTAGAAACTTTTCAGAAGGGAAGGCACTGTCCCAATGCACAGAAGCAATTTTTCTTTTCAATGGATCCTGTGACTCAAATCTAAACCTTTGCTCTCAGAGGAACACTTTTCAAATGTTTACTTACTGCTTGATTCCTGATAGGCAGTCTGGAAAAAAAAACAGATGAGGTGTTACTCCTGAAAGTTATACTGCTTTATATTGTTTGAAAGGCAGAGATTGAACTGATTTGTCTAGCAGCTTGCCTTTTCTCAGGTGGAGGAAAATGTTCCTTTGTAGCTCAGGCTTTTATCAACAGTCCAGTAAAAGTGTTTTATATATATACATAAAAAAATCATACAACATATAAAGCCTTTTATCTTCATGGCTCCAAAGCAGTTGACAAATTTGTCAAGTAATTTGTCAACTACTTTACCAAAAGTTATTTCTTACTCCAGAAAGTTATCATGGAGGTATTTCTATGTTAGGTGAAATTATTCTTGCTGCTAATAGCTTTGAAATAACAATCAGACTTGTAAGACATGCATTACAAAATTTTAATCTATGAATTTTAGAAATGTTTTCTTAGTCCTTTTTCCTAGCTGGAACAGATTGTTGTATATGGGCAAAACCTGCGTGAACTGATGGGGATGCCTGCTCCTCTCTGGTACCCCTTCGCCCATCCAGGCTTGGAGAGGAGCCTCTGTGCAAGGAGTGAGTTGTCTTCCAGGGGCCCCGTGGAGTTCCTCGCAGCAATTTGCCCTTTACCTTGCTGGTGACACCATGACCTTCCATGGCCACTATTTCCGTGTAAGCCATATATATGAGCAGTGTTTTCCTCTTCTGGAAGGACTCTGGATACACATCCCACGTGCATACACACTCTGCATCTGTGAGGCTTCATCAGAGGATCCTCTTGGCTCCTGAACCTTTCCCCTGTGCAAATCCTTGGCTACCTCGTGAGCAAACTGGTTGCAAGGTGGCTGAGGGTTCCGTGAAGGGATCCATGGCAGGAGTGCATTAATGGAGTCAGTGCTATTTATTGGCTCCAGTGGATTTCACTGCGCCCTTGGCGCATTTGTGCTTCCTGTATGAAACTTGGCTGAAGGAGTCAGAACTGCAAGACATCATCCCAAATTCCAGCTGGGATGCGTAACTTGGCTACACGACACTCTCCCCTCTTTGCCCCCCTTAACTACTTCCCATGTTAAATAGTTTCTCAGGACTCAAAGGGGAAGGAAGAAATAATCTCCCGGCCAATGATTCTCATAAGTAGAAAAATCGCATAAATAAATTAGCAATGATTAATAGTAAGAAATTGTCACTTGTCTCACTTGCCTGGAAGTTGTAGCTTGCTGAAATGACAGTCTTGGGTGTTGGGGGCTTGGGATGCAGGGAGTGAATGATGGGGGTAGGGATTTATTTTATATATATTTTCAAATTGAAAAAAAAAAAGTGTGATTTATTTTCTTTTGCTGCAGCCTGCTCCAAATTTTCAGTTTTACATTAATAGCTGTGGGAACAGCAGTTCTTACTGCCATATACTTTAGCTATTAACACTGTGTCTGGTTTGACAGTACATCTCTCAATTTATTTTTTTTATTCCCTTGTGAGCATAAAATATGTATCAGCCTTCCTTTCTAATCTCCTTTGGCATGTCCAGCTAGTTATTTTGTGTCTTTTCTTCCTTTTGAATTTGATTTTTCGAACAAGATATACTTAATCAGAAAAAAAACAAACCAACTGTCTATTAAAACCCCCTTTTTAAAAAAATTTGAAATTTGATTGAATTAGTATTTAATGGAATGATTTCTCCAGGAGCCCTTAACAGCTTTCTACCCCAAATGTTTGCTTCACTGATATTTTAATTGCTGTAATAATCAGCATTCTGAGTACGAGGTCTTTTCTCTAGCTTAGTAAATCCATACTGGCTGAGTAAAGCATGTCTGTGATTTATGTGCAGATAAACAGCTTTGGATCCTATCCAATCGCTTCATCAGTTTTAATTCGGCTGCCTAATCAGGAGCAAACAGGAGGGTTGTTTTTTGCTGGTTTGGTTTGGTTTTTGTTGTGTTTTTTGGTTTGTTTTTTTTTTCCTTTATTTTGTTTTTAACAGGGTTGGGGGTGTTAATACAGGGTTTGGCATGTTCCCCAGAATGGCACAAATAGCTCCCCATTTCTCATCATCTTTGTGTCAAAATCAGCTGTAACTTTCTGAGAGAGTTTATAAGAAGGGGATGAGATGCCAAGCCGTGCCTTTGGGCTTTCATTGGTATCTAAGGAACCAGGCAGATATGCAGTCTGAACAGCGAGTCTGCTCTTATCTCATGGTTTATAAAGGACATCCCTCAGATGCCTGAGAAAAGTGGAAGAGCTCATACAGAAGCAGATTTTGTTTACTGTGTGTGTTTCGGGGTTGATGCCTTCAAAATAAGTTCCACAGCAATTACGTTGCTGCAGTTGCTGTTTCTTACTAGGCAAAGTGGCTTGGAAGGGTCCTGGGAGGCGGAGGTGGCACTGTGGGGTGCAGCTGTGCAGGGCTGGGACAGGAGAGCCCACTCGCCCCTCTGCACCCTCAGCCTATCGCTCTCTGTACGGGTCAGCCACGGGCACAGTACTGTACAAGCCAGAGGGCTCCAGACGACTCCAGGCTGAGGCTCTTTGATTAAGGCTTGTGACCACAGTTCCTGACCTCGTTTTTGTCTACAATAACCTAAGCAAATGCCTCTTAAGGTTAAAACACTGGACCATTTACATTATCATCTATCAGTGCTGTGTGTCCAGAGGTGAAGCATTCTCTGATTTATAAGCAGCCTCTGAAGGATTACAGAGAGCAACCCCATTTTGGACATCATATCTAGGGCAAGCAATGCCATCTGTAATAACAAAGCTTACCTAAAGAGCTTAGTGTGCTTTGAGTAAACCATGGCTGTGTGTCTATGAACCTTGTCAGCTCTCTGGGCTGCCTTCATTTCAGTGTGTAACTGTGCCTGGCCACTTCACTTACACTGGGAAACTGTAAGAGGTACTAGTAGCTCTTCTTCTGTGTCTGTTTTTTTCCTGTTTCATAGCAGCACTTGCTATGCAAGCACGGAGCAGGCTTGGGAAAGCTGTGCTAGGCTGTGTGGGCACCACTGGACTGTTTACAGGGCAGATTAAAATTGGGAAGAGGACACTAGCATTGCTACTGTATCTTCTTGGGGGTTCACATCATAACCCAGCTGACACATGCCACCTTTTTCCTGTGTCAGGTTAAACCCTCCCAGCTCTGTGCTTCACTCTTACCAAGAATTTCAACCAGAGCTGCTCAATTCAAGCTTTTTTGGCTCAGCCTTAACTCCTTGCACACACCCATAGCTGTAGGGGCTTTAAATAGACTTCTGAATCATCATGAAATTCAGAGAATTAGGCTGGGCTGGAGGGGAAGGGCAGGGCACTGGGTACGTGGCATTTTGGGATCAGTTCTCTGTGCAGATATGGGTGTCCCAAGGGACTTTGGGTGAGGTGTGTAATCCATCTGCAGTGCTGGATTTTTTGTAGCTTGCAAAAGGGCAATAACACCTCCTTTCCTTTGACTGGTGATGAAGAGAGAATAAAACGCATTAATGAAGAGAAGACATTTAGACCCAGTGGTGGTTCTGGTACAGCTCCACCTCCACTACAGCGCACACTGGGCTTTTTATCTGCAATGCTTGAAGAGTTTTCAAAAAATGATTTGGCAGTGTGTGTGGAGGGGGAAGTTTGGCCATTATACTGTTACTTATATTATGCTGCTTCTTTTTAATTGATGGCAGCCCTGTGGAGGGACTGCTAGGCTTGGGACTCTCCTGGCTTTTACTGAGCACAGTCTATAAGTTTGGTTCTCTTAAACGCAACAGGAGCTCTGAGCATTCATGTTAAAATTGATGGGAAATGAACTACAAGAGTTCTGAAAGATGAAGACTATCCCATCTGTCTATCTGCTGCTTTAATGGAGAGATGAGAAAGGTTTCATGCTGTAACCCAAGAGGGAATTCAAACGTCTGAGAAGAAATTTCAGGAGAAGGCTCAGTGTCTTGCAGATCAAAGGGTTCATTTAGGGAACCCTCTATTCTCTAGCCGAAGGGGAGCTATTATGTTTAGAGAGGCAGTGTGCAGACCAGAATTCTTCTGCTGATGAAACCTAGAGTTTGTGCTGTCCAGTGGCTTACTTTATAGAAGAGACTACCTACCAGTCCTGGCGGTTTGAGCTAACAGATGGATCTTGTTTTCTCACAAGCTGGTATGCTGGGCTCTGAGCTGCCTCCTGGGATATCACCGAAGCAGCATTTCCACTGTCACCATTTTAAAGAGCAGGACTTAGCTGACAGTGAAGACTGAGTCCTTTTGGTGGGTGCACTGTCACCCCTGGGTTCCTTTGGGTATCCCACCTTCAGGATTCAGCCCTGGCAGAACAGCTTGCAGAAATGTTCACATCTTCATCCCTTTCCCGTGATTTCTTCCATGAGGAAAGACTGATAGGAGAAGGAAGGAAATGTGAGAGTCTGTATGTGTGTTAGTCTTAATATGTTGAAAGAGAGGACTGTGAGTGCCTTTTCTGGGTTATGGAAATGTGATGAATGAGGTTTCTTGAAGGAAACAATTGCTTCAGTCCTCTCAGTGAACGGCATGACTGGTTCCTCTGTTTCTGCAGTTTGGTTTTTTTCAGATGGTGCTACATTTATTGTGACTTTCCTTTATAATTTTTTTTTCCTATTTTCCCTTTTTACCCTCCCTTTCCCTTTTTCCCCTTCACTTTTCCTGATTCATACTCTATAGAAGCTATTGTTCAAAGAAGAATTACCAGGGTGGTAAGAAGTCTGCCTATGGCTAAAGTCTGATGGCCCGTCCCTGAGTGCATCACCTTAACCTACAGAAGCCCTCTGGCATTATATAGAATTTTATCAGACAAGATACTAGTTTCCCTGGAAAAAGCATTTTGTCTTTTTAGTATCTCTATTCCTTGTCTATGATGTAACGTTAGCAGCATGTGCTCCTTCTCAGGAGCACAGTGAGGAAAAACCCATCTGCTTTGTGAATGCTCAGACATTGCTCTAATGGAAGCCATGTAAATAACTAGATAAATTATTTCACTGAGATTGTCTGTCGAGCATAATAGGTAGCAGGGTCAGAATCTCTTTGCAGTGATTCATTTCTTACTGGCTGAGTGGGATTTTGTGCTCACAAGCCATTGTACAGAAATGTCCTCCAATTTTTGCTGTCTCTGTCTTTTCCCTGCCTACACTTTTAGCTCTTTGATCTCTTGCTGGTGAGCTCCAGGGAGCAGAGACTACCAGGGCCAATGTCTGCACTGTGCTCAATGCAAAGAGTTCAGGCACAGGGTAGGCTTTGTGGTGCTGCCATAACTAAAAGATAAATTATTACAAACGAATCTAGAATTTGTTAAAATTTGTCATAATTTTTGCCTCTTTACTTTCATGAGACTGTGATGGAATTGTGGGGTTTGGATAAGACATAAGGGTGAAAATAGTGAGAATAACCTTTCAGATGTGGGTTTCTTGAGCAAATTTGTTCATTCTGAGCTTTGCCTTTGGTGTTTCAAAGAGGAGGATATGGGCTCACAGCCAGTGTGCAGGCTCTCTGCCCTGCCACGCCTGCTGTGAGACGGGGGGCAAATCGTGTAGGCTGCGCTCACACGTCTTCATCCAGCTGCAGCTCCTGGATTGACTTGAGAAGTTCAAATAATTCTTGACTAACCTGAGCACATCTGTAGTTCAATGGGCAGAATGGAAGGTGCAATGAACTCCAGCAGGAGTGAATGATGAGGCACGGTGATGGGTGGTGGGGACAGGAGTGTCCCCAAAGAGAGCACTGCAATGAGATACGTGTTCACAGCCTACATTTCTCACTGGTGTAAATCTCCCACTTGGAAACTGGCACAAGAGTGATTTCTTGTCTCTTCTGTGAGGATGAAGCATTTAGGATTATGAAAAGTTCAGACAGGGCTGCACAATTTCTCAGTCAGATTGATTGTGTTAAAATATTTATTGTTTCCACAAACATTTGCTGCTAGAAAATCTGTGGGCTAGGAGTTTGGCAGAAAGCAAATAATTGCAGCTGAAGGTAGTGTTGGAGGACCTTCAGGTGAGCATTAAAAAAATTTTACACTGCTTTGTGGTTAAACTTAAATAATATTTTCATTCTATTTCATTTCCAAATAATGTCAAAATTCTTCCCCATCTGGTAGAAGATGTAGTTAAAAATATCCACTGAAGACTCTTTTTCTGATGTTTCCACAGGTCACTTAAGATTTTCACTGGAGCGTGACTTCAAATATGATACTTCAGTAATGCAGAAGCTGTAAGTAAATAATATCATGTTTGCAGCCCTTGTTTAAGAGCTGTGTTTACACTCTTTTCAGAGCTTTGCTAGAACTCGTCTTTGCTAGACTCCTTCTACCTCACAACAAGCTTGCAGGGAAGTCACTGAGAGATGATATGGTTTCAAAGTCGATCGTGCCATTTTAGATGCTTTGCTTTATCAGCTTCTTGTTTAATCTAAGAACTCAAATAACACTTGCCTAATCTGCAGGAAGAAAGCCCAAGACATCTGTCAGTATTGCAGGAAATGTCACAAGCAGACAAAATTAAAAATCCCTCATTAGCATCTATGAGCAGTGAATATAATGCAGTGATACATTACCAAAAGCTGGCATGCTGTTGGTTCTCAGGCCATGGAACAAAGGCCAAGGCTTGTGATACCACTAATTAAAAAGGTCTCCTAAAAGCTGAACAAATGAACCCTGAAGGCTGCTGATCTGGTCATGTGTTTGTTGGCCTTTGGTAACTTGATGTCAGAGTTCAGTATCTTAGGAGTCTTATCGCAAAGGTAAGCTTTTGGGCAATTTCTGGTTGTGAATGCACAAAAAGGATACAGTTTCCTTCTCTTTCTCAACTTTTTCCATCTTTTTTGAAGGTGAATTAGTAAGATGCTAATTTTGCTATCTCTTTTCTGAATTCTGCATTGTTTTTCCTAATCAATTCTCTCAGACTGGCTCAATCTCCATTTAATTCAGTCAGCTACTCAACATCCAAACCTTTTGTAATAAAGAGAGTGCTAATTTTTTCTGTTTATTTCAATTGTCTTTCGTCAGGTGTTATCATATAACTCAGTCATCCGGCATTGGAATTTGTAATTTAATCAATAAAGAAAGCCATTTTTCTCAAGGAGATCAAGGAGGAAAGATCTTGAGGAAAATGCACAGTGAAAGGAAGGTGAAGAACAAAAAAGGGTGATAGGAGCTGTGGTTGACATTTAATAGCTGCACACCTTGGTGGCTATACTTGCCTGGCAAGTAGCCAGCAAAAGAGATACCACTACTTTAAAATTAATGGATATAATGATTTTGCCTGTGCACTCATCTTGCAAAATCTAGAGGGAGAATCATGGATAATACTTAAGTTCCTATGACAAGCACCTTGCACCATCTCCAGGTGCTGGCAACCCTGTACATGAGCAGTACTGTTCACATGAGCAGTTTGATATCAAAAGAGGCACCAAGAGAAGAAACTTTGCTGTGTGAGCTCCTCCAGCCTTTTTGCTCACATGGCTTTTTATTGTGTTGCTGTTGCTTTAGACAAGGGCAGAGGAGGGATGATCTGTGGCCTCCCTTGATGTGATCAGTGAGGGGCTCAAGGCTTTGCAGCACGGGGATGTCCCTGCCCCCAGTAAAACGTGGCTGTGGCCTGTGAACCTGCTCTGTCCCTGCCTCTGGCTTTGCTTGCAAGCCTTCTGCTGCCCCAAAGGTGGGGGTGGCACTGTGCTCTCCTAGCAGGATGAGGGGATGGCTATTCATTGCTAGCAGCGAGAGCTGTCCTGGTTTCCTGCCCTGGCCCACCTGAAAGAGCATCTCTGCTAGTTCTGCTGGAGGTGTGAATTTTGCCCCAGGGGTGCAGTTTGTTTTGCATTCAGCCCCTGGAAGACAACATGCCTTTTGCACACTGCCAGGCAGCTGTGAGCAAGGCCTGCTTGGGAGATTGAATGCCCCACTGGAGAAGCACTTCAGCTGGGTCACAGCTGGGAGTCTTTCCTTGGCTCCTTGACTTCACAGCGAGATTGCCTGGGCAGGTATCAAATATCAGGCCTCTGTAGAGTCAGCCACGGTTTTGCTGATAAATTGCTTATAAGTATTATGGTCTCAACTTGGCAAAGTCTGCAAAACACAAGATGAAAGGTATCAAAACTATTCATTCAGAAAATGTTAATATTTAAAATTACAGTAAATCGTTTGGTGTTCAAGGCATGTCACAGTGCTCCTTTGCTTATGTCTCTCCCAAGGCCTGGTTGCTAGTGCTGTAGCCACATTTTCTGCAAATCAAACATTGAGCCAGCTATTGAAACACCCATCCTGTGGGATTTTTAGAACATATCTTTTAGTTAAAGCAGGCATGTTAGTGAAGAAAGACTTAATAATACAACATTTTGGAGAATTTTTAATACATGGTGTGTCGCAATTGTGTTGAAGATTTTAGTACACGCCTTGAGTGCTACTCCAGATTGAATAAACAGGTATTTAGAGAGTCTTCAGGTGCTTGTTTTCAACCTGCATTGACAAACTTTTCCTGTGGTAAGCACATAGTTTCATAAGTGTCTCAGTTTGAGACAAATTTAGGGGGAAACGCTCTGGAAGGAACGTCTCCTCCACAGAAGGCAGATTTCAGCACTCCCTCCCCCACCGATACAAGAGGAATTTCTTGGAGGAAAGTGAAAAAAATTATTTATTTAACAAACAAAGTGCCAGCAGGGCACAGGAAAAATGAATAACTGTTAAAATATTAAACCTCCTCGATGCAGAGAAAGCTGGTGGATTTAGAGCTCCCTCTGTAGCTGGCTTGACCCCTCCCGAGGCCCAAGGCCAGGATGCGGTGTCCCTGCAGCCTCCCTGCTGGTCCATGGGGTCTGATGATCTGGTTCTTGGATCACAGCTAGGCCAAACAGTTCCAGAAGGAGAAGTTACCAGACGATTTCGGTGTGCCGGTATACAGTCCTGGGGAAAAAACCTCTTGCCTCAGCTCACAAGCTGGCTGGAAGCAGGAATCCACTCTCTCCCGCTGCAAGTAGAGCCGAGCAATACAGGGGAGTCTGCGTGAGTCCTTGAACACAAACCGCGCTGAGGAATTTTCCTGGCTGCCCCTCGGACCCAGCTGAAAGCTGCGGGACCCATTTCTGGGCAATGAGCAGACGATAGGGGAACAAAGTTTTATCATAAAATCACCCCAAGACAATACGACAATAAGAGAATCAAGTGTAGAGCTCTACAGTAAATAATCTTACTTCCCCCCACCTTCCATCCCCAACAACATCCTGAGCACTTTACAGTAAAAGCTGTCACTTAACTGGGACAGGGTCTTACCTCAGGGTCTATTAAGTAATGAACATCATGGATTGAAGAATGCTTGGACAAGTGTTGCATTGGAAGGGGCTTCCCACGGAGGAGGTGGAGTCACCATCCCGGGAGGTGTTCAAGAAATGACTGGACGTGGCACTCAGTGCCATAGTCTGGTTGACAAGTTGGAGGTCAGTCACAGGTTGGACTTGATGATCTCAGAGGTCATTTTCAGCATAAGTGATTCTGTGATTCTGTGTGAGTCTGTGAAATGAAATGGAGATGCAGTTGAAATGGCTTGATCCTAAATTCTCAGCCACTCTTGAATTCAAGTCCTGCTCCTGTTTTGCACAGCTGTACCAGAAAGTTTTGGACAAAGAACGTGTGGAGTGTGCCAATGAGACAGCTACAAAATCTACAACTGGATGACAAATCACTGCCTCTGCCCTTGGAAAATATCATAGAAGCCTTTTCTTATATGAGCAATATTGTAAATATTGTTCATCTTTTTTTCATAAACCTGTGTTTGAGTCTATTCTCCAACCTTTCAACAGTGCCAAAGGATTACCAAACATGCACCATATGATTGTTTATGATCCCTGGTTCCTTCTTGTGCATTCCAAATAATGTCATCAAAGCCAGTGCTGTTCTGCCTGTCGTGTTTGGCCAAATATGAGAGCAGAGTTTCTCCCACAGAGTAGCTTAATGTGCTGTGTTTGAAGATTGACTTTTGGAGCAATGACTCTTTGACTGGCCAAAGCAATCAGTGTTTTGCCTAGCCAGACAGCCTAGGGAACCCAGCTCTAAGAAGCATTCTGATGAGAACTGTGGCTGAAGACACTTCTCAGGGTTGATTTAGCACTCAAGAGCTCAGAGCTCTGTGGAACTGGAGCTTCTTCAAAAGTAAGCAACGGCACATGCAGACTGCCCCTCTGTCATTCCCACAGTAATGACTTCCTCTTTTCACCTAAAAAAGAGAAAACAATGAATTATACTTTAGTCCTGCTTTACAGTGGTATTTTGCACGAAATCATGCCAGTGTATAGTATGTCCAAAATATTTACATATATGTTCATTAATTTTTCTCCACTTGCTTTTGAGCTGCTAAAACATTTTGAAACACTTGGTTTGGGTTTTTTTGTCCTGCTCCCAGCACCAAATCACCCATTTTAGTGATGCAATGCAGATCAGGAATTTTGGGGGGGAAAAAAAGGAACATTGCAGCCACTTTTAGCTTAACTCTTAAAGGATGTTGGGTTTTGCTCCCACTGATTTTGAATTCAACAGGCTGCAGAAGGACTGGGTGTCATTTAGCTATTAGAGATTTTTGTTTTCCTGATCATTGTGAAGTAGCATCATTAACACAGGCAAATTACCATGCTTCACTGTGCTGTGTCCATGGTACATTAGAGGCTCTTTTCCATTGGTAAAGTTGAGTCTATTCTTCTGGAAAATCAGGGGCCCATTGGCAGTTCTTTGGCAAGTGAGACAGAGGGACTATTTAATGGGAAGAAGAGTGGTCTAATAAAGGGGACGAAGTGGAACATGACAAGTGCAAGGAAAGACAGCAGAATGTTGGTTTATAAATCACTGCATAACTGGGCCAAAATATTCATCCATTTTCACAGTGCCAGGGAGGGATAGGACTGCAGTTTTGGGGTAAATGAGTAACATGATTTTTCCAAAGTGCATTTTAGAAAAGTCAAGCACTCTATCCATTTCTCTTCCCAATACAAATGCTGTGCTTTCAGGCTGATGGAAACTGGTTTGTATTGCTGAATTTTCTTTTTCGTAATGGTGTATTGGCTTGTGGTGAAGAAATTGGACTTATGCTTGAATATGTCTGGATTTTACAAATAGGTTTTTAGTTTAATAAGATTAATCCAATTAACCAGAAAAGTCATTGCCAATGGATTTTACAAGTACATAAAAATATATTGCTTTTTCTTGAAACATTTCATCACCCTTTTCAATGTTCCTTTTTCTTTCCTTTGCCACCAGTGACAAAGCACTGTGATAATTTGTTCCCTCATGCCTTTTCCTGAAAACACTGATCTCTGGCCCTGATTGTGTATGGGGGGGGGGGATTAGGCATGTGCATATGCATCTATTTATTTCTGACTCAGTGTTTATTTCTTTCCCCAGTGTTGTTCAGTGTGTTTAACTTGTGGCCTGAGGAAAAACAGAGCACACAAGCTATAAAAAGTTGTTCTGAAAAGGTTGCTTAAAGTGGCACAGGACCCAAGGGCTAATGAGCAATCTCTCAAAGCCAGGTATTAATGCAACTGCTGAAACATTTGGCACAGCAGAGACACTGAAGAAAGCAGTAGCACCTGATTGTTACTCCTTTGCATCCCTGGGAGTGGACATGTCTCCTGGAAACTCTTCTGAGGTTCCCTCATTATGTCAGCTTTGCCTTGCAAGTGAGGGTGGGGACAGAGACCCACTATCCTTCAGTGGCACGGAGGTCTGTGGAAATGAGTTCTGGTCTCTGCCTGCCTGTCTCTGAACAGTAATGCTCATTTCATCACCTATAGCAATATTTTACTTGGAGGAAAATTTAACATGAGGCCCCGCCAGCCTCCTCTACCCCTAAATTTCCATCAATTCTCTGCCTGCAAGAGGCCTGGGTAACACACAAGACATGGGCGCATACTGAGGAATTGTAGGATTTCTATTTCCATTACCTCAGCCTTCCCCATTCCCCTGTAGCCTTGCCTTCTGCTTAAAATGCAAAGGATATTAACTTCTATGAGCGTGTGGGGCGGTACCCAGGCAGGCACTGCCTTGGGATGACATGGTTTTCCCTGCTCTGATCAACTCTGTAAACTGAAGCATAAAGAGTCTGCTTTGATCCCTAACAACTTCGCTAGTTTGCTTTAGTTACCAGTTGATACAGAGATGACTTAAACATGGTACTTTGGGGTAAAATAGAATGTCTGTCCAAGTACATGGCAATGACACACAAAATTAGCTGTTGCAAACAGACATCTCTGTTCACATCAGCTTTGCCCAATTTGTCAAGAAAACATCTGTATAATCTAAAATAAAAACAAACACTAGATTTGGGTAACAGGAAAGGCTTTAATTCTTTTCTTCTGCAAGCAATGGGAGTGCCCTGCAGGACAGTGCCTTTTTTGCATCACTGCTTTCATTTAGCAGTGGTTCTCACATTTTAAAAGTAAGTTTAGGTATTTTACCAGCAGCCTGACATCATTACTAAGGCTCTGCATGTTTACAGTATAACCGATGATCTAGTTGAAGGAAATTATTACATGAGGACTTTAAAGGAGATACCCTTTCAATGGGGTGTGAACCTCAACACAAACCTAACAGTTGCTTAAAGTCCTTCTGGATTTGTGAAACTCTCCCATGAGCCATACCAAGTTGTGAATGATGCCACCCTTCAAACAGCCAGGACAGCCCAACACCTCCTTCCAGTAGCTGTGGCGTGAGCAGTATGTGCTGGTTTACATCCAAGCTAGTCCACTGCTTATTTAATTCTCGCTTTTTTTTTTATCCTGTGTTGAATTCCTGGCCTGTCCTTCATATTAAAATGACCTTGTTCCTCCAGGGAAACCTCCCCCGCTTCAAACAAATGGTACCAACACCAAATAACTGCTTTGTGGTATCCAGTTTTGTCCTGCATTTGTTTTAAGGCTTCCCAGGAACCCTTGGCTACTTCGCACAAACTGTTAACTTGGGGGTAATAATTTTGTCTGGGTTTTGTCACAGAAATTCAATTAAGGAGGATTATGAACACAGTTGTAGGCCTGTTTCATTTACAGTTGCAAATGAAACCCAGGCCACACACTGATCGTTTATATAGGAAAGGAGATGCTGTGTAGTTTTGAGTGGCTGAATTACCTGCATGTTCCTTTGTGTGGCTTCACTTATTGCAGAAGGGAGGGGAGTGAGACTTGCAAAAATTAATAAAAAAGTGATAGAAAAGCAGGAATGAAATCACCAAGGGAAAAACTACCCCCACTGCTTTTCCCTAGGAGGCACACATCCCTTCTACACATAATAAACTCCACAGGGAATTTCTTCCTCCTTAGAAAACATATCCCGAAGGGCAGGAGTGAGTAGTCCTTTATTTATTTATTTATTGTTAACAAAGAGCAATATTCTGTTTTCATGGCCTTGGTTTGGCTCCAGGTCCCTGAGCCACTGGGGACAAGGCATAAGGTTTCACTTTTTTTTTCAGTTCTTATTTCTGGGCCATGCAAGCCAACTTTTTTATTCCTTTTTTCTCTTTTCAAGTTTTTCTACAAGCAGCTGAATTCCCCAGGTAGAAAAGGGGAGGGAAGGAGGAACGGAAAGGAGGACGTTTACCATATCGGAGCAAAATGATAGCTGCTGCAGAGGCTGGCTCCAGGTGGAAGAAGTGTGTTTGGAGACAATGTAACAAGAAGGGAATTTGTTTTTTTGGGAGATGCCTTTTTAAGTTATGAAGGGGCAAAACAAAGGCAAAACTTGTCTTGATGTCCTCTGATGAAATGTCTGTGTTTGTAAAGGAGCAATATATCTCAGCTTTGCTTTGCAACAATAGACTTGGGAAATACTTTGCACCACTCGGGAGATATGTGAAGGGCACGGTACTTGGGTCACCCCTTCCTCCTTATGCAGGCTTCGTCCCACAGCTTTGGGCTCTGTCCTCTAACCTTTTGCCTGGGAAATCCCACACTGATTTCCCCAGGGTGTTGCCTGCCTGAAGACGTGAAGGATAAGGCTTAGCTCCCATCTACTGACTTTTATTCATAAGGATTTATCATCATTTTGCAGATGGGGAAGAGAGAGGTGCTCAAAGGTGGAATCAGCCCCAACAAGTCAAGGCTAGGCACAGTCCCAGGCTGTTCCCTGTATGAAGTGAGTGCTGCAGTGTCTGCTAAAGGACCTACCCCATGTATCACCTTTGATTAAAGCTCTCCCCAAGCATACTCTATTTAGCAACTTGTATGCCTCTTGTTTCTTACTTTCTTCCTGATCCTTCAATTCTAGGAAGGGTTATACTGTCCTTACTGTAGTTTCAACTATATGCCTAAGAGGCTTACTGAATTCTTCACCAGATGAGGGGAAACAAGCTCTTTAGTTTCTAGCTTTAGATCAGATACTGTTTCTGTACCTCTCTCTATACAGACTTGACACTGTTGAAGACTGAAAGAGAAGCAGGCAGCTTATTAACTCTCAAAAACTTCAGCAAAATTCACTGTAAGTGATGCAGTGAAGTGTGAACAATATCTACTTTTGCTTCACATCTAGGGCAATTCATCCTGTTGCGAGGGGCTCTTACAGTGATTTATATTTCTCAGTTGTTTTGTGGTAGAATTGTCTGATGTCAAACCAAATTTCTTGTTAAGGTAAAACCTGGATGAAAAGAATGAAAGGCCTTACGTAAAGGACAATCTGTGAGTCTCTTGCTTTTTGGGCACCTTTTCTAGAGAAGTTAGGACAACTGAAATCAGCATCCTCAGCAGCTCTCAGTCCAGGGGAACATGGCTTTATGGAGAGTGTTATGACTAGATGGATTTGAGTGTGAATAGCCTTGCAGAAGTCAGTGGATTCATGCTGACACAAAAATAGTGGGGGAGAAAAAGGGGAGGAGTTTTGCATAACTATCAGATTGTTTTGTTACAACTGATTGGGACAATCTGTCATAATCCAGTTTTGTTCTGTAGTGGAGGAAGGAGATGAGCATCTCCAGAGGATGGCTTACCAGAAGGGCCTTCCCACGGGTGACAAGAGCTGACCTTTGGGACTGCTGATCTCCTCCTGCTGACGTACCAAGGCCTTGCTAGCTTAGCCCAGGTGAATAAAGTAGGGTGAGATGAATCTCTGCCTACGTTTCAGTCACATATTTTATATTTGGTAGAGCATATAAAAATAGTCCCTTTTTAGCATCTTTCAATCTGTAGATAGTAGAGTCAGATCCTTAGCCAGCATAAATGAGACAAACTTCAGTACTAAAGAGCTGACTTTGATGGAGTAACTTCTGCTTTGCTCCAGTTCAAGCAGTTTCAATCTCCATATGATGCCTTGATGGGGCTACCTGAAAACGGAGGCTAGACAAGATTAAGAGGATGAAAGTGGGTATTTATTGAAGGGCCTTCAGGTACATCACATCGAGTTTTCTGGGGTTGTTTCAGTAGTACCTCTAAGCTTACTACCTAAACTTCAGCAAAAGGACAGAAAGAGGCTGCATGGTATGTAAAGTACACATGATTTCAGGTGATATCTTATGATTTATATAAAGCATTTTAGATTCGTGACATCTGGCAGCATTGCTCTCTCAGAGTGTAGCAGAGAAATAATCCTTTCAAATCAACTGTGCTGGAGAGTGAAACATTTTTCACCAGCCTAGTTTAAAAATCATATCTGAGCCTTTCTCTCCTGCTAACTGGTTCAGCACAAACAAACAAACAGTGCACACAGGATGTAGCTGTTTCAGCAGTTTCCCTGGACCTTGCTGTACATTTAAAATTATTTTCTAGCTTTTTTTTGGAGCAGGTTTTTTTTTTTTTACATAGAAGGTAAAATGTGTGGTTGAATCATAAAGCTAGATAAAGTACTGTGAACCTGTGTTGGACTGAAGTCCTTTTCATCCAAATAATGACTTTATCTGCTTATTATGAAAGAATTGAAAGATGGGTGGGAAACTAAGACTGAAACACACTCGGGAGCCTATATTTCAGCATTGTGGGGGAGGCTGACCATTAATACGGGAATTAATAAACCTCCAAAGCCACCTCTTTTGAGCAGCTGCTGTAGGAACTGGCAGTGCAGAATGCACAGACTAATTCTGCTTCAGAGAAGCTAAAATTAAATGTTTGTTACAGTTTTATGTGCATACACTCTCAGCAGGAGCCATTTTCCTTCCCTTTAGGCAAACTCAGAAGAAGTTGAACATTTAACAGCCTCAAACTACCCAGACTGTGTGCCATATGTACACAGCACTGAGCCATGCCTGTGTTGTCAGTCTTTAGAGTCTTCCTGAAAGGTGGAATCTGGCTGGTTGCTAGCAATCCATGTCCTTAGAGGCACTGGAGCAAAATGCTGATGTTGATCAGAAGGGGAAGGTCTGAAATTGTAAGCAAACAGAGAAGATCCATCATGCATTTTCACAGATGATAAAAGGCTGATAGTGGCAGTCTGCTTATCAAATAACTAGATTTATTGAAATAGCCTGCGCTCTCATTAAATAGCTTGCTTTTCATGTTTTTGTTTTATTTCGTCTTACTGAAGGTGTCTGAATTTTTTTCCAAACCTCCTATTGCTGCCATGGCAAACTGGCTAATTTAGACCATTTCTTCCGTTAATGCTTAAAAGCAGCGTGGACTGCAGTGTTCTCATCTCGCTGACATTGCGGGACCTCAGAGCAAAGCCAGTCCCTGCCATGAAATCTGAGATTCCTGGAAAGTAAATCATAAAAATTAATGTAATAATTATAAGTTTGTTCCTTGAAAGATGGTAGTGCTAGTGATAGTGCTACACATTTCATTTAGCATAAGTCTAGTGCTGTTAGCTATGCTCAAAAAATGGGGTAGAATTCATCATTTTTAATCAGTAGAGAGAAATGAAATGCAGAAACAAAAATGTTGCTAGCATGATATGACATCCCTGTGCTGAAAGGACCGTTCCTTTCCTAACTCAGCGAGGTATCACATTTTGTGTTTTTGTTCCCGGGGGAAAGAGCTGCTGCTTTCCTCCTTTTCTGAAAACATTTGTAAGATGGGAAGTGGAATATTAATAATTGAAAATGCAAGTTGCAGTAATGCCATTTGCATAAGGATGTTTCTTGACCCATAGAGGATATTCACTGTTCGTTGGAGAAAATATCAACAGAGGAACTGTGGGAGCCTGATGGATCTAAAAGGCTACCTGGCAATAAATTTATTTCTCAAATGAATCCTAATGTGATTCCCAAGACTGGAACTCTCTATTTGTAGCCTGCCCTTTTTTCTGGAAGATGTGATGCACTATCAAGAGATCAGTATCCCCCAGTACCGAGTGTGGTGCCAGTAAGTAGACATTTAACATGGAGTAAAGGTTTTTTTAAACAAAGGACATAGAGACAGATCTTTCCTCCTGCAGTATTTGCTTGCTGAAATTTAACAGTCCCAGTGACCTTCCCTGAGAAAGTCCTTCTCCAAAAGCATTTTAACAATGCACTGCATGGAGCTCAGCAGCTGGGGTTAAGAATGATTTGACTCTGCTGATATTTTAACCTGTAGTTTCAGGAATTGTGGTTTTGTGTTTGGACTTTTTGGGGTGTTGTTTGTTAAGCAGATGCTTATGCTGCAGAGCCATCCTTCCATGCTGTTTTGGATGCCAGTGGTACCAAAACATTACTCATAAAGTGCGCACGCTGTTACGATTTGTGACTTTAACTCTTAGCATATTTATAGGCCTCATTTCCATTTTTTGTGGTCTCATTAATGGAGCAGCAATAACAAATCGAAATGTTAATGGGGGATCATTTCACCAACAGCAGAAGGTATTAATGAACTTGATACAATAGTTGAGAGGAAAATAACTTTTTAGTAGTGTAATTTTTTTAACCATTGCCCCTGATTGTCTCCTTCCAAAGGTGCAGAATTGAGTCAGTTTCAAAATCATGGGAATCATTTCATATAGACAATTTTTAAATCACCCTTGCGTAGGAGATGAACCATTTGCAGAAATTCCAGTGGGGGCAGCCATTCTGGAAGTGAAGCATGAGCAGACTTTGTTGTAGTCATGGTGGTAGAGATGGAAACCCAGAAAGCACCTTTTGTCTGAGTTAATGACCTTCATTAATAGAGAGTGAAAAGGTGGTCCTCCTTGCATGAAGTGGGCATTTCACATCCTGCTGTGAAATACTTGAGGATAGTGTTAAGACGGTCTCACAGGGGACTTCAGTTCCCCAGCAGACAAGGGAATTGTGCCTTAGGGTTCCTTGGCGGCACTGTATCTCACTTTTCCCACTGGTAAAGTTGAGGGCTTTGAGCTAATGGAAACAGTTGGATTTTAAGGCTTGGTCAGTTAGTATTTGTGGAGCGTTAGCGTCTCCTGAGGGAGAGGAGTTACACTGTGGGGCAGTCCTCAGCTGGAAGTAAACAGTACCAGACACCATTCAGGACCTTCCCCAGTGCCACGTTGTTGAAGGCCTCTGTGCTGAAATTAGTTACAGCTGCGAAGACATTTCTATATGCACGCTTAGAAGTTGAAGGCTAAAATTTGTAATACATTTGAAGTAAATTTGCATTCTGGCCCCTGGTTCAGAGCATGTGTTTCAGTCTTTAGCTCCTTAGTTCTAGAGAGTTTGTTCCCAGTGAGTTTTCATCTCTTTGAGTACATTCATTAATCCTTTTTGGACTTTGCTTACCCACAAATATAGAAGAAGCTTTGAAGTGGATTGGCAACTTTTCACCACCCTTCTTTCTTTGTTTTGTTAAACAGTAAGTTTAAAGGTACTAGAGTGGGTCAAGAATTGCATGTTTAAATTGTTTGTTTCCTGCAAGAAAAGAGATTGGCATTTAAATGTGCCATTCAAGATAATAATCTCATAATCAGGAGTTTACTGACCTAGAAACTTAATCTAGTCCTATTAGTTCAAGTATCTGCAACTTTTTTTAAAAAACAGAAAAAATATTATTTTCAAATGAGGCATGTGATTGGTCTAATTCTCTCTTTTTTTGTAGATACCATTAATTTGAAAATTACTTCTGTGAGGTGCTGTTATCTCACTTCTGTGCAGGCAAACTGTGAGCCCTAGTCCGCTGAGCTAAGCAGAGGGTGAACAAGTACATATGAAAGTGGACAGATAAATGTCAATGCAAGACGATTTGAAACAGGAAGAAAGGAAGGGAAAAAAAAAAAGAGGGAAGATTATCTGTCTAGCCTTATTGGCAAATGATCAGAAAAGTGACCCAAAGCATTATATGGCATTTTTTCCTGCTTAGGGCTTGATACGAAACTCACTAAAATAAGTGGGAAACTTTCCATGATGTTCTTGATTTTGGGCTGAGATGCCTGATTAACACTTACTCTGTCTCCCTGCAACAAATTGCTAAGTGCCTCAAGCAAAAGATAAAGATGTTGTCGACAACCAGCACTATCAATACTACCTGGCACTGGCAAAGCAAACTCATCTGTTGCTATAATGACTCCTCAGCATGTAGAGAGGAAAGCACTTGCTTTGAATATGGATATGGATATAACCCAATCACGTGGCATGGGGCTATGTGTTCAATAAAGTGTCATTTTCAGATAGACAAGTGACCTTGAAACACTTTTAACAGTTTTCTGCATCATCACCTTTTAAACTTCTCACTCTTTCGCTTTAGTTCAGTTGTATTTAATTCCCCACCCCCTTTTTTTTTAAATTTCATATAAAGTTCAGTATGTGATTTGGTTTGGGGATGGAGTGGAGGAGCAGGGAGGGAGATCTTTTTAAAGCTGCTAAACTTGTAGCCAGAGAAGATACTGCATTTATAATGTTCCCATTCTTCTCAATACTTAACAAGAAAAATGATTGTGTGTGTGTGACGTGAATATTCAGCACAGAGCTTTGGTAGCTGACCGCTCTCTTTTCACAGCCATCCAACCGCACACACATTCCTAAGGGATTACCTCACTGCCAGCGCTCCTCAAAGTGTGGGATACGCCGAAGCCGACCAACTGCAAAGCTCCTTTCTGCCTGCTGCGGTGCTGGTTTTAGGCAATGACCTTTAAAACCACAAATCTAACCCTACGTCTACCCCCAAAAAGGTTTTTCATTTGCTAGCTAAATGGGAGAGATGCTGGGCGTGGAAATAGGGTAGAGTCTGTAGGTTACATGTAGAAATTCCTTTCCAAGCTTTACACTCCCCTTTGGCTCCAAACACTCAATAACTTTCCAGCCAGAGAATGTTTGTCCCTTCCTTCTCCCTCTCTTTTTTTTTGTGTTCTTCCCTTGTTTTGCATATTCTGACAACACTGTTTACTTCAGCCTGCAGCTCCAACTGCTTTGTGTGCTTTCTCCGTCTCACAATTGCATAAATAAATCACTGAGGAAAATTTGCATTTGATGGGAATTTTTAGCTGATACTAAGTTTTATAGGTGGAATATAATATGTGTGAGTTGGCTTAATTAAACTGAATTGTCATTTGTGACACGGAGGTCTTTATCTGTACAAGACTATTTTTGCCTTTCATATTTTTTTTGCTATTAAACATGCCAGTGGATTTGAAAACCCAAGGATGACAGGTCTCAGAAAGTATCATCTTTCTTGTAGCAAAATAACTGCTTATGCCAAGTGAAGCAAATCAGCATCATCACAGAGCTGAACAGTTAATTTATGCCATGAATTTCTGAATGCCAAGGGCTGGAATCCGAGGCCCATATACGTTGTAGCACCCTCTAGTTGCCCTGTTGGTGACTTGCGTCACACCAGAGGAGAGATGGAGTCTGGCAAAATGGTTTAGATCAAGGGGAATTGGACTAAAAGTTTGTCCAGAGTTTCTGTGCCCTGATATACTACATAGTGGCTTCCTTCCCCCTCCCTAGCAGTGATGTGTGCCCCGGAGCGCTGCTGGTTTGGCTTTGGTGAGTGCAGGGTTTCTCTTGGCTGGGCTGGCGGATGGGCAGAGCCCACACTGCGGCTGCTGGGGCTGTGGACACGCGCTGCCCCTTCTGCCACACGGGCTGAGGTTTTAACTCCTGCAGAGCAGTGGGGAGCACACGGGAAATTCATCTCATCAGCTGCTGCAGCTGTGTTTCAGAGGCATGAGGAACCAGCCTCCCAATTCCCATTTTCACTCTGTTCTTAAATATTTGAATTGAAGGGAAGGGTGGAAATGCCATTTTACACTGGGTCACACACCCAACTAGAGCATGTTTAATGCATCTCTCTGACCAGGAACTTGGTCTGTGATATTTATCCTTCCATGAGAATCAGGAAGGGTGTGAGCCTTCTGCAGGATCCCCAGATCTGGCTTCACAAAGCACAGGTTCTTGGGAGGGCTCCATACGAGTTCTGACTTTGACTGTTTCTCTGGAACAAGGCTGGCAAAGTGTAGCTTGAGATTATCACACTGAATAATACTAACAATGCTGGTGCAGCTCCCCAAAGTGCATGAGGGACTGATCAAAGTGCTAGTTCCAATTGATTTATTTTTCAGGCTAAAGATTTCCACGCTTGCACAGCTCTTTGCTGCCATTTTCCATTCAAGGGGTCTGTGTGCCCCTGAGACTGATACTGCATCTGCTCCTCTGCGAAGACAAAGACAAACTGGTTCCTGGTGTGTTGTTATTTCGCTTACTCTTCAGCATAAGAACAAGCAATAAGAATGCATTTTAGATGTTAATGAAATTAATGAAAGCCAGATCTCGGAAACAGCTGAGATTGTTGACTGTCTCAGGCAGATTTTTACTTCATTTCAATTACAGATGAGCCAGAACCAAACCCCTGATTAGAATTGCTCCAAATTTTGGATCCACATCTCTCAGCTTTGCAGTTTTGACCAGTTTCCAATATTTAATTTTCTTCCTGTTTTATTTTTCCTTCTGGTTTTACTCCAGGTGTCTAATGTTTTCATTTTGTCTCTGTGAAAGACTGGCCTCATGAAGGACATGAGACCTGCTGCCACAAGTCCCACTGGGGCTGCAGAGGCATAATTAGGTTTCAGGATGTGCTGGTACACGCTGGGAGAGCACACACTAGACTTGGGGCTGAGAAGCATTTCGGTGCCATCTCGGCAGGCAGGTGGCTGCCCCTACTGCCATCCTGGCAGCTCAGTAAGGCACAGTCCCTGAAAAGTCCTCCTTCGATTAAATGGCGAATGTCTTTCTCACTGGCCTGAAATGGCCGTGACTCTTGACAAATCCCCAACTGCAGAATCTTACTGATGGTTTGTTAACGTGGCTTCACCCATAACTCCAGACCACCCCATCAACAGTGCAGTGTTCTCAGTCTGCACATATATAAATTCCATCATGAATTTGTATTCTGATTTAAAAAAAAAAAAAAAAAGCCTCCTGGAGACAGTGCATTAATAATGGACAAATTCCTTTTTATGTCTCCTGGATATAAGGGGACCTCGAGACTCCCTGTGGGGAGAGAGAAGGGTCTGAGCAGTCCAGTTAGAAACCTCAGAGGCAGCAAGCACACAGGAAAGGCTGGTTTATTATCTTTGTTCTTTTATTGCTGTACTCAAATCCCAGGAACAGTGTTACTTTGGGCCCACAGATATTGTGCAGTGCATTTTTAGGGGAGGTTGAGAAAAACACCTGATCATAATCACTTTAAAAACATTGATAAAAGAGGAAGAGGAAAATATAATTTACATTAAATGCTACAGTGCTTCATTTACACAATATAATAAAAAGCAAATTTTGTGATTCAAGTAATGATTGCAGGTTATTAAACTGGGCTTTAAAGGCTTCATAAATGAAAGCCTTTTAATAAGTGATGAACATGGATGATAATGCTCTTGGAAATAGAGAGAATCTTTATTAAGCTTGACACATTTGTTCTCCACCCACCCACTTCCCTGTTACTTTACTTGGTCCCTGGATCACTGTCACAAAAATGTGCCAGTGGGACAAAGCTTGAGCTGGGATACTACATAGGAAAGCACCACCTTCCATGGCTGCCAGGGCCTGGAGAACATGACATCTTGGGAAGAAGCTGCGACACCATGGATTTGCTCTGGTCAGAGAAGGGGTCATGGGGCAGCTAAAGCAGGTGGGACCCCGCTTTCAGAGCCAAATTCATCACCAGATGGTTTCCGTCTACGTGTGTAAGAGAGCTCTCCTCTGCCGGTTGTTGAAAGATTGAGCAGAGCACTCCCTGAGACATGAAAGGTGCTCTCCCCAGGCAGCTGTTCAGCTGGGAATTTGGCAGCTGGTGGTGGGAGCAGGCAGGGGGCTGAAGGGCAGAGCGGGCTGGGATTCATTAGGGCCTGATTCAGAGCACAGTGACATCAATGGGTGCTTTCTCACTGGATTGAAGGATCCGGCCTGGACAGTGCCAGAGTAAGAAACTTTGGCAATCATTTCACTGCTTCTTTATGTTTTCAAGGGTCTGTTCTGACTGGCATCAGACTGGGACTTACTGACCCAGAGGGGAGGTGGCAGAGGGAGAGGCAGAGCCGAGCCAGGCAGCAGACAATAGAGCCTTCCTTCCCTTGACCGGTAATAAACCATGCTGGTGTAAGGGAAACTGTTCCTGCAGGTACTGCCTTTTGATTAGATAGCTGAGAGTCATAAAAAACTTCCTGTCATGAGGGTCAGCCTGTGAGACAGCCCTGCCCAACTGCAGTGTTGGATAACTTAATTTTACCTGCTCAACTTGCCTCCTCATAGAGTGGAATATTCTGCTCTATTTTGCCTAAATTATTAAAGACTGATGAGGTTTCCAACGTAGAAGTGACTGCATTTCAGTGATGGATGAGTTGATTCTTGTGTGGATATAGTAATCAAGACATTTTTCAGTATCTTCGGCATGAAAGGCGCAATATAAATGTGAAATATTATTTTGTGCCATGCAGCTGCTCAAATCTGAAATACACATTATGTCTTGGTAATACAGACAGTGTTTAAGACTGTTAAATTAAACTATTAAAGCCTATAGAAAAAACAGAGATGACAGAGTGCAAATTAAATCTGAATTATCGTTAAATTGCTGTGCCAGTAGTTTTCAAACACATTCATAGTGACCTGGAAGAGAGCAGGGGGAGTGGAATGACATTCACACCTCCTAATTGGAGTCGTTATCCGTTCTTTGTTATCGTGCTGCCCACAACAAGGGCATCGCTGCGACACCAGTGACTGGGGGGGGAGAGGGGGAAGGATGCCTGTGGACCACAAGGGATGTTTTGAATGTCCTGCCAGTTCTCTGATTTAAAGCCAGGACACGGCCAGGCAGTCACTTTGTCAGATAGATAGTTTTTGAAGGCAATATATGCCTGCAGGCTCTTTTCTGTGCATGGTGGCTGAGGCGGGGGGTTGGGAGAAGAAGGGGGACACGGTGCGTGGCTGGGTTGTGCTCCTGAAAAATGTTGGTGTCCCAAGGACATGTCGGTCCTTCCTCCCTTTTTCTCTTCCCTGCCAACAGCCCAGACTCACTGAAGGCCTCGGTGGACCAGAGGTTTGTAATAAAAGCTATGGGCCTTCCTGGAATATCAGATGGAAAAGGAGCTTTGAAAGTTATCTAAATGATCTGCCTGCCAAAACATGAGTGCATCTCATAGTATGTTCTCAGGTGCTTTATCTGGTTCCTTTCTAGCCAGTTGAAGTGATGAAATTTTCAGAACTTCCTTTGGAAGTTTGCCCCATTCTCTAACAAACACTCCACAGTGCATTTTCAAATTAAGATTTTGCCTTTGTTTTCCTCAAGTCATTACTCATGATGGTATCTCTGTATACCTCAAAAAATCCTTTTCCATCCTTAATCTTTACAAGCTTGCAGGCATGTGGATATCTGTTTGTTGTGAGTCGACCTGATGCCGATCCATCAGTTTGCTTCTTGAAGGACTTTATGACAGCAGAAAGTGATTAAATTTCAAAGCAGATGCAGCCTTTAATCTGCAGAAAAGGCAACAAACTTTCCCCCTCTCCTTTGCTGATTGAATCTGGAAATGAATGAATGATACCTGACTTAAATGTGTTTCTAAACTTGTTTTCATTAAATATAATCGGTCAGTGCTGATCATCAGAAGTGTCTTGAAGATTGGCCTACGTATGTATATGGTACTAAAGTCAGAATGAGTTTAGTGATCGATATTCATTCAACATCTTAATCTGCTCAACAGTATTAAATAGATTGCCCCAATGTCCCTGCAAAGCAGGGAAATAATGTAACTCTTGAGCAGGAATATTAGAGAGGATAAATGTGGTGTCCAAAGCATTGCCAAGCAGCTCCTGACTTGTGTCTTTGTGCCCATCATCCAGCTGTTTGTCATCATCAACCAATGCAGTTAAAGGTGTGGAAAACTCCCAAGGATGGCCAAGAAAATCCAAGATTGACGAAATTGAGGGAAACGTCTCAATGTGGCTTCCCCTGTATGTGCTATTGTATTCCCAGATCTCTCAACTACTTGTCTCCAGTGGCTACGTTGGGACTAAACCCAAGCGCACACGCAACCTTAGTTCTGAGTATAGTTTATTTTTTGTCTGGGTGGTTTATTAGTTGTTGGACTCCTCTTCAAATGGCGGGAACTGATCTCTATCCTTAAGTCCATTCCTTGCTTTACTGTTAAAATATATTTCCTGTTTCCAGCATGGGACAGAGCCTCTGTCCATGAGAAGTTAAGCTCAGATATGCAAGTCATTTTACATACTGCTGCACTATAAAAATCATACTAATTTTATATACATATACAGTTAGCTCAGTAATGGCTAAAGATCTGTGTTCCTCTCTGGACTTACCATAGGAAATCTCTTCAATTTCCCTGCTGCGAAATGAGAGGGTAGCTAGCAGTGTATTTAATTTAGTTATTTGAGGCCCAGACTGCTATGGGACATTTCTTTGGCTATGTCTTCTGGGGAGATTTGAATGAATGACCAAGAAGAATCTGAATCATCCAGTCATGCAAATTAAACCATTTCAATAATATGAGGGCTACTTTTCCTGATCCATAGTAATTGATGAGGCTCATTATATGTTAATATCACTCCTTTTTTTTAATCTTACATGTAATTCGCTACAGTGTTTCAATGTGAAGGTATAATTAAGATTCAGATGGCAATTTCATTCTAGACTGCTCTCTACAGTGGCTTTAATAAAAATTAGAGCTTGGGATGCTATTTTCTCTAGAGGCAGAAAAAAATATTCTTTTTGATACTTCAGATATAAATCCATTCAGCCACTGCTGAGTTTTCTAATTGTGAAAAAATGCAAAGTACTACCACTTCCAGGCAAGCCCTGCTTCTCTTCCCCCTTTGCATGGTTCAGTGCCCTTGCTGAAGTTCTTGTGTTCAGTGCAGCAGCCAGGACTCAGTTCCTAAATGCTCACAAAGTCTGACTTTCATGTTATCTGTGCCCAGATCCTCCATCCACATGTTAATGTTAATTACCAGTGCCCATGGTGCTTGTGGTACAGCAGCCAGCTACTCCGAGGTCTGCATCACCAAACTGCTGGGGGGGAAATCTGTGCGTGAACCTTCATGAAATTTCATTTATATTTTATTTTACATATCAGGGGCTTATGTGGGGCTTCAAGTGGGCAAAAAGCCTTTGCAGTGAGGGCAGGAGAGGCACATGTGTGTCTGTGTCCTTGTGGTGTGTCATTGCTTTGCGCTGATCCTCTTCTTTACCAACAGGCTCTGGCTGTATGTGGGATTTGATGGCTGCCTACCAGTTGACTACACACATGAGCTTATGGCAGGGATGCAGCTCTCTGCAGGCAGAAATGCTTTGGAATGTAGTGTATGAAAAGAGCAAACTGAAATGTTTCTGTAAAATCATGTGAGGAAAGACAAATGTGGGTGTACATGAAAACATCCCAGCGAGCCTGCTGACACGGGCAGGGAGAGGGGGAGGTGGGAGTTCCTGTGCTTTTGTAAAGAGAGTAAAATAGTCACCACCTGGTAGTGGGAATTTCTGAAGTGGATGGCAAAATGTCATCTCTTTTTTATAGCAACCATTTTTTGGAAGCGACTGTTTTGTTGCTATTTTGTGTAGGCTGACATCAGGTGCTATGTGAACCTGCTGCAGAGGTTTTCTTTGCTGAGTACTTGAGGAGAGTGGGGCTGTGTGTCTGGAGCACAAACCTCGTGCTGGTGTGAGCTGCAGTGGTGGTGCCTGGCAGGGCACATCAGGTCATTCCTGTGCCGGAAGGGAGATGTGCATTTTACAGCGCTCTCAGTGTGAGTCCCCATGGGGTTCATAGATTGGAACATACAGAAATCGTCCCATCAAAGCCATGGAGCCTCCCTGGGAGTAGAAGAAGAGCAGAAGGGGAGAGGCTGCTGGTGCAGGGGGCTGTAGCCACCAGGGTGGGGAGGGAGGCAAAATCCCACCTCTGCCTCAGTGCTGGAGTGGATGAGACAATGTGTGCTTATCTCACTGTTTTTCAGTGAGATAAGTGCTGGGGGGATTCTGTAAGAGCCAGAGTGACCATCATCCTGCTCTACAGTGGGGAGCACCAAGCAAAACCACTGAGTGGCTTTCTGACTCAGTTTCCCCTCCTGTAAGTTGGAAGAGATCTTTCCCAAAGATGCTGTAAAGACAATTAGGTTAAATTGATGATGTGGTGTGAGGGACCATGTAAGTCCTTCAGAGAGAGAGCTTTCAATCTGACAGCTGTTTTAAAGATGTAAAAAGAAACGCAAAAATTTGGCTTCACTTTGCACCATGTGGAGAAGCAGGACGTGTCTTTCAAGAAAGGAATTTATGGCAGTGTTGTAGTTCTGAAGGACTGCAAGTGGTGTGGGTCCTATTCTCTCTGGGTGTAGCTGCAGCTCCTGCACCAGGCTCATACAAACATGGGGATCTGGGGTTGCCTGTCCATGCAGGTAGCTACAGTGGGAGTGTGTTGTCTCTATGCCATGTGTTGTACTGTAATGTGAGTTTTGGAACCGAGCCTGTTTTTAATAAATTGTACCTTTTCCTCAACTGCTTCCTGTCTAAATGCTGTGCGTTAACCCAAAAATGAGCAGCCATCACAGCAGCTGTCAGTGGATTTTTGTACGTTCTCAGCAAAGACCCTCTAAGGAATTTCCTTGTTAAACAGACGAGCTATCAAAAGCCCCTTTTCCTGCCAAAAAGGGCAAAAAGCTCAGAAAACTGAGTGAATGTTCAGTGAAATTCTGTTGCCGTTTAATGAGATCAGGCCTTGGAAGGAGATCTCTCCTGACTCGTGCCTGCTGTGAGGAGAGCCAAAGTAATATGTGAGAATCTTAAGCATAAAACTTTCATCATCTTTGCTTTGACCCTTTCAGGACATACCAGTAGTTTTGACATATTTCTGATGGATGCTGTTGCTCCTGGAGCTGAACTGAGCCGGGGGTGTTTGTAGGGCATCATGTACAGTGAGGTCTTGGCTACTAATGGACAAACCCTAATCAGGGAGGCTCAGGAGTGTTGTTTCAACCTTCAGTTGCATTTCAGACTTGATCTTGAGGAGGGAGATTACTGACCTCAACTGTAAGAAAACAAGTGAAGTTTATCAGTAGGTCTGTCTGTAAATTAGTAAAACAGACCAGGACTGTCCAACCTGAAAAACAGATGGACCAAGTGGACGTGTGGTGGAGATCCAGCAGATAGGAGAGGGTGTAGAAGCAGGCAAGGAAGAGGGAAAGAGGAAGGATGTATCTTCAGACATCTGGAAGTCACTGTATTGCTCGCTGTGTTGTTTTATGGTGAATTCCAAAGGAGCATTGCTGTAGGATGGAAAGCTGTGAGAAGATCAGGATGAGTGGTGATATGGAGGATTTGACCTAGAAAAGTGATGGGACAAGGCTTGATCGAAGCAGTAGAAAGGTGTAACCTGGATTTTTGCAAAGAAAGAAGGAAAATTATCTCATTTGAAACAGACAGTGATGTTAAAGAAATACTGAGTCTGAGGGGCAGACAAATTGATCACGTGAATTAAGACTGTTCATTTCAGTGGTAGTACAGAAATGTACTGTCTGTTTTTATTCTGTCTCAACCTGGGTTTTGCCATTTTTATTCTGAGTCACTGCTGCCCTTCTGTACAGAATTCAGGTGAAGGGCTCTTTACTGAATCTAAGTCTTTCCATTATCTTATTTCTTTCCTAAGGGAGCAAGATTGATTCCCAATAAAGCAGCTGGTTGATTTTTAAGATTCTAGGACTTGCCTATTTGTTTGATCTTTTGGTTTTGCATTTAACTGGTTGCCTGCTCTGTTCCGCCTCTAAACGACTTTCACCCAGTCTGTGGGCACGGACTGCAGCTCTGTGTCCAGGCTATCTCACGCTGCACCACTTCTCCAGGGATTTCCACCACCTTGTCAAATATGAAAGCTAATGAAAAGTGTTGTTTCCTCTTTTCCTTTGGTGGTTTTGATTTTTATTCAATTTGTCCCTGCATGTCAGGACTGGATGGCTGAAAAGGAAGGGAAGGTCACTGAAGCTCTTTCTTCACAGATCCTAAGTGTGCTCTGTTTCATTCTCCCCATATGCCCAGGAGTAAATAACCAGTTTTTTCAAACCCTTGCATTTTCTTTATGCTTGTTTTTTACCCTTGTTGCCTTGACTTCTTCTTCTGGCACTGAGATCCTCTTCTTTGGGGCATTTCCTACTTCAGTGAGTAGGTTTGGCAGTACTGAACATTGGAGCATGGTCCAGGCCAACAGTGCAATACATATCTTCATATTTCTTATTTACTTCTGATTAATGTTCACACACTAAACCCAGCCAGTTTCCAAGTTAGAACATGTTTTTCTCTGTCTCTGACCACTGCAAGCTCTTCCTTTTATGTAGAGGAGAAAACATTTTTTCCTCCTGCTTTTTAAAGGGATGCAGTAGCACCGAGGAGGCTGGGTTAGGAAGCTGGCTGGTAACTTTGCATATTATACACAGGGCAGAATAGGACAAAGTTACTTTGGTTGTGTAGCATCAGGCCCTTGTTGGTGAATGATGCAAATAGTGTGCAGATGAAAAAGTGAACATAGCTGTGTCTGGTACCCAGCATTATTTTTTAGTACCTTTCTGAAGATAACTTTCATTCAGCAGGATATTGGTTATTTGACACACCATATTGTTCTTGTGGATAGTACATTCCTACAGGATTCCAGAAGGCTCCTGGCACAACAATTTAGGGTGCATATTTTATGGAGTGCTTTTCAACAGATGCAGATAAAACTGGCAATCATTCTGTCTCCAGTGTGCTGCCAGGGGCAGTATGTCCCCGCTCCAACGACATACCCAACGTCTCACATGCTTTAGGGAAGATGTGCGAAGTTGTGCTGTGCCATAAAGGAGTTTCCCCTGGCTCACAGCCATCAGAGCTGGCTGGTGCTCTGAAGCGTGTTGATATTGTGCATACAGGGATGTTAGGAGGGAGATGTTGATGTTACAGAGCAGAGCGGTGATGGAAGCAAAGGTAGCTGAACCAGTATGGCTTGGCCAAGTGTGGAACCAGGGAAAGTCAGGATAAATTGAAATAGTGCAGTGGAAATTCTCAATTTTCATTACATTTATCACTTACAGTCCATACAGTTTAGTCCTTTCTTTCAACTGGATAAATTAACTAAATCACTTATGCAAGTCTATAGGCAAATATTACAATAATTTTCTCAGAATTAAAATAAGCTTTGCTAATGAGTTCTTATGGTCTATCATGAAGCAGTGAAGACTTGTGAGCATCTGAATTACATAGAACTAGAATGAAAAATAGGTGTGCTTTTTTCCTCATTACTTAATTAACCAAACTCTGCTTTCACTTTTAGCTGCTTTTTTATGTTTGAGTGACTGTGATTTTGCTCTTTCCTCATGTATTTGAGTCAGCAGAGTGATTGATCACTCAGTTTTGATATAATAACCGTGTAGAAGATTGGGGCTGCTTGACTTCCTCTAATTTCTTAATCCCCACTTATCGAAGAGACAACGAAGACAGAATTGATACAGACAGCTTGGCTATAACATCTCAATGTATAGGATGTCAACATCAGCCTGAAATATCCTTCCTGCAGTGTCAGACCTGAGCATTGCCAGCCCTGACATCACCTGCCTTGGGAGGCTGCGCCATGTCATTCCAGCAGGTAACAAAGAGAGATGAAATATCCCAAAGAATTCTGCTCAGCTGGGTAAAACATTATTAAAAAGAGCTTCCAAATAAGGTTTGTGTTTTTCTTGCTCTCCAGCTGTGAAATGTCAGAGTGCCAGGCACTGCTGGCTGATTTCGTAGGTGCGGGAGGCACCGACACAGCGTGGTGGTGAGACTCCACTCCTGCAGTTGTAAGGAGGCCTTTGTTGGAGAAAGCTGAAGAATTGCAGCAGGTTTAGCCATGGTTATGTGGGCAAATCCATTTTCATCCAACACTGTCTGCAGAGTGAAATTGAGTAGGACTGCAAACTGTGGAGTACATTAGCCCATGGTGTAACAGGCAATTTCACACTGCTGCCCTCAGGGACAGGCAGACCTTGCTGCCCAGGCAGGCTCACAGGCACCACCATTCCACCTCTTGTCTTCTCAGGTAGAAATCAACTTGACCTCGTGGGCTTAGATTTTTCTCATGTTTTAAAGCTTCAACACATCTCCAGTTTCTGAATACAAAATAGTCTCCTGCAGAAAACTCCATCAGCACAGGGACAATACAATACCTGTTGCCCTCAACATGGAACTCTTTTATTCTGGTCTTCTGAGAACTTTGTCATTCTGAGAATCCGCATCAATAAGGCAGGAGTAATGCAGAAATCAGCCTGTGCTGAAGTGCCTGAATTTGGTGGCTGACCTGTGCTGATGTCTGTGTGTCTCAGCTCAGCTGCCTTCCTTTGCAGATGTAGCTAAATGAGACCTGGCCCAGTCTACGCTGTGCTGCAAACAGTCTTGCAGTTACATTAGAGTCTGTAGCACCTGGTGCAAAAATATGCTTAAGAAAATTAAAAAGGCAACTTTCAAAAAATTATATAAAAAGGAAAGAACAGAGAAAGAAGTTAAAAGAACATACATACCTAGGTCAGCTGCATGCACAGTGTTTCACCGTTCTAGGGAGAGAATAGCAGATCTATCTTTAATCAGCAGTTCCAAGCTGCTGAATTGCTCTGGGATATCTGATTTATCCAAATGTCCTGTCTTACACTGAAATCAGACTCTTAATGTTGCTTATACACTCTTCTTACAGCTGAAAGACCTAAATCATTTTAACATTTCATCTACTGTCTTTACTACTTTGAACAGAAATAATGGAAAGAGGATAGAGGGATAAAGAAAAACACCAATGGGAAGTAGAATCAAATCTGACTGATGAGGCATAATGTAGTTAAGCAATGGATGTTAAGCACCTTTAACTGATTCTTTATATATTCTTCCAAAGGCTTGTCTCCCCCGACTCTCACAGCCGAGTGGTTTGGGGGTGTGTACGGCAAGTCGGTGCAAATCAGAAGCAAAACATTTGTCTGTAGACTTACAAGGAGCTTTTCAGTTTGACAGTGGTGGTATAAATGCCAGCCTGATCTGATCTATTAGTGCAATCGAGTCTAACCTCTCTAGCCTTTTAAACATAGAAAAACAACAGCTCTTAAGTGGCTGTGAGGTTTCAATTACATTTGCACCCCAGAGGGACGCAGCAGTGACCTGGTGCTGATGGATTTATGAGTATGTTATCTGACAGGAAGGTGGGTTTAAAAACAATTGCTGCAACATGTGCTTAGTTATTACACTAAACTACTTTTCTTGACTTGGACATCTCTATTTTTCTTCTCTCATCAGGCTCAGGTAGTTCAGGGGATTCCCACCATTGATACAAAGATTGTTTCCTCATTGATGTTCCAGAAATCAATATGAAAACAGAAGTAATTTTAGATATTAAAAAAGCATGTATCAGCATTTGAACCCCTAGCATGGTGAGAAAACTGCTTCAGATGTTTTTTTAAAAGCTAAGAAGATTATTTTCTCTGACTAGTCTGAGCGAGAGTTATTTCAAATATAAAAGGACAAGTTAGATTCTTGGGAACACCTTTACATTTAAATCCTTAGAATACATTGTCTTACCCACATTATATCATAAAAGAGCTTGGTTTACTTAGCTGGGAGCCATACATGATTTGTCTTGAAAGTTATGAATTGCTTTCCTTATTCCTCTGGAGCCTTTTATTCTCTTTTAGAGCTAATCATTAACAAGAGAAGAATTAAATACTGATGGGAAATAATGAAAACATTTTAAAGGGGCTGAAAAATACATAGTTGTCATGACTCTGAAAGTGTTTAAATTAAATAGTAATATTTCATCTTTCTCTAGTATGTCACAAACCTACATGTGTACATTCTAGCTCAAAACAGCTGTCCTGTGTAATGGTTTTGATTTTACAGATTAGCCTATGTGTGAAGACTACTAAACAGTTTTTAATTAACTTATGTCAGATGTTGCATAGCGGTACATCAACAAGAGCTTAGAAGAACAAATCTTCATTCAGCTCAGATCAATACATGTACATAATTCAGTGCACCTGTACAGAAATACCCTGCAAAGACACCTTAACTCTGACCCATGAGGCTTTGCAGGCAGCAGAAGTCTATTTCAATAGTTATTTCAGTAACAGGGATGAATAGAAATATATCCTCAGATGCTTTTGCACATACTAGATGCCCATATCTATCTGCCTGCCTTAAATTGGGTAAGTTACCTCTCACAGAGCTAGGAGCTGAACCAGGTGTTCCAGCCATGTTAGCCCCAATTCATATCCTCTTTGATCTTGTAATATCTTGGTGGAAGTGAATGGCTGTGCATTCATCTGCAGGTGTCTCTTTCTTCAGCAGACTCTAGTTCTGCCTTTTTAACTCCTCGTAGCCTGCCTACCAGGCAGTGTCAATGCATAGCTATGTACTGTGAGTTTGAGTCTTTCCAGCAGCATTATGACTCAGATATTCCCACAAAAGATGTGTAGCTGTGCTCCATTCTGCTGTGCCTAAGTTGCTGATGATACCTGTAGTACACGTTTTGAAGATGGTGTGAATGTATTTGCACCTGGCTTAGGGATCCCAGGGTAGATCAACCCTAAAATGTGAGAGGCTCCTCACTCGAGCTGGTGAGACTGCAAAACATGATTGGACTGTCCAGGAGAAGGTAATATTGAAACTTTATCAGCTAGTGTTTCTGTATGACAGTAAGGACTACCCTTTGGGAAGAAAAAAGCCCCAATACTATTCACTATGTAACGTTTTTGAAAACACTCCTGCTTTGCAACCCTTTTGTCTTGACCATTTGCTTTTTTCTCTAGTGGACAACAAGTGCTTGAGTCTGTGATAGTCTCAGCTGGTTCAGGTATGCCTGAGTACCATCACCAAATTTCTTACAGTGGCCTGGGTGCCAATACTTAGCCTGAAGTAAGAGATAAAGAGGTCACTGGCTATTTTTTGACGAGAGCTCACGTGCAGCACTGCAGCAAGAAGGGATCTGCTCTGAAGAAATCAGATCACCATGACAGACAATTATGTGGACTTTGTGTGTTGCACAGAAAGAAGCCTGACATAGCCAGCAAATTTCCTGCATAGCCAAATTTTCCTCTTAGCAGTATGTGCATGGATCAGTCAGGAACATGATGTATCTACTTCCATAATTTCTCCTTATTCCTGTTGTCTTTCAAGTGGTCCCTGAGGTACACGGATGAGAAAATTTAAATGTGCGAATAGTCAATATCAAGTAGCGTTTGCATAACTCACTACTTTGACAGAGCTCTGCAGCAGCAGCATTTCCAGTCCATTTTCTCTGCTTCTTTACAGAACAAACCAGCTCAGGACAAACAGGAGTGTGTAACTTATCCATCCCTGAACCTCTCCAGCAACAGTGTCTTGCTGCATAAATCAATGAACTGTTTACCTGATGGGGTGGAGAATATGAAGTCAGGGATTTTCACTTCTCAGTGTGGTTCCTATTTGAAACTTGTGTGAGCTCCCTGTTACTGCCAGGTTAGCTGCAATAAAACATTTTACTCAGAGTTTTTGGCAAGGAGGGGTTTTATTTTGTGCTTTTCCTGTCTGACAGATGGTTTTTAGTTGAAGTAGGGGTAGAAATTCCCCACAGCAGTTGCAGGGAGACTTGGCCACATCCACTGGCATTAATTATAATAATTGTCCTTTGTAATTAGCTGCGTGCCAGAGATGGAGGCACAACGTCGCGTCTCTGCTGACTCTGATTGTTGGGTCCTTTTGTGGATTGCTCTCCCACAACTGGGAAACAGATTGTTTGGGCTGGAATTAGAGAGTTGTAGGTAGGCAGCAGCTGCTCTTGAAATTTTTTCTAATATGCTAGTTAGATGTGTGAGATCAAATTGATTTTGTTCATTTAGCAGCCTGTTCAATGCAGGAGGACGAACAACATGAGCCTCTGTAACTGGTGACACTCTGTTCTGATAGAGGCTCTGCCTTAGATGCCACTCAGCTGTATTTGCAACTCTGTAAATGATCAGTTCCTGTTCCCCTGCAAAGGCAGGAAACAGCTCTGCAGGTACCTGCTCCTGGCAGAGAAACCCTTACCCATTGCATGTCATACCGGCCAGTGCAGGTGGCATTTGGGTTGATCTGAATTTGGTGTAAGCATGTATTCAGTGAATGTAGCACTGCTGAAATTACACAGGGATTTTCTGCCTTCTGATTTAAACCTGGAGCTGACCTCACTGTCAGGACCCTCACATTTAATGTATCAGCCTGTGTATGAAAAGAAGGGCTTTCATCCCAGCCTAACTGATGGTGAAGAACCCAGGCTTACACATTTCTTTAGCAGGGTCCCCTGCTTTCTGGGTTAGAATACAGATAGTATAAAGCTTCAATATTTTTCCTAAAAGGATTTCCCATCAGTGGGAACAAGGGACTTGCTTGGTATCTCTTAAACAGGAGTGATAATCTTTGCTAGAACTGTGAATGTTGGAGGTGGGCTACTGCAATAACTCACATAAGTCATGCAGAAAGCCAGGTTGGGATGTTAGGGCTTATGCTACTAAATTTTCTTCTGAAACTTAGTCCTTTATGTCATGTGTAGCCAATCATATCAAGCTGCAAAGGGCTGAAATCTGCTGGCATTCCAATGTTGGCAGAACTGTAACACTCCCCACAGTGTACAGCACAACTGATCACATCTGCAGCAATGCTCTGACTCCCCACAGCCTGTTTCACCCTAAAATCTTGATGCATTTCACAAATCTACGTAACTAAGATATTTTGGTAAGGTGAGCAGGCAATCTAAGCACCACATCATCAAAAAGCAAGTTAGTGTTCACAAAAGTTAAAAGAACTGCCCAGACTGTGCTAGACTCAAATCCGGATTTTTTGCTGGGCAGTCCTGCCCCTAAACATCAGACCTGGACCAGGTGATCTGCTGATGTGCGTGATGCACTTCTGCTCTTGTCAGTGCTCTTGGACTGAGTTACAGCTGCGCAATCTGGCTCCTCCCGTGTTGTGTGCAAATTGGTGTTTCGTGTTCAGGGTACGGCATCAATGCAGTATTGAAATGAAGCCCGATTCGTGTCACGCAGCCCTGACAGTGTAGAAACTGCAGTGATGCTGTAGTGAGTGAACAGGTAACCAACCATGCCGAGCCACAAGATGGATGTTGTCCAGAGACACTCCTGTGCAGTATGTTATGAAGCCTCAATGATAAAATGAGTAACTTCTAAAAGCAAAACAAAGAGATTCCTCTTTATCTGGAGAAGAAATGCAGGGTGGCTGCCAACCCTGCACTGTGGGAAGAAATCTATGCTCTTTTTCTTTTTGGCCCCATGCCAAGCCAAGGCTCACACCAGGGATGAATCTAACTTTGCTCTGTTCAGTTTGGATATGTAGGACCACAACAATACAGCTTATTTTGGTGCCTACATCAAAACTTTCAGAGAGAGTGAGAAAATCTGTATTTTCTGCCTGCATCAATTGCATCAGATGACTTCATCTTACGACATTGCATTGCATTATTAAAGCTAAACTTCAAGGGAGCAGGTGGCCCACTGATGCTATTTCACCTCCCAAGCTGTGTGGCAAATCTGTCAACATCAAGTGAGAATAAATATTGGGGGTTGCAGTCAAGGGCTTTTTTCAAAAGCAGGGAGTTACAAATGGTAATGGCTATTAGTGTTAAATGTTTGCTTTTTTGCAAAGGAGTTGACTGTGATTTGTACTAATTAGTGTAGAGTGGAAAAGGAGACAGCATTTTCTCTGAAGCCATTCAATTCCCAAACCATTTTTGGGAGAGTTGGGACTATCTCTTCTCTAAATTCCAAGTGGTGTGTCCATGTTGAGGCTTCAAGGGTTATTTTTGCAGGCTTCAGTGGAGGAGAAGGCATGGATCAGAGCAGGAAATCCTTACTTGTTGCCTATCTGCATTCTGCATAGCTTAAATCATCTCCAAGTTGAAAAGAGAAATTTAAGTAGAAAGAAGATCCATATCCAGTGTTCTCGGTATTCAAGGAAAAAAAACAACCACAAACAACACAAGGGAAAGAATCTGCATCTCAATTTCATTGTTGCATTAAAGGAGATGTACTGGATTTGCAGAATGGCTGCAGCAAGTTGTGAATAATGAATGAAAGGGAAAAATTGCTTCCCTGTGCACAGAGGGAATGCAAACAACTGTGCTGTTTGCTGTGTGCTGCTTGCCCAGGTACACTGGCATCGCTCGGGACCCATGAAGAAGAGTGTAGCAAATCCAGAGTTCCCAAGTTTTCCCTCCTGCTCTGGCTCAGTCCTTAAGAAAGTTTAAAATTCCTTTTATTGCTTATAATCAATTTTTGTTGCTTATCTCTTCTCCTCTATTGGCAAGCGGCCAGTTAAAGGGAGGGAAAAGGAATGAGAAAGAAAGAGGCCAAATAAGGAAACACAAGTCTAAATGCTTTATAGCAAAGAGTTTTTTTCTTTTTGAACTCAACCTTCTCTTTTTCAGTGTTGTTGTTTATTTACTGTAGATGAGAAATCAGGATTAGTGGGCTTGGCAAAAGTCACTACCTTGAGTAGTTAATCTAGAGAACAAGTCTTATCAGGAGTGGCTGAGAAAACTCAGGTTCTTTAGCCTGGATAAAAGGAGGGTTGGGGGCGCCTTATTGCTGTCTATGTACTACCTGAAAGGAGGTTGTAATAAGGTGAGGGTTGGTCTCTTCTCCTAAGCTGCAAGTGATAGGACATGAGGCAACAGCCTGAAGGTGTGCCAGGGAGGTTTAGATTGGATATTGGGAAAAATTTCTTCACTGGAAGGGTTGTCAAGCACCGGAAAAGTCTGCCCAGGGAAGTGGTTGAGTCATCATCCCTAGAGGTGTTTAAAAGACCTGGAGATGTGGCACTTGGGGACATGGTTTAGTGGTGGCCTTGGCAGTGCTGGGTTAAATGGTTGGACTTGATGATCTTGGAGGTCTTTTCCAACCTAAACGATTCTATGATTCTGTAATTTGTTATGACAACTCAGAATCTGCTCAAAGTAAGGGTGGTGCATCAATGCATTGCAGGTCAGACCTCCAATTTATTTTTTTTTTGTCTTGATAGTTTCCTGTTCATAAAAGGAGACCTGGGCTGAGTTATGTGTCCTCTTTATGGTGGTGTTGAGTAAGGTTTAGGACCAGCAGGACACCAGTCTTTTTCAGAAGGTTATCTGAACTCAGGTCTTTGGAAGAGAAGGGGAAAGAACACAAACCCATTACTTACTTAGCTTTCATTTGAATAAAATAAACTTTATTTTTTTTTAAAACAAGCTTTAAATCCTACACTCAAAATTTAAGCAGATGACTGAATAGCAAAACACAGCTCAGAAATCTGTCCTTCACTGCCAGGAAAGCCTTTTGTCTGATGTGGCAAAGAAAACACAGACAATTAGTCATTTTTATGCTTTCAAAGCATTGGTTTGATGGTGCCAAACTTTTTCTGACAGATCTCATCTACTTCAGTTATCTGCCACTCCAGTTTATGAGGTTTCTAGGGCAACTGTCATCTTCACAGTGAACTACCCAGGATTCATAGAAGGCTGCTTTTCCTTTAGCACTCCTAGATTTCAGTAGCTTGCTTTTTAAAATCACAGCAAAATATTATTTTTTATGAGCACAGGCAAATGATTTCTTGTTTTTGATTTTTGCAAGCCTGGTGGTTAGGAAGGCATCGTCTTTCTCCTTTGTCAAGTGTCTTCATAGGCAAGGGGTCTTGGCCATGATTATTGTTGTAGCTCTCTTGAACTTTGTTGGGAGTAACATTAGCTTCATTGCTCTGGAGAAAATGTAATTGAAAATGTAAATGAGCTGCGCTCATCTGAGGAAAAATAGAGGTGAAGAAAAAGGCAGTGGAACTAAAGAGCTGTGAACGGGGACTGCGGAGAGGAGGAGTTTCTGCAGACTGTTCATGAAATTGCTTCTATCAAAGACTCAGTGCATCTGAGTAAGATGATATGGGACTATTTGTATTGGTAGCACCCGGTCCTAGAAGGACAGGAGCTAGTTTCCTGGCTGAAGGAGATGGAACCTTTGCTCTGTAAGTCCACAGACTGGAGGGAGTTCAATGGGATTCTGTGGTTCTGGAATGCTTGTTCAAATATGTTTATTCTGTGAAATGGGAAAACCATTAACCATGCTACCTGGAAGAAATAAATAATCTGATTAGTCTGAAATGCTGTTTTTCTGGGGGAAGATGAGTATACATGTTATGATAATTAACTATATTTGGCTCCAAAGTCAAGTCTCTGTTCTTAAAACACGTTCTTGTGAAATGAGATCATTTTATCATTCCAGGTAAGATGAATGAATAGTGACAAGGAGATGTAAGGAAGCTGCACCACAGCTGAGTGCAGTCCAGACACAAGGCATGGAGTTCCACTGATTTATTCACGGAGACGATCCCGTTTGTGTTAATTTTGTGTTCCAGTGGTGCCTGAGAGCTCTTTGACAGCACTTTTAGGCTGGATATTGTGTATTTGAAAAGCATCTAGCATGTTGGTGGCAGCTATTGAGGAAGGAGTATTCTTCACTGCCCATTGGTATCATTCTTCCTGCACTGTGTAGAGGCAGCAGCCGAACAGCATTGATCATTCAGATCTCAGTTTCCAGGCCAAAATGTAACAAAGGGGCTTGCTGGCTCAAGAGCTCGCTAAGGATAAATGGGTACCATGCTTTTCACCAGACCTTCTCTGTGAGGGGGTAGAGGGGCAAGGAAATGCAGTTTGCTATTGAAAATAATTGATAAAGTTGCTTACTCTTCCAGCTGGAGCCTGTTTGCTAACACCATCCACCCCAGCCACTAATGCTTCCCACTTCCTGATGAGTGGCCATTTTCTACTGCTGGCTTGGTGTAAGAATATCATGAATAGGATTTTTTATTTATTAGCTGTGTTAATGTGGCACACAGGAGCTGCATTACGTTGGGCACAGTACAAACACATTTATTTAGACTTGTGTGAAAATTACTAATGAGAGAAGATGGCTGGCCAAAGCTCTAGGCGTTCTGACACCTCTGAATAAAACAATGACATCCCAACAGTGTTTAAAGTGATGATTCCAGCAGAAACTCAGCCAGCTGCTTCCAGAAACTCCTACAGAATAACATTAGCCTTCTCTAAATACTCTAAAAAACAGAAGAGTTCACAAATGTTAGGAGATGGTCTTCACCATGAAGTGTTTACACTCCAGTGCCTCCATCCTTCAGAGAAGTGTTTACTTATTTGATGCATCCAGTGAGAAGATGTTGTTACTTGCCTTCTTTAAAATTATGCATGGCTCTGGACGGTCAAGACAGAAAGCAAAAGGGAAAATTAAGGAAAACTCTTAATTGTTTGAAAAGAAAGAAAAAATGGAGACTTAGAGCTGAAAGGACTTGCCTGAGGCCACAGAGAGAGTCAGTGGCAGAGCCCAGATGTTCCAAGTCTGTAGCAATAGGACTTAACAAGAATTAAACAGAGGGATGTTTTCCTTCAAAGTCTATTTTCATCTCCCTTTTCAATTATTTTATTTTATTTTATTTTATTTTATTTTATTTTATTTTATTTTATTTTATTTTATTTATCTAATGAGTGGTGAGGGGAGTTTCAAATAAAAATAATACACTAAGGAATCTGAGCTTTGGGACATTTGCTAGGGTTCTGATTTACCACGAGCAAGAAGAGCTTCTCTGATGCTAATTCTTAGGTAGGAACCTCAAAGATTGCAAGAGTCTATAAATATTTGCTTTATTTGCAGTGAGGAGTACAGGAAGTTCTGAGTTAGCCTAATTTAGGCTTCAGTATAGGCTATTTATGTACTACCTCCTGGGACCACCTCTGATTACTGAAAGAATGACCTTATTGGAAACCAACAAGCAGGTCTGCAGTTAATTACAAAGGGTTCAGAGCTTTCTGCAGAGCCCTAACAATGGCATTTTTGTGATGATGTTATGTGTTTTTGTGTAACCATTCAAATCAGGAGAGCTAAACCAGATGGCACACACTTTCCTGCTCTCTGAGAACACCTAGAGAAAGACACTGATAATAACTGAGGGAGGCCAAGCCTAACAGGTCAGGAGAAATGGCAAAGCTCAGGCTGTCTGGCCTCACTAATTACCATCTGAAAGCAATAATGAACTGGTCAGTGGGGTCAGGAACAGGTGATGCTGTGTGGAGAGGGAGAAAGGGGGTTTTGTTTGTCTTCTGCATTTGGAAGAAGTGGTTTAGACATTGTTACCTCTTTGTTAATTTTACAATAACAGGAGTGACTTAATGTAATCTAAATGTGGCCTTTGGAGAAAATCTGCTTTAGGACTTTTCCAAAATAATTTCCTGAAGGAAAAAAAAAAATCTCTCATTACAGTTCAGGATAATGTTTGAAAAGAGAAATGTAAAAAACTGACTTATGGGGCAGCAAGTTTATACATGGAATGATGCTCCTCTGGGGCATCATAGAAAATGATTATACCAGATTTTGTTCATCAAGGCAAAGTAAGCTAAATCAGATACAAGGCAAAGCCCTTAGGAGGAGGAGGAACATATTCAATTTAGTCAGGCAACTGTGATAGTAATTAAAGCCCAGATGGAAACCTTTGAATGTGTCTGGCGTCTGTGTATCCGCTGTGTTTTTTCTGTTAACTTGACATTATAAAAGGAGCACCCAAAGAATAAGGAGATGGTGTTTGAAATTTCATCAGTCAAGCACTGTCCCAAATTTGATTTATTGTAAACAATCTGCAAAAATTGCTTTGGGTATATATGATAGAGGGAAGGAGTTTTCTCAAGTGGTAATTCACAAAGAGAGAAATTGTACATTATTTCTAGATTTGTCTTTGCTGAAATGCAGTCAGGATTAATTACACCATTTGCCAGCTCTACTGTGAACCTCTTGTACTTCGGACATATGGATAGAATTTTATTCTGCTGTTATATATTCTCTCTGAAGCAGAGTGCTATGCTGGTTACTTTATAAGCAGATACACTGCAAGATTTCAGTTAAAAACCCTATACAGTTAAAAAAATGTAAAAATCAGGAATTAAGAAGGGAATCATTGTCCTACTTTTTTTCCTATAATACACAAGCCAAGAGCAAAGGATGGTACTGTATGGAAACACTGTTAAAGGGTTAGCAAAACGTGAGGAGTGATTTGCTATTCCTGCTGAACGGAGGGCTGGGGGCGGCTGTAACTCTGCTGGGCTGTCGCACGCACTGGGAGCCTCGAGTGTCTCCTGCCTTGTGTTTGAGTCATTACTTTATCTGGAGCAGACAGACTGCTTGCAGTCCCAAATCCTCCAGCATATGCACTGCTTGGTGCCTAGTACAGGCATGTATGTGGTGCTGAGATTTACTACTGGCCCTTAAGTGACTGGAGAGCTGTAGCCCCTGCCCAAGTCTGCCTGGTTTGACAGGTCAGGCTCAGCATCACGGGCTGGCCTCAAGAGCATGGAGGAAGAGCTTGGTGTTTGGAGCAAGGTAAATGTACAAAAAAATAAAGAGGAAAGAGGGGAGAGGGGAGATGATCCTCTAGGAAAAGGTTTTTTACTGAAAGAGTGATGAAGTACTGGAATCGTCTGCCTGGGGAGGTGGTGGAGTCACCATCCCTGGGTGTGTTTAAAAAAAGACTGGATGTGGCACTCAGTGCCGTGGTTTAGTTGAGGCAGTGTTAGGGCATCGGCTGGACTCGGTGATCTTGGAGGTCTCTTCCAAGCTGATGATTCTGTGATTCTTCAGGTTTGTTAAATTGCTTCTTTTCTCCATATCATCTGTAAACATGTATTTAGGGACTTTTGAAGCAGTCTGTTACTCCCTAGACAGTTTATTGGCATGTTGTGATGTTACAGTTCCAGGCAGAGCTGTAGTTAAGCATGTGTAACTAGTGGCAATATTAATGGTCTTTAACAATACTAACCCCAGGAAATGGTGTTTTCCCTTAGTTTTCATTACCTTTATGCTGATAATGGCTTACATCCTTTGTACTAAATCCATGTTGCCAAAATCCTTCTGGTGGTTTTCACTTAAAAAAGTATCTACATGTAAGCATATTCCCCCACAATACTGTCAGTCTTCATTATCTTTTTTTTTCCTTTGCACTGAAGTACATGGAGCCTCTTTTGCAGTCTATATTCTGAAATATCAACAAAAAATCCCATTTCTTAAAAATACAAGGCTTTCTTTTAATGGAGAATTTTTGAAGACCTCTGCTCTTAATCCACCTTCTCTGTGGCTTCTGAACTCCCTGCAAGTGGTTCACTGCTCATTGATGAGAAACCAAAACCCTGAGTCCCACGACTCATGAATTTGAGACAGATTAAATTTTCAGATCTAATTTTATTTTAATATTTATTTTACCTCCACATTTAATATCACGGGGCATCACAAGTGACTGTCTATGGAAGGTGGTTCTTTACATAAGTCAGGACAGCACCTATAACCTTGGAAGTGGAGTTGCAGCGTTCATGGGCTCTGTGATCAGTCCTCCAGAAAGGGATGAGAGACTTGCAAGTTGATAAAAGACTTGAGTGTAGTGCAAAAGAGGAGCCTATTCCTGATCACCTTTTCAATCGGCTCTTCAGTTCTCATCCTCTGACTTTGTTTAAAGACAAACTAATTGTAATTTAAAAAAACCCAAAACAACCAACAAAAAACAATGACCTTTTTCTATTCCCTACAACCAATATCTTGTAGAGTTTGTAAGACCGCAGGTTATATATATGAGTCTTATATCTCCAGAGGAGGTCTGTGATGCTTTTGTCTGCAGTATCATTGCCACCATGGGACTGAAGTCTGAATCTTACATCAGTGTACGTAAGAGGAGGCTTGAGAGATTTATAATGGGAAAATGCTGACAGCTCCATAATTTACTGCAAGGCTAACGGCAGCACTGTAGCTCCTGACAGCTCTAAACCCTTGTTCTCTGGGATGGTTTGTTTCTAATACACTCCCTTTGCTGGATCTTTCCCCACCCTCTCTCTGGATGAATGGACCTAGGCTCGTGAATATCTATATTGCTGCATTTTCCTTTGGTATTTTTACAGCCTTTCACTTTTAGGACTTCCCATTGTTGAAATTTGTAAGAGATTTCAGGAACTTCACAGTAGAAAGGCTTTTTCATATAATTTGTCTTTTTTCTTGTTGTTCTTTCTTCAGCCTGGAGTATCTTACATATTCATTGTCACACCGGATACTCCAGCAGCAGCTTTACATTTTCAAGCCCTGGTACTTTGCTGTGTCCAAAAAATGGGTAGACACCAAACAATACCTACTTTTTAACTTATTTGAGGAAAATGCTGTGCATCTGCATAATGGTTTCACACAGAAAGTGCTTTATCTTCATGAGTTAGTGAGTCAGTTTAGGGGTATTCTATTGGCAAAAGCTTTCAGAGAAATTATGCATGGTAAATTAATGAAGGCCGTCTGAGGTATTATTGTGTGTGAATGCACATGCCATTAGAATCAATGGCTGGCTGAAAAAAGTTAACGGTCATTAAGGGGCTGTTAAAAAGGCCAGTGGACACAGATTTACTCTCTTGCAGGGCTCTGGTTGGGTTAGGTGAAGACAGAGATTGCTATTTGCCTCCAGGCCACAGGACAGCCCAGGCTTTGTGCTTTCCTGTCCCCATTTCTCTTGGCTCCTGTCAGTGGCAGATTTACAAGAGCCTGTAAGAGACTGTCTTCTGAGGAGGTAGAGAACATCTTCCAAGCAGGTAAAGACCTTTGCATCACTTTTCTTTAGTTTACAAGTGGTTGGTAACAGAAAGTCCAAGTGGGTGAGCTTGAAATGGCTTAAAACAGTGTCTCAGTGGTGGTGTGAAATGGAACTCTTTAGTGGAGAGGTTGCCAAAGAGAAGGTACTGTTGGTTTTGGATGATGCCACCCTATCTCATGGTGAGTCTTTAAAATATTGCTCACTTGAGTTGTGGGGTATTGGCTCCAATCAGACAGGAAAAAAGAGCACTACAGCAGATCTGAGCATTATCCCATAGTATGGGAAATGGAGTGCTAAATGCCAACTGGAGATGACGTAACTGTGTGCCACTCCTGGTAGTTCAGCCGGGAATTTGTCATACTCAGAGTGTAAGTGACGCAAGCTGTTTTTCCTGGGCACCTGTATTCCCCTGGGCTGTGTCCTTTCCCTTGAGCAATGTAGATTTTTTTATTCCACATTGTATTTTGAATGCAGTGATTTTGACTGAAATAAAATGCGAGGAGAAAATTAATGATTTGGTATCTTCTTGCTGCTGCCAAAAGAAATGTAAAATAGTCTTTGATCTGGTGGCTTTAAAAAAGTGAGCTGGACCAGTTACTGATACTTACTGACCTAAGTAAGTGATAAAGCGACTGTGTTGAGGTTTAATTAGTCTTGATCAAGATAAGTTTTTAAGATTTAGAACTAGTGGCCTTTTGAAGAAGTAAGGCTTCTAGATGTCATTTATGCCACAACATGTCCTTTTATCATACTTCCTGTGTCTCCAGCAGGAACAATTTTTATTTTAGAGGAAAAGAGAAGTGGTTCATTTGATGGGGATTAGCACAGACAAGCTTACCAATATTTGAAGGCAATTTCTCTGCCTTACCTTTTTCCCAATTTCATATCCCACAGAGATTACCTCAGACTGCCGTTGTTAGTCACTGTTATTTATATAAAGATATGTAATGCATTTGTGCTTGAGGGGTCGTCTGTAACGAGGTATGCAATTTCAGACTGTAGAGACTGGCAGGAATTACTGTGAAGAATTGCTTTCCAGTGACAGCTTTATCCTGCCTGTAATATGTCATTGCGTGTGACTTTCAATTAATCACGCAATAACAAAACATTGCGTCTGGCGACAATGGTGTGTCCATTAATATCGAGAGGTAAGACTCAGCTTTATGAACACAAATGCTGTCCCCTGCCCACTTGTGCACTTTAATCAGCAAGTCTCAGACCAGAAGAAACATTTCTCTCTTCTCTTCTCTCCCATCATCCTCTATTGCCATCTATTAAGCTGCAATCCATAACGTCTCGTGTCTCTGTAATGGTCTGATGGCGTGTAGTGTTAAATGATTGCATGAATTTGACTTTGTCTCGCTCTGCCTTGACCTTGGTGTCTTCACTGGCTTCCCCTCCCTCATTTTGAAATTGGGAGTGGGGAGTTGGAAGAGAAAATGGAATAGTGACAGAATGGAGATATTACACAGGAGGTTTGATATTGTTCTTTGAGGAGATGGGGGAGACAAGACGTAAGAGAAGAACCATTACTGGGAGACAAAAATGCAATGATTTGCAAATTTGCAGGAGAAAAGGTATTATGCTGTCGAGCATAACTGGCTCCACAGACTGAAGCCTGCCACGTGCAGGACCTCATTGGTAAGCAGAGTGGAAACCTTGCAGTAATTCTTCCTCTTGCTTGTTCTGCCATTTATAATATGACTGCTAGGTAATACATCAATTTAAGTAAAGTCCCCAAATCTCATTGTGTTTTACAGCTGTATCTAGATCCTGAACAGAAACATAAAGAGGCACCTGGGTGTTCTGTGCTTGGGCTACAAAGACAGACACCCTGGTCCCAGCCACCAACTATGAATCCCTGTTATTACATCCAGCCAAGTTCAGGCATAGATTCTCACTCCCCTGATAGCCTTAGTCTTTTTTTCACATGATTTATTTTGAGTTGATATTGAGTTTTCACACCCTGTGCAACATAAATAGGAAGTCTGGTAGTAATTAGTGTCAATGCTTTGCTTTTTTTTGCTAAGAAACCTAATTTTTAAAAAGTGCTTGGCAGGACAGTCTCAGAAGAATCTCCTAGGCATCTTCAGTGCTGGTTTACACCAGAGCATTGTCATGTTACATGCAACAGAGGAAATTAATTGTTATATCTCTTCCCATAGGTTAATACTGTTTGTGAATTTGTGACACATTTGAGTGGTTGCCTTGAAAAGTGCACACTGAAAGAGGCATTTGGATTTTGACAATTGTGTGTTGGGTGCATTGCAGTACTTTCACTTTTTGTAAATAAAAAGCAAAAGCCTTTGGGATTCTTAGCAATAAAAAGGTTTGTAGCTCCTTGGGGAATTCTTCATGCTCTGGCTTGCTGAATCTTCCCATTGTCTCTGAATTATCAGCCAGATAATAAAAAAATAGTTAATCAAGGGTTTATGTCAAACATGGTTATTCTGGAGCAAATGCAGTATTATACCAGCACCATATAAAGTTCTTACTCCCTCTGGGCAATGTGACTTCTGCCAGTTAGCAAGAGTATTGGTTTTGGTTCTTTAATTAAGTCTAACCCCATCTCCCCTGCTGTATGAGCAATGGATCTGACAAGATGCTGAACTTGCTAAACTATATAGAATAAAAGCACCTGCCCTCACATGAACTTAAGGGCACTCAGTACTGCAGAAGGTGTTCTTGGTGATCCCTGGCAGATACAAACCAGCACAGCTTCATAAAGCCATTTGCTGCCAGGTGTGGGGCCGCATATTTGCATCAGGCTTTTCCATCAGGTGAAGGCTGTTAGTGCATGTGTTAGGAGCCAAGCACACACAGGGGAGACCTCCAAGAAGGAGGGTTTGTAATCAATTTCTCATTCCCAAATTATTTTTCCAGGGTCCCCACAGTATGGTGTTTGAGTAACAGAATAATTTCTTAGCTATTAAGTGCCTGAAAATCAGCAGTAATTAACTTAGCACAAATTCTTCTCTTCCTCTCTCTCCTCTTTGCTCAAAAGAACAAACAAACCCCCTTTCTCAGCAGAGGAAATGCAGATGGAAGCAGCCTCTTCTGCCTTAGTGCAGTCATGTACAGATTACATCTTTTTCCCCCTTTCAGTTCTGTGAATAACATAATTGCTTTGTTATCCCTCAGGGGATTTGTAATATTAACATTGGTTAATGACATTAATTCAAGTTTTTACCATTAATAAAATGGCATTGCTTAAAATTAAGCATTACATTTCAATTAGTAGTCCATCAAAGACTTTAATAGTCTGGAGCATTAAAGTGATATTTTTTTAAATTTCTTATTAATTTTTTATTGTATCATGCTAATTTCCAAAGAGTGATTGAAAGCCCAGCTGATCCAACGAATGACCCTATCTGCCATGTTTCTTGAAGGAACTTCTTTCTTTTATGACATTATGCAAAAAGGTCACATTTCCACAAAGCAGGAATCTGTTTCAGTCACCTCCTGAATTCATTATCATCCTTTTTACTTTTTAACATGAGGCACATGATATACAGGCACCCCAGGTGGACATGTTTAAATTAATCTAGTAATAATTGATTCAGAAGAGATTTGGAGGACAGAATTTGCATAAAAGCCATAATGAGAGCAAATCCTCCAAGGCCAGACTGAACAGCTAAGTCCCTGAATAACTTACATCTCCTAAACTAATTTGGTTATATATGCAGGATGAAGGTGTGGGGGCTGGAGCACCATGTGATTGGAATTCATTACAAATAATTCATCTTCTCTAGAAAGGCTGGCATCAGAGTGTATTAAAATTAAAGCAGCTCCCAAGTGCTTGCTCAGACCCTGCCTCCTGGAAGATGATGACAAGGTTTCTGTCTGAGGGATTATTTGGGTATTTTAAATCATTTCTGAGGCAAAGAGCTGACACACCAGGGCTGGGGTGTCCTCTGGCAGGCTGGTGGGAAAATATTCAAATACCCAGTTTTGGCTGAACATCTGACTGTCAAAAATGTAAGTGTAGAGGGGGATCCCAGCTTTCACTCTCAGATATTTTTCCCTTCTGTTCCAGAATGGAATTTCTTAGCTAAGTTGTAGATCATTGGATTTGCATTAAATCCTGGATCACTGTGATGTCTTTGGGAATTTAGGGAGTCCCCTTACAGGATGGGGACTCTGTAGTGTTTAGTTAAAGTAAATCTTCAGACAGAGAAAATTACAACCACAGTTCATTAAAAGAAAGCAGCCAAGGCCTTTTTGAAGGTCAGCAGTCCTGCTTGACTTTGCTTTTGCCTAAATACTCTTTTTGAGAAAAGCTCTAAAAGGATGTCTCCGTGACCCAGCATAGTAATGCCCGTGTTCTGAGGCTGGCGAGCTTCAGTTAGCGGGTAACACAGTACCATGCTCCTGGTATCAGAGAAGTTGCATAGCATGTGTGGATGGAGGGGGAAATTCAGCTCTATCTTTTCAGAAACTGTTGATCACCGTATATTTTTTGTGGGAAAATTGGTGTCACTGTTGTTTTCAGCAGATGAGGAATCAGTCCCATTTTGTTTATGCACAGCAGTCGGTAATAACCTGTCACTTGCGAGCTGTGTATGTTCTGCACTGTTTCCCTTCAGTGCTGCCCTGCAGCCAGGAGGATCTGGGAAGAGGGGTCCTACTTTAGAGAATCTCAAGTACAGTGCAAGAGTCAGGGCAGACCAAAGGAGCCCCGCTGCTCCAATGAGGGGAACAGTTAACAGAGCTCAACAGGTACCTGCTGTTGCAAGAAGTATGAGAAAAGCTGAGCACAGCAGGAGAAAAAAGAGTCTGGCTGACAGTTATTATTTTGTCTGTTCAGATTTGGGGCATATGTAGGCTGGCTGAATGCTTTCTAGCCAGAGGTTTCCATATGATAAATGATGCTGTGCTGTGCCAAGAAGACAATGCAGCAAAACATATTCTTGTTTCCAAGCAGGCTGAAACTTGGAGTTGTGCTACAGGGATGCTTTATGCTTCTTCTCCTAGAGTTACAATTAAACTATGAGTATGTGTTATGTGGCACTGGGTAATCACAAATCTTTGACAAAACAAGCTCTGGTTTTTCTCTCCTGCATGGGCAAGCATTAAAAGAAAAAGTTCTTCTCATCCTGTTTTTCCAATGTAGCGGTGGAGGAAGGAGCTGCTGGGAAGGATGAGTTTGGTTTGCAATGTGCAACAACTGCCTTTGACCCTGGCATGTGGGGCTGTCAGTGATGCAAGAGGATTTGTTGGATGGAGTAGAAAGGAGCAGGTGGCAGAAGCTGGAGGTAGTGCCAGAGGTTTTAAACAGGAAAAACAAGCCTCTGGGAAAGTTCAGCCCATATGCTATGGCTGACTCTCAGGCAGGAGGTTCGTTGGTGTGATGATTTCATGGCTTGGTGTTTGTCTTCTGGAGACTTGATTTGTGGGATTGCTTCAGGTCAGAGGAGAATTAAGTGGTTTGGTTTTTTTAAAATTTCTTCTTTCTGTTTTCCCAGCTCTCTGGACACAGGGACACCACAGTGACTGCTACATAGTTTATCAGGATTGCTTATCTGCGTGGCACAGTCTGGGGACTGCACTTGTCCCCGGATTGCTGTCACAGTGTTGAAGAGAGAAACTTTGCAAGTTACCAGCCTGTATTAGGTCTAATATAATTTAGAACTATTGTCACTAACTTCCTTACTAAACATCCCATGGGATGTCTGCAATTGACCCTCTAATTAGAGTTGAATTAAAAAAGTAGCGTCAGTAAAACAATGGTTAATACTCTAGTAAGTCAAAATTTCAAGAACGCTTATGGTTTTCATATTAAACTGTGAGACAAAAGAGAGCCCCATACCAAAAGCATTTTGAAAAGTCAGAAGGAATTTATTCCTCTTCCTGCCTCTGTCTAAAACTGGCTGCAGGTACTAGTGACTGAGTCACAAATCTGTGTCCTGCCTCAGTTTCCAGAGTTGTAGCATCACAGCTGCAGTGGGGAGGTGTGTGAGCAGGAGCACCACATGTCTGGAAATCACTGCAAATAGAGGATTGTCTCCAGATTGTCAAGCACAAGAGTGTGTTGGAATGACATTGGCTGTGCAATGTGGTCTTGAGGACTGTGGCTCTGCTAATTCGCACATTCACAAACTACATTGTACAGGGGAGCAGCTTGCTGTGTTGGTGTTTCTGTGACAGCTACAGGCTTAAGGCATCAGTCTATGGGTTGAGTACCAAACCTCAAGCCAGAAAGAACTCTTGCAGCCAAGGGATGATTTGCAGTAAGTGTGATGCTGAATCTGCTGGACTTGTGTTTTGTAGCTGATCTGCAGGTAAACAGCACGTCTGGCACCTTGGGTTTACAGCCCCAATGCAGAGGATTCCAAATCATATGTTCAGTGAGAAAGGTGATTGCACTGCAAGGGGAGCTGAGCCCTTGCACCCTCCCCTGCTGCAGGCAGGGCCTCTGGAATAGTTATTCCTCCTGTTGCTGCTGTCCCATGAGCCCTGGGGTGGCTCCTCTCTTGGACTGTGTTACACTCTTCCTCTTTTTGATTGAGCATTCAGAGACTCTGACTGGGAGTCAGGAGCTCCTGATTGCAAACCTAGGCTCCAGTAAATGTTGTGTCTGAACTGCAGTTGTGCTAAGTACCATAGGATCCATTACATTCTGCTGTTGTGTTAGACTTTGCATTCATCTCTGTGTTTCACAGATGGAACACATAAAAATAATTCCATAGTTAGTCCAGGTCCGGGAATTAGCAAAAAATTTGGTAATTCTTTGACAAAACTTTGACATCTCTAAGAGAGGCCATTCTGTGAATAGTAAATAGAAGATATTTCCTTCCCCCCAAAGAGGCACTTTTGTAGAAAACAGTGGCAGCGTACCACCAGGGAGACAAATGAGTGTAAGCCTTCATTGCCAAATATTATCTTTGAATAAACAGAAGACTTCAGACTCCAAGGCACCTTTCACAAGTGCTAAATTCATACCCCAAACAAATGCTAACAAAGCCTTTCATGTCTTTATATTAAGTGTGGCCAGTAAAAAAAAAGAGATCTAGAGCTCTCTGGGGAGCCTCTCGAAGCACTTGGGGACACACTCAATGTGTGGTCAAGTTAGCACTACTCAGAAGCAAGTCTGAGCGTCAGCAGAGCAGGTATTTATTTATGCCCACTGGATTTGGCAGGAACCCAGAGGTAGAGTATATTTTGCACTGTCACACAGACTTTTATTGTTGAATCAGCTTTATTTAATGGAAGCTTTCTATAATAGGGTCCTGTAATGGAGGGCTTCCTCTACAGGTGAGGAAACAGTTCTGTTTCCAGGACCTTATGGCAATGGACTGCACTACTAAGGTCAAGTAACCAAGTGGTAACTGATAGCTTACTGAGGGCCTACACCAGTCCACAGAGAAGTGGTCTGACACCAATAAATTCATTTTGTACTAAACCATTATTAAGAGTTTTTTCTCTGTTACCTGTTCTGAATGAAAGTATCCCATTGCACTTTGTGGGCATAGTTTGGGACCTTGACCAGTCCTGGGTGGCTTTGATCAGCAATCAGAAGGAGCCCTAAAGTGCCCCTAAGTGCACTGTCAGTCTTCTGTGGGATGTAATCCTAGGAGCATCACAGTATAGACTATTACTATTCAGCTCCACTACAGGCTTCACGAGCATGGACCAAATCGTATATTGGAAAAACTGATTTCTCCCTTGCAGAGAGTTACCTGAATTATTTATACAGATCTAGATAACAGAAGGGTTTCAATAAATTGACCCATGTTGAAAAATCTTGGTTGTTTCATTCCTGATACAAAACCTAGTATGATACTGCAAGTGGTGCCCTGCAGACTGTGGGAGGCAGGAGCTGTGAGAGGGAGCATGGAGCTCAAGTTTCTGCTCTGCCACAAGACAGCATATTGCCTGCACACACTTGTGATGCACCCTGCTGCTGAATTGCAGGGGTTTTTTGAAGATAACCCTTGGATTATATGTATGAAAATGTGGGTTTGTCTTCCTGGGGTGTTGTGAGAGCAAGTTCAGTCTGAGAGTCATAGATGATCTTGCAGTTGTGGCCATGGGAAGCCCTGAACCAGATGGGTACACAGGAGCCTGGTGACAACCAGAGCAAGAGCTGTGGCATGTAAACCATCATGAAATCCAAAGTGAGCTCACTGATTCTTCAGAAGACTGTAGGGTGATTTAGTTAAAGCAAAACAAGATCTCTTTACAGATTCTCATCTCAGCCATAGTTTGACCATTTCCACAGATTTGCCTCCCAAGTAAATAAATGAGAAGAGCTCAGTATCCACAAGTCCAGTCTAACAGTGCATATGAGATTTGACCTCTGGACATGCAAGTGCAGCGTGCCATGCTTTGGCTGTAAGACAGATCCATGTCCCCAGCATGGGCACAGCTGAGGGCTGAGTGTGTGGATGCGGCCAGGGGCAGAGGGAAAAGCTGTGCTTTTTCTTCGATAGTGTGGAATGGCCCTTGGAGCCAGTTGGGTGGGATGGATTCCAGCTGGAGAGGGAGGGAAGGGTGAGGAGCATCGGATGAATAAAGGACCGTAGTTTTGTTGGCCTTGGAGCTCTGTTTTCTAGGGCAGAGCTGCCTGTGCCAGCCTGTCATAGCCACATTTCTGAGCTGTCTTGCTTTACAATGTTTATATTTATTTCACTTATTCTTCTAGTACTTTTTTGAATACTTTAATGTCCACATCTTTCCATTGCTCTTCTTCCCTCTGCTATCCCAGTCTAATAAAACCATAACTGTGGCAATCACAAAAGATCCTGAACAGAAGAATAAAAGCTTTTGCAGGAGGTTCCTTTTTTAGTCTTTTTTAAGGCATCTCTTTCTTTTAAAATGAAAGATGAAGCATTTTCTTTTATCCTTTAACTTTACTGTCACATTTTATTAAGTCAAAAATGATAGTTACAGTCAGAGAAAAGCAGGATATGAATTCCTGGTACAGCCATTTTTAAAGTGTGCTTTGTTTTAAAGCCCTGAAGATTGATTGAAGGTATTTTTCTTTCAGACGCGAAGCTTTAGTCAAAAGGGGCCTGATCTGAGTTACCCTCTGTAAATCAGGATTAGTTCCTGTGAAATCAATGGAGTTGCAATGATACAATACGGGGTGAGTTGGAAAAGACTCATGCCCTGACAATGAACACGGGAGGGACTGTGGGCGATCCCCTGAACGCTGTCCTTGCACGGGGGTGAAGCCGCGAGGCAAAGCAGAATTATACCCTGTCCCTCTTGGGCTGCCATGGAATGTCCTGGCTGAGAGATGGGCAGGCGGAGTGGGTTTGTGCTGACATGGGCACTGAGGTTGCAAATCTCAGCTTTGGAGACGCTCTGAGTGTGCAGACCTCCTGCCTTTCCCAGATGGAGCAGCTCTGTGCCCATCCCCTGCCGCCACCACTACAGTCAGGGAGGCCCACGAGCTGAGAGAGCCTCATTTAAGAGACAAGAGGATGGTGGCAGAAGTGGTGCTCTACAAAATACCTGTCTGTGGAGCAAATTTCACCAGATCCAGTGTAGCCTGAATTTATTGACCTTTTTCTGTCAGAGGCCTGTAGAGATTCACTGCGTGGAGTAGAAAAGGGGAGAAAGATGTCCCATCACTGGCCCTTGGGGCTGTGCAGAGACTCAGAGGACAGGCTTTCACGAGGGACAAGACAGATAAACCTGGACAGATAATATTTTTGGACATTTTTATCTTTTTTTAACATGTCTGCATTGGGCCGGAGAGAAGAATTGCTAAGGTGGTAAAGATGCATCAAGATGAGCAAATAAAGAATTGAAATGATATGTCCTGTCTGAGATTTCAGTTTAACCAGGGATTTAAGCTCTTGTCTCTCATCTGCACTGAAAACTTGACAGCTGATTTCTTGAGCCCTAAGCCATTCTGAGCAGAGAGTCTAATAAGAACAGCTCTTTTTATAGCATTTAACTGTATCTAAATGGCTTAAGGCCAGGGCAAGTTCCAGCACTGCAAAGCACCACTAGTCTGGGCTGTACTTGGGATGTGCAGTGTTTTAGCAGTCTGGATGGGGACTGTCCCTAAGCACTGGTCACACTCCAGCTTCACAGTGAAAACCTGCAGCTTGGGCAAAATTGGAGGCTTGGATTTGGCCACCTCAAGTAAAATTAAAACATTTCATTTCACTAAAACACTTCATAACCGCTGGGCTCTCCCAGGCAGTTACGAGCTTGCTTTTGGCATACAGCTGACCTGCGCTTGCACATGGCACTGCTTCATATTAGGAGCATGGGGTTCTTTTTGGAAATAAATTTGCAGCAGCTGAGAATTGCTAAGTTAGAGTCTTAAAATATTGAGAAAAAGTGAACAAGGCAGCCTGGGAAGGGACAGGTTGAAGGACTAAGATTTTTCAGTGTTATCCACTGTCTCAATATTGTTCAGCTCTAGGGCTCTGACTTCTGTTGCCCTTGATCAAGATGGCATTTACCCAGACTCTGACTCCAGTAGACACCAACTCAGGGCTGCACATGACACTGATTTTCCTCAACTTTCCAGCACACAAGAGTTCCACACATTGGATGAATGCAATTGGATGTAGGAGATGGGGAACACGGTGAAGGATTCGAGTTTTTTATAATGTTTCTTTTTCACCTTGGTTTGGTCATTTATTACTTTCCACTTCAAATTTGAAACCAATATTTTCATGCACACTTCGAATTTCCCTATTACAATAAGGAAAAGAAGATGGAACTTTACGCCAAATACTGGTTACGGCTTTCTAAGGAACACTGAAATCTCTTGGACTGTGGTAAAATCTCCCAGGGAAAGTGGCAGAAATCCAGATACTTGGCACATTTTACAACTAGTCCAGACAAAACACTAGTAAATGTACTCTGCTTTGGCACAGAATAGGCTGTGGGGTGTTATGAAGCTTTCCTGTATGCAACTTTTTATCATTTCATGACCATAATGAGTGTGAAACTTGAATTTACTCATCTGCTGATTGCACACCACATAGGGCTGTAGAGGAGCATAGGACCCTGTAATGTGTCTTTGTTTAAAGATTTTTTTTTTCACCTAGCTCGAGATCATTGTTTGGATGATTAGTACATGAAAATGGCCATATTGGCTCAGACTAGAAGTCTGTCTAGTTTAGTACCTTCTTTCTAGGATTAGCCAGTAATGACTGCACTGGGAGTAGTAGAGCATGCATAAAGTGAGATTTCCATGACTGTCTTTTCCAGTTTCCAGCAAGGATATCTGACAGTGAAAAAGTCCTTTTGCCTTTTGTGCATTTCCCACAACAACCATCTCCTATCTAAGGAAAGTTTGGCTTTGACTTTAAGTGTATCTGAAAGCTGTACAAAATGCATCTCCCTGGCCTTCACATCTCTGTACTGTGCTTCATTTCTGGATCTTTACTGAAAAAAAAAGGATCATTCAAACCAGTGGCTGAAAATATAATGTGAAGCTTCATCATCAATAACTTTTATTACAGTGTGACTTGCACAACATGTCCATCATGTGAGGTGCCACAGTACTCAGTGGTGTATGCCCTGCAGTATGCGTGTGCTTGATGACTAAACACTGTGCTGGCCTTAGCTTCAAATGATTTCACATCTCTTCCTTCTGCCAGTCCCATTTTTTAATTTAACATTATATTTGCCGTGTTTTTAAAAACGGCCACCCTCCGTAGTAAAGTGCTGTAGAACCTCTTTTGGAGAGCTGGAAAGGGATTTTATGTATCACTGCATAAAATCTGCATGTATATGGGGCTGGAAAAAATGTGAAATGTTGTAATGTCTCGCTCACACTGGTTGGGAAACCAAGTCCCTAGAACTATCCTGAGCCCTGAATGCCAATGCTATTTTCAGTCAGAGGTATGGAGCTGCTGCTGAGGATGTGCAGAATGGATGTGCTGGCAACTCATCTTTATGCGTGTTTAAAATCACAGGGAAATACAGTTAAGAATAAAACATAGGATCCTTTTTTCAAACCATCTCCCATTTCTGGTGTAAGCAGTCCCTTATTGCTCTTACGATGCCCAGAGACCTCTACAAGCTCCTTCCAGCTCCTTGATATCACAATATTGTCCTGTATATTGGAGTTTGCTCCATGCCATGGGCCTGTCATGCATCAGTGCCTCATGTTACCTTCCATCAGCCTGCCCATTTCAGTTCACTGAAAGTGGTTTAGAGACTCCAAAAAAAAATACAGAGGTATCAGGCACTGCAGGTGTTGACTGTTACACTAACTTTATGAATCACACCTGCAGGAATTAAAAATCTCATTATGTGTGAATTTAATCAGAATCAGCTTTATCACTAGATAAGATTTAAAGGTAGGAGACTCTATTTGTTTGAAAACATGTGTTTGCAATAATTGAACAAAGTTACATAGGAAAATATGATATGTACATCAGTAAGATTAAATTTGGCAATGCAGATTTTCTCAAGCTGCAGCATCATCTTGGGGGGCTTGTGGCATGGGCTAATTAATCCTTCATCCTCTGCCTCAGGCCTGGTAGGCCCGGGGGAGATTTTAGAGCTGTGCCTTTACTGCTGCTGTTGTTAAAAATGCTCACGTAGAAAAGGCATGACTTTCCTCTCTCCTCGCCTGAGAATGAAGGCTCCTCCTCTTTAGCTATGCCTCAGCTCTTGTGACTAGGAGCTGTAGCATCTCATAATAATGAAGGCAATCGACTCACTTATTACCATTTTCCCCTTTAAATTATTCTAATTTTTATGTTACCTCAATTAGCACTTTCCTGGAAAGACCTTTATACTGGCTTGTTTTGTTTCAAGGCATTTAAAGCAGCAGTGGTCAGATTATAAATCCCATGTTAGAACAGCGTTAATTGCACATGTGTTTTTGTGGTGACTGGTGTTGGCCTTTCCTTAGCAATCTCTTGAATTTAGCATGGAGTTTACCATGGACACATTATGAAATCGAGGAGGGAGGTGCCCACTCTGGGGGACACATTTATACCTGGGATATTTGAAATTTCGTGTTGTCAGTGCCAGCCATTGCACACCAGGTGCTTTATAAGACACACACCCCAAGGGTACACAGATATTTAGGGAGCTGTGCACTTCCCTTCTTTATGGTTGTAAATTGGGGTTGGTTTTTGATTTTTTAATTTTATTTTATTTTATTTTGGTGCTGTTTGTGGAATATTACCGGATGTACTTAGTACAAGTGGGTTTGGGAGGAAAGGGGAACTCCAGCCTTCGCCGTGTTACACGCTCTGGATAAGCATTCACCTTTCTGAAAGTGGAATTATTTGTATTTCAGGTATCTTCCGTGGGCCTATCTTGGAAGCTAGATCTGCAGCCGCCCTTCAGTCATGATTGTTTCAAGATTAAAGGCCATTTCCCTGTCATTGCCAAGCCTTTTTCTTCTTGCTTTTCATCTCTCAGCATCACAGAATGTACCTGAATACACTGAAGCTGAACATCAGCAATGTGTTAGGAAAGAACACCCCACAATTGCTTTTGAAGGTAAGAGCTGCTGTTCCTGTTTCAGATTCCAATAGGATGATCCATTTAGGTTTAGTCTGTGTTGTTTTTCCTTACAACTGTGATCCACAGGCCAGGGGAAGTGGCCTGACGAATCGTTTTCCCTTTGATGCTTTACAGTGTTTTAGTTCTGAGGTTTCACAGCAGTCAATTCAGGCAGTTTTGGAACTACTGCTCTAAGAATCTCCATTTTCTACTCTGCTACAGTCTCCCTGTAATCTTGTGCCACGCTGAAACTGTGTTTCAGTTTCCTTTTCTCTAACTGGATTCAGTAATGCTGCACCTGGCTTGCTGGAGCCAGACACTTAATAAGTGAAATGTGATAGAGAATTTGGACACGCTTGAATGCAAGAGAAGTAAGTTGATTTAAAATTGCAGGGAGTGGCTGCCCTTTTGTTTGTAGCATTCCTGGTTTGGTTTGGTTATGTATTTGCCACCTGTGCTAGTAGTTTTTCTGGGTTCTTCTGGGCATTTAACTTGAATGTGAGAGGGGGGCCTTTGTGTTGCAGTGGCCAATTCTTTTACTGTTCTTTTGAAACATGGGACTTCTCTTGTCCTTATCCCAGTCAGATTTTCCATGAAGGTACGTGTCGTGTACTCCTCAGTTGTTGTCTGGATAATCTGTCCACTTATCCACACAACAGGTAGATCTTTGTATTGGTACCACTGTTATTATTTGAAAATTCACTCCAGACTAGTGTGTTAAACTCAGTGTGCCAGCATCAGCAGCTGCTGAGTCTCCTTGCTAAAAATGGTTTCCTCCTAAATGTTGAAATATCGATTTTGGTTCCCATTTAAGGCTTTGCAATGCATCTCCAGTTACATTCTTTGCTAAAGGCAATTGAGTACCTTGCAATGTGTCTCTAGTTAGGTTCTTTGCTAAAGGCAATTTAGTTGTGGTTTTGTGACCTTTGAGATAGGGTTTCCAGGAAGAAAGTAGTCAAAGGCTTCCTTGCTGACCTTTCAGGGTTCTTCCAGAGAGCTTTACTATTCTTCACAGAGGAGGAAACTCTTGTCTCTTAATTTGGAAAGTTTAAGAGATTTCGTGTCTGTTTTCCATTATCCATGCCTTAAAGGTTTAAGTGGATTAAAATAAATTAGCAGAATCTTTTAGCCTACATGATACGGCACCGGTTCTAACCTTGCTCCAGTAAATAAACCTTGATTTTAATTGCTAAATAAACCTAACCATCTGTTTTAACTGGGGAGGGCCAAAAAGAGAAGCCCTTGCTGTTAAAACATGGTGAAATTCAGTTCAGTAGATAATACAATAATGAGAATGTTATAGGTACGGAAAAGAGAAAAAGCATTGCTCTGTCTATTAACTAGGAGCACCAAACTTTGAGTTTACGGAAGATGTGTCTGTGCAATCCAGCACTGAGGCAAACCATTCTGCAGGGAATGTTAAATGCCCCGATTCCTGAAGTTGAGGAATTGGTGGGCATTTCTTGGCACTCAATATGGGTGCTACTCTGCAGAATCGATGGCTGTGTAAACACACTCATAATATGCCAGTTTGCTTTGTTTTAATCAGGCATGAATATTTCACAGGAAAAAAAAATCCGTCCTCTCCTTTCACTGCTCTTGTTCCTTTCCTCTCTTCAGTGATAGTGGGCAAAAACCGGTGAGTTAATTAGAACCTGACAACTGTGCAAAAGAAAGAAAGGTTGAAATCGCAGATGCATCAAGAAAATGACCCAGATTATCATTTGAATTTCTTAAACCCAAGTTAGATTCAGAGTTATTGTTTTTTCACAGCCCCTGTTTCCTTGTGATTGTTCATGATACAGTTTAATCTTGTATTTTCTGCTGCAAAGCTCAGCTGGAAAATACACAGGAATTAAATTAAAGGCACCTTTTTTCTACTGCACATAGCTTTTAAAGTCTGGGGAAGAGGGCTCACATGTCCAAGACCACATCTCTGTTCGTAATCTGATTTCTCTTAAAGCTATACCCTGTTCTGATGCTGGCACACACAGGTTTAGGCTGCAAGGGTAGACAAATAGGGGAATCTAAATTTTATGTGATGTTCCCAGGTTGCTCTGAGGATGTCTCTGCTTAACAGTGTGGCTCATGGGCTTTCTGTGGGTCTCCAAATGCATCGACTCTTGAATCACAACCTGGTACACAATGGGAGTGTGTAATGACTGAAAGAGTGACTCCAGCAGAGCCCTTCTGATGCTCCTGCTGCCAGGGGAAAGGATTATGTTACACCAGCAATTTTCAGTGGATGGGCCATAATAATAATAAGGCCTCTGAGCGTTCAGTCATACAGGGTACATTAATTTACTGCCAGAATGAATAGGTTAACAAAACAGTTTTTGTAATAAAGAGGTTGAATAATAAATAATAAAGGGGTTCTTTTTCACAACCTTGCTAACCAGGCTTCCCATCACCAGACAAATGGGATGCCATAGCATGTTTTGTGTTCTCTAGTCTTCAGTTCCCACTTTGCTTGTGCTCAGTCTCTTTTTATTGTACTTTACCCCTAGAGGATATTCTTAACGTCCAGTTGACTGGATAATATCCTTGTGGTAGAAGAATCCAAGTAAAACTTCTTTCTGTCTATTTTTCCCTTATTTCCTGAGAAATTTTGTATTTTCTATGTTCTTACTGTATCTCATCCACACTAGCCAACCATCTGTTTGAACTGGTATCTCTTTGTCTTGCTATGAGAGTGGGTAAGAAAGATAGAATCCAGTACACGTCCTACTCATTTAAGCAGAAAGGAGACTATGTATGCAAAATGCTTTTACTTTAGCTGTGTTCAGACCTGAACAAATGCCTGTTTCTTTACAGACTCCATTCCCCAAATTATTTGTGCTATTACTTGTCACGTAGAGAAAATGGTCTAGACAAGTTGAGGGACATAAATTCTGGTTCTAGATATACTTACTTTAAGTGCTAAAGATAACGTTTGCACTGCCAGGAGAGATGTGGGCTGGGGAGGAGCCATGAGCTGAATGGTTTATCCTCGCAGCCTGCATGGAGATCCTGAGGGACACGACAGGAATTTTGTGCTGCAAACACCGTCCTGTGTGTTTGCACAGTAGCAGACTAACACAATGGTGCCCCGATTTCCCCAGGGCTTATAAATGGTGCTCATTGTACAGTTCGCCAGCAATAATAACGTACCCACTTTGGGCTTTTCATAATTAGATTGTTCTACACTGTGCTTATAGGAAATCCAGTTAAAGTTTGATTTCCCTTGTTAGATCAATAAGAAAATGATCTTCTGCTTCCCAGGGGGCTGTTTCTGGTGTCTTACTACCTATTTGGCTGTTAGTGGGTAGCATTAAGGATCATTAAGGACCTTGCATGCTTGTTTTTCAGTGAGTTGAGAATTTAGTAAAACAAGTAAAGTATTCTTAGTGCATCCCTTTCTGTTTATACATGCATGTACACATGCATCCAAGTCCCATTTCACAAAACAGTTTGTCATCCCAGCACAGCTCCCCTGTGGTCCACTCTGGTAAGCCAAACACCAGAGAATTTGTTTCTAGTTCTTGTCAATCATGTTCATGTTTCTCATCTTTTCTGTATGGATCTTACCGCCAATGGATCAGTGCGTGCATTTGCAATTGTGCTGTGCCTGTGTCATACTGTCCTGGTTACCAGCAGTATACTTCATTGTTGCACAGCTCTTTCTTGGACATAAAGCACCGTTGTTATTCCTTAAAGACATTTGGAGCTCTTTTCTAATGTGCCTCCTGGGAAAACCAGAAACATCTTCCATGCCAATACTACAAGGTTTGTTATTTCAAGAGCCAGAGCCTTGAGGGACATGCATTGATGTTTGTAATGGCTGCAGAGTGCTTGGCTTCATCTTGTTTACCAAGGAAATGCTTAAAAGTTTGCAAACTCATCTGTATTACATGCATCATTTGGATGTTCACAACTTCACTGGAAATGAGTTGTAGACAGGTTTCCACTTGCAGTTTCTACCATTATTTATTTCTCATTAATTTAATCCATTAAATCAATATGCTTAGGAAAAGTATGATAACTTCCCGAATTTTAGTCTGTTCTGTCTCTCAGGGCTTTTCTCTTGGGTCATGGCAGTTAGGGTAAGCTGGAAGAACATAATTTGTCCCTGTTTTTATAATTGCAGCCTGTCTTCATAAAAACACCTCAGCTGATCCCATGTTGAGGCACAGGACAGAGGTGGACTTGGTTAAATAGCTTATGTCTCAGATCTTCTGGGGACTGCAGATCTCATCTTTGCAGACTGTATCATCATGGGCGGTGTGAGTTCTCAATGTGTGGCATTTGATCCATTGTCTTTTCCTCAGTCTCTCCTAGATGCAGACAAGTTGCTCTGTCTGTTGCCTCAGGTTTTCAAAATGATTTAGTTTGTGAGTGTTTAAATCTGAGGTTTACTTCAGACTGTCTGTAATTATTACCTCCTACCAGATAAATGTGATTCAGGTGACTCGAATGTAGCTTGCTATATATTTTTCTCAATATTTTATTTCTTTAAACAACGTTTTATTGAAATGTGGCCAGCTTCAAACATTGAAACCTGTGGGGAGCAGCTAAATGTTTTCTTGTATTGAAAGCAAAAGCTATTTTAACTTTGTGGGCTGAAGGATAATAAGGTATGATTTATTTGTTGAGAAAGTTCTTGATATTTCACCAAACACCCCCACTATTGTTGAATTGGTCACTAATACCTTATTCCCTTTACTGTATATTGATGGAAAAAAAAGCACATTAGCATTCATCAACTTCAAAGGCCAGCTGGGAAAGCCTCTTAGAAAATTCTGGTCAAGATTTACACTTTTCTTGAGCAAGTGAGATTTTGACAATCCAAACCAAAATTTTAGTTAACGAAGGATGAAGATTGTGGGGTGAAGTTTTAGAGGTGTATCTATCTAAGCATCAAAGGGAAGGCACAATACATTGTGGGAGAATTGTCTTCTAGCTCATAGCCTTGATGCCCTTGGTTCTCCATACAGGGAGTCCAAACATTAACTAATGATAGAGTTTTGACTGGAAATTGGTGGCATCCTGTGGGGGCTTCAGAATATTTTACCTTCAGTGCATTTCAGTATGGATTTTGTTTCCATTAAGCAAGCCTTAATGGAACAGTTTAATTTTCTTTTTACTCTTCAAAAATAGAACTGTGGCAATGAAACTATAACTTTCTTCTTTAGATTTGATTTAGAATTTGTTTGAAAATTATGACTGATAAAGCCATAAATATACAATTGATAGGGAGATAATTGCTCTCAGGCAAAACTTTTGAAAATTACACCCAACCGCTCTCAATATATTTTTCATTCCATAATAATAATTGTAACAGTAATGATGCTAGTTCTTTGAGACTTCCTCATTAATGGTGTCCAAGGCACTTCACAGATAATTGCAATGAGATTTGATTGAAAAAGTTACTCAGTGTGCTGTTTCTTGGGACTTAAGGAAGAAAAGGAGGGTTGGAAGAATGTCCTTCATTCACAAAATGCTTTAGATGGAATGAATCATGACAAGCAAGAGAGAAAAGGAAGACTGCAGTGAAGCTTCAGGAAGGGAAGTGATCAAGTAACTTACGTATTGGAGTGAGGGAAGGTAAAACTTTAGAGATGTACAACAGCTCAAGTGAAGGAGCAGCCTCTGACCACGAGTGGTGGTGCTGATGAGAGGAAGGCATCCTCAGCAAGCAGGACTGAGGGAGGTGGACTCACAGCATGGAGGAACAGGTACTCAGGTCACCAGTGCACTATGCATGGACCAAGGCCATGAAAAACTCATCTCGGCCACGGAGTAGATAATTGATGTTTTCCAGAGGTACCACTGGTGTAACTGGGGCTAATGGCAGCATGTGCATGGGCCTGTCTTTGGCACAGTGGTTGGATCTAGGACATAGAGATGGGCAGCCTTTTTTTGGGATCTCGGGCACACATCAGAGAAAGGGAACAGCGTGGAAGTCTAAAGTGAAGTGCTTATCTTCTTTTTCTGTGGTTCAGTGCAAACAAAGACATCCCTTGGAGAGACCTCATTTTCAATTTCAAATCTTACTTAATATAGTTCCCTAACTGAACAAGTTTGTGATACAGCAGTGGTACAGCAGACCTCATTTATTTAGCACATCTGCTTCTGAGGAGCGTTAACATATCACATTCTCCTAAAACCTTCTATTCAAGGATGACATTATGCTTTGATAAAGTTCACTTTAGTACTAGCAATCTCGTAAGAAATATCCTTGATCATACAGGGTTCACCCTGGAAAGCCCACAAACAGTCTCAGCTCAGTCAGGTTCTGAATTTATACTTTTCTTGAAGTCAGTGGAGTTGTTTATTATTAGCCAGTTTCCAGTTTAAAAACACTGATCCTTATGAGAACAGCCTACTTTCAAAGCTCTTTCAGGAATTTACAGCCTGTGCTCTCATTCCTTGCTGTAACTGCCTCACGGTGGGAGCTTTGTCTGCAGAACACAGGAGTCCTCGTAAGCCTGGCAGCTACACAGCACAAACTGTGCATTAAACTGGGCATCTCCCGTTCAGTCTTTGGTTAGCCAGCAAAGAGAATCACCTTCTGCTTCAGATGTTATCACAATCAGACACTTCTGCTTCTGTGGCAGATCTGGGTACCTGCAGGAAAAATTGAAGAGGAGTTTAGCCCTACTTCTCTGCCTTTTCCTACCTTCTCACTAGTGAAAACAGTTGTCCTGAATATTGCACCACCTCTGCTGGCACAAGTGGCTGATCTAGACGTGTAACTGTAAGGACAGTGAAAAAAAGTTGCCTCCAGATGTGGAAGAGGCAGACTGAAGGATCCTTGAATGATGACAAAGGGGTGCTGGTTTTTTTCCCCATCAGACTGCAGTGGTTGTAGGAGCCAGGATGCAGCTTGCTTTCCTGTCTGAAAAGAGGGATTATACTGATCAGAATGTCATAGGAAGCTGCAAGTGATGCATGAGCACTCACTTTATCTTTCTCAGTGAGGGAGATTGCGTGACAGCTGCTGGGCTTGTCTCAGTAAACAATGGATCACAATACTTAAGCACTGTGCAACATCCTCAGGAGAGCAAGAAGTCTCTGGGTTTGCTCACGGTGGGACTGTGTGTGGCACTGGTTAGCCAAGTTTCACAAGGTGCTGGTGGGGCACAGGGCTGTGGCCACATGACACCATGCAGTGCTGTGTGGGGTTGCAGGCAAGGTTGTTGAGGAGGAGAGACAGTGTTAGGGTTGTGTTTGCCCCAGCTGACAGCCAGCTGAGGAAAGCCAAATCCATTCTTTCCATGAAGTCCTGTGCTATGTAGACACACACCTTTGGTCCTGTAAATCTCAGGCAGGGCAAAGGGACAGCTTATGTCTCGTGGACACACATCCATATCCACCACTCTTGCAGCACTGTGGCATCCCCTCTCGCTCTTTATTGGCCATGGCCAAGGAGCATCTGCAGTGGTGTATTCGAGTCACCATCCCTGGAGGTATTTAAGAGTCGATCCTTAGGGATGTGGTTCAGTGATGGACTTGGCAGTGCTGCGTTAACGGCTGGACTTGATGACCTTAGAGGTCTTTTCCAACCTAAATGATTTTATGTTAGTTGGGGATTGCGGTCTTGGTGGGTCTGAGCTATAGGAACCATGCTGAAGAGGGAAGAACCTCTCTCAAGTTACAGGACTTCTTTCCCAATCCCCAGCCTGAGGCCTGGGGACTTGACAAGTGAAAGTCTTCTGGCTCCTGGAAGTCTTCTGGATTTCCCCTGGGTCATGTCTGGATGGAACTTCTGCCCGCTCTTCACCGTGTGCAAATAGGAACCCAAGTGAAACACAGAGGGCTGAGACAGACCTCTCTGATGGAGCAGAACTGCTGAATACTGTAGAAATGTGCCAAATTTGGAATGTGAATTGCAGTCCTTCAATATCCTTCCTTGAGGTGGCCCCAGGACAACTTATCAGCACACTGTCCCATACTGGAAGTGAGCACTAGTTCATGTTTATTATTTACTGTTTTCTTTATCTGGTATTGAATCCCTGGGTTCTTCCTCATATATGGGTGTGTTTTGTCAGCTGCTCCATATTAATAATAAAAAAGTAAATAAATAAGCAATTATAATTGTACTTTTGCAAAAACTGGGTTTGGACTAAGTTCTTTTTTCTCCATATTGAAACAATTTAGCAACACTTGTTTTGAAGAAATGATTAAAATTTAGGAAACAAAAATGCTTGGTATGCAATAAGCAATACTTAGTGCCTCCTGTACATCACGTGTGTTACAGATAATTAGGCCTTGATGCACCAGCCAGTATCCCTAAACCCATTTAACAATTGGAAGTACTGAGACATTAAATAGTTTCATGATTTGCTCAAGACAGAGAACTCCTATGTCAGTGCTGTTGGGCTCTTGGGACCATGCCTACATCTCCAACTGTCATTTCTCTCTTGGGATGGAAGAAGCTCAGCAAGATCAGTTCAGAGAGGAGCTGTAGGCATTAAAGGAAGAGGCACAAAATCATCCAGGTCTTTAAATGTTACTATGTTTATTGTGATTCCTATGACTCTGTGGAGGCAAGACCTGAGTCTTTGGTTTGGGTTTTTTTTTTCCTTCAGGATGGTAAAGAACAGAGCCTTTTCTTCTGTCCTGTTCTGTTCCTTGGTAGCTGAGGGATAGGACTATTCCTTCTTTTACAAGACCAAGAGAAAAAGTCTTATTACTAAGAGAAAAGGTCTTATTCTTTCTTTTTCCAGTCATCTCCTATCCACATATTCTGGGACAGTTTGGAGAGAGACATTAGCAACTCTTGCTTCTCGGATCTCATGGAAAAGGAATGGCTCACTGCAAGCTGCTATCACAGTGACTCAAAGGCCACTCATGGGTTAGTTCATTGTTCTTTCATCTGAGAAGGGGCTTTGTAGTTGGTCAAGACAGGAAAAATTGTTTGAGTGGGCAGGAAATTAGGTAGAAACATGGCTGGAAGGTGAAGACTGCTAGGAAAGAAAGCAGGATTGGGAGCAGAGGTGATTATGGGGTCAGAAGGGTAAACTGAACGAAACCATGAAACTGAGACAGCTGGAAGAACATCTGAGTTCAGTTTAGGTATTGAGAGGAGAGAGAAAGAAACTGCTGGTTTGACCTGTTTTGTAGGAGGGCATGTATTCTGTCAGCAGCCTTCTAAGTCCTCAGAGCTGCGAGTGGAGATCAGAGATTTGAGAAGACAATGACACTGGAAATTGAAGCAGTTGGGATGAGGACATATTTAAATTACAATTAAAGATTTCAACGGATCAGGATAAAGAAAGAATATCAGTAATGAGGTGGAGGTGGTGATGGGAAGACAAGACAGCACGGTGATATGTATGTGTAGGAGGACTTCTAGGGTAAAGCCAGATTGAGTTTTTTGGCCTCATAAGTAAAGTTGAGCTCTGAGTGCTGACATATTTGTTTGCTCAGCTCTGCCTGTGCAGCAAAAGACTTCTCCCTCCCCTGCTAAATTTGCTAAATTGTGGAGTGGTTTCTCGTTGTGGAGGCTACTCTTAAAACTCAGCATGGGGTGGGAGTAAAAGTAATGTCCAAAGTATATTGCACTAACCTGTGGTGTGACCTACAACTGAGAGCTAAAATTTAAAATGAAGCTGATATTAAAATATGATTCATTGTCAGTCCAATAAAGATAATGCTGTAATTTCATTGTAACTTCTATGCGTTCTTGGAAATGTCCACACTTGCAGCATTTGAAAAGACAGGTGACAGCATGACTGGGTAGTCATTAGCCTTCTCAGCTTTGGTCACAGCCTTTTTTGCCTTGTCTCTGACGGGTCTGGTCAGGGGCCCGCACAGAGTGGAAACTGTGGCCTCAGTCTTAGCAGGCAGCTGTCTACTTAATGGAAAATGCTCTGAATACTGAGGATAATTGAAGCAGAGGATGGTCTGAGATGGTAGGTCTGATTTTGAAAAGGGGACATTTCATCAGTCTATACCAAGAGAAGAGCCTGAGGCCTTTCCTTATTTTACAAAGTGATTTGCATCTCTTGGTCATGGTTCGAATCCAACACTGAGAGTCCTCCAGGCTAGTGGGTGGTCTGAAATAAAACTGAGTGGCTGAGTACTTACAAACTGGAGTATCTGCCAATCACTATACATAATCTGCCCTGTGCCAGGGCTGAAGCAAACCAAAAGGGGAGGATATTGTACAAGTTACAGAAGTCATGGCTGTCATCTGGGCCTTGCCAGGAGTGCTGCAATACTCACACACAGGAATTAAGCATGTCCTGAACTAGTCAGCTGAGTTAAGAGAACTTAGAAGAGACCACGCTGAAGGCAGTAAGGGAAGCACTCAATGTGTGCTCAAGTTAGCACTGCATAAAAATAGGTCCGAGTATCTGCAGAAAAGGTACTTCTTTATTGCCATTGAGTCTGACAGGTCCAAAGTGCTGTGTATGCTCTACTTCATTGCAAAAACTTTTACTGTTGAATCAGCCTGTTTTACAGGAGCCTTATGTAAGGTATGGGATTCAGGTTATCTTTTCTGGAATGGGGACCCTCTGAATTTATCTCTCTTAAGGTCTTTCTATGATCTCTTTGAAGCTTTCTTGTGCAGTCCTAGGACAGGAGCATGGTTAGTGTGTGCGTGTGGGTATACCCTCATTTTACACAAAGAATTCTTGGTCCTGTTCAGTTTCTTTTGCTTCAAATAGGAAATCCTTGCTGAGAATGATTTTGCAAGGGCTGCTCTTGAATAGCACTGTAGGTAGCCATACTCCATGTACCTACAATGGCTTTGCAGTTTCAAGGCATGGGCATTTAACCTCTCTGCTCTTTTGTGTGATGTGTGCTGGAAGCACAAAGCTGTTACAGCCTGTGGGGGATGGGAGCAACAAGTGGGCTTAAGTAAGATGAAGCAGTAAATGCTGTCCTTCAGACAGGGCAGCCTCAGCTCAGTGTTTACATATTTCTTTCCTCCAAAACACACAGAGTAAGGGTGAGGTGGGGAGCAGTTGATTTTGAGGAGGTGAAGACTCAAGTATTACCAGGTTTACAGTATCTTTAGAAGCTGATCCAAAACTCATCAAGCTCAGTGGAAAACTGCCAATGATTTGAAGAGCTTCTGGATCAGGCCATCAAACCCAGCTCCTGCAATTTGGCTTGCTGTCCTTTGTGCAGCTGAGTAATTCTGGTCCCAGCCCTGTGCTCTCAGGAAGTCAGAGCAGAGCAGCATGCTAGAGGCTGTAGGGACCACCCTCTGAAATGGCAGAGGGCCTCTTTTCACCTTGTCTTAGGCTTGCATAATAGCTGAGCACAGCTGTGCCTGCAAACTTACATTTCCTTCAAAGCTTTGTCTTCTTTGCAGCTGGATACCTGAACCACCTTGAGCTGTAGAGGGACTTGCGGAGCTTTAGAGGTTCTGAATCAGATATCTGGAGATTAATGGTATTGGAAACTATTAAACTTTTGTTCATTGGTTTTCATGTGGAGGAAGTGAGAGCATGGATCTTTAACCCCCTGGAAATTATTAGAGACGAGAAGCACAAAGGAGGCCTTGATGAATATTTTTGCCCCTAAGCCATGTGGTTCCTGGTTTTCCATCTCCTGCTGCTGACATGCAAAGCCAGAGCCTTGGTTTTTAATTTTTCATACTGTTTTTAAACAGATACTTTTGCAAAGGTAAACATGCCTCAGCATTGAAGGTTTCCAGCCAAATTAAAGAGTCAGCACTGGAAAAATCAGCCTTCAGAAGAAGGTCAAATACAAGCAGTCTCTGGAGTTCATTGGGTCCATATGTGTAAACTTCAGCTAATATGAGGTAGACCTAGGGCAGCACTTACCTTGAAGTACTGAGTTAGTTTTAGAGTGAAGCTGAAAATGTTTTAGGGATGCCTGTGGTCTGAGCAGTAGACTTGAATGTGTTGAATGAAAAAAGACCCATGTCCTGATTCTTGGTTGCAGTTGCATTCCCTCTGAACAGGAAGAAAGAAGTTTGGGAAGGAAAATGTGCCATTTGGCATTAATTCTGACAACTTGCATTTATGCATTCTTATCTGGGACCATGCTGGGTTTAATAATCTCCAACTACATGCCTATAAAAGCTTAATTTTGCTATGAGGATGCATGCCTTTCAGCCTTTAATTTAATAACTGGGAAGGGTTTCTTTGTAAGTTGTACCACCTGCAGTACTAATAGAAATCAAGACACTGCCTGTTATTTCTTGGGCTTGATTGACATTTGAGCCAACTTGGAAAGATTCAAGCAAACTACTGCCTTTAATTTTAAAAAAAATATTTTTACCTGTAGTTTGTGAGAGGTTGCCATTAAAAGGAAGCACTGATGAGTGTAACTCTCTGAAGTGAGGAGCTTTTGCTTAGAGCAGCAGATGAAGAAATATCCTTCCTGCCACTGCACTCTAATAGTGGGTTAGTTAGTAGGAAAGAGTCAGTAGAAGAGGAGGTAAAATGACAAGAGAAATTATGGCCTAAAAGCAGGATCCTTAAAAGGTATCATCATTATATAGCAATCCTCTAATTCTACCCCCATCACCAACAAAAATGCCAGAAGATCTGCAGCACGTCAGCCAGCTAACCTGCCTGAAAGGTGTTATTGTTGCTGGTTCTGCTGCTTGGCTCAGAAATGTCTCTGCAGCTAAAGAGCTACAGGTAAAGAAGTCAGAGCCCCATTAGTTAGGAGAATGCCAGAGGTGAAACTGCAGTGCCTCCCTGGTGCTAGTACATCATTAAGGGTCCCAGAGGAGTGTAGGAGGTGGAGATGCTTGAAGGTTAGAGGAGTTATTCCTTAACTCATGTCTTTTCATTGAAGAGCAGAGGAGGTACACGTGTTGTGTGTGGTTACACAGTGTGCCAGGAATGCTGAGAAGGGCTGAAACCCTCCAGCTCCCAGCAGCAGAGTTTTTATTATTGTGAGGATGGAAGTCTCACTGTTGGAAGGGCCCTGGCAGCAGCCAGTTAGGCAAGGCATGAGGCCAGGCCAGATGGCATCCAGCTCCATGGTCAGGGACCCTAGGAGCTGTTATGGAACATGGTGGTGTTCAGGGCAGAGGCAGAAGCTACATGACAAGGTCCTGCTTTGGAAAGAGAGGCAGGCCATGCAGACTTCAGGGACTTTTTATATGTGTTTTCTAAAGGTTTCGATAACTTAAGGGCTTGATTAAGGTTCATCCATCCCTGGAGGGAGAAGGGACTTGAAATTGCTCGACAAATATCTGTACATCAAAAGTTTTAAACTGTTGCACATCTGTAATCCTGTGAAGCATGCCAAGACACCACAGGCCTCAGTGAGATTCCTCATCAGCATTGTCCTCTTGCCCCTGTGGAGTGGGAAACTAATGCGTGCAACAAAGCATTCAAACCTGACTGCCTTCAGTGAGACTTCTCAATTTATCATTGGGGATATAAAATGACAGTGGAACATGTTTTTTTCAGAGCTCTTTTGAACTGGTCTGAACTACATCATTATTGTTATGAGTCATCAGGTCATTGGCCCATGTCTTGGTATCCTTTTGGCATGAGACCAGAAGATATTACCTTCCATGTTGAGCCTCCTGGATCTTCAACAACCAATCCTTAAATGAGGCAGGGCTACTTGTCAATAGGTCACAGACGGATTACAGTCATACTGATTTGGTCTCATCTGTGCCTTGCCCCCTGAGGTATTTGGTATTCTCCACGTATTTTACAGCCAAAGTAGTTAACAGAATAAATTCTCAAGAGAAGTCCTCACAGTAAAGCTAGATGACTTTCTGAAAGATACATGTAAATCTATTCCCAGTTATTTTGTGCAATAAAGGTGTAAGGCGAGAGGTTGAAATTCTGTGATCTGTAATATACACAAGGTCAAAGTTGGTAGTGGTATTGAAAGATGGCATGCTGAGAATGCCTTAGTGTCATGCCTGAGAGTACCCAAAAAATAGTAATTCACCCTCCTTTTTTTTTAAACAGGTAAATTTTTAATTACAACGGGACTACCTGCCCTAGATTGCTCAGTCGATGTTGTGTTAATAGATGTAACTTCTGGAAGAGCTTTGTCTCTTCAAGCAAAGCCAAATCTATTGCTTTGCGTTTAACCTGTGTGATTGCATTTTGGACACTTTCCTAGATGGGCAAATCCAAACCAGTTGATAAAGTCAGTCTCAAGCCTGTGCACTTGCTCAGCCACAAAGATGCTGTGATGACACTCAACATGCCACCATCTAAAAATGAAGGAAGGATTTAGCTGATGGGATCTGAGATACTAGGTAAAGTGAAACCTAGATGGGAACCTAAGACCTGAAAGAGAAGGTAAAATCTGTTATTGGAGCAGCAAGGTCTTGAGTGCAGATCACCAGTACTCTAACTTGGTTCTTCATCAGTTGGCACAACCTTCTCTTTCTGGCAGGCAGCAGTTTCCCTTTGATTAGGACAGAAGGCAAGGCTGGGGAAGTGTTATGGCAGGCAGCCTCATCCCTTTACACCACTTAATCCTGACACTGAAGATGTTTCCTCAGTTTTAACAGAAGTAAAATTGAGCTGCTGTTGTCTCTGAAACCAATGCTGACACTCCATCATGGATGTGAAAATAACTGCTGAGACGGCCTTGTGTTTATATGTGGGTTTTTGCACATTCTGCTGAGAATCAGAATAAATAGAAACCCTTTAAAGAGATTAATTATTAGCCTTCCCCTGACAGATAACTCAGTAGGAAATCCATTAGTGGATATCCAGGTGAACTCACTGCTTCTGGAGCAGCTTTACTGTTTTCTGCTTTCTCATTTTCATTGCAGATCTGAAGCCCTGGGTGTCGAATTTCACCTATCCAGGTGTGCATGACTTCTCTCAGCTTGCACTGGATGCCAACAGGAACCAGCTCATTGTGGGAGCAAGGTAAAGATAATCTTTTAATTAGTCTAGGGTTGCTGCTCAAGCTCTTTCCCTTCAGGTTCTGGCTTCAGAGGAGAGTGTTTCCAGCTTATGTGGCCAGTTTCCCCCCTTGAAAAGAAAGCTATAATTTATGTAGAGGGATTTAGACATCTAGTATAATTGCAAAGAAGAGAAAATTACTAGAATTAAAAAGAAAAAAAAAAAGATGCAATCAAAATGACTGGTTAATGAAGCAGAATGCTGGCATCTCACTCAGTATTGTGAATGCTAGAAGAGCTACAGTAAATCATTCTGCATCATCCTTCTGCCAGCACAGAATTTGACTTTGTGGTTTATTTGCCATGGCCAGACTTTTGCTCAGAACCAGGTTCATCTACACACCTTTGTGTAAGTGATAGAGGCAATGTGAATGGTTGCTTTCTTCTCTCTTAGAATCCACTTCAGAACCTGTTTGCTTCATCTGGCTGATGTAGTCAGATCCTCACCCAAAGCATTTTTGTGAAACTCTTTCTTCTGGCCCATTGTATATAATTATCTTGTATTTTCCTTTATTTTTAAACATTACTTTTATTTAGGATGTTGCAAGAGTAGGGGGGAAACACATAAGATAAGCACAGGCAAGGTCTTACAAATTTAAAGCTATTTAATGGGGAAAAGAGCTATGCTTCAGTGAAATAATATATGTCACAAATGGCTGAATCATGGGCCCCAACAGCAACTATTTTTTATTGCATAATAAACAGATAAGACAAGCCAAAAAAAAAAAAGACTAAGTATGGTCTAACAAAACAGTTAAAGTATAACATTTAGAATCAAATAACATTGTGGTATCAGTTTCTGCTGTTAACAAAAATGGAGGAAGAGAGTCTTTCTTCCCAGTATACTCAGCAGTAGAGGACAGGGATATGAGGAGCAGAGGTGGAAGAATTCATGGTACAAGCAGGAGAAGAGAGCAAGATATGTAGCAGAAGGAGAGTTTTATGCTTCACAGAAACAACTAAAGTGTGATTTAATGTATGTTTTCTGCCTGTATTTGTGCAGTAAATAATACCACTTACCTTCCTGTAGCTGTTCAAACTGCCAGAGGCCCTCCTGCTTTTCATACAGAAACATTTTACTTTTCAAGCTGTGGCATTACTTGTGCTGGGATCTTTACCCAGAAATGATTAATATTTATTACTTCAGAATGGAATTGCTTTGGGGATGGCTGTGAACAGTGCCTGCTGCCAGGCATTGCACAGGCACGGTGCTCTGAGGAATTTGTGGTTTACATAATTGGGCTGCACGGCAGGTTTCCCCCACACAGTCCCTCGCCCCTGCTCAAACCCCACAGCAGTCCTGGAGGGACTCTCTGCCTCCCCGAGAGTTTGTACGAGTGTGGTTAGATGGGGGGGGGCAACATCATCATAAACAGGGGAGTGACAGCAAACCTGGCTTCCCAGCACAGGTACACGATAATGCAGGGTATTGCCTCCTGAGGAAGCAGTGACAAGTATTTATAGAATTTGCTTGGAGAAGTCAGTTTTCATGAAGCATTACCCACCTGACTGGGAGACTGAAAGTTTCAGTGGTGCCACACGGCTGTGCTGAGCAGTTCAGGGTACAGTTAATAAAGATGTTATTTCCCAGGGTATTTTTTTTTTGGTTGGATACACATGCTTGGTGTGGAGAAAGTGAGGAGTGTTGAGCCCATTTCCTCTTCACCATCTCAGCTCCACCCTGAGTGAGGTGACAGGGAGAGATTCTTGAAAATGGGGTGTGGATGGGGTCCTTGGTGCTGCACAGCTCCGGTTGTGCTGAACTCCTGGAGCTGTGCCTGAGAAATGGGAAGGGGAAGTAAAGCCTTTTCTGTTGCCTCCTTCCCTGATAGATCCACACCTTGTTCTGGACTATTTTTAGGGGTGATTTTTTGAGTCATTAGTTGGTCGTGCACCATCTGCTTGAATTTGCAAATGAAACAATACCTCAAAGAGATAGGAGCTGTCTCTATCCATCTCTGCAGGGTGTAATTTATGAAACCTAAATTTAAATGTTAACCATGTTTAAATGTGCTGCTGTAGATCATATTAGTAGTAATGCCAGCTATTCTGGGGTTGTGGAAGGAGTTTGGCATCAGGGTGGCGTTTATAAGTACTCCCACTTCTCAATTTCCTGGTTAACATCATTCTCTTAGATGATAGCGTTATAAATTATTTCAGACTACTTCTGTCTGTCTCTATTTAAAAGCAGTATGACCTCATCACAGCATCTCTTTGGTTTAGTTCGTCCTGTGTTTCAAAGCTTCATAGAAAATACTTCCTAGAAAACCCGGGGGTTCACAAGGGTTTTTGGTTTCAGGAATTGGACACAGCGTGACTGAAACTGTAAGAGATATTGAGGGCATACCATGCAGACAGGGAGCTGCAATAACATGAGCCTCAGATTTTTAAGCTTTATCCTTATCTAAGAGCCCTCCTTAAATGACTGGTGCTGTCTGAGAGTAAACCAGAGGAGTTTGATAACTCCACTGCACCAAACACCTGCCAAGTTAAAATCCCAGAAACAAAAGAATTAGTTTCAAAAGCCCACCATGGTTTCTAAGCAACGTATTTACTTGTCACATCGTTTGTAAAATCCAAACACTTGCAAGAAAGGATATGAATAGTTTAGAACATTGTAAATCTACACTACCCATATTATGAGTCACATTTCATTAAGTATAAAAACACACATTTCAAAAATTCATAACCTTCATTTTGACTCACAGTTCGCATGTTTTGTTTTTGTTTTGGATATAGTGTTAGTGTTTTAATGTACTGTTTTTCTTTCGTGAATGAGTGATTGTTTTGAAATATTTGCTGCTTTTTTCAGCTCTTGAGCACAAGTGATCGCTATTTGAACTTATTTTAATGGGAGGAAAAAACAATAATCTAGACCACATTATTAGTGAGAAAAAAATTGAAAATATGATCACAGTGATTTCACCTCTCTATTGGAGAAGCAGTGCTCTGCTGTCTCACCTGTGCTGTAGGCAGGGTGCCCAGGCCCCAGGGAGGGTGAGTTTTGTGGAGGAGGGACATGGTGTAGCTGTGACATTCCACCTCCTCAAGGAGCCTTACTCCTCGAGACTGTCTCATTGCTGGCTGGGCACAGACAGAAGCCAGTAAAGAAGTGATGATATGAAAGACCCTGCTTGGAGGCAGGCCAAAATCATGCTTCACAAGAGCTCCCTGGCGAGGACAACATAAAAGGTGTAAAGGAGGGTGGTTGAGACACTGTGTGACAATCTGGCACAACAGCAAGCTGAAGGGAAACAGCTTGGACAACAGGAGGATGGCACCCAAACAAATGACTGCACAGAGAGTGGCTGGGAAGTCCTAAGGCAAACATTTGACTTTTCCCAGAAGGAAACTACAGGGGTGTCAGCTCACGGCTGTAGCCTGATGGGGCTGCAGATGTGAGAGGCATGGCTACGAGGGTCAGCCATTCACAGTGAGTGGAGGTATTACTGAGGAAAACCAGCCAGAAAGCGTCATGGCCAGAAGCCCTCACAGTTCTGCCTGCCAAGAGGGCTGTCAGCTCCATCAGGAGATGGGAAAAGATCGTCCCCCAGGGCTGTCACATGGGGAAGTGCAGATCGGGAGCCCTTGTCACAAAGGGCTGTTACCAACAAGAGCCCGGAGGTGGAGAGCAGGGAGCAAAAGCTGCATCAAGGAACTCAGAGCTGGCAAGTAAAGTGCGTGTCATTATGGACTGCCAGACTTCTCTGCAATAAATGTGAAACTACTGAACTGCTGGTGGTGCAAGTCTTGATGCTTGACAGAGGTGATTTTCGTACTTGATTTAGAGCTGATCTGAATGGGCCTGGTACTGCCAAGTAGATAGGTGCAAGGGAGGAGATACCGTAGAATCATAGAAAGGCTTGGGTTGGTAGGGACTTTAAAGATCGTCTAGTTCCAACCCTCCCACCATGGACAAATATGCCACCCACTAGGTCAGGTTTCTCAGGGCCCCACTAAACCTGGCCTTGAACACTTCCAGGGATGGGGCATCAATATGGTTAGTTTGGGGAGCAGGGAAGGTGCTGTATGAATTTTCAGGGGTTGTTTTAGGGGAAGCACAGCAGCCTAGGCACACCCTTTTCTGACTGTTATGCTTCTGGCTGTATAAGCATTAATAAAGCTCTGGGTCATGCAGGCTTAGGAGCTGAAGGCTGAATAGAATGACTGATGTCCCTAAAGAGTTCCTTCAAGTTGCAGCTTGCAGAAATATGGCAAATTGTAAATATATTCTAGGACCCTCAACCAGCAGGTTTGGCACCCTGAGTTTATTGAAGGTCTCTGGTGTATGATAGATTAGTCTGTCAGGCACCAGGTTACGTGCAGATTTGTGGCTGAACATAGGCTCTTTCCTGCCTGTTTGGCAGAAGGCTTCAGAGCACTGCAGTAAAATGCTCAAAACCTGTGCTTGTCAGAAAATATCAGTCTTACCCTTGGGCACCTTCAATCCTGTCCACATCTGGACTGCCACTAAACCCTGAAGAGAATAAGGCTCCATAGATAATGTTGTCTAGGCAAAAAGCATTTTGCAAACCAGGAAATTCAGTGGCAGCAGTTGGGTCAAAGTAGTTCCACAGATCCACAGAGTATAAAATCTGTCAGCAATACTTTCTGTTGCTAAATAGTCAGGGCCTCCCACCAACATTTATTCTCACAGGACTTCAGTGAGGCAAGAAAGCACTAATAATTTTGCACTATAGATGGGAGTCCAAGGCCAAGAAGGATTAAGAGCCATCCTGCCCTGTGAAAAGGCTGTGATGTTGAGTCACATGAATATATTGCATATCTGAAAATTAGTAGAGTACTGTGCCTAACACAGCTACTCCTGCAGTGAGACTGCACTTTCTGAAGATACCAGTCAAGGTCTGCACAACCTCAGTCTGCACTTGACTAATGTGGACATAGCCAGAGCTCTTCTCTGGGCTCAGAAAATCCACGGCAGAGGTGTAATTTGGAACCTTTACTCTTGTATTTCCACCTGGTATTTTAATACTTGCTCTCAGCCTTGCTTCTCCAAAGAAGATGCAAGTCTTCAAAATGTTCATGAAAGCCTGTGAGTCCCATGCACTTACACTGGGACAGTGGGGCTTCAGCATGGCCAAAAAAGTCAAGTCTCGTATAGCAGGGAGAGACTAACATGCAAACAGGTTAACACTGGGCACAACCACATGGGCATAGCCAGCAGTTACATAGTCCACAGGTTTGCCCTGAAACAGCCAGGAGTGGTGTGCTATTTGTCCCTGTTAACATCTGAGTACAGGATTTTCCTCAATACTTTTCTGAAAAAAATGGACCATTTTTGGTGGCTCGCGTTATTTTTGCAGAGTCTTACGCCAACTTTACCCCCTGCTAAGTCACATCGGGCTGAGAAATTACCTTGCCAGCTGAGGTATTAATGAGGACGTGAGCAAACAAAGAGCATGATAATGTTTTTGATTATATTCAGATCATAGGTGGGCAGCTGAAAGTGCTAGTGCAGAGAAATGGAGAGAAACAAATGCCTTCCTTTCTCACTGTGATTTTTCCTATCGGACAAAAGAATGCTCTAATTAAAGTTGCATCCTTGTATCATAGACTGGAGAGGGGCAGATAACGTGGTGATGTGAGGGGAAAAAAACCCCAAGTCAGTCTCTGAAATTAACAGAAACTTTCAAAGGACCATGATGTTTTTTAAAGAAATTGCCTGACCTGTGAGGTAAAGAATGTGGCGAAGGTAAGAAAGCTGTGATTAGACACTGCAGCTAGTTAAATCTATAATTGGGGTGCACAGTTTCTTTACAAAGGGAACAAAAGTGTGATTTAAAATGCAGGTTTTAACCTCTCTGGTTGAGCCTGCGATAGTTCAAAGGGAGATTTTCCTCTCTGATACTCTGCCAGGTGAGGTCAGCTCAGCCCTTGTATAAAGTGTGGAGGGTGAAGCCTCACTGAGGTGTCTGTTTTTCACCTATAGGGTTTGCTTTCCTCTGCTGATCTGCAACCACTGTGAATTTGGCATACCCTAAATCTGTGCTGTCCCTGACTTTTACCCCTTAGGGAGGAGGGGAAAAGGTGTGGAAAGGATGAAGGAGAGTTTTTGTAATTATGGGATTCTGGGAGTTTTAGAGCCTGGCCCAAATTTTGTTCAAAGCGTCATTTTTTTTCCCTTAGTTAAAATTTGTGCATTTTCTCAAGCAAAGAACATGAATTTTAGTTAACTCTGAATAAATCAATCACATAAAACACTATACTGCAGCACTGTCAGGTTGTTGGGATGGACCAATGCGCAGAAGGTGCTGCAGCTGTAGGAGGGCAAAGGAGCAGTTTTGCACATTAATGTTGTACATGGAGAAGAGGGTGAGGCAGTGGCAGTTCCTGGTCTGTCATCTTTGTCAGCAGGGAAAACAGTTCTTCCTTCAAAGCGCCTGCAAGGCAGCACCATCCACTTCTCTGCAGAAGACCTCAGCATTGGTGTGGGTCTGAGCACTTTCACAGCCAGTGCCTGCACAGCCAGTGCTGTGTGAAAGGCAATCCTGGTGCAGCACAGACTGATAGGAAGAATCTTTACACAGCAAATTGCAGGCCTCACTAGAAAAATATCTCATATTCCAGATAAAATGAAAATTGGTGATACCCTATCACGAAAGCAGCCACCCATGAGAGGCTCACTTGCTTTAGTAACACACTGAGAATAATTAAGTTTGAAGATTGTATTTTTGAGAGTGTGATGGGTGCAAACACAAGGTCAGGATACTTTGGCAAAAGCCTTGGAGACTTGGACATAATGTGTTTTACAGCATCACAGAATGGGGCTGCAGAGCAGTTTTCCTCTGCATTACTGAAAATACTTTCTCTTGCTGTGGTTAAGGCAGTGATATGTCAGTTTTATATGGCAGGGCTCACCACAGTGGTTTGCATATCACTTTATATCCAGATGTTTAGGTGCTAAGCCTACCATTCTGTGCCACTGCCAAGGTATAAAAACCCAGCAAAGAGAAGGGATTGCTGGGCAATAACTTAATGTCACCAGCCAACTCTATCAGTATTTACACACAAGTCATGTTGAATTCATCCAGAGTTTGAGGAAAGCCTGGCAGAACTGAGGATGTTTATCAGCCTACATAGGCAGGTGGGGAGGCTGCCAGGGACGCTTTGAACAATAATCAGTGCATCAGAAGAAGAGGAATTTTACGTTGTGACTTACTGAAAGTGATGGGCAAATAGGAGAGCAAAGGTGCATCTGTGTCTTGGGGCCATATCAAGGTGCTGTAAGTGCTCTGTGGCTGCCAGCTGGATGAGAGAGGAAGAGAGGAGCTGTCAGATATATGTCAAAAAAGACGTGAGCTGGCATGTGGGATAGTATGTGATGGTCTGAGAGATGGAGTCACTCTTCCAGGAAAATAAGAACAAACTCACAAATGAGTTTTGAAAATTTGGCTCAGTTTTCATCTCTGAGGTTTTTTTTCATCTTGTGAAAAAGAGGGAAGGATATGTAACAAAACAAAAAAAGGAAAATTGACCCTCTTTTTATAAATATATTCAAACAATATTACAAAAAAATCCCAATCCCCATTCTTTGAAGTGTCTCGGGAGCATAGCAAATACTATCACCCCCAAGGATGTGGAATCACTGTGCAGTGAGGCTTTGCCTCTCCTGCCCTGGGGAAAGAGACGGGCCAGAGACATCAGAGCCAGCTTGCTGTTCCCTTTGCAAGCTGATGGAAGAAGGGACAAGGCTGTCAATCCAAAGGCCAATCCCTTTTCTGCTTCTCCCTTCCCCAGCAGCATCCATCCATCTAGCTTTCTGCATATTGGCATAGCCCAAGAGTGCCCCAGCTTTGCTGTTGTCCTGCCTGCTCTGCAGCTGTGCCTGCCTCTTTTGACTCTTCCTAGAGCTGGCCCTGAATACACAGCATCAAGAGGAGCAGATCTGTGCCATGCACCCCATGCCATTAAAGCTGATGGTAGTTCTCCTCCACTGAATGGAATATGGAGGAATTTCATCCTTGTTTCCACAGAGAAGTACTAACTGGGCTTCAGTGCAACACAGAAACAGTAGCTGAGCCCCTGGCTTAATTTGGAAGCTGTTTAATCAGAATGATATGCTGCCTGCATAAGGATCCTCTTCTAAGAGGTTGTTTCTCTAGCTCTGGCTGAATTTATAACCAAGAAAAGTTGCATGGGGAAAAGCAATTCTTCATAAAGCAACTGCATCATATTACTGGCTGCCATTTAGTATGGTTCTCTGTTGTACACCTATTGATTTTTGAGGAAGAATGATGTATTGGACAAGTTTTTCTTCAGTAGAAACAAAATTACTGGTGAATAAGGATCCAGCTTGTAGGGTAGCTGCTGATTCTCCACCTTTTCTCCAGCAAGTGTTTGCCAGGCACTTCAAATGAACCACTGGAGAAACATTTGCAAACGGATTGTCACATCACACTCTGGACCAGGCATGTAATTAACTCTTTCTGAAAGCAAAGGCCTGAATCATCCTTCAGGAGCTGGGTTTCTTAGTATGGTTGGCTAGTTCCGAAATGTGGATAACCATCTGAAAAGTTCAGCCACAGCTGGACCTGCGTAGAGGCACTGTGCGTTAATCTAGCATGAGATTTGGTAGCCAAGATCCCTGGGGTCTGATCTTGATTCCATCACTGACTTGCTGTGTGCTTTGGAGAAGGTCATTTAACCTTTCTCTGGCTCATTTTCTCCATTAGTTTAAGGGGGGGAATGATACTAACCAGCTCCTAGGGAGTCGTGAAGCATGACTAAGCTGTGTTTGTCATGTAGTGTGGAAGTACAAAGTATATCTAAGGCCTCCAGAAGCACAGATAGGAAGAGCTGACAGGAGTTGCTGGCTCCTAGCCCGAGGCTCAGCCCCAGCACGTGGCTTCCAGGAGTGCCAGAAGGGAGCATTAGTTGTCATATGCTTAATTTTGTGTCTTGTTTCATATCACCCAAAGGACCCCTTTCTGTTAATTATTTTTCTTATTATCTACTCTGTGACAGTTTTGAGTCCCTCTTGCAGACCTGGACCCTGACTACAGCACAATCCCACTCTGAGGAGGGGAAGTGAGAGAGGTGCAGATCTCTTCTTCCTGGCATTCCTTCCATGGATGCGTCGGAATGGTTCAAAACTGTGACAGAGAACGTTCTGACTGGACATTAGGAAGCATTTCTCTACTGAAATAGTCTGTTTTAGTCTATTTTACTTTGTTTTAAGAACACAGGGAACCTCTTCACAGAGCACCATGAGCCTATCTGAGGCTCCAGTATCTCACCCAAGCTGTGTTGGATGACTGTAGCAGTGCAATAATAGTTCCCAAAAGAGGCAGTAACTCTTCACTCAGTTCTCTTCTACTTTGCCTGTCCTGGTTTTGGTTGGAATAGAGTTAATTTTCTTCTTAGTAGCTGATACAGGGCTGTGTTTTGGATTCAGTATGAGAATAATGTTGATAAGACACTGATGTTTTAGTTGTTGCTAAGTAGTGCTTACGCTAAGTCAAGGACTTCCCAGTTTCCCATGCTCTGGCAGGGAGCAGATGCACAAGAAGCCAGGAGGGAGTGTGGCCAGGATAGCTGGCCCGAACTGGCCAGAGGGATATTCCATACCCTGGAACATCATGCTTTAGTATATTAACTGGGGGCAGTTGGCCAGGAGGGGCCAATTGCTGCTGGGGGACGGGCTGGGCATCAGGCAGCAGGGAGGGAGCAATTGTACTGTGCAGCACCTGTGTTTCTTGGGCTTTACTCCTCTTTCTCATTATTATTGTTAGAACAATAACAACAACACTAATAACATTTGACTTTGTTTCAATTATTAAATAGTTCTTATCTCAGCCTGTGAGTTTTACCTTTTCCCAATTCTCCTAATCCCACTGGGGAGGATGGGAGTGAGTGAGTGGTTGCATGGTACTTAGTTGCTGGCTGGGGTTAAACCACAACATTCTCTCAACGTGTATTTTTTCTGCATGATCAAACATTATTATCAGCTTCTCTTGGCTTTGTTTCTACTTGCAGAGTAATTGCCTAGAAAGAGAAGGGGCTTAGGAGAGCCTGCCTTGTAAGGAGGGAGGGGGAAGCTTCTCACATCTACTATAAGGTGTGGGGAAGTAGCAACAAATGAGCAGGTGTAACATGGAATGATAGAGACCAGCTGAGTTAAAGGCAGTATGTTGTTGGTTTCAGTGTGTACATGTCCAGGTCCTGAGAGGTTCTGGTGGTGGTCAGCATGTGGGCTGTCATGGCTCCAAATTTTATAGCAGGAGTTATTCTGAAATATAGAGAGGTTTTCTTACCTTCTTGGTGTGTGAGGAGTTAGGAAATGTGAACAAGCCTCACTCATTTAAATAGCAAAAATAATCTGAAGCTAGGATAGCCTTTCATGTATACATGATCAGTCCATCGACTGCAGGGATGTTCCTCCTGATCTACCACAGCAGAACTGAAAAGCTGCTCTCTCTTAATTAGGAGGAAGCACCTTTTAATCAGCCAGTACAGTGCTGACAGATGTGGTGCCTGAAAAGAGGCCTGAATGAGCAACTGAAGCATGTTGCAACCCTTATAATCTCAGAGCTCCTAAGACGAAGAGTCTCTGTTATTATTCAAGCACTCTTGTTATGTGGCTTCCCAATGGAAAGGCTTAAATTTGTCTTGTTGCTCAGTGGCATCATAGCCGAAGTGCTCTGCCTTCAAAGTAAATTGTTTTAAGGCCAGGCGATGTGTAACCAATGCCCATAAGTTCATGGGCACCATGTTACAAACTTCTCCCAGGCTGCTATTGGCTACATGAAATAAATACTTAATAAGCAGATTTGACTTGGAAATGTCATGGCAAACAGATTTAAGTGGGTATATTCTTCCACAACCTTTCCTGAAACACATCTCAGCTGCTCTCTTGCTGCTCTGGTATGTATGTTTTATACATACCAGGTACCAGGCACAGTAAGCTCTTAATCATTTTACAAGCAGCGAAATACAAATTATGAAGCCAATTAACAAATACTTTCATTTACAGGATTTCTGCTACAGCTTGGCTCCGTTCATATGCACACAGCATAGAGCTCCCAGTTCAAGAAAGTAATTCAACCTCTACCCATGAGTGTAAATGACACCTCAGTACAGGTTTACATGCTGTGCCCCAACACTGGGGGCAGGTTATTCTCCTAACTAGGGCATAAACTAATGGTCCAGATCAGCTCCTGGTTGTACTTCAGATATGCTCTGTGGTTTTGGATAAATTGCTCAGTCTGTGCTTTACATTTAAATGAGAATGATATGTCTTTTTCTCTCTTCTGTATATATTCAGATGGCAAATTCTTTAAGCCTAGGTTTTATAGAGCAGGACAGTCTTTACAGCAGCTAACATTGTATATCTGAGCTGGGGGATAATATCCCACTGCAATCAGGGGTGACAGAGAGAGGATCTGCCCTCAGGTTGTTTAAACAGGCATTGGCTGAGAATCAATCTCCAGAGGAACCATCATCAGCCCACTGTGTGTCTTAATATAACAAAACCACAGCCTTGCCTGAGACTGCAGGGCATTACTGTTTAACATGGGCATTTTCAGAAAGGCACTGATGTTTGTGAAAAATAAGGTTAGTTGTAAGAATAATTAGTAGTTTGAGGCATAATGTCATTTGTCCCAGAGTACTCAGAGGAGTGTAATCACTTGCTCTGGAACTGGCTGAAATGCAGCCAAATCTGGGGTGAAACAAAGCTTATGTTTAATACTGTGGTGTGACCTTTTAGGACACCAAGTAAGAAGGTTGTCCTATCCCTCCAAGTTTGTGCACCAGCTTTTTATACAGAAGAAGGAGGATATTCGAATATCCTGGCTGTACCAGGCAATTGCTCTTCTGGCCTAGCCCGGTGGGTTTAATTTAGGAGAGAAAGGAATTAACCAACATTCACTTACAAGGGAAAATGAGAGGGAAAAAAAAAGAAGAAAAGACCAAGAAGGTACCTCATGCATTCATGTGGAGATCTCAGCGTTCTTATATACTTCTTAATCATACTCCTTCAGCTGCTCTAAATTATAGTTCAGCAAGGTATTAAACAGACATAACTTCAAACACAAGCAGAAAAAAAGGACACAAATGGGGCAATTCTAGCTACAATAAACCATGCCTGTCATTCAGAGACCTTGCTCATTCTTGGACTGAAATTGCAGTTAAAATGCAATTCATAAAAATGGCGCTGTCTGATTCAGCAGATCTTTCCCTTTGGCGTTTTACTCCTGGTTTAGCTTTACAGAACAAGTATGGTTAAAAGAGCATGTTATTAATTAAGGATTAGTCAGTTCTAGCTGGGCAGGTCAGCTGTAGTCAGGAGGTGTCTCTGATAGCCTGGTTTGCCTACAGGTGTTTGTATTGCTGCTGGTAGGATGTGAGAAGGATCAAACAAACAAAAAGAAACTGCCAGTGCCTGTACAGACACCAGGTGAGGTAAGCTGATAAAAAATATAGGGAAACCCTCCTTTCTGCAAGAAAGCCCCAAGGTCAGACTTAGAGAGCTAAGGTTAGTATAAAGCTTTTGGAAGATCATTGTGCTATTCACATTAGCACTATGTTCCTGCCTGGTTTAGGTCTCAGCCACCTAAGTGGCTTTGTCCAGGTTCTGCACAGCAGTCACTGAGAGCACAGACTGGCTTTATTGAAATGGACACTATCCCTGTCTGCATCTGTTTTGGCTGAGTGCAATGAAAATTGTGTCCTTTGGATATGTCTCTTTCATTAAAGATATTTTGGTTGAATTTGCTCTGCAGTGCTATCAGGGGAAAAAAAAAACCCCTAATATTAAAACTTATTACCTAGTCAAACTGTCCAGCTTTTTGCAAGCCTAGAACAAGGAGCTGAAATCTGCATTATAAGACTTCCAAAATCAATGCATTTAAATAGCATGCTTAACAACAGGAGAGAAACTTCAAGTCCCTAGTTATGAGAACTTTTTCCTGAGGGTATTGTAAGATTGGAGGCCTTCCCCAGGTGAAGGCTTATTCCATGATACCTCATGTCCCGGAGTTGCATTAGTATTTTGGTGTGAGTAGCTATGTGGTGTTCTAAGGGAGCTGTCAGATCCATCACTGGATGAGAATTTATCTTCATTTTGAAATTTTAGCTGTGTGTAGCTTAGCGCTTCTGGTTTGCTGCATGCACCTCTATTCAAGTCTGATGCTGATGCTAAAGAGTTAATAACAAAATTTTTTGGGAAAGTATGCAGCCCTTTGAGACAACATAGGGTTTCAGACTGTACAAAAGAACTACTGGATCTTCAGTGACAGGACTAGGAGAGAGGATGGAGATTTCCTCTGTGTGTGTGTATGTGTTTGTATACTTCTCTGTGTACTTATAGGAGGTATAATAATCACTGATATATTTTCTTTAGATATTGCTAATGGGTCTCATTCTTCTCTGGGTAACCAGTCCCGGCACAGAATACGATGGTGCAAATCAGAGCAAGTCAGAGCTATATCGGCTGAAGATTTGGTATCAGCAGTTTGACTTCCCAAGTTCCCCATCACCCTTGTCCTCATCCTTCTTTGTTAACAGTCAGCAGCATTTGAGAGCTTTTGATTTATTTATGGAACTGGGACAAAGTACACAGGCAACTCTGTGCTTATGACTTAGGTGATATACAAGTGATACATAACAGAAGGAGGAAAAACTGCTCAAGCCTTGTTATGGTCATTGTGACCCAATATGAATCTCTCACATGTCAAAGTTTGAATTACTTTCTTTGCTTGGGCAGAGTGTGCTGCTGTACTGACCCTAAAGAAGGCTCTTCAGAAGAGTCCTTAGGAACTTTTCATCACTATAGGATCTTTCCTCTGGGTTAACTGACCTAGGACTGGAACTTGCATTTTCACTAGGTGGGGGAATGTCTGTATACTGGCACTTCTAGAGCAGATGAAACTGTATCATCAAAATGGCACTTTCTACCATTTAAACAGAGCCACTTCCAGAAGCATAGTTCAATTCACCTTGTATGATATAAATGTGTCTTCTCTGGGACATTGTGGTGACAGTGACATTGGAAAAGGATCACAGCTCTTTAGACCTCCTGACAGATGGGATGCAAAAAAATGAAGTTAGACGTGGCCAAAAGCCTCAAGCACACAATCCAACCCATATGGCTTAATATGTCAGGTGATTCCTGGTAACTGCATTGTCTTAGCAAGCAAAAATGTGAGATAAATCCTGTTGACTAAGCCTTATCTATAGACATTTATGCAAATATGTGTTGCCTCCTATTTGTGATGGGATATGAACATTCAGAAGAAGGGTGACAGGAGCTCAGCTGATATGTGGTATCTCATGCTACAGTGACTTCTGTCAGGAATTCCCTTGCTTTGCATGTGAAGAGACGATGACAGGAGGATTGAGAATATCTGCAGTCACTGCCTTGATTTCCCTGCTGATTTTCTGTGCAGAGAGATTCCACTGAGAAGTATCTGCTCTCTTCTCTTCCACGAAGTCCTGAATGGGAATTCCCACAAGGACAGGCTTGGGGGAGCATACTAGGAAGTCAGCTCTGCTCCAGCTGGCTTCTGTCCAATCCCAGTTTTCTCAGAATTCAGTGAAAAACATGACTGCAGCCCATACGGACTTCAACTAAAGCCTGCTGAGAGTTTGCAAATGGCCCTTTGTGGCTGGGATTTCATTGTGGTTCTTCATTATGGATTCTGGAATATTTAATACTAGGACCTGCCCAGAACTTTGTTACCAGGTTCACTAAGACACTGATGAACAAGTCAGTGAATAGGCATATAACTGCTTTTGTATTCTGTGGAGAGGAGTCCAGGAAAACCTTTTGTTTGGAGACATGAATGACCAAAAACTATTACTTGCTTTAATAACTTTTCCCTTCCTTCCTTGGTAGCCTAATAGTTTGTAATTTTTCTGCTTGTTCATGCAGGAACTACCTCTTCAGACTTAGCCTACACAACGTTTCTCTTATTCAGGTATGTTCACTTTTTACTCTCTTATTTTATTTGACTTGTTAATGAAAGTTCTGTAATATTTGATGTACATTTTCAGAAGCCTGTATAGTGTAAATTTGCCCAAAGTGGTGGAGCAGGGAGAAGACAAAGTCAGAACCAGATGCTTATTCCCACTCCAGCGATAATGCTGGGGGAAAGGTTCTGCTACACTTGCCCATTTGGATGGTGCACTCTGGTTTGGATTCTTGAGTATTTGGGTGGTAATGGCATCTGCCAAAAATATGGCATCTTAAGGAAGAAAGCATGTAGTGTGACTGATACGGGCTTAAACACAACCATCAATAGAAACCCTTGGCTTTCTTTAGAGATGTCAGCAACATGCTGGAGAAGGTTTTACTATTCTCATCCATCCTCATTTTAGCCCTTGTAGGCCTTTGTGAACATGGATTGTTGAGGAGCTGTGTTTTGCTGAATGCATTAGTAAAACCATGATTGGACTTGCAAGCATTCCAGAGGCAAAATGGGTTGAAAAATGTGTGTTACCATTGCCTTTACCAAGGCAAAGCGGCTGAAGTTTGAAAGGGCTTGCAAATGTCCAGCAGTATTAGAACTTTACTCTCACTGCACTGAATCTGGAATTGAAGGATGCAGCAAAAATTGTTAATGAAAACACCAGCTGCTTCTCTTTAAATAAATTAACACTTATGCTCTGGGATACTTACCGTCTTCTATAGTTGCTAGATCACCAAAGATGTATTCAGCATTTTTTCAGACAGGCTGAGAGGCCTTGCTCCTGTACCTGACTACACAAAGAAGCCATTAGTGCAGTACTGCCAGCCATTCTGATGTGCACAAGCCTTTTGCTGTTAATAAGAGTTTCAAGTATAGCTGGAGAGAAGAAAAGATGTTTAATGGTTGTAAAATGCATTGAATCTTCCTTTAAAAAGAAAACAAAGTCCAGAGTTACCAATGACAACAATAAAGAGTTAGAGAAGCTGCTACTCCCGTTTGGCAGTGCCGTCCCTTTGCAGAGCCATATTAGCATGGCTGGAAGGTTTCCAGTGAGCACACAGGAGAGGGAAGTCTCCGTAGTTATGAGAGGTGTCATACCTTCTGCAGTGCCTGTTATCGCACTGCCTGACACAGCCTCTGGTGCTTGCCAGGGATCCCCTTCCACAAAACACAATTGTGAATCTCGCTCATACACTTCTGAAGTCAGGCTTGTCCCGGGCCCTTTTCAGTGCACTGAGTTTCCTTTTCTACACTGCAAAACATGGGAAGTCTCCTTCTATGGCACTGGAGGCTGCTGTGGGATCTCCGGTTAACATAATGAGCTTAGTTCGCTCCTGCTTTCTGGGTGTATCCGGTTACTCTGCCAAGACTTTTTGCATGACAAAGAGAGCATGGAATTATGTTGACACACGTGTTGGGAATGATGGAAGTGATTGTTTCCCGACCTAATGGTTGCCTAAGTAGCTGCTTGGCTTGTCTCCATAAAGCCCATGATGCGGTTTAAAGGCACCACCTTCCCTTCATCGTGTATCATTTTAAAGGTCAGATCAGAAAGTGAGACAAGAAATGCAAGGAACTTGCGTTTCGTTCTATAGGGGTGAGAGTGCAGTTTAAGAAATAATTACAATGTTAATTTGCATTATTTTGTATCTCATCTTTGCTTGTAAGTAAAATACAGTGTGGATCTTGCTGGGCCTGAATCGGGATAGTTTTTCATCTTGAGATTGTATTCTGATTTATTTCTGCTCATGCGACTTCATTGTCATCCTGCCAGTGGTGCTAAATCTGCTTCACGGTGCAGGTTTGTGCTGACAAATATCTGCTCCCTTGCATTTGTACTTCCATGAGGTGAGGGCAGAAACACGAGGAGCGTGGTCTATGGAGACAGCAGGATATGTTGGTTGTGAGACAAAGTCTGGCAGTGTGAGGAATGTACCCCTCGAAGCATGGTTCAATGAAGTTTAAAGCTGTTTTTTCCTAAGTGTTCTTGTGCTGTGTCCTGAGGCTGCACTGTCCCTGTGAGAAAAAGGCATGACACAGAGTTTAGATAGGAAGTTACTGTCTTGGAATTGCAGTAGTAGACTAAAAGACAAATTTTAATATTATATGGGCAAGTTACTGATTAAGAGCTGTGTAAAAAAGACAGCATTACCCTATAGAAGAATTTTGATTTCAGGGGAATGAAGGAAGAGGTCAATTTTGGGATGTGTCAGCTCTTGGGTCCCTTTATAATAAGGGGTCAATTCTTTTCCTTTCTTATTTCTCATCTGCTCTACCATGTGCTGATGTTTCCTCCTCACTTAGAATTTTTTGTTGGTTCTGCTGAGGTTGTTTCTCCGAGATCTTTTACATGAGAACTAGTGATCTTTTACTAGAGAACTAGCAAAAACTGAAACAGAACAAGCTCATTTCCTGCTCCTGACTTTTTAGAGATTTTTCTTCCTCCTCTGTTTCCAAAATGTGTTTCAGAATTTCCATTTGGAACCTGTGAAGCTTTTCACCAAATGAGTTTTAGTTGCATGAGAAACTTTGGTGGTGGTTAATATTTTTGTGAAAAACATTTTTGGCTGAACTTAAATATCCCTCAGGAAGCTGATGCCCAGGTATTTTGGGGATCATTTGTGATTTTGTCGACTTCTTTTTCGTGCCAAAATTGAAGCACCTTGTTAAAAAATTACCGAAAATCAGCATCTTGAGGTGGGGTATCCAAGACCACCTGTTAATATTGAAAACTTTGGCATGTAGCACTCAAATTCTTGCAGCAGTCAAGAAGCACAGTTTTAAAATGGATACTCTTCCCTAAATCTTTAGCATCTCTTTTAAACAAAATCTCTGCAACGTTTCATGTCCATCTTTAAATGATTTTCTTATATGCATTGTAAACTCTCGTTATTAGACATTTTATAGAACACTTTTTTAAAATGATGTGCACTTGGAGAGCATGCTGTTTAATTTATGCATGGATCTGAAACAAGGTTAGCTCCTAACCTGCAGCTTTCATGGTGAGGCCATAGAAAAGTCAGCTTTACACTGGAGTTGGTAATTAATAGAGTAGGTGGAAGGGTCATTTTAAAAACATAAGCCTTTGAGCAAATTTTTAAAAATGCACAATACTGATTGGGATTTCTTAGCAAGGAATGCTGTTCTGGGGTGTGTGTTAAAAGCAGGCTACTTGGCTGGCATTTCATAAATCACAGTGCAGTGCCTACCCCCTGCTCACTGTGATTTTACCTGGATTCTCAGTTCTCAGTTGAACTGAGTAGGAAATTATTTTTCCAACCTTTTTGAGATACAAAGATTTCCAACCTTTTTGCACTGAGATGAAAACAAGCCTCTTCAACATTTTGTAAAATCTGAAGGAGAACATGGTTAATTGGCGTGCAAATACTCTGGGTCAAGTTATTTTCTGAAGCATCAAAAGAGAGCATTTACATGTGCATTTCTCTCATCTCAAACACTTGTCCTTGTTTGTTTGGGGCATCCTTTTTCCCCTTCCCCTTTCCCTTCCTCTTTCCCTTTCCTTTTCATTTTCCATTCCTCTTTCTTCTTTCCCTTTCCCTTTCCCTTCTCTCTGGATCCAAGATGTCCTTCTGGACTCTCATCTGCTAAGTGTAATAGAAAATACTAGAATTTCATAAAATATTTTGGTTTCAATTGTTTCTTTTAATGGAACATCTCTTATAAAAATGTTTTTAAGCAGCCCTGTGAAGTTCATGTGCTGATATGTCAGGCTAGTGGTATTTTAAATATTTAAAATACTTCAAGAGTCTGTACTGTATTTTAACAGATTGAAAGAATAAGTAAGTGCACCTATTGCAAAACTATTTGGAAAGCATAAGTTATTTCGCCTAAGAAAGACAAAAAAAAATGAGATCAAAATATGCTTTAGTTGAAAATTTAGTATTTTTTTCCTAAGGACAAAAATTGAAGTGTGGATTAAGTGCAGAGAGAGACTGTGTGAGTTCCCCAGTAGTCATAAACCTGAATTAGGAAGGATTGCCTGTGGAGTTCCACACTGTCCAGTACCACCTTGGTCTACAATTACAGATCTACTGTTACCCCACTGCAGAACACGAAAATGCTACAGAACACACAACTTCATTTGTTTCTGAAATGTGGCTCCACATTTCTAAATAAGATCCCCTGTATTCACATGGGCACTTTGGAGAATGTTATCCAGTCACTAGGGCAAACCTTGATGAACTTCTCAGTCCCACTGAGGCATAAGACTTAAAACCAAGCTAAAAGTAAGTTATCAACATATTGAGGCACTATCAGCTCTTAAATCACGATGTGAACCTTACTGAAGTAAATTTCTTTCTGCTGATATTGTTAGGGTTTTGGAATGAGCATTTTTTCAAACCTGAAATAGAGACAAAACAATTCCATAGTGTCCTGTAGCAGATGAACTGCAGCCACTTAGCCAGTGCATTTCTGGTAAGGATGGTTTTACTCCAGTTTTTCTTCCCTCAATCTAAGAAGCAGCAACATCCCTGCTGCAGAGATGAAGCTCTTAAACTGCACAGCTGCTCCTGAAGACACACTTCCCTCCCTGCTACTCCCTGAAGGGATCTTTAACTCTGTGGCATAATCACTGGTGAATCAACAGCATGTATCAACAAAGTGTAGTTAATAATAATAAAACTTGGCTATCAGTCCTCAATATGTCACATAGCAACAAATGGAACAGGTTTTGTCTTTTGCACTTTGAATCAAACCGAGCATTAAATGCATTATTTTCTACTTACTTAGAGCTCAGTAGTGCCACACTTATGTCTGCTGATGAGAAACATGCTCTGCAAGTGTATAGAAGTGTGAGGAGAGGTGGCAGAGTTTAACTTGGTTTTTCTCTGTATAGTTGAATAAAATATGATAAACAAAATCAATGGGGAACGGTGAGTAATACAGTTTACAGCACAAATTGTCACTCAAGTAGTCTTTCCTGGTGAAAATACTTCACTGAGAAATGTTAAGGATTCACAATATGTTCATACAGCCCTGGCACTCATCAGAGAACTTGCAAATATTAGATAAATCTTACATCCCCAAGAGTTGCTGGATAGGCACCAGATGGGGCTTGGAGGGCCAAATTCGTACTGCTGGCTCTGCCCATGGATGCCTGAGGTAAAGTTAATCTGCCCAGTTTGTCTGCCTGGTGTTTGCTCGCACGTGAAATAAGGCTGTAGCACTTCTTTATAAAGTGCTGTGGGATTTGCCAATAAAAGAGAGGTAAAAGTATTGTATTTCAGATTTCCTTGCAGAAACATCCTTGAGCCAGAACTGTTCCTATTTTTCAAAATATCCTTTCAAAGATCATGAGACAATTAGGCATTGATATGCAGCACAAGCCCCGGGGTGCTTAGAGACTGGCCCAACTTTGCTGAAGATATTTATTTCTTCAATCTAGTTGGAATGTCAAGATTATCATCCAATTTAAAATCCACTTTGGGAAGTAATTTTGGGAAAGAGTAAGAATACTTTGCCTATCTTTATGTACCATTGAGTTGCCTGACAGGAACTCTATTTTGAAATGTTCAGGAATAAGCTTCAGTTTCCAGAAGCAGTTTATTATTTGTTTCTTGCAGATTCTCAGATACACGTTTGAATTATTTGGCACATATTTCTAGATATAACGTTTATTTCTTTATTTTCAGGCCAATGCAGTTCCCTCATTTTAAAACATAATCAAAATCTCTACTAGAGCAGATGCAGTCTTTAATATGTGGCTCATAGCTGAGTTCAGATTGTCACATATTTTATCAGTATGAAACATTTTTTATTAACAGATTAACATATAAATCTATTCATAAATCACCTTCCAAAGCTGCACCTAAAACTTCTCACTCTCAGCCTAGAGGTTTACAGGTATTCCATAATAAAGCTTGTACTGGCTGGAAAAACTTTCTGATAAATTCAGCTATTTATTCTTATGGTTTTGGGTCCCCAAATAAAATCTACTCCCTGCATATTCCCTTCCTTAAAATGATTGGTCAGGAGCTAGATTGCAGCTTTCAGGTGCAAGTCTTCCTTCCCAAGATTTATGTAAGAGAGAAATTTCTATGCGGAGTGAGAGATGAGGGACGAAAATAATGCATGTCAGACTGGAGGTGACCATGTCTGAAGGCCACACCTCATCCTTCAAGGACACACTTCTCCAGCTCCTCACTGCAGGGAACTGTACTCTGTGATGGGCTCCAGCATTTGCTATTGGGAACCAAACTTCTGCTGATGTGACTCATCAGCTGAAATTCAGAGAGCAGAGAAAGCAATTCTCCTCTCACACTCCATAGTGTTGAGTGATTTCTGAACACAGCATCCCCTCTCTGTCTGAGAGGACCCAGCTCATGAGTCCATTTGTAACCAGCAAAGCTTTTAAGCCCAGGTTTAACTTTAAATAAATGCCAGTTTTCCTTTGAGAATTCTCTGAGTTGAGAACATACTGCATGCTCTAGTGAGTAAAAATGTTTCAATATGCATATTCATAGGTCTGCTAAACTGGCTCAGAGTGTACTGTCTAGTCATGATCAATGTAATTGCTCTCTAAAGCGAGTATTTAGGCATGGTATAGGAACTTCTTTTATATATATATATATTTTACATATGTATTTTTATATATGTACCCATATGCAGGAGGATCATATACATAGAGTATAGCACTCCTATAGAGGAGGTCCAGGAGCTGTACCTGTTTGGATTTGTACTTTAAGCAGGGCAGCCTTCTTGGAGTGAGTGAAGGCCATGGAACTGATTTGCATCCAGAGAGGAACTATCCTGTTACGCTTGCACAGTAAAGTGAGAGGTTTACATGATGAATGTCAGCTGTGGATTGCCAGCCTGCTTCCCTGGGTAATTTGTTAGTTGTCATTCCCTCCTTCCCTGCCTCACCTCACCTAGAAGCCAAAATTACTGCAGGGGTAGTCTTGGTCTTTATCAGCAGACATTGTGAGCAGGATTTAGAAACTGAGAATTTAATTAGCTGCTGAAGTCACTTACTGATAACAGTAGCATATTGGACTCTTTATTTGATAAAACCCTGTCAGGCATTTTATGTGTAAGGAATGAAGACTAATGCTCTTATTTCTTGCAACTTACAGTCAGGACCATTAGACATCCTTTAGAAAGGGAAGAGAAAAAAAATGAAAATCAAAAGAAAAATAAATTCCTTGGACTTCTCATTTCCTGTCACCAATGTTGCTTCTTTATCATTGCAAAATATATTTGGTTTGTATATTTAGCCCTTTTTCTCTGTGGGCTGCTTCCCACTCCAGCAGCTCCAGGAGGCTCTAGGGGATCTGCATGTGCTTATGGCTGTCCCCTGCTCTGACACACTCACTCATCTGTGGCTGCTGTCAACAAACCCAGCCCTGCAGATGTTCTGAGAGGCAAATCAGCCTCTCGTTGTAGGCAACACCTTACCTAAGCCAACATTTATACAAAACGAGAGTTATATAAAAATACGCTTCTTAAATTCTTATTACTTTAGGTATGTGGGATATTTTTAGACACGGGAGTGGTTTATTCGCTAGCTGTAAAGGCTGGCGTACTGCAAGGCACAGAAGGCGATTCCCAATTGCTCCTGTCGCAGTTAAGGCTCTGTGACACGATCGCTGGTGAGGGCTCCGGCACAGGATGGCTTTAAGGCAGCACCTTGCCCGAGAGCAGTCGCTGTGCGAGCAGTGACCCAGTGAGTTCCACACGCCAGCACAGCCAGCTCCCGCTGCGCCCTGTCCTGGCCAGGAGCGGTGCCTCCCGCAGCCTCCCCGCTCAGCAAGCCCGGGGTTGTGGCGGTGGGAGCTGCCCGCCCATGGATCCCGGCCCAGGTCCTGCATCCTGCTGGGGCTGCCGCTGCTCAGCGCCGTGCTCTCAGTGAAGGGCTCCTCCTGCCTAGACACGGCGTCCCGGCCCATCCCTGGCGTGGGAGCTGAGCCGCACACGCTGGGAAGTCAGAAGAGGAGTCCTTGGGCATCTTACAAGATGAACAGTGGAGTACGTGGGCCAATTACTGCAAAAAAAAAGCAGCAGGTTGGCGCTTTTTAAAGACTGGGAATACAGAGGAATATCTACATTTTATTCTCAAAGCAGAGCTTAAGAGAGATCTAAATGATTCATGTCCCTTGCACTGGCTCTCTGCACAGGATTAAGTTTGACCCTGTTAGCATCCAGTCATTTATAATGAGAGCATTAAAAAAATCACCATTTATTGATTTGCATCTCTCAAGGGCCCACAAATGACCTCACGTTTCCTCTAAAACCAACTATTGAGCTCTCTACAAAAAAGTAAAAAAATATTTTATAGTAAACACATTTCATATTACCATATGTGTTTTTTTCCCTAGGTAAATTATCCTACTTTTCTCTGTTAGTAACAGTTTAGCTGATGTGTGTTTTACAGCTTCTTTTAAGCGCAGCAGTTCTGAATGACTAATAGGAGGGGATTATTGGAGCTATGGAGCAGTCACAGACGTGGCCTGCAACAGCTGTTACCAGAACCCAGAGCTGGGGAGCTGAGATGGGAACAGTTTGCTCATCACTCCCACAGGATATTGATCCTGTCTCAGCATGGCAGGTGCAGCTGAATCCCCGAATCCTTTGAAAGCCTCAAAGAGCTTTGGCCTCCAAGGTTTCACCTGCCTTCCCCAGGCTGAGCTCAAGGAGAGCACAACCCACACACTAAGAGGACAGATGGGTAAACCGGCACAACCTTGGCTATACCTGTGGCATCTCCAGCCACCCTGACTGGAGAAGGATGAGAAGTTTGCAGGTTCAGAAACCTTTCTTTGGGGATGGAGGAGGAGCAGCAGCAAACCTACAGCTGAACAAGATCAGGCAATAGCTGCTGTGGGTTGCCTGCTAACGGGTGGGAAATGGGAAAGGAAAGGTGGGTTATACCACTGGAGGAGGGTGAGGGAATGTGGCTGTGGGGCATAAATGAGTTCCTGGGTGCCACTGCAGCTTGAGCAGTTAATAGGAACAATGATCTTAAGTTATTCTGCTGTCACTGAAATGCTTCTTTCGTCTAGAAGCTACCACACCATGGTTATAGCTATCTGTTACATTTTTGTCAGTGACACGACCAAGTAGAGACTAAAGTATCCTGAGACTGGGGAGACCAAGTGTGAGGAGTCAGGGGAAGGGCATATGCAGAAAAATGACATATTTATCTCCATTCTCTGTAAGGAGAGTTTGGATTGCATGGGCTGGCTGCTTCACTTACAGACAGCTGTGAAGAGGTAAGGTGGTTTCCAGCTATCCCCAGTCTGAGCTTTCCTTTCTCCACATGTGAAACTGAGGTTATGACACTTTGTCCTTTTGAAGTGCTCTGAAATATGTGGCTTTCTGTTTAAGAGCTAAATGTTATATGTGATTACATGCACTTGTAAATATTTGAAAAGGAAAGGGAAAAAAGGAAATTTGCCATAACTGTGAGCCTACAAAATTGTCATATTCTGATTTAAAGTAGGTGTAGTATTAAGCAGTTGTTATCTTCGCCTCTGCTTTTTAGGTAAGCAATTAGGCAATTCTAGCATGTCTCTGTGTTTAAAATGGACCCCTTTTTCACTAGTTGTTTTCTAAACATTTTGAATGAAAACCTTTGAATGTAAAAATAGAATAGTTGGGGTCTGCTAGGGGAAAAATGCCGTACAAATGTATCCCTTCAGATAAACAGCTTGGAAGGAATGTGGGGGAGGGTTAATAAAAATATGTTTTTGTCAGAAACACTTTCCTGTCAATAATTCTATACATTATTTTAATTATTAATTATTCGCTTCAGACAGCAGACAAAGCAAGGTTTTGAGGTTTTAGAAAAAGAGTACTTTACTTCCTTATAAGCAAGGAAAAAGGGCTGACAGGTCTGCAGCCATTTGAATAGGCTGCAAGGTCACCCAGAGAGAAGTAATTTAAGCTTTACGAAGAATGTGGGAAAAAAAAATCTTAAGTTAGCCTAGGATAATGAAGAGACAAACTGTAATTGCCTAAGAGGAGAAAATTTTGATACATGGGGCAGAAAGGAGTGATCAATGGTTCATAAATATAATAGTGGTAAACACAGTGACAGGAGAAAAAAATGTATGTGGCTAATATAATTGTTACAAATTTAGTAGCTTTTGCTGTGAGATCAGTTATTGAGGAGTTAAGAACAAGAAAAAGAAATTTTTTTCAATAGAAGATAAATGTGAAAGCTTTGAAAACCACCAGAAAGGAGCTAGGTGGAAGAAGCACAAAGAAGTATGCTGCATTAATCCTGTTGTAGAAGCATTTTGTATTCCCCCATCTTAATTATAGGGCATATTCTCAAAACTCATTTGTGAAATCTTTGACCTTCATAGAGGTCAAATGCAAATATGCTGGAGGTGAGATGAGGGAAGAGCCAGGTGGAAGTGGGAATGTAAGGGCAGGACTCAAACTGAAGGAAATTGAAAAATAAATCCTGGGTTGGCAGGGGAGTGCAGACTGGAGAACAGAACAGAGGATCTGGGAGGAAGGAATAAAAGACACTGCACCAGAGCCATCTTTGCAGGAGAAGGAGCAAATACATTCCTTGTTGAGATGAAGCTTGGCAGAGCTTACTGCAGCATCAGGTGCTGACGTCTGGTGTTGGAAAAGAGGAGGCAGAAGCAAGGCAAACTGTGACAGACCAAGCAGGGAGTCTGAAGGCATCTGTTTCCCAGCCTTAGGAGGAAGATGGGTGGATCGATGCCGTGCACAGTGGTCAGGTTCTGGCTGCTGGCAGTGACAGCAGGCGGATGCTGTGTCCAGCTGAGCTGGGCTGGGCAGTGAGGGTACAGTAGGGCTTAGAACCACTTGAAATTTTGGTGGTGGTGGCACAGGAGTGGCAGAGAGCCATCTTCCCTAATGCTGCAGTCCAGTTTTGATTTCAATTGTAGTGCACTTCCAATAAACAATAGACTTGAGAAATACCATTTGGATTCTTCATAAATCAACTCCATTGCTTTTTTTCCCCAAACTAACTCCTTGTTCTTCTCTGAGACAAGTATTTGATTTACACTGATCAATTGCTGGACTCAGCCACTGTATATGGTGCTGGGGATGTGGTGATATTTGAATTCTGAAGCTCTTGATACGAAGAAATTGAGAGATTCAGGTCCTTTTTGGTTTGTCATTTCCCCACTGACCACTGAAAAGTATTGCTGCATCTGTGGATAACTGTAGCCTCCTCAGAGCCTTCCAGTGTATTTAGTACTGGATGGATGTTGGCTTCACACTTAATTGGAAATGCTGGGGAGAGGAGTTGGAGGCAGGATACAGGGAATTCTACACTTTTGGTTCTTCACTTTCTCTGTATTTAAGTGTTCCTTGCTGATGGAGCACAGATGGTCTTAGATTAAGGAAAATACATGCCAGAACTGCAGGCTAGGCTCAGACTGGGAGTTAAGCTTGACATGAAACAAGCAGAAGGCTGTAATTAGCTTATCAAGAGCATTAGGCACCTGGCGGAGGAAAGCAGAGATGTAATGCACAATGTAGCTATAGAACAATAAAAAAGTACTGAAATCTCTTTTATAAAACATGGAGGACTTTTCATTGCTGACTTTCCCTTCCAGCCCAGCCTGGTAATTTCTGAAAGGTTCTACTTATTCTTGGTTATTAGTGATTTATCAAAAATGGCATTTTCTGACAGTTTGTGATGCTGAGCACCAAACCCCATAGAACCCAGAGAGTCTAAAGGTCGAAATCTATGTGTGCTGCCAACAAACCTTCCTGGGAAGCTTACATCACTCTTGCCTGTGCACCATGGGTACTCCCTGATTGCAAATATCAGTCATCTCACTGGTCACTCTTGTTCTTTCTGCCTGTTTTTTGCAGCCACGTGTTGTGTTTCACCTCTGCCCTAGGATTTAGGCTCACTGGGGCAGAATTGCCTTTTAATTTTCAACAGAAATGCCTAGCAGTATGCAGCTGAGTAGTCCATGTGCTTCATGTGTTTCTGCAGTAGATGTCAAAATCATGGTAGGATCAGGTTCTAAATATTTTTTCTAGGTGTGCTAGAAAACAAATGGAAATTCAGACATACATCTGCTGAACTGAATAGGGAAAGTACAAAGACTCCTTTTTGCCCATATTATTGAAGCTCAAAAGTTATTACTTTATATTGGGGAAGAGCAAGAGGGAGAGTCTGGTTTCACTTAAGTTCCTGTGGTACAGGCAGGCTCAGGCAGGATCTCCGTTTTCAGCCTGCCTTGCAAAATTTTCGCAATCTCTCTGGCTTGCACAAGACTGGCCTTGGCTCATTAAAGTAGTCTCAAAGCTTTCGTTTGGTCTCAATAATGCAGCTTTCACTTAATTAAAGATTTCCAGTGCCTTTTTTTTTTTCCCTTTTGGTTGCACTACACTAAGCCTAAGTGCACAACCAGAAAAGAATGTTGATAGGATAGAATAAATCACATGCACATTTATTTGTTTAATTGTGCACTGCCCCCTTTTTTTTCCAAGCCAAGGCAAGACTCAAACCATGTTCAACCTCTTACACAATTTTAATGAGAATATATTGCAGTGTTTGTCATCTGAAAGAGTATTAGCACCCCGCAATGCAATAGATGTGATTTCCCTAAAGAAAAACAGGAGGCACAGAACAGTGAAAATGTCATCTTAGTTCTTCATTAGTCTCTTTAATACTGCAGGAAGTGCTGATTTTGATTCCTGAATCTTAGCCTAATTGTTGTGAGAATCAGATCCAAATTGGACAGTTCCTCAAACTTATTTTAGCTTCTTCTCAAAGCAAACAAATAAATGCTGAACAAGTATATTCAATGATGTAACCTGGAGAGGAATAAAAAATGCAAGACTTCCCCACTTTAGAAAGCTGATAATACACAGAGGTTTCACATGTGCTTCAGTGATTACATTTTCGGTTTGAAGCATATATGGAAAGATTCCTTTTCATAGCTGAACGCTTAACGCAGGTGCACAGAGTTGCACTCAGTTGACTGGGTAGGATTTGTCCATAAGCAGAGGGGGAGGGAATGCAAAAAATGTATAGTGGAGAACCCTTAACATCTCTCCACAAGCAGTGAGCTTCAAAGAGTTACAATGGCAAGGAAACCCAGAGTAGAAAAATGAAGGAGAACAAAATCGCTTTGCTTGATGCAGAAATACAAAGGAGACTATAGCCATGGTAAATTGATTTTGTACTGAATATGGGCTGGTCCATTGGAGGGGGTTTTGAACCTCCTACTCCAGAAATCATTGTGCAAAACAGTAAGAGGAGGCTGCTTAGAAGTCTTGTCACATCTATCAGCAAAGGCCACAAAGAAGAAGGAGGGATTTGGTTCTGAATGGCAACTCTGCCAAAGAACATAAAGGGGTGGAGATGGACATCTTTTGGCGGTAGAGGAGCCTCGAAAGAAGAATTGCTTCCACTATATCAAGGGAAACCATTGCTGTGACTCCATTTGTTGGCTCACTTCTTAGAAATAGCTTGTTGTACCTTGTTTGTATCAACTGAAGAAAAGAAACCCCAAAACAAAGCCCGTTCTTTACAGAATAAACAGTGCTGGTGCTATGAGAAATAGTGCTATGTGATACCCACCTGGTCAGTGACAACTGCACCTGCCTGTGCATCAGCTGTATTTATATTCCTGACCTGTGCTTGACTGCAGTGAAATTTTTATTTAATTATTTTCCCCTCAGTATATTTTAACCTCTTTATTTAGTTATTTTATTGATTTAACATATAATCTTATGTCTCTGTAATCTCCAGTACATTTTGTAAATGTTTGTTATCCTAAGCTGTAAACTGAATGTGACATGGCAAGAAACCAAATTCTACTGTGGCTGTTAATTACCCAGTGTGCTAAAAGTCTCATCTCAGTTTCTGTATGCTTTTGGTCTGCACTAATAGGGAAAACACAGTCATCTTTCCCCAACATCCCCTCTGCTGTTCTCCAGTTCTAGATGTTGTCATTCATTCTAAACTGGCTACAGGTGAGAGCTTCAAGGTCTTTTTTCACTAGCATCCCAGCTTATTGAAACTATCAATTTATATTTGGGCACATACATGCTTTTTCATGCTTAAAAACAATAGCATTCATGGGAAAGATAAGCATTCCCATATAGGACTTGCAACTGAATCATTGCACTGTTAAGCACGTTCAAGCAAAATGAAGTAGATCACCAGCGAAATGAAATCATTGTCACAGACTGACATTTTTCTTTACATAAAATGATAAAAATATAAACACTAGATAGTGGAAACAGAAATGCAGTGCCATCTTTATCTCTCTCCTTCAGAGCTGTATCTTCCTTCCAGAGCATCGTGTTGGCGTGTTCATCTAGCATTGCTGTGTAAATATGTAACTGTCAAAGCTCAGCATACAGTCAGAGCAGAGCGTGCACTCCTTCTTTCTTTATCGTTATGGACAGCTCTGCATTCCATCTTCTTTGTACCCTACACTGATTCCCCTCTCTTTGGATGTATCCTTGTGGCATTGCATTAGTGCTTGTATTAACTTTAAGGGTCTTCCACAAACCTGCTTATCACTGTCAGTAAGGGGTTTACCCTACTTTGAATCAGCCCATTAAGCCAGCATCTCTCCTGCCCTTGGTTAATGTGCGTTCTCCTCTTGCGTTCTCCCATTTGTGTCCCCTTTGTGTCTCAGAAGAATCCCAGCCCTGATTTAATAAAACTGTTCTGGTTATGAAAACCTCACAATGAGTTATGTGGCTGCCGAGCTGTGACCTTTCTCTTTTGTGTGGTTGTGCTCTGTTGTCTCTCGGTGCTCCACCGTCCACTGCTACCTGATGCCTCAGCTCATTTATTATTGCACTTTACTTATAGTGCATTTTGGCAAGGCTATACCTACACAGGCTTGTACAGCGAGTCCTGGGCTGCAGTGGAGGCTCACAGGTCCTATGAAAACTGCAAATTTGGATGACGAAATTCTATTATGTAAAAAAGCTCAAATTCTCCTCTGTATGGGATTCAGCATCAAGTTACAAATGTTTTACAGCAAAGTTACTGAAAATAAACTTAAAGCAGTAGCAAGACAATCTGCGTGCTTCAAGTACGAATTTTAATTTGACAGCACCTAAGACTGAGCCGGCTGCTCTATTGTAACGTGTTCTTTGTACACTAAAATTCCTGAAGAGCTGAAAAAAGCTGTAATCTGTACATGGCTGTTGTTTATCTTAGAAAATACTGTTTTAGTTTTAGCACTTGGTATCAAATGTTCTTTACTAAATCTTTAGACAATCGTCTTTAATAATAAGACCTTGTACTTGTACAGTGCTTCCATTTGGGTACACTGTAGAAACCGTGATCTGTTAAGCCTCATACAATGCTCCTTTCAGATAAGGGAATGCATGGTCTGGAGCTGTAAATTCCTACCTGACACTGCAGAGAGGGGGGAGTGTCAGATTTACAGACCTTACGTTGTTTAATGGAATCTCCTGCAGGACAAATGGAAGTTGAAGGCACAAAAACTCAAATTTCTTTTTGTAGACGAGACTGTGGCCATGCCCCAAGATGTCAGAAAGAAGCGGACAGGATGCACAAAGTCTTGCCCATTGTTCTAATCTCTAACCCCACTCCCTCACGCACCACTGATTCAGTGGATGTATTTTGTGACCCTAGCAAAAAAATGCTGTCTAAGAAGTCATTTGTGCTAGACAGGAAAGTTTTTAGTCCTCAAGAGAGCAAAGGTCAGTGCTCATCTCTGCCTCTGACATGCTCAGTGGCTTTTCCTAGTCAGTTGACCCCTCTGTGCTTCTGGTTTTCCCTTCCTTCCATGTGCCTGTGTTTTCTGTTTAGATTGTAAGTGCTCTCAGACAGAAATTCTCTCCCACAGCATGTTTGTTTATTGCCTAGAAATATGGGGTCACAATCTCAGTTCACTCCTCTATGTGCTCCTAAAATACAAGTAAATAACAAGGGACTTTGAAGCTGTGAAAGAGAGAAAATCAGGAGCATTGACCACCAAAGAAGAATTCACAGCAGCTAAAAACATTCTCTGAAAAAACAACATTTGCAGTTGAGAGCAGATTGTGCCTTTAGGCACAGACACCCAATTGTGGTACAGGGGCTTACCCACTTACTGCAGAGCTGTGCACAGGAGGAAAACTGTGAAGCATTTTACCTTGCATCTGAGATACAGGAGGACCATGAGCAGGGTGGGTGACCATGACTCAGCTGAGGTACAGGACCTCATTAGGGCTGGGGTAACTTGATCAAAAGAGTAGAGCTCCCTTACCTGGAGTCTGGGGCCCTGTTCTGCCAGGTGTTACAGTGGTGCTCTGTCCAGGTGTGCCTGGAAACATAAAGTGGAAGGACAGACTCTACTCAAAATCAGCAAGGCTCAAGAATGAAACCAAAGAGAACAAAGTCAGTCTTCTGAAAACTCTCCTCCCTGTCTACTGGTCTACTGAGGGCAGATGGACACCATTTTTTTGTGCAATAGGTGAACCAGGGCAGAGGAACTACTGCATTTCTCTTCGCAAGGATGTGATGATAGTTCACGAGACAGAGAAACATGAATATCCAAAGATGGTATTATTTGGCACTGAGTGAAATACCCATTCTTAAAATGAGCACGTCCTTCTTTCTGATGGATTATTCCATCCTTACTATGCCAGTATGAAGCATCCACTTCTTCTCTGGCATGAACGAGTGAGTGATTGTGTTCAGCAGCCAATAAATGCCAGGCCAAAACGATCCCTGTATAGTAAGATACTGACATTTGTTTGTAGAGAGAAGGTCTGATTCAGAGATTAAGGTTATGGGAACTGAAACCCACAGATGGATTTTTTCACTTGTTTGTTTGTTTGTTTGCCAACCTCCATCTTCCCAGTGTTACATCTGAGGTCTTCCCCAGCTGAGTTACTGCCCAGCCACTCCAGAAGAGCCATGTGACTGGGCCAGTCTGTTGTTAGGCACTATGGGTTTAAATGGAGCAAACTGCTTGAGTTTTACCACATCTTGAAGGATCTGAGATCACTTAAGGGAAATCAATTAATAATTTGATAACACACAATGCAATTCCCTTCATCCAAACCCCTTCCTCTCCCCGCAATGAATCGACTGAATTCCGTGATCATTCCTCATACCTGTCACTGCATGCAGCAGTGATCTGCAATTTGTATACTGCAGTGTGAAGCAGAACTAATTATTGAAGTTTGGCATTCTGTTCTTTCGGTATTAGTTATCTTGTTATCAGACATGCTTATCACAGTTTTAATACATTACCAGTGTTGGAACTTCAGAAATGGCCTCTAGGGTATTAAGCTACTCTGTTTTATTATAAAAAAGTTAGATTTCAAAAAGTTGTATTTTATGGAGCACTGTAAATGTTACTTGTCCTCAAGAGGCAAAAAGCAATGCTTCAAAAAGGGAATTTAACTTTCTACTTTTAGACTAAGGCAACAAGTATTTATGGAGAAGTTCTGGAGGATTACCTAGGGAAGAAATAGCTAAAGAGTTGTAGAAATGTTTTCATAGTAAACATCATAGAAATGGAAGAACCTCTTCATGGATTTTCTGCATCCAGCCTGTAGAACTTCTTTGAAAGACTTTTTTCGTCTAAGTGCTGTAAGACCCAGCATTTATCAATTTCTTTTAAATGCAACAGCATTTGCCCAGAGAGGGGTAGATCTACACTGCTGCTATATTATGTAGACGCTACAAAGTATATAGAAACATAGGGAAACACTTGTGAAATGGATTTGTCATTGTCAGCAAGAATCTATGGGTGATATTTTAGATGTCTGAAATCTGTTCATCAGTATGGATGGAAAGATTGAGGCTGGCATCTTGCACGGGAATGAACCAGCCTCTGAGTAGCCACTGTGGGAATGACTCTGCGCCCCAATTTAGCAAAGTCCCTGAGAATGTGATTAAGCTAAACTGGTCCAGTTGCGTGTGTAAATATTTGCTTTATTTACACTTAAGTTGGCAGATTTAAATGCAGGGCAGAAGCACAGTCCCTCCATGTTCTTCTCTCCGCAGACTTGAAGGAAAGTTTCCATACCTTGCTATGAAATGAGCTGATCCAAAAAAATTTTGTGAATGTAAATAAGAGATGAAGAGATTTTTGGCCTGTACATGGAATCTAGGAAGCAAATTGGTTGGTTTTTTTCAGAGGTACATTTTTCTGAACATACTAGTGCCTTGTACCATTACTGGAAAGGAAGATGTAAATAAATACCCAGGAAAAGGAATAACTCTGCCAGTTCAGGTCTCTAGTGCACAATAGCTGTCACAGCACAGCACCTCCTGCCCTCCTTCCTCATGCATAACTCAGCAAAGGGTGATGTGGCTGGCAGGCTCTGCTCGGGGTGCCCTCGCAGCACAAGCGGAGAACCAAAATCACCTCGCATTCCGTGGGCAGGCTGGGAAGCCTCCTGTGGGCGCTGCGGAGGGTCGATGGAAATGGAAACTCCTGCGTCAGCAATCCCTGCACGCCCGAGCCTGGGACACAAGGTGCTGCTTTTGCTTCTGCGTCTGCTGACAGTAGCAGAAACCTGAGGAACACAGTAGCTTCTAGAAAAAGCTGGCATCTCACAGAATCAGTACCTGATTTTTTTTTTTTTGGGGGGGGGGGTGGTGCTTGTTTGGTTGGTTGGTTTGTTTTGTGGTGGTTTTGTTTGTTGGGTTTTTTTTTTTTTTTCTAGTAAGCTTGTACTTGAGGGGATTTTTGTTTCTTTCAAACATACACAATGTGCATTCTGGTATTACACATTTTTCCCCTAATAGGAGAGAACAACGTGGTTGTGGGTCTGTCTGCGGGCATGCAACTGGTTTGCATGGAGCACTTGTTTCATGGAAGTGAGGTTGGTAACAGATGGATAGGTTTATAATAAAACACCATAGATAGGTCTAATTAACAATGGGTTTAATTGATAAATATGCATGTAACATATTCTCCTCCGATCTTAACTTTCCAGTTTTAAAGCATTGTTCTGGTTTTGCATAAAAACCTGCAACCTCTGTTGTGCAAGTACAGTGCAGGGATTAGTGTATGCATAATCTATAAATTCATATTGTGATGTTGAAGTAATTATAAATTGCTGACCCGAGTGTAAAAGCTGGTCCATAGAAGTCTAAGAAATTTTCACATTAGCAGTTGAGGATGCACATAACTATTGGTAACAGGACTTTCTAGTGACAGGCAGGCACTTTGGATGCCAACGCCAGGATGTGCAGGTAATTAAATAAATGTATCTAGAAAGCTGCTCTCAGCAGTGCGTGCTGAATAACTGATGTGACAGCACATGATGAGCTAGAATTCTAGAGCACTGTTGATCTGCAGTCAGAACTGGTGTCAAAATGTGAAGCTCGTAATTTGTTGGGAGAGACATTAACTCTTTCTTTCTGTGTCCGGGTGTGACCTCTGAATATTCAGATATGCACTGAATAGTGGCTGTTGTGGCCCATTCCTTTTAATTTCTAGTTGGGCAATGTTGCACCAGGTACATGTGATTGTACACACGACCGCTTCTCTGTGATTGTCTCCTTCATGGGACTCCTAAAAATGCAGAAATAATACACAAACATGCAATTTTTATTTTTTTTAATAATTGAGAAAATCTGCCTGTCTAGAACTCAAGAAACAGAGATGTGAAGGACCATGTGTCCTTGCACACAGGCTGAAGGAAGGCACATTTATTTGCATTTTCAGTTCAGGGACAAAGTTGCTTGTCCTCTGGTGTCTGTCTGCACAGGTGGCTGGGCAGTCCTGCCCCTGGTTTGCACGGCTCATCTTGCACAGCAGCTGCAGCCCTGAGCCATTCCCTTCATTTGGCACATGAATCTGGGTACCCCCATTCTGCAAATGGGCCATGTGGTTGTAGAGGAGGTCCTCAAAGTGGCTGGAAACACTGTTAGAAACTGCATTTCTTCTGCAAATGCATGAGGGAAGAGATACTTGAGAGTTTGTAAGGAGGTAGCATGAAAAGCTGGAGTGGTCTTGATAAGGATGTAATGGGAGGAATTGCTGACACCCTGATAGCCTAAAAAGCTGTTTGCTTGGTTGCTTAAGCACATGGTAAGTACATATTGTCCTGTATTTGGATATAGCCCTGCTTCCAGGTTTGTCATGTCTTCATCCAGACTGTCTTCCACGACCCATGCCATGAAAGTTGTTTTATTGCATTTGGGTCCAGAGATGTGTACTGCTTTTGACTGACATATGTAGCAGGAGGTATAAAAATAATGCCAGATGTGTTTTCTGGGGCTGGGAAACTTAAATGTCTCAGACAACTGAGAAAATTAATCATAAATTCAGGATGATATCCCAACAGAGTGACCAAAAACATCTGGTGGATACAGTTTGTACCTCATCCAAGTGTGCAGAGGCAGTTAAAGCAGTAAAAAAAGAGAAAAAATAATTTGATTTATTGAGGGAGATGAGGAAAGGGAGGGGAGGCACCTAAGCCATTGTTCAAGAACCTGGCTTTCGAGAAGTATCGTGATCAAGTAAGGAAGCAAAAGTACAAAGCATCTCTTAAGTGCTGTGGTGTTATGCAAGTGTTAAGTAGGTCTCTGCCTCACTGATAAATATATGGGTACACATAGATGCACTCCAGAGAGAGACATCTTTCTGAAAGTTGCTCTGTCATATGTCCAGTAGTTTGATCCTGAGGCAAAATGGACCTAAGGCAGAGGAAGAACATATGTTCATCTCTGGAGGAGGGGCTTGGGTTGGATACACCAGTGAGAGGACACAGAGCACTAGCATCACACAGAGAGTTTGCACAGAGGAGACCAAGGCAACAGAGGTGACAAGGGTGGGACATTTTGACCTGAAAAGACAGCTGATCAGTGAAGTAAAGAAACCAAACAATGCTGGAGAGCTCATGTGAAAGCCCCAGGCTCAGAGGTCTGAGCCTAGCCAGGTCCAAGCCACAGGCCATGGCCACAGATGTGTGTGGGCTCCTGGGAGTCCAGCACAAGGCCTTGTCTAGGCTGTAGGTCAGCAGACCTTGCAGTACAAATATTTAAGTGCGCATTAGCTGCTTGGCTTTGCAATTACACTTTTATTATTGTCAAGATGTTCTGCTTTGCAGGGTCATGAATATTTTCTTTGAGTCACCAGAGGTCATTGGAGTGACTCAGCCCTCAAGCTAGCTCCTCCCTGTCCTGACAAAGATGTGTGGGACTTGTAAAACATGCTCTGGATTGCCATATTGTTTAATTATCCTCTTAGCTCTAATGAAGTGCACCCTGACTAATGGTGCAGTCACAAACAACATGTTGCTATAATTTGGGCCATCACCAAGATGTGAGTCTTCTTTATCACTAGACTCATCAAGGTAGTGCTGCAGAAGGCTGAAGGGCAATGTGCCTAATAAAAGAAAACATTTAGGCACATTAGAACATAGCTGGAGGAGAGCAGTGCTTTGACTAGAGCTATGTTTGCAACATGCCTCGAAGTTCTGTGATGCAGGTGTCTGGCAGGAAGAGCTGGGTGACCCCTGGGAGGCCAAATTCTTCAGTGTTGCATTGCTGCAATCCCAGATGACCCAGAGTATTTGCAGAGAAGCAGCATCGATTGCTGAAGCAACCAACGATTTTTGTTTTCACTTTCTCCTGTCAAGCACTGTTAAGGTGAACTGGGCTGTATAATGGAAAGTTCTCTGTCTCTGGTTTTGAAATGGGAAGAAGGGCCTCCCAATAAGCAATCTCTTTTCTGAATATCTTTTTCTTTTTTTTTTAATTAAAATTGTCAAAACTTGATTGAAAGTACAAGGACACTGTGGTTTAATGAGCATGGACTAGAGCTGGGATTGCAGATCAAAATGCTGCTGTGCAGTTGCTCTGCTGGTGTCGAGGGCTCCTGGTAGTCACCAGGCAAAATTCCTTGCTCTCCTATGATGGCTTACAATGTGAGCTCTGTCATCCAGCGACATTCCCTCTCAGGATATGACTGAATGTGCTTTTCAGCAAGGACTTACCCCAGCTCTCACAGAAACACTTCTGAGGAACATGCTTTTGGCCTTTGCCATGGATTGGACTGCAGTACATGGGAGGTACTTCCCAAGTGGCTTCCAAGGAAAGACCTGTGCTCTTCCCTTCTCTCACCAGATCTTTGCCTGTGCTCGTGAAGTCTTTATTTCAAGCCAAATTGAATGGAATGCTCAGCTAATGGAGAGATGCCTATTTTTTTTCCTTTTTGAATGAGATAGAAATATTGTTTCCCCAAATGTTGTATATAAATTCATTTCCTGGCTGGTTGCATTTCTTGTAGTTCTGAATGAGTGTCTTCATGGACCTGAGCTGGGAGTGGGAAAATCCTCTCTTTTTAGCGGTTTCCCAACTTTCTCCTGCAAAAAACTGGATTTATCAGGTGTCAAGGGGACAATTTCTATGGCAGCCCAGGGTTTAAAAAGTATATTGGCTGCAGTGAGAAGTTCAAGAAGAGTTCAGATCCGGACCAAACTTTGAAGCTATTTCCTTTGTTGGGGATGGACTGAGAAAAATAAAAATAAAGAAAACCTGGCTCTGTTAGGGGAGCTTTGGATCTTTATCTGAACTTTGTGAGCCTGGCCTTTCCCTATGTAACAGCTATTTTTCTGGTACTCAGAATGATGTATTATGTATAGTATGGATATTTATATGTATTTTCACCTCCAGCTAACAATACCTGCTTGAATTTGTTAGGACTATTTTTAAAAAGTGCTGAAGGGAGGAAAACTGGGTAGGGCACTGAATAGTTTGGAATGTTGCTAAATATTTTAAATCTAGAAGTTCTCTCTAACGCAGCTTTTCTGGTCTTGACTTTTCTTGTGAAGGAAGGGTCTGTTCATTCTGAAGAAGTCAGAGGCAACTGGGGACCCCACATGCTCTCAGCCCCAGTCAATAGACCCCTCAGCCCTAATGTGTTTTACTCTACCTCAGGACCTGACCCCACTTATCTGGCATCACAAATCACTTTCAGCCTTTCTCCCCTCTTCCCATCTCTCTGGGTTTCACCTGTCAGCTCCCAGTTTTGATCCAGCTTGATTCACTCCAGGGTTACTTAGAAGGTGATAATCTTGGGGTAAATTTAAGAAGACCGACAGATTTGTGCAGAGCTGTTGGACTTTGCTGTAGGGAATTTTTCTTTTTGGTGATGAAAGCTGGGGGTTTATACAGCACTGTCCTCTTTAAAAAGAATGTGATGACTTGGTGTGTGGGTCTTATGTCTTGGACCTTCCAGATGAGTGATGATCAGAAGTTATATTTACATGTAAATTAAAGTCTGTCCTCTGTGAACATCCCAGTTGCCACTGCCTCTGGACTTCTCATCTATTTATCATTTGTGTGCACTGTGAGCACAGTGGGAGTTAGATACATGTTTACTGTCACAATGCTGCTTTTAAATTGGGCCGTGTGAACTAGCTGGAGATGCTTGCTTTTGTTTTGGGACTCTCCAGACATGGTGGTTGATGGCATTCTTGCGTGACTTGTGCACTTTGGTTTTTCAGGCAACAGCATGGGGTTCAGATGAGGACACCAGGAGGTCCTGTCAAAGTAAAGGGAAAACAGAGGTAAGTTTTGCTTTGCTACAATGATGTTATGGGTAAATATATTTGCAACGTGTGAAATCCACACAGAGAATGTCTGACACCAGTTTGAGCTTGCAAATTTGCAGCAGTTTAGCTCTCCTACCACATGTGTATAAGCACCACCAAGCAAGCCACTTCAAAGGCCCCCTGTCCAAGTTATTACACTTGCTCTGCATGAAATCGAAAGGTGATTTCCCTGCTGGAGAGGACACAATTTGTAACACATCAGGGAGCAGAGTGGTGGCAAGCCAGGGGTAGCATCCTGCAGTGGGGTGTGAGGCCAGAAAGGTTGGCTTAGCCCAGGTCCTCAGCAATGAGCCACTGGCATTCAGCCCCATGGGATTCAATGCTTGCTTGCAGTTAGAGTTCATAGTTGTGTAATTCCTTGGAAAGTGTGAATTGAATCTGCTCGCACACTGCAGTCTCTTCAGGTTGAATGTCACGGAGCTGCTTCAGAGGCAGGTGCACTCTGTTAAACTGCAGTTTGAAGTAAGAATTGCTTGAACTAGCACATGCTGTCCCAGAAGTCCAGAGTTTGCAGGCATTTCTGATTCAGCCATGGGGCCTTTCCACTCTTCTTCTGAGAAGCTAAAATGAAGGCATCTATCTAAAAGCAGGAAATGTTTTGATTTTTCAAATGTGATATTCGTGCTCTTCAGAAATCTTCAGGCTTCAGCTGAACCCCCTGGTTGCTATTGTGCTTAATAGAACACTGCAAAGAGCTCTCAGTCCAAACCAGAGGAGCCGGACAAGGGATAAGGCAGGATAAGCAAAATCTTTGCTTCGACACGGACAATCAAGCAGAGAGTGATTGTGTGGCTGGCCCAAAAGGCTAGAATCTGCCACATTCCAGTTTGCGGCTTTAAACACAGGATTATCTGATCTTCCATTGACAATACTAATTTTATATAATAAACTTTATGTGGTTACTGTATTAACTTGTATATACACAAAAAGAAAAAAAAGCTAGCTTGAGTTTTGCCAGATAGGCAACAATTTGCTTCATGTAGCTGTGGAGAACAGGAGTATGGGTATCCTAGAACATATGTTAAGAGTTTCATATAGAAACTACATTATGCAGGAAATCAACATGGAAGCAAAATGGGTTGGGATGGGCAGACACCGAACATGGCCAGCAATGAGAAGAAGTAGGATGAAATTGAAAAACTCCAAAATCTAAGACATGAGGAATTTTTGAATTAGTGGTATTTGCACTTTAGATGTGCAAAGAAAGGCTTTTCCTCTTTCTTTGTAAAGTGTGTGAGATTTAAGTTGTATCCTGTTGTTTATGAAGAATTTGATTCTGTAACCCAGAATTATTTTGTCAACCCCTGGATAAAGCCATGCGTGTGACTGAACAAATTCTAGGGTAATTTCAATCTATCTTTGTTACTGTTATGTCAAAAGTAACCAATGGTTTGAGTATCTTCACTGCTGCCTTCTCACACTGCAAAAAAATTTCATGAGGATAATGCTCTGAACAGCTGAGTTTATGCTGATTATGAAACAGAGCTTGAAATCATTTGGTGGGTCCAGTGACCATGAGTGAAGTTTGGAGGAACAGTAATTAAGCTGACTGTTGGGCACTTCTTGACATACAATTAATGGCAAACAAAGGTGTTGACTAAGAGTCTGACGAGAAGACAGGAAGGTACAAAGGCAGAAGGATTCTGCAGTAGCTAAGCAAACACTGATCTCCCAGGTCTGTATCTACTCTAACCTGTGTCCCCACAGCTGAGTCCCCCTATGCATTCATTGTTAGTTACACTGCAGAGAAATGACTCAGCACCAGCTCAAAAATACCGAGTTCAGTGTAGGCAGCGATGAAGTGCCCTACTCCAGCTGAGCCCAGATCTGACCCAGGATCTCTGCCCTTGGCTGGGTAAGTGCAGCAGGTGAGGGCAGCACTGTTGTGAACATCTCTGATTCTGCTGTGCAATGGTGGTACAAGATGCAGAGCTCTGTCTCCCTCAGCTCTGCTTTGTCAAAACTTGACTAATGGCAGGTTTCTACCCAGCACAGATGATTTGATGATAAATATGTTATGGATTGCCAAGCACTTCGATATGTGGTGATAAAGGCTAGAAATAAGGAGAACCTTTAGCTCTTACATTAATTCACAGTATAGTTTGCCTAAGTTATATGACTGGCACATTTTCCTTGCCCATTTCATAATGTATGTATTTTAGGTGAAGCTTTCAAAACTGCCTCATGTATTAAAATGCCTTTTTTATTGTGCCTGGTGAGTATCTAAATAAGATTCTTCCTGCTGCTTAGGAACTCTCTTCCTAAAATGCACAGATCTGTACCCTACGAAAAATAAGAAGCACAACAATAAAAGCCACAAAATGCATATCACAGAAGTGTAATTATGGTGTAGTAATTACTTCACATTTGAGTACCTATTGTCCAGAGAAAAAGCAGATGAAAAATCTGAGTCTCAGATAAAAGGTTAGAAAGTACCATTTTTTTCTGACACCTCTGGCCATAAATTTCACCTGCTTATTCCTAAATTGAGCTCAGTACCTGTATTTGTCTGCTGTACCTTTTGGAAAAAGATGGAAAGTTTTGCTCTGAAGGCCTGAAGCAAATGTGCTGCTTGTGCTTTGCTGGCTTGTTCTAATGGCAGATCACCTTTCCTGTTAACATGTATTTTATTTTTTATTTGGATCTGGCTTCAGTTTTAAGTGGCTGGGTTTCATTCTGCCCTTCTCTGCTAAATTAAAGAGCCCTTTAGTTACAAATATTTATTGTTTACAGAGGCACTTGTATGCTCTTGTCAATGCAGTGCTTAGGCTTTTTGATAAAGTAAAAAGATGAGCTCTCCAAGCCTCTTTCTCTGAGTCATTTTTCTACTGCCCTTGAATACTTTTTGTCTGTTTTCTGCACACACCGATTTTTCACCTGTATTCCCTTGTCAATCTCTCTAATGCCTGAGTGTGATTAAAACAGCCTTTCACCCTCCTCAGTTCATATACATGGTGGCTTTGTAAGCTCCTCTGCTGCAGGAGATCATGCAGAATTGCCTGGCCACTGTGACCACTAAATCCTTTTCATAGTTACTACTCTAGGGATGTAATCTCCATGCTTATACATAAAGCCCTTTTGTTCCTCTTTCTTTAATGCATAATATCATAAAAAAATGTATTCTATTTGTTGGGTCCAGCTCACCAACCATCCTGGCACAAATGACTATATATATACACAGTGAGGCACTGGCCTCCCTGGTAGTTGCTACTTTTGCCATCTTTAGGTTAAATGTTTGTTAAGAAAAATGTTGATACTGGGCTGGTACCACCCCAGCTGCAACTGCACTAGAACTGCACATTTATGAGTGATTTCACTTTGAGGATTTTTTTCATCACAGTAATTTATCAGATTTTAATCACTTAATGTATAAGTTTCTGAACCTGATTTTAAAATTAACTCTCTGCAATATATCATGCAGTATTAAAACAAACAACTCAGAAAAGTCTTTTTTATTGATGTTATTTTCATCAACTAAAACTTGTGGTTTCCTCAAAGAAGCGTACATGCTTTGCTTGCCATGTCTCTGGAGAGCCATGCTGGCTTCCACAAGTAATCATTCTTATTTTTGCAGCTTTTATAAAGTGTAGCATGATCAATATCTTTAAACTGTCCCCTGGAAAACATCCACATTACGGAGACACAGTGCAGAGAACAAAGTCAGTGTTATGTTGCCTTTCTTTGTTTCTTCCAAATGAAATCATCCAGAGGTTATAGTTAAATTGAGTGATGGATAAAGCAGAAGGGTAAGAGGTGTATTTAATTTCATTAGGAGTTGCTCAGCTCCTAGTTTGTAATTGGTTTGTCTCTGCATAACATTCCACATCCACCACATCTAAGGAATTTTGTCTGACATGGAAAATTGTGGCTTTTTAAACATTAGAACTTTGGTCTTTCTTTTGTCTAAGCACTGAATTGTTTGTTAACTTTCCAAAAGCAGCACACCATCATTTTAAACTGTGTAAAGAAACCATTTGTGAAAATGACAGTGAAAAATGGCAGCCCTTACGTTCTGCCCTAGGAGCTTTGTGTAGCCAGGAGGAAGATGATGCACTAATAACACTACTGGAGCAAGACAGAAGTGAGAGAAATATCTGATAGGCATCCAGCTGGGCTGTCCCACTGCATTGCCAGTATAGCTTCTAACCTTTTTTTTTTAAGGTGTCATGTTCTGTGGACGCACAAGGTTGCAGGGAAATCCTAGACTAAAGCTACAACCCAGTGGAATGGGATTGGTGCATAGAAATTGCTGAGCTAATGGAGGAATCAGCTATTTCAGGCCTTCCAGTGGCTTTGTGTCACACAGAGGATGCTTATCTGCTTATCTGGTGGAATTGGGAAACTCCACACCACTTAAGAATAATAGGCATCCAGGTAGGAGAGGCACCATAAAAATCTCCAGGGAAACAGAAATAACTGGGAGGCCATCAACTAATTTTATCCCCTTTGTACCTGTTCCTGGAGACCTGAACCTACATTCCTATTACTTCTGCTAAGCTGTGAATGCAGAATCAGCCCCCAAATAAATTTGGTTAGAAGTCTATTAAAGAACATTTGGCTGGAAAAATCATTAGCAATTCTCTTTGCTATCTATTGCACTCAGAGGAGAAGGGTAGTTTGGTTGGGGCCTTGGCTTAAACTGAGTAACAGAATTGCTTGTCCAAAGAAATAAATACAGATATCTGAGAGTGTATCAATAGCAGTGCTCAAGAGCAAGTTTGGTCTTGATTGTTTTTTAATAAATTGGGATAAACTGCAGCAGATACTTTAAATGTTTGCTGTACTCTAAAATGTCACTGAAGGGGTGACTTGGAGTTCTGCTGGCTGATTCTCTGAACTGCAGGTTGTACTCCAGACTGTCAGACTGTCTGCAACAGATATTTTTCTCATACAGTATATAACTGTAAAATATATCAGTATGTGATGAAATAGTGTTAGCCTAAAAAAAATAATTAAAAAGGAGATCTCTGACAACAGGGCTTGGGTAGTTTATTTAAACTAGAAAGCCATTAAAGTAGTGTCTATATATAGCTATGCTTTGAAAGAAAAATGCATCTGTACAATGAGATTAAGGGTTTATAACATTTTAGAACTCTGGTGTTAAGAGATGACAGAATAAACAACAAAGAGGCATCTACAGCTGGCTTATTTACAGAAACCTGAAACTTTTTGAATTTTACCTCAAATGGAAGCTGCAGGAGGTCAGCCCCTCCATTTGCTGGTCTGTCCACATGAATGAAGGCAGTAACAGGGCACCACTCTTGTTTCTCAGGTTTGAATTGTGCTCTCAAAGCAACTTGACATCTCTGTGAGCTAGAAGGAGACCTGGTCCTGTCCACAGTCATGGGCATACAGCATTCACAGCCAGTGGGTGAACAGTAACTCTAAATGTGACCAAAATACAAATAAACGAGAATAGGCTTAAACTGAGGGGGTGGCAGGAACGGGCTTCAGTGCAGTTTGTTCTGACTGTGAGATCCTGTGGCCTGCAGTGTTGAGCATTAGAAGTCATGTCCTCTTCCTTTCTAGGAAAACAAGGATCATTAGACTGGAGAAAAGTGATACCTTCTAAATTCATGGCCCTATCTCAATAAAGGGACCAGTACCAGGTAATTTTGAGGAAGGAGCAAGAACCTCAAAATGTGTAACATGCAATTCATAGGAAAATCAGAAATATGCTTAATTCTCTGGCTATGAGGCACAGGTTTTTATCAGCTCTGCCATATATTTAATAATAATCCTAACTAATATAACTGAGTTATTCTTATTAACCATATAAATATGCAGTCTTCCTCCTTTATTTAAAACCTTAATCTCTTGATCCCAGTAATATCTTCTGGTGATGAGATTTGCAGACTGATCATACACAGATTTAACTGTCTGCTCCATAATGTGAGAGCAGGATCCAAATATTGTCTTGTCTGGACAGAGGTGGGTTCAAACTTGCCAAATTTTCTGCTTGTATTAAAGCCCATCTGAATTTTGCTTCCTGTGTGCAGAGTTTTCCAGCCACATGGAAGAAACTACATTAAATAGCTCCTATTTTCTGTAGGGGTTTGTGAGATCATTTTACTAACCAGTTGCCTCAGCTATGACTTGTTGCAGAGAGCACTGTATTGAATAACTTTTCAGAGCAAATCCAGGCTGGTTTAAAGAACACAGAAAGGAGGCAGTTCCTTGCTGTTTATTTTGAGAATGGGGTAGAAAGAGGATCTAATTAAATCTCCCAGACACCGTCTTGAGAAAAATCCTGCAAACGGGAGCATTTGAGTGGTTTTGTTTCTTCTTTGCTTTTGTTGGAGGCTTCATAGATAGATGTGAGGGGTACAGCAATAAGAAACATGAGATGAGCACTGTATTCCGCTTTGGGCCAGGCAGGTTGGAGAGATGTGGTCTGGTAGTGAGACCTTTGTGTCTGTCCTCTAACTCAGTGTGTCACCACAGTGAGTTTAGCACCTGCATTGTTTCAATCCACCCTGCTGAGAGAGCAGGGCAGACAATGTACATCCGTTTCAAAACATTGATTTAAGTGTATAAATTGCTTTGAGACCAGTGCATGAAATGAGCATATTATCATTGCTCTTCCTCCAGGAGCATGGAGTGCCGCTACCATCATCAGTAAGGCAGGTCTAGGGAAAATGCCTGCTCAGTTAATTCACAGGAACAGCTACAGGTGGACATGGCCCACACCAAACAGCATTATTTTTAAGCAGTAAAAATGGAGTAAAGGTGTGCAACAAATTCATCACTGCCAGTAGACTGCAGCACATGACCTTCCACGGAAATTCTTTTTGTGTGCTATCTTCTCAGCTGGGAAGATTTTTATAGAAATTGATGTTTGTTAATCTGTAATACAGTTCTGTGCAAATAAAGGGAATTCTCCAAATTAGGATTTTAGATTTTGGCTGGACAGGGCTTTAGTTAGGAATACTTTGTAGTAGCTAGGCAGGAAAAGGTCCAACAACATAACTGGTCTTACCTGTTTTAGGGCAGAAGCTGTGCTCAAACCTTGCACAAAGCAGAGGATAGTGGCAGTGGAGGGGGAGCAGATGGGTACTCTCTTACTGTGTGAAATTTGAGTACAGAATGGCATTCTAGGTTAGATGACAAATCAATCATATTCTGAAAACAAAACTCTGTTGGGAGACGACCTAATACTTTTTTTTAACGGCATTCGCTCAAGAATTTTTTAGTACTTTGCAGTCAAATATATAGTGCTCCTAAAATTATGTGGGATTGAATAACTGTACTTACAGAAAGAGGAATTACTTAACCCAGTCATGAAATGAAGACATCTCAAGGCAGGGAGGAACTGACAGGACTCCCAGCACCATGCAGCAATGACAGGAGAGGGCAGAGAGGCTGGCAAGCCCTTTGTCTTGTTAAAGAAAGCAGTGAGACCACTATTCTCAACACACAGAAGGTGGGACAGTGCTTCTCAAAGTCCTATTTGATAGACTGATGTACTGTCACCACGACTGATCTGCTTCTGAAATAAAGACTTGACCCAGCTATGAATCTAAGCTCTCAGTTTTGGGTGCTAGGCATTTGGTATCTGATTCCTGCTGCCCCTCAAGACTAGCAGCACCTGCTCTGTGGCACTCTGTAACCTCTCTCCAGGCTGGGCAAGTGCTCCTGGACTGGCTCTGGAGCGCGGTCTGTGCCATTCGAAAGCAAGGATCACGTATCGTGCCCGTGCAGTTGCCGTCTGTGGCTAACACTGGCAGGTTTCTACCTTGAATCGTTTCCATACAGCAAATGAAATAAGATAGTGTGCAATCCAGCTAAGCAAGCCCCTTTCTTTCCAGATGACAGGGGGTGTTCTTACACTGCTGAGTCTTGCAAATGAAGTCTTCAGGGAAATGATCAACAGCATGGAGTGCTGTGAGATGGGAGCTTGCAGAATGATTGCTGCTTACAGGAGGGAGAAGTGGTGTTTGCCTCTGTAGGCTCAACTTAATGGCAAATGATGATCTATTGGAGGGAAGAAAGCAAAGCAGCCAGGGTAACCCAGCTGAGGCTGCTATTTTCTAACAAGTTTCCTTTTCTGTTTCTGGTATAACATACCAGACTTTCTTTCCCTGGAGCCCAGTGGGTGCCAGTCATTGCTCATATCCTCTCCTCTGAGGTGGCCCAGGGCAGGCAGGCTGGTGCAGGTGGCTCATTGGGGCTCTTTGGGTGATCCTTGGGGCAGGTGGTGCTGGAGCCTCTTGCATTGCCTCTGGGAATTGCACACTAGTCTCTCACCTCCCTTTTCCTGTGTATATTGTTAGAAAGTTCCTGCCTTATGTGGCCTTTTCCTCCTCCGCTGCTCAACTCCAGGAGATGCTCAATTAGCCTGATCTGCACTCCATAGGTCTCTGGATATGAGCCACTGGGGAGAAAGAGAGACCATGGCTCTCTCTAACAACAGAAGGTGATTTTCTGAAAAAAAGGCAACTGCAGCCTTGTGTTGCCATCCTTGTGCTGCATAGCATGGGAGAGCAGGATCCCCACACCTTTGGGGACTGGCATGTGGAGGGAGTTGCCTATAGGTAGCAGCAAGTGGTCAAGCAACTGAGACTGGGAATTTGCTATTTCTCACTGGCCTGGCCTGAAAGAGAAATTCCTTCTACCATGGAAATTCCTGAGCACACAATCCTCTGGGAGGCAGGAAGTAACAGCTTGTTCGAGCACGAGGTTCTCCTGACCAGCCTGGTCTATTAAAGAGAAGTTCCTGCTGTTTTCCTGCTGGCACTGGTTTGAATTATAGTGCAGGCAGACCTGCTGTCCTTCACTGGAGTTTGTGTCTGGGTAATGTTTTCAAAGCAGCAGCATTACTGGGAAAATAGGTCAGAAGTATCATCATAGAAAGAGGGAGAATTTCTCCTCCAATCTAAGCAGAGCACAGAAAGAGGCACTTGTAGCTATGACAGAATCAACCTGATGGATAACATCCTACTCCAGGACTGTGCAGGGCTATGGTTAGAGAAATAACCAGCAAATTGGGCTTGCTCACTTAGACTGCTGGCTCCCTACAGCTGTGCGCTGCTTGAGGCAACGAACCTCAGCCCAAGTTAGAGTCAAGGAAGGTGCATTCCTGCTGCAATACAGGTATTTTTTTAATGTAGAAAAATTTTCAAACCTCCTTTGTCTCTCTCTTGTGTCCCTATAGGAAGAGTGCCAGAACTATGTCCGAGTGCTGATTGTTTATGGCAAGAAGGTCTTTACCTGTGGTACCAATGCCTTTTCACCTGTGTGTTCCAGTCGACAGGTCTGTTTTACCTCTGTTACAGTGATGGAGAGGGTTGGATACATGTTCTGGGGAAGGCCAGTCATTTGGCAGGCTATCATGGCTGCACAAAATATGTTCTAAATGTAGCTGACTGAAATTATTTTGGTTTTCTTCTTTGGGCTGTGGGGCAATGAGTGTATCTGCAGTTGGGGAGCGAAACGTTTATGTTATGGGTGAGTTGGGTCTGGACAAAGTGCTGCTCATGTAAATCCTGAGCATGGCACTGAAAATGGGGAATATAGACAAGCTTAGCTGTGCGTACCTCCTGAGCTGAATACTTTAAAGCTTCTTTAAAATAAATGGCAAAACTCCCTTTGGATTCAAGGGAGGCAGGAGCAGGTCCAGAGAAATGTTTATTTGTATGTTTTTTTAAGGCCAGTATGTATTCAGGAGGTGTCTATGGAAGATTAAAAACCTGTGCCTGTGCCAGGAGCACCTGATTACACCAAGCGGGTTTGGTGGCCGGGGAATTACCCTTTGTACAAAGCAATAGGATTGGTGAGGCTCAGCCACAACTTCATACATTGGCAAATGATGGATGTAAAGATCAATTTTCAGTCATCACTAAGATTACATTCTCATGCTACCTGATTTTTAAAAATCAGGGATTTGCTAGTAGGTACTCATGGGCAAACAAAATTCTCTATACCAGTAATAAAGTCAGATGCTCTTTAAATTTTCTTCTCTCTCCTTTTAAATACAGGTAGGAAATCTCAGCAAAATCATTGACAGAATTAATGGAGTGGCTCGGTGCCCATACGACCCTCGGCATAACTCGACAGCTGTGATTACATCACGAGGAGAACTCTATGCTGCAACTGTGATTGATTTTTCTGGACGGGATCCTGCTATTTACCGCAGCCTTGGAAATGTTCCCCCACTTAGGACAGCACAATACAACTCCAAATGGCTCAATGGTAAAGTCACGTGGGTCACATCTGAGCAAGAGATGTATTAAAGTCAGCTTGACAGGCTTGTAAATCTTTCTCTCTCTTTTCATATTGAGATCCAGAGTTATGATGGGGAAAGGCTTCTGGAGCAATAATCAATGCAGCTTAGAAGACATTTAAAAAGAGCCTGGAAGTATTTCAGAGAAGTTGATTTAGAATATAGAAAGTGGGTCTTACAGGCTACTTAACATATATATGGGTCTCTGTCTTGTGAGATGACCAAATACATCATTTTAACAAGAAAACCACTCAAAGATTTGAAGATCAAAACCAACTTAAAGCATCATATTGTTGACCCAGTTCTGCAGAGTGATAGGCACTCTTTACTTCCACTGAGTCAGCTGAAGATGCCTGGTTTCAGTGCAAGATCACTCCAAAAATGAGAAATTTCACAGCACGTTATGTTCCATGTGAATCCATGCTGATGTGGATTTATAGTTATTAAAAGCAGCTCTTACCCCAGTGTGATAATAACCTGCATCAAGCAAGCTATAGAATTTCAACCAGTAATCCCTGCACTGAGTCCACACCTTCTGACTGGGGCAAAGCACTTCTTGTCTGAGCAGACTGTAGTGATGGATACCCCAGTATTCCCCCTATCTCCTTTTACCCAGGTAAATTGACCAGATATTTGAAATCTTTGTATTAGATTTCAGGACATTTCAATTAAAGATAAGAGCAGTGGGACTGTGCACTCTCTGGAGCTTAATAAGACTGAACTAGGCTTCTCAGTATGGAGACCTGGAGTTTAAGGAAAAGGATGTCATTCAGAAAGACTGAGAATTAGGACTAAGAAGCATCATAGCCCATATACACTCACTGGAAACATGTTCCTCTTGTTTGTGCATGAAGGCAAGATTCAGAAGGAAGCCACATTGGAACTGGGGAGTTTAAGGAAGACAAACAGTAACTGAAGTTCTCATATGCGACTGGAAAAACTAATGTGACTCTTGGATTTATAACTTTGTGCAGCATTGGTGACATCGGAGTAATTTCATCCTGTTCTGGCCACTTTTCAACAAGAAACAGAAAACCTGAAGGTGATTCAGAGAAAAGCCATGCAGTGATTCAAAACTTGGAAAGCCTGCCTCACAGTGAGAGACTTAAGGAGCTCAATTTATTTATCTTTCTGAAAAGGAGATAAAAGGTGTTTTGTTCATGATATGGAAGTACTTACATCAAGAGAAGATTTTGGAAAGGATAAAGTTCTTTAATCTAGCAGACAAGTCATGACAAGAACCTGTGATTGGAAGCTGAAACCAGATAATATCAAATGGGAAAAGAAGTACAGGTGGCAGCTGGGTCAGTCTTCAGTCATTTGAACAAGTCACTGAGGAAAGTGATGGCTGTAAAGCCATGTGACATTGTCCAGTAAGATCAGATCGCCTTCGAAAGATGTGGTCTAATTCACCTGTTAGTTAGAGGATCTGATGGTGGAATTACAGAGTGAAATTCTCTGATTTGTGTTAGACAGAAGGTCAGACTGGGGATCACAATGGTCCCTTTAAGGTTCATGGTTAGTTTGAAGGAGAAAGTTTGACAGGAGATAATTTGCAATTCCCTTCCCTCCGTACCGTCATCTGCCTCCCAAACTTGCCTTGCAGCATCAGTGGCCTGCCTTTCTCTGTTCTTCTTTCACTCCTGGGCTGCAGCTTTAAAGGAATTCTGTACTTCCCTTTTTTCTTCTTCCTTTGAGCACTACTCAGAAATGAACATTTTAAAAGCACCCTGTAAAACCAACAGGTTTGGGGAAGGGTTTTTGTTTGTTTGGTCAAATATTATTGATTGGCCAATCTTTTCCTTTTACCAAAGAAACTTCTAGGATAAAAGACTATACACCTTAAAGTTTTGTTGTATACCCAGTTAAAATATTTACTGCTAAACCTACTAAATTTCAGGTTCATTTCAATTCTTGTGAAAATAATAACGAAAATTTTAGGAGAGAAAGCATTAAGGAGAGCATGTTTCACTACTGTCAGTCTCTGGCATGGTTTTGTTTTATGGACATAAGATAATCTTTTGTGCCTAGAAACTGGAAAGGTTTCATGATAAAAGCCAGATGTGACAGTGCTGGGAGAGTAGCTTGAATGTTTCAGCGCAGCTGTGTGGGGAATCGGGCGGATGCACGCAGCATATTTAACACATCATAAGGTCCACTTCAGAAGTGAATAGGTGAAGCAGCCCAGTGGGAAGGCTTTATCTTGTAAAATGAGTATAGGTACAGAGAAAGTCCTGCATATGCAAAGTGTTGAACTCTGCTTTCACTGAAATCAGTAGCAGCTTTGCCAATAAAGTGGGGGAAAAATGGGGCCTTTCCAAGATCTGAAAAAAGGTACTAGAGCTATATCCTCATATATCATTATTCGCATCTACTGTTTTTATGTCCTCTGCTGACTCCAAACTCCCTGTGGTCCCAGCTTTGACAGGCTGCATAAATGGAGCTGGCAGCGCAATGCACTGAGTGAGTCAGTGAGCGTGGATTGATTTCTAACCTATATAAATCTCTTCAAATGTTTGTTTTTCAGAGCCTAACTTTATTGCTGCCTACGACATCGGCTTGTTCACCTACTTCTTCTTCCGTGAGAACGCGGTGGAACATGACTGTGGGAAAACAGTGTATTCTCGTGTGGCAAGGGTTTGCAAAAATGATATCGGAGGGAGATTTTTGCTGGAGGACACATGGACAACTTTCATGAAGGCCAGACTGAACTGCTCCCGTGCTGGAGAAATCCCTTTCTATTACAATGAATTGCAAAGCACCTTCTACCTTCCCGAGCAAGATCTGATCTACGGTGTCTTCACTACTAACGTGTAAGTTGCACTGGCTTTACTGCCCTTCCTCTATCCCCAGCAGTCTGAGACTGACAGTGTATTGATTTCTTAGACAGTCTGAGCAATCATTTTTGAGAGATCGTTTGGTTAATGTGAAAGAATAGATAGGTCTGTGTTATCCATCACGACAACGTAGCCTCTAGGACAGTGTTTTTAATCTGTGGTTCACAGATTCCTGGAGTCCGTAAAAGCTGACCACGCAGTTTTAGGGTAACTTAATTTAATACAAACCTGGGCAGTGACAGACTTCGGACTTTTTGTAGGGACAGTGCAACTTGTACAGTTTGGAGAGATGATCTAAAAATGACCCAACAGAAACACATTAATTTCCAGCTAGGCTAATTGCCTGGACAATCTGACACAATTGTGTGAACACTGGACCTGGCCCATGAGATGGACAGGTGCTCACGCTTGGGAGAGAAGGGCTGGAAGGAGAAGAATGAGGCAGATGAGATCACAACAGCCTAGATTGAAATCAACGTCTACTTCAGTTGGACAACACTATAACAGCAAGGTCATGAGGACCACAAGGCATTTAGCATTTCCAAGGTGGGGGGGCTTTACCTCTGCCACAGACTGTTTGAGGTCCACAAATCAAAAGCAGCCTTGGAACTCTGAGGGGAAGGTATGATTTCTGATATTTCATAATCACCTCTTCTTGGCTTGATACTGAAAAACTTGTAATTGGAATGATTTAGTGTAGCTGTGAAAGCAGAAAGGAGAAGAGGAGTTAATTAAAAAATATATTAAAAAACTCATAATGTATATTTTTAAGTCAGGAAAACTCAAATAACTTTGATGCCTAAGGCTAGGATGATAAGTTTCAAGCTATAACCAGTCTGCATGGTATTGAGTTTCAATAATACATGTTCTCCAGGGGGGTGTTAGCCTGACGTGTAAACTGGAGAATGAAAATCTGAGTAGTTAACTCCATATGGCAAATGCTCTAAGTGCCTTCCTCGTGCTGGGCAGCCAACTTCTTGGGAGTTTTTGTGTGCAGTGCTGTACTGTCCAATATGAATAAGGGGCTGTTCCCAGGGAGCCCACAGAAAACCAAAGCAGTGAAGCCCCACTGAAGTACAAACCCTCCTGTTTTAGAGTGTCACCTGCTGGTGTGACAGGGCTTGAATTTCAGCCCTTGAAGTCACAAAGCATCAGCCCCAACTCCTTGAGCTAAAGCGCTCTTGGGAGCCTCACTGTGAGTCAACAGATCCTGAATGTTCTTCCCCCTCTGTAAATTCCAAGAAATAGGCAAGTGTTTGGACACCCTCCTTCATCTTCCATGTTTTGTTTCTCTTCCACCATTGCCAATGTCAGTCAAAAGTGAGCCAGCAGAGAAGCAACTAGAAAAAATAAACATGATTGAGCACTGCATCTTGACTGTGGACTTGGGGTAGATCTGTCCTCAGACTGAAAGGCACATGAGTCATTCTCTAAAAACATTTAGAAGATACTAGCCAAACTTCCTGAACATTAAAAGGAAATCTGGCTGCTGCTTTGGGCACTTGAGCTGACCATTTTTGGGTTTTTTTGCAGTTGGAGAGGACTTCTGTGCCCATAGTGATAATGTTTTAGCTATCTATTTGTCCATTCATCCAGCCAAGAATGGAAGTTGGAAATGAGAAAATTATTAATAACTGTAGTTTATTTATCAAATTGGTGATGTTTTTGGACAATCAAGGAGGAGGCATAGACTAGCTCTGGCTGGAACAGTTCTCTTCTGCTGTGTCCACCTCCCAAGTTTAACATGAGATGTGATAAGTGTTACCTGTCTCCTCTGGGTACACTTGAGTCATTCTTTGAACATCAGGGATGTAGGATCTCTCTTTTATCTTCTGAAGACAATATAATATGCAACATCTGTGTAATTGAAGAAATTAGTAATTGATAATAGCTGAAGTTAGATCAAATAGCATTTTGGGTCTACAACATGGTGTTCTTTTAAAAGTTCAAAGAGAAAATGTTCCAATTTGTCATCTGACTAGAGAAATAATGGTAATTATTCTTTTACTTCCACTGGGACTTATATCATGCTGCATGAGCTCTGCATACCAAAGAGGGTTAATTTATGCACCAGTCTGAGTTTCTTTGTGATAAAACGCCAATGCAACACAAAACTATGATTTTTTTGTTGTTGTTGTTGTTTACAGGTATTTTTTACTTTGGAAGGTTCATGTTTAATGAATTTAGGGTCATCTTATAACAAAAGGCAAATTAGTGGTTGTGGTAACATCCACGTATAGATTTATTGCTTCATGTTGTGTTATACCCAGCTGAATCAGTGGGAAAGAGAGCTTTTGGGGGAAGCTGCTGATGAAATATTTAAGATGTTTTTATTAAAATTTTTCTGGGAGTTAATAGAGACAGTATTAAAACCTCTTTGAACTTAACCCATTCTTTAAACCAGCTGGTTAGTCACAGGAGGTAGGAGGTGGGAATAAAGGAAGTTGCACTTCACACCAAAACACAGGGGCCAGCTGCACCAGTTGATGTCACTGGCTTGAGACTGAGATCAAACTTTTCATAAGGAGGGATGGGAAATATGCCAGGCCACAGATGGAAAGGAAAATGGTCCACAGATTTAATGGAAAACCTCTTTCCTTTCTCCTTTCCACCAAAGAGAAAAAGCTAAACTATGAAGTCCTTAGCAGGGACATAAAAATATCCATTTTTTTTTTCCCCTAAGTATTTTCATTAGACTAGTGGAATTGTATTCTTTCTTTTCCTTTTTCATTTTCCTCCTCATTGTCTTTTTTTTTCCTGTGTGCGCCTCAAGGCATTTACTTGTCATCCATCATTAGGTTTGTCTTAAGAGCTGCTGTCTGTGAGCAAGCACTGCGTCAGCGGTGTTCAGACAAAAGTGGAGAAAGGTTTGCCTGGTGTTGCTTTGACACGTTCAAAGTGAGCTACTCCATCATTCTGGGGATGGAAGGGGCAGGGGGGAGCAGAGAATGGGAAGGCAAAGCAGGAAGTTCTTCCTGATGTTGTATTGCTAGGAAGAAATATGCTGTGAAAGAATCTGTTCTTCTGCTTTCCAGCCTGGAAGGGTGAAGAAAGGCTTTTTTTGTGTGTGCAAGAGAGTGTAATTATTGGTTTAGTTAAAAAAAAAAAGTGTTCTTTTCAGGGAATTCAAATTGCTTTAATTAGCAGAAAGATACATACAGCAGGGCTTGGGTTATTTAAAAGGCACTGTGACGAATCAGTCTCTCATGCTGGCCCTATTTTTAGTTTTATTTTGATATCTTTTTCTCTAAACCTTGTAGTTTTCCTGAAAAAAAAAAAAAAAAGGGGGAGAACTGGGAGCAAGTTTGAATTCCAGGTCATCACTTATCAATGTCCCCCTGGGTCAGTTTTGTTGAGGTCACCATCTAGGAAGTGCCCTCCAGCCCTCTTGAGGCAGGAGGACATGAGCTGGCTCAGGATCCTGCAGAAATGGGTCCTCCAGGACTGAAAAGGAACAGCAAAGGCCAACTGATCTGTGTGCAGTCTGACTGGGCAGAGAGCATCCCTAAAACAAATTCCTTTCCGAAGAGTCCTTCATACAGCAGCATCTCCCTCACTGTGCCTCCCCTGGCTGAGTGTGCGTGGTGAACAGCCTGGCCCAGACAGGTCCTGTTCCCAGCTGGGAACACACAGAAGTGAACTGTGGTCATTGAAAACAGAGGTTTTCATGTATTAGCAAGACCTTTTGCATGCTGAGCTGCTGTCAGAACCAGCTGGTTTGTCACTGTCACCTTTTCCCTTCCACTGCATATATATATATATATATATATATATATATAATATTAGGTGATATATTCTATAGCTGAAGATTTCAGGAACCTGCAGAAACAGAATTTCACCTTGAGAAACATCAAGAGATTAAAAATTAGGTTGTTTGTAATCAATAAAGGTAGATGGGTTGTTAAAAAAATAAAAATAAAACCAGACACAAATAATCCATGCAAATTAAACTGTATTCACCTTTCTTGTCAGAACTGCTTCCATGGCCCTTAAATCTCTGACATTTTAAAACCAAACTTAAAATTCATTCTCAAAATTGTCATGCAAGTCATCTGCATTTTACAGTTTATTTATTTATTTATTTTTACTCCCTGTGAGATTGGTATCACTGTACATCTACCTAGCAATTTACATGTATTTTATTTGAGTGGAGTTTGATGTCTGTTATGATGAAAATGTCAATGTTCTAATGATTAAATAGATTTTTTTTCCCTCCCCTTTTCTAGAAACAGCATAGCTGCTTCAGCAGTGTGTGCCTTCAATCTGAGTGCCATTACTCAGGCATTTAATGGCCCTTTCCGTTACCAAGAAAACCCAAGATCAGCCTGGCTGCCAACATTAAACCCCATCCCGAATTTCCAGGTACTGCTGTTGCCCTTCAGTTTACTGCAGTCCCTTTTACGTTCTGTCACTTCAAGGTTGATTTGTGTGGGGCTCATTTTTCCAGGTGGACCCACGGTACAGATAAATTGTATTTCTCCACATTTATGAGTGTTTTAGTCTGTGGAACTCCTTGTCACAGAATTCATGGCAAAAATTGAATGGTTTAAGGAATAATAAGAATGTTCTGGTTTTTTATAATGATGAATAATTTAAATCTCTGTTGCACTTATCACTGGCACGTGTACTCTGAGGATGTGATTCTCACAAGAGGATTTAAGACATGTCCCTACTAAAACTGGGAAGGACTGAAAGCTGAAGCTGGACAAAGTCAGACTAGAATGGAGACAACCTATATTTTTTAAACAAGAAAGGTAATTAACCACTGTGACTCTGTAAGGAAGTGATGAATTTTCCATCACTTGACAGGGCCCCTAAGGCTACCAGTGCTTCAGTGGAAGATGGATGACTTTCTAACACATGGTAGCTCAGCCAGAAGCCATGGACTTGTTGCCACAGTAACTGATCGAAGGGGAGACATGAGGATTGTCACAGGGGTTCCTTCTCCTTTTAAAAATCTTTGAGTTTATGAATGAGCAACTTTCCAGGATTATCAGTTAAAGCAATATTGAAAATTATAAAACAACTTCAATTGCTTTATCACCAGATCCAGTCAGTGTGGTGCAGAGTATGTGTGTGACAGCCCTGGCAAACCTCAGTCTTCTGAAGCATGAGCCCATTTTACAGCTCAGCCCCTTCCCACTTGGAGAATTCTGGGGAGGATGGACTTGTCTTCATGTCCTTGCTTCCCCATGGCACATCCTTTCAGCCCAATTGTCTGAATCTGGCTCTCCTTTATTATGGCAAATGTGCTGAGGCTGCCTGCAAGTGCCATCTGCCTTCAAACTGCTGATGTCAGGGCCCTTCCAAAAAGAACTCTACAATCGCCTGAAATCAAGCAAGAGCAGATGGGAGGCAGGTCTCTGCTGCAGGCAGGGACAGCCTTGTCTTCCTGCTGAGGAACCTGATTTCTCCTCTTGAATTCCCTCTTGGCACCTGACTGAGGGCTCCTGCCCATACAAGGTGGGACAGGCTTGGCCTCTTGATCATTCTCTCAGCTTGGTGCACTCAAAACCAAGAAACAAAGCCTTGCTGAAGGTCCAGCCATGCCAAATATAGCCAGGTTTTTGTTGTTGTTGTTGTTGATGATGTTCTTGGGAGATTTTTTGAGTTTAAAGGGAATATTAAGGCAAACTGAGAATCAAGGACTTTCTGTCCCTTGCTGGGCTAACCCAGAAGGAATAGTAAAGGACTTTGGAAAGGAATAGTAAAGGACTTTGGAAAGCATTTCCATGGAGTGAAAAGTATCAGATAAAATGTGGAGTGTAAAGATTGCAGCAGCAAGATGAAAGAAGAGGGTCAGAGGAAAATAAGGAAAGGAAAAGGAGGTATGTGGTAGACAAAAGGAAGATTGCAAGAAGAGATTAAGATGTTTTTCAAGTACAGAAGGAACAAGAGGTCAGTGCAGGGCCCTTAGGAAATGACAAGGGTAATTTAGTGACAGAAGAGGCAGATATTGCAAAAACATTAAATTAATTTTTTTGCCTCAGTGTTCACAAAGAAAGATGAGGGAAGCATGCCAGAATTTTTTTTCTTGCAGAGAGGAAGGAGAAATACTGAAGGATGCAGAGGATCAGGACAGTGCAGATAATCAGGAAATTAGAACAAAACAACATTAAACCAAACCAGAGGGATGCTGCGTCAGCACGTGAGCTGCCAATAGACCAAAAGGATTATCCGCGACTTGCTGAGAACAGAAAACAAAACCAACGATGACATTCCTGCCACTGGGGCTCCTTTTAGGTGATGCTCTAGAAAGGAAAGTGAATGGGGAGAAAGGCATCCAAAGGAAGACAGTGGTGTGAAACAGAAGGAGTATAGGATACAACAAAAGAGAGAGATCTTAAAACTCTTTAGAATGTGGGATGAGTCATGAACTAAAAAAAGACCATTGCAATAGAAAAAAGCATTAAAACCCACCTGAGGACACATCAAAAACCACTGATGTTTCCTTAGTCTGGCTATTCCGGACGATGCTTAAATTGATTAAAAAGTGACCATGTTCATAGGTTATGAGAGTTAATATAACTGTGTTCTCCTAGTTCACACAGCCTCTAGAATGTTGTAAGGCTTAGTACCCCAGCCGTTGGAATCCATATTTGCTGTGTGAATGTGTGTTAAATCCCTGACAACTCGTTTTAGCACGTAGCAAGAGAAGGGCTGCGTGGTGCACCCGGGAAAGGCAGCGATACCAAGAGTTGCTGTGATGCCTATCGAGAGTGTGCACATGGGAAATTTGTACACTGCAGCTCAAGGGCTGTAAATCAACATCCTAATTCTCCGTATTCTGACTTTTCTTCAAGGAAAGCCCAAACACCTGGACCCAAAATGAAGAAAAAGGAATGTGTGGGATTTTTTTCTAGTGAAATTGCTCAGGTGTGAGTTTCACTTAGTGAGTAGGGAAGTTGTCCATAGACTGAGTATGGGACTCGGCAAGATTTAGTTGTACCACTGTCTCCCATGGTCCTGGGAAGATAAATACCCAGTCACCCTGCCGCCTTTTGGAGTAATAAATTTTCTGCCCTCCATGCATGATATTGTGGGGAAGAGTGAGATCCAGCCCCAGCTACTGACACAGACCAAAAAACTAGCCCTGGCTTTTGAAAATAATTGAGTTCTAGGGATTAATTTAACGTGGAAAGTCAGGCCTTAAAATGCACTATCCACCTGGTAGGACTTATGCTGTTGAAAAGACACAAGATGAGCTCTTTTTCTCCCCTGTTCTCACTGGACAAGGGAATTCAGTCCTGTTTCAGTGCCTCCCTTGGTGCTGGAGGATGGGTGGTCATGGCTTGATCTATCATTTGCTGTCAGGAGAGAAGAGTATGGGGTGGGGGGAGCTCGTGGTTAACCCACCTTGCTTCAGATGCAACTGGGGGGCGTGTCCAGAGGGGAGCACTTCAAAGAAAAGCAGTGTAGCAAGTTTGGTTCTTTGATACAAAACCAGTCCATTTTTAGGTTTTTAAACTCCAGGTTTTGTTCATTGTACGGACTGAGATGCCAGGCAGAGTCTGAAGATTGTCTGAAGTGCTTCAAGGATTTATCACCACAAAAATTTTCCCTCCACTGCTACCTTTAAATCTTTCTGCAGCTAGTTTTAATTCTTTCTTTTTCTCTACGGTTTGTTAAAGCCTTTTGCCCTTCTGCTGTGCTGGTTGAGGGTTTCACAAGGGAATGAAACTCCACTTTGCTGGTCAGTGGACCACCTAGGAGAAAAGTTTTCAAAGAGTGGGCCGCAGGCCAAATCTAGGCTAAGGACCTATGATCAGGCTATGTGTGCGATCCTGTGACCCTCAAACAGACCCACCTCCCCAGGAAATCAACAGGACATGAGTTTCCACGCTGGGCTGGGGAGAAGATGCATTTTCTGAAATTCAATCTTCTGTATTTAGTGTGGGACACTGAACGATGACAGCCCTAACGAAAACCTGACGGAGAGAGTCCTGCAGGATGCACAGCGCTTGTTCCTGATGAATGATGTGGTGCAGCCAGTGACTGTGGATCCGTATGTGACTCAGGACAGCATTCGATTTTCCAAACTGGTGGTTGATATTGTTCAGGGGAAGGATACTCTCTACCATGTCATGTATATTGGAACAGGTAAGAGCATTAGGGCTTCAGACAGTTCCTCCTGCTTGCTTGTAGACCTAGCAGCCCTGGGAGCCCAGTTGTGAAGTCCTTACACAGTTTTCATTCAATATGATTTTGGCACAAAACTGCATGGAAGTTGTTTGCCTGAGTAAATTAAAGCAGGATGGAGGACTTGAGGCAGAGTCCCAAGTGATCAGACTGTAAATCTCCATTGTGTTTAACAAGACCAATAACATTTTTCTCCCTCTTAGAAAAACATGTTTCAACTAATCAGGCTAATACATAACAGTGGGAAAGAGCAGAGGTCGCTGGAATGCTCTGTGGTTTCATAAGTGTGAGTTGCGTCTCAGTGCTATGACAGACCCATCTCTGAAAAAGCAATAATAATACATAACCTCCAGGCTTGCCCAAGGTTTTAATTGTGTCTTTCTTTGCACTTCCATGTCCCTACTGGTGTACGACTCCCAGTGCTTTCGGGAATGGGCATGCACTGAAGTGTAAGGCAGATAGGGAAGCTGAGGCAAGTGCTTTTTTGTGGGAGCACAGCAAGCCAGTGGTAGAATTAAGTGTATGACTTAGTCTCTTGATTTCTGCTTCCATCCTCTAATTAGCAGGACACATTGCCTCTTCTGAGAAGCACAGATATCTTGGATAAGTGAAGATGCTGAAGAACGACAAAGTGTTACAAATGGTTGTCTTAGCCCATATTCATACTAATGATAGAGGTTAAATTAAATAGTTTGATTAATCAGAGCATATGGCCAGCCTCATGGGTATAATGTTGTTATCCTCTATTGCAGAAGCTTTGACTTTAGAATAAGATGGATTGCTTCCATAAGTGTTAATTTAATCTCACATCTGAATGCAGAGTCATTGCCTCATTCTCATGTTTAGGAGAATGGACTTTCAGGACTGTGTCATAATTTTTCTTTTACCACCACTTATTTCAAAAGTGATCATCTTGGTTTATTATTTATATGTTCTAGCAACACTCCCAGTATGGGAACCTCCATGAACATTGATTATGATGAGAAGATTGCACTTAAATGGAAACACAACATGGTTCTGCCAATATGATTGCTTGATATTTAAAGTGAGGAGTCCAAGCTACAAAGCCTGAGAGAAAGCTGGAATACTTCCTGCCTTGCATAATTACTGTAGAAAGGTCCAATGCCATAACCTTAACTACTTATTCGTGTTTGCTTTCTGGCCCTGGGTAGTGGTGACTGAAGAGTAAGATCTGCTGGAAATGTTTAAACTTGTGAAATGCTTCAGTAGAGACAGCCCTGCCCAGAGGCAGCCCTGAACACAAACCCAGTCCTGAGACTAACTGAGCCCAAACTTCACTCTTGTTCCACATGTAAGTGAAAGGGAAACTTCACATGGCGGCCAAACCCACCACTATAAATTGCTGAGCTTTGGCACCAATGCAGAAGTTACTGGAACAGAAAGATTGAGTTTGAGGAACAATTGGGGCTGACAGACCTCTTGGGGGTTTCAATGCAAAATGGTGTGGTTGCCCCCTTTCCCCCTGCATTAATCTCCCACAGCTTAGCAGATCTGTAAATTGTTTAGGTAAGAGCACCGTGAGCACAGACATGTATGTTTCTGTGTATGAATTGCTCATGCCATAACATCCCCTTGTCAAGCTGGCTTCTTCCAGGAAGAGGATCAATTAGGTCTGTGACCCATGCAGTCATTATGGAGGCCTCAGAGATTTCCAGCAGGGCTGCTGCTTCTGTTGTCATTTGTCATGACATCAAATCACACTGATCTGCTCCATAAACCAATAGAAATACAGACTCAAGGCACCAGAAATGATTCCTGCTATCCTGGGTCACCTTGCTCTCTAACTCACTGGTGATGGGACCAGACTCCTCTGCTTTAGTGCTCCAGCTGGGAAATACTGCCAGGTACATCACTGTCCAGATGGTTCACATCCTCCTGAATTCCCATTAAAATGCATTCTCAGGTGGTTTCTGCTGAGGATTGTAACGATGTAGCCGGAGCTCTCTACCATGGGCAGCAGGTGACCAAGAACTAGGTTAAACCAGCTCTGTAAAGATGACATTAATATTTCACTCTTTAGGCAGGTATGAAATGAAGTCATTTCCTCCAAGATTTACTTGTGCCTTGTTTCTTGTTCTATTAGAGTATGGCACCATCTTGAAGGCCCTTTCTACCACTAACAGGAGTCTGAGGAGTTGTTATTTAGAGGAAATGCAGATCCTCCCTGATGGACAACAGGAAGCAATCAAGAGTCTCCAAATCCTACACAGTGACAGGTCACTCTTTGTGGGCTTAAATAATGGAGTGCTAAAAATTCCTTTGGAGAGATGCTCCATGTACAGAACAGAAGGGTAAGTAAGTTTACAGCTCTAATATATCCCACTTCAGGTTAAAGAGAAAAGCACCAGGATAACATATTCCAGTCTGATTTGGTTAAGAAGGCTTTTTGTTTCATCAATAAGAGACAAAAAGCACTGCTGAAGTGCATCTCCTGATAGATACATGCATGACAGGAGCAATGAGGATAAGCAATATTTTTTTTTTGTAAATGTTAATTAGTCCTCCTCAGGTATTAATCGTATGTTTACCAAGGAAGGGCTTACAATATTTACTTCTTTTTTTTTTTAAACATCATATTTCAGTGTTGCTTTTATTAAGTCCATGTGTTTTCCTGGTGGTTCTTATTGGCAGTATGGCTAAAGGTTTCTGAATTTGGGTTGCAGCCAGCCTTTCCTTGCTTATCTGAGTGATCACCTCTCAGACATATGATGAGGCAGGGCTGGGCTGTGTGGAAACTTATTACTGCTTTTGGAAATCAATAGCTTGTCTCAACTATGTGTGACACCTCTTACACCTGGATAGATTCTGTGGCTTGATTGTGCCTTATAAAGGGAGTAGGAAAAATGACTTTTTCTAATTGTCTGCCTTGGCTCCAGAGCAGTCTTCCACACTGAAGTGTAGAAGGTTTTGCATCCAAATGGTGCCTCTCCATTTAAACAGGTGAAAGAGTGTGATAGCAACTGTTTGAGACAGATGCTCAAATAATCTCACTGGAGGTTGTGGGCATTTACTTGTTTACATCTCTTGAAAATACTTTTCCTTCTCCTCTCATGCTTTTGCCTTGCTTTCCTCTGTAAGAGTTTTGTGTGAAACTGATGTCCTCTGTGCTAGACAAGGGGAAGGATTTTGTTAGCAACATCTAAACAGATTCCCTCTTCCATGGCCTACTGCAAGATGTCCCTGTTCTCTTGCCAAAAAAACTGATATAGAAAATGTCACCATAATTTTACTTTCAACAAGCAGAGTTTATCTATCAGCTTGTACTAAATCCGTGTGTGTCTAAATATAAAAGTGACAGCTCTCTATTTTCACTGAACCTCTTAATTATCCCTCTCAGAAAATATAACTTGGTCATTATTGCAGTTTGACACCGAAGTTTTCAATGTTTAAGGTTTAGCTGCTTATACAATCAGATGAACACAAAAGTGTTTAGTAAGAGAAAACCACAGCTGGAAAATGCCATCCTGTCCTCGGCCCTTAAAAGCAGAGATTTTAAAAGGTAGAACATAGCTGTCCTCTTCAGGCTGTCCTGTATAGTCTCAGTCTGAGAATATTTATGTATGTATACATATATATGATCCAGTTTCAAGAGAAATTAGTTCTTCCTTTCCTTTCCTAATCTTAAGTTCAGCTTTCCAGTAATTTATAGATGCTGTCTTATTTTCAGCCTGCCCAAGTACTTTGTATGACACTTCCATTAAAATTCAAATGGTGGAGGTTTGCTGAATTGCCTTAAAATGGGGCAAGCAAGAAAAAAGCAGTGACTGGAGAGCGGACAGGTGGGGTATGTCACAGGAGCACCATATTCAGGACCTGGAGGCTGCAGAGCAGTCCCCTACTTGTGTAAGCTTACCCCAGCAAAACAAAAATCTATCTTCACAGAGGTTCCCTTGCCTGCTGGTGACCAAAAGCAGCCTCAGTTTTATGCACTGTGTGGTGCTGAGTCCTGGCTGAAATTACTGGGAAGTTTGTGTACCAGTGCTGGGTTTTTCCTAAAATACACTTTCTGGAGGCACTTTTGAGTGAAATAAGAAAACGGCCCAGTTCTTTAGGGCAGGGAGACTTAAAGTTTGCCTCCATTGACTAGTTTCATGATAGAAATCAGGAAGAGAAACCAGCCACTGGGCAATAGCAAAGTGTATGAGATAGGGTCTCCTGACAGTATGGTGGGATGTGATGTGGGAGGTCAGAATTTGCCGAATTTGGGTGCTGACCATTTAGTGTACTTGTGTACATTGCAAGGGGTCCTTTGTCCTGTTAGGTGAGTCTTGTGGAGGGACTGAGCATTTGGAAAAAGAAAGAAAAAAAGAAGAAAATGTAGGAAAGCCAAGGAATTCCATCATTTATTTATTTGTTTGAGAGGATGTTTGTGATATTGTTATTAAATTTTAAGCTAAGGGGGGTTTTTTTGTTGGGTTTTTTTTTTTTGGCTAGGAAATTACTCAACTGCAAATTTTTCAGCTGCAAGTGTTAGAACCCTTTCTCCCCTTAGCATCCTGGCTATGTAGGTGATAAGTCAATTTGACCTCCTTTGTATTTCTTTCAATCCTGAACAGTATCAAGAAGGATATTTTAATTTCCTCCAGTGCATTCCACCTGGCACTTCTCCTGGGCTGTGATTTATTGCTTATTGTTGTGTCTATGTTTAATACACGCCAATATTCAGCCACTACGGGAAGAAGGGCTCCCACCCCTACAACACTCCCTGCCTACTTTTTTGTTGTGCTGTGACTTCGTGACTGGCCTCCTTGAAAAGCTCTGGTTTCAGCAGTTTTTATAATGTAATTGTTTTGGTGGGGGGGTTGAGAAGCTTGGAGGTGATGGAGAGAATTTGTGCCTCCCAGGCAGGAATACCACATTGTTTGTTGTAGGCTCTGCCTTCTGTTATCAGGAAACTTTTCAGCCTTTTACACCCCGGGGGCTGATGTGGGTTTGTGATTGCTGATACAGAGCTCTTGCCTTCAACCTGCCTTCCCCCTCCTCTCTGGAACAGGCAATCACGTATCGAGAGAAAATTGACCCTAGCATTGATCCCGACCAGCGATCTTTGCTGCTGTGCTGCCTTAAAACCTCGGGGCTTGGTACCGAGGCTCAGAATTGGGGCAGAGGGAAAAACAGCAGAAAACGGAAGAGATGGAAAGGGATAAGGATTTCTGCCATCTTCTTTACTGTTTGTTTATTGACACGGCACCAATTTAATCTTTTAAATGGTGACCAGTAACTCGGCCCCCATGTCTTGATGTCGTGGGTGTCTGAGCAGTGTTTTTTGTGTGCCCACTGACCTGTCTCAGTCTGTCTTTTCAGAACAGCCAGTCTTAGCAACAGGGCAGTGGGAAGACATCTGTAATGTCAGCTGCCCAAATTTATAGGCTGGACTTGGCTGTGGGGACCTTGCCTTGTGCGTGTGTGTTCCTGGTGTTTGTCTTTCCTGCTCTCTTTCCTGCTGCCATTCCCCAGTCACTGGAGACTCTTAGGAAGATGCCCAACACGAGCAAAACCTACGAGCCCTTTGAACATGCAGAATGTTTTGAAGGTTGCTTTGCTGGGTGGTAGTTTGGCTGTGCTTGCTGCTGAATTTTGCATGGCTTTGAAATGTGTGTAACTTCCCTGCAATTTTCAAATGAGCTTCGATTTTTTACCTCAAGTTGCCCCCAAGCTTTGGTGAGGAATATTTGAAGAACCAGTACTGCAGCCTTATCACTGACACCACTGTACCTTTAGAATGTGCCTGAACAAAATCCCAAATATGAATTTCAGAGAGCTGAGGACCTCAGATCTGGAGCGTTCTTTTCAGGTGGGATGTCTCTTTAAGGGTTAGTTTAGTAATTTTTTCAAAGGCTGGTGTGCAATTATTCATTTTTAGCAGTTGAGATAAGACAGATAGGAAAATGAAGCTGGTTTTTACAGGGAATACTTTATGATCTCTTTGTGTTGACCCTTTGCAGCATCAGAACCGTGGGCCTCTGAGCAGACGGAAACCCTGAGGTGGGCCAAGGATTTTGATTACACATTTAAATGAGGAAAAGAAAATGTTTGGAAATAAGACCAGACGGTCTCCTGAATACCCACCCCTTCTGCTCTCCCTATCCTGACCAGTTTATTTTAATGCACTTTATCTTGATATTCATTCCTTCATCTTCCTCCTTCCATAATTTTTTTCTGCAGAAAACTTGCAGTTAACATGGTGCAAGTTGCAGTTTTGGATGTACAGTGTGGTTCTGGGGATAGTTTGGCTTGCCTGTCCTCTCCCTGCCATGCTGTGGGCATCTCCCAGGTTGTGTCAGTGCCATCTCAGGTTGCTTTCATGCCAGTGTGGATCCTCCCGCTTCCAGAGCCCGGTCCTCTTGCACACATCTACGACATGCTCTCATCTGAACTCTTGCCTGCTTTTTTGACCTGATTGCAGGGAGTTTGCTGTTGAGCGATGCTGAATTTTTGCCCTCCTGCTTGGGCTAAATTCTGCCTCACATCCCCTCCAGCCATGTACTTAATGCAAAGCTGGCAGAAATTACTCAGCTGACAAGGACTCTTATTTGCTGACTTGATATCTGTGTGAGAAGCACAGCTCACCTCTAAATAGCTCTGGGCCAGTGATCAGACAACTAAGTACATACAGGTGAGTTACTCCTGAAATGGCTCCAGGGAGTTTTTGGAAGAAAAGGGTCAGCAGCTGCACTAAAGAAGCAGAGAGTTTTCGGCCCTCTGTCTCTCTCCAAAGTAGCTCTTGGAACTGTAGCTCCAAGCGTGTACCACGTCCACCTTTAAGGGTGTTGGTATATCACATGGAGGATTGCTTTGGAGTTTAATGGTATGTTCTTCTTTTTCTTTTTACTCCTTATATGATGCAAAGTCCTCTGTAACAAAGGAGTGAAGCACTTGAATGTAGGATTGTAAAACCTGAATTACAGGATTGCCACATTTCAGGAGTGAAACTATTGGGGAATTTGTTTGGAGAAATAACATAGTCTGGGAAGAGATCTAAAAATTTTCCAGTTTTGGGGAAGGATCTAATTGAATACGGGCTGGAAATCCTCTGACTTCTTCATCAGAATAATGATAGTTCCTTGAAGGACAAACAATGAACTTCTGTTGGATAAAAAACATGGGAGAGAAAAATGTTTAAAAAGGTAGGGGAGGGAACAACAGAGACACTGTTGTTCCGTGGAGCCCAGCATCCAGCAGATCGCTGAGGTGACACTGATGGCCAGATTGTTCATCAAAGATCTTGAAAATCCAACACCTTTTTCTGAGCTGAGGCTGTTGAAAATCTGGCCCAGATTTTGTTTTGAAGATCTTCTCCCTGAGAGTTTAAAAAAATATTCAGCACATTGAATATCCGTTTAAAAATAGAGGCAAAAGGAAAGGTAACAGACTACAAAAATGTTGTGATAAAGCTTAATCATTAATTTCCATCTGTTCTGGCTGATATGGCCTCTCCACAATTAAGGGAATTAGTTAATTATTGTATCACCAATAATGCTGAAAAGCTTTGGAAGACTTCATAGGCAGAAAGGAGAGTGCTCAGCCCAGTGTTTTGTCATCCACAGTATCCAATAATACATCAGAATAAATCACTAAACATCTGGTTTGAAATTCTGGTTGCATTTAAGAAAATAGCGAGACTCCCACTGACAGAGAATGAAGACATCAAACAGAACCATGATCACTAAAGCTCTTGGAAAGAATGAAGTTTGTAGATGAAATGGATCTGTGTTCTTTAAATAGAAGTACAAAATTATACCATTTTCTCTATCCTGACAACACATTTGCATCTGCTGTAGCAGGCAATTACTGCCATTTTCTTTAATGTAGCTGTTTATATATGTAAAGTTAAGTGCATCCATACTGTTTGCAGGATATGGACCTGTAAGGTTTGACGGAATGGTAAGGTCTAAGGAACATGGCTTTCAGAATAGCAGTCGAAGAGCTTCACTTGAATGGTCTGGGAAAGGGATGTGTCTGAAATTGGAAATAAAAAGCAGACAAGGGTAAGCAGTGAGGTAGTGAGCTGGGGCATGTTTCCTGTAAGATGCCAGAGATATTGGTTTTCAGTTTCATCTTATTTGACATTATCTTTAATGGCATGGAAGAAAGAAAATAGCATACTTTGTAGATGGCATTTAAGTATGAAGGAATCACAAATAACAGTGAGGAGAGAAGTGCAGTGCAGGGCCAGCAGGGAAACCAGCAAGAGACTGAGTTTGAGGAATAAAGCTGTGCTGAGATTTCTGGTGAGTGTGGCACTGAGAAAGAGAGAGGACACAGAATAGGAAGGGACTCTGCTCCCAACCAGATGAATTATTACAGTTTTCCTCATTTCTACTAAGTGCTCAAACCAACGACATGCTTCATGTTAATTTTAAGCAACCTGCACACTTCTAGGCTCCCACTTTTAGTTCTGAAGTCTGTAAATGACCCTGAGTGAACAAAAGGGGAATTTAGCAGTAGCTGGAGTCCAGAGTTAAACAGTTGCTGAAACAGATGAAGGTCACTTCAGAAAAAGCCAAACAAAATCAGCTGATTTCAGGGCTCACTTCATTTTGTCTCCTTACTATCACGACTAGGTTGCCAATTCATTTTGGGTTGCCAGGAGGGAGGACATAGGTTAAACATGGCAGAGCTTTTGTTTGCTCCCTATTTTTAAAGCATCCTGCCAACATGACTTAGGAGCAGTTTAGTGTATGGATCCTTTTACCTTTAGGAGACTGGCTTTAGGCCAACTCAGATCAATGCTGTATAAAAGTCATTACCATCTGATGCCTGCTAGGTGGGCTGTGTGAAATTACTTTCAACACAGTGGCAGCTGACAGGAAAGCATGTAGTTTTCTTGGAATATGTTATGTTAGGATGACATCGATGCTATTGTTATACAAACAAGATTAATAACTAAAGCTACCAGCAAGCCCCAGGGCAGATATCCATTGCATCTGTCAATTCTTGCCATTTGCTACTATTATGTCATAAGATTTGTATTCTAGGCAATGGTCACATTCAGTAACGTGGCTCCTGATGAAAGGGTCTGCAGTCTTACTGCTGCTATGGCTGGTTTTCTTCATGTCTCAAGCTTCAGGCAGAATTTGCAGGGTAAAACACAGATGTGTCCAATGTTAATACTGAATTAATGTATTGCCACAGATGCATCATTAACTTTTTATCAGGAGATGTGCTGTTTTACCGGTTTGGGGAAGAGGAAGTATCTGGAGGCAGAGGAAATTTGGTTTTTCTGGTTCAAGTTTAAAATTTAAGTAGATATAAATACATAAAATATGTATGGGTTATAGAAAAATATAATATTGTACAGTCTGGTAGCTTCTATCGAAATACCCAAGTATTGTAGAACTATGGGAACACTCCAGTCTGCAAGAGGTAAAGCTGGATTTCAAGAATATCCATTTACTTATGTGATGTTCTCTTGTTAGAAAGAGGAATGGAGATTGTTTGATGGTGTTTTTATAATTACATGAGAAGAAGCACTGGAGAATATGTAGCAGGACCATTTTGCCCCTTATACAGTGTTAAAATAGCCCTGCATTAGAAGTGAGATGTGTTTGATCCTCAGGCTGTAATGAATGGTCTAATATTTATTTGCCTTTTCCAACATACATTAATCTACAAAGGCTCTATCTAGTTGAATCTGCATCTTGTTGAGCAGAAAATAATTACCCAGAGCTTAACAAAATCCAACTTTCACAAAGGAGCTGCTTGAATATGGATTACTTTGTGCAGCCTAGGTGACAACTGTAGGCTATTTTCAGGTTTCTTTATCATCGTTCACACTGCTTTCTAAGTTTTCTGCCTTTGCAATTTTCTTTCCCATCCTAAGTTCCCATTTTAGTGTAACTCGTGTTCCTAAATCAGCATCTTGCAGAGGCTACATAAAGCACCTGTCTGTGTCCCTTGCAGTGGATTTGCTCTTGCCTAAGCCACCCTTTTCCTGTCTCCACCTACACCACCAAACTACAGCAATTTGCCATGTTCACACAGAAGTCTCAGATCTACAACCACAGAGCAGAAGCACAGGAGCAGAGCACATCTTGGTCTGACAGCTGCCTCCAGACACTGACTGACACAGGGCAGAGACAGGGAGTAACACTTGAGTGCACTGATTTGCCCAAGCTGCCTTTCCAAAAGGATGTCTGGTCCCCTCTGCCTCTTCCCATATGGCAGCCCTGGGGAGTATGTTTTCTTAAGGCTCAAAAGCCTGCTGAGGCTTGGAAACGGTGGTGCTTCGCAACCCAGACAAACATGCCCCACATTCAGGAATTCCTTCTGGCTATTCCTTTCATTAGGACTTTAATAGTATCTGAGTTTTCTTGTGGATGAATGATCCTGTCACTGGTAGTCAGAGACCCTCTGTACTTTTGTTTTTATTAGAGGTCAGTTTTGTTTGGCACAGTGACAAGAGTTTCTAATAGTGTTCGTGAAGGAACACTGTTGGTTTTTTTTTTACTAATCTGTTTTACTGATGTAAAATAAATCCAGATTTAATCAGAGATGGCATTAATCTTCATATTTGAATAAATGGAATGTTGTTTTATTTCACAGCTTTAAAAATAAAAATAAATTCCTATCCAATAAAGAAGTCACTGTTGCTAGAAGATGATGGAATGGGATGTCAGAAAGTAAGAAATTGAATAGTTGTGTAGCTTGTGCGAGGCCATAATCTATAAACCTCAATCGATTAAAGTGATACTGAAAATGGTAGGCCAGAAGGTGAACTCTAGCAAGCCCAGGTCCCTGATGTGGAAAAGAAAATGAGATGAAACTATCTGTGAAAATCCTGTCTGTGCACTGCTTTTTTTTAATAAGTAACATGTGTTTGACTCATAAATGGACTTCAGTTTTGGAGGTTGTTTTACACCATGGCTTTAATTTATGCATTCAAAACAAATCATGTGCAGAGCAGCAATCACTGATGCTAAGCGTGTGTGGGTGATAAATGACACATGCATACTTCAGCTTCTCTGCATCCAGTATCACATGCCAAAATACCAAACCTTGTCTGTCCAGATTAACATCAACTCTACCCCTGACAGTGGTGGTACCTGTAAGCTGTAGTATGCTCTTCCCAAGCAGGGCCCTGCTCCACAAATAGCCCTGGGAATTCCTTATGAAATATGTGGCTACTGGTCTTGAGGAAAGGGCAGTAACATCTGGCATGGAACGTGTTATCTTCACCAACTGAGAAATGAAGCTGCTACTTGACCAGTATCTGAATAAAGCAGCTCAGTTCCACTTGGTTTCTCTTCTCAGGGGGAAAGATAATGGATTTGTACAGATCACTAATTCATTTCTGCAGTTTGAATTTTTAAAGGTATCAAAATTAGAGGGATTGTTTGAAGGTCTGGTGCTTTTTTTTCCTTTCTAATCTTATTTTCTTAAACCACGAACATCCTTTTGATTCTCGTTCTTCTCTTTTCATGCCATCTGGCTTTAGGGAAGACAGAGGTCTGCTCTTCCTTGCACGGGCTATTGAGGTTGTCAGTAATTATGATTCGGTTGGCTGGAAGCTAATATGGTTATTTGTTTAGTTCATCCCCTCTGCGGGTTGCTAGCAATGGGACAGTAAGCTAACCTTGTCAGGAAATGCCTGTCTGCCAAACACAGCCTCATGCTTACAACTAACACAGCTAAAACCCCGTTATTGCTTGGAAAGGGATGTTCCCTCGCAGGTAACCATTCCAAGAGTGCAACAAACCAGTGTGGAATTCGAATTCTGGGGTCTTATTCCCCTAAAGAGCAAGGGGCACTCCTGTGCTGTCCATGCTCCTGAGATGCTGAGCATGGATGTGCCTTGCAGGACCAGGGTTATAAATGTTTGCACTGCTCCAGTGGATGTGCCTCTGATGGACTGACTGGTGATGCCCATGGGGTCTAAAGGGCCAGGTATGGTGACACTTGTGTCTGCCTGACAAATGGGACCTTCACTGCAGGTTCCAAACTCATGAGTGAAAATGCAGAACTGTCTCCTGGAGCAGTGACAGGGTTTTGAGCAAACATAGTTTGGGAAGGAACTTCTCAGCCTTTGGGTCTAGAGCCCTGCCTCTGCACATCATCATGTCCTGTCATTCCATTCCTGTTTGCTTTTAGTCATAAAAAAGGAGTGAGAAAAAGTTAAATGAAAGAGAGGAAATGAAAACTGGGAGAGTAAGCGCAGCCTGGCAGATGAAAGGAGCAGAGTTCTTCATTGTGAGTGTTTCGAATGAGTTTTGTAGCTCTTGGTACAAAATAGCATTTTTATGTATCGTCTCTCTGGTAGTAACAATGGGAAGAGGCTGTAGTAATTCTTTTTTTCCTTTGGTCTGTCAAAGCCTAACCTGTTGGGCCTGGTTGCATTGATTTGATGATTCATTTATTATGCAGTCTAAAGATTTAACTCTCAGGGAAAAATGACCAAAAGATGAAGTTATCTAGACCCAGAGCAAATTAAAGTGGGAATGAAAAACTTTTGAAATACAGATGTTTAAGCTTTAATGAAGATTCTGAAAGAAGATGTCATTCAGGACATTATAAAAAAGGGATCTTGGGCAGCATCAGCATACTAGAAGCAGAAGCCTTTTTACAGCACATGCTATTAGTGAAGGCTCAGCACACCAGGTGTCAAAGACCATATAAAAACTCAATTTTGAGTCATAGGTAAGAGTTTCCATTGACTTCAGTGGGCTGTGGATAGTGCCCCTCTTACAGAGTCTTAATCCTTCGTGTTATCCCAGATCACTGCTGTAGAAATGATTGCAACAGCCAACAACAGGGAGGCTTACAACTCCCAAACAGCAGGCAGCAGGTGAGCTCTTATGAGCAAGATCTTATTTTCATGCAAATGACCTTCTTAAGTGAGAATGAGGAACTGGAGAAAAAAACAGCTTGAATAGGAGACACAAATGGAATTGTTTTTCAATTGAACATTTTCAGTGTATGCCTTTATGCCTCACACAAGACATTTATTGCAAGGCAATGAATTAAAATGAATCACTATTGATAGTAATGCCCTATCAAAATAAATCCAGCCTCTTAGATCTCTGTCAGGAGGTTCCAAGTCCTCACTGAACGTGAGGTTAGTAGACGGCCAGAGGGAAACTGGGGGCATGGACCATGTGGTATCATCATCATCATCATCTTGCTTTCACAAACATCCCACTTTGTAGGATTTCATTAACTAAGTCATTAGTATTAAGAGAGTCAGTGTTAACCTGCTATGCTCAGGTAGTCTTCTGGGATAATGGCTTCCCTCTAGCCCTGGGAATTGTGGTGGGAGACAACAGGATAGTGTGTCATAGTTCCTTGAGGCATTCCCAGCCTGCTACTGAGGAGACTTAAGTGAAATGTTCCCTCTACGTAGGATACGAAATCCGGGCAGCTGAGCCAGTCGCAGAAGTCCCATTGCCTTTGAAACATCAGAATTTCATTGTTGTATGTAAACTCCTTTGTATCTTATTTCACAGTATTTACATACTGCCCTGCAAGACTGCAGGCCCTGTGGCCTCTGTGAGATTTTTCAGCAGTATCATAATACAAAATGGTATTTACATGTAAACATTTCAATTTATTTTGGTTTTTTTGAGCACAGGGAAACGCTGTGATATCTTTGCATTTTCCACACCATGGTGCCTGATCTACTAAGAATGACAGTGTACTTCTGAAGCATTTTGATTTGGGTATGCATGTGTGCTTGCATATATTTGTCTTTTGGTATGTGTTTGCTGATGTGGTTTTATCTTTTAATGACATAAATAGGGATATGTATATTCTAAAGATACTGTAAGGATATAAATTAGGTTGGCTTTTGAAATGTTCACTGAAAGTATTTGCCAGAAATGTCATTTTCTTGCGTTACGTACATTGTAATGCTTTTCCTGCTTAAAAAAGGGAAAAAATTGAGCAAATTTTGTGTAAGTAAATACATTTCTCCTCACCCCTAAGTGTATTGCTGTCAGCTGGTATAATAGGTTTCTCACCAGAGTTGAGGCAGATGAGTCTGCTCTGAGTCCTGAAGGGAGGCAGACAGCATAACTATTTTGTTTTCAGATTTCAAATGGTTTTGAGGGCCTGCCATGAGATGAGAAGTCCCAGGCTGTGATGGTTGTTAAATTACAGAGTGCATGTCTTGACAGCCCAGCAGAGCCTGGGCCGGGTAGGAACTCGTTACACCCCAGATGCAGAGCGCGGGGCTGGCTGCAGATCCCAGCCAACAAGTGCCATGCCAGGCTTTTCCCAGAGCCCATCACCACAGCCTGCCGTGCCAGGCTTTTCCCAGAGCCCATCACCATAGCCTGCCGTGCCAGGCATTGCCCAGAGCCCATCACCATAGCCTGCCGTGCCAGGCTTTTCCCAGAGCCCATCACCACAGCCTGCCGTGCCAGGCATTGCCCAGAGCCCATCACCACGTCCTGCTGTGCCAGGCATTGCCCAGAGCCCATCACCAGGGCCTGCCGTGCCAAGCATTGCCCAGAGCCCATCACCACGTCCTGCTGTGCCAGGCATTGCCCAGAGCCCATCACCATAGCCTGCCATGCCAGGCATTGTCCAGAGCCAATCACCACGTCCTGCGGTGGCAGGCATTGCCCAGAGCCCATCACCAGGGCCTGCTGGCGGCTCTGCAGCTCGGTTACCGATGGCCCTGGTTGCTGCAGTGGCAGGGGAGCGCGGGCTGTGATTCAGTGATTGTGCTGTGAGGGACCCAGAGCCGGCCGCTCCTGAGCAGCACATTAGCTGCATGGCATACATTATGATATTGCCAGCAAAGTGGTCAGTGCCTAACTGGGATATGCTGCAGCCTGTGGAGTGGCTGAGGGCTGCAGCACAGAACATATGGAGATTATTTCCTGAATTTATGCAGCACATGTTTTCCTATAAATTAAATTCAGAGAAAATGTGTATCATAATAGGGTGATGCTCGCAACAGCCTTCCCTATTATGAATTACAATGACCTCTCTCAGCTTGCTGTGTGCCCAGTGAAATGGCTTCATGCAACTGGAAACAATAGTGTATGTGGTGTCAGGGTCTGAAAGCCTGACCAAAAGGCTCTCTGACGATAAGCAGGGCCTTTCCCCCCACCCCCCCGCCTTCCACTGCTTCTCTTTTTCTTCCTTTTAGAAACTGCCCAGTTTCCTCCTGAGGTGCCAAGTTGTCAAGAGTGTGGGCAGATGCCCCAGGGTCTGCTCTGTATTGAACTGGGTGCTGCCCTTGCTGAGGGGCTGCTGGACAGCAAAGGCAGCTCTGGATGTGGCAGCAGCCCCACTTTGTGGGTGAGAGTGCTGTGGGTTGCCAAAACAGCAGGACAAGGGTCCTTAGCCAAAGTAACGAGAAAAGCAGCACATGTCCCTTCTGGTCCTTGGACTGAGCATCCCGAGTCATTGTCTGGGTAAATATTTGATGTTCTGTTGCCTGGGGTTGGGGTAAAATCATCTTTGCCTTTTTCTTGGGTGTGCTGAAGCAACTGAAGGAAAAATACAGTAGAGACAGTCATTGTAACTACCTTCCTAAGGCATGAAAAAGAAGTTATGTTCCTTACAACTCCGTGTGTGAAATCTTTAACAGAGGAAATGTAGAAGCGGAGCAAACTGGAAACTCATAATTAAAATATAAAAGTGTCTGTGTATAGATATATATAAAGCAGTGGGTACCAGACATCAAAACAATCTGGGGTTTGCTTTGGGACAAATCACTGTGGAGTCAGTACAGACTAATAGAGTGTTCTCAGCTGTGTGTGAGGGACTTGCTTTTTCATTTGCAGCTGATTACAGGCTAATAGGATTTCAAAGATTTCTGGGAGGGAACAGTTCACATCTCATTGCATTTGAGGTTTTTTTTTTTTTGATGTTTCATTAATCATACTGATACCTAGCCTTAGAATACATTTTATTACTCTCCTGTTTAGCTTCTTGAACTGAATCTTTCTCCTTGGTCCCTTGCTGCTGTCTAATTGGCAGTTTTCAAGTCATTTGGGACTTCTTGAAAGATCTTATCAGCCTTTTGTGTGATAGAAGAGAATGGGTCATGGGGATTAAAAATAGTGTTGTGAATGTTTTTAGGTTTAGTTCTCTCTTTGTCTTTCACTAATACATGCATGATGTGGCTTGTACATTTATGTTTTCTCAATGAAAATGAACAATTTGAAAGCAACTCATGGGAATGACCAATACAGCTGAATTTTATTGGTACAGACTACTTCTGTGACTGATCTTCTCTGTTTAGTGGCAATAGTAGCCCTGGTTATTTTTCTTTAGCAGCTCACATGTTGGGAACACACACTTAGCCTGTAAATATGGATTCAGGAGGAAAATGAATACAGCAGTGTTCAAAGCAGCCAAAAGCCCAGAAATAACGTTCTGCTGTGACTTTTCCAAACTGACATCTTGATGCTGGGATTATAAATGAAACCATTGTTCCAGCAAAGGCCAAGACTAATAGAAAGCCTTTATTACCAGTCCATTGGCTAATTCTGCTTGTCTAACCCCTTTAGATGGACACAGTGTCAGAAAACATAGTCACAGAGGTTGCTTTGTGTGAGATTTGGCCTGCTGCGTGATTACATGGCGGCACAAAGATATCTCAATGACAAGTGCTCTTTGACTAAAATTTGTAAAGTCATTTTCTTTCCCTAGGCCATGGAGAGGAGTGAACTGATGTTTAATCTACAGCTTCTGTGAGTGATATTTGTTTTGTGTCCTATCACCCTTCTATTCATTTTCTTTTTCCCTGTCCAAGCAGGTAAACCTCTGCTTAGAAGAAATTGTTTCTTCTACTGAGCCTCGGTGTGGTTGACAGCTATCATATATGAGGACTATACTTGAATATGTGTCTTTAGAGTTAGGCAGTTTTAAAGGGCTTTAATCTTTTGTCTTTGCGCATGCAGGGAATGCCTGGGAGCCAGAGACCCTTACTGCGGCTGGGATAGCAAGCAGAAGCGATGCACCACCATTGAGGACAGCTCCAACATGAGCCTCTGGACTCAAAATATTACTGAGTGCCCAGTAAGTGGAAGGAGTGGAAATATTTTATACATACTGATGTATGTGTATGTGTAGAAGGGAGAAGGGGAGGTGAGTATGGGGCAGCCTGAAAAGGACTGGCTGTTGTAAAAGCAGTGGCACGCACTAATATCTGTGCACAGCTTCTTGTTTAGAACACGGAGACCCCAAATGTATTTGTTTCCTCTGAAAGAGGGATCCTAAAGCAAGCATTCAGTCTTCCTCATGCCCACCCATGCCTTGGGTGAAAGAGAATGGATCATGCTGCTGAGTTACTGCTGAGAACCATGTAAGCCGCAGCTGAAACTTGAGCTTGCTCAAGAGGGCTACTCCACTGTCTGCACGATTTTCTTGGCTTCCCTGCAAGATGGGGAATCAGAATAGCCGACTACAGCATCCTGGGGCAGCAGTCAGGTAATTTTCCTCTTGGATCGCTGAGCTGGGCTCAGGAGACAACACTGGTGAAAAGTGTTGTGCTGGCAGGAAGAGCCATCTAGACAGCAGCACAGAAATTATTGCATGTATGGTTTGCAAAGGGAACAAAAACATACAGTGTGTACTAGAGAAATCAAGGGAAGGGGAGAGTGTAACTGAGAGAGGGGGTGTGAGAAAGACAGTATTGGGTTCTCATCTGACTCCTGCAGACCAGAGACCAAATCTACATGATATTGCAAGGAGATGGCCTTTTTTCCTGGCCCTGGTCTCCAAGAGATGCATATAGAAAAGAAGTGTCTCTGCTTGAATCAGTTTGAGTTGACTCTCCAGCTCCCTTCCCAGCCACCCACCCTTCTCTGACGACAATATCCAGTTCCTGGCTGTGATCCCCAGAAGCTGTCTGGCCGAGTATAATTCCTGCTGCTTGAATTGTACCTGCAAGCTGGCTGGGGAGGAAAAACCAGTCTTGTTAAATAAATTGAGGGTGGGGGAGAAATTGTCCTTAATGTTCATTGTTATTATCTAACGTCAATTAGCATGTTAATACTGCTGAGTCCAGTAGATAGGGAGAGAGGACTGAATGGGTTGTATCTTCAGTACACTCTTTCTGTCTAGAGGTGCTGGGATGTTTATTCCCCTTATCTCCCTTACTCCTCAGATATTTTCCCAGGAAATACTAGTCATTACTTCAATCCATACTCAGCTTGGCAGGCTTAAGTTTTTCACTGCTGGATTCAGAGGCTTGTGTGTTTATAACCCTCCTGTGTTGAACTGGGATGCAATGCTTCTTGATTGCCCATGCTGTTATCTCATCCTGCTTAATGCCTGTGTCTGTTGATAGGTGTGTGAGGTGTTAATCCTCTAGTTTGAACATGTCTGCTGTGGTGCACACTAGGGAACGAACTACTCCAGATCATTGTTTCAAGGTCATAAAAATTCAGCACAGAATATTCAGGAGCTTTGGCTGTTCTTGGGGTGCTAGTTTTACATTTGTTTTAGCACTCCATTGTAGATTATCTTCTGTGTAGATGCTCCCATTCTGTTACATATATCAGCCTTGTGCTCTGACTGACAGGCTGCCAAGCCGTTTAAAATCCACATGCAAGTGCTTTCTTTTTCTTTCACCTCTGCCACTCACTGGAATGAATTCATACTGATGTGGAGTGGGATAGCTCATTTAAGCACCTACATCAGCAATATCCAAGTATTTCCTTGTATTCAGTGCAGGACAAAGGTCATGGTCAGCAGAAGAAAGGGTCTAGAACAGCGTGTGCGGATGAGCACTGAAAAGGGAGGGGAATGCAGTGACCCAATGCCAAACTTCACTCCTGCAAAAGACCTGTCTGAGTTTAGTTGGATGAGTTACTGTCACAAGAAGTCCTGGCTTTTCCCACCCCACTTTTCTGGGCTGAGCACCAGGCGCTCAGCTGTGCTGGTACAGCTGTATGTGAGATCACAGTCAAGTGTGAAATGGTGTAGAGTAAAAGCACCCCTCCCAAATAAACTTTTCCTAACCCAGACAGTGTCAGTGAGTTCTTCTGCAGCCTAGCCCACAAACAGATGTCCTGGCACAGCTGAGAGACTGGCATTCAGCAACTTTTAAAGCCAGAACTGGCATATTATTGAATTATATCCTACATGGGCCAGACATTTGTGTGAGTCAACCACAACACTAACACAACTTGACTGCTGCTCTTGTGCAAATGGGCTTGTTCAGAGCTAGTCCGAACATCTTTGTACAGCACTACCTTGTGCCACAGATTCCCACTCTCCAGCTTTAATATTAAGGGACTTTAGACAGAGGCTTAATCATGTAGTGTTAACACACTACATTGGGTAAATGTTAATATATGTTATTACTAGATAACATCCAGAATCTCCTAAAGGTTCATTACTGAGGTTGCAATGTCAACCATTTTAACATTAAGAAATGGTAGCACACAAATTCCACAAACTAAACTGCTCTCCCATGTATGTGCCCATGCTTTATCAGGGAGTCCTGATGCAGGATTGTATGTGCTTTCCTGGGAGAAGGGAGTGAGGTGCACTTTGATTTTAGAAAAACAGACACATCCTATTTTGTGGTATCTTACTGATGCCAGCATGAGCCACCAGCAGGAAAGGAACTTTAGCTTTAGCTAACAAAGTATTAGCCAAGCTCATGGTGTCACTATTGAGGGTGGTTGGCAAGTCAGGAATTGAGTATTCCCAATAAAGTGTACCATCCTCCTTATCCTGAGCCAAACAATGATCTTCCTTCAGGTTTTCATCCCAGTCCCACTCTGTGTTTACAGCAAACCCCTATCTTAGTCATACAGCATCTGTTCCATGCTACCTCACTTTCTTGCTAATCAGTGGCAGTTTCCCCACTCTGGTTTTGGGTGTCTTGTACCCTGCTGTCAATTCACATGGACTGAGCTGCTCAGAGCTGCAGTGCCCAGGGTGATCCTGCTCTGGCCCGCACTGAAGCATGTCCAATGCACAGAAAAGACTTTGGGTGCAGGGATCAAAATCTATGAATCTCTGAAAACTGAGAATTTTTCCCATGTCCCAAGGATTTTATACCCTGGACAGTTTTGAATGGCTTTTCATGGGAATTGCAAAAAAGGTGTTACAAGGACATAAATTTCAGTTCCTTGCTCTGAACACTAGTTTGTTTCAAGGAAAATATTGCTGCTTATGGACAGTCTTTTTTGCTAGATTTGATTTTATAAATGGTTTAAGTAGTTTCACTGAAACTTAGCAAGAATTTTCAGCTTTCATCAAACAGCTAACATGAAAACTTCCAGATTAAGTAATTAAAGCTTGGCAAAATTATAAGCTTTTGATATCTGAATCCTAAAACAAGGAATAGATGAATTGAAAGAACAAGGAATGATTCAGTCTTACCTATAATATCAGAATAAACATGGAAAATATCCTGGTATCAGGGATTAGGAGTGGGCAGTCTGAATTTTTAGATCCTGCACTTAAGCCTTTAGATTCTATAAGGAAGAAAGAAAAAGATGAGGCCTTTGGTGTGAGTATGGCAGTTTATAAAAGACAAGAATTCCAGAATTGGCAATATTGTCAGGTGAGAGAAAGGCATTTGATCAGATGTGTTTTTAAAGATGTCCTCTCTGTCTGATGGGCACTGTGTGGGCTTCAAAGGATTTGCCTTGTAAAGGTATTCCTGAAAAAGATCAATGCATATGAGTTTTTATCCCACTTCCCAAGTTTGCTCTTTTGAAGGTATTTTTTGTGAATTTAAAGATGGAATAGTAACCCATATGTAATTCCTTAAGTATAAAAACTTCCCACACTCACAGTGTGACATGTTTATAAATCTCAGCATTTTGGTTATAGTTGCTTATTTGTTTAATTTTTGGGTTGTTTCCCAGTATCACTTATGAGCCAATAATTATTTACCAGCTTTTTTTTTTTTTAATTGATGCCACAGGCCATATCATACCATTGATTTCTGAACAGAACACCCTGCTGGAAGCAGCAAGGCTTTCTGGGTCAAAAATGAATAGAAATGATCCAGTGCTTGGATTCGGACTTTTGTAAGGCAGGAGGAAAAAGGACATAAAAATCTAGTATTAAATATCTCAAAGTACTTCTTTTGACTCCCCCTCTCCAACTTTTAGAAACCCAACTGTATTGATTTTTAAACAATGTTTAAAACAGCAAATTCGACAACATCAACAAAGCTCAGGGATCTCCTCTGTGGGCATCTTGCCTTGTAGCCTGCAGCCCAGAGCAAATTTTTACAACTACACGATAATCTATTGCAAACAAAGGCTTGCAGCAAATGCCTGAAACCCCTGGCTGCAGCCTGACAAGTGCAGTATCAGATCTAAATCACTTCCATGCCACTGCTGCATATTTTTGATGCTGCTGTAGATGGGTGAGAGGGGAAGATGACAACCCACCAGAGGTACATTCTGAGTGTTTAACGTAGTGCCAATCTTGGAGAATAAGCACAGAGCAGCATGTTTCAGAGAATGAGTGCTGGAAAGCACTCTTCCCCTGGCTGTGGTTGGCTCCCTGCATGGCCCCTGAGCAGCCTCATAGCCCCTCCATGCGTCAGTTTACTTGTCTGTAAAGCAGGGACAATCATTCCCCCCCGGGGCAGCCCAGGGGACTGATCTTGCTGGCAGCAGAGCTCAGTGAAGCATGGCACAGTGGAGCATGTCAGGGCAGCTGGCTCAGATCTGCGGCCAGGGCTGTTTGCCAGGACCCCAGCCTCTTCCTTCCTTCACCCTTCGTTGTGTGTGACACCGAGGCCAAATCCAGTGTTTCCTTCACCAGTGGTTTTACCAAAGCTGCTGAGCATCCCACCATCACACGGGTGACCCCACAGGCATGAGCCACTTGCAGGCAGCCACCATCTGTGCCATCTGCCTGCAAGGCCTGGCACTTTGGGATGGGGCATGGGGTGGGTAGCATGGAGGGAGCCACCAGGGCAGAAGTGAACGATGGTGCTGTGCTGTAAAAAGGGAGTAGCTGTACACAGGCAGGGCCAGCACCAATCCCTTTCTGCCTCGTGTTTCTCAACAAGTAGCAGAGGGGATACCAGGGCAGGGGTGTTCAGGGCAACTTTCAAGACATGGTCATGGGCTGCAGGATTCTGCAGTAGTGGTGGAGTGGTAACAAGAAGGCAGTGGTGGCCAGGAGTGATCCCAGGAGAAGCAGGTAGCACACATCCTCTCCAGACAGACTTGGGGACAAGGGGCCCAGCAACCTGGTCCCGCAGCCCTCAGCTTAGGGCTCCCCTAGCAGCACTGGTTAAAACAGGGCACAGGAGAGCAAGCTCTGACACACTGTCTAATGGAGGGTCGTCACCAGCCCTGAAATTGTTCTGTTTCTTGTGCTCTTGGTCTGCCAGTACTACTGTATTTTTCCTTCGTTACAGCGTGCAGGAAGCTGTCAAGTCCCAGCCTGTTCAGGGCTGTGCAGGCATGAAGCAAAGGGCAGAGGGGACAGATAGCAGCGTGGTCTGGTCCATAAATTGTCTTGAGATGAATTCTTGCTCTTTAGGTGACTATGTGATCCTCAGCATTAATGCTAGTCATCATCTTCTCCTTCACTTTTTGTTCTTCATCCACATGGCCGTTTAGGGTATAGCTCAGCTTAGAAAGGGAGACAGTTCTTACTGCACGTTTGGACAGGGCCAAACTCAGTGAGGCCCCAGCCTCAGCTGGTCACTACGGTTGTATGAACGCTAACTTGGAAAATACTCTGCAGGAAGCCCTGCAGAGGCTGCAACATGATGGAGTGGGATCAGCCAGTATTGGCTGTGGTGTTGCTTGAAAGGCTGAAGCTGTGCAGTGTGGAACAGGGAGTGTGGTGGTTGTGTGGTGTGGCAGATGGATGCTTGCTCCTGGTGTGGTGCTGGCTGGGTCGGCTCGGTGCCTGTGTGCACATGTTAGGTATGCGGCGTGGAATTTGGAGGGTAAATATTGATGTGGCATTGTCTGAAAACAACCCTCTGTTTTGAATCCTGCTCGCAAGCACAGACAGCTCCCCTCTAAGCTGCATCCTAATCCCCCCGGCAGCTTTGTTTGGCATTTCTATTGTGGGCCTGTCTCCAGAAATGTAAACTTGCTATTAATGACTTTTTTTTCCTCTTAAAATTAGGTGAAAAACCTGACAACAAACGGAAGGCTGGGGCCTTGGTCCCCATGGCAACTGTGTGAGCATTCAGATGGGGACAGCACAGGATCCTGTATGTGTAGATCACGTTCATGTGACAGCCCTCGTCCTCGCTGTGGAGGTCGCAGCTGTGAAGGGGCCAGGATTGAGGTTGCAAATTGTTCAAGGTACCTCAGCACCTTTGTGCTTCTTAAGGGAGCAAGCTTAACTTGTCTGTCCACAGCTTAGCTCCTTCCTTGTGACCATGTCATTGTATCCCAGCCAAAGTGAGGTGTGTGAGGTCCAGCTTGAAGTCAGTGTAAAATGAAGAAACCCAAGGGCTCTGAGCAAAGGGCGCTCAGCCAAGGCTCTTGGAAGATGAGCACCCCAAATTACTGTACACTACACTGTGCCTTGGTTTCCCTCAGCTGTACTGTGAGTAGTGACCCCTCAGGAGGAGGTGAGTAAGGCAGAGGTAGTTGTCAGCCAGCTGAACAGCACACTAAAAAAACAGTAAGCTCATAACTTCTCAGAGTTTGGGTTCCAAGGCCACATTGCCAAAAACAAGCAGAGCTCCTTCAGAGCAACTCTTGTAAGGACAGGGCTGAGCCTAGCTCCAGGCAAGGCTTGTTTGCCTTGTTCTGCGAGTCTGTGACCTGTCTGCAGCACAGCCTGTCTGCTGGGCAGGTGAGAGCAGCACGTCATCCTCTGGCAGCGAGCGGGCTCGGGAGGCGGCTCTGGGATGGCGCTGGAACAGCACAGGCAGCTCAGCTTGTGCCCAAGTGCTGCCTGCCCACGGAAGCCTGGAGCTCAGCTTTGGCAGTATGGAAGCTAAATGTCCTCCTGTGGGGTGCCCAAACATGGTGTTTGTGTCCGTGGTACCCCACCACCCTCAGACTACATCATGTCATGACTCAAGGGAAGACGATGCAATAGTGTAAACACTATTTAACCAGGGTGGGTGCAGCCAGGATTTTGCTAAATATTGGGTCAATACAGTTTTTATCTACTTTATCTTCTCCATAAACATTCATTCCATTAAGGACAGCTGCCTCTTGACTCATCCCTGGAGATCAGTGCTGATCTTGGCACCAAAAATTCAGCAATATTCATGTTTTAATTGGCATCTCTCCTTCCAGTTATGGGCTGTGCTGCCCAAAAGGTGTGCAGTCATTTCTGCCCCTGTGCTGCCACTGTGGGCTGAGCAAAGCATTCCCCAGGCAGGCTTTTTCTGTCAGTGGCAAATGGAAAACATGCCAGTGGGATGGGTTTTTCAGCACTGCTCTGATGGCAAAAGAGGCAGGAACAGCTTCTAAGAAGGGGATGAAAAACAGATTATTCAATCTTAAGACATAACAAAACAGCATGGTTTGAAAAATAGGGACATCTGGTCATCCTACATCCGCTTCAGCCCTCAAATTTCCTTTAATTGACTTCATATGGCATTGAGATTTCTTTCTGCAAAGAGGGAGTAGGATGTTTAAAGATGAGTTCTATTAGAAAGCTGGAGATCTGAAAGTGGAAGGTGTCTTCATTTCTGCTAAAAATCCTGAAACGCAAATAGATGTTGAGAACTGTTGGGTTTTTGAGGATTTCTGTAGTAGAAATTACTTGCCCTTTTTGCAGCATTAACAGCAACCTTGCATTTGATTTTTTTCTTTTCGTGATTTACATGTAATCTTTCTTTTGGGTTAAAGAGTTGGGAGGTAGTAGGTGGTTTAAAACATAGCAGAATAATATGGAATAGTAGGATTTTTATATGAGTGAATTTCTTGTTCTTTGACCTTGTTTGGGGTGGGAGAGGGGAAGGGAGAGGGATGAGAGAACAAGAAGAGGAGGGGGAAAGATGTAACAGGGTTCTGAAATACAGCTGCTAAGAACAGGCAAGAGTTGATAAAAAATACAAAGACTGTGAAGGGCAATGTGGGTTTTAACTTTCATCCTCTGCCCTGATTGGTGCTATGCCAGAAAATATTTCTTGCCAGCAGTGTTATTAGTTCAGTAAATGCTTTGAAAATTAACATCTGTTTTCAAGCTTAGCTTTCAAGAGTCAGAGAGCACCTGAGTTGTTTTTTGACTAGACTTTTTAGAAAGATTTTTCTTTATAAAAAAACACACCCCAGAAAAGATTTTTTTTGGCTTAAGGCACTGAAGTGTCAAGATTAGACAGTTTTATAAGACACAGCATTACCACTGGCTCCATATGAAATGAAACTTGCAGCACGGAAGAGATGAGATATGGTTCCTCCTCTCCTGCTTCAAGGTCCAGTGCTGCCAAATCAGAGGAAGGTGAGCTTTAATAGATGCAAGATTTTAAAGATGAAAATGTTGGCTTCTGTGTAAGCACACGTTTGAGGCATCTCACACAGCAGCGTGGCAGGAGCCGCTTGCACGTGCTCAGCCTCTCACAGGAGCTTTGCCAACATCTCCAGCGATGAGGTGTGAACTAGGGGGTTTTACATCACACTGGCTTCAGGCTGTTACCACTGTTCAGCAGAGATGTGATCACTCATTAAACCATGAAACTCGATCCTGCCTCTGAGCTCTTAATTGCCTCTGGTTTCTACAGATTTAAGGTCACAGTACAGTGACGTCTGCAGGCGGCCATGAAAGCTAGAAGCAATTATTGTTATTTTTAATGAAATATGAGATTTCCATTTAATAGGATTCAACGCTGAAGGCTTTAGGAAAACACAAAATATTATGAGGTTTGTGATAAAAACATGGGAGCTGGCAGTGGCGTTGCTGTAAGAGATTTAAAGCATCAATACCTACTGAATTAGCAGAGGGTAGGTTTTTTACATCTGTTGGCACAACTAGCATTCATGATACTCAAAACCTGAAGTCTTTGTGCAGAAGAGTTCAGGACATACAACTTTGGGATCAGCCATTGGGTCAGAAGAGCAGGGTTATGAGACATGGAGAAGATGATGGGGGAATAGTCAATGAAAGTTACACTGACCACACTATTGCCCAGCAAGTCCTAGGAGACATTTTCAAAATCATTCGGCATTGGCTTCATTCTCTTCCTTTCCAATTCTTAGAGACTTCAAAGGGGGAAAGTTAGGCCACTGCTAAGCACTTTCGAAACTCCCTTTTAAAAATCTCCCCTGATACAAAGTCTGGTTGAAATGAATAATCTATTCTCTCATGAATTCAACATTTCCCTCATACTCTGTTCTCTCTTACCCTCTTTGTTAGAAATGGTGCTTGGACACCGTGGTCTTCCTGGGCCCCCTGCAGCACCTCCTGTGGGATTGGCTTCCAGGTCCGGCAGCGATCCTGCAGCAATCCTGCTCCACGGTACGGGGGCAGGGTCTGCGTTGGACAGAGCAGGGAAGAAAGGTAAGAGTTGTCCTTGATGCTGTGTGTTCATTTCTGTGGCTGTAATGTTGGCAGCTGGAAGTGGTGGCTGGGAATGCAGATTGAGGCTGTTGGGCTCAATGTGCAAAGCGGAAGCAGTCCCAGAGCCTGGGAGGGATGCGGCTGTTTACAAGCATGGACACTCTCTTTCAGTGAGCCTGTGAACATCAGACACTTCAGAGCTGCCCTCACTCCCAAGCAGGACCTGTCAGGCCTTCACAAGTATTCCTGTCCCACACAGAGGGCTGACCTCCTCCCCGAATGCAGAAGCTGTGCCTGCTGCTGGCACTGTAGAGTTTACAGGCACAGTTACTCTGTTCCGATCTGTCCCTGGAGTGGCAGCTGAGTATGTTCAGCTTTCGCTGCCAGTTGCACCATTCTCAAGTCTCTATTACTTGTGCTGATGCTCCAAAAGCAGTTCAAGGCAAAATACAGCTTAACTCACAGATTCAGGGTTGAGTTTTTGTAGGGCATGGCATCAGAAAAACATCTTTTTTCCCCTCTAAACTACGAAAATTTCACACAAAATTACTAAAACCTAGTACTTTCTGAACCTACAGAGCCGTCTGCACTATAATGGTTCTTCAAGCTTGGCCCCTCATGAAACACATGCTTCAAGGCATCCCAACTTCTTTCCAGGCCTGACATTTCATTAAAGGCCACCTCTACTTGGCAACAGGCTGTTGCTTGTCCCTTGAGTGGTCACTAAAACATATGTCTCTGCATTTCTCAGAATAAAAAGAGCAATTCATTTAATTTCCTTGTTTCAAGACATTTTAATGTTTGGTTTGATTTGTGTCCATTCACAATGGTCCTTTTTGGGTTTAAAGACTACCTCTGAGTCAATTGCAGTTCTGTGTGATTAAATTTGAGAACAATATTGATTAAAAAGCTGAACAAAGTTACAGTTACTTTTGACACAGAACATGAAGTAGCATTCACTTAGGGCCTTTTAGATGCATACAGCATCTGGTTGCAAACTCCAGTTTCCTAGGGTCGAGGCAGCAGTAAAAGCCAGATTGTGTGAAGAGAAGATTGTCAGGTGTTTAGCACCTGCCATTAGTGACAGATCACTGTTGAGTTGTCCTCCCACCAGTCATCCCATTTAGAATATTTACTATCCACTCTCTCTTTTTGTGACACTTGGGCTTCAGTTTATGAGCTCTTTTGTGGACTCAGTGTTTGTGGAAAAGTTTTGAGACAGAGCACTTGAGAAAACCTGATCTCAGCCATTTACTCTCACCTTCTCACCAATCTCAGCCTGATTAACCACCCCCATTTGGTACAAAGGCTACATTTCTCTCCATGGACAGGAATATTGCTAATCTGACATTGTGTCAGTCTCTGGTGGCTCTCTGTGCATGCATCAGTTGTGCCCAAATGCAGTGTGCAGTCTTGCGTCCCGCCACCGTTTTGTCCCTCGGATGTGCTGATGTGGAGTTTTTTGAGCAATGCACTTTCTTCTTTCAGATTCTGTAATGAGAACAGTCCATGTCCATTACCGATTTTTTGGTCTTCATGGGGACCTTGGAATAAATGTAGCGTGAATTGTGGTGGAGGGATTCATTCAAGGCAGAGGTCCTGTGAAAATGGAAACACATGTCCAGGCTGTGCTGTGGTATGTATTGTTTATTGACATTGCCATGAGGGGCACCTGTTGACAGTAGCATCAAGGAATAGGATATATAGCTCTTCTCTCCACTGTGGTTTTATTTCTCAAGCAAGAAGAAAAGGCTGTCCTCAGCTTTTGCTGGAGAGGATGCTGAAATGAACTTGGAAACAGAGGGGTGGCAGATTTAGGGACAGACTGGTGTACAGAGTACTTCCTTAGGCCTCTGTAGGCTGATATCAAGTCCTTTACCTGAAAGCTCTATACATGTTCTTTTCTTCTGTCCCACTCCCAAGGATGATCCTGTTGAGTCAAGGAGGCCACACACACTCAGAAATGAGTTGCACTGTCATACTTGAGTAAACAACAGGTCCTACACCCCATTTGCTCTTTTTTACTTTTCCCTTCCTGTTCTGGCAGCTGTTTCATGCAGCCGTTTTAATTGGTTGTGGGGTTTCCTTTCAGGGTAAGACTTGATCTGGAACATCCCATTTCTTCACAAGCTGTTTGGCATTTACACTAGAACCATGAAGTCCTGATGCATTACATTTCTTCCCCTCTGCCAGAAAAGAGTTGTTTTATTTAGTTATTTTAAATCAAGAACACAAATGTTTGTCACTGGAATTCCTTCCACTGGTGATGAGAATTGTAAAACCCTCAAATCCCCCCATTCCCAGCCAGCCAGAATGTTGTCTGTGCTCAATGACTGCTCTAGACCAAGGATGGCAAATGGTTCATAGCCTTCACTAGAGAGTTTGAAAAGCCAACCAAACAAAAATAGCTGTAAAAAGATCTACTCTAAACCCATATTAAAAATAAAATAATAAACTTTCAAGGAATAAACCTTACTGACATTTTGTCCTCTTGGGGCTCCTCTAGGCTGACCTGAGAACAGCATCTCAGGGTCAGAGCAGAAAACTTGTTTGCTATTATTATTATCTGTTGCCTGAATTCTCCTGCCCATAATGAACCAAGCTGTCGAAGCCCCACAGGACTCTTGAGTCAGCAAAGAAACACAAACCTGAGGGAGACATAAAAATTGCAAGCACAGTTTACTCTTGAGGTCCACCTGAAGCTGTGCACCACCATTGCCTCCATAGTCACCACATTTTGTGCCATGCCCAGCACTGACTTGTGCCTGTGAGGTCAGAGAAGGTGGATGGGGATTGTTTTAGATCCAGAGGGTACCCCTTATTTTCTGAAGTGTAAATAAACCTCTGCCAGTTAGGCGGCTGCTGTTTAATAAATAAGGAGGGAGTGGTTTTCCTTCTTGGCAGGAATATAAAACCTGCAACCCGGAGAGCTGCCCGGAGGTGCGCAGGAACACACCCTGGACCCCTTGGATGCCTGTCAACATCACCCAGAACGGTGCCCGCCAGGAGCAGCGCTTCCGCTACACGTGCCGGGCCCAGCTGTCAGACCCCCACGAGCTGCAGTTCGGGAGGAAGAAAACCGAGAGTCGGTTCTGCCCCAACGATGGCTCTGCAGTGTGTGACACTGACTGTACGTCCTGCCAGCTCTGAGGGACCATGGGGCAGGCCTGGGTGTGGTGGTGGAAGGGGGATCCTCTCGGAACAATAAGAATGTGTCTGCAGTAGTGTTGACCTGTATGACTGGTGTCACTGCAGAGGGGCAGCAATGGGGAGAGCCCTGTGACATAGATAGACAGTCGTGAGCTCTGTGCTTACGGCAGTGTATAGATTTGCTTGCTCCTGCCAGGCTGCCCAAAGACAACAGGTGAGTAATGAGGGTGTAAAGAAGAGAAGAGCAGTTCTCAGGACAGTGTGTCTTTCTTTCTCCCTGGAGCTTCCGTTGTGCACTGTCTCTCAGGTTGTTCCTGCAGTACTGCTGTGATGCAAGGCAGCATCTTGAGGGGCAGAGCCTGGACTGCCACAATTTGCTGCCCAGGGAGGTCATTTACCAAGGTTATCAGTAGACTCAGTTTGTATGGTACAAGTTTCTTTTCTGTCTAGCTAGCTGTAGCTCTGGTAAAAAAAACTCTTGCCAAGGGCTTTCAACAGAAACTATTCTGCAGGGCATGTAGATCCTGATTTATTCATGAGCTGAACCCCTTTCTAAAAGCCCAACAACTGGTTAATCTGTGATCTTACGGTGTCTTGTTTGTTTTCCTTGAAGCTCTTGTTGATGACCTCCTCAAGACTGGTAAGACCTCTGCACGGATTATCAATGGGGGCTGGTCCTTTTGGGGGGCCTGGTCTTCCTGTTCCAGGGACTGTGAGCTGGGCTTTAGGATCAGGAAGAGAACATGCACAAACCCTGAACCTAAAAATGGTGGCTTACCTTGTGTGGGGTCAGCGATGGACAGTACCAAGACTGCAATCCTCACCCCTGCCCAGGTAACCATGATCATCTTCCTGCATGAAATTCAGAGGTGTTTTCCCAAATCTTAATGGCAGAGCAACAACAACAACAAAAAAATCAGTATTTCTAAGCTGCTTTTTTTTTTTTTTTTTTTTTTTTTTTTTTTAGTTGGGGGACTTTGCTTATTTTTTAAAGCTATTGTAATGACCCATGTATGTGATCGTTAGTGCTGACTTAGGTTTCACCTCAGGTCAGAGGGTAACACAGCCACATCCTCTAAAGGAAGTAGCATGGTGGCTTGTAGCAATCCTTTGCTTCAGGAAGGTTTGATGCTCCATCCAGCGGAGGGCATCATGGTGCATCTGCTCCCTGATGAGGAGGCAGGCTTAATAAATATGGCTTAATACTGTATAGAGATGCTTGATGTGGCGGTTCTTCTTGTGAACACTTGTTTCTTCCCCCTCTCCTGCTTACGTATTGTTCTTGCGATGGGCATCTACTCTTGACATCAGTTACCATTTCCTGCACAGCCAGCAGGGAGTATTCTTGCCTGGTTTCCTGGTTTTCGAGTTTGTCCTCATGTTTATGTTGCACTCCTGGTCCAGAATAGTAGTAATAGACCATTGACTACTGTATTCTCTCTCATCCTTCTCCTTGCTCTGTAATAACTGTCTAAACTAAATTTAAGTGATCTTACACAAATTACCTTGCCTCTTTGCAGTTCCAGCAATTATCTACCTCTGGCAATACAGTTTGTGGCCTACACTTGAAAATGCTCTATTATAGTAGTACTATTATGATTCTAAAATTCAATACAAAGATAAAATTCAAATGCAGATATGATCAGAATGTGCAGCAAGAGCATAGCAGGAGTGTCAAATATTGCACTCTATGGCCTATAAAAAGGAAATAATTCTAGCACTATAAAGGCAGCTATTAGTACTATTTTGGAAGCTCTCAGTGGCTTTTCACTAATGTCTGTGCCCTTTTTCTGTGCTGTTTTCTCCCCTTGGACACTGATGTTTTACAATCTGTTCTGAGTGCATGATTACTATTTCTCTGTGTCTCCCTCCTTCCCTGCCTCACTCAATGTGTATACACAAACCCTGGGTTTATTTCGCTCTAAGTCATCAGGTTATTATCTTCTGAATTAATGGCATGTGGACCTGCAAACCAGGCAGTTTAGTGGGTGGGGGATTCAGGGATCTTAAGTCCCTCCCTAGTTTTATTATTAATCTCTTACGGGGTTATGCTTAGATCATAGAGTGGTTTGGGTTGGAAGGGACCTTTAAAGGTCACCTAATCCAATGCCCATGTAATGAGCAGGGTTGATAAATAAAGCCTCTGAATTTCTGTTTCCTGAAGGCTGGGACTAGAGGACTTGGGCCTCCCACAGAAAGATCCCATATAAGCTCCACTTAGGTGCTACAGTGCTTTTTTCCCAAGTAAATTTGCTGTTGCTATGAAGTTTCAGGAGACAACATAGTAGTAGTAGTAATAATAATAATAACAACAACAACAATAATAATAGTAATAATAGCAATGCTGTTTTAAAAAGGAAAGGACTAGAATGGAGTAGAATATTTCAGTGAATATTAATGAGTACAACCAAGAATAGTTTCTGGTTTTGGCACTTCACGATGCAGAGACTTTTTCTGCATAGACGCATTCTGCATCCACAGAGGGCAGTGGATTTGCACCCTCTCTTGATGTGAAGTTCTTATCAGACCCAAATGTCCTGGGGTGCAGGAAACTGCTAGCTAGTGTGGGCGGGGTGGATGTGGAAGGTGAGGCACTGGGGCTCTCCAGCTTTGTCACAGTGAGAGGAGTAACCAGTGGTCTCTACCTGTCTGTGCTTGCTTTTCAATGTCCTCCAGTGAAAGGCTCATGGTCTTGCTGGACTCCCTGGTCTCACTGCTCAGCCACCTGTGGCGGTGGGCACTACCAGCGCACACGGACCTGCACCAACCCAGCTCCGTCCAGCGGGGAGGACATCTGCATCGGGCTGCACACGGAGGAGGCCCTCTGCAACACACATCCCTGCCAAGGTAGCCGCTTCTCATCCCTGCTCCAGCTGGCTCCCATGGTGGTGGGAGCAAGGCACAGCTGCAAAATGTTATAAAACAAATCACAAACACCACCAGTTACGAGTTTTTGGCCATTCAGTCGATGTCTATTGAACCAGGGAAAAAGGAGACAGTCCAGTGTTAACTGCAATGCATCCCCTTTCTCTTTGCCTGTTCACTGGCCTTGCTCTGGCATTCTGGTGCCGGTCAAGCAAAGTCTTGCTAATGGTTGATTCGTTTCAAGTAATGGAAAAGCAGGAGCTTGGTTCTTCAATGTGGAAGCTGAAATGACAAACAAGGGGTCCTGAGGCAGCGATCTGTACAAGGGAAGAGAATCCTTCCTTTTTGTTTCACAGACAGCAGAATAGCATGTGCTACAACTCAGAGGATAGGGTTTAGATCTGTGCTGGTTTTGAACTACCTTTGTGTATTTCTAATCCAGTGCAGGCTGACTCCTGCCCTTAGGAACCTCAGCAAAACTCTGTTAGTGCTCTAATTTGTGGTGGCTGCTTGAGGTATCTCTGGGAGGCCACATCAAAACTTGGAGGTCCTGGTGCAACATTGCCCCACCCTGCTCCTTGTATGTCTTTAACCAGAGAGCTGATCTAGGAGCTTTTAAGGCAACTTGGTTCTGTGCAGTGCTTCACCAAGGGTTGGTTTAATCCATATTAAGAGAGCTACAATCTAACAAGCAGGGTGTGATGCTTGCACTGAGAAAATTAAATCCACTAAAGACCCCTGGATTAGATGGGCAGGAGAAGCCCAGGCCAGGATCTAGGATCCTTCAGCATGGGAGAAGTCTGGTATCTACAAAGCATCTTTTTCCTTCTTGGTGACGCTGTGTGTGTGTTGTCCTAACCCTGGACTTCAGGTGGCTGGTCAGAGTGGTCAGAGTGGAGCCTGTGTAATGAAGAGGGCATCCAGTACCGCAGCCGCTACTGCGAGGTGCACAGCCCGGACTCTTCCCAGTGCGTCGGAAACAGCACTCAGTACCATATCGTCCAGGAGGAGAGGGTGGGCCAGTTCAGGAGAGCATCTTGTGCCTGGACTGTCAAACTAGGCTGAGATTTTCTCTATTATAATTTGGGCTTGGATGCTTCTAGAAAAAAAGCAAACAGACACACGTTATAAATTCCCTTGTGGCACAGGGTAAATGGCATTCCCTTAAGCAGCTTAACATTTCTTTTAAACAAAATTACCTTGATCTGTAACAAATAACTAGTATTGCTTCCCCTAAATTGAAGCTTTTAACCTTGTATAGTTTGTCTTAGGCTGAGTTATAAAAATTGTCTCTGTTGTCAGTATGCATACAGGCAACAGAAGGTCCTTGATTTCAGGTATCAAAAAAGCATCCCAAAAGAGTGAAGAATTAAGGTGAGGCAGATGGAGAAAATTGGGATGTGAAGGCAGGAGATTAATCCAGGGTCTAACAGAGCAACACTGTTGATGGACAGATGGTCACCACCATATTCCACCTTGTGTTTTCTGGAAATTGAATCTCTCAGGCAAATATCTGATATGGGTCTAGACTGAATAATGCCTTTCCACATGTTCTTTTTTTTGGATTACAGTGCACTGACTTAAAAATCTGAGATCTCTAGGCAATGGTAGTCTTTTTCATGGTTTTCTCAGCTACCATCTTTTCCCTAAATTGAAGAAGCTAAAGAGTGATCAGGTAACAGTACTGGAATTGCAAGATCTGTAGAGAGGTTTCATTGCATGTATTTCAAACCATGAGTTTACAACTCAATTTAGAGAGACTCTCAGCTTGCTGCAGAACATATGAGCACCTTCTTGTGTCTGGAGCACAGAGGGTTTAATTACTTGAAGAAGTAAAGGAATGGCAAAAGGACAACTTTCTCTAATCTTCTTTTCTTTGTTTAGTGATCCTGCCAGCCTCCAGCATCGATGAGAGCACAAACTGTGGAGGTAGGGTACCACTAACTATATATCTTATTTTTATCTTAACCTGACTTCTTTTCTCCCTGTGCAGTATCAACCAAACCATTAATCTATGCAGCTCATATCCCACTGATAGCCTTAATTCCACTGGAGTCTTGCTGTCTGAGTCAGACTGTAAGAATGTATCGCATGTCCACTTGTCAGTTCCAAGATTTTAATTTATTTGGAAGTTTGGGTTGGCCACTGAGGGTCATTAATTACCAGAGAGCAATTGCTTGTGTCTCTCTACCTCCAGGGTAAATGGTTCAGGTGGAAGGAAACGTTATTCCCCATTCACCACTGTAAGCCTCCAGCTGTTTGGAGGCAGATGTTTTTAAATAACCTATAAAGATTTCAGTGAACAGGGTCTCTTAGACAGATCCTTTGCTGATATAGGACAGGATTAGAGGTTTATACTTGTCCTCCAAGCACTTCCTTTCATTCAAGTTCTCACCTCTCACAGAAACTGTCTCCTTTCTGCATGTAACTTGGAAAGATCCAGTCATTAGTGTCACTTTTCCACTGCCCTGGGAGCCCCTATGGTAAAAATGCAGACTGAAGAAAATGGCAGGTTCCTTTAATGTTTTAAAATGCTAGTTTCACACTAATGGCCATGCCAATTCCTGCTAGCATCATATCCCTGCTTTCCTGAAATCTAGATGATCTTCAGGCTGCCAAAATCTCTTCTCCCTGTAGAGATTATGGCACAAACAGGCATGCCACCTGTGGCATGGAAGTGTGGCTTCTCAGTTTGCAACTGAGGGCAATCAATGGAATTAAGATTTCAGCCCCTGCCATGTAACATTTGGTTTCCTGCGTCATTCCTTCTCCCTCAGAGGGTGCAATGGTTCTGCTTTAATTCCAGATCCCTTTGCTGTGGCTTGCACTCTGCTGTTATGCACTGTACCCACATTTCCGTCGTTTTTCTATCACCACTGTATTTGCTGTTGCTATCTACATTTTGCCATAGCTAATATTATTTATTAATGCAGTGTTCTACAATATTTGGCAAAGAAACCAATCAATAGAAATTCTGTTGATGCATCTCAGAAAAATCCATATTTTCAAAGTGATGAACCAGAAAGCTTCCCCCTGGGGACTCACATGCTGCAAACAAAATAATTTGGTTTTCTTCCCCCTAAGATACAGCCAAAACTCATTTGAAAAATCAGATCGGTGTTTCAAAGGTGAGAGTGAAATACAAGAGAGCTTTATGTTGTGACTTGCAAATGTGGCAGTGAAATGAAACATTCACTGCAATATAAGCAAAGCTGGGCAGGAGGAGAATGTGGCAGCACGTCATGTGGCTTTACTGAACACAGTTGCATATTCTGTGTTTTAGGTCTCGTGAGTGATTCAAAGCAGGCAGAGGTTTTTAGAAAGGAAATGTAATTTGAAAAAAGTCTTGTGACATTTAGTAGGAAATGATAATATTTCTGCTGGGTTTTTTTGGACCATCATCCAAAACACAATAGAAAATGGTAATCTTGCAATGGAATTTTATAATGTGGTTTGAAAAATAAATGTAGCTTATCAGTCTAATAAATTCTGTATGTTCCTTGCTTTAATTATGATTGAAGTGCATTACTTTGCTGTAGAACTCTATTGGTTTTGTTCTTTTTAAAATCAGGAGGATATTTTTTAACTAAAGATTAGACGAGAGCCATTGACTAATGGGCAGAATCTGCTATTTGAAAAGCATATCACTAAAAATGTAAGATGGCACCAAAAAACTGCACATCGTGATCAGACTAAGAATGAGCCTCATTTAAAGCCACTCACTGAGTAGTCCCATTTCCCTGCACACAGTCAAGTCAACACAGCAGTCTGTCCAAATGAATTGGCTTTTTAAGTATTACGGGAAATTTACCGCTGCAGTCGCCACTGAGGCGATGTGACTGACCCCTGGGACAGCTGCCCTGGGGCCAGCGGTCAGGGGGTCCCCTTGGACTGTGAGGCCTCTGTCATTCCTGTTTGAAAGATGACAGAGCAAAGGCAGAGGAAAGGCAGAAGCATTTGTAGTTAAATAGCTGATTTTTTTTCGTATAGTCCCCCCTGCACATAGCAAAATACAACGGGGTTATAAAGTTTTGCCATCCCACATTGCCTCTGGTCGCTTCAATAACTTGGTGGCTCTAAGGCTCACTACGTGTTGTCAGTGGAGATCAGTTGGTGGTGGGTTTTACCGTGGGGTGTGAGACTCAGTGTGGTGAGGGAGGAACGAGGAGTGCTGTTTGACTTTGCCTTCCCCCCACCAGTCAGAGCTGTTCCCAGTGTGTGGGACGCCCTGCTACAGCTCCTTCCAGAGTGCTGGCCCTGAAGGGTGCTGTTGCAATCCTGCGTGGAGAGATCTCTGCAGGAGGCTTTTATAGTCCAAGAGCTTTTCTGTTTGAAGTATTTGCACTGTAGCTGCCTCGCCAGCACCTGCCTGCAACTGATTTCCTATCTCTGCAATTTGTAGAGAAAGCCAACAAAGAAGTGTTTTTCAAGCGCTGCCCCCCTTTCCTTTGTCCACCTTATCTTTCCTGTTCTCCAGAGGACCCCTGTTTCACTGTTAGCAGTACAAATACACCTCAGAGGTAGTGCAGACACCAGAGGTAGTGCAGACATGGCCAAGGCAATGCCATCCCATGAATAAGCAAGAATGCTGAGCACATTTGGATTACAAGGGGGAGGAATGTGTATCTCCCCCATCCCACACACAGTCCCATAGACATTTTGGGCTGCCGACAAAAAGGGCTTTCCCCTCCCTTCCTTCCCCTTCAGAGAAACACTGAGCATTTTTATCCCCTTATTTCCATGACACGCACATGCTTTGGAATCCATTAATGTGCATTGTTTGTATGGCTCATTTCTTTAGCTGTCAGCTTAACATAATGTTTAGTTTCAATATCAATAGAGGGGAGAGAGGAGAGACAGGGAGGGAGCTTTGAGAAAACAATGCATGAACCTGTTAAACTGCACAAGCAGAGCTGCAGTGGGGAGACCGATTTTCAGGGAGATTATGTCAGTTTATGTTAGAACGTAAGACTCTGGCTTCAACAGCTTATTAATGTTGATCCCAAGATGTCACTGCTCTGATTTGCACCTGTGGTCTTGTCAGGGGAGGGAAAAGGGCTGTTCTTTAAAAATAGCATCTCTTGTCATTTCCCTTGCAGGTTTTAGTCTCATCCATCTGATTGCCACTGGGGTCTCCTGTTTCTTCGGCTCCAGCCTCTTAACGTTTGTGATTTACGTGTACTGCCAGCGCTGCCAGAGGCAGTCCCAGGAGTCCACTGTTATCCACCCAACCACTCCCAACCATCTCCATTACAAGGGCAACACAACCCCAAGAATGAGAAGTACACCCCTATGGAGTTCAAGGTAGGGTACTTGAGGAGAAATACCACAAACAGCTTGATAATGCCTAAATAAATTCTGTATTCATGTCATGGTTGGAACTGGGTAGGTCTGTGTTTCTGTGCCCAGCTGATGGCATTATACATGGGGTTGAAAGGGCATTTAGCTGTGCTGTCACAAAGGGGTTAAAAAGCCTCATTACTGCAGTGGGATTTTGTTCTGTTTCACAGTCCTGATGAATGCCAGTCTGGCAAGTACATACCAAGATACTCCAGCCCATTCTGACTATTGAATGTACACAAATTGTCCTCTAAAAAATCAGTAAGAGCTCAGTTCAGTGCATTGTTAGTGCATGGTAAGAGGAAATGGAGGGGAGGAAGAATAAAAATGGAAACTTCATTGCACAAATAGCTGGGAAAATGTGCATTGGTAGGACGAGATTTTGGAAATTCTTTGGTAACTGCCAAATTGGAATGAATGAAAAAGCAGAGAGAGTTCTGCCCCCTCTATCAGTACTGGACAGAACTTACCCCAGGCAGCTGTGCAGAATTCAGTGACAGTAGCAGAGTAGGGAGCTGAAGCCTTAGGAGATGAGTGCTGAAGTGGCATGTGTTGTTGGCATGTCGGCTCGCTAAAGTGAGCACCGCCCGTTATCAGAGCAGATAGGACCCAGGGTGCTGCAGACAATACCCTGAGACAGCAGCACTTCGCTGAATTTGAGCATCAGTCTCCTGGTGAAGCGTGGGATCGGAGCAGTGAGCAGTGGCGTGGGTGGAGGGGCTTCATGTCACCACAGGAGGAACGGCCTGCCTAGGGTCACTTGAACAGCGTGGAGCATTATTTGGGACATGAACACAAGCCAGAAGGAAGCCCTGCAGCTGCTTGTTCCTTCATACAGCTACATGCTGTTGACATTTTGATTGTCTGCTTCTGCTGGTCTGGCCCGGCTTCTCACTGAGACCCAACAATAAGATCAGTGGTGGGACTGTTGCCACAGTCTAAACTCCCTGGGTGTTGAGGGCTGTTTCTACGTAGGAACTGTATAATACTGGGCACAGGACAACTCCTGATACATGGCTGTGATTTGCAGTGTGAATGCACATCAGAAATAAGAGCTTGCATCAAATAATTTGAGAAGGGTCAATGTTGTTTTGCTGTTTTAAAGGAAAACAGTTCGAGCTGGAAATAACTGACCAGTATGATAATAAGAATGTGGTGAATTCCTTGTTGGGCATTGCAGCCTCTCAGAGGATCCTGCTGCCTATAAATGCAGTCTCAAAACCACATTTTTTAGCAAGCATAAAGCTACAGTTGCATACAGTTTAATAAGAGTCCAGCATCATAATGCAACTCAGCATAGATTTGTGGGAAGTAAATCATGTCAAGCAAATTGGATTCCTTTTTTAAATTAAATAAATATTGATCTAGATAGGAGGGAAGCAGCAGACATATCGGGATTTTCAGAGACTTTTAACAAAGTTTCATGGGATGTATTATTCTACACACTCTGCATATACAGGTTTGGTAATAAATTATTAAGACAGGTAAAGAACAGGGACTTGATCCTGGAAGCATCAAACTATGAGTAATCCTTTCAGTTCTGGGAGCTGCTGTGGCAAAGTCAATAGGAAGACCCAGATTAAAAAGACTTGCAGGAATAAAGAAATGGGCAAGAGTATTCCCTTGTTTCTTATGTAGCAAACAATGAAGAAAAGAGACTAATTTCTTTTTCTGGCCAAAAGCAGGTAGTTAGAGGGTTGGATTTATGTTAACATTTTCTTCATGATTTATACTGTGCTATCATGTGTTATCAAATGATGCTAAAATAGGCAGAATGGTTAAAATTTAGAAGGATGAGGTTGTTCACAGAACGATCTTGAT